>OX463316.1:7769617-9164115 GCA_949820665.1 Scrobipalpa costella
ATACCAATAATCACTAAAATTTATACTAATACTACCTAGTAAGAAATTAAATATTCCATTATAGGTGAAGAATAAAAAAATTGCAATTACTTACTTACTCAGTATAGTAATATTTAAAACTACCACCACCCATACAAAACAAACATAAACCTTAACCCATGAACTGGAAACTAGACATACAGACAGACACAATCTCATTTAAATATTGCCTTGAACTTGCGACCGTAGATGACCTAACCTATTTTCGAATTGAATAAATGATTGTATGGAAAACAACGCCAGTAATCTTCCAGAGCATTTTGTTTCATGAAGACACCAAATTGTATAGTTAGAGCCCAAATTAAGATTGATACTTAAAAATACGGTTTTGGAAATAAACCATCTCATGTTTTATTGAATGGCCTTTACAGAGAAGCATTTCAACCAGTGGCAAGTGCTATGGAGTGATCACATAAAAAAATCGATGCAACGTCAACAACGTGTGATTAATTATCATAGCGATCAGCTGATAGTATAAAGCGCTGTAAATACTGACGCAAGTCTTGTCCACAAAATAAAAAAACCTTACGACAGACAAACGGATACACATCGTTTTACGATGTAAACAGAAACTCACGATAAAATAGCAATTACGACCATGAACTTCGAATTGTTCTCAATGTGAGATCATTAACACAGAAAGATGATGATGATTTGATGACTAGAAACGTACCGAAATACTTGACGACTTGTTTTATGTACTTTAGCACCACATTCGATTTACACACATGTCCACTGTCATCTTTTAACGCTTTATAGGCACTCGTTCGTTTACACGTTCTAAACCACATGTTTATGTTCACACAGCAAGTGATACTTTAGAACTATTATATTACGACCGACGTCGCTGTCATGTTTCAAACAAACACTTTTTTTTTCAAGGAAGTAGAAACAGTTTCTAATAGCAAAAGTCGTTAAGGTACACTAAGCAACACTGAACAACATTGTTGTTGTAAATAAGTACTATTCGTAGCTAATACGTTATGCCACTGTTTTGTCCTAAACAGATTTTCATTTTAATTTTTTAAATCTTTAACCTACCCCAACTCAACACTACATTCGAAAATAGAACGTCAACTTTTTAAATTTTACTTTTTAATCAGTAGGCAGCACAGGTAAATAAATTCAGCTAGTTGCCAGGACACGGTCACTGGTCAGTCGCGTGTGTTTGATTGCAATCACAATGAGCCACTGAGATAATCCCTTGAACCGTCACTGGACAAACGCGTGTATGCAGAGTACAGGGACCAACTTGGTACATTAGAATTCGAATTTAATTGATATAAAATTAATAAGACGTGGTGGAACTACTTTTGTTTAGATCGTGTACGCTCGTCGTCGCTCGTTTCTTCCACGCTGGACTAGGAGCGAAAGAAAAACATAGAATGTGCCAGCTGCATTTCCTCCTAGACATGCTGTAAAAACCAACCTAAGGGATCCGAGGGTTTCAGTATACAGCAGTCACTACAGCAATATACCTACAAATATATCATAAATAACCGTCAAAACTTTGTCAGACGTGGCGGAACCTTTGTTTAGGTCGTTTGTGCTCAGTGTACCCCATTAGGGATAGACGCGTGATTACATGTATGTATGTGTACGCTCTGCCTACTCTATTAGGAATAAAGGCGTGATTATATGTATGTAAAATTAGTAAATTAGTTGACCCGGCAACCTACAACATAACTCACAAAAAACTTATCAATGGATTTTCACGGAGAGGTCAAAGTTCAAGTAATCTCAAGACTAAGACTTACTGAGATTCAATTTTCCTCTTTGAGTTCAAATATTATATCAAGGTTACTACAAGGTGTAAGAGCCAGATTCCCGCAAACACAACAATTATCACAAAGAAATTCTTCCAGGACATGAAGAAAAGGAAATTGGAATCTTTATAAAAATTTACCGATCGAGAAATTGTATGTTTAACACCAAAGTTGACAAATTACAACTGAATTCGTAGAATCCCTAACTACGACCCTGGTATGGTGAATCGGTACCTGTCATTCAAATGAGTCTGACGCTACACAGCGTCTGATGCGACCTGATGACCGTAATGACGTTATTCAACATGTCACCAAGATAACAATTATTTACTTCTATTGTGTTTTGCGTGGGGAAAATACGGCAAAAAAGATAAGAATAAATCCATCTTTTTCATTTGATAAGATGATTGGAAATATAAAAAGTTACAAACAGGAAACTTGGGAATATCCAATACAAAATGTATTATGTTTTTCCGACTTCTTATGATAATAAAAAGACCGAGATTTTTATCCGGCTAAACTACTATTTCTGTCCTATTCTAGGGTATAAATAAAATAATCAAAAAAATAAGCAGAAATTGCATAACGTCGTCCACCAATTTGTCAAATGGTTAGTAATTTAATAAATATCAAATAGAATTGTTATCTACTTGCTCTGTATCATCGTGATTTGATATGGTATTTTATTAAGTAACTTCTTCTTCCATGCTGGACTAAGAGCGAGATAAAAACATAGAATGTGCCAGCTGCATTTATTCCTGGGCATGCTGTAAAAACCAGCTTAAGGAAGCCGAGGGTTTTAGTATATTGTAAATTAGGCGATGGGCCGACAAACTGTCACAACATCATTATACCTACAAATCTATCTAAAATAATCTTCAAAACTTTGTCAAACGCGGCGGAACGACCTTTGTTTAGATAGTTTACGCTCTGCCTACCCCATTAGGGATATGTATTACTAACGGAAAATGGTTGTTTTTAAAAACTTATTCCTCCTAAACGAATCATTGTAAAATTCAAATAAAATATACATACATACATAAAATCACGCCTTTATCTCTTACGGGGTAGGCAGAGCGAAAACGCCTCGTAAAAGGCGCTTTCGCCACGTCTGACAAAAATTGAGGGCAAATTTTAGATTGTAATAATTTGTATTGCTGTAGTGACAGGTTGTCAGCCCATCGCCTAAATTACAATACACTGTAACCCTCGAATCCCTTTTGCTGACTTCTACAGCATGCCCGGGAGGAAGGGCAGCTGGAACATTCTATGTTTTTCTATCTCTCCCAGTCCAGCATGAAAGAAAAAATAATAAAAATAATAAAAAAAAAAAAAATTCAAATAAAATATACATCAAAGAAATTAGTTCATAGCCATCAATTGCGACATTTAAAAATATTTTAGTTCATAAATAAGTATACATATATACATACATATATTCACGCCTGTATCCCTAATGGGGTAGGCAGAGCGTAAACGACCTAAACAAAGGTGTACCGCCACGTCTGACAAAGTTTTGAGGGTTATTTAAGATAGAATTCTAGGTATATTGCTGTAGTGACAGGTTGTCAGCCCATCGCCTAAATTACAATATACTGAAACCCTCGGATCCCTTAGCTGGATTTTACAGCATGCCCGGGAGGAAATGCAGCTGGCACATTTTATGTTTTTCTATCTCTCCCAGTCCAGCATGAAAGAAAAATTAAAAAAAAAAAAAAAAAAAACAAATAAAATATACATCAAAGAAATTAGTTCATAGCCAGCAATTGCGACATTTAAAAATATTTTAGTTCATAAATAAGTATGCTACGAGTAAAAAACTGGAAGTAACGCTAAACTTTACTATTAGGAGCGCTTTCACGGTTCCCTCGGGAAGTTATCTGTATTGTGATTATCTAAAATTTCATAGCTTTTTTAAATCTGACTCGTTGTTTTTATGGAATTAGCATTATTGTGCGTTTTTCGTTCATTTTTGACGTGGCCGTGGACGTAAACGCCACGCCGTAGCGCGCGCTGATTTGAACGATATTCTAAGGCATTACGGGCGATTGTTGCATATCCTGAAATCTACCTGCTCATCTGCCGTTGGGATACACCTTAATTAACTTCTTTGGAGGCAGTTAGGTATTTATTTGCATTTAACATATTATTGATTAAGATTTTATTTGGCTAACTAAGGGTCTTTTATTCTTCTGTCGTGTCGATGGCTGAAATTAAATATATTTTGAGCAGTGCTCTGCCACGGCAACAGCATTGTTTATGGCATCATTACTCCCATGCTGGACTGGGAGAGATAGAAAAACATAGAATGTTCCAGCTGCCCTTCCTCCCGGGCATGCTGTTGAAGTCAGCAAAAGGGACTCGAGGGTTACAGTGTATTGTTATTTAGGCGATGGGCTGACAACCTGTCACTATAGCCATACATATTACAATCTAAAATTGCCCTAAATTTTTGTCAGACGTGGCGAAAGCGCCTTTTACGCGGCGTTAAACGCTCTGCCTACCCCGTAAGGGATAAAGGCGTGATTTATGTATGTATGTATGTAACAACAAAGGTAAAACTTTGATTGATGCTGACTATTTTATCATTGAAAGGCTTAAATAGATTAAGGCTTTCCCAGATAATATACCGGGTGTAAGGGACAGCGTCCCGCAAACTGATAAGAGTTGCTCAGTCAACGACACTGAACAACTTCCACCAGGATTTTTTTCAAGAAGTGATAAAAGTAAATGGCTTTTCCATACAAAACTTCCACCTCGAACTTTCACTTCCTATGAAAAAATCCTGGTGGAAGTTGTTCGGTGTCGTTGACTGAGCAACCCTTTTATCTGTCTGGTAATGATTTTACACATTTTGTTTAATTTCGTATAAAAATGCAAGTTAAATAACAACTTACTACTCAACCATGATAAACACCCATAGTTTGAATCTTCGTCTGAACTAAAAAATAATAATTAAATCTCATTGATATTAAACGCACTTACGTAATAATTTAAACAAGATACCAAACACTACAAATACCTATATCATAAAAAAAAACTTTTCACTAAAAAATACTACTGTATAACTCTACTTCTTAAAATTACTTATGAAACTGTATAATTTTCCAACCAATAATGGTTGCTGCTTTGGCGAACAAGCATAAGGCTTTTCTTATTCTATAGCTCATGGCTGGGCACCAGCACCAGTTTGTGGTCGTATTATCTCAAAATTGCTTAGTTCATTACGAACAATGCTTTCTCCTTTTTATCGTAAATTCTTAACTCTGCACGAGATTTTAATAATCAGTAATAGGTGTTGCAGGCGACTCTATCTATGGGTTATTTGAACGCTCAATCGGAAAAGCCTTATGCTTGTTTTTCAATAATGCATAGTAGACGATTCCCGTCAAATATTCAGTTTCGTGGACAAAATACTTTTTCAAAATATCTAATTATTACACTTCAATTGGCTCTGCGATTAAATACCTAGGTTCTACTAATATTCAAGTGCATATATCTTTACCAAAGAGTTTCATCGTCCAAACAGTCTGTGTACCGGTGGACACTTTTTTCTTCGGAACATCATCTTTATTAGAATTATTTTTCGATAGATAAGAGGAAACTGCTGAGTTGCCATTGTGAAACGCGGAGATGCCATTGTGAAACGCGGAGTTGCCATTGTGAAACGCAGAGTTGCCATTGTGAAACGCAGAGTTGCCATTGTGAAAATTCGGATATATGCGGTTGTTCTTTTTTCTTGAAGATGGACAGAAGAAACATAGAAGCCGTATAGCTAAAATAATAAGCAAACACAACAGTACATAAATAAGTCCGGAAAAGTAAATTCATTTCTTTAGAAATAACTAGCGACCCGCCTCGGCTTCGCACGGAAACTATCAGTGTTTCTCTACTATTCTATGCATGTATTATACATATAAACCTTCCACTTGAATCACTCTATCCATTAAAAGAAACCGCATCAAAATCCGTTGCGTAGTTTTAAAGATTTATGCATACATAGGGATATAGTGACAGAGAAAGCGACTTTGTTTTATACTATGTAGTGATTCAGCAAATGCGGGAAATATTGTAAAAATATATGTGGATCTCTGTGACAATGATAAAAACCCATTTTAATCCTAAATAGAAAAATATATGTACCTAAAAAACTATCTTAAGAACCCTCAAAACTTTGTCAGACGTGGCGGAACGAACTTTGTTTAAGTTGTTTACGCTCTTCCTACCCCATTAGGGATAAAGGCGTGATTATATGTATGTATAAAAAATGACGATGGAAGATAAAAATAATATAAATTCGCCTCATGTATTTTGGTAACTAGGGTTGCCTTAATCCAAGGTTTCAAGATAAACGTGAGGGATAAGATATGATTTCTGAGAATTTATTTTTGATATATACCGGGTGTAAGGGACAGCGTCCCCGCAAACTGATAGGGGTTGCTCAGTCAGCGAAATTATTTCATGTTTTTTTTTTTACTTTTCCGTACAAGGTTTTGTTAACTGAACAACCCCTATCAGTTTGCGGGACGCTGTCCCTTACACCCAGTACATAGAACTTTAAATTAAAATACAGAGCATGCCTATTTTTTCATCTACAACACCTATTCTTAAAGTAGTTAAAATAGTTCTTATATTTCATTTGTACAATGACTGAATAGGTAGGAACAAAACTTATTATGCCAGGTGTAAGGTAACTGATATGGGTTGCTCAGTCAACGACACTGAACAACTATCAGAAGTGTTTTCTTTCAGGAAGTGAAAACATAATTTGGTTTTCCGTACAAATTGTCTGATCGAAGTGAACATTTTGTATGGAAAAGTCATTTTTTTTTCTCTTCCTGAAAGAATTTCCTGGTGGAAGTTGTTCAGTGACGTTGACTGAGCAACCCATATCATACATTGCGGGACGCTGTCCCTTACATACATACATATAGTCACGCCTTTATCCCTAATGGGCTAGGCAGAGCGTAAACGACCTAAACGAAGGTCGTTCCGCCACGTCTGACAAAGTTTTGCGGATTATTTAAGATAGAGTTGTTGTCCCTTACACCTGGTAGATTTAAATATTATACATACATACATACATAAAATCACGCCTTTATCCCTTACGGGGTAGGCAGAGCGTAAAACGCCTCCTAAAAGGCGCTTTCGCCACGTCTGACATAAATTGAGGGCAATTTTAAATTGTAATGTGTATTGCTGTAGTGACAGGTTGTCAGCCCATCACCTAAATTAAATACACTGTAACCCTCGAATCCCTTTTGCTGTCTTTTACAGCATGCCCGGGAGGAAGGGCAACTGGAACATTCTATGTTTTTCTTTCTCTCCCAGTCCAGTATGGAAGAATTTAGTTTTTTATTATCATGTAGTGTTTGTATATCGCGTGCCCAGTTTTCAGTATCATATGACGCATCATATGATTACTTTACTCCGCTCCTTTGCTGATAAAAATTAACAGTATGCAATGTAGGTAAAATCGTTATCACCAGTCGGACTTGGATTATAGGAATGAGTGATATGAGTCATTCATTATTCGTGAACATGAAGGTCGTTTTGCAATGTTTGTTTGTATCGAGAAAAAAACATAGAATGTGCTAGCTGCATTTCTTCCCGGGCATGCTAAGCCTAATGGGGTAGGCAGAGCGTAAACGACCTAAGGTCGACGATACAAAGGTCGTTCCGCCACGGTTGATGGTTATTTAAGATAGATTTGTAGATTGATTGCTGTAGTGACTGGTTGTCAACCCATCGCCTAAATTGCAATATACAGAAACCCTCGGATTGTTTAGATTATTTGTACAGCACGCCCGGGAGGAAACACAGCTGGCACATTCTATGTTTTTCTCTCCCTCCCAGTCCCACATGGAAGTCTTATAATGGATCTTCTTCTTCTGTCGAGTGGGTATCGAGTCTTATTGACTCGATGAACCCAGGTGTCAGAGTTTTTAAACCGCCTCGTAGCACAACTATCAGGCCTCTGACATGGTTTGAGTAACGACCACTATCAAAGACAGCGACCGGGACCGACGGCTTAACGTGCCCTCCGAAGCACGAAATCTTTTCCTTTTCGGACAATCAGGTGATTCAGCCTGCAATATCCTAACCAAACTGGGGAAAAATTCACAAAGTGATAAATTCTCAAATATCAACTTTGTGTTTACCCCCTGGGAATCAAACCCAGGACCTCCGGATCGGCAGTCCATGGCTCTAGCCACTAGACCACGGAGGCAGTTATAATTAATATCAAAGGTTATCATTTCAATAAGCACATTATAATCCAGTGAGGATTTAATGAAACAGGTCAGGGTGGAGGTAAACATTTCATTATTGGTGACCTTACAACATAACAATGTCACGTTTTCTGATAACGGCTATGATTGCGTCGAGTAATGATTTTTGTGAGGAAATACTAGACTTATTCATGTTTCCTTCCTTATGATTAAAATTGTTTATTATTAGAACCTCATAGTAAAAAAAATGGGTGTGCTATTTAACTTTACTCTGTAGCGTCTAACCTCATTGGACGAAAACTCTTTTGTAAATATATTTTTCACTACTGACAGACTGTCAAACTGTCATTCTTGTACAGACGCCACAGCTCTTGTTACTTGGTTATTTCTTGCGATTTAGTTATAACAATATTTATAGGTTTTATTGCATTGACCAACCTGTACATTATGTAAATATACACCTGTAAATAGCACGCAACAGTTTGACTTCACCACCATCAACCGCACGCCCTTCTCGCCAAAGGTCTAAGTCAAGGATGACAATGACAGAGTCGACGATGGAGCGAGCTCACCAAGAATATGCCTGTTCAGTGTTTGTTTACTCTTTCTTCGTAGTTTTCGATTCCCCCCGGCAAATGGTTGTTTTTAATAGCTTATTTCTCCTAAACGAGTCATTGGAAAATTCTAAAGAAAATATACATCTAAGAAATTAGTCTCTTCCATGCTGGACTGGGAGCGAGAGAAAAACATAGAATGCGCCAGCTGTATTTCCTGCCGGGCATGCTGTAAAAACCAGCTACAGGATTCGAGGGCTTCAGTGTGAAATTTAGGCGATGGGCTGACAACCTGTCGCTATAGCGATACACATTTCAGTCTAAAATAGCCCTCAAAACATGTCAGATGTGGCGCAACGACCTTTTCTTTGGTCGTTTACGCTCTGCCTACCCTATTCGGGATAAAGGCGTGATTATATGTATGTATGTAGAAATTAGTTCATGGCCTGCAATCGCAACATTTAAAAATATTCTAGTTCATAAATAAGTATGCTAAAAAATGGAAGTAAAGCTGTTTTTATCAGTAAATTATTTCAGGAAGTTATACGTATTATGATTATCTAAAATTGCGACATAGCTTTTTTTTAATCCGACTTGTAGTTTTCATGAAATTAGCTTTTTTGTGCGTTTTTGATGTAACCGCCACGCCGTAGCGCGCGCTGATTTGAACAATATTCGAAGGCATTACGGGCGATGGTTGCATATCTTGAAATCTACCTGCTGCTGCTTAATTGGAAATGGGTTTCCTCATAACTCTACTCTAGGTCAGGGACGACAGAGAGAGTCGACGATGGGGTGAGCTCTCCTAGAAGATACCTGTTGACTCAAAACTTTGTGGTGTTTGGGCTTCACTTGTGGTTTCAGGTGAATACTAGCAAACACGGACAAATCTCTGACACCAGGGTTCATCGGGTCGTTCGACTCGAGAATCCACTCGCTAAGAAGAAGAAGACGGACAAATCTGACTAACCTTATCTTAAACCCCAATTTTTAATACGTTAAAGGTTAAATTGTTTCAAGGTACAGTACTCCTACTGTTTTATTTAGAGAACAGACTAGATTCAGGCTTAATTTTTTCTCATAACTCTATCAACACACAGACATAAACAGAGCGGTGCGAAACGTGTAAATTATAACACAAAACATTGACCGTACGTTACATTAACGGTTTGCGTGTTCCATTTTTGAACAACGACACATAGAAGCGACATGGATAGCCTGAATGTAGTGTTGCCGATCGATTGGCCATTGGTGTGAACATAGTATTGCACATACCAACCGATACTATTGATAGTATGTATCATGATGCTATCTGATCAATACTATCGATAGTATCAATCAATGGCACCGATGCTATCTTTGATCAATATTATCGATAGTATCAATCAATGACACTAATGCTCTCTGAGATCAATACTATCGATAGTGTCAATCAATGGCACTGATGCTATCTCAGATCAATATTATCGATACTATCAGCAATGGCACTAATGCTATCTGAGATCAATACTATCGATAGTGTCAATCAATGGCACTGATGGTATCTGAGATCAATATTATCGATACTATCAGCAATGGCACTAATGCTCTCTGAGATCAATACTATCGATAGTGTCAATCAATGGCACTGATGGTATCTGAGATCAATATTAACGATACAATCAGCAATGGCACTAATGCTATCTGAGATCAATACTATCGATAGTGTCAATCAATGGCACTGATGGTATCTGAGATCAATATTATCGATACTATCTGCAATGGCAATAATGCTATCTGAGATCAATACTATCGATAGTGTCAATCAATGGCACTGATGGTATCTGAGATCAATATTATCGATACTATCAGCAATGGCACTAATGCTCTCTGAGATCAATACTATCGACAGTGTCAATCAATGGCACTGATGGTATCTGAGATCAATATTATCGATACAATCAGCAATGGCACTAATGCTATCTGAGATCAATACTATCGATAGTGTCAATCAATGGCACTGATGGTATCTGAGATCAATATTATCGATACTATCTGCAATGGCAATAATGCTATCTGAGATCAATACTATCGATAGTGTCAATCAATGGCAACGATGCTATCTTTGATCAATATTATCGATAGTATCAATCAATGACACCAATGGTATCTGAAATTAAGACTATCGATTGTATTGGTTTTCTAGATACAATTTCTGTTTTTTTTTGCATCGATCCTATCGGTACGCCTATCGATAGTTCGGCAACACTAGCTGAATGAAAAAAGCCGAATGACATGAAAAATAAAATAAAAAGTAAATATACCGCCATCGGTGGAGACGGAGCGGAAAGTTACACCATGCCACCTTCCTAGCAAACAAAATTAGTCCTTGTGGTAACGGGATAGGGTACAAAACGCTGTGTTATTATTAAAAGGCATGCTGGCTAAGCTGTACATCCACTTTTATTTAATTAATTTCGATTAAAATTAATAAATAGTTGACTCTATTTCAGGATGTTATGTTCTAGTTACTATAAATCAATCTCTACGAAGTCAGTAATTTCATTAGTCACATTATACATTCTAGTGGATGCACATCTTAACAGTACAATTACAGCTATATTACAGCATTCGCAAGCATATCTTGTACGCACACTACTGCTGCCGTAGTAACACGGTAAACTATTCCAAACATTCTACATTAAGAGTAACTACAAATGTTTTATTTAGTAACTAGAAGTCAGTAAAAAAAACATGTCAAAAACAGCTTTTATTAAAAGCCTTTAAGAAGTCTATATTCTCTTATCAATAATCAAAATCGTAAAAAGCTTGATCATAAAAAAACCTCATGGTAAGGCAGTATTTTTTTAACTTTAAACAAACAGGTAATAAATATCATGAAAAAAAAAAATTATTGTCATTTTGGTTTGATAAAATAAAAATATTAAATGCAATGGGAAGTTAGGCATCAAAGTTTCGAGAGTCAACTTCGCCGAATTAAATTCTTATGTTCGTTACTGACTCCTATCATTACATTAATGCAATTTAAAAATGAAAAAAGGTATATAGAATTTTAAATAATAAATCTGGTAAAATCGAAATAAATGGCAAACAAGTTTGACATAGGTAATAGGTATGTATTTTTTATTATGAAAAATAAATCTATTTGAAAATATGAATACTGATCTATTATATTTTGTTTGGAAAATTTAACATTCATCAATAATTTTTCGTACGTCGTTAAAAGCCAACCATTTTGATTTTTCTTCAAATATTACGCATCAAACTACTACTAAAAAAAACTACAGTGTAAATATCAATCAAAAGACCTTACCTGTTGTATCAATAGGATTCCTATGCGGTACAATCGTATGGACATATCTCGCCATGAAGTGTCCGAAGACTGCCTTCAGCGCAGGGTGATGCATCATGGCGACAAACTCCTGGAAGTCCAGGTACCCTGAGTTGTCCCGGTCAGCCAGGCCCATGATTTTCTCCACAACATTGTTGGGTAAATCATGGTCGTATTCCCTTGAGTCTATGATCTCTTTGAGCTCTACGTAGGAGATCTTGCCGTCGTTGTCTTTGTCATACTGCAATTGGAAAGAGAGAAATATTTATAGTCAGTTTTGTTTGTTACCAATCGACTCGAAGAAGAAGTCAGTTTTGTCTTGAATTCTTCTTAGCCAGGGGATTGTCGAGTCGAACAACGGCCGATGACTCCTGGTGTCAGAGTTTTCAAACCGCCTAGTAGCACAGCTATTAGGCCTTTGACATGGTTTTGAGTAAAGTCTACTATCAAAGACTGCGACCGGAACCAACGGTTTAACGTGCCGTGCTTGAATTGATAAAGATGAAAAACGTAGAATACACCAACGCCTGTCTTTACGGGCAGGCTGTAAAAGCTGTCAGAAGGAGACGAGGGTTTCAGTGTCGTGCAATTTGGGAAATGGAAAAATATAAAGACAATTCAAACAAATCTACTCATTTGTGTCAAAAGATATTCTGGTAGATATAAGAGCATGCCTACATTGCCTACAACAACAACAACATAACATAACGTACGTAATATCTTCTAAGCTAAGATATTTAACGACTAATTGTTTCGTGTATTCGAGTACAGGTCTGGGCTAAAGAGAGCATACGAACAGTAGTCTTCAGACGCAAAAAGAAGCGGCTATTCACTCTGTAATACTGGATGTAAGGGACAGCGTCCCGCAAACTGATAGGGGTTGCTCAGTCAACGAAACTGAACTACTTTTACCGGGAAATTCTATCAGTAGATGAAAAAAATGACGTTTCTATACAAAGTGACCACCTCGATCAGAAAATTTCCATGGACAACCAAATATTCTTTATCACTTCCTGAAAATAAAAAAAAATCCTCGTGATAGTTCTTCAGTTTTGTTGACTGAACAACCCCTATCAGTTTGCGGGACGCTGTCACTTACACCCTGTATATCGACGTATACTATAGCGCAATAGTCTTCAGAAATAATCCTTGGATTTTACATTTGGCGTGGGCTAAAAATAGCGTAGGAATTTTCAGCCATGTTTACCGATAAACCTAAACATAAAACACGCGGTGAACATACCGCGCTCATTGTGTTATCATATCAATCGTCCGGTATTAGATCATATAGCAAACACTCAGTCAAAGTTTGTTTTCCTGCCGTGGTCTAGCGGTATGAGCCATAGGTTCCCGATCCCGAGGTTGTGGGTTCGATTCCCAAGCAACAGGCGAACACAATGTTGATATTTGGTAAATTATCAATTTGTGAGATATCCCCCATTGGTAAAGACAATTCGGTGCTTCCGAAGCTTGGATTAAACAAATCCGAGGGCACGTTAAGCCGTGATCCCGGTCACTGTCTGTTTGGTAGTGGTCGTTACACAAACCATGTCAGAGGCCCAATAGCTGTGCTTTTAGGCGGTATGAAAACTCTGACACCAGGATTTATCGGGTCGATCATCTCGAAACCCACACGAAAAGAAGGTATCAATCTCCCAGTATTTAGATCATAGAGCAAACACTCAGTTAAGGTTTGGTTAGTGTTTGTTCAGCAAACAGTCGCAGTTCGGGTGAATAGTTAACGGTGCGGTGACCTTCTGAGTAGCAGAGTTTAGGCAATTAGGCATATGTGTTTAACAGACTACCAGATACCTACCACTACTTAAATACTACGGATAGACATGGACCTCGCCCACTAGGGGGCGCTATTTCCAACACTGACCACGCTTTCTTTTCTTTCTTTGCATCGATATTTCATCGAGATTCAGATCTTCCATGCTGGACTGGAAAAGAGAGAAAAACATAGTATGTGCCAGCTGCATTTTCTCCCGGGCATTCGGGATCCGAGGGTTCTTGTATATTGTATATAGCTCTGGTTATATTCCCTTATCAGCTTTTACGACATTACTAGGAAGAGATGCGATGGTGTGAATTTAAATCATTCCACTGAAATATACCTACTTTCCGTCTGTTAAAAAGCGGTCAATGTAGCAAATAATTATGCGGATTGTTTTTCCTTGAAATGGATTTGCTCTTGACTCTAGATACAAGTTCAACTATAACAGTGACAGAGTCGACGATGGAGCGAGTTCATTCAGAAGATGTCTGTTATGGCACTGATACACTCACGCACCGTCAGAACACAGCAAGCTGTTTGGCGCGGTATTATGCATAGATATCACATGCACTTATCAGCCCTTTTTGAGAAGGATCGCTTTTAGTTTAGATGTTCGAATGCAGGTGAACCCTGCCTTGCCTACCCTGTATACACAGGAGTGACTATATGTATGAAGATTATTGGAAAATCCTTCGGCCTGAGCGTGTTTAAACTTTGAATGCCTGTGCTAAATAGGCCTTATAGTTGGAGATTTATCATGTCGCCGAAAAAACCCATTGACTTATCTCGTCATTTTGGACCAGAAGAACTGAAATAGGATAAGTAATTGCTAGTGTCTTCCTAGCAAGTCTACAATACAGTTCATTGTCACATAGCATTACTTCCATGCTGGACTGGGAGCGAGAGAAAAACATAGAATGTGCCAGCTGCATTTCTTCCCGGGCATGCTGTAAAAATGAGCTAAGGGATCCGAAGGTTTTTCTTTATTGCAATTTAGGCGATAGGCTGACAACCTGTCAGTACAGCAATATACCTACAAATTTATCTTAAATAACCCTCAAAACTTTGTCGGACGTGGTGGAGTGACCTTTGTTTAGGTCGTTTACGCTCTGCCTACCCCATTAGGGATAAAGGCGTGATTATGTGTGTGTGTGTGTGTGTCACATAGCACGTTGCTAGCATAGTGAAATACTCAGTGATGTTGTGAATGTGACATCACCATGATCTTATGTTTTCAGTTTACATGTATGTTTTATGAGATACTTACCGAGCGCCGCCGTGAAGACGATATCAGGGCGCACGGATAAACCTCTATACAGGTTTTTGTTGCGTGCCTTATGTAATCGCTGTGTATATATTTTTTTTAAAATGTAATAAATAAATAAATAAAATAAAATGATAAAGAGTAAAGTAATATTGAAGAAAAATACGATCTCAAATAAAATACTGCGTTAAAGTAGAATTCCGCAATCATACGTAAAAATACTTTCGGAAAAGAAGATTTAGTGCTTTTATACACATACACCTAATCATACCCATAGCCAAAGAATTCGGATTACCCACACATGTACCAAATGTTCTAAATCCATTATGAGATCATTTTTTTAGCAGCTGAAAATACTCTTGAGGATGATATCACCTAGGTAGAGGTCAAGCTGAATAAAAATTTGCCCTAATTGCCTTAAAATTGACTAAATTGCCATCTGAATGTGACTGAGAGATGAATAGAAAATACTGAAATATTTGAAGAGTATTTAAAGATCTTCATCTCATCACAATACAAAAACTTACTTACTTCCACTCTGGACAGGGAGCGAGAGAAAACATAGAATGTGCCAGCTGCATTTAGATAGATAGATAGATATATTCTTTATTGCACATAAAACAAAAACAACAGGAATTAGAACAAATTAAATAAAAATTAAAGTACAATGAAGGCGGCCTTATTGCTATGGTAGCAATTTCTACCAGGCAACCTTGGGTAGAGGAAATCAAATGTAGATAATGCGGGATAGTGCATCTTACTAAAAACTAATTAATATAGACAAATCTACATAAAATACATATATGATTTACATAAATTACGTAAATTATAATAGATAATAAACTACTATATACCATGTATAATATACTTATACATACATTATGGAGGAAAGGAAATAAATAATTCAGATTGATATGAAAAGGAATGACAGATACACAAATAATATAGAAAGGAATAGTAAACATGTATTCTATGGGAGTTCAGTAAAGTGTTTCTTAACTCGCTCCTTAAAAATTGCCTGTGATGGAGATCGTTTAATTTCAACCGGCAGGGCGTTCCATAATTTGATCGCTTGTACTGAAAAAGACTTGGCATAAAAGTCTGTCTTATGAGGGATCATATTCAAGGTGAGATTATGGCTGGATCGAAGGTTTCGGGAAAGGGTTGAGGAATGAAAAACAAAACGATCTTTTAAATAAGGAGGGGTGTTAGGATGTGACAGGACAGAGTAGAGGAGGGAGAGTATATGACAATCTCTTCTACGTGAAATTGTAAGCCATTTCAGTTGGGACCGGTAGGCGGAGATGTGGTCATATTTTCTCAAACCAAAAATAAACCTTATACACAGATTCTGCAGACGTTCGAGTTTATTCAGCAACTGCACAGATAAATCAGGATAGCAAACGTCTGCATAATCCAGTATAGGTAGGAGAAGTGACTGCGCCAAAGAGATTTTCGTTTTGGTTGGCAACATATTTTTAAGACGTTTGAGTGAACCATATGCAGCAAACACCTTCCTGCTGACTTCGGACACTTGAGGTTTCCATGAGAAGCATTTGTCAAAGATAACACCTAGGTTTTTGACCTTTTCACTAAATGGAATTGGTACGCCATCAAAAACAATCTTCGGTAAAGAACAATGGTCGACACGGGAGATATACCAAGGACTGCCTATAAGTATTGTCTGAGTTTTGGAAGGATTAATTTTTAGACCAAAGTTGCGACTCCAATCGGCAATGCATTTCCTCCTGGGCATGCTGTAAAAACCAGCTAGGGGATCCGAGGGTTTCTGTTTATTGCAATTTGGGCGATGGACTGACAACCTGTCACTACAGCAATATACCTACAAATATACATACATACATACATCACGCCTTTATCCCTTACGGGGTAGGCAGAGCGTTTAACGCCTCTTAAAAGGCGCTTTCGCCACGTCTGACAAAAATTGAGGGTCTGTCAAAACCTACAAATATATCTTAAATAACCCTCAAAACTTTGTCAGAGCAGGCGGAACAACCTTTGTTTAGGTTGATTTCACTCTGCCTACCCTATTAGGGATAAATTTTATTATAGATTTGTAGGTATATTGCTTTAGTGACAGGTTGTCGGCCCATCGCCTAAATTGCAATATACTGAAAATCTCGAATCCCTTTTTTATTGCTCTCATTCCAGCATGGAAAAAAAATATGTATTTAATAAAATAATAGAAGGAAAAGAGTCTAAGGAAATGGTATAAAAACTTGACCACATATACCTACTACCTTATGGTATGATTCACATACAGGAAAGTACTAACTACTAACACATTGTTGATCCTTTGTATTAGTCACTCACTTTTCTTACTACTCAATTGTCATTCATTTAACTGTTTAACCCGTGCAATCAAATTGATTCCTAAATGACTCAGAAGGGGGAATAACTAAATTTTGAAATTCTTAGATCCAAAGACCATTACTGTTGTTAGATGGTTACTTCAATGTCTTTATTATATCATTGCTTTTATTGAACATTTAAATGTTTATACCGTGCAATAAAATTGATTCCTAAATGACTCAGAAGGGGGAATAACTAAATTTTGAAATTCTTAGATCCAAAGACCATTACTGTTGTTAGATGGTTACTTCAATGTCTTTATTATATCATTGCTTTTATTGAACATTTAACTGTTTATACCGTGCAATAAAATTGATTCCTAAATGACTCAGAAGGGGGTATAACTAAATTTTAAAATTCTTAGATCCAAATACCATTACTGTTGTTAGATGTTTACTTCAATGTCTTTATTATTTCATTGCTTTTATTAAACATTTAACTGTTTAAGCCGTGCAATAAAATGGATTCCTAAATGACTCAGAAGGGGGAATAACTAAAATTAGAATTTCTTAGATCCAAAGACCATTACTGTTGTTAGATGGTTACTTCAATGTCTTTATTATATCATTGCTATCATTGAAAAATTGAGTTCTTAGAAAACTCAGGAGGGGTGCGGTTGAAGATGAATATTAATGAAGGAGTTGTTTGAGAATTCTAAGAAGTCTATTGCCACACTACAAGCTTGAAAACAATAAACAACAATGTGGATGGTTTGGTTACTGGAAATTACTCCCCTTTTTTATTTAATAAAGTAAAAAATACAATAGTGGAGAGATTGTTGGCTGAGCCAGAATGCAGCTTAAACCAGCACTTGAAAATGTGTACTTTGAAAAAGAAAGAAAATCAAAAGTAACTGAGAATTTACTGTAATAAATAAATAACTACTGACAACTATTCAATATGCTACTTAACTGAGTTAAAAATAAAATTAAACTATAAAAATGGTATTTTAGTTAATTTTACCCATTTAAGTCACTAAAATAAGATAGAATTATTTTTGAATTTACTTGAATGTAATATTCCTAATAAACAACAGCAAAAACAAGTAGATACCTACTGTAAACAACTTTGTTCTTTTTATACATTTTGCAATTAGCTTGGATGAGTGCCATGCCAATCCAGACAGAGTAATATGCACGTAAATAATGATAAACATATAATTCAGAGATAAAGGTAAATCAGAATACAAACTATTACCCAGAAAGAGCTCATAATAAAAGAAAGAACATTAAAAACTTTTAGTTAGTATTTACTATCCTGTGTATATGGATTCAACCAATTATAATCTCGGATATGTAATAATCTCGTCAAACTAGAATGCTAATCACTCATTTATAACGGACGTATTTCCCGGCTAGATCTAAATAATACCTCGAGATAATGTACCCAGAGTTCAGTAATGTGTTGAATGAAAATTACCTTATTGAAGATCCTGCGCCAGTACAAGTCGGACCTGGTCGGTGTCAGTGGCACAGAAACAGCCACTTCTCGCTGTCCGGAAGGCATTTTCACCAAAAATGCGTGACCAACAAGTTCTACAAGTGAAAATTATTGGGGTTTATAGCACATTGTATAAATCGCCAGGTGTGTCACAAGGACGACTGCTCGCGATCGATAAGCCTCCAATATCGGACTGATAAGATAACGTGTCAGTTGTACGCTTGCAAGTAACGACCGTATTTATTTAGAAAATATATTTTCGCAAGAAAAATACCACGACCACTTCAGCCACGATACCGTTATTGACTGAACTGACAGATTGTTTTTTTAATTCATAAAGAGGAAAGACTTGTATTCAATCTGCGTAAGTTTGTTGTTGTAGTCAAACGTGTTACTACTTCCACGTGATTGGTGGCTTTTATGCTAGTGCTGATTTTCGACCAATCAGCGTTGATAAAGTACTGATGACTGTGCGTAGAAAACAATGCTCGTCTTATGGATGCGTTCATGATGTGTTCTTTTTTTGGCTGGCTTCAATCATTAGCTGTTTTGATTAAACGCAGTTTAGTTGCCATGGTGACAAACTGTCATTTTATTTATGTAAACAAAACAAAGTTTCGAAATTGTATTCCTATTCTTTTAACTATTATTCCTGCTGTTTACGAATTAAATATGAATGACTTTAATCGTAGCAAGGTCACTGGGGTTCATTGGCTTAAGAAACCTATAGGCGAAATACAAATTACGTAAGTTCTAAAAAAATAAGATGTTTTTCGATTTTTAGTATTACACAAGTTTTACATCATGTATGTTTACGAAATTAGTAAGTTTTTATACTATAATGTGTATAAAATCATATATTTAATAGCATTTGCATGTTTTTCTTATTTTTCAGAGTAAAACTGAAACCACAAGATGGTATTATATCCCTACCAAAATTCGAAGACTACAACACTGAATCAAGTCGTTTCAGCGGTTTGAGCTTGGATCAACTAGAAAAGAAAACTAAAGAATACACTTTCAAGTGGCAAGAGAAAGTCTTTAGCTTGTGGGAGTTACAGAGATACTCAGATGTCCATAACTGCATCTCAGAAGCTGATATGAACTATAATGACATGATTAAAAATGAAGATTACGAGCCTTCGAAAGTATTTACCTTTATACACGAAGATTATCATTCGCCTTTGCCTTTAGATAAGAAACCTATCCAACCAAGCAAAGAAATAGACTGCGGTATTAATAATTTGACCTCTTGTTTTCATAACTTGGGTATAAATGAGAGACTGGGAAGGATGGTATGTGTACTAGGAGATACAAGTTCAATGGGGCATTTGTTTAGAAGTACTGAGAACATTATTTCTGAGGTGGAGCAATGGACAGCCATGCATATTGTGTTTGATAATTCGGAATATAATGAGTAAGCTAAAAATATTTTATAGTCATACTTTTAATTATTAAGAGTTAATCAAATATCTTCCCATATGTTAGCAAAAGTATGGAGAACCCTCAAGGAACAATTTTGATTAAGTTTTTCAAACCTATATATTATATCTACAACTTAACAAAGAATGTTCTTACATTCAATGACTAAGTTACTTACCCTATAATGTTCTACCATTGTATCCATCGTATATTTCCCCTATTTCAGAGACTCCCAGCTACTTCTCAAGCAAGAAGCCACCCTCCTTTCCATCTACTACAACACTTCACTGAACTATGTCTTGATATCTCCCGATGTGAATGACCTGGAGTTGAATCCATATACTGTTGAGACCAGTAGTGGAATAAGTTTGGAGTATCAGTACTCAGTGAATGTGCAGTTTGATGAGGAAGAAAGTAATGAAGAACTTGTTTTACTAGTGAGTAAAGCTTATTATCACTTCAACAATGGACAATAATTTCTGAACTTAACTTATCGAAAATAATCCCTTAAAACTTGTCAGATGACCTTTGTTTTGGTAGTTGATGTTCTGCCTACCCCATTACAAATAAAGGCGTAATTGTATGTGTATGCTTACTTTAGACAAAGGCCGCAGCCGCCGCAAAAGTGCTCTGCCCATAAAAGCGCCTAAAATCTTTAGAACTATGTATACAAAAATCTTCTTTCTAGCTAAGAAAACTCTACAAGAAATGGGAGCGTCAACAGAGACAACTGATCAACTTCGAAATGCCACCTCTTGGAAGGAAACAGTACTTGGTTACCCTTGAGCTCTTGACTGCTACAGAATTTGATATGGACAATTTGTATGTTGAATTTCATATAAAGGTTTGTATCATTTTATTTCTCTATAGAAAAAGTACCTATTCTAAAAACTTCCGTGTGTAAAATTTGGTGAGAAGATTTCGAGTCTCAAAAATAGGTCACCTACGTATGAATAGAATAGAAGAAATTTATTTGGTAATACGTACGTATATACTGTGTGTATGTACTGTTCGCACTATAGCTCAATTTTTTTTAAAGTTGCCAGAAGAATTACAATGCAACGGCCCCCTCCATGGAAGAACCCATATATCCCAATCAATAAGTAAAGAGGATGGAAAAGAATGGAATTTTGGCCACATGATTGAAATCAACATAGAATTGGCAACAGGATCAGGTAAGCCTAGAAAATAACTTTCTATATTAGAATATTTAAAATTAGAAATAATAGTTCCTGGCTACTGATTGATTGATTGATAAGAAATAATAAGTTACTGCAGAATGTTGAAAGGCAAAAAATACATTTCATAAATAGTAACAAGTTACTGTAGGTAGAATGTTGATGTTGAAGGGCAAAAAAAGAATATTTAAGCTATAATTAAGAAGTAACAAGTTACTGTAGAATGTTATAGGACAAAATAATAATGTTTAAGCTAGAAACAAGAAGTAACAAGTTACTTAAGAATGTTGAAGGACAAAACGAGAATATTTAAGTTAGGAATAAGAAGTAACAAGTTTCTATAGAATGTTGGAGAACAATATATTATTGTGGTAATGCACTGAATTGTTTTTGTTTGCAATGTAGATCCGCCGCCGCCTCTCCAACTATTCTTCGAAATAATCTCGACGGACTGGTGGGGCCGGCATCGCACGGAAGGTTATACTTATCTCCCTCTAACATTAAGCCCTGGGCATTACTCCAAGCAGCTGTCCTGCTCTCGCCCAGAAGAGATGGATGGAACTGAGGCGGATAGCAGACGGTTCTTCATTGGTGGATGTCATTTGATCAAGGACTTGGAGGTGTTGGCTAAACCACAGTTGCTAGTGAGTTCTCTTTTTTACAAGGCGGTCGACCATTAACCTTGATTCTCTAAATTGCCCAAGAAGCATCTGAATCGCAAAAGCACGAAATTATCTTACTTGTCAGATATTGCCGTAATCCCGGGTCGAATCCAAGATTTCAGGTTTGAAAACCCGATTGTTGACCACTAGATTCAATTTATAATAATTTTCGTCAAATACTGAAAAAAAACGGCAAATATTTCTGAAAATTTTCTAATACTTTTGCAATGTTTGCAAACATTTCAGGCATTAATTTTCATTTCAGGACGCAAACTTTAAGTTCGTTACCGCTGGCTACCTCTCGCTTCGTTGGAACGTTCTCTCTCAAGCTCCTTTGCCCGGATCTCTTCCTAAAGCAGAGAGTCACAGTTCCACTTCAGCATCAGCTCTACTCCTGGGCGCTGAGGCTGTGTTAAGACAGTATAGGAAAGCCAGGGCTAGGTTGGCTATGGCTACTGAGGGGCTGGCGAAAGGGGATACATTTGCAAGAGAAGATCATGAAGGAAGTTAGATATAATCATAAAGGCTGAGGTTGAAACGATTTACAGAAAGAAGGCTGGCGCATAGACCTAAAGATTTGGACTCCTGAAAGGATGTCAGGTATAGCAATAGTACAAAATAGGTACTAAATGCTGGTAGTATTTCAATGGCGATCTGTAACATTGTACAGCATATGACGTGCAAGTGTTAAGAAAACCTTGGCTGCTGAAATAATAAGTCGAAAGAACTTTCGAATTAGAGTAAGATGAGATGTTATAGCAAGCATACAGCAACTATGAAGAAGACAACTCGATAGTTACGAAAATTTCTGTAAAACTGTCAATGAATTTATGTACTGATAAACAAGAATATCGGGTGTAAGGGACAGCGTCCCGTAAACTTATAGTGGTTGCTCAGTCAACGAAATTGAACATCTATCAGCAAGATCTTTTTTCAGGACGCTTATTTGCGGGACGGTGTCCCTTATACCCTGTATATGTAAGTTAATTTTAAGAGGGATACGGGATAAGGCTAGGGAGATGATGAAGTAAGTTAATTTTAAGACGCTTTATAATATTTGTAAGTTGTGTTAATGAAATAAAAATTATCTTAGTTGTGAATGAAAACCCATTTATTGTAAACAAGACAAAACATAATTATTCTTACAAGACTATACTAACATATGGAACAGACTAAACAATAAAAACAACACGGTTTACAATTTACAGTTTATTTTCTTTAACAACTCAATAAAACTTTTGTACCCTTTTATCGAAATAACTAACGTAACAATATACGAGGTAGTTTCTGTAAAACCAGAAGATCTGTGTATTGTAGTGCAAAATCTAGTTTATTCCTAAGGTTTTAGTATTACTAATAAATTAATTAATCTACTAATAATACTAGGTAAGAAGTGTGAATTGGTCGATGTGTACAGTCTTTTAGAGTGTAGAAAGCAAATAGTAACACGCGTTAAAATCGGTTATGAATTGGTGTCGAGTTGATGCAATGCGCGAAGACCTGAATCACCCTGAATACGCACACTCAGCGCCACGTGCAGTGGTCCTATCCCATCGCAGTTTCCTATCTTGCTATTGTCCTATACCCTAAGACCGACTCATCCTGACAGCGTCTCTCAACTGTTGCATGAAGTCGGCCATTCTCCTGGCTCTCTTTTATCTTAAGGCTCTGCATCTTGCCAATCTCATGCTGCGAAGAGTGGGTAACTTATTATGGCACGGTTGTATGAATATGAATCTATGGTTCTATACTCCTGTAATATTGGTGTGCTGCAATCTTTCACCCGGTGCTTACATCCTAAGACCGACTCATCCTTACAGCATCCCGCAGCTGTTGCGTGAAGTCGGCCATTCTCCTGGCTCTCTTTTCTCTCAAGGCTCTGCATCTTGCCAATCTCATGCTGCGAAGAGTGGTCAGTTCAGCGTGTGCCGCGTGCTGAGCTCGCTTGAACTGCTCCACTACTTGGGCTTCTTGCTTCAGGATGGTTGATTCCCATGAGCTGAGCGCGTTGGTTATGGCGACTCGCTGGGGAGAAAGGAAGTTTGTTAGATTAACTGAAGCTGAAGATTAAAATAAAGATTTCTGGAGCATTTGTGCCAAATGTACATAAAGTTGAATCATCTAAATGGCCAGCATGCAGCCAGTGGTTAAGTTTGCAAATAAAAGAAAGCAAGGCAAGAAGTAGACCTTCTGTGGCACAAAAATAGGCTAAGTCAAATTTTGTTTGAATACTGTATTCTCTTCTTTAGCCTTGCTAATACTAGGAGTTGCAGTGGGTTTGGCAGAGTACTGGTCGAAATTAATTTGAGGCATTACGATCGATACGATAAGAAGAAGAATACTAGGAGGTAGCTGCCATTTTTTATTTATCAATGAGCCCTAGTATTGATTGTTATTTTTCTGTTGTATCTTTTACCTTAGAAGTATCCCTGATCTTGGCCTCTCTCTTCCTCTGCGCGTCTTCAAGTCGCCTCAAGCAATCTTCGAACTCAGCACGTCGCTTCCATTCCTCGGCTGCTATCTTCCTGCCCCTCCTGTCTGCCGCCAACATTTCTCTTGCTTCATGCTCCAACGCCTTTTCCACTAGTTCTTGCGCCTGTCAAATAATTTGAGATGTTACCCGGAATTAGAATTTAGTAAGGTCGTGTGTGAGATTAATCAATCCGTACTGCGTCCACCATGTGGTAGATTAAGGCTTGAAGGCCCTAATTCAGTTCTACTTCGGTGGGAGAACGCGGAAGTGGGAATATAATAAAGGTGCCCGCTGTGATGATAAAGGTATCCGTTGTTTTCTCAAATGTTTTACCAAATAAAATCATCTAATGAAAACACAATCCCTAGAGAAAATCTTTGACCCAATTTCTTTTTTATTTTCTGGTGAAAGTTGTTCAGTTTCGTCGACTGAGCAACTGCTATCAGTTTGGGGTACGCTCTCTATTACACCCGGTAAGTTAATTATACCTTCATATCTTGAGTGATGTTCAACTGTCTAGCAGTGCGTTTCTCTTTGTGTCTGATGCTGTCCATCAGAAGGTCCGTCTTCAGCTTATAATCTGTCTCCCGCTGCAGACTTCTGAAGTCCTGAAGAAGCTTCTCTTGTTCGCGTTTTCTTTCGACGTATTTTTTGTAATGATTCATAGCTTCTGCGCTCATCTGCAGAGAACAGGTCTTTTTATTTGAAGTTATTCTGAAGGGATAAAGGTGCATACAGGAGGTTGATAAAACTAAACCTAAGTTCTAGAGTTGAATACCAGCTGAAGGTTTTCTTAATGAATTTGGTTTGCCCTTGAAACGGTTAGATGGTATCTCTTTCCTGAATGGACTAAACAAAGTCTTACCATATCCCTCTCTTCTTTCTCCTTCTCCCACATCCTGCGGAAGTCGACAGCCAGCTTCTCCCTCTCCATCTCCTGGTCTCTCTTCCTGGCCAGGGTCGCGAGCAGACGCCATTCTCTCTCTGGCACATCATCTATTAGACTTGATCCGTATTTCTCGTAGTCTATCGCGTCTACGAACTGCGATAGCGTAGAGGAGACTATAGTAGAAAAGAAACGATACAATTATCATCATCAGCCGCAACGCAACACTCCATTTCTGGTGATAGGCCTTCCCCAGTATTGATGATGTCTAATCTAGCCGATTTCGGTTACAGAGACTACATTAGGAGCGGGGGTTTGGTTGGTTCCCTAGTGGGATATTTCCCATTCTTATCATAGTTATCGAGACTGGTAGGCGAGCGCAGAGGAAGATGTTTTATTCAAGACCGCTACTGCTCTATTGCTCATTCATGACTAGATTAGTACGCCTGTGAATCATACGCAAGCAAAATGTATCTACGTCTTTGCTTTCATATTTTTATCAGGCGTTTGTATCCATATTACAAACAAGGAAAAAAAATTGCTACCACTTACTGTCCGGTAGTCTGTGTGGAGATTCCTTCCTCTTCGGCGAGATGCTGCCAGATCGCCGCGGCGACTCTGTTATTATTTTATAACAAAACACCATTATGATATTACAGACTAAAGGATTGTGGGTGTACTTAACTTTCGTAAAGAAACACTTTTTCTCAATTTATGTTGAAAAGATAAAAATAGATTTCTAAGTTGATAGGCAAAATTATACACACAAGTCAAGAAAAAAAATCTAACATAAAAATATTTTCGTCAAAAATAGGAACAGTAGTTTTTAGATAAAGCAGCCATAATCTTATACGATTTAGCTACATTAGCCACTACGTTCTAATCATAAATGAACTCAAAGACAGTTAAATCATATTAAGCCTAATACACAGCCTAAGCCTATTATAGAACTAAACTTCACATTTCCTACGGACTAACTCGGTGTTAGTATCGATTTAACCTCACTCCAAGGTTACCAAGTGACTGCCGGATTTGAATGATGCTTTCAGTCACGTTAATTTTTATTTTGTTGGAACCTACCTAATTAGGTACTTGATGTTTTCGATAGCATTTTTATTACGATCGATTATGGGGTTAACAGGACAATCTTAATTATAGTTAGTTCATAGGTCATCATCACCATCAGCCTGTTTATGGTCTGAACCACTGCTATTTAATTCGGACTTATTCCAGTAACTTCTGACAACGTTTTCACTATTGTCTAATTATCCGTGATTACTGATTAATCAAATCATCTTACGTCATAGATACAAGCCTTATATAAACTCTGTAAATAAATATTTTTTACACATACCACTGCCTGCTGGTTTGTGATCTTCAATGATATTAATCAATTTTGCAGTAGCCTCGTCATTTTCTTCCAGGAACTCCAGCAATCTTTCCAGGAGTGATGGAGAGCTAGCTGTAAAAAAGAAATGCAAGTTTGTAGCAGACTTTTAAATAATGTCGTAGATTTGACCTTTCTGCTCTATTTTCTTTTTTACCTTAATTTATTTAATCGCAATTTTCTTAATGCTTGAGCATTCTACAAAATGCTACAATACAATCAGTAATTACAACACACTATCAGTTTACAAAAGAAACAGCTATTATTAAAAATCTTCACCGGATACGTTAACAAAATTTTCCAAATAGTCTAACAGTGTATTTACTGTAAAATAATGCGAATAATTCAGCTTGCGTGCACTTAATGACACGGAGAAGTGGTGTCGCACATGTATTGTTTGAAGTTATTGGACAGTAATGTTAGTGATTGCGGTAAAACATGATCATTTAAAAAAGCAATTAAAGATGGTATTTTACAGCTATCTACAACACTAGTTGCTTGTCCATTCCAAAACATTCGTGTAAACGGTTTTAAGAGACAACGGAAACATGAATCAAAAGATTTTGTAAAGTAAATAAAACTAAAGCATTCAAAACAGACAAAGGTATCGTCAACTCAGAAGAGAATGCTATCGTTTTATCTGTTATCAAATGTTATCGCGAAGATATGAGGACAAAGATAATGATATGGGCAGTCGTAAACACTCGGCGAACCGGTAATGACGCCGCCATGGACGAAGGAAAGAAAACAGTAATAAAAAGACCAAGTGTGCTTAAAAAGCTAAATGCAGAAAATCTACTGGTCATCGAGCGAGGACTTATAGGAGACCTCCCTGATCGACTCAAACCCAACTACTTACAGAATATTGGACCCGTCCGAGCACAATCCAACGAGCTGGTCGCTGCAAGACCTTCAGGATTCCTCTCCTCGTGTCTTCCAGTCATCCCTGACTCTCCAACTTCAGAAGGTGTCAATAACTCGGACAGCGACAGCCCTCATTCGCCTTTGAAAAAATCTTTCAGTTTCCGGCAAAAGATTTCCAGAATAAGTTTCTTGAAGAAAACCAGACATTCTGAAAAACCCAAATGGAAGTCCATCGTTGAAGATGAAAAGGACTCTTCGCTGCATGAAGAAGATCTAGTGGAACAAGATTGTAAATCTAATAAGCGATTTTGGCATTTTCGGAATAAGGAATTATCAGACAAGAAAACACATTCTCCTATTTACAAACGAAGTAAAAGTTTTGAGTTCTTACCAAGAGCCTTAAATGAAGGAGCAACTGAAGAAACCGTGGTGTCAAAGAAACCAGTTAAAAATACAAATTCGTTGGGATTGGAAAGCGGAGATTCTATGGGCGACGCTTGGGTGTCTAATGATAGTCTAGAATTCATATCCAATGATGTATATTATGATAACGATGATGGTGTATTCCTAAAGAGCATCAAAGAAATATCTCCGGATTCATCTAAACAATCAAGTACGTCTAACGTTACCTCGGCGTCAGCAATGACTTCAGCTTCGGCGTCAAGTGGGATAGCTGTACCTATTATCAATAGTGATTCTGTCCAAAATCTTTTAGAAGAATTTGACAAAGCGGTTGAACTCTTTAGCGAAAGCTATCTTAGCGATTGTGAGCCGTATACCAAAACAAATAAGGATTCAGTGAAAGAAAAACGAAAAAGTTCATCATTTAGTACGTTGCCATCTCCAAAAGTGTTTCACGTGCCTAAAGTGAGTGAAGTTAGTGAAGATTTCAAGTCGGAGTTGTCGAAGATGTTGAGTGATAGGCGCGTTAGTGCTCCTATAGGTGTACCTATAGGTCCGGGTGTGACTTGTCCAGAAAGTTCAGCCAGGAGAGGTTCAGTGACTGACTGGTTTGTGCTTGAAGAGTTTGGAACCTCTCCTGCCGCCCGTTCTTCGGCATTCTTTGAAGACAACAAATACAAAAGAGCGCAAGTGAAGCCCCAGAATCGAGTGAGGAGGATGAGCTCTACAAAATATGTAAGTTGATTTTAGTTTGTCTTATGTCTTTTGGGTTTATCTCCAAGATTTTAAACTTTATCTTATCAGATACTTCAACATGTTATCGTCAGTTTTGCTTTTTTCGAAACCTTTACGAATGATGCTATGCGACGCCAAAATATTTTTACCATTTTTTATGTAATGGTACTTTAAACTGTCATTTCAAAAGTGACCACGAATTGAAGAAGGAAATGGTTATTTGCTTTTATAAATTGGACAAGATAATTGCGATACCCGGCTCTACTCATTTTGACGCCAGTGAAAATTGAGCTCTGTCTGCTAAAGCAATAGAGTGTTTTATGGGTGGGTCATACACTAAAATGTACCTCTACGTTTCTTGGACATTGCAAATTGTTTCTTATCTGATGATAAGAAGGTTGGTGGAGTGACAAATCCTCGGGAAGGATAGATATGAGATAATTTTAATGCCATTTGAGGTAGCTTCTGTAAAATTCTGTTACGGTGGCAAAGGTTAAACTCGAAATATTGCATGATGTAATTTTATAACTAAACAGAATAATAAAATAATATACATGAACTAAACATTGATCTGAGATAGCGTCTGCTTATCAATATGTTAGTTGTGACAAGATTACAGCTATCATACAATAAACATCTATAGATTATAGACCATCCACAGCTGATCATGCTCTCTGTGTTAAAATTGAATTGAATAGTAAGGCCAGCCTAGGGCGTTTTGTTTATCTAGTTACTATTCGAAATAGGAACAGTAATTGATTGAGTAAAGATGAATACTTCATTTATTATCGGGTTAACTGCCTCCGTGGTCTTGTGTAGTGCCATGGGATCCCGATCCAGAGGTCCTGGGTTCGATTCCCAGGGGGTAAAACACAAAGTTGATATTTGAGAATTTATCACTTTGTAAATTTTTCCCCAGTTTGGGTAGGACATTGCAGGCTGAATCACCTGATTGTCCAAAAAGAAAAAGATTTCGTGCTTCGGAGGGCACGTTAAGCCGTCGGTCCCGGTCGCTGTCTTTGATAGTGGTCGTTACACAAAACCATGTCAGAGGCCTGATAGTTGTGCTACTAGGTGGTTTAAAAACTCTGACACCAGGGTTCATCGGGTCCATAGACTCGATACCCACTCGACAGAAGAAGAAGAAGAAGAAGAATCTGGTATGCGTCGTCAGGATACAATTTTTGTACAAGACTTATCGCAAATTTATCTTATTCCCCCTTGCAAATGATTTTGTTGCTGAGCCGTATAGTATTCTAGTTAAGAAAACTCTAAAAGTTCGAACCTAGTATTTTATGTATTTTTTTTTATGTATATCATGTAATAATGAACCTATAAATGAAAACGCAACAGATATAAAATGATATTTGGAAATGCCATTATTTTAGCACCAACCTCCGGCGATTGATATGCTCCGTGATTTAATCTTATTATCGTCTGATTCTTATGTAAGCAATCTTACTTCATCCACATACTCAAGCTTTTGCTCAAATCATTGCCTGCCGGCAATTTTCTTTTTTTCAGCTTCCACTGAGTAATCATCCATATAAAGCACATTCTACAAAAGAAAACAAAGCTTTGCTCGAATCATACGCCTTCCGGCTGATTTCTTTCACTCTTCCACCAGCTAGCCGTAATCTTTGACCCATTATCTTCCTAACTAGATGTACATACATACATACCTACATATAATCACGCCTTTATTCCTAATGGGGAAGACAGAGCGTAAACGACCTAAACAAAGGTTGTTCCACCACGTCACCCACGTCTGGCAAAGTTTTAAGGGTTGTTTAAGATAGTTTTGTAGGTATATTGTTGTAGTGACAGGTTGTTAGCTCATCGCCTAAATTGCAATATACTGAAACCCTCGGATCCCTTAGCTGGTTTTTACAGCATGTCCAGGAGGAAATGCAGCTAGCACAATCTATGTTTTTCTCTCGCTCCGAGGCCAGCATGGAAGAAAACTAGCTATGGTGTTACAACCATCGATACCAACATATCGATCACCGGACCGTGGGACCGGCTCGGCAAAGAGTCAGGGGTCAGACCAATTGGCATTTCAGAACACACCTCGTAAGGGAACGTGTGGCTACGAGAAATGCGGGCGGCGGATGTAATGTAAGAGGCTCAGAGCGGATAGAATCATCATTCGAATGATGATGTGTTCTCAATTTAATCTCAAAATTCATATAGCTTGGCTACTACAAAATACTAACTATGACTAGAAATGTTACACGATCTATTCTAAAAATCTATTCTAAAGTTTGAAAGTGCCGAGATTTTTAAGCTTTTCAATTTATTAACATGGTACCACTGTTCCTAGAACATTCAGATTGCCGTTTTATTATTTAATTTTTGAGTATTATGGATTTTTAATTTGCCGTTGTTTGCTATTGCAAAAATACCTGTCTCATTATGTTTACCTACATCTCTTGCAGCGTTTGCTGTATTCTGTATCAATGGCCACAAAGCCACGCCTTAAGGTTCTATTTGCATTGTTACCTTTCTATAGATATTGATACGTCGCTCTAGGCAAGCATAACGCACAATATGCGATCATGAGACGCTGTGGGCTGTGGGTTATGTTCGAAAGTTTGTATCATTATCATTAATCTAATATCAGCAATGGTTATGTCTTTAGAATAAGTATCAGTTTATGTTTCGTCAACACATGTGCTTTAAAAACATCTAAATACATACATATAATCACAACTTTATCTCTAATGGGGTAGGCAGAGCGTAAACGACGTAAACAAAGGTCGTTCTGACCCGTCTGACAATGTTTTGAGGGTTATTTTAGGTAGATTTGGAGGTATATTGCTGTAGTGACAGGTTGCCAGCCCAACGCCTAAATTGCCATATACTAAAACCCTCGGACCCTTTAGCTGGTTTTTACAGCATGCGCTGTATGTATGCGCATGTGAGGAAATGCAGCCGGCACATTCTATGTTTTTCTTTCGCTCCCAGTCCGGTATGGAAGAAAAACATAGATGAATTTGTTTTCAGTAGTTGTTTCTCCCTATCGAACAGTTTAGAATTAGTTGGGTGATCTTTATTTTTATAGCTTTGAATGAAGTAGTAAGTATTGATCAGTAGAAAACTAGAAAATGATCATAGAATATCATCTACAAAAAGTTCACTTTGTTAAGAGGACTTTATCATAATTGTTATAAAGGCTAACCCACGGTTACAGTCCTAGTAAAAACAGCTGGAAAAACTTTAGAATCACTTTTCTAGTTACGAAAATGACTACAAGAATTACAGTAAAGACCATTTTGCTTACAAAAATATGAATATGCGTGTACGTTGGTAGTTATTAGTCAAATATCGCACATAAAGTGCGAATGTCGAAACACAGAAGGAAACCGTGTTCATTAGTTGGTTCATGATGAAATTAAAGAATTGCGTCCGAATTGGTCTTACAATTTGATATGGTGAAATATGGAGTGAATGTTCTTGGTCCTTAAAGCTTTTCTTTAAATTTGCATAAGTTTGTTGATCTTTTGCAACTGCATGTATGTTATCCATATCTCACATCTACGTAGCGTATTTTTTTTATTTGTCACCAAGGTTACAAAGCTATTTCAACTCTTGATGTAGGTCAGGAAGCAGAACAGCCAATTACAAGTAGAGATATCCGTAATGTAGAATACGACGAAGAAGAAGAAAGACATATTGAATCAAAAGCAAAATATTGTCTACGTACGTGAGGTATTAGTAATTAAACAATCAATCTTAATGATATTAGCGACGAAGCGCTAAGATCTTAATCATAAATAAAACATGCTGCTTTCATTAGATTCAGAAGTTAAGTTGTCAACGCTAAACATCGCATACTTTCGTGTAGATACATAAACCAGGCATGTGAAGAAATCAGTTTTCATCAACCCACTTCCATATTAATCATATCTTCCGTGTCCATATCTGTCATGTCTCCGAATAATGATGGAATAATCACTGATTGAAATGTAGCATTCTATAAATAGTAACAAGTTGACAGCACGCGAATATGCAACAATGAAACCGCGGACGGGGATGCTATTTTACTAAAACAGTCAATGTGTTTTTAATGCGATGAAAAATGATTGTAAGTACTATATGGATAACCTTAAATAAAACAGATATGTGATTTATCAAGTGGCTGCAGGTAGAGAAAAAAAATGGAGGAAACGAACATTTTGAATATATCATAAATAACTTGGGATAAGATCTAAGGGCAGGCATAATAATAAAACGCTAGATTGAAGAAAACGAGGATCAGGCATATGATGATGATTGCTAAGCAGGCACACGATAACAGACCGTGTATACACGTGCTGTTGACAGGAAATGCTAATAAAAATGATAATGTTATGATTGACACTTTTGACACGAGCTTATTCCGTTGTCGTCTAGATAAAAGACTTTATCGTTCAATAAGCGCAAATGACAATAAACTTTAGGGTGTCATTTTGATCGAGGTGGACATTTTGTATGGAAAAGCCAAAAAAATGTTTCACTTTCTGAAAGAGTTTCCTGGTGAAAGTAGTTCAGTGTAGTTGACTGAGCAACCCCTATCAATTTGTAGGAAGTATCTAGTATTTTCTTCGCATTTTGCTTAGCCAATGAATATTTTCAAAACACGGTATCCGAATTACTACAACGAAACCAGGCTGGTATCAAAAGCGAAACCGCCGGACTGCCGGCGCAGCGTGCGACGGCGTGCGCATTTAGGGCGGAACGTGACTCCTTTCACCAGCAGCGCCCGCGCAGCCCTGCAGCTGACAGCAAAGGATGTGCAGCAATAGCGATTTTTTTAATTAGATATGGGTTTGCTCTTGACTTTACTTCCATCCTGGACTGGGAGAGATAGAAAAACATAGAATGTTCCCGCTGCCCTTCCTCCCGGGCATGCTGTTGAAGTCAGCAAAAGGGACTCGAGGGTTACAGTGTTTTATAATTTAGGCGATGGGCTGACAACCTGTCACTATAGCAATACATATTACAATCTAAAATTGCCCTCAAGTTTTGTCAGACGTGGCGAAAGCGCCTTTTACGAGGCGTTAAACGCTCTGCTTACCCCGTAAGGGATAAAGGCGTGATTTATGTATGTATGTATGTTGCTCTTGACTAGGTGAGAGGGGACAGAGACAGAGTCGATGCTAGAGCGTGAGTTCACCCAGAAGAACACAGTGATAGTGAATTCCACTCTTTTGCTGTGCTCATTATGAAAGATGTTTTCAGGAGACCATGTTGGCGTTACTGGTGCCATATTAGATTTAGGCCAGCACAAGTCTTATTGTGGGTTTCGAACGTGACTCCTTTCACCAGCGCCCGCGCAGCCCTGTAGCTGACAGCCGAGGATGTGATGCAATACCGGCTTTAGAGTAAAGGATATTTTCATTATTTTTATCATCAAAAATTTAAGAGGTTAGCTCTTGTCGGTGGAGTAATCGCTATACTTTCTCGGGATTCAGCTTTCGTATTACTCCTTTTTTAGGGAAATTTAGTGTGATGGTTTCCGTCTTGCCATCCACACCGCAGTATATGAAGCGAAGCTAGTCCGCGTCATATAGTCTGGACACGAGCCCTTCCAGAATCCATTTCCTCGGCCTCCTACCAGTACTGGTGCCACCGCTGCCTGACACCAGGGGAATGCTTATCTTTTTTGGACATTTGTAGCATTTTTTAGGGAAACCCATCCCACTGGACTCCCCTCCACATCCTGATGATCTTGTCGCTGTTTGGTCGGGGACTGCTTATTCGATATATTCGCAGCTAACCATCATATCTTGATGGCCGTTCCTCTATCCGCCACCTGTGGGCCCCGTTAGTAGCCTACAGCTCAGCCCTAACTTAATTATTTTTATGTGTTCTAAAAACGTACTTCTACTTCCATGCTGGACTGGGAGCGTGAGAAAAACATAGAATGTGCCAACTGCATTTCCTCCCGGGCATGCTGTAAAAACCAGCTACGGGATCCGTGGGTTTCAGTATATTGCGATTTAGGCAATGGACTGACAACCTGTCACTACAGCAATATACCTAGAAATCTATGTTAAATAACCCTCAAAACTTTGTCAGACGTGGGGGAACGGCCTTTGTTTAGGTCTGTTACGGTCTTACTACCCCATTGAGGGATATAATCGTGATTATATGTATGTCCTAAAAATAACTGATTAGTTTTAAACAAAATTAACCTGCAACCTTAAGTACAACTTTCATGCCCGGTGGATGTGCCACAAATACCAACAAATCGTTTATCAATATCCTTAGCAAATGGAATTCATAGCACAGGAAAATTGTTATAATGCTTGTATTTCTGAAAGCGTTTTGTTGGGTAAGAAAACAACTCTGATGGGTCTTCTATCAAACTAAAATGTCCAAAGCTGGTACCAATTCGTAGTTGCAAAAATCACGAATTAATTAATATAAGTCTATACCTTTCATTTTCTGTCATGAGAGAACAGAAAGGGACGCCAATAATTTTAGTTAAGATTTAGTTAAGTGTTAAATTGTGCGCTCTACGAATCGATAGCACGGTTTCATTATGAATTAGAATTAAGATCAGCTTTTCTATATCCATCTTTTGAATATTATTATCGATTTCTTAAAATTCTTCGTTTTAAAATTTTGAAGATAGATAAAATGGACACACTATAATTAGTCCGTCCTCGCATTGTCTAACTCTTCGGTGTCGAACAAAAGGTAAGGAAGAATGGATTATTTTTCATTATCAATCAAGCGTCAACGATGATGTCCATGGCTCAATATATGAGTAAGTACAGACTGACAAAAATCAATTGTAAAAGATTTCCGGCTTCACTAACTAGGCGCGATAAGGATTGGAAATCGTTTCTTTTATAGCGAAGTTTGATTGAATGATTCAATCTGATGATGAACGACAAAAAAATTACGACTACTGAATGGTCCTCGATGAAAAAAGGAAAATAAAAGCCAGCTTCAAACATGAATTGCAACAATACACAATCCGTCGCATAGTTCATGACTAGTATAGTCGCAGACAATAGCTCAGTAGAGCTATGGAGCTATCAACTTTCACCTTCACGCGTCGTTAGAGTCTAACCTACGTACAATTCGATTATGATTCGTTACACGAAGTAGTAGCACCGATTTTATACACTTTTTGAATAGATGCAATATCCATTAGCGACTGTTTCTGGTTGTTTGAACGGGTTGAGGAATTGTCGAGTGTTTTATGCAATGACTTTATGTTTATGTGAGAAGTGAGTTAGTTTCATTATTGCTGAGCAGACAGATTCTGTCTGTACTAAAAAGATACTGCTTGATGCCGTTCTATGCGATCATTACTGTTTTCTAATATAAAACCGACAGTCGTCCATAAAGAGAGATACCAGCATTGTATACAGGTATTTATTTAAAATTTTTAAACAACGGAAAATTGTCCTAGACGGAATACCAATACATCGCGGATGAAAATGACTGATGAAAAGCTGTGTAGCGTTAAAGGATTGGGGCGTTATTAAAAAAATAACACCGTCTTAGTATAAAGAAATTTTGTGCAATTCAACTCATATTGTTTAGCATTAATCATTAATATACTTGGGACATTCTAGAAGAAACAAACAAAAGTTTATGACTAATGAATCTCGACTGTAAAATTAATTTTATCAGATGTGTTGAAAAAACTAATGTTTGCTAAAACATGGTTTCCTTCCACGGAAATTGTCACTTCTTGGATAATATACAATACAGTAGACGGCTTCATAAAGCATCTAACTCAAATAAAAACAATACAAAGCAGACTACAGACAATATTACGTTGCTTATTATGAGACTTATGAATATGTAAATGTTTCTATTGATAGAAGCGATTTTACCCTTTCACCTTCTCACGATGTGAGAGAGATTTGTTTTAACACCCACACATGCCGTTTGCGGATTCATTATGATTGTGAATAGCTATTAGGACCTCGGGATTATATTTGTAAATCAAGGAATAGAACAACACACTCGATTTGTGATACGTAAAGCGGTGTCTATGTACTATCTAGTCCGTCTTGCTTTTTTCAACTTTGGGTCCTGAATTTTTCTTTTGTAATGCTGAATTCCACAGGTTTTACAGTCAATGTTTTAAAGCAATTTTTGGTTAAAAACATTTTGATCGCTCTCTCTCAGTCTAGAATCGAAGAAATTGAATCGAAAAGATGGATGCTAAGGTAAGCTGATTTCAAAACAAAAATCCTAACATACACTACGTAGATCATTTTAATACAAAACCATCAGAAGTCATTAATGTAAAAGAATCAACAAAAAAATAGTTTTAAATAAAAGTGAAATAATTTAATATACTTAGATGTGTATCTTCACGCCATAATACCTTACTAATAGTAGACCATGTGTCAGACATTGAAGACACATAGGAAATTAAACTTTCATTTAAACATGATAATTAGATGAAATTATACTAAGTATATCTGACAGAGCAACTGGAACTCATTTGACGTGATAAGAATTTCTTTGATAACCATCTCCCAAAAACTAGAATCACTGAAAGTAAAAAGTATGATTTAGTATAAAAATGTGGGATAAACTTAGTATCATCTGCTTGAATATGACGTCACTTCATGGTCTGATTACCTAGAGACGAGGTATGAGTTTGAACATGAAATAGACATTAGTTTCATAGAAGTTAACAAGGTTGTGCTACTTATTCAAACACTTCGAAAAACATCAAGTAAAAGTGTACAAGAAAATGTAATTTTCAGCAAAAGCGAACTACTCAGATAGAGTTTGACTTCTAGATTAAATCTGAGTTGTGCCCAGAGAAGAATCTTACCAGAATAAGAGATTGAAGGCATAGACACAGTGCACCTGTGTGTTTCGCAAACACTCAGGCACTATAATTCTAAAGTCCCGCGCAGAAGAAGATTGGCCGCCGTTATAAAAAATCGGTTGGAAGCTTTAAAAGGACTATTGGGTGGAAATTTTAGAAGGGATGATTTGGATAACGTCGCAATGATTCGCCGTCGCATATAAAAGCACAAAATATATACTTAGGTTAGGTTGTGGTGATTACTAGTTCTACTTTCAGTGGTAAAGTGCCCATCTATCATGCTCGTAGCATCTTGACACTGGTAATAGCCTAATTTCCATAAATCCAGCCTCAATAACTCAACCGTGCACATCGAAACGCTACCATCGTTCACGCTCGGCTGCCGGCTAATATACCGAGTTGCCAGATGTCACAAATGGTAGAGATTTATGGAAAATGGGGATGCCTGGATAAATCCCAATGCTGTTTTAACTGTGGATTCAGCTTTGGGTTATTACAAAATTTGGAGGTTGAGAGAAGTCATACTTGATGGGCGTTGATATATGACCTTGGTGCTTCTGAAAAAGGCCCTCGTTAGTGCATGATTGCATATTGGAAACTATTTTGGTATTTTTTAGGTTAGTAGGGTCAATCAGTCAACAAGGAAAGATTAGTACCTTACCTACCGATATTAAAGGACAACATTAATAATGTACCGATTTCGTGTGCTAGGAAATAAAAAACCGACAGAACTCCAGACTCATCACTAGATAATAGAGACAAAACGGAGTGTAAGGGACAGCGTCCTGCAGACTGATAGGGGTTGCTCAGTTTGCGGGAGGCTATCCCTTACACCTGGTATAATATTTTTTTTCGAAAATCTGTACCAATCTGGATATATCTGGCTCAGATATCTGGTATCCCCGCTGTCAAATCATCGGATTATTTGTTCGGAATGCTCTCAATTTATTCGCAATTTGTTCGTAATCTCGCAAAATGTGAACGAGGCAAGATGGCCGCGATCCGCTGTGCTGTTGCCAACTCGACATTTATTACACAGATGCTGATTTCAGGGATGCTGGTCTGTTATCGATAGGTATAGTTCACTATTCTGACAAGAAATATGATTTCGGGCTTTGGAGTTGGAAGACACATTATAATAAAGATCCCGGTCGTCGTTTTCGATAATCTCTTGATTTTTGTAATGGTTGTTACATAAACCAAGTCAAAGGTCTTAGGACCTAAGGCTTATTACATACATATAATCACGCCTTTATCCCCAATGGGGTAGGCAGAGCGGAAACGACCTGAACAAAGGTCGTACCGCCACGTCTGACAAACTTTTGAGGGTTATTTAAGATAGATTTGTAGGTACCAGGCCACTCAGAAAGTATTGCGATAAATAGTTTTTATATATGGCAGACCGGCCGGTTAGAATCTTTTTTGAAAATATGATTACTTGTAAGTAAAAATATGTGTGTTCCATTTTCAAAATTTCCCTCCACATTTTTTGCGAGCCAATTCAAAGTATAGTGTCTTACTGAAAAATGGATCTGCGCCGGGAACATTTTAGAGCTATGATTTTTTACGATTTCAAGTGTCGCCTGAAACCGGATGAATCGTTCGATAGACTTCAAATGGCATTTATGGATGAAAGCCCCTCCAAGGCAACCGTGTATCGTTGGTATAACGAATTTAGGCGCGGTCGACCAACCTTGGGGGATGAAGAAAGAAGCGGTCGCCCTTTGACGGCTATTAAGGAAGAAAACGAGCTAGCAGTGAAAAATTTAATCCAAGATAATAGGCGAATTACATATCAGGAGATTCAGCACATATTAAAGATTGGATCGGGAAGAGTTCACGAGATTCTACAAGGGCATCTTCGCGTGAGGAGGATAGTATCGCTCTGGGTGACGCACTACCTCACCGACGCTCAGAAGCAGGCCCGGGTGGAATGGTGCCGTGATATGCTGAACAAATTTGAAGCAGGCTCGTCTCGGCGTGTTTACGACATCGTAACAGGTGATGAGTCCTGGATTTATCAATACGATCCAGAAACCAAGCGCCAGTCGACAGTTTGGGTGTTTCAAAATGAACCAACGCCTACCAAAGTGAAGCGATCTCGAAGCGGGGGGAAGATTTTGATCTCCAGCTTTTTTAATTTGACTGGCCACTTGGCCTCAATTCCCTTACGAGATCAAAGAAGCATTAACGCCGAATGGTATACTACCAAATGTTTACCAGAAGTTTTTTCTGTTGTGAGCAACAAGCGACCAAACACAGGGCTCCGCGGACTACTGCTCCACCACGACAATGCGCCTGCACACACCGCGCTCAAAACGAGGGACTTCCTGGACAGCACACCAGTCAAACTCCTGGGTCACCCTCCTTACAGCCCTGATCTAGCACCGTGTGACTTCTTTTTATTTCCAAAAATAAAAAATCAGCTCAAGGGGATACAATTTTCGTCGCCGGAAGATGCGCTGGCTGCGTTCGAGCAAGCTGTAAACGAGGTGTCTACGGCGGACTGGAAAAAGTGTTTTGAAAACTGGTTCAGACGCATGAATCTTTGTATAGAGGCTGGTGGAGAGTACTTTGAAAAGATTTAATAAAAATATATGTACCTGTAGAACAATATTTTTTAGTGTCGCAAAACTTTCTGAGTGTCCCACGTATATTGCTGTAGTGATAGGTTATCAGCCTGTCGTCTAAATTGCAATATACAGAAACCCTCGGATCCCTTATGCAGCTGGCGCATTCTATGTTTTTCTCTCGCTCCCAGTCCAGCATGGAAGTAAGGTAAGGTGGTCTAAAAGTTAAAATAATAAATTGTCTGTTTGAGATCACCAAATTTTGCAAATAAGTTGATCTAATAGTGTTAGCAGGTAGTTTTAGTTTTTTAATTCAACTTTCGATAGTTCTTTGAGGAAAGTTGTTCAGTTTCATGGGTAGGTTCAGTTCACACCTTAAAGTCTAATCAGCTTTATTTTAAACCGGTATAGATAATTTTGGGTTGGGATGGGATCTATCTCCTAGTGGTCCGTCCCGGGTAACGGCAACACAGGCTTACCTTCACAGGTATAAGGTATTATTCACATAAGTCCGGCTGAACGATCCCAACAAAGCGATGGTAGGTTCGCGACCCCCTCACCGGAGTCAGGCGCCAAAAAGCATGCTGTGTTCCATCGGTGCGGGAGATCGCCAGTGCCATAACAGGCTTTTTCTGGGTGAGCTCGCTCTATCGTCAACTCTGTCACGGCCATCCCTGACCTAGTATCTAAAGGCAAGATTTATATTATTAGATATTTCGAATAAAAAAAAGATAGTCGATAATCATCTATCGCACAGCAACACTACGTAAGATCAGCAAAGTCACGAGAGACCAGATATCAGATCTTCAATTTCATTTTCAACGGATTACGATTTTGTCTTCATTACATTACATGATTACGTGTCTTCCGTAATGTTATGATCTCTTCCTGGTTAATTATGTTGCTTGTTTAATATTATGATAGAGATATTTCTTATTATAGAGGTCATATTCATACTTGGTATTATTTTTAACCTATAATTTGGATGGATTTCGGTTTCTGTAGGCCCTTTACTTTCATCTCTTCTTGACATAATAATAATAATTATGTTTCCATTAGATTGATTTATGTGATACTGATATGTGAGAGTATTATTATAGCTCATTTTGTACCTACTAACTTTTGGCTTGACCATTACATCTAAACCGCCTATTTCTTCAGGAATTAAGATTCAGAGAACAAAAACTGGTTTTCAATGCTTTTGGTATTGGACCCTTTGATATTTTAGAACGGTTTTTAGCCAAATTAAAATTTTAATAACGGGCACTCACTTTGGAATATAATATTAATAATAACAATATCATTATTTCAGGCAGTTACCCATACAAAATTAAATTAAATTAAAATATAAAAAAATATATAATAATAATAAAAATACAATAAAAAGTCATCATAATTAATTAATACATATTACTTGTCATCTGTATTATATTTTGTTTAGAATGTCTCACTTAAGTTTAAATAGTTTGATTCTCTTTTACCCATTTCGCGTTAACATAGTACCTGCCCCAAAGAGACACATTTAAATCCCTGTGTATCTACAAAAGTACAATACCTTTCTATTATTCCGAGCTTGCCTTTTAGAGAACAGAACGCAACTAGACCGAACTCTTCTCCTAGCTTTCTAGCCTGAATACCTAGTGCTATTATTAGAGTAGTATCACTTACTATTACTACAGTTCATTATAGTGCGACTGTAGTGCTACTCGGCTAGGACCAAGGAGGATAATAACCTATGCGGGGGCAAATGCACTAGCCGTATTCACTAAGCAAATACATTAGCCCTATTTGTCGGTTGTCACAATATTTCTGTCAGTATTCTAACACACTGCATACATACATACATATAATCACGCCTTTATCCCTAATGGGGCAGGCAGAGTGTAAACGACCTAAACAAAGCTCGTTCCGCCACGTCTGACAAAGTTTGAGGGTTATTTAAAATAGATTTGTAGGTATATTGCTGTAGTGATAGGTAGTTAGCCCATCGCGTAAATTACAGTATACTAAAAACCTCGGATGCCTTAGCTGGTTTCTACAGCATCATCATCATCTCCCTAGCCTTATCCCGTATCTCACCGGGTCGGCTACCTAATCTAGGGGATTGAACAAGGGTACTGGTTTTTACACAGAGCGACTGCCATCTGACCTCCGCAACCCAGAAGGGAAACCAGACCCAATGTTTTCTACAGCATGCCCGGGAGGAAATGCAGCTGGCACATTCTATGTTTTTCTTTCGCTTCCAAGCCAGCACGGAAGAAACACTCTGATTGGCTAATTAATAACATTGTCATAATTGCGTCAGCCAGCCGAAAATTTCCCCAATAAAGCGGTGAACCGGTGAGTTGTGTCCATAGGTTAAGTGCTCCTTGGCTAGGACGGTTCGCTGGTTACTCAATTGACACTTTTCTTCTAATTACTGGGTCGCAAGTAGGTGACGACGACTGTAATGGTACTTTTGTATGCGGACGACGTAGGTATGCCAGTTGCAAATGGCGTTTGTAGTGTCGTAGAAACGACGGCTAAGGTCGTATTGGTGTTTATTTTTGCTTTGTAACCTATTTGCAAGACAGTAGGTATACTTATAACCTCCATGCCTACTTGAAAAGTGTTAGATTTGTTGTGGTTCTTTTTTTAAGAACGCCTATTATACTGATTCTAATTTTGAGACGTAAACCTCCTAATTTGGAGAGTTCCTTGCGCCGCAAGTAATCTGTATCCATCTATTCAGTGGAGAGTTGTGGCTCACACTTTTTTGTAACTCTGTGATTATTATGTACATACATACATATAATCACGCCTTTTTCTCTAATGGGGTAGGCAGAGCGTAAACGACCTAAACAAAGTAGTGAGGGTTATTCCAGATAGATTTGTAGGTATGTTGCTGTAGTGACAGGTTGTTAGCCAATCGCCTAAATTACAATATACTGAAACCCTCAGATCCCTTAGCTGGTTTTTATAGCATGCCCGGGAGGAAACATTCTATGATTTTCTTTCGCTCCAAGTCCAGCATGGAAGTAGTATATATACTGTGATTATTTCAGTATTAAATTGTTCTTTAAAATTACGAATACACATAATTCTCCCGAAGAAAAGGGGGCGTTCCTTCGGCAATTGATCATGTTCTAAAATGGTAAACAGCATAGTAAATCTCCGTATCCCGTTACAAATAATAACTGAATGCAAACGAAGCAACTCCTCCATAACCAAGCGGTAACAGTGAGCTGTAATAAAACAACTATCATAAGCATAACTTACTGTATATTGTGGTATATTTACACCTGCCGATTTGTCTTATATCAGTACAGTCAGCTTATTAATAAATAAAATAAAAAAAACTTTCAGGGTACAAGTACGCATACATTGCATTCAATGACATTCATTCTTATATTAATAAAGTAGCTTATAAGTGACTGAACATGCTGGAATGGGAGCGAGAGAAAAACATTGAATGTGCCCCGGACATTCTGTATTAACCATCTAAGGGATCCGAGGGTTTCAGTATGTTGTAATTTAATTCTGTCAACCTGTCACTATAGCAATATCTATGATGGTTATTTAAGATATACCTATATATCTTAAATAACCATCAAAATTTTGTCAGACGTGGTGGAACGATCTTTGTTTAGGTCGTTTACGCTCTGCCTACCCCTTTAGTTATAAAGGCGTGATTATATGTATGTATAAGTGAAAAGACAACTAGAAGCCAGCGACAAACAAAAACGATAAAAAAGTTTCGAAGAAGCGGCGAAACATGAAGGCGAATTTAATTTGAAACGTCAAACCAAAACTTTTGAAAAACGTTTGAAAACCAAACTTTCAGGAAATTATAAATTAAAGTAATCTCTACATGCGAAAGTAAAGTTGACACAGTTTAAGACAAACTTTGAGTAAAACGCTTGCATTCAAAACACACTCTAATGAAAGATCTCGTCTTTCTCCTAATGAGGCTGACCCAGTGGAAATAAGCGACTAATTTGAGACCAGCAACATAGCAGACAAACATAAAATCTCACAGGTCTACTCATGACAGCATGTTGATAGATTTACTACAGTTCCGTTCCGACAAGAGACGAGACACACAAAGACACTTGAAGATGCCGAAAGTAAACACTTACGTACAGATGTTACTGCAACTTCTAAATGTGTAACACTGCACACTTTATTTTAAGGTTTGAATGATTGGTACGAGTAGAATTAGAGCTTTGATATGCCGCCATTTAGCTACACTGCGTCTTTTTCTACTGACTTACATAGTGAAAACCTAGCCCATAAAAAAACCGCAATTTCAAAATGTGAATGCCAACAAATCTAGCTAGGTATTTAGTTACAGATATTCTCAGGAATTTCCACTGAAATTTGTCAGCATGGGCGATTAAGGTATAACGCATACCTTCTCATTTTCCCCAGAAAAGACCAAAAATGCGAGCCCATTTGTACCTATTACTATGCACGACAGAATAACAGAGCACATATGCAACGATTTGCATCTGCAAGCGTGCGCGCGTCGGAAAGCGGTAATTTTCACGCACCGCCACTCCTGCGCATGGTTTACGTGTAAGGTGCTGGCCACGGGAGAACTGCAGCAAGTTTTCGCGATGCAAACGGTGGCGCCACCGACGACGGCGAAAACTATGGATACAGAGCGGCTCCACTAGTTATTGCCGTTCAACCAAAAGGCTAGCCCTTTAATTAAAAATGCCATGAAATCAGATGTTCATCAGCTTTGCAACTTAATTAACAGAACACTGAAAATATAAAATACTTCAGCATCTAGCTGTAATTTTAAACGCCTGACATGTAGGCGGCATGTTGCATAAATTACTTACAGGGGTAGCTGTTTAATTGAAAAGTTATTTCAACCAATATAATTACTTCCATGCTGGACTGGGAGTAAGAGAAAAACATAGAATGTGCCAGCTGCATTTCCTCCGGAGCATGCTGTATAAACTTGCTAAGAGATCCGAGGGTTTCAGTATATTGCAATTTGAGGCGATGGGCTGACAACCTGTCACTACAGTAATTTACGTACTAATCTATCTTAAATAACCCTCAAACCTATGTCAGACGTGGCATAACGACTTTTTTAGGTCGATTACGCTCTGCCGACCCCATAAAGGATAAAGGCGTGATTATATGTATGTATGTATAATTGGCTACGAACATGTACTGCGACATATGCAAATGCAAGCGACGCGGGGTCGTGCGGCGAACGCAGCGATTGTCGCACGGCAATTCGACCGCTGCTGAGTCGCCGCTGTCACGCCATTGTCCCCGTGGCCAGGCCGTAATTTTCCGCACCACCTCCACTCCGGCGCATGTTTTACATGCTAAACGTAATTACGTTGACTGATGAAGCTCGGTAATAGTAACAGGTAATATTCATTATTGCCATTGAAAAGCATTTACATTCAAATTGCATTATTTATAGTGGTAATTACGTGTTGATTGCGGTCTGTTTCCAAGTCGGCAAACCTTTTCTTCCATTGAGGGTATATTTAATTTGCAACCTCACAACCAATATACATACATAAAACCACGACTATATTCCTTTATAGGGTAGCAAGAGCTTTAAAACCGTGTGTGTACGGTTACTACGTCAGCACATCGCCTAACAAAATTACAATACACGGATACAATTGGCTCTGTTAACTGCTTTAACAGATGTTCAGCAAAGCAAAACATCAAACGTCAAACGTGGTAAAGTTTGCCAATTCTTTGGAATTTGGAAAACTATTGATAATCTTAATCTCACTGCCTATCATGCTGTCTAAACAGGTCAATCTATCGATAGAAATTCATAGTACCCTCGTGATGTCGGCTCACGATGTCACAACGTTACTTATAGCACGACAAGCGTCTGAATGAAAGTGGCGGGGACGTTGTATTATACCAGGTGTAAGGGACAGCGCCCCGCAAACTGATAGGGCTTGCTCCGTCAACGACACTGAACAACTTCCACCAGGAAATTCTTTCAGGAAGAGAATCAATCCCTATCAGTTTGCGGGACCCTGTCTCTTGCACCCCGTTTGAATAAATGACAAAAATGGCGATGGTGGCATGTTGGAGGCTTCCTTTATAACTGTCTCTGTGGGCTAGTGGTCAGAGCCATGGGCTTTCGAACCGAAGGTCCTGGGTTCGATTTCCAGGGGGATTGCGGGGAACACAAAGTAGATTTTTGTCAATTTATCACTTTGTGAGATTGTCCCCAGTTAATTTGGTTAGGACATTGCAGTAATCACCTGATTGTCGGTTCGTTGTTTGACTCGAAAAACCCACTCGCTAGGAAGAAGACCTGATTGTGTGGAAGAAATAATATTCCGTGCTTCGGAGGGCATGTTATGTCGGTCCCGGTCGCTGTATTTGATAGTGATTGTGACAACGTTTCAGGGGCATGTAGCTGTGCTATTAGGTGGTTTAAAAACTAAAAACTCTGACACCAGGGTTCATCGGGTCTATCGACAGAAGAAGAAGTTCCGTTTTCCGCCACATTCATTAAAAACGTGGTCGTGCTGTATTGTTTTGCTTTTACTTTTGCGACGTGACAACTTCACTGCCCCATTGCGATTGCGACACCAAGGAACCACTTGGCCTGTATTCTACTAATCTAATTAATGACACATTGCGAGAGCGAGGAGTGTTTATGATAGGCAATCTGGCTGGCCATTTCATGTTTAATGGTAGTAATGTAATCAGTACTGTAAAGTGTTCATTACTGATCTAAATAATTTATTGTAGCTTTTCGAACTGTCTTTTCATACGTGGTTTTCCTTTTTATAAATGTATATTTGTAGAGACTCTTCGTAGCTTTATTGCTACGCGCCGTAGCAGCATAAAAATATATTTTACGAGAATTAAATTGCGGATACAAAAATCGATTAATTTTAACTTGTAACTGATTGATTTCGACATATTTTATTGCTGCAATTTTATTTAATAAAATGATGTCTTTGATACATTCATTCGCCTAGTTTGTAAAAAAAATGAATTATTACCGGTATACATTTTCACTAAAATTTTCCTTCTTTTCTCGATTCTACGGTGTATATGGTTGTTTTTTGTTTAAACAAAAAAAACAACAACCAGCCCCCAAATTATTTCAAGACTGTATTTTATTATATTTCTAGTCTTCAATATTCCACTCAATAAATCGAACCCGATCGCATTCAAAACTTAGTCGAATAGCCCTCCTGCATTCATCAGCAAACATTAGTTACCGGAAGGGTTGTTGGGACATAATGAGCCGGTAACATAATGACTCGTTAGCATAATGAGTGATTGATCTAACTCAATGAGTTGCCTAATGTGATTAGATAATATAACCCGCTGATTGGCTGTCGTGAAGTGGAGGTAATTTCAAGAGTCGTGAAATATGTTGCAATAGTGTCTGAAATGTTTTTGAAGTCTCTAGCGAAGAATATTGATATACAGTCACGATCCTCAGGATTGAGAGGACGACCAGAAAGAGCGAAGAAGCGCTGGCTAGACTTCGTGAAAACGAATATGGAAGAGAACGATCTTACATCAGCGGATGCCGAAGCCAGGGCGAAATGGAGAAGATAAAGCCGGAAAGCGGACCCTAGCATTAGGCTGGGAAATCGCTAGACAGAAAAATAAAACTGTATTGACTGCCTCCGTGGTCTAGTGGTCATGAGCTCCTGATCCGGAGGTCCTGGTTCTCAGAGGGGAACACAAAGTTGATATTACATACAAAAGTCGTTCCGCCACGTCTGACAAGTCTCGAGGGTTATTCCAGATAGATCTATAGTGGTATATTGCGATAGTGATAGGTTGTCAGCTTATCGCCTAAATTACAATACTGAAACCCTCAAATCCCTTAACTGATTTTTATAGCATGCACCGGAGGAGATGCATCTGGCAAACTTTGTTTTTGATTCTCTCCCAGTCCAGTATAGAAGTTGCTCTTTTATTCATGCACCTGTCTAACCCAAATTTGAATTTATTTAGTTGGAAGAATCTCGTGATCATGAGGAAACACGTTAACCTAAAATTGAAGACAATGTGATACTAACGAATTCCAAGTAAAGTCCAACCCAAAACGAAGTTACAAATACAGTTAAATATATTTTAAAAACCAAAACTGTTTCTAAACGGTCTTGACTATCTATGACGAGACTGATCAAAAGCTTTGCCTCATTGAGATGCTTCTCACGTCTACCACGGCTCACGACAAAATGAACGAAATAGGCTGAGGGCTTGGTGATAGTAAAACAGCGCAGATCACAGAGCGATTTCCATCATCATTTGCTTTTTACATATAATATTGAGGGTAATGGTAAACAAGCATTGTACTTCCACTTGTAACACTAGTGACGCATTTAACAGTAGCAAGGGTTCTTTCCTTCGTGGACGAGGGATAACAAAACATCCCGCTTTCCGTGAGAGCTAAGGTAAAATTGGCTCTTGTGCCAACAATTCTACTGGCTCTTCACTATAGGGTATTATAGTTATCTGTGCTATAGGTCACAGACAGCGAGAACACAAAAGAACGAACACCTCTGTATAGCGGTAGAAATAAAAGTTGGGTTACAATAAGGACGCAAACAAGCTGAACTATAACATACATACATACATATAATCACGCCTTTATCTCTATCTCGGCAGAGTGTAAACGATCCAAATAAAGGTCGTTCCGCCACGTCTGACAAAATTTTGAGGGTTATTTAAGACAGATTTGTAGGTATATTTCTGTAGTGACAGGTTGTCAGCCTATCGCCTAAATTGCAATATACTGAAACCCTCGAATCCCTTAGCTGCTTTTACAGCATGCTCGGGAGGAAATGCAGCTGGCAGATTCTATGCTTTTCTTTCGCTCCCAGTCCAGCATGGAAGGAACCAATAAACCTCAAGGTAAATGCACCTAAAGCTCGCCTCTCGCTCCGCTAGTCACTATATCTTCTCTTACTTTAAACACACGTGCAGTACCCCGGACACGTGTGTGTAATGGGGTTTATAAACAATAGCACTGAACAGACTCAAGAAAAGACAGGATGGAAGGCTTGGAAGGGTAAAGGTCCTTAGTTCATGTCTAAGTAATTTGAAAGGTATAATCAAGCCAGATCCTATAATGCTATTAGGGTTCAACGGGAGGGATGTGTGGTGTTGTAAAGATCAAATGCCCCATGTTTATGGGAAGACTATATTAACTACAAAATAACAAGGGAACCAAGTAGCATAGGGGCGTAGTATACCTATTTACTTTCTTGTAAAATTCTTTACATCCATTTGTATCAATTTAAATCAATATAACGATGACTACGCAGTTTTCTAATCAGATAACTTTATTAGCAAGTGGACGCCGGATTATGAGCATGATTCATTTGATTTACGGAACGAAACCATAGTTAATACTCACATGTGGGGCTTCGATGAAATATTCTATTATTTACGTTTAGCTATATGAAGTGGAAGTTAGAGGGAAAGGTCAACCTTGTGCGGCTTCTCAGTCTGATATAAGATGAGATTATCTACATTTCCTGACCACAAATTAGGTATCTGTCCCCCAATTTTACGCTTCATCCGTTTTTTGGTCAGAACAAAAAATAACCCATTTCTGTATTTTAAAAAGATAATATTATCTGCACGCATAGGTAGTTAACTTATTTGATTTCATAAACATAAAAATACTCAGATAAATTGGTTCCTAAAGTAGGTATATTATTATAGGTCCTCACCTAAAATTACTAAAGGCAAGAGCGACAAAAAGATCGAAAATCAAATACTGGCTGGGTATTTGATTTCGACAGGCAACCGTTTTTTTTGGTCATCATATAATCTCAAAAGTCAAAAGTCTTAAAAACATAATTTCACCAGGTGAGTGACAAAAATGAGCAGTTTGAATATCATTTTTGCACGGAAGCAATATTGCTAATCCAGCTGCTACTTCTTCTAGGGGTCATGCACATCAGCTAAAGTTCAAATAAAGGCTTAAAAACAAATAATTTGACCTTAATGATGGTAAAAATGAGCAGACTATATAATATTATTTTGTACTAAGCAGTGGTAATGGTAATAAGCAGGTCGACGCACGATTGGCCACAGTTTTTGCCACCGCTCAGACACGGTTGGACGCGGTGCCGTTACTTTGAACTTTTGCAGCCAGACGAGGGAGCGTGTAATGAATGATGTAGAGGACTAGAGCTTTATTGATTTCATTATTTTATAGGCTTTTGATGCGGTTTGTATGACCTCTATGAAAACAGCAATTTCACGGGACCGACCACGGACCGACTTTACGATCATTCCCTCTGAAGCACGTGTTGCTTGTCAGAAAATCAGGTAATGCCTTTTGCATTGTCATTACCTAATGAAGTAAAATCACCACAAAATATATGCAATTCTTCGAATATTTTTTCTCTCTCAGTCATCTGAATTCAAAATTACAATTTAAGGCACGTATAATTACAAAGCAATCTCAAGATTTAGAGCAATATTAAATATGGATTTGCCATTTCACATTGTACTGAAATGACGTTTCTGATACGAACTCAAACTAGCTGTCAGTCTGAAGTGGTGTTTATAATTACGGGCCTTACTATTCAATAAAACCGGTTATTCATGTTTAGAATTAAGTTTTTATTTTGACATTGTTGTACTTTGTACAATCTAATTATGTATATTATTAACATTTTATTTAAGAAATAATTTAAACAGGTTTTATCAATGGATTTATTTATCTCTGATCCGATGGCCCAAATGTCACTGTTTTCAAATGCCAACAAAATTGATGTGATGAGGTGTTTTGGAACGACCTGCTTCTGTATTTAGGTGACCCAACACAATTGTTTCCGACATATTGATTATTGTATTGTGTTCGGATTCAGGTAACGACAATTTTTAGTTTCATTGTTCGGAATTCTCACGGATGTCCAAATAATATGTGGGGCTATTGAGAATGGAGAGTTCAGTCTAATGTTTTGTTCTCATTACACTTTCTTTCTTTAATTTATTTCGAATTGGATTTGTTTTTATTTAATTGGATAAGTTGCTACGTATTTATTCAAGTTTATTATCACCTAATTATCTAAATTTTATTTATTTAAACTGAAAGTTGCAGGACTAAGCGAAGTTTAGATTCGAATAAAGAAAGAAAGGGGCTTCCAGTATTGACTCCATTGTCAAAGAAAATATAATATTAGCAAACGCTAAACACTTTTACCAAAGATTTGAAATGTTACCTCACCTCGTCTCAACCGCGCAAACGTTTCTGCCATCGTTAAGATTTCTCAGTGTTTTGCTATGTTAGTTGCCCTTTACTTATGTATTATGCTCTTCTTACGAGAGTAATTTCTTGAAAATCGATCAGTTTGACGATATTTGACGTCTATCAGTGATCGATAAGATTGTCTATCTTTTCTATTCAAACTATCACTTCCTTTTTAGCCGCCTCATCTTTCGTGCCCCATCCCATTCAAGAAAGTAATTCTATACCCAATTTATCAATAGGCTCTTACTACAAGAGCACCCAACCGTTGCCCTGGGAGAGCATACCCGCAGGTCGGTACCCGCAGGCCGCAGCCGCAGCCCGCAGCTGCAGAGCAGGTAGTAACATGATCAGCTCATTGAGCACATCCGGTGTCATGTTTAGCAACTGAGGCATAAAAAAATAAAAAGGGCTCAGACTTTATTTCTATTTTGCCATTTAGATTTGATCTGTTACTGCTACCTAGCATACTACGAGTAATAGTATCACAAGGTTTGGCTTTGTTGGGAAGAAAAGAAACGGAAATTCTGACTTTTTGATTAGTAGTAAAGAGAAAGCATTTAATGTTCATCAATCCACAAACCCACACGTAAAAATTATAAAAAATAACCCCCATTAAAAGAAAATTCGTGGCTGTTAAGTAAATTAAGGAAATTGTGATTTCCTTTGCGTAGTATTTAATTACGATTATAAGTATTCGTTCTTTATGTTTAAATCTAGAGAGTGCAGTTACAGTTAGTAAGAAACTAACAACAATGCACTGTTGTTGTTATGTTTTATTATTTACTATAGACGAAGACCTGTAGTATACCTACAACATCCGAGAAGCAATATTTACCTTTTAATTTCCTCCTTTCCAAATAAGAATAATGATAGATCCCATAATTTAGAAAATATACCTTCGCAGTTTAGGATACACGACAAGTTAGGTGAAACTTAGGTTCTTCCTTCAAGCTGTCCATCTTAGACGGCATCACATGCAAAACTTTATTTGCATTTATCAAAACTAATTCTGCTAGTTTACCCTCGAAGGTTTTTTAAGATTTAGTTAATTTGATTGAGATAGAATTAGGTTCTTTCTTCAAGCTGCAAGCCTTTAATTGCATTTATCGTAACTAATTTTACTAATTTACCTTTTATTTTCCTGTACCCTAAGGTTGCCTGGAAGAAATTTCTGCTTATCAATAAGGCCTATTTGTACTACTATTTGTTTCATTTAATTTTATTTTCTCTTGTGTCTTTTCTGTGCAATAAAGTATATTCTTATCTTTTGTCTAGTATCATCTTGAATTAAATTAAAATGACAATGCAAAGCATCAGTTCTGTCCCTGGTTATATCACCTTGCCAGAATGAGAGGACATCCTCTCATTCAAAATCTCAGGGTCCCCATAACTGATGTCACATTGATGTAGTTACATTGTATAAATCTATTGTGTCGTAGTTGCATTATCTTCCGCAATAAACAGTAAGTAGCTTCTTTAGTTCCGGTCTGAAGTACCTATAAAAATATCTTTGGTGATTGTAATTTTCATGGTTGGTTAAGGTGTTCCTAACGGCAAATGGTTGTTTTTAAAAGCTTATTTCTCCTACACGAATCATTGGAAAATTGTAAAAAGTATACATCTTAGTAACTAGTTCATGATGACCTGCAATTGAAACATTCAAAAATGTTTTAGTTCATAAATAAATATGCTAAAAAAAACTGGAAGTAAAGCTGATAAAAACTTATCAGTAAATTTGATATTCCTTCTAAACTATTAGGAGCGTTTTCACAGTTCTTTCAGGAAAACATTCGTATTATGATTATGTAAAATCGCAACATAGATTTTTTAAATCAAATTCGTAGTTTTTATGGAATTGTTTTTTTATGCTGTTTTTCGTACTTTTTTGACGCGGCCACGGATGTAAGTAACCGCCACGCCGTTGCGCGCGCGCGCTTATTTGAATGAACGATAGTTGCATATCTTGAAATCTACCTGCTCATCTGCCGTTGGGATACATTTTGTTTTATGAAATACGTTGTAACGTAGGAACTACAAAAAGTATCTTAAAAGAACTGCTGTGCAAAGGCCAATTATATTTTATGTGCATATTCGGAAAAAAAACCTTTCGACATTTAAAATTAATTAATATCACAAAAGGAAACTAGAACTGGCTAAAGAGAATGCGGCAAAGACTCCAAGTACTGTTATGATCAGTTGAATACACAACTCATTGAAACAGCTGATTGTAAATATGTCTTTGTGTGTGCAAAACATAAACACAAGAGTTCACACATACACGTGACTCTGCTTAACGGTATATGGCGATTTGTTAACTACATGACACTGCGCAGGTTCTGAGTCGGAATTAGTAACTAAAGATTATTTGATATAGTTTGTACTGAAATACGAATGTATTACGAAAGAACTATCCCTACTACTATTGATATTAAGGATGAAATATTATATTACAGAATAATAAAGCCTGGAAAATAGACATAAGCGAGTCTAATGTTTAGGCGTGGCTCCCAAACTTTAATCTAAGCACTGGATTTAGTCCAGAATCTTGATAGGTACAAGTAGAAACTAGTGATTTCGCTACAAGAAATGTAGGTAATTTATTTTAAATACTAAACTTAATTTCTTTGAAAAAAGTACAGTGGAAAATTCTATAAAAGTTCTTTGACATAGCTTTCCATTGTGACTTAACCGCAAAAACCGCTGTACGTATCTCATTTTATTTATTGTTTGTTATTTATTATACGCATTATGTCAATGAGTTCCATATTTCCGTTACTTAACTTATGTAAAGAAATGCTATTTGTATGGTCAATATAATGCAATTTGCGTAAGGTTAATAAACTTTAGATAAAAACACAAAATTATGATGGTTTCTTTATTTATTCACGTAAGATCTTGCAACGCTACGTATTTCCAACTCAGGTTTAGAAGAAAGGTAAACGAAGTTTCATCAAAGATTTTGTTTCTAAAATAAGTTGTAGATATTAGATATGACAACATAATAAAATAGTAGTTTTAGTAATATAATTAATTTGCCAACTGTTATTTATGAATATAAATACATGAAACTCTGTTTACCTTTATTCTAAAACAGAGTTGAATTACTTTTTACACGTAGTATAGATGGCACGTACTGATGTTATGATGCTGGATTGGGAGTGATAAAGCTTTTTTGCTGGACAAGAATAGGGCATAAATATAAAAACAAAACATTTCATTGTTTATAAAAGGAAATAAATTATTCCAAAAAAAACCTGTTTTTCTAAATATAAATAAATTAAAAATTTCTGAACTGGAGCAAAATTAAGGAACTCGTTCTGTTTTTTTTTTCAGACGTTCTGATAACGGCCTTTTTTTTTAGTTATTACTTATTAAGGTACGATTGCATGAGTATGTTATGGTATTGATTTCTATTGCAATAAAAACATCCTTGGACAATCTGATACAGAGATTTCTCTACAATTCTGATTGCAGTAACACATTCGTGCCAGATCTTGCTCGTTACAACGAGCGATCGGTTTCGCGATCTCGACCAATCAGTGGCCTGTTTCAATAAGACTACAGTTTATAAGTAGGTACGTTTTGATGTACATTGCGTGTGTAATCAGTTTTTTTTTAAATGGTCCACACTACAAAGTGTATATAATGCGTCACCGGACTAAAGGCGATGCTACACGCAATCTACACGAAATGGGAATTCCTTATCGGAGAGAATCTACCTGGAATGTGTCGGTATCTCCCAAAATGGGGGGCAGAGGGGGGACCTCCGCGACCCCGCCGGCGGGGTAGATGTGTGTTTTCAGTGTATTAATAATTCTAGCATCCATAAGGCTTATCGATTATTAAGTGGCCTAAGCCTTGAGCTCCCAATTAGGAAGTCGATAAGAAATTCGTAAGTTCGATTCCCACCGAAGGGAACGAAGCTGACGATTGTGATTTTTTCCAGCTTGAAGGACAATGCAAGCTGCTGTGAATCCCGATGGTCTGTAAAGGAAATCGATTCAATGCTTTGGAGAGTACCTAAACTATTAATCCCGCTGACTACTGTCTTTAATCACTATCAAATGTCATCACACAAACCATGACAGACCATTGAGCAGTTCTAAAACTCTGAGACTAGTGTTCACCGGGTCGTCGTCTGCACAAAAGACATACCTACTACGCAATGTGCATCAAATTCTACTTGCAATTTTCTGAATGGGGCTGTAGATCTCAAGTGATCGGATCTATTTCGAGTGGCGGGCGAGTGGTGACGTAACTACAATGGTTCCGTACCCGTAGAAATGCGGCCGGCATTTTGTGCTCGAAATTTGTCAGGCTTCAATGAATGGGAAAATGAAAGTTACGTCCAGTATGCTTTCCTTTGTTCGAAGATTCTTAGATAAGCGGTTGTTATGATATTAGCAATTTTGAAGGTGTGATAAGACTTGTAGAAGTTGTAAGTAATTATTAATATTGAGACTTTTGCACTTTGTTCACATTATTTTAATGTCAACCTGTCACTACAGCAATGTACCTACAAATCTATCTTAAATAACCCTGAAAACTTTGTCAGACGTGACATTAGGGATAAAGGCGTGATTACATGTATGTATCTATTATATTGTATCGGGTCGAAGTAACTCGCGACCACGATCGTTGTAAAGCGATTGAAACGTCGGGCAAAGGTATTTATCTCTTAATACCAATCTAAAACAAACCTTGCTTCGACCCGATTCATAAAAATAATATTGAGATCTTCAGGTAACTGATACGATTTGAATTGCTATGCAACTATGACAACTCAGCTGATTTTCGGAGTTCGTCAAAAATAACAGAATGTTATGAACTTTCATATACAACAGAACAAATTGCCGATCAGGTTTTTGATGCAATATCAGGAGAAATATTGATTTTAGTTCTTGTTTCTTGGAGAAAGTTGTTTATTATATCATACTGAACATGTTTTTTATAAATTGTCAATTTAAATTTAATCTTGTGTAGGTAATTTAAAACTTTGACTGTAATAATTGGCCATTGATGATTATTTTCATTAAAAAAATTTTTAGTTCATTACTTTGAGGAACCCAGAACATAATTTTGCGTGCTCATCTTACGCATCGGCCTTCTAACTTCATATATCGAAAGATCTTTCAATCAAGCTAATTTAAATTTAATTATCTTTATTACACTCTATTGGGGGTATCTATTACATTAATCAACAAAATAACTAATGCCTATATTATTTAAAATAGATAAAATATAACTCATTAAATCTATTCTTACCTTGAAAAAGTACCCCATTTTGTATGAAAAACACGCAGTGGCGAACATACTGATCTGCTAGCCCGCTCGCGGAAGCTATTTTCCACACAAAGTCAATCAATCAGATATTGAGAAACACACTTCCGTGCGCGGGCTAGCAGATCCCGCTCTTACGCGCGGAGAAACGTTTTCAGCATATTCGACACTGCGTGCTTTTCATACAAACCGGGTGTACGAAGTCGCGGGCACAACTAGTGTTTAATAAATACCTACAAAGTTTTCCCTACTGACTGAGGTGAAAACTAGGAAACTACACATATGCAAATCACAAAAGACTTCACTGCAAAGTTTCTATCTTTATTTTTCATTGTCTGTATTTATCCTAAGAAAAATGAATTATTGAAGATTCATTTTACAATCAATGTATTTTAGTTATATGATGTTCTAAAGAATTTATAGACTGTCAAGTTTACAGATAAAACTAAGATTTCCGTCTTCTTCTTAGCGAGTGGATTCTCAAGTCGAACAATGTGAATCAAACACATAACCTTTAAGTTTTATAGGTGAGCTCGGATCGCTCTATTGTTGACTCTATCTCAATTTCTTCCAGCCAAAATTAAGGTTAGACCGCACTATGACATAGCTGCAGCAGAGCGGCACGGCGCGGCACTGCAGTAGTGGCGCGACACTGCGCGACAAAAACTGTCAAAATGTATGAACTGACATGTGACGCGTCGCTCCGCCGCAGCTCCAGTGCCACTTAAGTGCAGTACCTTCCATACATTTTCATACAATACAAAGAATCATTTGTCGCGCAGTGTCAACTACGTCCTAGTGCGGTCTTATCTTCAAATACAAATCCATCGTAAAAACAGTAAGTGAAAATAAAACCGCGTACGTGATACATACATATAATCAAGCCTTCATCCCTAATGGGGTAGGCAGAGCGTGATACAACTAGTCAGAAAGGCAGAATATTGCGAGTTCTAGATTATTTCCAAAGAAAACAATTGCGAGATATTGATGACGCTATTGACGCTCCGGTGATAGGCAAGGTCGTTTTTGTACAGGTAGATCTATGAAAAAATACATTTTTGTATATGTGCTTCTATAGAATCAAAATTGCTCTATAATTGAGCTGACCGAATTTCGGTGTACATTATTGTTCGAAATCAAATTTTGGCAGTAACTAGGTGAAAAATAAGTAGGTACAAACCCTGTGTTCAAAACGACGAATAGGCCCTAAAAATGTAATAAATATGTAAAAAATTAAGACATATAATATCAGAATTTTTAAATCTGTGGGTGGGGACAATTTTTTGCATAGTCTTTAGAATCATGCTGGCCTGGAAGCAAGAGAAAAACATAGAATGTGCCAGGTGCATTTCCTCCCGGGCATGCTGTAAAAAGAGGGTTTTCGAGGGTTTCATTATATTGTAATTTAGGCGATTAGCTGACAACCTGTCACAACAGCAGTATACCTTCACCTACAAATCTATCTTAAATAACCCTCAAAACTTTGTCAGACGTTGTTTAGGTCTAATAAAGGCGTGATTGTATGTATATATGTTTGTCTTAAGAATCAATTTAAATAAAACTACCTACAATGCAGCAAATATACTGAAAGTAACTGCGTTCTTACATTTCGATGACTTGATAATTTGGAGTGCTCATTCTAATGTCAGTGGCCTTGTGGTGTGAATAATTTCGTTCTGCACCGGTGAGGATGTTATAATGGTGGAGCCATACAACCCATACATCCATACAACTCATACAAACACCCATACACGGTCCAGGGGCCACCTAACTGGAATCTCTGAATCATTTCATGTGAGCGACCGAATTTAGTACGCGGAAATTTAGTAGTTTAGGAGGAAAATTTGGTGATCGGAAGAGGAATATTTTATCTTATTTCCTCTGATTGGGTGAGATGCGTATTAAGGATACAGGATATTTACTTACTTACTTTACAACTTTAGGTTAGGTTAGTTTAGGTTAGATTAGTGACCACAACGCACGACCCGAGCGTTCGCTGCGAGCGAAGGGACATAGAAATGGAAGAAAATATAGGGCCAAAAACGTGTTCGTGAGGTACAGCTGATTGTTTAATCTGTACATTTTCTTAATCTAAAAAAAAAGCACTTGACAGGCAGCGATTTTTGCATATTTTTAGTTCACTAAGGATCGTTAAAGAAATATTGCTGAAGCGACAGATCTTACCTGGACATTATACTTGCTGGGTATTGTGCTGATTCAAATAAAGAACAACCATAACCATCTTTATGTTGTTACATTGTTATATACATAAAATCATGCCTTATATTCCTTACTGGGTAGGCATAGCGTAAAACGCCTCGTAAAAGACGCTTTCGCCATGTCTGACAAAAATAGAAAGCTATTTAAGTTTGTAATGTGTCAGCCCATTACCTAAATTGCAATACCTACACTGTAACCCTTGAATCCCATTCACTGACTTCTACAAGCTACTACGGCATGCCCGGGAGGAAGGGCAGCTGGAACATTCTATGTTTTCTCTCTCTCCCAGTCCATGGAAGAAGGGTCTAAATGTCTACGTTATTAATCATGGAAGTAAGGTTCACAGTGCACTGAACTGACTAACTGCCTCCGTGGTCTAGTGGTTAGAGCCACAATCCCAGGACGGGTTCGATTCCCAGCGGGGAACACGAAGCTAATAATTGTCAATTTATCACTTTGTGAGATTTTCCCTAGTTAGGACAATGCAGGCTGATCGATTGACGGAAAACGATTCCGTGCTACGGAGGACACATTAAGCTATCGGTCCTGGTAGCTGTCTTTGATAGTGATCGTTACACAAAACCATGTGAGAAGCCTATTAGCTGTGCTATTAAAAGCTCTGACACCAGGGTTCATCGAGTCGATCGTCTCGTTACCCACAGGACTGAAGAAGAAGAAAGCACATGAACCGACGAAAATTATCCAGTTTTTCCTTATCAGGCGACAAGCACCCAACCGAGACCCGAACGATGGACTGCTAATCCACCGTGTAATCGAAGTTCTGTACAAGCTTTGATGGGATTTGGACCGTCGTGTTCATCAGGTGGTAGGTATAGTGAGCAAATGCGATTGGCTGGGCAGGCCCGCTCGAAACGGATCTTCTGTCGTGTGAGTCAATCATCGACCCGATGTACCCTGAGGACATAGTTTTTAAAACCGCCTAATAGCACAGCTAATAGGCATCTAACATGGTTTGTGTAACGACCACTATCAAAGACAGCGACCAGGACCGACAGCTTAATGTTTCCTCCGAAGCACAGAATCTTTTTTTTTCCCAGACAATTAGGTGATTCGACATGCTTTGTCCTAACCAAACTGGGGATATTTCACAAAGTGATAAATTGACAAATATCAACTTTGTCCCCCCCCCTGGGAATCGAATCCAGGACCTCTGGATCGTGAACCCATTGCTCTGACCACTAGACCACGGAGGCAGTCGAAACAGATGAGATTATTTCAGGAAACCTTGTAGAGATTTTCCCAATTGATTTACTGCAACAATAATACGAAATCTCATGAAAATCTATTAAATCTTTTTTGAAATAAATCTCATTCGTTTCGAGCAGTGCTGCCCAGCAATTGCCTTTGCTGACTGTACATCTTTGGCATTCATTGTGTACGTTGTAGGTAGGCAGAAACAAAGTATTCTAGATCCGATACAGCGATAACTAGTGAGGCATTATTTTTACTCTATTTACGTATACATTTACAGTTTGACCCAATTAATCGCAATTTTATCGTAGACGTATTGAAATGCGATAATGCCTCCATCAATCAAAAACGTTGAGTTTATTAGCAATGTTTATTAAAATTGTTAGAACACGAAAGACAATGTACAAAAGGAATTTGGATTGATACATTTTCTAGATCCTACCATACTTGCAACCAGAACATCATATCTGTAAGATGCATACATACATATAGTCACGCCTTTATCACTAATGGGGTAGGCAGAGCGTAAACGACCTAAACAAAGATCGTTCTGCCACGTCTGACAAAGTTTTGAGGGTTATTTAAGATTTTAGTCAGCCCATCGCCTAAATTGCAATATACTGAAACCCTCGAAACCCTTAGCTGATTTTTACAGCATGCCCGGGAGGAAATGCGGCTGGTACATTCTATGTTTTTCTCTCGCTTCCAGTCCAGCATTAAAGACACGCTAAAAGAATACCCAAACAATTCATCTTCACGACGGCTATAATCTACGTCGGATGCAGTGACGTAACAGCGATTGTTATAAGGCTCTACATATCACGTTCGCTTAATTATCTGAGGTGCGCGCGCGCAGTGAAAGCGAGCGGAAACGCGTACCGCGAGACGCACGGAATATGACGAGACGCATATTCGCGCTTTGTTATTTATGCAACGAGTTTTGAGTGCAGTTTTATCTGAAGTAAGTTGTAATGCAAGACAAGGTTACCTGATGAGCAAAAAGTTGTTGAAGAGTGATGAATGATGATTGAAGAATCCAAAGAAAATGTAGAATTTGAAGAAAGAAAATCTCAACACAAAAAAATACGAATAAAATATCGGATTAAATTATTTTCGTTATGCATTTTATAGACATATATACTTCTAATACGTATTAGAAAATTCAAATATAGGATGCTAATATGGGACTCGATTTCGATACGTTGATATTACGACAGTCGGACGTGAGACTATGATAATAATTGATGAAATTGATTGATGATTGATAAATAGTTAAACTCGTTACATAATGCGATAAATGATAGTGCTTCATACATAACAATTTAGTCCAGTACTGATAAAACTACGTATTGTACATAAATTAAAGTAACTTTTTTAACATACATACATACATACATATAATCACGCCTTTATCCCTAATGGGGTAGGCAGAGCGGAAACGACCTAAACAAAGGTCGTTCCGCCACGTCTGACAAAGTTTTGAGGATTGTTTAAGATATATTTGTAGGTATATTGCTGTAGTGACAGGTTGTCAGCCTGTCGCCTAAATTGCAATATACAGAAACCCTCGGATCCCTTAGCTGGTTTTTACAGCATGCCCGGGAGGAAATGCAGCTGGCACATTCTATGTTTTTCTCTCGCTCCCAGTCCAGCATGGAAGTAAGTAAAGGCGATGGGCTGACAACCTGTCACTACAGAAATACAAATCATTACGATCTAAAATTTGCCCTCAATTTTTGTCAGACGTGGCGAAAGCGCCTGTTACGAGGCGTTTTACGCTCTGCCTACCCCGTAAGGGATAAAGGCGTGATTTTATGTATGTATGTAAACGATAAACAAAACGGGTTAGCCTTCGACGTTCCCCGTATATGATCGAAACGTCGAGCGCTAACTCTCCTTTCAATACAAACAAGTAAGCCGATCAGTTTTCATTATAAAAGTTATTTCACTCAACTAATCAATCCGCTAGCACCTTCTTTAAAACAGCGTTCTTAAATTATAAGTACTTATTAAAAAATATCTATTTGCCAACGCATCCGTATCGGACATACAATATCCACTAATTAGATCAGTTAAAATACCTTTTTCAATTAAAGTGGTTTCAATACGTCGACAGTAGAGTAGGTTTGTATTATGTGATAACAAAAATGTGAACGTATTTTCAGGGTTCATCGTTGTGCCAATCCAAGAAACTGAAAATTCCCCTTCAAGAGACATAGGTCGAAATATGAAAAAGTTTTACTACCCATACGGGGTGAAAGGGACAGCGTTCCGCAAACTGATCGCTCAGAGGTAACGAAACTAAACAACTATCACCAGGATGTTTTTTCAGGGAATGAAACAAAGTGTTTTTTCATACAAATTATCTGGTCGAGGTGGGCATTTTGTATGGAAAGAATTTCCTGGTAAAGGTGTTCGGTTTCGTTGACTGAGCTACAGTTTACTCTATCAGTTTGCGGGACGCTGTCCCTTACACCCGGTATATCAAAAATTGTGTCAGCTGCTCTATTAACTTTGTATGGGAGCAATTCTTTTAACACTTTATATTTAATGCATTACAAAACATCTTACGTTGGTATACCTGTATTAAATTAATTTTGCTTTCAACAGTTATTAAATAATTAAGATTGTCGGATATGAACCCAAAACTCTGATCTTACATAACTATTGTGACGGGGTCTAACTCGGACCTAGTTAACAATTGTTAACTAAAGTGGATTGTATAGAATAATTTAATCTTAATTAAAAGGTAGTTTGTTATGTTACTGTAACAATCAGACAGTTCAAGATTCTGTACGATACTAAGATTGTACAATATTATTTAGATTTTGTGATAGCCTGACATCCCATCTCTACACTACAGCACACCAAACAAAGTCAAATATTTAACTAACGCTTTTATTAAGTCGTTGATACACTACCTTCCATGCTGGACTGGGAGAGGTATAAAAACATAGCATGTTCCAGCTGTAGAAGTCAGCAAAAGGGACTCGAGGGTTACAGTGTATTGTAATTTAGGCGATGGGCTGACTGACAACTTGTCACTATAGCAATACACATTTCAATCTAAAATTGCCCTCAATTTTAGTCAGACGTGGCGAAATCGCCTTTAACGGGGCGTTTATCGCTCTGCCTACCCCGTAAGGGATAAAGGCGTGATTTTTATGTATGTATGTATGATACTCTACCTTCTCAGTAGGAAATTAGGTGCGATTGTGTGTGAGTCACTTGTGCGATAGTATTAAAGATACTGGAGTGAAATTCGTAAAGCAAACTCATATTTCCGAGGTCAAACTGGAGAAAACATACTTATTTTGCAACATCACTTTAGTTGTATTCTCGCACCCAGAGGGTGCCAAAGGTTATCTGATAATGATAAGCATCCATTGTTACTCTATCTACCCTGCAAGGGAAAATTACTAGCACTGGCTACCTCGTGACTATGTATTTACGTATCATCTCTAATGGCAGATTTACGTGCCTACTACGTTCTGTTTTGCACGAACGATATGTGTATATCGTTTAGTTAGTATTTAGATTCTCTAATGTAGAGTCAGTCAGACAGATCAGCGCATTACTCACGTAACTAGTAAACGGGGCGTTGTACGTACCTAATCATATCTTTGTTTATGGAAATCACTGGTATATCCATCCTGTGTATTACCTAAATTTATTGATGACTGGATTTTTTTCTAAGTAAGTTTTACAGAATAATGTATATAACACAGAAATAAGATAAATATTCCAATGCTACATATTGTCTTACGTGCTGGATTGGAAGAGAAAAACATACAAGGTACATTTCCTCCCGGGCATGCTGTTAATTCCAACTAAGAGATCCGAGCGAGGGTTTCTGTACATTGCAATTTAGACGATGGGCTGACAACCTTTCACTACAGCAATATACCTACAAATTTATGTTAAATAACCCTCAAAACTTTGTCAGACGTGGATGAACGACCTTTGTTTAGGTCGTTTACGCTCTGCCTACTCCATTAGAGATAAAGGCGTGATTATATATATATATGTATATATATATATCATCATCATCATCTCCCTAGCCTTTTCCTGTATCTCACGGGGTCGGCTTCCTAATCTAGGGGATTGAACGAGGGTACTGGTTTTTACACAGAGCGACTGCCATATGCATAGCGTTGCCAGGTCCTCATACCGAAAAGCCGGACTGTGAGCTGTGAGTTTGGCCTAACATGTGGGTCAAAAAGCCGGACATCATGCATTTTCAACAATTTTAAATATTCGTGTAAAAAAACTTTTTTTTTTTGGCCTAACATTTTGGTAAAAAAGCCGGACACTTTGCATTTTAGGGGATTTTTTGGTATTAATGTAGAAAATTAATGAAAACCAAGCTTTTTTGATAATTTACAATAAAACTAATGCCAAATTAGTCTAAAAGTACTTTATTATTAATCAGTCGAGTCGAATTCGGTCTCGATGCGCGCGAATTTTGCAATCTTAAAAGCCTAACAAAAGCCGGACAGGCCGGACGACGCTTATTTTGGCCGGACAGGCAATCAAAAAGCCTGACTATGTCCGGCTAAAGCCGGACGCCTGGCAACGCTACATATGCATATATATATTACATATATACAAGGTGGCGCAAAAGAAATCACCCTATTGGAAGATGCTCTCATTTTTGCAAATGGCCGCCAATGTCAAATCTGTTTTGACATTTGTGGACTAGACAGATGCAGAATACAAGTGAACAAGCCATGGAGCGATACACTCCCCAAGAACGCGGAAAAATCGTGTCTATTTTTTTGAGTAACAATTCGTCTGTGGTGTTGGCGCAGCGCGAATTCCGTCGCCGATTCCCCGGCCGTCCGACACCGACTGCGCAAACACTGCGACGTTTAGCCACCAACCTTGAAGAGTATGGGACCACACGAGACGTTGCTAAGAGTGGCCGGCCCCGGAGCGCCCGTTCTGCCGAGAATATCGCCGCTGTAGCCGAGGACGTTGAAGTGAGCCCCGAAACATCGACCAGACGACGTGCCACGCAATTGGGCCTCAGCCGGCGGTCCTTGCAGCGAATTTTGGTGCGAGACTTGAAGATGTTTCCTTACAAAGTCCAGACCGTGCATCAGCTGCTGCCTGCCGACCGCCAAACGCGCGTAACCTACGCCCAAGCCATCCTCAATCTCGAGGAAGAATTGGACAATTTTTCGACCAAAATCATCATGAGCGATGAGGCTCATTTCCACCTCAGCGGTTACGTGAATCGGCAAAATTATCGCTTCTGGGGCACCGAGAATCCACGAGTGATGCACGAGGAGCCGTTACACCCGCTCAAAGTGACTGCGTGGTGCGCTGTTCACGCTGGAGGAGTCATCGGGCCATTTTTTTTCGAGAACGCCGCGGGTCAAACGACAACAGTGGACGGTGCGCGCTATAGGGCCATGTTGACCGAATTTTTTCTGCCGCAATTGGACGAATTGGGACTGGAGGACATGTGGTTCCAACAGGACGGGGCAACGGCGCACACTGCACGAGCCACAACCGACATTCTGAAGGCGGCATTTCCGGGTCGCCTAATCTCTCGTTTTGGCGATTTGCACTGGCCGGCCAGATCGCCCGATTTAACGGTCCCGGACTTCTTTTTATGGGGTTTTTTGAAGTCTCGTGTTTACGTCAACAAGCCTGAGACCTTGGAAGCCCTCAAAGACAACATTCGACACGAGTGCGAGAATCTGTCGCCCGAAGTTCTCGCCGAAGTGATGAAAAATGCCATAAAACGAGCCCGTATGGCAATCAATTGTAACGGCGCCCATTTGGCCGATATCATCTTCTCGACTTGACCAGTAAAATTCTAAAGGTGCAAATAAATATAATCAAAAAACAGATTCGAAGTTTTTCATTTAGAAAAAAAATGAGAGCCAAACAACATCGGATGACTTCTTTTGCGCCACCTTGTATATATATATGTATATGCTATTATACCTACAAATCTATCTTAAACAACCCTCAAAACTTTGTCAGAATGGCGGAACGACCTTTGTTTAGGTCGTGTACGCTCTGCCTACCCCATTAGGGATAAAGGCGTGATTATATGTATGTATGCTATTATAACAAATCGCCACAAATAGAATGTTACATACAAACAAAACATAAACAGAATATTATTTTTGTTTAGACTCCAACAATACACCTGTCTTAACATAAAACATAACATAACAATACTTTATTGCACTTAATAATACAACATACAACACAAAAGATAACAAAAAACAAGTACAACATAGGCGGCCTTATTGCTAAGGTAGCAATTTCTTCCAGGCAACCTTTGGGTGAAAGAAAAAAAAAAGTGTAGCGGTAAGCGGGAAATACAATAATAATACATGTTAATATGTTTTTTCTTTACTGTCAGTATTTATACACGCCAAAGTTGAAGAATTAAATAAACATTTTTACATAAACGTGAGAATAACAGAGTGAACTCAGAAATTATGACAACCAAATAATTGGAGCAGAAACATTGATGTCACATTTTTGTGGTGAGGAAATGTTTCAAATAATTGATGTCAACAAAATTCATGTTTGGAGTCTGGTAACTCATTATAAAACAAACAATGCGATTTAAAAAATAGTTGTTTCTACCGTCAGAAAAACATATAATGAGCCAGCTGAATTTCCTGCTGGGCATGCTGTTATTTATTTATTTATCGTAGGGTGGACTTAAAAACAGACAAGCTGTGTCCACACCTTTTTTCACCTGTCCTGTTTGTTATGTTATTCTTGATTGTGTGTTTTTATTTTTTGTAATGTGTTTTGTGGAAATAAACTGATTTGTATTTGCATGGCATTATTTGCTGCGAGGTCCAGAGGACAGGGCAGCAGCTGGTTTTGTTACACTCTTAGCACTGCTCGGGGTCACGTGTAGGGTTTTTGAGTTAGTGCTGTAAAACCAGCTAAGGGATCCGATGGTGTCTATGTATTGTAATTTAGGCGATGGGCTGACAACCTGTCACTACAGCAATATACCTACTCAAAACTTTGTCAAACGTGCGAAACCTTTGTTAAGGTAGTTTACGCTCTGCCTACCCCATTAAGGATAAAGGCGTGATTATTATGTATGTTAATTATGTATTAATACATCTTAATTACTTAGGGAATAAGAAAAAGTAGTTGGACTCTTTCGATTATAATATAATGCACTAATCACGACAACAAAGAACTCTGTGCTTTGTAAACAAAATTGAAAAAGGAAATTATTTTCCAAGAATAACTATAGTAGAAGTGTAGAAGTAGTTTTTGCAATCGGAACATGTTTTTTTGTCTTTAGTAAAACTTGTGGCCTAAATGAAAGATACACCATACTTTCCCTAACACTTTGAAGATGCATTTCTTCAAAACCGGAGCGTCTCTATCTCTATTCAATGTTCAACGTTAAAATTCACGGCTCAGTCGGCTCTATCAACAAAAACCACAAGAACAGTAAGAGTAAGAAAGACGGCAGAACTGTAGTAAAGTGTTTTATTTACGTAAGAGCTAGGAACAGCGACAACGGTGGTACCCACAGATGTACCATAGTGCAACCGAGCAAAGATTAAGCAGCAGTGAGTGTACGCAGAAGGGACAGATTGGTTCAGATACAGAACTGTAGTAAAGTGTTTTATTTACGTAAGAGCTAGGAACAGCGACAACGGTGGTACACACAGATGTACCATAGTGCAACCGGGCAAAGATTAAGCAGCAGTGAGTGTACGCAGAAGGGACAGATTGGTTCAGATACAGAACTGTAGTAAAGTGTTTTATTTACGTAAGAGCTAGGAACAGCGACAACGGTGGTACCCACAGATGTACCATAGTGCAACCGGGCAAAGATTAAGTAGCAGTGAGTGTACGCAGAAGGGACATTTTAGTTCGGCTACAGAACTGTAACAAATTCAGGCTAGACTACAGGCCACGGTACACTGAACATATTTTTTTTGAGTTGGCATCGAATCGAGTCAATTCTGTACAAATTTTTACACTTACCTTAACAAACTGCAACTCCACTGAAGTCTTAGATGCCTAAATAATGATGCCATAATAGTAGCTCTGCTACTAGGTGGTTTGAAAACTCTGACACCAGGGTTCTTCGGTTCGTTTGACTCGTGAATCCACTCGCTAAGAAGAAGAAATAAAAATTTATAGGAAACACTACCATTTTCAGTTAATCCGTTTCAGCTATAAGTCTAGAGAGAGAGTTAAGATATAGACTGTAACAAAAGGCTAATATAACCTTATTTACTCTCAACCATCCCTCAACTCATAGGCCTAAAACCAAGTGAAAGTAGCTTCTGTCTGGCGTTGTGTCTGGCCTACTCTTTGCCAGTTCAGCGCAGCCGTAGCGTGTCAGTCAGTTACGAGCCGACTATGCTAGCGGTTCCACGTTCCGACCGCGTGCCAAGTGATCAGTGATGTTTACGTGACCATTTCCTATTTACTACAGTGTACAGTGCAGTGCAGTGAGCGCCAACATGGCCAACCTTACTCTAAGATACCTGGATGAGTTGTCATATGTGTTGAACAGCCGGAGGCATCTGGCCACGCAGGCGAAAGCATCTTCCGTCGGTGATCTCCTCAACGCTGAAGAAGACAGATTCGCACCGGTTCGTATTCCTACACTCAACACATAATTTAGGCGGTATTGATAACCACTACGCGGAATTTGATTAAATTTTATTTCCTCTCGACATGCTAGAAATTTTGACGTTTGACAGAAATGTAAACAAGGATGCGATTAGGAAACTCAGTTTTAAGGTTGGTTAAGTAGATACGACCTTCTTGGTGAATTCCTTAATTTTATTTCAATGCTTCGCTACGTTCACTTGACTCTACTGAAACTTTCGAAATTTGGTTTCTACCCACAAAAACATCTGTACCATTGTTCACTACTAAGCTATTTCGTAGAGATTTGTACAGAGAATATTAGTACTTATAATGTAGTACTAAGAGACGTTTTTCACATTTAGATTATATACAAGTCTACATAGTTATTTTGTTATAGTCTCTATTGTTAATTGGCTTGTGTAACATTTTAATGTGGACGAATGAAGAAGGCATTATATTTTGTAAGATGTATTGTAGTCATGAGTTACTAGGTAGGTAAAACTACTAGTTTAATATAAACATAATCTATGTAAATGGAGGATAAAAGATTTTTTCGCAAGATGTTGACTTCCATTCGTTCCTTCGTCTGTACCAAAATACTCAAAAAATATCTATCTCTGCAAGGTTTATTTGTTTGTTTTTTAAAATTAATGATAGGCAAACCATTTGTCTGCAATCTCACCTGATGGAAAGTGATGATGCAGAAGATGATGGAGCATGTTTGGTATATTTTGGAGAACATGTATTATAAGGACACAGTTGACACTTCTAAGAACAAAATTTTACACCGGATCAACAGAAATTATATTGCATTAACACGAGTCGATATTCAACTCTATGTTGGTCTCAAAACATTGTATTGTTTAACAGTTCACAGTACCATAATGCAATCACTAAGAGTGCAAAACATAAGAAACCGGCCAAGTGCGAGTCGGACTCGCGCACGAAGGGTTCCGTTCCATTATCTATAGGTATTATATTTAAACACAATATTTTAACCATTTGATACCAATTAGAATTACCTATCGTTATTAATATAAAGCAAAAAACCGGCAATGAAATCAAGTTTTTGTATGAGAGCACATTTATTTAATTCTAGTTTTACTATTTATAGAAAAGAATAGAAATATATTTATTCTTAGAAAATAAGCAAACAATATACAAACAGGCAGACAAAACAATGAAATAATAATAAAAACAAACCATAATTAATTACATAAAAACAATACTAAACTCAACACTCAACAGTTACTTACTATCTAAGATTTTTTTTTGGCTCAGCATAATGTTGCAATGCACCATAAGGCTCATGGCAACGCTGTTTTTCAGCCAACACCAGTTTACAGATGGCGTGCTTTATATATATTTATTATTATATTATATTTGTTATTATAGCAGCAACAGAAATACTTCATCGTTCAAATTTACAACTGTCTAGCTAATACGGTTCATGAGATACAGCCTGGTGACAGACATAAAATCACGTTTGTTGTATGGGAGTCCCCCTTAAATATTTATTTTATTCTGATTTTAGGCTCATATTTTTAAAGCGATCTCTAACTTGCGACCAATATTAAATATGGATTTGACACGCCAGTTTGTACTGAAATGACATTTCTGATACGAACTCAAACTCACTGTCACTCTTGAGAGCTGATTACAAATACGGCCCTTAGTATTTGTTGTAAGAGCGGTAACAGAAACACATGAGACACGACCAGAGATAAATCAGGCGCAGGACCGACTATTTACATGCCCATCCGACAGCATGGTTCATCATACTTTTCGGACAATCAGATGATCAGCCTGCAATGTCCTAATCAAACTAGAAACAACAACACAAAGTAGTACGGCCACCGGGAATCGAACCCGGGACCTCCGGGTCGTGATACAATACAATACAATACAAAATTCTTTATTGCACAAAGAAACACATACAACAGAAATAAAAAGGAACAAACGTGACAGTACAATATAGGCGGCCTTATTGCTAAAGCAGCAATAAGGCAGTGATCCCACGGCTCAGACCACTATACAACGGAGGCAGTTGAAGTTAGTAAGATGGGGTAGACGGGACGGTGGGTAGCACGCAAGATTTTCACACGACACGACACGCAGATTCAATATAGCTATAATAACGTTAACTGCCTCCGTGGTCTAGCGGACTGAGCCATGGGCTCTCGACCCGGAGGTTGAAAGTTCGACTCCCAGCGGGGGACAATGACTCTGTGTTGTTGTTTCTAGTTTGGTTAGGACATTGCAGGCTGATCAACTGATTGTCCGAAAAGTAAGTTGATCCATGCTGTCGGATGGGCATGTAAATAGCCGGTCCTGCGCCTGATTTGTCTCTGGTCGTGTCAGTCAATCTGTCCCATCAGAATAAGAGATTGAAGGAATAGAGAGTGCACCTGTGTGTAGCGCAAACACTTGGGCACTAAAAACAAGTCCTGCGCAGTTGGCTGATCTCCGGGATATTGGCCGCCATCACCGAAAGTCGGTGGGAGGACTATTATAATAATAACTTTATAATCATACAAGTATAGTGGAATGTCTTAATTTTGACCGAAACAAAAATATTTGCCTTATCATACAAATGGAACCAGTAAACTATACATTCTTGTAAATATATGAAGATTAATAATTTCTAAAAAGGTGGAGTTATTTTTTTAGCCACTATTGATGTTTAATGTAATGATATAGATCACTAACAAAGTTAATAGATATTTAATATTTAATATTCGCTAGGTATACCTAATATCGAATACATATAGCTGTGGATGACCCAGTGTGACCTTTGCTACGGCGTAGCAATATACGAAAATAAAATAATAGACATAAGGGTGGGGTCAAAACTACAACATATAAAACAAAATACTTCTCCTAATTAGGATATTTTGAGTGTTTTCCGAAAAGTCAATAAACTAGCTGAGACAAAATTACTAGTCTACAAATTAACTCTTCGAGGCTTGTGGCTTGAAGCTTAACCACTTAATCAAAATGAAGTTTGATACAGCAATGAGCTGTTTCTTCCATGCTGGCCTGGGAGCGAGAGAAAAACATAGAATGTGCCAGCTGCATTTCCTCCTGAGCATGCTGTTAAAACCAGCTAAGGGATCCGAAGGTTTCTGTATATTGCAATTTAGGCGATAGGCTGACAACCATAGGTATATATACAAATCTTAATTAACCCTTAAAATTTTGTAAGACGTGGCGGGACGACCTTTGTTTAGGTGGTTTACGCTCTGCCTACCCCATTAGGGATGAAGGCGTGATTATATAGTATATATGTATGTTTATAGTGATTATATGTATGTTTCCTGGAAACGGAATGCACGACTGAGGCTAGAAAGTAGCCTTCCTTGAGCAAGATATCCTGTTTCGTTTCCGTGGGAAAATCCCAAAGGGAAAGCACATCTTGCTAAACGCCAGTGGCAAAATAGTCTTCTTCTACTTCTTCTTTCCTGGACCTGGGCTTCCATGCTGGTTTGGGAGTGGTTTTCATGCTGGACTTGGAGTGATAGAAAAACAGAATGCCAATCGTTTCCAGCTCGCGAGCATGCTGTAAATACCAGCTAAGGGATTCGAAGGTTTCACTGTATTTCAATTTAGGTGAGGGGCTGACAACCCGTCACTACAACAATATAATACTTATTTCATCTGTAATAACCGTGAAAACTTGTCAGACGTGGCGAAGCAACCTTTATTTAGGTCGTTTTTAATACTAAACGATAAACAAATGTTATTCATAATGAAAACTGATCGGCTTACTTGTTTGTATTGAAAGGAGCCCTCGACGTTTCGATCCTCGTATAGGATTTGTTAGGGTCGTTGAGACTATGCTTACCCCATCAGGGATACAGGCGTGATAGAATGATGGTATATGATCCTGGTGTTGACGTAATCTCCGAATAGTTCACTGTTTCCCGTAGGAATCAAACTCAACCTTTGGAACGAGAACCAAAGAGTAACCGGTCGAAAGGTCATAAAAAGGTAGCATTTTTGAACCCCTCAACAGGAGTAACCAGAAAAACCTGTAAATGAATCGTAAATGTAGACAAGTCCATAATCGATATTATTATTAAACAAGTGATTATGATTGATAACGATCATAAGTTGGAATAGAAAATGAACGTGCAATAATTTGAACTATTCTACCGATAGCTCTACTTAGTGCAATACCATGGCAACTATTATTGCAGTCGTGACGTGACGAAATCTTCTTATTCTTCTGTCGTGTGGTGTTCTTCTGGTGTCAGAGTTTTTAAACCGCCCAATTAGCACAGCTAATATGCCTCCGACATGGTTTGTGTAACGACTTTTATCAATCACAGCGACCGGGACCGGGCTTAGCGTGCACGAAATCTTTTTTCTTCCAGGCAATCAGGTGATTCAGCCTGCATTGTCTTAACAAAACTGGGGAAAATCTCACAAAGTGATATATTGACAAATATCAACTTTGTAGTCCCCCCTGGGAATCGAACCCAGGACCTCCGGATCGTGAGCCCATGACCATAGTTGAAATTGCAGGATTACAATTTCGTCAACTATTACTGCCTATGTAATTATGTTGGATAACTGCTTTTCTCTAGCAGTTTTGCATATTTTTGTTCTATTTAATACCTTTTCTATTTTTTATACTTTTCTGTGCCTCTTGCGAGTTGATGCTTATAATTATGATGGTATTAATTAAATAGTTGCGCACAATTATTTTTAATTATGAAATACATACATAATCACGCCTTTATCCCTAATGGGGTAGGCAGAGCATTAACGACCTAACCAAAGGTCGTTTCACCACTTCTGACAAAGTTTTGAGGGTTATTTAAGATTGATTTGTAGGTATATTGCTGTAGTGACAGGTTGTCAGCCCATCGCCTACATTTCAATATACTGAAACCCTCGAATCCTTTAGCTGACTTTTACAGCATGCCTGGGAGGAAATGCAGCTGGCACATTCTATGTTTTTCTTTTGCTCCCAGTCCAGCATGGAAGTCAATTATGAAATAGGTGTCTGAATAGATGGTCTTTATCTGAGTCTAGACGACTTAGCTTACTGTTAACTCAATGATATTAACCTATGAATTAATGACGAGGTCCACTAGGTTTCTGAGTAGCACAAGATCATGTTAATTTGTCTCTGTTGTTTATTATTATTTCATAATATATCATTATTTGCGCTCGTCTAATCCGCGTTACGTTCTCGTGCTATGTCGCTTACTAGGTCACCTGTAAGCAATTTATTTTTAGGAATAAGCAAACAGTGCCTGTTGTGTCTTAAATCCCTATGTACTTGTTCTAAACAATAAACAGTTAAATAAATAAAACGTGACATTATGAAAAACATACATACATACTTCCGGACTTAAAATATCAAAAAGTATTTGAATTTATCTGTATTAGAAAATATATTTCCTAAGGTTAAAATAATAAATTTCTAGTTTCTACAAATAAAACTATACGTGAGAATGTTTAAAATCGTGAATCGAAATCAGCTAGCGATGTTCGATCGGAAACATATCCGAATACGAACCGAAACCAACTTTCGAGCGTTATTGATTGAAAACGGAAGAATTAGAGTATTGTAGCTAATTAGATTTTAATTAGGAACGCGTTGTTTATAGAGCGTTTTATAGGTCACGAGCTTATAATCCTACATGAAGTGAAAATACTTTGTAACTAAACAGACATTGCACTTTTCTAGAAGTGGGGCTGTAGGCTGTGCTGTAGGTACCGATTTCTAGATTACTTTGGTCTTATCTAATAGATATGTCTAAAACAGATGTGAGTGTTGAACTGACGCCTGACAGGGATGAATGGAAGAAGAAAACGTACTGCGCTGACCCCAGGTAAATGGGACAAGGGCAAGCGAATAATGATATTATTATGAACTTATTAGAACCCAGACCGGTCGGAGCAAAGAAAACATGGCTAGGTGGGGATTTTAGGTGATTGTGGTTTGAACTGTTTGTTTGGTGCAGTTCAAACGATGGTATATAAACACAAAGTTGATGTTTGAGAATTTATCACTTTGTGAATTTTTCCCCAGTTTGGTTAGGACATTGCAGGCTGAATCACCTGATTGTCCGAAAAAGAAAAAGATTTTGTGCTTCGGAGGGCACGTTAAGCCGTCGGTCCCGGTCGCTGTCTTTGATAGTGGTCGTTACTAAAACCATGTCAGAGGCCTGATAGTTGTGCTATACCATCGACACTCGATACCCACAGGTACCATATTAGGTCTTCTTCTGTCGAGTGGGTATCGAGTCTATCGACCCGATGAACCCTGGTGTCAGAGTTTTAAAACCTCCTAGTAGCACAACTATCAGGCCTCTGACATGGTTTGAGTAACGACCACTTCCAAAGACAGCGACCGGGACCGACGGCTTAACGTGCCCTCCAAAGCACGAAATCTTTTTCTTTTCGGACAATCAGGCGATTCAGCCTGCAATGTCCTAACCAAACTGGGGAAATATTTACAAAGTGATAAATTCTCAAATATCAACTTTGTATTTCCCTCTGGGAATTGAACCCAGAACCTCCGGATCGGGAGTCCATGGCACTAGCCACTAGACCACGGAGGCGGTAAAACACCGTATCGACACGCTAAGAAGAATACTGAACTTATTAGATGGGTAGGCTGCACGCACAGAGGTCAACTCCAAAATGTGTATAATTTATTTTATTTTAGTGAGTCTTTAAAGATCTGAATCACCAGTTTATACCAGCGACCCGCCCCGGCTTCGCACGGAAATTATCAGTGTTTCTCTACTATATTATGCTTGTATTATACATATAAACCTTCCTCTTGAATCACTCTATCTATTAAAACAAATCGCATCAAAATCCGTTGCGTAGTTTTAAAGATTTATGCATACATAGGGATATAGGGACAGAGAAAGCGACTTTGTTTTATATTATGTAGTGATTAGATGGGTAGGGCGCACGCACAGAGGTCAACTCTAAAATGTGTATAATTTATTTTATTTTAGTGAGTCTCTGGCTATAAAGATCTGAATCACCAGATTATAATATAAGTTAATCGCTAAATTATATTGTCAGTTCTTTTCCAAATCTCGTGATCGATATAAAATAAACAAACAACCATTGTCAATAAACCCAGCAACCCAGTACCGGGTGATCATTACGTCCTCTGGAGTTTATCCACTGATCAACTCGTGCGCAACAAGGATGATGCGCAGGCGCAGCGCAAGGGCGACTGCCGATTGACGCATCCTGTCGCTCCCCTCTTCCTGTACTCATAACACCTTTACTACATTGAAATAAGGTCGAGTTTTGAATGGTAATATTAGCTTGTGACAGTCAATCGTCCTGTGCTTACTAACACCTTTATAACATTGGAATAAGGTCGATTTTTGAATGGTAATATGGCCTGTCACAGTAAATCTTAAAAAGGATGCGCACTTGGACAGATTTGTTTGGGTTATTTATTTATAGATTTGGTTTGGGTATTGACAAAATGTAGAGAATGTTAAAACGACAAAGATCCAAATGACCAAAGCTTATTAAGAATTGTACCATACTAAAATCACTGTTATAGAAATTTTAACATTATTTTAAATCTTAACGTTGATTTTTATGCTTTAGCTGGTTTAACCAATTTTTCTGTTTCACGTTTTTAGTATTAAACTAGCTGAACATTCCTTTAAAGTCTGACCCCGTATTAGAGTATACGCAAAATACCTATGTTACCTAATATACGTAAGTTGTAAAATCCCTTTTGTAAACGAGAATCCAACACCTGCAACACAATTCCTGCGGTCTGCGGTTCGTCTGCGGTCGGCTTATGCCGCCGGCGGCCTAACCGCATAAGATTAGTGCGGTGCATACCTATTCTAAACTAGTGTTGCTGGCTATAGCTATCTACTGCAAGCAGTAGATAGCAAGCTGCACCTTGAAGACACAGTAGAGTCAAAGGACAGTAGAACGTCTTTATAACCGTCTTCAGATATTTTTTTATCATCCATCCGTATACATTTGTCATATCTTATTTCATTATTCATAGTTTGCACAGTAAACAATGGAAATGAAACTTACTACTTGCACCGATTCCGAATGCATACAATTCGAATCTCTTCTAAATTAGAGGATTAGGCTTGTTTTGGGTAAGTTCGCTCGACTCTTACTTGGCCAAGCAAGGCAAAAGAAAGACCAATGTTATGGCTTAAGTCAAGGGTCAAATAAAAAATATATAATGCTGATGGGGCATTCCACGGGGGTGTCGGGCACGTTACATGTTTTCTTTTACATACATACATATAATCACGCCTTTATCCCTAATAGGGTAGGCAGATCGTAAAATACCTTAACAATGGTTGTTCCGCCACATCTGACTAGTTTGAGGGTTTTATAATACCGATTTGTAGGTATATTGCTGTAGTGACAGGTTGTCAGCTCATCGATGTGCAAGATACCAAAACCCTCAGATCCCATAGCTGGTTTTTACAGTAAGCCCGGGAAGAAATACAGCCGGCACATTCTAAGTTTTTCTCTCGCTCCCAGTCCAGCATGAAAGTTTTTTTATAATACTAAATTGTATTTTTTTTGTAATACGCATTATAGTAGTGATACATATGCGATAAAAAATTCGTAAACAAAAGCCAGTTCTCAAAACTACAACGAAAAAACGGCGTAACGTACCCGACATTTATGCTCCTGATTCGGTGGCTCGTATGAAGTTGTTTTACTGTCTCTTACTTCTGCTTAGATGCAGGCGAGTCAAGGCAAAAGTGAAGCGTCATTCGTGATGATCAATAGCACTGAATAATTGAGGGGAAAATCTAGTTAGATAGAAATTGCATTGGAAAATTGATGTCTTTGGCAATTATAGGCACGAAGTAGGTAAAGGCTTAATAGAATAAGTTATAGTCTATGGCCTTACTACGATTGTAGTTTTTTCTCTATCTAGAGGGATCTCAATTCGGAACTTGTAGGCTCAATTTCCATGGCAACTCTTCTTGTGGTTATATCCAGTTTGTTTTGGCCAATGCAGGTTGAGGGTCCGTGCTTCTTAGGCCATGATAAGCCTTGTCATGGTAAGTTCTTGTCACCTGTCACTGATCAAAAAATAAAAATACATCTCCTTTTCATGGATCTTTCCATGCTGGACTGGGAGATATAGAAAAACATAGCATGTTCCAGCTGCCCATCCTCCCGGACATACTGTAAGAGTCAGCAAAAGGGACTGGAGGGTTACAGTGTATTGTAATTTAGGCCCATCGCTGACAACCTGTCACTATAGCAATACAAATTTCAATCTAAAATGCCCTCAATTTTTGTCAGATGTGGCGAAAGCGCCTTCTACGAGGCGTTTTATGCTCTGCCTACCCCGTAAGGGATAAAGGCGTGATTTTATGTATGTTTGTATGTATGTATCATGGATCGAAAAATCTATAAACCACAACCCTTACATCAGATCAAAATTACTGTTGCATGCTCCAATGACACCGCGCCTTAAACAATTGCATTTCTCGCTAAAGATTCGCAATAAGTGCATATTACAAGCCGCAGACTCTTCAGAAATGTATAAATAAGTAACTGTTACACTCTGGGAAAGATGAACAATAGCCGAAAGGTCCCACGAGGTGTAACGTAATGCCACTAACAAAGTATAGACTGTAGGTATAGAATAGGTGCTATTATGTTTTAAGCTGAAAAAAACGGACACAATTGATGGTATTTCAAAAGTAAGAAAGTAAGCTGTTTGGCTGACACCATTATCGATTGATGATGGTTATAGCTACTACTAGAAGGTCAGAGTTTAAACATGTTTAAAGAGTTCATGTTTGGATAACCCAAGAACATAGGAAAAGATACTGCTTCGTTTTGGTATGATTTTAAACGAGGAACTGTTTCCTAATGCATACGACCCTAATCTCCTTGAAGTAAGAGTGAGTACAGGTATCTTCTGAAATAGCTTATTCCCCACACGTACATAAGCAAATACTTTTTAAATCACAATAATATCTTACATAATTACATTACTCTTCCATGCTGGACTGGGAGCTAGAGAAAAACATAGAATGTGCGAGCTGCATATCCTCCCGGGCATGCTGTAAAAACCAGCTAAGGGATCTGAGGGTTTTAGTATATTGCAATTTAGGCGATGGACTGACAACCTGTCACTACAGCAATATACGTACAAATCCATCTTGAATAACCCTCAAAACTTTGTCAGACGTGGCGGAACGACTTTTGTTTAGGTCGTTTACGCTCTGCCTACCCCATTAGGGATAAAGGCGTGATTATATGTATGTATGTATGTATTACATTACTGGAATGCCAAAGTTCAAAAATATTGCAAATCATCATAAAATCGACCGACTATCGCGGCGTAAAGTAGCGGAAATAAAAGAACAGTTGATTATGTTTTTGTGTCAGAGGTCAAGATCCACCAAATTACGGGTCGAAGTTGTTAGGAGGCACCACCTAAAGATGTTCCCACACCAGTGTTTACGACAGTTACAAAGGTAAGTAAAGTAATTCACATTTTCAATTTTAGGTAACAAAATAATATAAGTATACTTAGCAATATTAAGTATGGATTTGACAGGTCTCATTGTACTGAAATGTCATTTCTGATACGAATTTAAACTACCTGCCAGTCTCAAGTGCTGTTTATCAATACGAGCCTTAATATTTAAATTTTAATTAATCGTTCTTACAACACAGTAGAAATGAGCAATACCTTAATAATATGGTTGCCCTTAATCGATTTTACTTTAAGAGCCATTATTGTAAGTTGCAAAACTACAGTGCGGTTAAACTTAATAGTTAACGAATAGCACATGTAGGTAAAAACTACTTGATTAAACGACATGTTTTCGAATTGAACAGAATTTAAATAATTTTTTGGGATCATGAAAAAATACATAGAATATGCCAGATACCACTCTTCCCGGGTATGATGTAAAGTTAAGATTTTTGTGCACTTTAGACGACGGGTTGATAACCCATTATTTAAGAACTACCAATATATACACACACATCTGTATCTTCTGAAATAGCCCCGAAATAGAATACAATTTAATTTTATGTATATAATGCGGTATTTACAATAACATAATAAAATAAAAAAACTAACTGAAATTAGATTTAAATGTGGTGCTTATTAGCCCTTTGATGCACTGTATACCCCGTAAGGTATAAATGTATGTAAATAAGATATAGGAAAAGCACTAGTTCACAATTGAATTGGTAGTTATGTCATCATCCCTAGCCTTATCCCGTATCTCACGGGGTCGGCTTCCTAATCTAAAGGATTGAACGAGGGTACTGGTTTTTACACAGAGCGACTGCCATCTGACCTCCGCAACCCAGAAGGGAAACCAGACTAGGTCAGAGTTTTCAAGCCGCCAATGCTTAGCACTGGCCTCTGATATACGACTAATATTTACGGTATTAAACGATATTAACCGAGACTAACGGCTTAACGTGGCTTCCGAAGCACGGAAAAAGCACCGAATAAACGTACATATGAAATTCGAAAAGCGAAACCACATTCAAATCACGACCTCCCGCTCAGGAGGCAGCGGCCCTATCCACTATACCATCGGGCTCTCTTGATCGGGAATTATGTGTTCAATCAAATATTATTGTTCCTACAACCAGACGCACGATCTTGTGTTCACAGCTGGTTTTCATATTCATGACGTCTTTTATTAGCTTTCTCAATCAATATTTTACGCCAATTTCGTATTTGACGTCAGACATGACGATTGGTTGAGTTTAATAACATGGTTACGATCTTAACTGACACGTGTATTTTATCGGTGATGTAGGTAGTTATATATACGTACATAGCTAGTTTTTACAGCATGCCCGGGAGGAAATGCAGCTGGCACATTCTATGTCTTTCTCTCGCTCCCAGTCCAGCATGGAAGAACATTAATTTCATGTCACACAAAATATTTGCGTATAAGGATTTTGACGCAAAGTTACGTCCTTTAATAATAATAATCTTAATCATTCTAATCTAATCTTCTATCTAATATTATTGGGGATGCCTCAGAGAGTTTCAATCAGGGCAGGAAAGTGGGTCAATCAAAGAATTCGAAGTGGATCTTGACCTTGGACAATAAATGTGCTTATCTACTAAATCGGAAGCCGTAGAAATGTGTTGACCTTCAAGGTAATTTATGCCATTTTCTTTGCGAATCTAATCTACATACTCGTAGTAATATTTTAGAGGAAATTGGCGTTTTTTCGTACGACCATTTGTTTGCATAGGGGATTTCCGTTTACCGTCGTAGTCCATTGACTTCCAGCACAGATTAGCTTATACGGCGTTGGTGTTAATAGCCTAGGTTGTAAAGCGGGTTCATGCTAAAATAACTTGAGGTCATTCTATTTCTGGATGTGATTATGTTTGTAGTTTCCACATACCATCTTCTAGTACTAATGTACAATGGCTCCTAGTACAGATTACCTTATACGGCTTTGGTGCTTGTGGCCCGCGTAAAGTTCAGGGGTCAGACCGACGGGAGCCGCGCCCTAAAGCGGGTTCATGCTAAAATAACTCGAGGTCATTCTATTTCGGGACATTATTTTCTTCGCATTTCGTAAATTTGATTAATGTTAGTGCAGAGAGTGATGTAATGATTGATGTCAATCTACGTTTAGGTTGTGGGTAGTTGGCAAGATATTTCTTTTATTAGTTCGGAAACACTTTTATAGTTCCATGCTGGCTTGGGAGCGAGAGAAAAACATAGAATTTGCCAGCTGCTTTTCCTCTCGGGCATGCTGTAAAAACAGCTAAGAGATCCGATGGTTTCAGTATATGGTAATTTAGGCGATGGACTGACAACCTGTCACTACAGCAATGTACCTAAAGCAGTATTATAGTATCTGTGCCCTACGTGCGTACGTAAAGTTTGTCAGACGTGGCGGAACGGCCTTTTTTTTAGGTCGTTTACGCTCTACTTACCCCATTAGGGATAAAGGAGTGATTATATGTATGTAGTTCGGAAATATGTAGTTTCGGTTGTAGAGCTGATAATATTTTTTTAAAGTTTAGTTCGATTTCAGTTTAGACACAAATTTCTACTCATATTTTTAAGTAGAACTTGACTTTCTTATAATTGATGAAAATGAAAATAATTTATTGATAACTTATGGCTAAATACAATGTTTCGCTAGACCTCGCACTAGGATTCCCTGTATCGCGAGGGCTAGTACCTTCCACAGTGTTACAATATTAATGTTCATAAAAACATGAAATGCAGTGGTTTTTTAAAACTATCATCATAATTATATCTTTATGTAAACATTGGTACAATGTTTTGTATTTTTCGCTTAAATATTTAGTGATGAAATATAATTGCTAATTATATCTAATCTTGTAAAGAATCCCTAGTCACGATTCACGACGAAGCCATAGTGCATGTGGTGTAGTCATGAAAGCCATAATCAGTGGACATAATTATCAACAAACTGGCCAAGGTCACCTCAGTATCGCACTAATATTATCAAGACCGGTATTCTAATACTTCATTCTTATGCATCATTTTAGTTCTTCCATGCTGGCCTGTTAGCGAGAGAAAAACATAGAATGTGCCAGCTGCATTTCCTCCCGGGCATGCTGTAAAAACCAGCTAAGGGATCCGAGGGTTTCAGTATATTGTAATTTAGGCGATGGGCTGACAACCTGTCACTACAGAAATATACTTACAAATCTATCTTAAATAACCCTCAAAACTTTGTCAGACGTGGCGGAACGACCTATGATTGGGTCGTTTACGCTCTGCCTACCCCATTGGGGATATAGGCGTGATTAAATGTATGTATGTATGCATAATTAAATCAGATTCAAAATGGTTGACATATTCATTTTAACACACAGAATAATTTCTGTACGTATTTATATTATACATCATCATATTTGGCCACGACATCTTGTTCAGATGATTATTGCAGCGTCAATTAATTACATACATACATATAATCACGCCTTTATCCCTAATGGGGTAGGCAGGACGGTAACGACCTAAACAAAGGTCGTTCCGCCACGTCTGACAAAGTTTTGAGGGTTATTACAGATAGAATTGTAGGTATATTGCTGTAGTGACAGGTAGTCAGCCTATCGCCTAAGTTACAATATACTGAAACCCTCATATCCCTTAGCTGGTTTTACAGCATGCTCGGGAGGAAATGCAGCTGGCTCATTCTATGTTTTTCTTTCACTCCCAGTCCAGTATGGAATATTTATATTATTTTCGTAGAAAAAAGTCAATTACACGGAAAACTTTGAAGAAGACATAGGTAGGTTTTTGAGTGAGACAAGCTCGGTAGCAGAGAAAGCTCTCCCAAGCATTCCTAGCGACGAAACAGGTTGTTGTGTCGACGGTCCCGGGTAGGAAGTTGCTTTGCTACCTATTAGGTATCCATTCTATAAAATAAATGTAATAGTAACGACACTAAAATCAAATTAATATGATTCCCTATGTAACTGCAAATGTTGTTGATTGGATTTTTACTATATCGAACACACAACATCTCCATCAATAGTGGCTTTTTTAAGCTGTTAGTTGTTCGTATGCTGGGGGCAGCCTCGAGAAATGATGCTCACTCTTCTTATGTTAACTGGACTGTTAACAACTGGCTAGCATATTTGATGTAACTCACTACATAATTATGATTGTCTTGGTTATCTCCATCGTAGAGTCAAGTCAAGTCTTTAGAAGACAAAATCTGTTTAACGGAGAAAAAATGATCTATTAGAATCGTATCCAGCACCTGATTGCTAGCTACAAATGCATTTACCAACAAGTTATTATTTAACCACTATTTGTCGCCATTATAACTAATAGGTCTAATAACGTTGCTAAACTTGCTTCTTATATAACCAACTGGTTTTGAGTTCAAGATCATTGAATGTAAATAAAGTTGTTTTGAATTACTTTTTAGTTTGTGGCTTTTTATGCGACAAATGATTTTAGTCAAGTAAAGAAGCATTTAAATGATTTGACATTGTCATAGAAAAGGAAAGAAAGAAGGTCCGCCTAATAAAATAATTTCAAACTGGGATCCTTCTTTTAGTTCCAAGCTAGACATGCCAGATAGAGTTTACCTTAGGATTTCTGTCAGAATTTTCCATTTATCATCCAAATACCAAATACTGCCTCCGTGGTTTATTGGTCTGAGCCGTGGGTTCCTGATACCGAGGTTCTGTGTCGATTCGATTGGGTGATTCAGGGAATACAACGTTGATATTTGCCAATTTATCACTTTGTGAGGTTTACTCCAGTTTGGTTAGGACATTGCAGGCTGAATCACCTGATTGTCCGAAAAAAAAAACCGTATTTCGGAGGGCACGTTAAGCTGTTGGTCCCGGTGGCTCTCTTTGATAGAGGTCGTTACTCAAACCATGTCAGTGCCCTGTAAGCGGTTTGATTACTCTGACACCAGGGTTCAACAGGTCGAAAATCCACGCTAAGAAGAAGAATCAGCAATGAGGCTATGAGACTCTTCAATCAATCATTACATACATACATACATATAATCACGCCTTTATCTCTAATGAGGCAGGCAGAGCGTAGACGACCTAAACAAAGGTCGGACAAAGTTTTGAGCGTTATTTAAGATAGATTTGTAGGTATATTGCTGTAGTGACAGGTTGTCAGCCCATCACCTAAATGGCAATATACGGGAACCCTTGGATCCTTTAGCTGGTTTTTACAGCATGCCCGGGAGGAAATGCAGCTGGCACATTCTATGTTTTTCTTTCGCTCCCAGTCCAACATAGAAGAAATCAATCATTATCTGCAGTTAATAGGTATGCTATAAACTGCCAAACTGATGCCTAATAATTAGATATCACAAAGTCTAAACATAGTGTTGGCTTCATTCATACATAGTTTATCGGGTCATCGGTCACCAGGCAAGTGTGTCGATACGATAAACCGAACAAATAGTTGATTTCAACTGTTCATTCAATAGAACTGGTTCTAATAATAAACAAATAAACCCAGTTTTCGATCATAAAGAGGTTCGAAGAAGCATTTTGCGTTGCGGTATTTGTTTTAAATGTGTTTTCAAGAAGCAGTTTAAGTGATATTATTGCAGTTCAACTATGCTCTGTTTTGTTTTTGGCGAATCACAAACACTTAGCTTAGTCATAATATCGTGACCAAAATAAATTGGATACTTACATAAAATCAAGTAAATCCCAAGAGAAGATGTCGGGATCATTTGAAAAAGGATTATACATACATACATATATATAATCACGCCTTTATAACTAATGGGGTAGGCAGAGCGTACAAAGGTCGTTCCGCCACGTCTGACAAAGTTTTGAGGGTTATTTAAGTTAAATTTGTAGGTACATTGGTTTACTGACAGGTTGTCAGCCCATCGCCTAAACTGCAATATACTGAAACCCTCGGATCCCTCAGCTGATTTTCACAGCATGTCCGGGAGGAAATTCAGCAGGCACATTCTATGTTTTTATCTCTCTCCCAGGCCAGCATGAAAGGTGATTATATGTATAATATATAAACGTCTTTCTTCACCTACCATATAAAACCTCTCAGTGAAATCCGAGTGCACTATCAACTATCAGGGCCTGATTTCGTGTACCTATTTACTGGCAAAGAGCAAGTGAAGGGGCGGCCTCGCCTAGCTTGTGTTAGCTGTTAGTTAGTAGTCGTGTGCCAGGGAGAGGCTTGAGAAACAATGCTCACTGGTTTCTTAAGAAAACTGGATTGTTAACAAGTGCACTAGCTATATCAAAAGACCATAATCATCTTTGTTTCCAACGTAGTTGATAGTTTAAAGAACCATGGCTTCATCTTTTCTCAAGAAGCATTTCCATTGCTCTTTTATTTAGGCTCGCAATTATGAAGCCATCTCAAGATTGAAACAAATTAAGTTTGGATTTGACGGGCCGTTTTGTACTGAAATTACGTTTCTAATACGAACTTAAGCTCGCTATAAGTCTCAAAAGCTGTTTATTAATACGGTCCTTAGTTTCCTATACGACCTAGATCTTGTATCCTAGATATTTTGATAGATATTTTGATAGATATTTTTGATATTTTTCCATGTTTTGATCAAAGCATTGTGTCTCCTACCCCAAACAATAGATTTTTTTGGATCTAGGACTAACAGATAGAAACTGCTGATGAATTTTGCTGTTTCTAAATATTTTCTATTCAAAAGTTTACAATGATATAGATTAGAAAAATAAAATTGTATGTATTTTATTGCCATCTCTGCACGGAAGACGGAAACATAACTTAGGTAGTTGCATGCAAAAGCTAGCATACAAAATGTAGACATCATATATATAGCATGTACTGTCTCTATATACTGCAGTCTAGTACTGGAGTTAGGTCATTAGTGGATCCTGCCACCAGTTAATGGTCTTCAGACTGGTTTTTACTGACGGCTTTCCCGTGGGAAATCGCCGGCTATGGGTCATTAGCTATTTATTGTGGTCGGTAGATGGATAGGGCTTCTAAGACTAGTCATTACGTTTTTTTTAAGCCGCAGTAAGCCTTCATTTCCTGTAGTGTGTAGACTAACATTTATTTTAAGGAAATGTATTTTCTTACTTTTTAATTATTACTTAATTCTTTTGTTTGCATAATATTTATTTACAGTACTTAGTTTATTTGACGTCTTGCATGATTGATTGTAAAAATACAACGTAGGTTAAAAGTACTTAGGTATCTTCCATTATAAAAAAGATATGGTTTCAATCCGTTGTTTCAATCAATACGGGTGAAATTTAGATACACATATAAAATCACAATTTTGATGTTACAGTTTGAAAAATCTTTTTCGTATTTTATCCCGTCCGGAGTATTTTCAAACTTATCACATTTCCATTAAATTTTTCGCGAAGAAAAGCTCTCTTAATGATAACTTGAAATTCCAATTTTCTAATCGCAAATACCTACCCAAACAAACCGACCCGTACAACCTTCAGGCCAGCCTTGAGGCTGAAAGTCGCTGGGTGAAGGTCGAGGGGAGCGACCTTGGCGAGTTGGCGCGTTGCAGCTTCCCCCCTCTTCTTCCTCACCCCCTGGATCTGCGACCTCCAGGCCCCAGACAGAGTATGGGGATGGAGCAGGGTTGTTCCTTCAAATTATTGGATCTTCATGGTAGAAAGGCATACGGAGAGGTTTTATGATGAAGTGCAGATTATGACTATAGGAATACGTGCTTATCAAATCAAATCACAATATCATACAAATTTTGATACAATATATACGGGGTGGCAGCGTCCCGCAAACTGATAGGGGTTGCTCCTCAGTCAACAAAACTGAACAACTATCGGCAGAGTTTTTTTCAGGAAGTAAAAACCTAAATTAGGCTTTTCCATACAAATTGACTGATTGAAGTGGTCATTCTGTATGGAAAGGTATTTTTTCATTAACTCCTGAAAGAATTTCCTGGTGAAGTTTTTTTCCGCCCTGTATTCCTTCCTCTTTCTTGCCCCAATGAGGATGATGAGTACAAACTTCAACTTATGAAGGAGAAGGTTAGATAATTATCTAATCAAACTCGTGTTGTCTTTCGGCAAAACTTCGGAGACTGTAAATAAGACTTTAAATCAAGTTTCTGAAGATTCATGTTTGTCTGGGAGTTAGACTACCTACACATAGATAAACTACAGTCAAGAGCAAACACGTTTCAAGTTAGTAATATTAATTAATATTATAGGGTACTAAGGGATCCAAGGGTTCTAGTATCTATCTTAAATAACCCTCAAAACTTTGTCAGACGTGGCGGAATGGCCTTTGTTTAGCTCGTTTACGCTCTGCCTATCCCATTAAGGATAACGGCGTGATTATTATATGTATGTATGTACTAAGTGCTTTGTAATACATTACCATAATTTGAGGATTTTTAGCACTCACTTACAATGCTTTTTTTTTTATACATTCGTCACTCCCACTACCGCCTCGGTAACTCAGTGGCAGCGCAATAGATCGGCAATCCAAAGTCGCAAGATCGAGTCCTGCTGGAGGCGAATTTATTATTTTTTCCTTTCGTACTACATTACCACAAATATACAGTAGCTATTCTACAAAATTTCCGACTTCATACAAAGATCACATGTAGAGTTATTGTGTAGTAGTCTAGAAAAAACTATTGTCTTATAGAAAAATGTTGCTATTCATTATACTTCTTCGAGTAATTTACATTCTTGTTGTTCTTCTACACAATACATTCAAAGAATAAGATACAGTAACGGAAAACCACTGAAACTCAAGATAAATAAACAATGTATTTTATTTTACAGTATTTTATTTAAAATGTAAATGAATAAGAAACGAAATCGTGACAATGGTAAAACAAAAGACTGAACGAATACCTTTATTTCATATGATACATACATACATATAATCATGCCTTTATCCCTAATGGGGTAGGCGGACAGTAAAAGACCTAAACAAAGGTCAAAACTCAATTCGCCACGTCTGCCAAAGTTTTGAGGGTTATTTAAGGTAGATTTGTAGGTATATTGCTGTAGTGACAGGTTTTCAACCCATCTCCTAAATTGCAATATATAGAAACCCTCGGATCCCTTAGCTGTTTTTACAGCATGTCCGGGAGGAAATGCAGCTAGCAGATTCTATATTCTTCTCTCTTCGTCCAGCATGTAAGAGGTTTTTTTTTTAAATGATAACATTTCTGTTACCTAGTAGGTACTTTCTACATACCATAAATGTGACGTGAAAATATAATTGTATGAAGACGCTGTTAGGATAAGATTTAAAAATTTTCAGTATTTTTTTTAAATTAACAACCCTAGTAATATTCTAACTGCCGAAAATCCAGCAGATGAATGGTTCCCCCCTCCCACGGTTATAGGATTTGAGATCGTTCGCCTACGCTAGTAGGGGGAGGTAGTTAGGTACTACTTTACCACATTTTGTACAAGTTTTAATGGATACTAGCGACCTGCCCCGGCTTCGCACGGAAATTATCAGTGTTTCTCTACTATATTATGCATGTATTATACATATAAACGTTCCTCTTGAATCACTCTATCCATTAAAAGAAACCGCATCAAAATCCGTTGCGTAGTTTTAAAGATTTATGCATAAATAGGGATATAGGGACAGAGAAAGCGACTTTGTTTTATACTATGTAGTGAATATGTGGTGATTTCTGAATTTGACATTGTCGGATAAAATTTATTTGGCTTCACAAATAGAGCTTTCAATATGTAGGTATTTTTTTAGATTCTTTTCTACCAAGTATACTTTAAGTATTTTTGATTAGTAACTACTTAGTAAAAAATAATCTTTTGCACAACAAATATTTTTTTAAATCGAAATGTATAGAAGGTGATTGTCTCAGCCCATCCGTCACTGCAGCAAATCTTTTCTGGAATACCCCTCTAAAACAGACACAGCGAAAATGCAGATGAAATCGTTGACACTCTGCCTACCCCTAGCTAAATACATGCGTGACTAAACGTTTAACCTCCCCGCGGTGTTAATTCAGTTAAATTGGGTGCAGTGTAACTGGGCCTTGATACCGTTTCATATAGTACAGTAACATTGGATGTGATTCACAAGCATGCCTACCCCGTAAAGACTACACGCGTGATGTAAGTAATGTTTGTTTCCACGCCGACCTTGGTTTAACCTCCCTACGTTGCTAATGTAAATGTTCCTTGATACCGTTTCATATTGTACAGAAACATTGGATGTGATTTACTCGTCCATGAATTATTATCAAATTGGGTGATAGGGCCGACGGCTGACTCCAATTAAGGTTAAGTTTGAGGTTTGTTGGTATTCAAATGTGTAAAGGACAGTGTCTAATAAAATTTGGCTTTTCCATACAAAATGTTCACCTCGATCAGACAATTTGTATGGAAAACCTAAATTTATTTTTCTCTTCCTGAAAGAATTTCCTGGTGGAAGTTGTTCAGTGTCGTTGACTGAGCAACCTGTATCAGTTTGAGGGATGCTGTCCCTTACACCTGGTATTAAACCTGCTAGATGCGTGTGTAAAAAGAAACTGTTCCAAAGTGCATTTCGATTGATATAGCAAATAATTAATATCTGAATTTTACAATATTAATTGATTAAAAGAGCCAGTGGATGGTGTAGTGGATAGAGCCGTTGCCTCCTGAGGGAGGTCGTGGTTCAATCCCACCACGTCTTAATGTGTCTTTCGGTTTTCGAATTTCATATGTACGTTTATTCGGCGTTTTTCTCGTGGTTTGGAAGGCACGTTAAGCCGTTGGTCCTGGTTAATATCGTGTAATACCGTAGATATTAGTCGTTAAGCCATATCTGAAGCTCAGTGCTAGGCATTGGCGGCTTGAAAACTCTTGAAACTAATTTAGGATTGGGTCTGGTTTCCCTTCTGGGTTGCGGAGGTCAGATGGCAGTCGCTCTGTGTAAAAACCATGCGTGCTCAAATACCTAATCTAGTTAAATTATTTAAAAAAATACACTAGGCTGCAAAGCAGTTCGTTTCGGAGCTAAGTAAATCTTGATTTATAATTGAATCAAAGGCTGTCAAATTTAATTTATTAAATGAAATTTCATTTTCTAAATCGGATTTTCCCGGTAAATGCCCGCCTTTGAGTAAAACGCCGGGTAGGCGGCCAGTTCCATTAATAAAAGGGAACTTTATCAATTTTACATTGAAATCCTTTATCACACTGTAAAATGCCAATAGAATCATAATATACCACTGCATTGATTGCAGTTTCTTCCATGCTGAACTGAGAGCGAGAGAAAAACATAGAATGTGCCAGCTTCATTTCCTCCTGGGTAAAAACCAGTTAAGGGATCCGAGGGTTTCTGTTTATTGCAATTTAGGCGATGGGCCGACAACCTGTCATTACAGCAATATACGTACAAATCCATCTTAAACAACCCTCAAAACTTTGTCAGACGTTGCGGGACAACCTTTGTTTAGGTCATTTACGTTCTGCCTACCCCATTGGGGATAAAGGCGTAATTATATATATGTATGGATCTGTTTGTCTGTAATCTGGTTGCTTCCATGATAGACTGGGAGCAATATAAAAGCTTAGAATGTTTCCGGTGCTTCTGTATTCGAGTACATATTCCCATCAGAATTTTCCCTCAATATTTGTCAGACGTGGTATAAAGGCCTTTAAAGACTGTTGCGCTCTGCCTACCCGGAAAGAGATACTGGCGTGACTATGTATATTCCGCTGCATCGATTGCAGTATCTTGTGCCAGTTCCCATGCCTGTCTGTCTGTCTGTATCTGCATGTGTGTGTGGGAGGTTTCGCGTGGGCACTAATCTTATGCCAATGTCAGAATTCGCCGTTATTAATTATTGTTTAGGTTTGATTGGATTATTTTCAGTTGGCATTTAATACTGTTAAGGTTGGGCTGACATTCAGAAACGAAATCTAGACTGAGTCGGGTTCTAGACACCTGTCGTTTTTGAATGGGGAGAGAAGATACGTTTTTTATCGCTTTCAAGTCCCAGTCGAACTTGGAAGACATGACAATACCAAGATAACAGATGATATTTGAAATTAATATAAGAGTTTTTATAGCCTAGACTTATTTATTTTAACTTTGTATGGCTGAAAAATCTTAAATAACCCTCAAAACTTTGTTTACGTCGTTTACGCTCTGTCTACTCTATTTGGGATGGGCATGAGTATATGTATGTATGTTTGTATGAATGAAGAGCTGTCAAATGGGAACTATTTCCCCTATTTATTAACTCTTACGTACTATAATGCTTTTGCTTCTTTATTATTTATTTTATGTATGGCCTCAACTAAACATTCAAAAGCCAAAGAAATTCTAGGAAGTATATTTAAAACTAGGTTTGCTCTTTTCTTTGGTATCATTTTGGCGAAATGCCAAGAGGCTTGTTGGAGCTTAGGAATTGTTTTATTATTCTTATTCTGATTGTATATTGTTCCATTTTAGGACGTCTTAGTGTCTATCTTATATTCTTTACTAGCGACCCGCCCCGGCTTCGCACGGAAATTATCAGTGTTTCTCTACTATATTATGCATGTATATATAAACCTTCCTCTTGAATCACTCTATCCATTAAAAGAAACCGCATCAAAATCCGTTGCGTAGTTTTAAAGATTTATGCATACATAGGGATATAGGGACAGAGAAAGCGACTTTGTTTTATATTATGTAGTGATTTATTTTTGTATATAAAGCATTATTTAGTTACAGTGACATTATGTAGCCTATTCTTGACATATTAATATTATCCTAGTTTGTACTTACTATACGGGGAGTAAGGGACGGAGGCCCGCTAACTGATAGGGGTTGCTTAGTCAACGAAACTGAACAAATATAAGCAGGATCTTTTTCAACAAATGAAAAAAAAGATCGAGGTGGTTATTTTGTATGGGAATGGGAAGGTGTATTTTTTCGTCTTCCAAAAGAATTTCCTGGTGATAGTTGTTCAGTTTCGTTGACTGAGCATACCCTAACAGTTTTCGATACGCTGTCCCTGACACCCGGTATATGAGTGACTTGTGTTGTGGAAAATTATCTGGATATTTATTTATTTTGACGAAGATAAAACAATATTAGTCGTTCAAAAGTAGCAGTTTCTTTCATACTTTGTAAATATTATTGTTGTATTGTACAGGTTTACCTCCAAACACAAGACGCTGGTTTTGCCCAGATTCGGAATGCATTGTTTAGCTATTGTCTTTCATTTGTTTTATTGCTATGTCAGAGGCCGTTAACCGGATTACATCGACTCACCATTTCTCTGCACCATTTAACTGCTTTCGTGGTCTAGTGGTCAGATCCCCATGGATCTGACCACTGAAACCAGAACCCAGAACCAGAAGCCCATGCTTACGATTCGGAGGTTCTGGGTTCAATTCCCAGGAGGGGAACACAAAGTTGATATTTGTCAATTTATCACTTAGTGAGGTTTTCCCCAGTTTGGTTAGGACATTGCAGGCTGAATCACCTGATTGTCCAAAAAGTAAAAGGATTCCGTGCTTCGGAGGGCACGTTAAGCCGTCGGTCCTGGTCGCTGTCTTTGATATTGGTTGTTACTCAAACCATGTAGGCGGTTTGAAAAACTCTCACACCAGGGTTTTTTGGGTCGTTGTTCGACTCGAGAATCCACTCGCGAAGAATAAGACCATTTCTCTGACATACTCAACTCCTTAGTATCAAATCCGTAATTAAATATCGTTGTAACTTGATACCGGAGAACTAAGAATGTGTCTGAAGACCGGTTAGCCTGCGACAGTTCACAAAAGGAGGGAGAAAGCGCGTTCCAACTCCGAGGTCATTGCTTCTCGATACTTATTGGATATCAACACTTTTCTAATTTCTTTTAAGGAGATTATGTTCGTCATTGGGGTTAACCATACCTACTGAAGTGATACTGACATACATACATATAGTCACGCCTTAATCCCTAATGGGGTAGGCAGAGCGTAAACGACCAAAATAAAGGTCGTCCCGCCACGTCTGACAAAGTTTTGAGGGTTATTTAAGTTAGATTTGTAGGTATATTGCCGTAGTGACAGGTTGTCAGCCCATCGCCTAAATTACAATATACTGAAACCCTCGGATCCCTTAGCTGACTTTTACAGCATGCCCAGGAGGAAATGCAGCTGGCGTATTCTATGTTTTTGTCTCGCTCCCAGTCCAGCATGGAAGTTACATACATCTTAAGTACTGACATACATCTTTTAATAAAAGTTTGCAGAACAATGGATGATTTCTTCCATGCTGGACCGGGAGCGAGAGAAAAACATAGAATGTGCCAGCTGCATTTCCTCCCGGGCATGCTGTAAAAACCAGCTAAGGGATCTGTGGGATTTAGTATATACTAATGCAATTAGGCGATGTGCTGACAACCTGTTAACACAGCAATATACCTACAAATTAATCTTAAATAACTCTCAAAAATATTATTATTATTTAACAGTTTATTGCACACATGATCATAGAGAGGACACAAACATAAAAAAACAATAGCACCTCTAAAAAGAAATCTCTTCCAGCTGACCTACGGTAGTGAGAGTGCATAAGAGAGGCAGATAAGGTGTGTACAATTTAAAATATTCCTAGGTAAATTTACATTAAATACGATTCAAACCCTAATATAAAATAAAATAAATACATATTATTATACATATACCTACATAAATAATAAAACTTTGTTAGACGTGGCGGAACGACCTTTCGTTAGGTAGTTTACGCTCTGCCTACCCCATGAGGGATACAGGCGTGATTATATGTATGTCTATAGATATTTGGTACTTTGGAGATGCACATATAGACGCACCGCAGGATACCATCCATACCTGGTTGATATTCCACCAATACGTACTAAGCGCTTCCAAAACTCTTTTGTAATGCGCACGGCAAGTGTGGAACTCACTACCTGCGTCTGTGTTTCCGAACGCCTTCAACCCCCAACATTTCAAAGTTAGAGTGAACAGGCATCTTCTGGGTGAGCTCGCACCATCGTCGACTCCGTCTCAGTCGTTTCCGACCTAGTCAAGTGGAGTCAAGAGCAAACCCATTTTTTAATAAAAAAAATAAAATAAAAAAAAAAGCTACCTTTTCCTGGGAAAATCTAAGCTACCTTTTCCTGGGAAAATCTAAGCTACCTTTTCCTGGGAAAATCTAAGCTACCTTTTCCTGGGAAGATCTGGGGGGATCTGGGGTTTCTTCTTCCATGCTGGACTGGGAGAGATAGAAAAACATAGAATGTTCCAGCTGCCCTTCCTCCCGGGCATGCTGTTGAAGTCAGCAAAAGGGACTCGAGGGTTACAGTGTATTGTAATTTAGGCGATGGGCTGACAACCTGTCACTATAGCAATACATATTACAATCTAAAATTGCCCTCAATTTTTGTCAGACGTGGCGAAAGCGCCTTTTACGAGGCGTTAAACGCTCTGCCTACCCCGTAGGGGATAAAGTCGTGATTTATGTATGTATGTATGTTTCCTGGGAAAATATATCATCTACTCGCGGGTGAATAACTACTATTTTAAATATTTGATAAGCCAGGTATATTTACGATAACCTAATTGTGATTCTTTGCTTGTACCTTATAGTTGGATGTGGCAGACATCATTGTCATTTATTTTTGTACACAATGCTAACTGCTGATGATTATAAAATAAATCAAAGTACCTAGCTGCTCTTTTTCACTTATAATAGAGTACACACATTGCCACGCATTTATCTTTTGCGAGATAGGCAGAGCGTCAAGGACCTCGTATATGGCCGTTTTCTCTTTCCCATTGTTAATTTATGGAGTCTTGTTTTTTTTAATACCCTGTCCAATAGACAAGCCTGTGTACGGCTTTTGTAGATGACTATTGTAATTTCCTTCAAATGTAACCTTATTTTGGCAAAAAAACAAGTACTTACAAAGTATTTCGAAAATAAAAACCTTAGTTAACAAGATCACTTGACTATTCATCTTTCAAGCTGGACCAGTCCGCATTCCCCTGGTATTTGCCTTGTTAAATACTAGTTCCAGACCGGCTAGTATAAATTGTAACGGTTCCATCGAGTAGGAAGACAAACCTGTTCTTTGGCTGCAATGTGAAGGTGACTATTGAACTTGCTTGGGTGCACGTTCAAAAGTTAAAAAGATTAAAGGTGCTGTTCTACTAAATAGAATTTTAATATTATTATTTTTCCATGCTGGACTGGGAGCGAGAGAAAAACATAGAATGTGCCAGCTGCATTTCCTCCCGGGCATGCTGTAAAAACCAGCTAAGGGATCAGAGGGTTTCGGTATATTGTAATTCAGGCGATAGGCTGACAACCTGTCACTACAGCAATATACCTACAAATCTATCTTAAATAACCCTCAAAACTTTGTCAGACGTGGCGCAACGACCTTCGTTTAGGTCGTTTACGCTTTGCCTACCCCATTAGGGATAAATGCGTGATTATATGTATGTATGTATGTATTATTATTTTTCTTTTGATAATCTCTCCTCTCGGAGGTGTATTTCCCTGTCTCTCGGGCCGTGGCCAAGTGGGCGTTATATGAGTTTGATGTGACAGAAAATTATTATTATGAGCATGTGGTATCCTATATTTTAATAACGTTAAAAAAAAATATTATTAGTTCTGCAAGCACAATAATTTAAAAATACTACAGGATTTGATGTATGCATCTGCTCTATACTTTTGCAAAATATTAAATCAAAACAAGGAATCGCTTTTCCTTCTTGCTCATTTGTAGTATATGTATGTCTTTTCTAATTATTTGTTAGGTATAATCAGTCTTTTTTTAATTGTCACCCAGCACAACAGGCATTACAGCTTTCTTATAGTTTCTTGTTTTTGTTAATTAAATAAAATAGACGAGTCTGTGTTCACATATTAAGTTAAGAGTGATTAGGTGATTTGATTGATTTTGATAAGGCATTGACTCTATGAATATTTCAAGTTATACAATCCAGTGGAAAAGCAGCTTTTTGAACTTAGATGCACGTTATAAAAGTGTTATTATAAGTGATGGCCTTGAGGCGTGCGTAATGAAATAATAATTTGGTTGTTGATTATTTTATTATTGAAAGGTAGTTGATGAGCTGACTTTGCAACCTTGGTGTTTAATGTTGCGGTTTGCGAAGTTATAGTGTGTAGGTAGTTGTTTAAGGAAGTTTAGTAATTGTTTGATTATTTTAGACATGTTTCAGACGTATGATGTTTTTTTGTAGATAATAGTTTGATTAATTTTGATAGGCCACATAAAACACGTTTTGAAACGATTTGAGTAGGTTGTGGAACCTGTGGTAGAACCTGCTAAGTTTAAGTATGATGTACAAATATGGTGTAAAGAATTTTAGGCCCGTAATTATAAACAGCATTTGGGACTGACAGCTAGTTTGAGTTCGTTTCAGAAACGTCATTTCAGTACAATGTGACCCGTCAAATCCATACTTAATATTGCTCTTAATTTAGAGATTGCTTTATAAATACGAGTCTAAAAGCAGGTTTTAATTTCTTACTATTTTATTTAAGATGATTATCTATTGTTGCATGAGTTTTATTAAAGATATGTTTCAATTAAGGTGCTTTATTAAAATATGCGTAGCTCAGTTAAACCCACGAACCACAACGGTACCAAATGTCAATCGTGTGTCTCAAATCCTGACAGAATCGTCAATATTTCCAAACCCTTCTACAAATAGCCGTATGTAGGTTAGACGGCCTGGCGCCGGCCCAAGCCAGGACCGGACTGGGTTCAGACAGACCAGACAGATTGACAGACATACTGTTATCAGTTGTCAGGAACCGGGCACTCGGGGTAAAGCTATCAAATTGCATCCGGTAGGTAGAGAGGAGTGAATGATGGTACAGTCAGCAAAGGAGACATCTGGTCAGGCTCGCTCGAAACGGTAAGACTATTTCATGAAATTTCGTATGTTAGCACAATTAATTTATTGCTATATATATGATATATTTTTTTAAATAGTTTCATCATTTTAGAACGGCCTTGCCCAGCCTTTACTGTACGTTGTAATGTACGCAAGAAATGCGATCATCGTTAATTTTGTTGGATATGCAATTTTTAATGTGTTAATAACTAAACACATTAAAAAATCCAAAATGCATGTTGTTTGTCACTAAAAGAAAACTTTCTATTTTTAACGATAGCTATTAATAAAACGAGCGTAGAATAAGTTTCCAGTCCAACGACTCAAAAATAATTCCAGACGTTTTGTATTTATCTTGGCCTAAACTAACAGGTCAGGTTAAAATAAAAAACAGGGTTCATACTGATCCAAATTGTAGCAGACAGAGTGACAAAGACAAATCTATCCACTAATAACCTAAAAACCAAGTGTTTTTTGTCTCATGTGTCAAATTTCGCTTCCGGTGAACAAAACAAGGTGTTGAGTTACAAAGGGCTATCGAATTTCAGCACAATATGAACATTTTTGTTTGTTTCCTTTTCATTGGTGAAACAATTTTATTCATTCATGGAATGTGAACTTTCATTGGTAACTTTTTAAAGGAACTCGGGCCAAAATATGAAAACCGAATATTTCAATAAAATTAGGGTAAGCTTAGTTTTTCTGTCTATGATCATTCAAAAATAAGAAATATGTATTGGGAAAGATATCGTACATACTTTCTTTGCGCTATAACCACTTTCTCCAAAATAAAAACAAAATAACCGAACCCACAGTTGGTTACAATCCAGTACCGAACCTCAACCAAATCTCTTTAAACGATCACTTCCGCCCATTGTGAACAAATACTATTACAATACAAGCAATGAGTACTTGATAGTACGATTTTAAGTCAACAATTGGTGAATTAAGTACACTATTATCGGACTGGTCTTATCGCGAGATGGGTGCCCTTTCAACATCCTTGTGGTTATAAGTGCTGGATATAGTCGTAATCGTATCTACAATAAAAATGCGACCACAGCTTGATTAGGGCTTGTAGATGGAATGGTTTCGAAAAGTAACTAATATCTTGTAACAGTTTTTGTTGGATAAATTATCTTTTGTTGGCCATATTTTAGGGTTATAAAAGGGATTCGAGGGTTTCAGTGTATTGTAATTTAGGCGATGGGCTGACAACCTGTCACTACAGCAATACACATTACAATCTAAAATTGCCCTCAATTTATGTCAGACGTGGCGAACGCGCCTTTTAAGAGGTGTTTTACGCTCTGCCTACCCCGTAAGGGATAAAGGCGTGATTTTATGTATGTATGTATGTATATTTTAGGGTGTGAACTTTCTCCAAGGAACATAGGACGATTTCATCATCTCCCTAGCCTTATCCCGTATCTCACGGGGTCGGGTTCCTAATCTAGGGGATTGCTATTTATGAAAAAAATAGCCCTCCCATACAATTTGACTCGAGCCGCCGATACCATTTGTATGGGAGGGCCAATATTTGTATCGTATTTTGACCTATGTTCCTTAAGGAAAGTTGTTCAGAATCATGGGTAGCATCACACTCTAAAATATGGTTAGCTATTTTTTGTTTTTATTGGGTGATTATTCAAATATTTTTGACGTGTATTCAAATTCCAGTTTCAAAATCAACAAGCTGATTAGTGGAACTGGATTCTTTAAGGCTCTTTGAGCTTGTCCCATCGTCGACTCAATCTTGATCATAACTGGCCTAGATTAGCTAGACTAGAGTTAAAATAAAAAAAACTCATCCAATAAAATCAAAACAAAAACCGACTCAATTTAATCTTTCAAACCTTGAAATCCTATCACAGAAATGCCGAAATCAAGCACCTACCCGTATGCCTTCAACCTTGGCTGATCAGAGCTGAATATGATCCGCTGAAATCTCTGTAAACACGTGTTTGACCTTGCTGCTTTGGACATGATGTGATCATCAAACCACACATTATTTTTGTTGAATACGGGCGCGGAGCGGAAGTCAGTAAATACATGGTTTGATTTATGTTTTTTTATATCGTAAAAAGTAGTGTTATTCTAATTAATGATGACAAAGTAAAATTCAGTTTTAGTATTATACCAGTGAAAATAATAATTGGCTTTTCCATACAATATGTTCACCTCGATCAGACAATTTGTATGGAAAAGGCATTTTATTTTTTCACTTTCTAATATAAAATATTTCTGATATTTGTTCAGTGTCGTTGACTGAGCAACCCCTATCAGTTTGCAGGACGCTGTCCCTTACTCCCCGTATTGTAAGTACAAACTAGGATAATATTAATATGTCAAGAATAGGCTACATGTCACTGTAGCTAAATAATGCTTTATGGTGTGAATAATAAAATGCCACATTCATGGAGTCTTCTTCCATGCTGGACTGGGAGAGATAGAAAAACATAGAATGTTCCAGCTGCCCTTCCTCCCGGGCATGCTGTTGAAGTCAGCAAATGGGACTCGAGGGTTACAGTGTATTGTAATTTAGGCGACGGGCTGACAACCTGCCACTATAGCAATACATATTACAATCTAAAATTGCCCTCAATTTTTGTCAGACGTGGCGAAAGCGCCTTTTACGAGGCGTTAAACGCTCTGCCTAAACCCGTAAGGGATAAAGGCGTGATTTATGTATGTATGTATGTTCATGGAGTCAATACGGATTCGTAATATTTGATCACAAATCCTATAAGATCTTATATATTATTATTATCTGTCTTCTATAAAATTAATCGATTTTATTCATGTCATCTTTATACAGCCTATCCATATTTTTTTCTGCCTTCCTCTTCTTTGAAAGAACGTCAACGGCCAAAGCACTTCCGCCTCTTTTAAACTTTATTTGAGGGTCATTCCTATACAATTAACTATATCAAGGACAAACCCACCAATTGCCAATAAATATATACTAATTATATGGCCTTCACGCTTTTATACAATTCAACATGGATAAGAATTAACCAGCTAAGGAAAGATTTCGTGGTAAAAGTTGTTCAGTTTTGTTGTCTGAGCAACTCCTATCAGTTTGCGGTACGCTGTTCCTTACGTCCAAGGCTGACCCTTACATCCAGTATGTTTTTATCTCTCCCTGTGAAACATTTCAAACAAACATATATATAATCATGCCTTTGTCACTAATGGCGTAGGCAGACCGTAAACGATTTAAACAAAGGTCGTTTCGCCACGTCTGACAAAGTTTTGAGGGTTATTTAAGATAGATTTGTAGGTATACTTATTGCTGTAGTGACAGGTTGTCAGCCAAATGTAAAGTCAGTACATTGCAATATACTGAATCCCTCGGATCCCTTAGCTGGTACAGCATGCCCGGGAGGAAATGCAGCTGGCACATTCAATTTTTTTTTCTCTCGCTCCCAGTCCAGCATGAAAGAAGAGTAGTTATTTCGTAATAATAACAGTAGTTAGCTAATTTACAATCCCCTGTGCTATAAGTCAGCAGAATGTTTAATATTCTTTCCACTGACTAGCCACGGTCGAGGAGTTACAAAAACCTCTGCTTCAACTAATTGCTAATAAATAACTTATGCAATATGCACGGTGTGCTATCGCTGAGTGCAAATAAGTTTTCTTATAATATACTTATAGTTTATAGAAATTTTAAATGAAATGAGCCATGCTCAAACCTACAGCCATTGAAGGAAATCAATACCGCATCGCATCGCCCAATAATTATTTAGAGCTATTGCAAAATTTAAGGTGATTGGATTCAATTTAAATTTGAGACGTCAGAGACTTTTCAACAGTTCAGTTCAAAAATTCTGCACCCTGAATTAGGCGTATTGACTGGGTGGCTAAACAAATTCAAAACGTTCATACTCAAAACTGATGGCTAAAATATTGTGGATCCCATTCATAATTCATTTAAAAAAAATGCACATTTAGATTTAATAATCGAATTAGAAATGTAGAAGTTATTGATTTGAGTAGCACAATTACCAAGGAGTGACGTCACATAGCTGTCTAGTTCCATACAAAAAAGCGTTTTTGACATTTCATAAAAAGTTGCTGATTTGATTAGTAGAAAACTAACTAAACACAAACTGAAAAACCTTTAAGGTCAAAATATTAGCAATTTTTTTATCAAAAATGGATCTTTCATCAAGAGCAAGCAGATTGTATTTTTAATATTCTGTATGATGCAATTCAACTGATATAGTTAAACAATGTTTGACCGATGTTTAATGGTCGTAACTAAGAAAAACACTTTCCGAGAGGCTGTTTTAATATGAATGAATGTAGATCATTATCAATAGCGAGAACTCAACCATTATATGTTTCAAGCTGAGAGTAAATGACTTTCATACATAATGTATGGTCATTGTTCATACACATCGGTCAAATACATATTCGAGAAGAAGATTAACAATCATCTCTATTTAATGACTTCCATGTTGGACTGCGTGCAATAAATAAACATAGAATGTACCTGTTGTATGTCTTCCGGAACATACTTTAAAAGCGATACTGGCGAGACGGAACTTTGGTTGGAGTTTTGACAGAGTATACGAAGTGTCCGTCTTGATCAGACTATTTTGTATGGGAACGCCGAAATACCAACCTCGATTTTGTATGGAAAAACCATATTTTTTCCACTTCCTAAAATAATTTTCTTGTGAAAGTTGTTCAGTGTCGTTGACTGAGCAACCCCTCCCAATCAGTTTGTGGGACGCTGTCCCTTACACCCGGTATAAACAAACACAGAACTCTCAGTACTCCGAAACAATCATAGCTTTTTAGGTGAGAGTCTCCAGACTCCATACATTGTTCAAGTGTTCTTAGAATATGCGCCCGGTGTCCTTTCCATAGGCACCTCGCGAGTGTCGACCTTGAGGGTCAATAGTCGGCAACAATGGCTGACTGCTGGTTTCAATGCGCTTGCGCACGCAGGCTCACTGTAAGCCGATTTAAATTTGGTAATTTGAGTGTGATTGTTAGTGAATTTTTACTCGTAAAGTAGTTTATTTTTACTGGGGATATAGCTTCGCGTATAGATAGTTGTTTAATATTTAAAGGGTTTTCCCACGGTCACAGAAGACAGAATTTCAGTATTTACGAGTTGTTAACCTATCTTAGCTAAATTGAATACTACATCATCTCCCTAGCTATCTCACGGGGTTAGCTACCTAATCTTCGTGATTGAACGAGGGTACGGGTTTTAACACAGAGCGACTGCCATCTGACCTCCGCAACCCAGAAGGGAAACCAGACCCAATCTTAGATTAGGTCAGAGTTTTTAAGCCGCCAATGCTTAGCACTGGCCTCTGACATGTCTAGACGACTAATAGCTACCGGTATTAAACGATAGAAATATTTTTATATTGTATATATAATAAATAATAGAGTCCTAAAACATATAAACCAATTTTTGACTTCGTTGTTCATAAATAAGGTTCGATAAGCTCAAATCATAAAACTTTTTGCCTCAATGATGTTGGCTAGTTTCCAAGTTCAATAAATCAATGCAAATCACCTAGGACGGGGCAGTAAGGCACAAAAGAAATAAGAACTACTATCTATCTATATTCTATTTATCCTAGGACAGAATACTGGGTCTTACTGTTAACCAGCATATTAAATATCACATACATACATACATATAATCACGCCTTTATCCCTAATGGGGTAGGAGAGCGTAAACGACCCAAACAAAGGTCGTTCCGCCACGTCTGACAAAGTTGGCCAGCATGGAAGAAAAAAATGTTTATTTCTTCTTCTTTCTTCCATGCTGGCCTGGGAGCGAGAGAAAAACATAGAATGTGCCAGCTGCATTTCATCCCGGGCGTGCTGTAAGAACCAGCTAAGGGATCCGAGGGTTTTAGTATATTGCAATTTAGGCGATGGGCTGACAACCTGTCACTACAGCAACATACCTACAAATATATCTTAAATAACCCTCAAAACTTTGTCAGACGTGGCGGAACGACCTTTTGTTCAGGTTGTTTACGCTCGCCTACCTCATATCCCTAATAACTAAAAGGCGTGATTATATGCGTGTATATTTTTGCACTTTAAAATAATAATGTTTCTTAAGCCAATTTTTTTGTCCAGCCTCACATCTCGTATAAAATAACCACAAGAGCATACATAAATACTTGGTTCTTGAAGACCATACATATGTATAGTTTAATATTATCAATGGAACTGAAGATTAGATGATAGAAGAATATTAAATTGTCAATGTCAAATGCTATTGATAAACTGCCATTTCTTCCATGCTGGACTGGGAGAGATAGAAAAACATAGAATGTTCCAGCTGCCCTTCCTCCTGGGCATGCTGTTAAAGTCAGCAAAAGGGACTCGAGGGTTACATTGTATTGTAATTTAGGCAATGGGCTGACAACCTGTCACTAAAGCAATACATATAACAATCTAAAATAGTCCCCTTAATTTTTGTCAGACGTGGCGAAAGCGCCTTTTACGAGGCGTTAAACGCTCTGCCTACCCTGTAAGGGATAAAGGCGTGATTTATGTATGTATGTATTGATAAACTGTGTAAGATCCCATTTATATCGCATTTATAGCTAGGTCAAAGAAATAAACAGTAATTATAGAAACAAACAAGTAGAAAGCAAAAGACCCAGTATACATTTTATTGTGACACTCTAGCTATTGTCCTCTAGAATAAATGACTGCGCAGGCGCATAGAGCAGGACAAATGACGATCGGGGTCGGAGAGAGTTCGCTCGTTATGCTAATAGCTGATTTGCTGACTGCTGACGGATGTAGCTTATATAGGACACTATGCGATTGGTTAGAAATACATACATAAAATCATGCCTTTATCCCTAATGGGGTAGGCAGAGCGTGAACGACCTAAACAAAGGTCGTCCCGCCACGTCTGACAAGTTTTGAGGCTAATTACAGATGATTATGATGTATATTGCTATAGTGAAAAGTTCTCAGCCCATCGCCTAAAATTGTAAAACACTGTAACCCTCGAATCCCTTAGCTGGTTTTTACAGCATGTCCGGGAGGAGATGCAGCTGGCACATTCTATGTTTTTATATCACTCCAGTCCAGCATGGAAGAAATACTGGTGATAAAAGAAAATCAGAAAAAAAATGGATTAGAAAATTTAGATGAGATATTGTACGTTGCTGCTACTCGGCTTATGTATCAGAAAAAAACTTTTATGCTTTCATTTTACTTAAACAAGTTCGTATTAGTATTTGGTAGAATGATTTATTTAAGACTCCATTACAAAAAGAATTCAAAACAATGTCTTGATGTCATGTAGCAAATTTTTGAAAATACCTTTACAGGGACAGCGTCCCGCAAATTGATACAGGTTGCGCAGTTAACGAAACTGAACAACCATCACCAGGAAATTCTTTCAGGAGATGAAAAAAATAACTTCTCATACAAAATAACCACCTCGATCAGACAATTTGTATGGAAAACCAAATACGATTTTTCAGTTCCTGAAAAATAATCCTGCTGATAGTTGTTCAGTTCCGTTGACTGACAAACCCCTATCAGTTTGCCCGTATGAAGAAAAAATCTCTTTGTAATCGTTTACAGTTGCTGAATTAAACGTAACGATCTACTAACTACTATAAACAAACACTCATCAATGTTACTCATAGAAGTATTTTATTTTTTATTTACATACATACATATAATCACGCCTTTATCCCTAATGGGGTAGGCAGAGCGTAAACGACCCAAACAAAGGTCGTTCCGCCACGTCTGACAAAGTTTTGAGGGTTATTTAAGATAGATTTGTAAGTATATTGCTATAGTGACAGGTTGTCAGCCCATCGCCTAAATTACAATATACTGAAACCCTCGGATCCCTTAGCTGGTTTTTACAGCATACCCGGGAGGAAATGCAGCTGGCACATTCTATGTTTTTCTCTCGCTCCCAGGCCAGCATGGAAGAATTTTTTATTTGCATTTTTTTATTAGAGTTTCGCGTATTAGTGTCAAATGCCAGGGCAACTGAGTAGGTGCAGAGTTTGGGTCGGTAAAAGTTGCTAGATTTGGGTATAGAGTCTATTCTTAGAATTGTCTTATCTAGAGAACTTCCGTCGTCTGGAACTGTGTCTCGAGAGACGATCCTTTCTAAAGAATAAAATTGTAAACAGGTAGAAAATAAATATTTATTATTTGTTTAGCGGAATTAGTAACGGAAAGTGTAATTGATATGTCCGTTTAATAACTAAATTAAAATTGAAATAACTCGCCACATCATTGTGGGATATTTTATATTAGTATATTACTATTTTGAGAAAATTTACGTATAAATTATAAGTTCGTAGTTTTTGGAGCGCGTTGATGTCTTTTGTATGGAAAAAAATATTACGTAATCAATACGAGCTATTATTACGTTAATTTTGGAAGATGTTCTTTATTATTGTTGGGTAGCTTAATTATTTTAATAAAAAATATTATTTAAACTATGTTAACAATTTCTAATATTCTTAGAAACTACAAATGTCACGCAAACTTTCATATCTCGCCGGTTATAGTGCTATCAATTAATATATGACACTACGGTGAATACGGTGCTAGGTCAATCGCAGGAGAAATGCTCGAAATGGTAAAAGTTGTTAATTTCTAGTGAAGTTTATATTTGGAATTAATTTACAAGTGTCACAGAAATGTAGAGTCATTTATTTTAAGTAGCCTATTTATTTGACCTGTAGACATAACTTGTTAATACTTAGAAAAATTTGAATAAACCATAATATAAACATAGTAATACTGATAGATAATGAATAAGAAAGTGATGGTATTTTGTAAACACTTTTTCCAAAATACATACATACATACATATAATCACGCCTTTATCCCTTATGGGGTAGGCAGAGCGTAAACGACCTAAACAAAGGTCGTTCCGCCACGTCTGACAAAGTTTTGAGGGTTATTTAAGATAGAATTCTAGGTATATTGCTGTAGTGACAGGTTGTCAGCCCATCGCCTAAATTACAATACACTGTAACCCTCGGATCCCTTAGCTGGATCTTACAGCATGCCCGGGAGGAAATGCAGCTGGCACATTCTATGTTTTTCTTTCGCTCCCAGACCAGCATGGAAGTTTTCCAAAAATGTGCAAAAAAAAACATAAATACTACGAGTATCTTTAAATTGATTAAAAAAGATGAATATGAATTAATTGACGATAAGAATAAAGTAAATAATAATAAATAAAATAACTTGTAGGCTACAATTTGTAGCTCTAGTAAGACTAGATATTGGCGAGAATCATAATCATTCGAAGTGTTGTTTTCTTCAGTTGTTTTCCCCAAGTTGTGACATCTAGTTCAATTAACAAACTGCTATTTTCCACTACTGCTAATCAACTCAATTGCTAGCTAGGTACTCTACGGACGTTTGGAACTAAAGATAACGTTTATCTACGTTTGCCTTGGTGGCGCCACCTACATCGCAAGCTATAAACAAATACAAGCGACTGCCCGCCGCTTCATTAGTTTGTGTTCGTAGTGCGCTGCGGTGAGGACAGATGGCGCGTGGATGGGCAGTTCGGGTTCTCATTGGTTTTAGCTGCGCTTTGTAGATGGCGCTACTAGTCAAATGTAGAGCAATGTACTTGCATTTCCCAAAAAATATCAACATATTCTTATCATTATTTACCTGCTCTATCTATCTAAGTATTTGGACGATATTTTTAATTAAAAAACATCCTGAAAACAGTGAAGGTTTCAGAAGATTATAGAAATATTTTTCACAATGTCCTCGATACGATCTATAAGTAATTGTGGTATCTGATGAGAGATTTACCTTATAAAATTACATACATAGATACATACCATCACGCCTATATCCCTAATGGGGTAGGCAGAGCGTAAATGACCTAAGCTTTCACCACGTCTGACAAGTTTTGAGGGTAATTACAGTTTATTATGATGTTTTTTGCTATAGTGACAGGTTGTCAGCCCACCGCCTAAAATTGCAATACACTATAAACCTCGAATCCCTTAGCTGGCTTTTACAGCATGCCTGGGAGGAGATGCAGCTGACACATTATATGTTTTTCCATTACTACTAGTCCAGCATCACTACATAGTATAAAACAAAGTCGCTTTCTTTGTCCCTATATCCCTATGTATGCATAAATCTTTAAAACTAAGCAAAGGATTTTGATGCGGTTTCTTTTAATGGATTGAGTGATTCAAGGGAAAGGTTTATATGTATAATACATGCATAATATAGTAGAGAAACACTGATAATTTCCGTGCGAAGCCGGCGCGGGTCGGTAGTGCAAGATAAATTTCCCATGTTTTATTATTCAGTTAGCCATTGAACACTGACAAAATATAAATAACTGCCATCCAATAGGGAATGTGCATGACCTTTTAATAACTATAAGTAAGAATTATTGTCACAATAAATGAGCGGATGTGAAGGAATATTCGCAAAATATTCATTAGTACGGACCTCTCTTTTTAACTAAATATTTTGCGAAAATTCCTTCCTTGAACTGTCATGTGACGTCATAAGACAGGAGCGCCATACTAATTCCATATAAATTGTCGTTTCGAAGAAAGTGATAGATAGTCTATCTTTATAATGGTATATCTCGGTGATTTTATAATTAATTTTATTTTTGTTTTCACTGTTATTTTCATAAGTTAAGATATTTTTAGAAAATAAGTTCAGATACTGAAAATATGTTATATGCACGTTGCCTATTAAAGGATCTCACAACTCAGTATTGTTTCTATCGACCACCCATCACGTGTCGATATATCGATAGTTTTTCTCACCTATCGCCACTTCCTGCAGCTCTATCGTCGGATGAGAATCGTAAATCATGTTTTATTGCATCACGAGCGGACGCGCTGTTAATAATCGATGAACGGCAGTTGAGGTGTTAAGAAAAAGGGTTAATGAACAGGTTGTAAAATGGGGAATGAAATGGATTGTTCTTGCTTTGCGTTATGGCGGATAGATAATTTTATTGATTCTTTGGATGTACGTAATTTTTTTTTTACGTTTGTTTGTAATTTCATGTATCTTTGTAATGCCATGGATTTTTACGTACTGTTACAATGTTTTATTATAAAATAAATAAATAATACATACATATAATCACGCTTTTATCCCTAACGGGGTAGGCAGAGCGTAAAAGACCTAAATAAAGGTCGTTCCGCCACATCACTCAAAGCTTTGAGGGTTTTTAAGATAGATTTGTAGGTATATTGCTGTAGTGACTGGTTGTCAGCCCATCGCCTGAATTACAATATACTGAAAACCTCGGATCCCTTAGCTGGTTTTTACAGCATGCCCAGAAGGGAATGCAGCTGGCACATTCTATGTTTTTCTCTCGCTCCCAGGCCAGCACGGCAGCATATTATTTTTTTGGATAATAAGTGTCTTAGGAAAAGGGTTGAATCGCAGGTTGATACATTTTTTAGGACAGGGAGAGGAATTTGATTTAGTGAATTCTTTCTTTGTAAGGGTTACAATTTTTGAGTTAATTGTGACTCTACACAGATATCTCGACTCTATCAAATACACGCATTATCTAAATAAACAGATATGTAGGGGTAACACAGTACATAACTTAAAATAAATATGAGTAAATTATCACTAAGGATTAAAAATAGAATAGCCATTCAGGGTGCCTCTATCATACATAGTCCCCAGAAGGTTGGCAGCATTTCCTCTTCGGATGGCCACACTGATACGTTGACCTAGGAAGCTACCAACTCATCGTTCACCAGCAGTCTCATGGAGGCGCGCTGAAATTTCACCTAATAGTTTTTTAGCTGCAGGACCCGAAAGACTCATGGTTTCAAATGCAAATAAGGCATTTGAGCTAAATTATTATCAACACCTTCCTAACTCTATATTTTTTACAATAACACTAATAAACCATGACAGAGGTCTGATAGTTGTGCTACTAGGCGGTTTAAAAACTCTGACACCAGGGTTCATCGGGTCGATAGACTCGATACCCACTCGACAGAAGAAGAATAACACTAATAATGTTTCTTTATTTTTGTTTACAGGTAAGTTGCCACAATACATAGCCATGCCTCCAGTTAATTAAATATGGTTGGTAAGAAAATTTTAAACACATTTAGATAATTGAATCATCAGATTAGAAATAAGAAAATTGACTTTAATATAGGTCTCAATTCGCGTGCAATAAGTGCCATTTAGCCACGAGCGACGATGCTCTTCTCGCATAGGCGCTGCTTGAATCATCTGTCAAGATGAAAAAGGCCTGATGATGATAGGTACAAATTGACCATCTCGATCAGACGTTTATCTTGAAATAATTTCAGTTGTTCAGTTTCGTTGACTGAGCAATCATAACATAACATAAAAATACTTTATTGCACGTAATAATACAACATACAACACAACTGATAACAAAAAACAAGTACAACATAGGCGGCCTTATTGCTAAGGTAGCAATTTCTTCCAGGCAACCTTTGGGTGAAAGAAAAAAGTGTAGCGGCCCTAATCAGTGTGCGTTTTAAATGTCTCCTATCAAAACATACACTTCCCAACCAACCGCAAGATATGAAACCATCTCATTTATTCACCGTTTACTTGCTTCTCTATAATCACACGTACGCGACGCACATTTCTAATGATAGGGGTAGCGGGTTCGACTCCCGCTCGCAGCGTCGCACGCGCATAGTAAATGGTCACGCTGAATTATCGTCGTGTTCTGTTTGGCAAAAGCTGTGTAGACGGACTGCAACGTAACCACAAGTAACTTGAAGATGGATAAATCTTATAGTATTCTTGTGTACTTAAAAGTTAGAAGAATTATATAGGGTACGTACTTACTTACTAACGTAGTTGTAGTAAACAACACTTGTAGCGACTGCCATGCAGATTATTTTAAAGTAAAATGTCTCTGCAAGACTTGCACGTCGCTCAAACTTAGCCAAGTTACCAAGTACTAGCGGAACAAGCTGATTCTTTTAATTCACCCAGGCTCGTTGACTCGATACAAATATTAGAATATGAATTACCGGGCTCAAACTTACAACTTTAAGCTATCATAGCTAAGCAACGGATACGGACAGAGTCACAATCACTGAGCTATATCGGAACACTCTTTAACTGAACTCTGCGGTTACTATGCAGTTGGTATGCAGTCGGTCTGTAACCGTCGAAGTATGATGCGTGCGTCGATATTACTATTTGTTGTGCATTCTTTCTTGTGGTCTGTGTTTGTGTGTTTAATGCAATGCTTCCTTATGGGGTGTTCGCATGATGTTGCACTGCACGTATGTTGAACTCGATAACTTAAGATGTAATATTACAACACATATATACATAAAATCACGCCTTCATCCTTTACACGGTAGGCAGAGCGTAAAGTTTCGCCACGTCTGACAAAAATTGAGGACAATGATGATTTTAGATTGTAATGATGTGTACTGCATATTGTGTAAACTACTTTGATTTATCTGTTTGTTTTATTGTATGTGTCTTTTTCATTTTGCGAAATGTACATGTGTTTTGTAGAAATATGAATAAAACGCTTTATCTATCTATCTACTGCTGTAGTGACAGGTTGTCAGCCCATCGCGTAAATTACAATACACTGTAACCCTCGAATCCCTTTTGCTGACTTCTACAGCATGCCCGGGAGAAAGGGCAGCTAGAACATTCTTCAACTTCAACTTTTAATTATATGGCAATCGGCCGTAGAACATTCTATGTTTTTCTATCTCTCCCAGTCCAGCATGAAAGAACCAGTTCAACACATAGGTATACGAAAAAATCAAATATTGCAAACAGAATGATAACTACGACTTTTTTTATAAGTTTTCCATCTCTTGTCATGTCTAGCTATTAATGTTCCACTGCTGGGCAAGCCTCTCCTTTAAAATTTCTAGCAGTAAAAAAAATCTCAAAAACTATTGTTGCATAGTAAACAAATAGATTTTGGGAAAATGTATTCGAAAAATCTGCATTCACCACAATTTGACCAAAACACAAACGTTTTCACACTTTAGAGAATAGTTTGCTAACAATCCAATTAAGAGGAAAACTGAATGCGGTGAAAGAAAAATCTAAAAATACCGTCTGATCATTAGTTTTGTTTATAATGTGTGTGTGTTTTTGTGTGTGTTTTAGTGAATCAAATATGGGTGCTGATTCTGTGTAGGTAAATGACAGACATAACTTAACTTATTTTAGATTGATCTTGTCACTTTCTACAATTTGTACAAAATAGAGACAGTGACACAACAGCTGATTATAATCCTGTCAAAGGCGTCGATTCTCGCAACATAATCCTAATTCTAATTCTTAGCTAGCGTTGTTACTTTTTTAACTTTGACATAAGAATAGGATAGCAAATAAACATATGATTTTGACATTCCTAAACTGACATAAGACTGCTTATTTGACGTAAGATAAGGAAGCATGCTCGTTGCTCATTCATTGTAAGACGCTTTAAATAATAAAGCGTCTTACGTCAGATTTGGAATGTCAAAGTCATGTGTTTACTTGCTATTCTGTTCTTATGTCAAAGTTAAGAAAGTGACAGCGCTAGCTAGGAATTAGTTAAGGAATACTGCGCCCAGAATTGCCGCCAATGTGACGTATGGTGCTTCAAGTAAGACGACACCATCTAGCGTATCACCTTATTTAAGGCACGTATTGTCACTATGACAGGGTTATAATCAGCTGTTGTATTGCTGTCTCTGTTTTATTAATATTTCAGAAAACGACCGGACCAAACTAAAATAAGTTGTGTTTACAACAGAATCGGCACCAATGTGTGTGTGTGTGTGTGTGTGTGTGTTTGTGAATCAATATTGTGAATGATGGTGTTTGCCGCAACATGAACACACTCCTGAATTAGTATTAATAAAATATTTATGGCTTCATCAAATTGATACTTAACTTAATAGGATGTTATAAAAAGAGCATTGAAAGAACTTGGTAAGATTTCATTTTTTTGTGGATAATCTAGAAGAATTTATAATGGGTGTGTATTCTAATTCAAACAATATGTATAGATAATAATTATGGTTTTTGTATTTGTTTTTTTGTATTACGAAATTTCAGGCATTCTAGTTCATTTTTCCTATTCATAATAATACTACTAAATTTAACCGAACATAAAAAACTCAGTCGTTTAGGCATACAGACATAAGGCTTTTCCCGTAGTTACTCCATCTGGTAAAAATAACAACAGCACACAAGCAAATTGTCTGCTCTGCACAGATGATTGATTATAAATATGTTATAATGATACATTTTTATCAATAAAAACATTAAAAATTGGTAATATAAATAAAAAGGGGTGTCTGCACCACACGCACGCACGATGATGTTATCAATTATCCTCATCACATAATGCGGGCTCTTTAAAAAAAATAACCTGTGTGCACTTAACACTCTTACAATTATTTAATATCGGTTATTATGTCAAGAAATGAAATATATTTGTTAAATTGCGAAAATTTTAAAACCTCTACATACATACTCCATACTATAATCACGCCTTGATCCTTAACGGGGTAGGCAGAGCGTAAACGACCTAAACAAAGGTCGTTCCGCCACGTCTGACAAAGTTTTGAGGGTTATTTAAAATAGATTTGTAGGTATATTGCTGTTGTGACAGGTTGTCAGCCCATCGCCTAAATTGCAATATACTAAAACCCTCAAATCCCTTAGCTGGTTTTTACGGCATTGCCGTGAAGAAATGCAGCTGGCACATTCTATGTTTTTCTCTCGGTCCCAGTCCAGCATGGAAGAAACAGGTTTTATTGTCGAGAAATAAAATAAATTTGTTAAATTGCGCAATATTTTAAAACCTCTAAGAACATGAAATCAAACATCTTGTATTTCACTAACTAATAAATTTTCACGTTAGATGATATCAAAGTTATCATTTAGGAAGTTCTAAACTCCAATGCTGTCAAATATGATATTACAATCATGATATTGTATCCAATATTCTTAACATGAAATTTAACATACAAATATGTTGTCATACGAATTCGGTTGCTGATGTCAAATGGCCTGATACATATGTTCACGAGCTGTGAATGTTACTGAATACTGAATGTCCTCTAAAGGGGACAAAGGGAATGCCACGCTTCATCCGCCACTGTTTGCGAAAAAGGTGCGGCATTCAGTATACATGCGTAGCGAAATTATTATGAAAGGAAAAATATAAATCTAAATACTGATTTCTCAGCAAGAAACCCACGGATTTGCAGATTTGCTTAACTACAGTATTTTATTTTATTTCTATTTATTTTATTCATGGAAACGATGAGATTGTGAAATATGAGATTTTCACAGCATATACAGAGTTTTTTTAAAGAGTATTAATACATTAACAAGCCAGATTGAGATTCTTACAGATTAAAATATAAATTATTTGGACTTTGGGCCAAATTATAAGAAAAAAAAAAGTAATTTGGCTAGATTATTTGATTACATACATACATATATATAATCATACCTTTATCCATAATTGGCTAGCCAGAGCGTAAACGACCTAAGCAAAGGTCGTTACGCCACGTCTGACAAAGTTTTGAGGGTTCTTTAAGATAGATTTATAGGTATATTGCTGTAGTGACAAGTTGTCAGCCCATCCCCTAAATTACAGTATACTGAAACCCTCGTATCCCTTAGCTGGTTTTTACAACATGCCCGGGAGGAAATGCAGCTGGCACATTCTATGTTTTTCGCTTGCTCCCAGGCCAGCATGGAAATATTTTCATACTAAAAGGAATTTAGGTCGATTACACTCTGCCTACCCCATTAGGTATAAAGGCGTGACATATGCATGTATTTAAAGGAATATGAAGGTTATGCTTCCATGCTGTACTGGGACAATATAGAATTTGCCAGCTGCATTTGCTCCCGAACTTGTTGCTCTAAAAACCAGCCAAAGCATTCGAGGTTGTCCGTATATTGTAATTAGGTCGATGGGTTCACAACCTGTCATTATAGCGTTACCTACACATTTTAGTCAAAAATTTCCCTCTTTGGTCGTTTACGCTCTGCTTACCCCATTCGGGATATAGGCGTGTGTGATTGTACACTCACCCACGGCCAATTGTGTCAATTTAGCCGTCCGATGGTTAATTGTTCCCAATGTACGACAATTAAATGACACAGTCTTTGGAGTTCATGTTGTGACCGTGCGAGTGATAAATGAGATCAGAATTAGGAGATAATGTCAGAGAAATACATACATACATACATATAATCACGCCTTTATCCCTAATGGGGTACACAGAGCGTAAACAACCTAAACAAAGGTCGTTCCGCCACGTTCGACAAAGTTTTGAGGGTTATTTAAGATAGATTTGGACGTATATTGATGTAGTGACAGGTTGTCAGCCCATCGCCTGAATTACAATATACTGAAACCCTCATATTCCTTAGCTGGTTTGGTGAGAAAAATGCTGAGTCATATCAAGATTACTTACATAATAAAAAAATGGAGTTGAGCTTTTGACATGGTACTATTAGCTTTTTACAAATTGACATGTTTTTGAATCTAATATATTTTTTTATTTCTGACAAACATCTTATCCTTGGAAATTTTAAGTATGTAATGTAATTATGAAATTGATAAAATGAAATAAACAAATCGAACTTAATCTTATCTAATCTTAATGTTACATTTTCATTAAAGTCGGTCGGTGTGGTGAAAACAGTGTTTAATTTAATACGAATTTGGGCTCGATTCTAGATTTAAGGGTTAAACTTAAATTAAAATCTATCGGTCACTTTCATACTAAAACATTGGAAAAGGACAGGAGATCTATTCTCCTCGGTTTTTGATTTAGTCGGTGGTTTTATGCGTTATCTGTCATTTTTATCCCCCGTCATATAATATGGCGGATAAAATTGACAGAAATACTGGGGAAACGTGCAAAAGCGCGTCAAAATTTAGCGGACAAAGTGTTAAACCATAAAGCATAAATCACCTGTCCTTTTAAAAATTTATAATACCTTTTGAAAGTGACAGATAGTTTTTAATTTTTGGTTTTACCGGTGGTATCTAGAATCGAGCCCAATGATTCTCTATCTACCATTAGGAGAAGATTTTTAAATAAATATAAAGTATGAATTTAAGGAGTAGAGCAGCTTTCCTGAAAATCTAGTAACTACAGTGTTTGTTTACAGAACAGTCTAATTAAAAATCGGAAATAGGAGCTATAATTCTTGAGAGAACCCGATGGCGTAGAGGATAGGGCCGCTGCCTCCTGAGCGAGGTCACCACGTACCAATGTGTTTTTCGGTTTTTAATTTTCATATGTACTTTTATTCCGCGCTTTTTCCGTGCTTCGAAAGGAGCATTAAGCTGTTGGTCCTGGTTAATATCGTTTAGGCTATGTCAGAGGCCAGTGCTAAACACTGGCGGCTTGAAAACTCTGACCTAATCTAGGATTGGGTCTGGTTTCCCTTCTGGGTTGCGGAGGTCAGATGGCAGTCGCTCTGTGTAAAAACCAGTACCCTCGTTCAATCCCCTCGATGGGAGATGAGATGAGGAACTATAATTCCTGACATCAATTAGCATCTACAGTAGCTATGAAAAGCCTGAAAAAAGGAAGAACGAATCAGAAAGTTACTGCAACACTGATATGTCCGGTTATATTTTCAAGTCTTGCCCAATTTCCAATCCTAACCGACACTACTTAACTTATTCAGTTTTTAATCGAGTTGTTTTGCTCAATAGTACCAGTTACAAAGTCCGTTTGTTTTTGTAAATTGCAATGATAATTAAAAACACTGATAACTTGAATTCGCAATAAAAATCGACTTCTTGACCTGACTGAGACGAAAATAAGGTCTAGATAAAATTTTTAATATTTTTTGATAACATTAATTTAACCTCGGTAAAATTATTTTCCTTTGCTTACATACATACAAACATATAATCACGCCTTTATCCCTGATGGGGTGGCAGAGCGTAAACGACCTAAACAAATGTCGTTCTGCCACGTCTGACAGAGATTTGAGGGTTATTAAAGATAGATTTGTAGATATATTTGCTGTAGTGACAGGTTGTAAGCCCATCACCTAAATTGCAATATACAGGAACCCTCGGATCCCGTTGCTGGTTTTTACAGGATACCCGGGAGGAAATGCAGCTGGTACATTTTAGTTTTGTCTCTCGCTTCCAGTCCAGCATGGAAGGATGGATTTACTTTATTTGATGAGCTTCAATAAGGCTGTAAAATTTAGATAGATGCATCTATTGAATAATCGTCTAACTAACTAGAGAAAAGATAGGGCCTTTTTTTTCTACATTTACTTTATAATAATGTTAGTACCTACTCACGCCTGTTTTTCCTAACTGGGCAGATATAATGCCCATTATAACGGTAGTAATATTTATTCATTGTAGGTAGTAGTTATGCCTGCGGAACCGTGTTGCATTTATAAAAATCTATTGTAAATTTCTCATAATAGTCCTCCCACTGTTTTTTCAGTGATGGCGGCCAATCTCCCAGAGATTGTCCAACTCCGCTCCTAGTTTTTAGTGCCCAAGTGTTTGCGCTACACACAGGTGCACTCTCTATTCCTTCAATCTCTTATTCTGGTGCCCATGCCCATTCGACAACATGGATCATCTTATTTTTCGGATAATAAGATGATTAGCCTGCAATGTCCTAACCAAACTAGAAACAACATCACAAAGTCATTGATCGCAGGGAATCGAACCCGGGACCTCTGGATCGAGAGCCCATGGGTCAGAACGCTTGACCACGGAGGCAGATATAAGTAGGTATTACACTGCAACATACATACACACCAACAATTAAAAAGCAGCATATTTCTGTGTTCATAAGCCATTAGCCGCCATATGCAATGCGAACTTACAGTACAGTAACCATTGACAACACTTCCTGACCCAGAATGGCCTAACCACCACCATAGTTTTACGGGAATTCAGCCTTTATTGTGTTATCAGTATGGTGGATTTTACTGGTGATAAAATTGTGGTTGTGTTCGTTTGCTTCCGGGCTGGTTAGCGCTTTCAGTTTGCTTTATTCATTCATTGTTGCAGGGTTGCGATATGCAATTAAGTTACATAGGTACTTGGTACTTACTGACTACTTACCAACATAATTTAGTTGAAACTGTAAGGTAAGGATTTATCGGGTTGTTCGACCATGTTATCCACACGACAGAAGACTTTATAATAGGTTAGGCTTTATAATAATTTATAATAATTATTTGTTTATTTATTTCAGATAACAATAATAATAATTACTTTATTGACAGATTTACATCCATAGATTGTTAGTAAGGCATATAAAAAAATAAAATTAATAAATATATAATCACACGTTATAAGATCTGCCGATACTGAAACCTTTAATAGGGGTCTTATCGACATGTAGTCGTACCCAGCGCTGCAGTATCGGGATATACCTACACACTGATCCATTTTTTTATTTATGTACCTATGCATTTTAATCCTAAATTTTAAATGCAAGAAACAACTCATGGTATTGCGGGAAATCAACTTCTACGAGAAGAGTTGAAACGATGCTATTGTAACCCGACATCCTCATGTCTATCTGCTGTGAAAATATGTGTCATACTGAAAACTATTTACAAATAACCTACATAGTATATAAAAACTCTTCCGGTATCTCACTACATAACATAGGTAAATACATTGTAAACTTTAGATCTAAAATACACCTCATAGGATAATACCGATCCGGAATATCCGAACGGTTAATTTTTCAACCGGGATCAAAAATAAATAAAAAGTGAGGCGAAAACGTTGAACATACAAACATACATATGATCACGCCTTTATCCCTAATGGGTTAGGCAAAGCGTAAACGACCTGAACAAAGGTCGTTCCGCCACGTCTGACAAGTTTTGAGGGTTATTTAAGATAGATTTATAGGTATATTGTTGTAGTGACAGATTGTCAGCCCATCGCCTAAATTGCAATATACTAAAACCCTCGAATCCCTAAGCTGGTTTTAACAGCATCCCGGGAGGAAATGCAGCTGGCACATTCTATGTTTTCCTCTCGCTCCCAGTCCAGCATGGAAGAAACGCTGAACAGCTAAATATTTTTAATGTCAAGCATTTGTTATGAACATAATTTTGTTTGTTATGAAATCTATTATTTACTTCAATATCGAGAAGATGATTCACAGTCATAGTTCAATCCCATTTGAATCATAAATTCTCATTAGGATGACTCATATTATTATTAGAAAACTTTTCAACAATATGAATTAAAACAGTAAAAATCTAGAGCATACAAAGCACATAAACAAACAAAATAAGATCTTCCCAAAATAGATTTTCGACAACCCTAACACAGGGGCCCTCAACCGCGGCCCGCACCACATGAGACAGTGGAAATTCTTTGAAAATTCACCACAACACCATGCGAAGTTAGAAGCAGATACGAATACACAATTAATTTTAGTAATTCAAATACACATACATACATACATATAATCACGCCTTTATCCCTAATGGGGTAGGCAGAGCGTAAACGACCTAAACAAAGGTCGTTCCGCCACGTCTGACAAAGTTTTGAGGGTTATTCAAGATGGTTTTAAACGTATATTGCTGTAGTGACAGGTTGTCAGCCCATCGCCCAAATTGCAATATACTGAAACCCTCAGATCCCTTAGCTGGTTTTTACAGCATGCCCGGGAGGAAATGCAGCTGGCACATTCTATGTTTTTCTCTCGCTCCCAGTCCAGTGTGGAAGAAATACAAATACACATACATACATATAATCACGCCTTTATCCCTAATGAGGTAGGCAGAGCGTAAACGACTTAAAAAAAGGTCGTTCCGCCACGTGTGACAAACTTTTGAGGGTTATTTAAGATAGATTTGCAGGTATATTGTTTACTGACAAAATTTGTTTAATATCACTGGCACAGAAGTAACTATCTACTGCAATGGTGGTGCTGATATTACTAGTAAAATTCGTCAATATACTACTGTAGGTTTTAGTTTAATCACGCTTAGTTAGTCACGTAAACACATCAACCGCAAGGAGTATTTTTATTATATTAAAAATGTATAATGTACTTTGTGACTAATTTTATTGGTACTTATTCATAAATTATTGAACAAAATAACAGTCTTTCTGGAAACTGTAAATGGAGCAAATTAGATCAAAACAAATTAATTAATTTTATATTTTGTTATAAAAATACCTACTTATGAACTGAAAACTGCAAAAGATTTGGAGGGAATTTGTTTGTTATATGAATTTCTAGTTATATAATTGATTATTATTTATTTATATTATTTATATTATATTTATTATTACATTGCAGTTTTCAGTTAATAAACGAGTAGATATTTCTAAATTATAATTTCTTAACAATTTAAAATATACATTTATTTATTTATCAATTTAAAATTAACTCAACACAATCACAATAACTGTTATATCTTTCATGATTTATCCGTTAGATTTGCAGACCGGAAAACTATGTAAATAATTGTAGTTAAGCACGCGGTCCTCGGTTGGGGGCGCCTGCGATATGCAACTACATCTCCGATCTGCTTCATTTATCTAATGCATGCATTTGCTTTTAGTTTTTAGTGCGGTTGCGCCATGCACACAGAAATAACGCAGAATATCGGTCACACAGCCTCGGGCTCCGAATGAACACACAGGCATCAATTAATCGGCCGGCAGACCACTATCGCACTGGACGCTGCGCGCGCGCACGCTTGCCTCCGCGCGCCGGGAGAAAAGCGCGCGAACAGAACGCGGAAAAACAATTTTCAAACATTGAATCTATTTTCTCTTATCCGGCCAGACGCGCGCGTAATTTATAACTGCCAGTATTTTATTTAGTGTAAATAAATCTTTTGCGAAACATTCCTATTTTAAAAAGTCAGTTTTAAAAACAGCGAATGTCCGCATATCGGTTAGGCCGGCGATGTCGGTGTTTTCGTAACAATTAGGGAAGAAATTGTGGTGATAAGCGCGGCCGAGTGCAAATGTCGGCGATACGGCGGCGATATCGTCCAAGCGCCGGCGTAGTGGTTCGCGCGAGTGGAGTTGACACACTGACGTATGTCCTGTACAGTTAGTTGAGTTTGCTAGTTCGCGGAAACCGGCGCGTTGAATCATACACCGGTTATCAGGCAGCAGGCAGGCAGGCGGCATGGCGGTGGACGCGGCAAGTTGGATCCCCGCCGCGGTCGCGAGCACACTGCGGGACGCGCGCTCCTCGCAACCCGTCATCGCGTGGCTGTCAAACATTCGCGACTCCATTGAAGAATACGACCCTCTCATCACCGTTCGACCACCCTCGCCTGAATCCTCCGAGTCTGAGACCTCGACAAGCCCCGACAGCGCCTTCGACGAGATCCTCTCGCAGCTAGGAAAAGAAATATACAAACTTGACGAGTATCAAAGAAACCTAGCGCCGGACGACAAGGAAGTCTCTCTCAGCCTCAGCATCCTTAACATTTTCGATAAATGCCTCGAAAGTATGAAGGACTGCAAAATCGAGGAAAGTTGTCAAAATGAATTGAAACCAATAGAAGAAGAAGAAGAAGTGAAACTAGTGAATGGTGATGACAGTGATGCGGAATCGATGATATCAGACGCGTCTTTTGTGACTAGCACTCCTGCTAAAAATGAACAAGAACAAGTGATAAACATTAACGGTGTTTCAGACAAAAGTGTAACCCCTCCAATACCTCCTATTCCTCCTAGAAGGACAAAGTTTTTCCCTCCAGTGCAAGATGTCGAGTGCAATAACAACACGGAAGTGCAAACGAACGGAATAGTAGAGACTGATAAGCGGTTAGTATCGGACAGTGATTCCGAGAGCACGTGTTGGAGTTATAAAGAGTGTAGCACAGATGGCGATGAGCACGATTTGAAGGACTCGTATGCAGCGGTTTGGTCGCACTCCACCGGCTACCACAACTCGGACGCGATAATGCGCCGCGTGTTGTCGCAGAACTACGCCACCGTATCGCGCATATCGTTCGACACCGTCAGCGACTTGCCTGAGTACTCGGTGTACTCGCTGCAAGAGGTGGGAGACAGGTGCGCGAGCGCGGGCCCGCCGCCGCCTGCGCGTGCGCCAGTCGCCGCGATGACGCCCGACAAGCCGACCGACGACGGCTACGAACCCGTGCGAGACGCACTCACCGACGAAAACATTTACGAAGAAATCGAGTACGGATGCAGTTACACCAGTTTTACCGACGAAGGGTGCTCTTGTGGCGGCAGTGTGGAAGTCGAGAGCATCTCTATCAGTGCTAGTTCTGAAGGTGTTGGACGGGAGAGTCCTCTATACGCGAACCTTAGGGACCATGACGCTTACGCTGTCACTCCTGACGTGATATTCTGGAAGAACCTGCTCTTCCATCCCGACTACTGCGAGGATGAGGAAGATGAGGTAAGTTTGATGATAATATTCTTGCATGAACTGTACTGTACATATTGACAAACATATTTGAATGATTAGATCATTGCAATGGGCTTTGAATATTAATTGCAGTCCCATTAAGGCTCATGAGGTCTCCGCCGCCATTTACGATGATCTTGTGACGTATTTCCGGTGTAACGACTGTGTTAAGTACACAAAACATTAATTAATTGGTACACTGATTGACTACTTTGTTAGCGTCCAAACGTTAAACCACTTTACTTACTCACTAATATTGAAGTATTACCAGTACAAATTTTTTAAAAAATACGTATTTATATTTTGCGGTCTATCATGCTTAATGTTCACCACAGTACTTACCTAATTAGCGAAGCAAACATAATGTTTATTTTATACGATTTATGTAAAACCTAAGAAACTACAATTATTTTGAATCATCAGTTAAAGGACATCAAGATTCTAGAATACTATATTACTATAGATAAGTACCTTTACTCGTATCTTTATCATAGACATAGGTTGTACCATAATACGTGCACTTCACACCCTTTTTTTAAAGCTTACTTGATGAACCAATTTTCATAAGTGATTAACATAGGATAACCTGCAATCCAAAGGTGGATAAAAGTTACTTTTTACCACGAAACCCATGCTAAATATAACCATGTCAGAGGCCTATTAGCTGAGCTAATAAACGGTTTAAAATCTCTTACACCAGGGTGCATTAATAGGGTCGTATGTTGACATTTTTTCGTTTTAAGATTTTTAAGGTACAATAAAGAACTTACATACATACATACTTGATGAGATAAAGTAAAAGACCACAAAAAATGCCTTATTCCACTGGTAAATTATATGTAAATCAAAGTAATTGTATGCTCTACATATAAATGAGCACGCTGTGTTTGTCCCTTGTTGATAAGAAACAATGTTTAGAACTGAACATCGTCAACAAACAAGTCTGAGAACGTAATGAACAATAATGTGTCAATATGGTACCGGTTATTTAGTGCCAGTTAATAATAATATAAATAGGTATCGTCTTTTAATTTATTGAGTCATTCTTTTGCCCATTAACGTGGTAAGATCCAGAGCTGTACGAAGTAAATATTACTAACTCTGTGGCAAGAATTTTTTCTCATCACAATCTAAAAAAAAAAACGAAAAATTAAATACAATATATAAAAATCATTGCACAGACACTCCCATTTTATATTGCCAGCATAAAAACGGTTGAAATTTTAATGTATATTGAATCATAATATGATTGAAATCATGGACGATGATTGAAAATAAAATAATATAGCCTGCTAAATTTCAGTAATGGTCTTCTGACTCTGCAATTGGTTTGGTTTAGTTATAATTTAATTAGTATATGTTTTTTTCACAATACTTTATTATTATTGAAATGTCCTCGACTCAATACTCACGGAGTTGTTATAATAATGGGTGTAAAATAAGTCTGAATGCACAAGTATTTTGCATGCATTTACGTAGATTACCTGCAGCTTTATCTAACAACAGTTCACCTTGGGAATTCTTTACTGAGACCGTCATAGCTATCTTTGAAATGTTATTTGCATTGTAGAGTTTATTTTAATAATAAATCAAATACTTCCATGCTGGACTGGGAGAGATAGAAAAACATAGAATGTTCCAGCTGCCCTTCCTCCCGGGCTTGCTTTAGAAGTCAGCAAAAGGGACTCGAGGGTTACAGTGTATTGTAATTTAGGCGATGGGCTGACAACCTGTCACTATGGCAATACACATTACAATCTAAAATTACCCTCAATTTTTGTCAGACGTGGCGAAAGCGCCTTTTACGAGGCGTTTAACGCTCTGCCTACCCCGTAATGTATAAAGGCGTGATTTTATGTATGTATGTATGTTAAAGTAATAACTGTTTATTCTTATTATTTATAACTAGCGACCCGCCCCGGCTTCGCACGGAAATCATCAGTGTTTCTCTAATTATGCATATAAACCTTCCTTTTGTTTTTTTATCACTCTATCCATTAAAAGAAACCACATCAAAATCCGTTGCGTAGTTTTAAAGATCTAAGCATACATAGGGATATAGGGACAGACAAAGCGACTTTGTTTTATACTATGTAGTGATAATGCTTGCTGTGTTCCGTCGCATGAGAGTGCGAGTGGCATAACAGGCATCTTCTGGGTGTGCTCGCTCCATCGTCGACTCTGCCATGGTCATCCCTGACCTGTCTAGAGTCAAGAGCAAACCCATTTCTAATTTTAAAAAAACGTTGGCATCAAAACGATGATGTTCTTATAGTCTTTTATTTCGCTTGATATTTTAATAAGCTTTCATCAAGTCAGACTTTTCGACAGCAGCTTTGAAGGCATTGAAGATAATTACCCTGATAATGGATAGAGGATCTATATTCTACTCGTAGGTAGGACTTCACAATTATTTTTGTATAAAATACATATGGGGTGTAAGGGACAGCATCCCGCAAACTGATACGGTCAACGACACTAAACAACTTTTACTAGGAAATTATTTCAAAAAGTGAAAATAAAAATTGGCTTTTCCATGCAAATTGTCTGATCGATGTGGATATTATATTTATTTTTTCATTTCTTGAAAAAAACCTGGTGATAGTTGTTCAGTTTCGTTGACTTAGCAACTCCTATCAGTTTACGCACAGTTTTCGGGCAAATTTTGATTGAACAAAGTTCATAATTTTGCCCAAAAAAATATAAAGGTGCGTTCACATCCGACCTACGTGACGTACGTGACTTACTCATAGTCAAATTCATACGTATGCTGATGGCCAAAATCTATGTTTAGATACACACTTGTCTTACATGACGTCGCTGATGCAACCAAATTCAATTGCTTAGCTATTACTCATCTGTGGTCCCTTACACCCCGTAAAAGCAGCCAGTAATATTTCCAAGTAGGTAACTAGATGTACCAAGAAACAACTGTTGTGTTGATGCAAGATGTATTTTTTTCACTAGTTATGTAATGCTCGATCACGCGTGTCAACCAATTAAGTAAACCAATTATAGAGAAAGTTATTACTAACTAACAAGTGTATTGTGACTTAACATCTCCTTTACATAATTACCCTTAACGCTAGTTTTTACTGAGATAACAAACTTGACAAGTATAAGAACAGAACGATTTATATCGAATAATTCTTAATATTTTCTAGACTGAACCTGAAAAACTTATTTTTTCTAACATGTGAGGGATAGGAGGGATTTCTGAAATTATACTTATATGTTGTGGATGATATCTTTTATGATATATATACAAATGTGATTTTTTCTGTTATGGAATAAATAGTCCATTAAGAGCATGTGTAGAATACCCATCCAAGACTCAAGATTGAGAGCAATATTAAGTTTAGATTTGACAGGTTATATTGTACTGAAGTGACATTTCTGACACGAATTCAAACTAGCTGTCAGTTTCAAGTGCAGTTTATCAATACCCATCCAAGTCCTTAAATCGCATCATAATGAATACAAAACCGAATCTGGTGAGTCAAATTGATCTGCAGATGTTTACTAAACATACGGATTGTTAAGTTTCTGAGCATAGGGACCGACTTGTTGAAATCGTCATTTTAATCATAACTGTTAAAGCTATTGTAAAATTATTCGACATGTCGCATTTGATGAACTCTGTCAAAAATCAAAATCCTGTGTAAATATTTTCATAGAATTCATATATCTATTACTCATATACAAAGTAACTGCCTCCGTGGTCTAGTGATCAGAGCTATGGGGTTACGATCCGGAGGTCCTGGGTTCGATTCCCAGCGGGGACACAAAGTTGATATTTGTCAATTTATCACTTTGTGAAGTTTTCCTCAGTTTGGTAAAGACATTGCTGGCTGAATCACCTGATTGTCAGAAAAGTAAAAGAATTCCGTGCTTCGGAGGGCATTTAAGCCCTCGGTCCACGTCGCTGTCTTTGATAGTGGTCGTTACTCAAACCATGTCAGAGGCCTAATAGCTCCGCTACTAGGCGGTTTGAAAACTCTGACACCAGGGTTCTTCGGGTCGTTGTTCGACTTGAGAATCCACTCGCTAAGAAGAAGATATACAAAGTTAATAATTCTTACCATTTTTGGGGGCGTATAAATAACTACGTCATTCCCTATTCCTACAATTTTTCAACCTTAAACTAGATAGCTTCGCTATGAGTAATTACAACTATGTATTTAAATACACATTTAACCTATTTAACCACAACATACGTAGAAGCTACTATAATTTCCTTAATTTGGCTGGAGGAAATAAAATAGGTATGCCGTCTTGCTGCCTAAACAGAGTCAAACATTTCGTTATACGCTGTTCTCTAGAAAAGTACTACGTCAGGGTATAAACAATAAGGTAGAACAACGGGTTTTAAGGACCATTATCTCTAATGATAATCCTCATTAACAAATTACTAGCTCCACACTTCATTTAAAAACAAATCTGGATCGTGTCAATTTCTAAATATGGTACTTCTACGTATGTTGTGGTTAAATAGGACATTTCACCTATTTAACCACAACATACGTAGAAGTTACTATAATTTCCTTAATTTTCCTGGAGGAAATAAAATAAGTATGCTGTCATGCTGTCTAAACGGGGTCAAAAATTTCCTATTCAGCATAAAAAGTCCTTGTACTACGTTATACGCTTTTCTCTAGAAAAGTACTACCTCAAGGTATAAACAATAAGGTAGAACAACGGGTTTTAAGGACCATTATTGTAATGTCTGTAATGATAATCCTCATTAACAAATTACTAGCTCTACACTTCATTTAAAAACAAATCTGGAACGTGTCAATTTCTAAATATGGTACTTCTACGTATGTTATGGTTAAATAGGACATTTCACCTATTTAACCACAACATACGTAGAAGTTACTATAATTTCCGTAATTTTCCTGGAGGAAATAAAATAGGTATGCTGTCATGCTGTCTAAACGGGGTCAAAAATTTCCTATTCAGCATAAAAAGTCCTTGTACTACGTTATACGCTTTTCTCTAGAAAAGTACTACCTCAGGGTATAAACAATAAGGTAGAATAACGGGTTTTAAGGACCATTATCTCTAATGATAATCCTCATTAACAAATTACTAGCTCTACACTTCATTTAAAAACAAATCTGGATCGTGTCAATTTCTAAATATGGTATATTCAATGTTATTCCGAATCTGTTACTCTATTTGTCTGTTTTGACAAAAAATACAATAGACCTTGTAAGGCCACAATACCACTTACTTTTATGACGTTATCAGTAGTCATTGTTGTTTAAAGCCTGCTATTTAGAGAATACTTATTCTTTGAGAAAGAACTGTGAATGAGAGATAAGATTGTAATGGCTCTTAAAAGAGAGTGAGAATCGGGGTATCATTATAATAGAAGTTCTTAGAATAACACTCGTGGTGATTCAGCGAAAGTTTTGTATAGGATTTACAAAATAGGCCCTATTTTTTTGAATGAAACAGCACTATTTTAGCATTGTTTTGTTTGATAAAACAAATTGTAAACACTACTAGAACTGTACTTGTTTTTGCGTGTTGTTTTATCGATCTTTTAAGCAGTAAAACTTTAAAATTATTTTAATACGTAGTTAGAGTAAGTTGGTACATGACACGTAGTAAGATGAAGTAAGTTAAGACTAAGACAATTGTTTTCCACAGTGTGTTAAGCATTCCAACCAAACTACATTTTCCAGACGTTTCAGTCGTGTAACCCTTTTACCAAACATTAGTTTTTGGTCCACATCCGTTTGCCCAACAGTGGGCATGAGCACGCAAGCACCAAGTTTGGCCAGTTGATCAACCATATCATTGTTGAAATAATAATCACTATTGGTCTAATGCCAATCTAATATACTTGTTTCGACAGCAACCTAGATCTATGCTTGATCGGTTCTCCAAATGTGTTAATCTGGGCTTTTGTAATATTTTCGACTATTAGTGCTAATGTTTGCTCGAATAAGAATCTAGTTTTTCAGACACCCTTAGAATAACTTTCGATCTATATTTGATAAAATATCTTGGATAATAATATTCTTCGTATTTATTATATGACAAATCTCTAGCTAGCAATATATAACTTTTTGGTTCAAAGATATTCTTTCACCATTAAATTATTTCAATAGTAAATTGATACAGATATAGATTGCAAAACAAAAAAAAACCCAATTCACTTTTAATTACATCCTTATCACATCCTTATCAACATTCTGACGTCCATGATTAACAGCTATTGGTTCAAATATTGAACCATACATTATTTATTCCATACATTATCTCAAAACAAATAAAAAACCTTATTTAGCGTTATCTAGTGTCAGTAAATCAGTGCGGCTTGTCTGTACTAGGGTTGATGAGGAATACAATACAAGATACTTTATTGCCCAAAGAAACACAAATACATACAGCAGAAAAATAATGGACAAAAAAGTACAATATAGGCGGCCTTATTGCTTATATGAATCCGCATCGGCATCCTCATAATGCGGATGATCCGCAATTTTTACATACCTTATCCGCTTACTTATAATACAAAGTCAAAATATCCGCATCCGCATTCTCTAAGATTAAGAGGATGTGTTTTGATTATGAGGATTTTGTTTCCCACATAGCAACGGCGTGAGTGGGACGGCGCCCGCGCTGCGACTGGCCCATTGTCAAAATATAAATAAAAACAGGATGCAAAGAACAAAGTCAGAACACATTTATTTATACGAATATACAAAACTAAAAAACCAAAAGCAATTTAAATTTTTAACCCTTTATTATTCATCCTCCTCTTCATCTGCATCCTCATCCACTTGCTCATAGAAAATCCTCATCCTCATCCGCATCATCTAACTTTATTCTAAATAAATCCTCATCCTCATCCTTATACGCATCCTCACAGAAATTCCTCATCCTCATCCGCATCCTCTGACTTTAATCTTGATAAATCCTCATTCTCTTTTTCATCCACACATAAATTCCTAATCCTCATTCGAATCCTCTAACTTTAGTCTTGATAAATCCTCATTCTCTTTTTCATCCGCATGCGCATCCTCACAGAAATTCCGCATCCCCTAACTTTAGTCTTGATAAATCCTCATTATCTTTTTCATCCGCATGCGCATCCTCACAGAAATTCCGCATCCCCTAACTTTAGTCTTGATAAATCCTCATTCTCTTTTTCATCCGCATGCGCATCCTCACAGAAATTCCGCATTCCCTAACTTTAGTCTTGATAAATCCTCATTCTCTTTTTCATCCGCATGCGCATTCTCACAGTAATTCCGCATCCTCTAACTTTAGTCTTGATAAATCCTCATTCTCTTTTTCATCCGCATGCGCATTCTCACAGTAATTCCGCATCCTCTAACTTTAGTCTTGATAAATCCTCATTCTCTTTTTCATCCGCATGCGCATCCTCACAGAAATTCCGCATCCCCTAACTTTAGTCTTGATAAATCCTCATTCTCTTTTTCATCCGCATGCGCATCCTCACAGAAATTCCGCATCCCCTAACTTTAGCCTTGATAAATCCTCATTCTCTTTTTCATCCGCATGCGCATTCTCACAGTAATTCCGCATCCTCTAACTTTAGTCTTGATAAATCCTCATTCTCTTTTTCATCCGCATGCGCATTCTCACAGTAATTCCGCATCCTCTAACTTTAGTCTTGATAAATCCTCATTCTCTTTTTCATCCGCATGCGCATCCTCACAGAAATTCCGCATCCCCTAACTTTAGTCTTGATAAATCCTCATTCTCTTTTTCATCCGCATGCGCATCCTCACAGAAATTCCGCATCCCCTAACTTTAGCCTTGATAAATCCTCATTCTCTTTTTCATCCACATGCGCATTCTCACAGTAATTCCGCATCCTCTAACTTTAGTCTTGATAAATCCTCATTCTCTTTTTCATCCGCATGCGCATTCTCACAGTAATTCCGCATCCTCTAACTTTAGTCTTGATAAATCCTCATTCTGTTTTTCATCCACATGCGCATTCTCACAGTAATTCCGCATCCTCTAACTTTAGTCTTGATAAATCCTCATTCTGTTTTTCATCCACATGCGCATTCTCACAGTAATTCCGCATCCTCTAACTTTAGTCTTGATAAATCCTCATTCTGTTTTTATCCACATGCGCATTCTCACAGTAATTCCGCATCCCCTAACTTTAGCCTTGATAAATCCTCATTCTCTTTTTCATCCGCATGCGCATTCTCACAGTAATTCCGCATCCTCTAACTTTAGTCTTGATAAATCCTCATTCTCTTTTTCATCCGCATGCGCATTCTCACAGTAATTCCGCATCCTCTAACTTTAGTCTTGATAAATCCTCATTCTGTTTTTCATCCACATGCGCATTCTCACAGTAATTCCGCATCCTCTAACTTTAGTCTTGATAAATCCTCATTCTCTTTTTCATCCACATGCGCATTCTCACAGTAATTCCGCATCCTCTAACTTTAGTCTTGATAAATCCTCATTCTCTTTTTCATCCGCATGCGCATTCTGACAGTAATTCCGCATCCTCTAACTTTAGTCTTGATAAATCCTCATTCTGTTTTTCATCCACATGCGCATTCTCACAGTAATTCCGCATCCTCTAACTTTAGTCTTGATAAATCCTCATTCTGTTTTTCATCCACATGCGCATTCTCACAGTAATTCCGCATCCTCTAACTTTAGTCTTGATAAATCCTCATCCGCATCCTCCTCCTCATTTCCACATCCTGATCAACTCTAGTCTGTACATCACTTGTGTCATTACAAATCATCGTATACTCATTATAGGACGTAGACCGTGCGGTGGTGCTCATTTGGAATGGTGATTAGGTAGAAAACATTGTTATGCTTCATTTGGTATTTTGTTGATGTAAAGAGGTGATTACACTTGTATCAAAGACAACATTCGAAGACTTATACTACCGACCTTGTTTTTGGTTGTCCCTGAAAAGTGTGTGAGCTTTAGGCATACATAACACTACCCTATTAATACCGGGTGTAACGGACAGCGTTCCGCAAACTGATAGGGGTTGCTCAGTCAACGATACTGAACAACATTCACCATGAAATTGTTTCAGGCGATGACAAAAGAAATGACTGACAAAATGACAAAACAAAATAACCACCTCGATCAGACAGTTTGTATTGAAAAGCATTTTTTTATTTTCTTGAATGAATTTCCCGGTGATATTTGTTCAATTTGTTCAGACGCTGTCCCTTACACCCCGTATGTATTAATATATGCTTGCATAACGCGGTGTAACTTGATATAAGATGTGTTATTTTAAAGTTTACACAATTTAAATTTTTGTTCAACATATAGAAAATATAAAATAATTTTGGCTTTTATGATGAATCATAGATGTTTAGTTACATTCTAGTTTAACTTTGATACAGAAATTTGTCCATCCGATATTATGTGGTCTATCTATAGATACTCTTAGATCAAAAGTATATTGCATAAAAGACAAAACAAAAGGTGTAAACACAAAGAAAAATAAGATAAAAAACAATAAGTCATGCCAAAAATAAGACAAATTAGTGCCTACATTCTATTGAATGTGTGCTGAAAGGATGCATAAAATGGTGGTTAAAGCTCAGTGTATTATAATTTATAGCTTATAAAGAGCAACACTGTTTTTCAGCTGTAGACCTTTGACCCATCTCACGGTACCACACCTAGTGCAGGCACCACGTGCAAACATAGTTTATAGTAAGTATATACATATAGCCACACAATTTATGTAGTAGCAGAAAATTACTTCACATTACTCAGGTATTCAAGTCACCTGTCTGTCTATCACAAGAAACTGTTTTTACTTTTTATTTTATAACGACAACATGTACAAAATGTGAACACACCTTAACAAAAACCATACAAGGTGCCACAAAAACTGCACGCTCTTATTTGCATTTAAACGCTTTATTTATGGCAACACCGACAAACAATTCCGAAAAAGAAAAAAATGCTACAAAAAGATTAGTAAAATCGTATTAATATTCATTTAAGACGTCCAATTGTATTTTTTGTTGTGAATGCTGACAATATTGACATGAAATTACATGTCTGAAAAAAATATATTCGTAGTATGATGCATTAATTCGTTGTAAGTATTTGCTAGTAAAATTCCATTTCGTGAAAGATGTCTCTTCAACTTTAAAATGATTTACGGCAGTTTACTTTTGATCTCAGAGATAAATCTAATTTCCATGGGAGATTCCATGGCAGAAAGCTGAAATAGTTTCCAAACATTTGACAACTAACGGCTAAATAGAACGGAACTACAGTACCAAAAATAGGTTACGCATAAAGCACTAAGTGGCAGATCAGAGAGTGTTCTGCACTGTCACTGGGAACACATGGCTAGATAAAACGTGATGGCTAGTCATAGTACTTTCTACCGTGGAAAATACAAAAATCATGTGTTAGAAAAAAGATATACCTATTATTTTATTTGATGGTTGATGGCAGTAAGACTACTTTTTACTCTGGGAAAGTTCGTAATAGCATTCCTATGGGAATATCCTTTACACCGTGGTGGAAACCGCAAGTTGGCAATAATATTATACACACTAAATAGACCTAATTAATATACATATTTAATCTGTCTGAAATGAATGAATGACCCTCAAATTGGGGGAACGACCTTTGTTTGGGTTGTTGACGCTCAGCCTACCCCATTACGGATAAAGGCGGGATGGTATGTATGTAAATAGAACGGAACTCTGTGACTTCAAAAATAGGTTACGCATAAAGTACTAAGTGGCAGATCGGAGAGTGTTCAACTGGGAACACATGGCTAGATAATAACGTAACGTGATGGCTCATGGCAGTTATCGCATTTGGGTCGACTGTCACAGCCATCTGCGAGGGGCCGGCGTATAATACACCTAGTTTATCTCTAGTCTAGAGTATTAAATTACTCGTAAAACAATATTCTTATATTTAAACATTTTCATTGTATTGATGATTTTATCATCGGGTCGTTTGACTCGAGAATCCACTCGCTAAGAAGAAGATTGACTAGCATTTCGTGCCACAGTTTTACCTGCGGGTTTAAAGAGTTTTCCCGTGAGAATCAGATGTTTTTCGGCAGTTAAAATTTGCCCATTTTACTATTAGTGAACTTACACATCTAATGATGAAAGAATTTTTGAAATCGGTCTTGTAACTTTTGAGTGTATTCGTTACAAACATACGTACAATACAAAAATACAAATCTTTCTTCTTTATAACATTTGTATAGATTTAGTGAAGTGAAACAAAAGTTTCTAATTTTCTGTTTGCTCTAAATACAGTTAATTAAAAATAAATAACTTTGTAAAGTAGGTAGCTACTTCCATGCTGGACTGGGAGAGATAGAAAAACATAGAATGTTCCAGCTGCCCTTCCTCCCGGGCATGCTGTAGAAGACAGCAAAAGGGACTCGAGGGTTACAGTGTATTGTAATTTAGGCGATGGGCTGACAACCTGTCACTATGGCAATACACATTACAATCTAAAATTACCCTTAATTATTGTCAGACGCGGCAAAAGCGCCTTTTACGAGGCGTTTAACGCTCTGCCTACCCCGTAAGGGATAAAGGCGTGATTTTATGTTTTATGTATGTATGTATGTATGTAAAGTAGGTACTTACGTATATTTTCCTCAAACATCTGAATTCCAAGTAACGCAATAAAAACATAAACAAATCTAATTCGCACAGAGGAAGCCATTTTAAAAATAAAATACCAAAGCAAAAACAAAATGGAGTCTGTGGAATATGCAATCAGTTGGTGGAATCTTCATTCTGCATGTGTGGTGCAAGTGTCATTGAATGCTTGGCGCCAAACATGACATACATGTGCAAAATAAAATTATGAAAACAGACGTTTTATTACAGCAGTCTTACAGACTTTGCTATATACCGGGTGTGAGGGACAGCGCTCCGCAAACTACGAGATTGCTCAGTCAACGAAACTGCACAACTTTCATCGGGAACTTCTTTCAGGAGATAAAAAAAAATTACTTTCCCATACAAAATGAACAACTCGATCAATATTTTTTAATTCAAAACCTAAAAAAATATTTCACTTCCTGATAAGAAACCTACTGGTAGTTGTTCAGTTTCGTTGACTGAGCAACCCTCCTATCAGTTTGCGGGACGCTGTCCCTTACTCCCCGTATAGACTAAGATTTCGTTCCCATAAGGGATAAAAGAAACTGTTAACATAGCTGATAATTTTTGACATTCAATGATTTTTAACTTCTATTTTATTTGGTTATCTATCATAAATAAACTTAGTAAAACTCAATGAATGTCATATCATAAGTTTAGTTTTGTCCAAGCATAAGTTCAAGTCTGGCATTTAGTTATTTTGTTTGTTAAATGTTGATTGCAAATAATGATTTTGCTGTTACCATATGAGTTCGTAAGTAAACTCTCAAATTAACTGGACGTTAAAATCCTATTTATTGCTATAAAACAAAATGCCATATATAAAAGCGTACGGCCTAATACGTATTATACGTAACAAAATAACACACCACATAGTTTAGGTTAATTGAAAAGGTATAAGCGTGTACAACTTTTTCATGTTTGTAAAGTCAGCTTCTATGGTATTAGACTGTCATACATAATGAATGGGAGGTCAAAAGTCAATGTTGGGATCATGTTGTGTCATGCAATTCAAACAAAATTACATATTCTTATGAAAATAGACATGGGAGCTATGAATACCTGTGATTAGTTGCAGGAGAAAGATTTTCTTGATAGTTTTCTTCCATGCTGGCCTGGGAGCGAGAGAAAAACATAGAATGTGTCAGCTGCATTTCCTCCCGGGCATGCTGTAAAAACCAGCTAAGGGATCCGAGGGTTTCAGTATATTGTAATTTAGACGATGGGCTGACAACCTGTCACTACAGCAATATACTTACAAATCTATCTTAAATAGCCCTCAAAACTTTGTCAGACGTAGCGGAACGACCTTTGTTTGGGTCGTTTACGCTCTGCCTACCCCATTAGGGATAAAGGCGTGCTTATATGTATGTATGTATGTAGTATCGTCGTCGTCGTCTCAGCCGATAGACGTCCACTGCAGGACATAGGCCTCCCCCAAGGACCTCCACGATGATCGGTCTAGCGCCTTCTGCATCCAGCAGCTTCCCGCGACCTTCACCAGATCGTCGGTCCACCTTGTGGGAGGCCTGCCTACGCTGCGTCTACCGTGCCAAGGCAGCCACTCCAGGACTTTCCTACCCCAGCGGGAGTCGGTCCTGCGAGCAATGTGCCCCGCCCACTGCCACTTAAGTTGCGCAACTCTTCGAGCTATGTCGGTGACCTTGGTTCTCCTCCGGATCTCCTCGTTTCGGATTCGATCGCGGAGGGAAACTCCGAGCATAGCCCTTTCCATTGCCCTTTGAGTGACCTTGAGCCTTCTTATGAGGCCCATTGTGAGTGGCCACGTTTCGGTTCCTTAGGTCATCACTGGCAACACGCACTGGTCCCAGACTTTTGTCTTGAGACATTGCGGTAGTTGTTTGGATGAGAAGATGTTACGTAGCTTCCCGAACGCTGCCCAGCCGAGTTGGATTCGACGATCGACCTCCTTCTGAAAGTTGGACCTACCCAACTGGACTTTTTGTCCCAGGTAGACATACTCGTCGACAACTTCCAGAGTAGAGCCTCCAACCGTCAGGGAAGTGGGTGCAACAAGGGAGTTTGACATGATCTTCGTCTTCTCCATGTTCATTTTAAGACCCACTTGTTGAGAGGCTCTATTGAGGTCATCGAGCATTGTACCGAGGTCCTCCAGGGTTTCAGCCACAATAACAATATCATCGGCAAAACGAAGGTGAGTCATATTCTCGCCATTGATATTAATGCCAAGATCCTTCCAGTCCAGAAGCTTGAAGACGTCTTCCAGTGCTGCGGTGAACAGTTTTGGAGATATAACATCTCCCTGTCTCACTCCTCGCTGCAACTGGATAGGCTTCGAGTTCTGGTCCTGAAGACGGACTGACATGGTGGCGTTTTCGTACAAAGACTTCAGCACTTCGATGTACCGGTAGTCGATTTGGCACCGCTGGAGTGACTGCAGTACGGCCCATGTTTCGATCGAATCGAAGGCTTTTTCGTAGTCCACAAACGCGAGGCAGAGTGGTTGGTTATACTCTTCGGTCTTCTGTATAACTTGCCTCAGTGTATGGATGTGGTCTACGGTGCTAAAACCTTTTCGGAAACCGGCTTGTTCGGGAGGCTGGAAATCGTCGAGCTTGCGTGCGAGACGGTTCGTAATGACTCTTGAGAACAGCTTGTAGATATGGCTCAGAAGCGTGATGGGTCTGTAGTTTCTCAGCAAGGACTTATCGCCCTTTTTGAAAAACAGCACCACCACGCCTCTGTGCCATGCCCGTGGCGTTTTGCCTTCGAGTGTGACAGAGTTGAAGAGCTTCTGCAGTGCTTTTAACATCGGTTTACCACCGGCTTTTAGAAGCTCTGCCGTTACTCCATCATCACCCGGCGCCTTGTTGTTTTTAAGCTGTTTCAGAGCCATACTAATCTCGTACAAGCTGACGTCCGGAATATCTTCCGTGTAGTGTCGGGTTAATCTGGCTCTTGGGTCTGCAGCCAGATTATTAACAGACGATCGTGTGGTAGCGTATAACTGCCCATAGAACTTCTCGACCTCCTCCAGAAGCTCTGGTTTGGACGATACGATTCTGCCATCATCGGTCTTCAACTTCGCCAACTGGGTTTGGCCTATAGACAGATCTCTCGCGAACACTTTGGAGCCTTTGGTGCGCTCGATTGCCTCTTTAATACGGTCGGTATTAAACTGGCGTATGTCACGAGTCAAAGATTTGGAGATCTGCCTGTTAAGCTGCCGATATCGCGAAGTGTCTTCCGACGACTGCAGAGCCATATCGCGTCGTTCCTCCATGAGCTTCAGGGTATGGTCAGAGATTTTTTTGGTTCCTTTTTTACGTTTGGCTTTAAAGAATTTAGAACCAACCGTAAGGACAGATTCCACGACCCTGTCGTTATAATCGTCCACTTCCAAGCACTCACCTAGGCAATCAAAGCGGTTTTTCAGTTCGAGCTGAAAACTGTCAGGGTTTTGGATTTGGGTAGGTGCCGGTCGGAGCGTAGACTTCATCAGACGTGACCTCTCGGTTTTGACATTTAGATTCAATGTGCCTCTCACCATTCGGTGATCGCTGCCCGTTTTGAACGAATTGATCACAGATACATCATTGAATATCCGCTTTTTGTCTGTCATGATGAAGTCTATCTCATTTTTGGTGACACCATTGGGGCCCTTCCAGGTCCATTTTCGATGTGGCCGTTTCATGTAGAAAGAGTTCATCATAAAGAGTCCCTCCTTCTCCATGAAGTCGACCAGCATTTGACCTCGACCATTCCTCGTCCCAGTACCAAATGGCCCAATTCTCAGCTCGTCACCGCATCGTTTGCCCAGTTTAGCGTTGAAGTCCCCCACGACCACCGTGTAATGGGTCCTGGAGGTATGCATGGCTCTAGATATGTCCTCATACATCACCTCCACGTCCTCATCGGGTGATCTCGATGTTGGGGCGTATACCTGTATGACCTTCAACGAATAACGTTTAGTTATTCTGAGTATAAGGTATATCACCCTATTCGAAACACTTCCGACCTGTACAACGTTGTTCACGAGGGACCTGTGGACGATGAACCCGACACCATGTTGGGACAGACGTTCGCCCTCCCGGAAATAGAACAGGTTACCTGACTTAAGGACTATCGAGTCCTCTCCCTCTCTTCGGACTTCAGATAGCCCCACAATGTCCCATCGTAACCTGCTCAATTCCTCCTCGAGTTCTACCAACTTCTCATCCAATCGCAAAGTGCCACAGTTGTAGGTTGCCAGGGCCAAGTTCTTTCGGCGAGAGGTCCACGCCGCCCGGAGATTTTTAGCACCCCTGGTCTCGGCGCCGGGCCGACTTTCGCCTAGATCGGCTCGGCCACCGGGGCCGCCGGGCACTTGGGGCCGATTTTCGATTGTACTGTCCATAGGGGGGAATATGGGCCGTTACCCACCACGCTGGCCCAGTGCGGGTTGGTGGGGCGCCAGAGCCTTGTTTGTAATCCAGCAGGGTGCACCGCGAGCAGGAGAGGTTGGCTTAGGGCCCGAGAGATGTAGTTTGGGCCCCCTTACACCCCCTATGTAGTATATGAACATATAATTTTCTAGCTTTCTGAACAGCAACTTTATGCATGATGTTCTCCATATAGACATACACTCAAGTTGTCCATTATGGGATAGGCAGAACGTTAACGACCAAAGGTCGTTCTGCCACGTCTGACAGTTTTCCATCGCCTAAATTACAATATACTGAAACTCTCGAAAACCTTACCTGGTTTTTACAGCATGCCCAGGAGGAGATGCAGCTGGCACGTTCTATGTTTTTTTATCGATCCCAGTCTAGCATGGAAGCTGTTCCTCCATAGATTCTCTATAATTCATTATACTCATAAGACTCAAGGAAATTGCGAATCAAAATATATGCGTAGCCGGAAATCAAACAAAGGAAATCATTATGCGTCATAATAATGAAAATCAACTACCTAATTACATCCATATAAAATGGCTAGAACATATAGACACATAAAGTACATACATACATACATATAATCACGCCTTTATCCCTAATGGGGTAGGCAGAGCGTAAACGACCTAATGGTCGTTCCGCCACGTGCGACAAAGCTTTGAAGGTTATTTAAGATACATTTGTACGCAGTTTGTATGTATATTGCTGTAGTGACAGGTTTTCAGCCCGTCGCGTCGCCTAAATTGCAATATACAGAAAGCCTCGAAATCCTTAGCTGGTTTTTACAGCATGTCCGGCAGGAAATGCAGCTAGCACATTCTATGTTTTTCTCTCACTTCCAGTCCGTCATGGAAGAATACCAAAGTACCATAGGCTAGACAAACACAATTAAAAAGAATTAAGTAGCATGATAGAAGTCACGTAGGCTGTGACAGACAGACAGACAGACGCCCTGGCTAGCTATAGGACGCCTATTTAGCTTCTAAATATGGAGTAAGATGATGACGAGCCTTGAAGACAAACGTGCAACAGAATATGTAATAGTACGGTCAGCCAACAAGGTATGGTATGGGCCGTACTAAACCAATGAGGATTTTTATCATACGTACATAAAATTACGCCTTTATCCCTTACAGCGTAGGCAAAGCGTAAAATGCCCCGTAAAGGCGCTTTCGCCACATCTGATAAAAATTGTGGCCATTTTAGATTGTCTAAATTACAATACACTGTAACCCTCGAATCCCTTTTATTATTTCTACAGCATGCCTGAGAGGAAGGGCAGCTAGAATATTCTATGTTTTTCTATCTCTCCCAGTGGAGGTAATTAATCATATTTTGGATTAAATTGCATAGTAAAGTACAAAATTTCCTCTGGTTCTGGTTTCCATTCTGGGTTGTGGAGGTCAAATGGTAGTCACTCTTGTAACGTTTAATCCTCTAGATTAGACAGCTGACCCTGTGAAATTCGGGAAAAACGTGACAAAGCATAAACAATGTGTCGAAGTAACTTTATTCAATTCAGAGCGGCCCATATAAATAAATATCTTTTCGGTTGACCGTACTATGACATGCCTAGAGTACATAAGTAGTGTTTAAGTTATGTCCTATGTAAATTATGATCATTAGAATGCGTTATTAAGTGCGTCTAGGATGTTATTGAGGAGGAATATTTAGTTTTAGACTGTGTACCGTTAGCTAAAGGCTAATTTGGCTTGCCTTTTATGACTAGCTATTTTTTAAACGTGATGCATTGTTCTAAATAAGTAAATACCGTTAAATAACAAATCATAAAAAATCATTCTTGTATTTTTTATCCAAATTTGCCCAAGCGATATTAAATGCGATGCCCTTTAGTTTTCACGTGACGTTTCAAGTGTGTCGGATGGATGGACTTTGTGAAAGATGATATGTTGAAAACAGGTTTTAGTGTCAAACTGACGGCTGACAGGGATGAATGGAAGAAGAAAACATACTGCGCCGACCCCAAATAATGGGATAAGGGCAAGGGAATGATGATGTTTCAAGTGTCTCTTATGGCATCTCGAAACGCGCTGTCTCGATGCACGGAATCTTAATCTCGTGCTTAGAGTTGAGCGTGACGTAGACAGAATCCATTCGATTAACTTGGTAGAGCTTCCAAATGAACATGGTGCATCATGCTTGGTGATCAGCTGTTGATCACCAGGCAGACAGAGCTAACGACTCCATAAACTATCTGGAAAGTGGGTTTACAATACCGCACTCACTCGCTTCCCTGCATTTACTGCATTTTAACAACTCCTTGGCTATTTCCGACGTTTAGATGTTCGTGGTGATATGTAGCCGTGATTGAGGTGGTCTTATCAACTCCTTGATGTTTTTTATGACTTTATCTGACCATCATGTCTTCTGATGGGTTTTTGTAATTTGACTGTAAAAAAGCATCTAGCTATACTGCCATGTTGCCTGAAAGATATTACTAGCTAAGTAAGAAATCCGTCCAAGTGTGCAAATTTTCCTGTCTATTTTAATAACATCTGTATTAATTGTTAGGTATCAATACCATACATCGGGATGTGTTATATTATATGTAAGCTGACGAATAAACTAGCATTTTTATCAACATGTACTCAATAACTTGTTATGACATACTTGTCAATAAAACGTCACATCACTGTCATAATATTGTACATTTATGTCAGTGTTGAGATGACGTAACAATAGTAACGCAGGTCAATGAACGGACGGACAGACAGACAATGGGGAATCATAGTAGAGAAGGTGCATAGATAAATTTCTATTTCATTTGCATTTGCAAGCGATTATTACGCTATCTTGAACTATGGAAAAAGTATCCGTTTTTTCATCTGGGACGAAGGCAAGCGAATGATGGTACGTATTAATTTTAATAAAAGTTCGTTGTGACTATCAAGGAATATTTTTACTACATCCATTAAACGAGATCTTTAGATTTCACAGTTCCTGTCCTATAGATAGATAGTGCTTTTTCAAGGGGCTAAGTGAATTTGTCCTGAAATATTAAACATAAACATAAAAATACTTCATTTCACGTAATAATACAAATCATACTACACAACAGATAACAACAAAAAACAAGTACAGCATAGGCGGCCTTATTGCTAAGGTAGCATTAGCATAAGGTATTATGGATTTAGTATGACGCTAATAGGGTGTGTTTCAGCACCCACCACGTACAGTGGTCTTTTTAAAACCTTTAACCTAAAAGGGCACATAATAAATCATAGTTTCGTACGTGCTGCCAACGTAGCCAACGTGCATATACAAATAAGTCATGCTTCCTAGTATGGGCTATAAAAACACTGGCTTCCTGTCTTGTAAGTCAAATAAACTGCGTTGTACTAGTGGAACACCGTTTACGTACATTACTGTTAAAACCGCGCTTGTAATCCTCAATGGGATAGACAGACAGACGGGAGTCAGCTGCCTAATGTAATAAGTTTCCGCCACATTTAACATATTTTGTTGATCATAGATAACAGAAAAACTAAGACAAAGCCACCAAGTTAAGCAAAAAGGAATTACGCAGGGCTCGATTCGCCCACATAGGCCGAGTAGGCGCTAAGCTTGCTTCCTATCCGGCTGGCAGTAAAGCATTCTGGTCGCTTGCGAAAGCAGTGGAAACAAATTTCTGCCAGCCATCTTTACCGCCTCTGCAGAGACCTGATGGGTCGCTTGCTCATACTGCGGAGGAGAAAGCCAATCTTTTTGCCTCCTATTTTGCGGAAAGTTCGCGTCTTGATGCCGCGGGTAAAATACCACCCCCGTTACCTCGTGTCGACTGCTCTATGGCAGCCGTACGCATCCGGCAAAAAGAGGTCCTTAAAACCATGCGAAATCTAGACGTGAATAAAGCAAGTGGCCCTGACGGTATCCCTGCAATCGTCCTGCGTAACTGTGCGCCTGAGTTGTCTCCGGTGTTGACACGCCTGTACCGCCTCTCACTTGAGACTGGTGTTGTTCCCAAATCGTGGAAGCTTGCAAATGTGCAACCTGTACCCAAAAAAGGTAGTCGAGCAGACCCTGTCAACTATAGACCCATATCGGTAACCTCTATACTCTGCAAGATTATGGAGCGTGTACTGAATAATCGGCTCCTGGCATACCTTGAGGATAATGATCTCCTTAACGATCACCAATACGGCTTCCGCCGAGGGCGATCGACGGGGGACCTCCTCGTGCATGCCACTCACTTATGGAGCGAGGCTATCGAGAGACATGGTGAAGCACTTGCCGTGTCTCTGGATATCTCCAAGGCCTTTGACAGGGTCTGGCACGCTAGCCTTACTGGCAAGCTTCCCGCCTACGGGTTACCTGCTGGCCTTTGCAACTGGATTTCGGACTTCTTGAGCGAACGATCCATACAAGTGGTCTTAGAAGGCTGCTCCTCCGGACAACAGGCTATTGATGCCGGAGTTCCTCAGGGTTCTGTCCTGTCTGCAACCTTATTCCTGCTGCATATCAACGACATGTTTACACCCGATACCTTTGGGTACGCTGATGACAGCACGGTTGTTGACAGATATCTGTCCAGTGCAAGGGCCAACAGTGAAACAATCCAGTCTTGTCGGGAGTCCATGGTGGATCGTCTGAACTCATCGCTAAGGGTGATATCCGAGTGGGGCGATGCCAATCTCGTCAAGTTCAACGCATCCAAAACCCAGGCGTGTCTATTCTCGACAAAACGGAGTCCTTTTAACCTGGCTCCAACTTTCCGGGATGTATCCGTACCGATTTCTGACCATCTCGAGCTTCTTGGTATGAGCCTTACGTCCGACTTGAACTTTGGACGTTACATTGAGTCTCTGGCCACAACAGCTGCCAAAAAACTTGGTATCCTCTCGAAGGTGAGGCGATACTTCACACCGGGACAGCTATTGCAGTTGTACACAGCTCAAGTCCGATCGTGTATGGAGTACTGCTGCCACCTTTGGGACGGTTCAGCTAAATACCAGCTGGCTGCCTTAGACTCAATCGAGAAACGCGCTAAGAAGCTCATTGGAGACTCAGCACTGGTTGAGGCAAAACTACAGAACCTTGAGCACCGTCGCAGAGTGGCGTGCATGTCGGTATTTTACAGGATACATTTCGGGGAGTGCGCGTTAGCACTTCATGACCTTATACCCCCCTCCCCTTTCCATCTCCGGAGCACGAGGCGTGGACAGGGGTTCCACCCTTATGTCGTGGATATACCACAAATTCGCACGAAGCGGTTCGCTTCCACATTCTTAATGCGAACGGCTAAGGAGTGGAACTCCCTGCCGGCGGATCTGTTTCCGGAACATTATAACCTGGGCCTTTTCAAGGCGAGAGTGAATAGGCACTACATAGGTGAGTATGTTTCAACATAGTCCGCATCGTCACTTTCCACCAGGTGAGATGGCGGACAAATGCTCGCCTATATATATAAAAAAAAAAAAAAAAAAAAAAAAAAACATGAAAACAATATGGTGTCGAAGAATAGATGGATTTGCTGAATGGTGATAGTCCATCTCTTATCATAAATGCTTTTGTTTAGTACTTCATAGCTTTATACTTAGGTACTAAAATTAACATACATACATACATACATACATATAATCACGCCTTTATCCCTAATGGGGTAGGCAGAGCGTAAACGACCTAGACAAAAGCCGTTCCGCCGCGTCTGACAGTCTTGAGGGCCATTCAAGAAAGATTTGTACGTATATTGCTGTAGTGACAGGTTGTCAGCCCATCGCCTAAATTACAATATACTGAAACACTCAGATCCCTTAGCTGGTTTTTACAGCATGCTCGGGAGGAAATGCAGCTGGCACATTCTATGTTTTTCTCTAACTCCCAGTCCAGCATGGAAGATCTAAAATTAACAAGTCCTCAAAATCGGCCTAGTTATTTTGCTACAGCATAATCCGTTCTAGAAATAGCTTCCCTAGGCCTAAATATAACAAATTTCCTAGCGATTGGCTCTTATCCAAAGAATCTCATTAGAAAATTAGTAGCCACTGCAACAAAGGTCAGCTATTTAGGTTATTGCCCTAATGTGCTCTTCCCATAGACATATCATCTGCTTAAAGACTAGGAAAACTCTGCTAGATGCACAACAACGCTCTCGTGTAGTGGACTGGCACATTGTCCTTAAAAAAGCGTTAATCATCTGGAATTTAGTTATTAAACTTTCATACTGGACTGGGAGCAAGAGAAAAACATAGAATGTGCCAGCTGAATTTCCTCCCGGGCATGCTGTAAAAACCAGCTAAGGGATCCGAGGGTTTCAGTATATTGCAATTTAGGCGATGGGATGACAACTTGTCACTACAGCAATATACCTACAAATCTATCTTAAATAACCCTCAAAACTTTGTCGTACGTGGTGGAACGACCTTTGTTTAGGTTATTTACGCTCTGCCTACCCTATTAAGGATAAAGGCGTGAATATATGTATGTATGTTATTTAGTTAGAGATATACTTTCAGCAATTTCAAAAAAGAACTACTGACGTATAGTAACAAATTAGCAATCTAAGTGAAAATATGTTAAATAAAAAATCAACCGCAGACGGATTTGGGACGGTTTTCCAAACTTAGATTTGATATTTCTTATTTTTTCAGAAGTAAAACACTGTTAGTGAAAAAAACTGTTAACAGTCTATCGTCTAATTTGTGCAAAACATTGAAACCTCTGGGCTCCTTTGCTGTCTCTTGCGATACACCTGACCAAGAAAACAGCTGGTAGATTCTATGTTTTTTATCACTCCCAATTAAGTATAAACTCTACCGTACTGTATACTCGTAGTATAAAAATAAGGCACAAGCTAAATTATAAGTCTTGTGACCCTCCACCTGCTGAGTACAACGTTCTCTTAAAGGCCAGTCTACAGATAATAGGTCATTGGCTCTTCTCTAAACAAACCCTATGAATCATAGAGTACGTTAAAGTGAGTTAGAGTTTAGTTAACGCTTGTATACCCGCCCTAATGTGGAAATAACGGTCTTAGATAACGAATAGTTACGTTTTGTTTGAATAAAGAACTCGTTTGTTAATTTGAGTTTTTAATTTGGAAAATGCTTGTTAGGTAGTTTTGTACTAATTGAAATGCGAAAAAAAATAATTTAATGCGTAAGAAAGATTCGATTAGTTTGTAAGTATTTAAAGTAAGTTCTGATTGCATATTTAATAAGCTTTAATTATAATATAAGTTTACCACACTTCGGGGATTTTCTATAAATTAAAACGTAGATTTTGATGGTAATTGTTTTTTATTAATCACTGCAGAATAAATATAACTTAAGACAGTTAAGACCTTAACCTTAAGACAGTTTCGAAATAGTTTTAGAGATATTTTATTAAAAATTCAATTACAATTCGAAAATATCCGGTGCCCCACAAAGAGTAGGTTTCTGTACACCACTGTGTTATACAAATATTTCTATGTGTGTTAATTGTCATACTATTTTATTTTTAATTTACAATTTAAAAAGTATGTTGTTATTTTTGTTACTACCTTCAAAAATAATAGGAACAAAACATTTTAATGTATAATTTTTCAGATTTTCTATAAACAAAATTAATTAAATCTATAATTATTGTTTTATACTTTTCTTTCTAAGACTTCTGACGCAGGGAGGGCTTTAAATCAGCCATGCTGTGCCCTCACCTTTTTCCGCTAAGATACTTAATTAATGTTTAGTTATTAATTACAACTTTTAAGTGAAATTTTGAATGATTCTTTTGTATTAATGTTATTTGTGTTAATGTGGAAATAAATGTATTTTATCTTTATCTTACTTATGAATACATACGATATATTTTTCCTCCTGTTATACGAATTAAATTTATTTATTTAAGCTCATAGGTATGTTAATTTGAGTTTCATTACGTAAGAAATGTTTTGATTGCCGTATTGTAATACCTACTACAAAACCACGTATAAACTTACTTGCTCGCATAGTCACTTTGTTATAATAATATTGGTTAAAAGGAATGTCGCCCATTCATTTGATCTTTGACTTATGAACATCCTGTATGCACATAACTTTGATATTGATTCATTTTGTTTGCCAACGGCGTGGGTTTTGGGAATCACTGTGACGATTTGATGATTCAAATTAATCATTGTTGAAGGAAGTTATCTATAACTTGAAGTTGATAAGGCGGCGCTTAGATCATTGTTTAGGCGCCAACAATACTTATAAAATTGTAATGGGGTATTATTTTGTAACTAATGAAACAGTTGACTATTTAATCGTAATAAAGGGACTGTAGAGGAACTTTATAACTATTTAATATCTTTAAGGCGTTTAAATATCTCACTTATACATACATACATACATATAATCACGCCTTTATCCTTAATGGGGAAAGCACAGCGTAAACGGCCCAAACAAAGGTCGTTCTGCCGCCGTTAACTCACTTATCGTTGCTCTAAGACCAATAAAAATTCTCATAAAAATAAGTATAGGTAAACGATACCCTTCAGACATAGGCTGAAATAAAGAAATTAAATATAATCATAATCTATACTAATATTACTGAAGATATTTCGTTTTTATTTTTGTTATTAATTAACTGCAAAAAAATAAAATCTATTTTTAATTTATTTTTGTTATCGAGAATATTTTAAAAGTAACAAATTAGGCAAAATTTTCTGACAGTTTGAAAAGCTTCTAGGACATATAGAGTATTCTTCCTAACCATCGTATAAAAGATCGTCCACATAAAACCTGTCAGGTCATCCTCAATAATATCCACACAAGGACCAGTTATTGTTCCTGTGTAGTATTATTAATAAATACACCGCGGTCGAGACCGGATGGAGCGAGGACTTCAATGACATCAATCCTTTATGAGATCATTCGAAACTTCGGTCAGTTAGTTTATTTTAGTATCTGAATCATTTAGGCCTAAAAAAGCAATTAAAAGTGGTGATTGGATTGGTAAATGAATTGTTTTTTTGAAATAGAATTTCCCTTAATACGTTTAGATAAGGGAATAAGATAGGCCGAGCGTTGGGAATAGACAGCATCCTTTATATGTTCCGGAATTAACCGAAGAAAATACTGAAAATTTTCGTATCTTAGAAATTCATAAGTAACAAATAGAGCTTTTTGACTCTACGTTCATTTGTAACTTATTGACACCCCCCTTGCCCGTTCGTACGTATAAGTACAGTAGTTTCAGTATTCTACTCAAAGTTACGGCTTGTTTTTTAAATGGTCAAAATGTGGTCTCATGATGTTTCGTTACCTATTTCAAAAACATGCCTAAGCATCTAAGTATAACGGATGTCCACAACCACGTATTTGAAAGTAAGAGTCCAGCAACAAAGGCTATGGTGTGAATCACTGGGACGTCATACTTCTAATATACAGTCTACTGAATATTTTACTATCACTTTTTTTGCGATGAGTTTGTTTTTAGAACACAAGAGTGCGTAAAATCACACCTTATCCATTTCTGTATGTTTGTAAGGATGAATGTAGTTGCAAGTTGAACAAGTAGCGAAGTCTATAAAACTTGATACGTCTGTTCTTTAGCTTTGATGTTTCTGTGATGTGTCTTTTGGTTAGACAGTAACATAAAATTGACACACAAAAGCATTATACTTACGTCGTTTTAATATCTAAGTTTCCTGATGGACATATTTTCTTTATTTTTATTATTATTGTATTATTTATTATCTTGTTATTTGACTTCTTATTCTTGAAACACTTGTGTTTGCCTAGTGTTTTCCCGGTGCTGGAAACCGCTTTTCGGCTTCGTCTACTTCATTTTGTCCGGTCATTGGCGGCTCTCCGCCATATGTCCGCTTTTACATCCAGCCAGCACTTATTTTTTGTTTAAAAAACAAAAATCTTTGAAATATTTGCACACATATTTTTATAGCAGACAGACATTACTTTGTCTTTATGAATGGTGTGTATGGGTTTCGCAACGCTAGGCTGAATGACGTTAGAGCCTTGGCCTCTATTTATTATGACTATGCCTGTCTATGACTATGACCAAGCAAAAAGTGATAATTAGTTGGTGATGATTAATTTGCATCCTAAAGTGTAAATACTAGTCACTGTTTTAAGTTCTTGACTCTTAAGACTTGATTAAATTATTGAGAAGGATATTTATAGAGGCATTTAATTATTTTTTATTGTAAGCTCATTTTCTATTTTGAAATATCTATAGATTATGATCGCCTCTACATATTATAATACTGTAGTATTTGAGAAAATTAAGGGTCAAATTTTATTTCCTTGACATTGTGTCCTGATCAAGACTTCAATTCGATTCAAGTGGATTTTAATGATTTTTATTACACTTCATTGCACGCTCACCCATTTCTAATTGCACCAATTGACTTCATTTCCTCGCTTTTTGTCTCTTTCATTCAGCCTTATATCATTTAATGTTTGAGCGAGATAGTAATACACAAGCATGAATGGACTGGCTAAGGTCAATAAGGTGGTTCAACTGCTGTATCGTGTAATAAATTAAGAACGAAAAACCACGTTACATTTGCTGGTGGAAGTGTGAAGGATTCGAATAATTAGTCCGCTAGCTTCTGTTTCCAAACTGTAAAACCAAGCTTGTTTCATTACAAAGTTATCCTTGCAGCTGTTAGTAATAAAGTTTTATGAACTGAGTTCGGTGTTAATGATGATCAGCTGTAAAACGAAATTGGTAATGTACCACTCGGAGATTCATTGAAGAGTATGCAATCTTGCGCAGATAAGATACGAGTCAAGAGTTTGTTTGTGTACAAGTGTCTGCCATTCTTGGAATTGAGCACTTAAATTTATTTGCAAATCATTTAAATGATTATTTCACTGATAATATGCAAAATAGAATACAATTCTGAATGAGAATAATAAATGTGATATGAATCTGTTTATTTGTTTTTCCATTATTTCAAACCAGAGGAATTTACATTACATATTGATAAAACACTTCATGAGTATTATTGGAATTATCGACATCAAGTTCAAATAAGGAAGCACAGCACCATTCAAAATAGTTAAGGAGAATATTTTTTTTTACTAATGGCGGCGCCACCTAGCTAATATCGCCACCTAAACTGAAAATTGCTGTCCTATAAAGTCAGTCAAACGCAGTTACGATATTAGGGTTTAAGGGAAAGCCAAAAAAAGCAGGAAGTCTTTTCAATCGCCTCAAATTTAAAGGATTCCGTGCTTCGGAGGGCACGTTAAGCCGTCGGTCCCGGTCGCTGTTTTTGATAGTGGCCATTACTCAAGCCATGTCAGGGACCTAATAGCTGTGCTACTAGGTTGACAAAACTCTCGCACCAGGGTTTTTCGGGTCATTGTTCGACTCGAGAATTCACTCGCTAAGAAGAAGAATCGCTTATTTTTTTTAGAACTGACCCAAGGCTCTAATTTATGAACGTACGTACATAAAATTGCTATATTTTAATTATATTTAATTGTTCCACAATTAACATTCGACTGTTTAATTAGTGAAATATACCGATAATTGTGAAAGTGTAAAAATTACACATTTCACGAAATTCTACACAAATTAAAACAAAATATTTACTTCTATTCTTTATTGCACCAAAACATGTAAGTTAAAATTTTGTCTTCACAAAAACACATTCAAATGATTATTAGTTTTCACTTAATTGGAGTTTATTGGTCGGATCCAATTAATGCAATTAAATTGGAATAGTTGGCATTAGATTACTTGGTTAATGGAAGTATGGAATCCATTACCGACCAATGAAATTTTACTGGAATTCTTTGCACAGTCATTAGTTAAAAGTAAAATTATATTAAATTGTGTAGATATGTTACTGTTGCAGTAGTCTGAGAAGAAAGTAAGTAATATTTAAGACAAAAGACGCTTTGATAACCAAAAAACCTATTCGAAAATTAATTTATTACTAAGCTGGTAAGTACGTAGATTTGCAAATTAACAAAGCTAAAATTTAAGCGATCATAAATCAAACAAACATGATGATATTACTATGACAAACACAAAATACTGAGACTCAAAAAGCCTTTTACTCTCAAACCGTATTGTGATTGTTATTTAATGTGTTCTTTTTTAAGTGTGTGAATAGTAAAGGCATTTTGAATTTGAATTTAAAATTACTTTGAATACATTATTACAGTGGTTTTTTTTTACATTTCCCACCAGAATTTCTTTCTGAAAGTTAAATTTCCTTAACGTGTTTGGAACACTATTCCTTGCATCCTTTGTCATCATCATCAGCTCATATTCTACGTCCCCACCGAATGGCACAGATTCCATCATTGTTGGTCGACACCACACGTAACCTTTGAATTTCTTCGCTGGTTCTTTCACGATGTTTTACCGTAAAAGCGTCAAATTATATTGGTAAACAGTACTTGAGATTGACAGCTAGTTTGAGGTCGTATCAGAAATGTCATTTCAGTACAATATGACCTGTCAAATCCATACCTAATATTTCTCTCAATCATGAGATCGCTTCACAAATACGAGCCTAAGTCTTCACAGCACATCTCTAGTTTTCTCACATCGTCGAGATGAACTGTGCTTACGTTCGTGTGTGCTGTAATTATTTCCAGCAGTTTAATGAGGAATTCTTAACGAATGAATACTGAACGATATATCTCGATGTGTTTTATGTCTGCATCTGTGGAGTACCTAGTGATCTGTAGTTTTAGTAATCTAGATCGTGGGTTCGATTTAATTCTACATTTTGGGAATCATTTCAGAATGTAGAAAAAATCGAGATTTCTTGAGATAATTTTGACTAAGTAAATATCCGGATTTTTCTGTCATTTCTTCATCATCTGACAGAACAAATTAAATAAATAATATAATTAAACTGCCTGCCAGGTCTTTTATCGTGTAGGTAATATTCAAAAAATCCAGTATGGATTCTCTCCTACAGATAAATATTTTATAAACACTCGTTTTCATAACTCTTACATACAAAAATAGCTTCCAAACAGTAACCAGCGTAAGCAGATGAATGATGTAAACAAGTCAATAATGGATATCTTAGCGAAGTGATTTTTTATTTAAAAAAGTTCGATATTATTTCATTTGTTTTTGATCGAAGTCAACTTGCATGCGTCTATTGTACTAGCTTTAGTTTATTTAAGCAACTTGAATTTTACTTTATTCTCCAGTTATATAAACCAAAGTTTGTGTCACATTTTTGCACTTACACTTACACCGAAATAAAAATATATGACTGTGAAATCCTGTGCTTTGATAAGGTTAGATTATTTTCTCAATCCGAATTTACCAAAAGTGTTCGTTTGATTATAAAAAGCTATGTTTTGGGCGTGTCCCTCATTTCCGCCCTGTATACGAGTTATGGTTCATGTAATAATATTATGTCATGTAATGTGTGGAAACAATCGATTATCAATGGATGCTTTCCACTTCCGGTCATTCCTGTGTTATCCTCCTTAGTCTCGTTAGAGTCGGTTAAAAATATACTTACTTTTCCTTCCCGTTAACTTAAACAAATGTGTATTTCCGTGCATTAGTAAAATGAATTCAACAACTTTTAGGATTGTAAAAGAAAAGTTTGAATATTTGACGTGGCAATTAAATAATACCTTCAGTAGGGAAGCCTATGCTATTTCTGAATAGTTTTGCTTTATAATGGTGGAACCTTTTTATACAAGTAACTTTTCAATAGCTTCAGAGTTTATTGAATACGATCAAAAATACTAATCTTACTTGACTATTAGTTTCGATAATTCTTCTACTTAACATTTTATACCGTCTCATCATGACTTAAAGAAATCATATTTACATCACATAACTAAACAAACATATTAGAAAGTTAAGCAAAACACACAATACCCATCATCACATCATCAGAAGTTTGACATTTGATGATTCTCAGACATCGTCACGGAAATGTCAGTCGTGTAACGCAAACTTAGAATAATAGGGTACTTACGTGTAATATATAAGTGTGGAAAGATACCACAAACATACCGACATTAAGAAACAGTGTTTGATGGTTTAAGTGTTTCATTCTCGGTAAGTAGGTCTTTGTTAAGCCAACATTTAAGATGTAAAGTAAGACTGTAATTTAGGCCATATTAAAAATTATAAAATATTCTGTTTCCCTTTTTCTTGTCCATTTTATATGTCAAACATGCGTACATTATATAGAAATTGAAAGCAAAAATGGTGTAAAATATTCAAAATAAATATATAATCTGGTATAATAGATTGTATCTTAACAATCCTAAACTGAATAGTTTTGTGGCAGTATCCATCTGGTGATCGGAGTGCACGTTGAAAATCTGAATACAGTAGCGTATTTTTTATAATTTTCATAAATGACTTATTAAATTATGTGTATAATAATAATTATGACATTAACTTGGTAAATTTTGCAGATGATACAAATGCTGTTATATCGGCTAATAGTATGGATGACTTAAACAAGCTAGTGAACCGTGTTTTAGGATGCTTTGATGTCTGGTTCAACGCTAATTACCTACAAATGAATGCCTCTAAAACTAATGTTCTTCTTTTTAAAACTACAAGCCGTAATGATGATATTTTAGATGTATCTCTCAACGGACATAAAATTAATATGGTTAATGAAACGAAATTTTTAGGCATATACATTGACGAATTGTTAAATTGGAAATCAGAAGTAGCATCAATTGAGAATTCCATAAGCTCTGCGTGCTATGCTCTCCGCTCCTTACGAGACGTACTAACCCTTGATCAGTTAAAATCTGTATACTATGCATTAGTTGAGTCCAAGTTTAGATATAGCATTCTCCTATGGGGCAATAGCTATAGATATAATTTAAACAGAGCGTTTGTAACTCAAAAGAGAGCAATACGTACTATTGTCCGAGCTCCACCGTGGGAGTCGTGCGTAGAACACTTCAAAAAATTAGGTATTCTTACATTACCAAGTCTGTATATTTACATCTTGTTGACGAGCGTGATAAAAAAAAGGTTTATCTTTGAATCTGCACCTGAAATGGAACTCAGAGAGTCAACTAGACGGAAAGACTTAAATTATGTGATTTCGCCAAATTTTAACATCGTCTTTCACTGTCCTAGATACCAGGCTGTTAAATTGTTTAATAAAATGCCTACAGAATTAAAATGTATACGTAAGTTAAGCGAATTTCAACAAAAATTAAAAGCTCTCTTGCTGGAAAGGTGCTTGTATTCTATTGACGACTTTTGATAATAATTGCTGCCTTCGATGTAATTCACATTTGTTTACTTTAATAATATTTTAATTTGACATGTAAATTGACATAATCTTATTTAGTTTCATTATAATCATTAATTACTTATTTATTATAATTGGACATTTTAATGTAACTGTGATCTTATGTTTGTAATTTAATTTTAGTGTACACGTATTTCAAACACAATATTATTGTTATTGAATAAATTGAATTGAATTGAATTGAATTGAATTGAATTGAAATATTCTACCCACCAAATCAACAAATATCAATTGTCTGTCTACCTTCACTATATTTTATAATATTTCTGTATTTAACTACCCACATGAATTTGTTATTTATCTACCTACATTGATCATGATTTTTATGTCAATATTGTATAAATAGGAGCTGCTCTCAAATAAATTATTCATTCTATTCTCAACAACCGATGGTTTCACTTCGTACACACTGCCACCAGAACACCTCCTCACAGTTTACCTACTACGTCCTAGTGTAGTCTAACCTTAAATAGTCCTATCTTATTGGGAACCATCTCATGTTCCACAGTTTTATGAATCAACATTAGTCCAATTTTACAAAGTCTTATCATTACAAGAAGGTTCATATTTATTTGATATTTTTTCTGAAAGAATTTCTTGGCAAATTATGTTCAATTTCGTTGAATGAGCAGAAAACGGTCCCTTACACCCTGTTAAATATCTTATCTTTGCAAGTAAGTGATACTGTACAACGTAGTCTAAAGGAATAATTTGTATTTACTTACTAGCAATTTCCTAGCATTTAACAAATTCCTCATATACAAGTAGAAGTAAAGTATTTTCATAATAATGGCTTTCAAGGCGGATACGTGAGAACTTTACCCGGAAGGTAAGCCTGCATAATAATAATGCATTGTACTTTACCAATGTCATTCAATAAACAGCGTTTGACATACATATAATCACGCCTTTATTCCTAATGGGGTAGGCAGAGCGTAAACGACCTAAACAAAGGTCGTTCCGCCACGTCTGACAAAGTTTTGAGGGTTATTTAAGATAGATTTGTAGGTATATTGCTTTAGTGACAGGTGGTGCTTAGCTGGTTTTTACAGCATGCCCGGGAGAAAATGCAGCTGACACGTTCTATGTTTTTCTCTCGCTCCCAGTCCAGCATGTAAGAAAACAGCGTTTGAACGCTACGAATATCCAAATTTGGTGTTATGGATATTGTTATTGCATTATTATGTTGGTTTTTTGCCTTCTTTGTGGTTCTGCGGTAGCTAAAGTGGTTGAGTATTTTCCGCCAGTTCATGAACTAAAAAACAGTTTACCACATTACGGAAATATATTTTTGTGTTTACAAGATTTTTTGATATTTTAGTGGGAAGTGTTTACATATTAGCACGATAACTGCAGTAGCTTCTAACATTTATAAATATTTTTTGTGCTGAAGCAGTATGAGTAAAACCTGTAATGTTTACTTAACGATTTCCTTCTAGTTTTCTTTGAAAATATTTAGAATAATTTCCTCGGAAATCGAGCTTGCATAAGAATATTATTTCTCTTAAACTACTATTTACCAAATACACTTACTATTCCACGTTTCAAGGAACTCATATTTACTTTTCCTATCTCCGCTCTCTGTAGCTTCTTTACTCTGTTTATCAGTAGAACTTAATGGAAATTGGATTTAGTGTTTCCTTTTTTAATTACCTAGATTTACTATCGATACTTTCATTGAATCTCTAACTAAGAAGAAGAAGAACTTCAGTAGGATCTTGTTATAACAACGTCATAAGGTTACGAGCCTGCTGTTGTTAAACTATCGAAACGATAATAGATTGAATCTACTAGCCCGGTAGCTCATTGGCTGAGTAGTGCAGAAAACCTGCCTGCAAATGATCGATTTTCGCACACACACAAAAACTAATATAGAAGAACTCTTCACCACATCTATTTACAGCATTGATTTAAATTTTATATTTTCCTTTCATTCTTTACCTGGGCGTAGAATTTTAAATAAATAAGTATTTTATTAGAAACTAGCGACCCGCCCCGGCTTCGCACGGAAATCATCAGTGTTTCTCTACTATATTATGCATGTATTATACATATAAACTTTCCTCTTGAGTCACTCTATTCATTAAAATAAACCGCATCAAAATCCGTTGCGTAGTTTTAAAGATCTAATCATACATAGGAACATAGGGACAGAGAAAGCGACTTTGTTTTATACTATGTAGTGATAAGAACTTAAAGTGAAGCTGTTTTATTACTTTGTCCTTCCATTACTGCGTAAATGTCATGGCTAAATCAAAGCTTTTAATGCATGCATATCTAGATGGACATAATAAAGGTATTTTTGGATTAGATTTTTAAAACTTTACGCAATAATATATGATTTATTTACTATATTCCATTTCGCGCCTAAAATTCTTGAGATGCAAGTAAAGAGTGCGCATTCTGTCATTGATTGGAAAGTGACAACAGTAGATCAGTATCGATGTCTTAAGGCTAGATAATTATGTGAGAATTTGTATAGTCTGGAATTATTTGTGACATACATACACATACATATAATCACACCTTTATCCCTAATGGGGTAGGCAGAGCGTAAACGACCTAAACAAAGGTCGTTCCGCCACGTCTGACAAAGTTTTGAGGGTTATTTAAGATGGATTTGTACGTATATTGCTGTAGTGACAGGTTGTCAGCCCATCGCCTAAATTGCAATATACTGAAACCCTCAGATCCCTTAGCTGGTTTTTACAGCATGCCCGGGAGGAAATGCAGCTGGCACATTCTATGTTTTTCTCTCGCTCCCAGTCCAGCATGGAAGTAATATTTGTGACAAGCGACTATAATAACGTTATGATATCGATAATAACACTATCGATGTACAACACTATTATCAGTTATCTCTAGACCTACAGCAAATACTGCACCAGCTAATGGGCATGCACATGTTAGCGAGTCGACTTCCTCCGTCTCGAGTTGCAGTCTGAAATGCACTGACAGGGTGCATTGTGTTGCATCCTGCTGAACTGTATGCGATACTTGAATGTGCTGAAAATTGATACCAGATTACTGCAATGGTGAAAGGAAAGCTGAATCGTGAATGCGCCAAGGAATGACAGTTTTCTGTGGTCATGGTTGCCTTTAGTACAAACATTACAAACGAGGCGCTGCTGTCTTCTTCCATGCTGGCCTGGGAGCAAGAGAAAAACATAGAATGTGCCAGCTGCCTTTCCTCCCGGGCATGCTGTAGAAACCAACTAAGAGATCCGAGGGTTTAAGCATTTTGTAATATACTAATGGGTTGACAATCTGACACTACACCAATATACCTATAAATCTATCTTAAATAACCATCAAAACTTTGTTAGAAGTGGCCGAACGTCGTTCTATGTCGTTTACGCTCTTCCTATCCCATTAGGGATAAAGACGTGATTGTATGTATGTATGTATTACAAACTTGTGCTGTTTGTAACTGACTTCTTGACCGACATTATGATAAAAGTTTATTTTGATACTCGGTCTTGAAAATATTTCGTTTAATCTGTTTGTCACCACAGTTTTCCTCTATGCATACATGCAGAAAATCACGCCTTTATCCCTTACGGGGTAGGCAGAGCGTTAAACGTCTCGTAAAAGGCGCTTTCGCCACGTCTGACATAACTAAAGGGCATTTTTAGATTGTAATGTGTATTGCTTTAGTGACAGGTTGTCAGCCCATCGCCTAAATTACAATACACTAACCCTCAAGTCCCTTTTGCTGACTTCTACCAAGGGCAGCTGGAACATTCTATGTTTTTCTATCTCTCCCAGTCCAGCATGGAAGAAAGTTTTCCTCTAAAGTGTACAAATATTCATATAGCACGCCTTAACCCTAATGGGGAAGGCAGAGCGTAAACGACATGAACAAAGGTCGTTCCGCCATGTCTGACAAAGTTTTGAGGTATATTGCTGTAGTGATAAGTTGTTAGCCCATCGCCTAAATCGCAATATACTGAAACCCTCGGATCCCTTAGCTGTTTTTTACAGCTTGCCCGGAAAAAATGCAGCTGGCACATTCTATGTTTTCTCTCGCTCCCAGTCCAGCATAGAAGAAAAATAAATTGTAGGTACATCTTATGTTGACGCTCTACCAAGACCGCCTGTGATTTTATAAAACAGTATTTATTGCTTCATCTAAGTACTTTCAATTACTGAATCTTAACCAATTTCTCCTTTCTCTTGATACTTTTTATTATAAATATTTAGATAGATAGATATATTCTTTATTGCACATAAAACAAAAACAACAGGAATTGAAAACAAATGAAATAAAAATTAAAGTACAATGAAGGCGTATAAGTATTATAACCTGTAACACCTTTCTTTCCTTGTTCCAGTGGATAACCCCAGAGGAATGTGCCGTATACAGTCGAGACCAGCGCCCTCCGCTGGTGATTCCCCGCATCACGCAATACAGGAAACCAAGGGAGGAGCCAATCAGGCAGGTGTTGCCAAATAACACTTATAATGAGGTAAGCGATACATGGATCCTTTTTTAACCATTGGTTTCCCTAGAGCTTTCAAATGCGAGTTATACCTCGCATCACGCAATACAGAAAACCTAGGGAGGAGCCAATCAGGTAGGCGCTGCCAAACAACACTTATAATGAGGTAAGCAATACATGGATCCTTTTTTAGCTATTGGTTTCCCTAGAGCTTTCAAATGCTAGTGATCCCCCGCATAACGCAACACAGAAAACTCACGGAGGAACTAATCAGGCAGGCGCTGCCAAGCAACACTTATAATGAGGTAAGTGGATACGATACTCTGGCCATTCTACTAATGAGGACTAACCCCTTCCTAATGCTAGAAAGAAGCTGCCTAGAGAGGAAATAATGTAAGATACACTCGCACATCCGTCGGTTATTCTAGTGGTCAAGGCCATTCTATCAATGAGGACTAAGAACTTCTAGACATAATTCATAATTCGCACATCGGTAAAGAAATAGAAAATACTGCTTGTTTTCTGCATCTCAATTTCTGAATAACCCTCATCTCTTCAGAGTTAGCAACGTGAACAGAACAGTCTTCTTCTAGGTGGGTTTCCATCAAAACCAACAAGTAGAGTTTCATACAATGATTCACTGGCAAGGCCATATTCATCCTTGGTAATCCTTCCCTTACAAAATTAAAGACCCAACAAGGCCCAAATCGCATGAATTAATAAAAAAAAATCATTAATGAAAACACTGGCAACATCCAACTGGCCGGATGTTAGAAAAAGCGCGCGAAGACGCAAGACGCCATATTGGCTGCACGGCCACTTTGAATGCGCGCGCATAATTAATGGACGACACCAAGTAATCGCGGGAAAATTAACACACCGGTTTGGGCAGGACATCCGGAGGAGTGGTTTGAGTCATTGGGTTTTTGTCTGAACGATTCGATGATTCTGGGTTTTTGTTTGCAAATTTGTTAAGGTTCTAAAGTGCAAAAGAAATATCTTTGATAAAGAATGTCATTACAGATGTTTGCCCTAAGGCCTAAACAAAAATCCCTGAAACAGTTTTCTTTTGACTATGTCTTCAAGTCGTATTTATTATTTCTGTTATATTTTTCTCTACTCTTTTTTTATTTAAAAACATTAGTTTTGATTCTATAATCCTAAGTAAAATAAAGTGCACATCTTTAATTTCAGTAAATAGTTCAAAATTTTGTGAGGCGTTTACGTGCATTAGCTAACTTCCTGAATAAGTTTCACACAAAAAATCCAAAACAAATCGGAAGAGGTAGTTAACACCTTAGCTGCTGCAGGTGCAAAAAGCAATTTACAATGTTTATATTATACTTTTAAAACTGCTCATGTTCGTAGTTTTTTTAATTACTTCACTAGTCAAACTAGTGCAACAAAAATACTTGGTTATACAGGTCTAGAAAAGTGATGTCAGGTGTTTTTAAATGCAGGTGTGAAGGGACAAGCAGATGGTAACTTAATTATATGTTATTGACTTGGTAACTTGGAGAAGACTGACTAGTAGTTACTACTGACTTTAGTTTAAATAATATCCCATAATTTTTAAATCATATAAAATGTTTCGAAGTAGAACCTTTGTGAGGTAATGGGCGCGCAGTGATTAGGAAAACGCGTGTATACGTAGCAAGGGCTTATTTTGGAAAGGTAAAATATAACAATCAATTTCCTGTGAAAGAACATCAGATCAACTTTACGTGTCACAATTAATTATACGTCGCCTGTATCCAGGAGTTCAACCTTCTATAGTTCGTATTTATAACGTTGAGTTATCAATACCAACGTGTTTTGCGGTCCATGAACTGCTTTTTCTTTGCAACTTAGCAGAAGTTCAAATTTCGGAACCGCGGTAGATAGCTTTGTTACAAACATATGTTCTGCGGCTGACCTTCTTTAAAGTTGTAAAGCAAAAACTGGTTATGGGCCGCAAAACAAGTTGGTATCGATAACGCAACGTAAAAAAAACTGAGTATAGGCATTGTCAAAGTCAAGTTCGCATGATAAACTGACTCCCACTTTATTGCTAAAATAAATAAATTAATAATCATCTAGAGATGATGAACCTGACAAGCAATTTAACTACATACATAGCTTTCTGTTATGGATTTTTGTGATAAAATTCAATTAGATGACTGATTAGAACCTCAAGTTGATGATACTAGCCAAGTGGCGCCCCCATTTGTAAAAATAAGCATAATTCCTAATATTACTAATACCTTATAAATTAGCGATTCATAGTTCGTTGTTACTACAATCTTCCTGTTACTACAACGAGAGGTTTTACTATTGGAGGCGCCATTTGGCAAGTATCGTCACTTTAACCAAGTTTATCCTACAAATCGTGTCTCTTCTTTACGGCTGGTATTCCCAAACAACTGTAAACTAATTATAGTTTGTGGTGTGTTTCTTTCCTTAACAATAAAAATCCATTTACTGCTATTTGTTGCTTTTCCGTGCACAATTGTATTATTTGCCATAGGCTCAGAAATGTTTATTTCACTCAAAACATGACAAAAATATCAATAAATCACCATGTCTAAATACATATTTTTTTATCTTAATTATGTACTTTCAAGATTATCGTTCAAGGTTTAACAACATACGAGGGGCGGCTGATATAAAATCTACTTTGTTAAAGAAAGTTTTGAAAATCAAACTGACCATTGCAAAATCATATTCTATATTTATTCCTTTTTCAAAATTATGACGCTTATTTTTTTTCGCTTGCTTTTGTTTTTTTGGCGCGGCTTTGATTTCACCATGTCGAAAGAAAAAAGCAGAATGATGAAATTTGAGCATCGAGCAGTGATTAAATTCCTAAGTAAAGAAGGAAATACGCCTACGCAGATCAGAGAGCGCATGTTAAAGGTGTTTGGTGATTCAAGTCCTTCTGAATTCGTCATAAAGTTTTGGTCGAAGCAATTTAAACATGGCCGTGAGAGCCTGGAAGACGACACACGTAGTGGAAGGCCTATTTCTGCTGTTACCGCAGATAATGTTGAAAAGGTGAAGAACCTGATTCTTGCAAATCGGCGAATCAAGCAGTGGGAGATAGCCAGAGATGTGGGCATTAGCAAGGAACGAGTTCATGAAATTATTCACGAACATTTAGGCATGTCCAAGGTGAGCGCGCGTTGGGTCCCTAGAATGTTGACGCCCTTTGACAAACAAAGGCGTGTAGAATGTTGTCAGGCATTTCTAGACCTGGTCAAAAGTAAAGAAGAAGAGACTATCTCTCGAATTGTGACCTGTGATGAAACTTGGATTCGCCAGTGGGATCCGGAAACCAAACAAGAGTCAATGCAATGGAAATTTAAAGGAGAAAAGCCGCCAAGGAAGTTCAAGGTTCGGCCGTCGGCTGGAAAACTAATGGCCACCGTATTTTGGGATGTCGAAGGGATTTTGATGATAGATTATTTGCCTAAAAATACAACAATGAATGCTGAATATTATGCAAACTTGCTTGACCAGCTTCGTGAACAAATCAAAGAAAAGCGGAGAGGCAAACTCAGCAAAGGTGTTCTGATTTTACAAGACAATGCTCCTGTACACACAGCCTTAACGGCGAGGTCAGCCCTGAGCAAAAACGGCTTCACAGAAATTAACCATCCACCTTATAGTCCAGATCTGGCTCCCTGTGACTATTTCTTATTCAAAGATTTAAAGAAAAAATTGAGGGGTCGCAGATTTTCGACGGACGAAGAAATGAAAGAGGCTGTGACTGACCATTTTGACGAGCAAAATAAAAATTACTATTATAACGGCATGATGTCACTTATTTGCAAATGTCATAAGTGTATTTCACTTGCAGGAGACTATATAGAAAAATAAAAAATAAACTAGCCATCAAAGTCTTTTCTTTCATAGTTAGGTAGATTACTTATCAGCCACCCCTCGTATTTCATCCCTTGACAGCTAAATCGGTGAAGTTTCACTTAAAATAAGATTCTTATAATAAATTTTAAAAATATCGATACATAAGTATATTCACGCCTCTATCCCTAATGGTCGTTCCGCCACGTCTGACAAAGTTTTGAGGGTTATTTAAGATAAATGTATAGCTATATTGCTGTAGTGACAGGTTTTCAGCCCATCGCCTAAATTGCAATATACAAAATTCCTCGGATCCCGTAGCTGGTTTTTACAGCATGCCCGGGAGCAAATGCAGCTGGCACATTCTATGTTTTTCTCTTGCTTCCAGTCCAGAATGGGCAAAAATATCTGTGTTTGTATCAGGTGCATGTCCATAAAGTTCGTAACAGATTTTGCAACATGTTCGCAAAAAATGTAACTACCGCAATACGTTGTTGTAACTACTAGTAACAAAAACGCGCTTGTTTGCATTATATTTATTATACTACACAGTTTCTAAATCCAGATCAGTGACTTAATTTGTTAACTCTATTTCTTTAATCAATTTGATTTCTAATTTGTTTTACTTCAAAATCACTTGTTTACTTAATTTGTTATTTATCATTGCTCCCACCCGTTAGTTACATATCATAAAACATTGTTTTTAGGTGAGTAATACCTGCAAGATATAACCTTCGATTCACCATACCACTACGCAGGAAATTAACGTGTTATTATAATGTTAAGTAAAAGGTAATAATAACAATAACAGTGACGTCATTGAATTGCATAGTGCATAGAATAGTATTACGATTACATAGAAGTTACTTAGAAATAGAAATATTCACCCCATAATACAGCTACCAGAGTTTTTAACCCGCCATGTTACCTTTGATGTTGAACAATGTTTCTTATCGGACAATCATGAATCAAGTAATCCGTAATAGCCTAACGCAATTAAACAACAATACAAAAATTTCTTGCACATTTTTTTATGCTTTTACAATTACGCTTTGGATATCAAACCCACCGCTGCATTGAGTCTCTAGACCACAAAGGATGTGTGTGATATCATGGTAGAGTCTACCAAATGACATGTTTACCTTTTGGCCTGTTTTGTGCTCCAACAATCTTCGTATCACTCATTAATTGGGTAACGAAGCAACTAAGGAAGAAGGGCATTCGATTCTTTTCTGACTCGAAAATAAAAGATGACAGAAACTAGATGCTACAGACCGAGCTCATTGGCTTGCCTTGAGGTGGTTCGAGAGCTGCGACCGTGGCGCCATCAGTTTTAAATTAATTGTGCCTGAAATATAAACATTTTCATGAATATTTTACGATTGGCGACAATTGCAATTGATTCTCCATTTTACAATCCATAATATAATAATTCACACAAACCAATTCAAGCTATGTATTGTACAAGTGCTAAAAGTGGCCAGTTTAATGAACTTTTAGCACTTGTGCAATACATAGCTTTTAAAACTGATGGCGCCACTGTCGCAGTCCTCAAACCACCTTCAAGAGAGACCGATGGACTAATACTGGCTTATGATGACCAAATATACCTAATTGTTTTTATTCACTCTAGCTGACGTCACATTAACTTGGTGCATTGATTCTGACGCCCAATGCCTAATGAAACTTGCAATCAGCGTGTGTAATGAAACCAGTGATAAGAGTCGCTTCCTAACGTCGATTCGTCGACCCACGGCTGATAAGCGGCTAGTGATGGGCGGTGGGAGTTGTCGACGTTTTGTGTGACAGGTTGAAGTCATTAGTAGAATAAACAGATTAATTATACTTACTCTACATAAAGAGCTGATAATTGACCGTAAATCCGGAAAATTCCTGACTTAAAACTTGATGTAGGATGTTTTAATTTTTTAATCCTTCACTAACATTAAAAGGATGTTATTTTTAAAACACAGGAAGTCTGTCTCTGGAACAAAATCATTTATTACACTAAACTTAGTATTAACTATGATGACAAATTATATTTACTTTTTATTGTATTTATTTGAAGTCGCAGTCGATATCTAATGTTGATGATCATAATTGATGAAACGATAATTATATAGAGTATTGTCAAATATTTTCGGTCTATTCATTTCATTATCATTATTATGATGTGGAGATAGTTATCCAATCCATGTTAGACATAATCCTACTACAAGTGCAAGTTTTATCATAAGCCGAGGGGAAAACAGAATTCAATTAGTAGTTGATATGTTATGCATTAATTCATCGACAAAATAAATCAAAATGCACCGACATCCCTTCTCTACCATACATCAGTAATGGATGTAGTCAGTGTGTCATGCCAGTCGCGCCGCAAACTTATTTTCCTTCTACTCAACAATGTGTTACTTCATTTATTTATAGTGCCATAGGCCATTACTGTGATATGTGGTGTATAATATGGAAAAACAAGAAATAAATGTGATTTTCAAGTGGACTCGTTGCAAATAAGTGAAAATGTCCGGGTTTAAGATGTTTCGGAGGGAGAAGACGTGGTTTCGGGAGGTTTGTAACTGTTATTCCTGAAATTATGATGAAAAAGCCTTCAGTTAACGCCCTTTCCGAAAGTATATGCAGCTTGTAGCTAGTATGTCAACTATAAAATTATTCTTCCGATTCTAGCTAAAGTATCTTCTTTTTTCCAAAATTAGTGGTACACGTACCTAGTTATGTGCCTTAACATTTTCGAATTCATTCTCTGCTTAAAAAATACAAATTCCGCTGTATAACTATTATTTTATATGCATAGCATAATTGTATACAGCGCCATCTAGTTTCAATATGGTTATGACGTGCTCTTTCTCAATACAATATTTAATTGACCAATAACATGCCAATAAAAACTTTATAGACTATCGCAAATTGGTTCAATTCGAATGCTAATGACAATATTGTGAACAATCCAGGAAAAAATCGCCTAAACCACAAATTAGGTATGCGGCGGCGCCCTAAACATATAAAAGGAAATGATACTCCCAAAAAAGTTGATCAGCTGATGACAGGAAGGGGTCATTGACAATGACCATTTTCAGTTTCTACATGTTATACCTCCTCAACTTCCACCCTATTTTCAAATTATATATTTATCAACTATACATACACAACCCATGTAAAGTAAATGTTAGGCACAGGTACATTATTTGTTTATTCAGGTGGATCTGTTTATAATTCTTCTTGAATGCATTGTATCATAATTGTCAATCACAACGCAATACTTAGGCGATATCTAGTTGCATCTTTTTGATGTTGAGTTTTGCACCAGCAACGGGCTAAAAGGAAAATTAAAACTACCTACTGTCTATATTTAACTGAAATTACATCAGATTCTTTAATATTAGTTTTCACTTAATACTGGTAAACATGTTCAAAAATATTATTTTCTTCTAGACCTTTCCCTTCATTGTTATTTCTGTTTTCACGTTGCTGCTGTATTTAACCTAGTTAACCTACATTTCTTTCTTTATGTATGTTCATTGTCTTATTTCATTACCCGTACTTTGTTTATTTATTTAGCAACATTCCTTATCTTTATATCTTGAGGCAGTTTTTATTAACATATTTTATCTTAGTCTTGGTAATTTACTCTTTCATCGTTGTCATTAACATTCATTTTTTATCAATGGAGGTAGGTATTTAGTTTATTGACTTCCGTAATCAAAACCAGCCGAGGATAAAAATTTGGTAAACAGTTGAAGAACTGACATAATTCGTATTTCTGGAGTGTCATGAATATATAAGACGAACAAATATAGGAACTTAAACCGTCTTCTTTTTTCTCTTCTTTGAAAATCCATTTTCCATTCTTTTTTATCCATAACTGTCTAGTCAAGAATCGAACTTATAAACCGTACCAACTCTACAAATAACGATACTGAACGTAATGCTTATGTTTCTTTTTTTACTTCTAACAGAGAGTTCCTTCTATTCGCGTGGATTCTTCAAAGAGACTTTCACACTCACAATCGCATGTTGAGGTGAATATACATTTACACATCATCATCATGAACGCCTAAACTAAAACCTCTTTAACTGAGTCCTCTCACAGAAACAATAATAATTGGCTAAAACCTTTGCTTAATTGCTTTCATTGTGGGTTCAGACCTCAACTACAACCTATGCTACAACCACAAAAAGAACTTAAACGAAAATTTGCTCTGGCTCTGGGTAAAGACTATTAGTTTTGTTGGAATAGGTCTTTACGACTGATCCAAACCGTCATTGAGTCAGACCTAAGAATAAAAAATCAGCCCGTGAGGCTTCCAGAAAAAAATGGTTATCTGATTTATTTAATTGTATTTCTCTTAATTTTCCAGGAGAGCCCAAGTCAGAGACACTACGGGCGTCTACAGGACTGGAGTCCGACATCAGAACGGAGTCATGGAGACCTGTCCTTCAGCAAATCCAGCTCCGACAGCCCTCCGGTTAGCAGGATCAATAAGAGATTCGGTAAGTAACATGATTTTTCACAGGTTCGGCAAACGAAGTATAGAGCGTCCTGAAACTAGGTGGGGCGATGATTTTTGGAAGACAACTGGCGAAGATCGAATCAAAAGGGCTGAAGACCATGGGAGAGTTATACGTCCTGCAGTAGACAGACTAAAAATGAATAATGATGTTGAAGCAAAAGATGGTTTGTTTAGTTTTGCATAACTAAATAAAGGTACTCGTAGGTTTTACACATTTTGAACTTGTGAGCACACTCCTAAAACAAAAAGATGGATGACGTAAATATTAGTTACAAAAAGATAACATTTTTAAACATCTGAAAGATGATCAATTTTCGAATTCCCCGTTACCAATTCCAGGAGGCTCAACAGAAAACCTCCTGCTCGCCGAAAGAAACAGAAGGCCAAACCACTTGCAAATACCAGCGTCTTCCTCTGGAGACAGCCTGGACGTGGAAGTGAGAGACAAGGAGCCAGGGTTCAACAGAACGAGGAAGGTCAGGTCAATGGTCGCTCCGAAGAACACCAGCAGGAAACGGTCTCCCGTACCGGCGCCGAGGTCGCTGGTGCCACATATTACTGAGGTAAGAACGTTCATACTATTTTTTAACGGCATAATAAAAAATAACTTAAAGTAAGATTATGTAAGATTGCTACGAACGTAAACTATGTTAAAACTGATACTACTACCTCGGCCGCAGACACGACAAGAGCGGTAAATTCCATACTTACCATGCTTGTCTGGCAGATAAGCACGTATTAATACGAGAAATTAAATTTGCTTCGATATAATCCCTTAGTCAACCTTTAAGACACCCGTTATTACATGGGCAACTACTGGATAAATTATATGATGACGACGATTGTTGCACATTTTGCTATGCACTTAATACTTTTTAATGTTCTTCTATTATTCTTTTCTTTATAACACATTCACTTTCCACATCATATTTCATTTCGAACCCACCTAGTTCTATCTCTACTTCTTCTTCACCAATCAACTCAACAATACCATTATCAGGAGGCTTGGTCTCCCTCGTTCCAGGCTGCTGTCCTCCACGAGGGTCCAGTGAAGAGGACCATGTTCTTCGTAGCAGGCAAGAAGGTCAGCAAGAAATGGATCGACTGCTACATGGTGCTCACGCCAACCGCCCTCTACTTCTATAAGGATTTCAAGACTTATAATGCTACTGTGAGTATTTTCTTCAGAGGATGCTAGTTGCCTAGTTTATGTTTGGGCTTGTGGCTCTACAGACAAAACAACTTTTCTGGTTGCTTCCCAACATAAAAGTAAAGAAGCCAAATATGTTATTCCTGTTGGATCTTCTTCTATTGCGTGGGGTTATTCGAAATGACGCTGACCCGATGAACTTGAATGTCATTAAAAGAATAGCACACCTGATGGTCTTCTGATATGTTTTGTCTAACGACAACTATCAAAGATGTGTTCAAAAGACGGATCACCGCGGTCAGGAGTTCAAATACAATTCCCGTATTGGTTGTCCCATATTTCATGTTATAAACCTGTTTGTTTATTATAGAAAATCAAAAGACCTCCAGGCACTCCACCGAGTCCGTCGGCGCCCCGAGCAGAGATGGTGCTGCCCTTGAATGGTGCCCACGCCTTGAATTGCATTCAGAACCATACTAAAAGGTAATTCAACAATATTTTCCATTTCTTTTGTCGTTTCGTCGTTGTCAGTAAACTTATGTCCTTCATCCATCGAGCGGATTGTAAAGTAGAAGCCTCCAAAATCGAAATCATCTTAGCGTCACCACTTATTCACTCATGGGAGTCGAACCCACTGTACCCCCAGATCTAAAGCTTCAAGTCATGGCTACCCCGTGCGATATATATTTTATATCCGTGAATTTGTGTATTTTCCAGGTATTCAAAGTCGATAGTGCTACAAATTGACCACGACCAGTGGCTGATCCAGGACGAAACGGAAGAGGGAGCTAAGACATGGCTCAAATACATTCAAAGCGTTTACTATAAATTGGTGAGTGTATTAAAGAATATAATAAATAATCCTAAATTAATAGAAACTATGTCGAAAATCATCTATGGTTACCGTAATTGTAAAGAACTCAAAATACAGAATATAATAAAAAAATCAATTTGGAAGTCATTAAGTTGACCACAGACAAAATAAGAGGACAAAATATCTAATACCAAAACTTTACCAACCAACCAAAATATGTTGATGTTTTTTCCACAATTTAATACCGTGCTTTATTGCGAGATGAGATATATGAAAAATATATGAAAGTAAAATGTTATGCGTGAAAATTTAAAAATACGAACAGCATATACCTAAAAAAATCTTAGAGAAACTTCCTCTCGGTTGGCAGGGTCCAAAAACAGATGAAGACCAGTCGTTGAACCCCAGCAGCAACACAGATATTGACAGCCTCGGCCGCACGCCCCCCGTCTCTAGGCACATCAATAGATTCTATCAGAAAGGTAAAGTTATATAAATTATATATAAGATAAAATACTTATATTATCTTCCAGGTTTTCGTGGAAATATTGGAGTCTGAAAAGGTATGAAAAAATATAGGTAAACTGTTAATATATACTTGGGAAATATTATAAGTAACTTAGTTAACGTAAATTTTAATTCGTTGCAATAACATTGGCCCCAAAGTTGAGCCTTGAAGTACTCACATTAGTTTAATTCCTAATAGAATTATGAATAATATTTTTATAGCTAAATAGAATATACTTGTACATAGGTACCTATATGTTTATTGTATATTTCTGTGACTTCCGACCAGTATTACCACTATTAATTAGAATAACACTAGTAGTTTGAATGGTCTAAAGGCTCCCATAATTCGCATGACTGTATTTCCTGGTAAACGGTAGCATTTTTTAAATGTTTTTCCTCGTTTACATTTGCCGTGCTCAGTTTTGTTCTGAGTTTTGATTAGGTTTGAGTTCCGATTCAATATTTAAATATTCTGCGTCCTTTTTAGTTGTTGTTCTGATGCGATGTTGTAAGTGCAAATTTTGTTGTGATTTTGAGTGAAGTTGTCTATAAAATGACTGGTTGTGGATGTATTCCAGATGGACTTCGGTTTATGAGTAACAGTTCATGTAAGTTTAGTGTTGTCTCTTTCTATTGAATCTAAGATGTCTTACATTACTGATTATAATCTACTAGCGACAATTAAAATAAATTATGCATACATAGATAGGGATATAGGGCCAGAAAAAGCGACTTTGTTTTATACTATGTAGTGATGATCTGTATTAATTTTAGTGTGAGTCTTGAAGATTTCTGTCATAATCATCCTAACTTTGTGCATCTGGTATACCTGTTGGTATTTTTTCAATGTCTATAGACAGATACATATATGATAATATTATAAAATATTATATCAACGCATAAGGTGTCGTAACAGTCTTAAAGAACACTCTGACGATAAATTGTTCGTATATCCCTTACAGGAATCCCTTCATTTCTGATTGGTCTGTTAGATTACTTGACTTATCTGATATCGGGATTATCAATAGATACACCAGTGTAATTAGCTGTAAACCTACTATACTCAACAATAAAGTTGTTATCTTGTGTAGCAAGTTAGTCATGCCTGAAAAATTACGCACCCACTACATATTTTAACTAGACCACCACATTTTTATTAAAAAATAACGTATACGTTTTCGTAAATGTGTTTTATAGGTGTAATTCGTAGATGATACTTTTTATTTATTTTTCTATGGGTTCCAAGTGTAAACATTGTGACTGGTGTTACAAATAAGCATGGAGTATAAACTGATTGTGTATAGTTGGCACGCAAGTATAGAAGATTTAGGAAGTATGAAGAAAGCCAAAAGCAGCAAATTGTTTCAGTCTATAGAAGACTTGTCCAAACTAGGAAAACCAAAGAAAAAGAATGACAATATAAAGAAAACTGCAACGGTTGGTGATAGTTTAACCAATTACCAAAAGTTTAAACAGAGTATCGATGACTTAAGAAGTATGGGTAAATCTAAAAAGAACCGTACGAATAGTGATAGTGAAGTTCGTCAAAATCCATCGCGTTTAAAAAGTGCTTTCAGACGAATGCTGCACTCAAATAGTATGTATGTTTATTTTTTAGACTGACACTATAATATATAAATAAAATATCATATACACAATATACATGGGTGGATTTTACGTCAAATGCGTTATCTTCTAGTCATTGCAGTATCTTTATCGACAGGTTTAACAATGGCCTCATTTTATTACCTAGTCGTTTTTTTCTACTATAGTAGTTTAAAAAAAAAATACCTTTTATTACAAATTCTGATATTTCTTATGCAGTGAGTTATACTTATTATTTTCTATATTATTTTGTGTCTTTTCAATACATTGCTTTTCACATGTTGTTGTTGACCGTTGATCCTAATCAGTCTTCTGGTTTATGACTCTCCTTCCTGACATTAACATTAGCTTGTCCATTCATTATATTTTACTCTCTACTGTATGTCATATTTTGCTAAGGTAATAAGATTTGCTTGTGTTATTCTTAGGTAGGGCTTCGCCTTGTCATGTCGTGTCGTTTTTGCATCTTCAATATTCAACATATTTTCGATTTGTTTTATTTGTACATATAGTCACAGTATTGCTAAATCGAAATTAAAGGAGATATACATTTGGCTCTTATCGTTTGTGATAGCGTATCAGTTATCATCGTTGACGAAAACTATTGATACGTATAGAAGCAGGTTAAGAGATTTAAATATGCTTGTCTTGTTTAACTTTAGACGTGTATATATAGCTTTGTAACTTCTGTATATAATATTACTTATTTTATAAAAGTGGTAGATTTAAGGGAGGAGTTAATAATAGTAAGTAGTGAGATTGTAATATGGTATTCTTTCTTATTGTGTTCGTCCTTATCCTAACCAGATGTATTGTCACTTGGCGTGTCCAGATATCAACCGGATGTTATTAAATATTTATTTTAATCGTAACATATTTCAGTTGTATAATAACTATATACTTTAATTATAAAATTAATCTTGTATACGAAATCTTTATAAGTTAAGTAAGTCTAAGAAATTGCAGCAAGCTAACATGATTGTATAATACATTAAAATATACGACACGGTCTTATCCAATGTATGTGGGTATGGTATCTTCCAGCTTGGGAGACTTTTATCAAGCCTAACATTTCCTATCCCTGGGTTTTGGGCCTTCAGATCCTAAATCTCTAGCTTTAATTTCTTTCTTGCTTCCTACATTCTTCTCTCTTCTCTTGACTCTATGTTTCTACTTTTTTCAGCTGGAGGCAGTAGTAATGAAGAAATTGACAACACCGATGATTCAGCAGAAGTTTCCAAGTCGCATGTGAAAAGAAGATTGAGGAATTTCTTCGCGAAACGGCCGACTATGGATTCCCTGGTCAGGAAGGGAATCTGGAAAGGTTTGGAACATTTTCCTTATGGTGTGAAGGATGATGCACTGGTAGATCACTCGTAGTAGTATTTTTAGTTTGGTGTTTTAGTAGTAAGTGAGTTGGATGCTAACATTTACAGGTTTGGAAATGTTTACAATTTTTTTGCTGTAAATATATAAATTGCTTGGAATTTATTAAACCTCATGGAATTAAAAACAAATGTATGACATTCAATACAATTCCCATATGAATAAATTATTATATTGAATGCTTGGCAATATTGCTTCTAATAATTTCAAATGATAATCAACATGGGAATTTAAAATAATCAATTCATCAACATACTTTCTCATAAATACTTTCCAATTACTAAATGGGTAAGTCTTGTGTATAATTACGCTGAATTGAATAGTTTCTTTTTCTAATAAGACTTTTTTAATTATTTTTGTGTTTTATTTGGTTAATCCTCACCTAAATACCCTTCATAATTTTTCGGTGTGTGTTTCGTAGATTTAGATTTGGTGTGGCACGGAATATTTGATTAGAGATTTTTAGATGGTGTGTGTACTAATATATTCTCTTTAATTTACTTTAAGCTAACATAAGTTGCAAAACCGTAGACGGACGATAATATTATTTTGTTTTTGTAACATTTTCATTTGATCTGGCTTATCTCATCCATAAATAGGTAATAATATTATGTTATATCGGAAATTAAACGAATTACCCATAAAACATAATTGTCAATTAAATAATCTTATTTCTTTTCGTCTCTTTCTTATCAATTAAAGATCGAATTATTTTAAATACAAAAAATATGATCAAATATTTTATTCAAAAGTATTTTTTACTTCTTAAATTTATACATAACAATTTAAAAATATGACATATTACAATGTATCTTTTTTAAACGTTACATTAACCTCCTATCCTATCAACATTGTCTTGACTGTCTATTTCTCCTTCAGACGAACAAGTCTTCGGCCGGAAGCTGGAGGAAGTCTGCCCGACCACCAGTCCCAGGGTGCCAGAGTTCGTGGTGCGCTGCATTAGAGAAATCGAGAGCAATGAGGAAAATATGTGCACGGATGGACTGTACCGCGCCAGTGGTAACCTCAGCCAGGTTCAGAAAATACGGCTAGAGGTAAGGACTACGTAATAGATCTTCGAATATCACTTAAGTCAGTATTCATCGACTGTGGGACATGAGTCTTCTCTCTCGTGTCATGAATGCCTATTAAGGGCTAGACTCCGGTAAACTTTTCTATCTCTTTAACCCCTCTTAGGGAGAAAGGTCTCTTAAAAAGTCTGGGTATTTATGGCAATATTAAACCTCTAACTGAAGATGCACTCCTCCTTCCAGGTGGACCAGAATAACCTATCAGTGATCCAGAACAACACTGACATCCACGTGCTGACGGGTTCGCTGAAGCTATTTTTCAGGGAGCTAAAGGAGCCTCTCATACCGTGCGCCATATTCGACAGAATACTGGCTGCTTGTTGTAAGTACTTCTTTCAAATGGCAACGTGTCGAGGTCATCGAAAGCATTGTCAAAATCCATCTTAAGGACGTTAAAGACGCTTTTGACGATTCTGTATCTGAATAACGCAAGGCAATAACTTGGGCCCTACGCTCTTTACCATTTACAAGACTTATTCAGGTCGAAGTGATTTGTTGATCATCGTGCACAGTGATTTTGTTTTTAACTTATCTCTTGTTCTAATTTTCAGCAATAAAACCGAGAGAAGCAAAAATAAAAGAGTTCAGACACATCGTTTACTCGCTACCACAATGCAACCGGGAGACACTGAAGTTTCTTCTAGAACATCTACTCAGGTAATTATTTATTGTATTTTAACTTAAAAACCTACAGCTAATTATACATTAATATATGGACATACAATAAATAAAAGGTGAACCATACAAGTTACAGGTTTACGCCAATAAAACTTTAATGACTTTGCCTTAAGGCAAATAAATATAATTATAAATTATTAATCTATCTCACCTCACTTGAAACCAAATTGATTCATCAAAGCCATAGTAACATTCAATTTGTTCCCTTTATATCGTTCATCAAGTACAATATTGTCGAATTACTTTGTTTAAAAAAAAACAGAAATTACTTAATGTAATTGTACTTTACTGCGTTTCGTGTAGGTACTTATACTTAAGTTTACATACTTCACAAATGTCTAATTCCTTTACAGAGTGACAATGTACAGCGAAAGCAATCGCATGCACACGGCGAACCTTGCGATCGTGTTCGGTCCCACGTTGCTGTGGGCCCCGGCCGAGCAAGCCCACAACATCGCCATCGACTGCATCCAACAGAACCACGTCGTCGAAATCCTCTTAAACGACTTCGACGACATCTTCGACGACTGATTCTGTTTCTGACTGACGCAAGGCAACAATTTAAGACCTACGCTCTTTATCGTTTACAAAACTGGTTCAGGTCAAAAGTGATAATATTGTTACAAGCAGGCGCACAACATTGCCATCTACTGCATCTAAAACCACGTCGTCAGAATCCTATGCAAAGACTTCAAGGATATCTTTGACGAAAGATTATTTATCCGACTAACGCAAGGCAACAACCTAGGACATGCACTATTTTATGTTTTACATAACTTGATCGGGTAAAAATTAACGACGGTATTGAACTAATCGCTTGCTATATATTTGCTATGACTTGTAATGTAGATAATCACATATTTAAAAGTGAAATGAGAAAGGCTTTTGAAATTGAAAAAGTGTATTCCAAAGGACTTTTTCCAGAGTAAAGAAACTCGAGGATTTTGGGATAGTCGAATATTTTTTGTATATATGGACGATATTGTGATATCGGGTAAATGTGAAAAAGAAAAGTAAAAGTATGTTATGGAAATAATAATACATATATTTACAATTGTATAATATGATCTCTATCGCTTACATGCTAGAAATCATTAGAAAATAAAATCGGTATCCTTATTAGCAACGTAAATTTTGTTATTTTCGTAGATTTTTAAGAGAGCAAAGCTACGATATTTTACTACTAGAATTTAATGACTAATACAGTGAAAATGAGAATATTTAAATTATATTAAAATACAAATTGTCCAAAATTTACATCCAGACGTGTTGTGATCATAAAGCAATATACGCAAAGACTGCAAGAGGCTCTATAAATAATATATCGAATCATATATATATATATATCCTGTATTCTTAGAGAGCATTAGCTTTGTGCCTTTATGGCTTGATTTTGTCCCAAGTCAGAAATGTCCAGAAATAACTTATGATATGGTGTAGTGATGAGAAATGTATAATTTTGTGCCAATATAGATTGATTGTAAAATTATTGCAGATGTTTTGGAGAATTTTAAGATAAATTTATGTATAACAGAAATATCTTCTGCATATGTGGTAGTTCGTGCCTTAGTGGTATAACCCTGTTTTGTTATACCTATAAAATTTTATGCAATATTAACATTCTTTGGTTCCCCATAACTGCTACCTATAACATCATCTACATATATTTCCAGAAGATAACTTTTACAAAAGTTTGCATGTAATAGATTAGATATTGTAAATAAATATTATATTTAAATTCATCATCATAGATGGTTAACTTCGCTATGTGATATGTTGTTGTCCTAGTTTCTTCTGTTTGATGTTTGCGATGTGGAGATCTAGTCCGTTGAATGTTTGAATTGGACCCTAGAACTAATCTTCGAACCAAAACACACTAATACATTCATAGATTAAAAAACTTTTTTTTTTCGAAGAGGATTTTAACCTTTTCATTACTTTACTAATTGTGCTACCAAGCCGTGTAAAGATAAAATATAAAATTGGTTTTGATTATTAGTTGTGAGTTTTGGGTCGTAAAAATAGTAGCATACAATAAATTAATGTATTATTAAAGTAATTCAGATAAATACTCAAAGTAATACAAATAACACCAATATTTTGTAATCGTAATAATGTAAATTAAACAAATGAAATTGTAATATAAATTCAATGTAAGCTAGAAACCAAAGTTTTATATTTTCGGCTGATAAAGTTTACCTATATCGATATATTTTGTTGTATAGTTTATTAATTAATTAATTGAATAAACTAGTTATTGTAATGCCAATAATGCTTGGTAATAGACAATCAAGTTACATGAAATAATAATCACTATTTCAAAAATAATTTGTTTTATTTCCTGACTTAATTATTTCCCATGTAAAAAGATTTATTAATACCAAATGTAATCTATTTGGAAATAAATTATTTGAATTTGAAGAGAAACTACTGAAACATGCTATGTTTTTCATTCGCTTCCAGTAATATTTCATGTCCAATTCTGAGACGTTCCTACGTGAAATTATTCTGGCTCAAAGGCTGTTGGATTTAAATGATTAATGTAGTAACGCTCACCGCCGTCCTCCTACCTGGCGCGGCCACATACATACAATCACGCCATTATCCCTAATAGGGTAGGCAGTGCGTAAACGAACTAAACAAAGGTCGTCCCGCCACGTCTGACAAAGTTTTGAGGGTTATTTAAAATAGATTTGTAGGTATATTGATGTAGTGACAGGTTGTCAGCCTATCTCCTAAATTGCAATATACAGAAACCCTCGGATCCCTTAGCTGTTTTTACAGCATGCTAGGGAGGAAATGCAGCTGGAACATTCTATGTTTTTCTCTCACTCCCAGTCCAGCATGGAAGCAAAGCGCGGCCACGGATAGTATTATATTATCTGTGGCCTCGGTCACAAATGATGGTAAGGGGTAGACGAGGATGCTATACGCCAGTGTACCACATAGTACCAGATAAGAAAAGTTGTGTACCTAGCTACTTTACTAGTTACAGAACATTTTTGGTGGTACAGTATCCTCGCCTAGCTAATATCGTGGTACGGTGTCCGTGTCCGCTGGTACGAGAGTGGCCGCGCTATGACGTATCCTTCCTGGCGCGGCCACTCTCGTACCACCAAAAATGTTCTGTAACTAGTAAAATAGCTTGGTATCAGTGGCGAAGGGTACATACAAGCCGATTCCCGTCGGCTGGGCTTTCGAGAATTCCACCTCCACCAAATGCGAAATTACATCGCAACTATAAAGTACTTATTATATGTTATTTTTTTGCTTCGGCTTACTCTCAATTAAATTGCACCCCTCGCTACTGCTAGGTACATAAATTTCTGGCGTACAGCATCCTCGCCTACCCCTTACCATCATTCGTGACCATGGCCCGCCAGGTAGGAGGACGCGTATCACCGTCGACCACTAAAACTCTGAAAATAGCTGTCATTATGTAACAGCCCATTAAATATTGATAGGCGTTTATTTTGACTGGTCGATAGGGTTCTGATTGTTCTACTAGGCTTCGCTACGTAGAAGTTCGTTCAGTATAAGTGTAAACGGATGGTCTTTATTTTTCTATGAAACATAATGATGAAATATACAGAATCTAAAAAAAAGTACTACATTTCTTCAAACCACGTAATGTATTAGTGATACTTTATTGCACGTAAGAATACAAATCATACAACACAACAGATAACAACAAAAAACAAGTACAACATAGGCGGCCTTATTGCTAAGGTAGCAATTTCTTCCAGGCAACCTATGGGTGAAAGAAAAAATGCGTAGCGGTAAGCGGGATAGTGCAAACCTAGTAAAATATATCCTAAATACATTATATTACATACAATACATAACCTAGGTACTGTATAGATATTGTAAAATAAACTAATACATAATATATAATAAACTAATACATAAACTAATGGAAGATAGGATAATGCAAACTACAATCAGAACTAGACGAAGGAAATGACAGCAACAGCACAGGATATAAGTGAAGGAAAACTAATGATCAGACAGTAATATCTACCAAGTAATGTTTTTTAATTCGGCTCTTAAATGTCTCAAGAGACGGTGCACGTCGAATGTCTTCGGGCAAGTCATTCCACAGCTTGATCGCTCGCACTGTAAAAGACTTTGCGTAGAAGTCAGTCTTGTGTATGACTACAGTTGGCTCACTTGTTTCAGATTTACACATTTATTCAAACTTTAATATTTTCATTTAATTTACTTAATGTCTGCTTTGTGTTGTATATCAGTAATAATACATTACGTTGTTTAAAGGAACGCAGCACTTTTCTTAAACCCTGTATATTCTTTCTGAGGAAAACGTCCGGTTTGGCGCCCCAGATATCGTAGGGCCGATGAAATGAAGCCGATCTTCTCCAGCTGCAACAACCCCAATGGCAACTCACAGCTAAAGATAGAGACAGTTGACAACTTCTGGTTCTGGTGTCAGAGGCCGAGATCCACCTCGGGTCACTGAGCTAAAGCATCAAGTAAGTATATTTCTTTTCTAAATGATACATACATACATATAATTACGCCTTTATCCCTAATAGGGTAGGCAGACCTAAACAAAGGTCATTCCGCCACGTCTGACAAAGTTTTGAGGGTTATTTAAGATAGATTTGTAGGTAAATTGCTGTAGTGATACCCAGGGCTGACAAGCCCATTACCGAAATTACAATATATTGAAACCCTCGGATCCCTTAGCTGGTTTTTACAGCATGCCCGAGAGGAAATGCAGCTGGCACATTCTATGTTTTTCTCTCGCTCCCAGGTCAGCATGGAAGAAATAATGCTCCCATGCAAACTGACTAGAAGAGTGGACACATTTTGTAGTCCAATATATGTTTTATATTTTATTTTGTTTTACATGGTGTAGGGGCAGTGTGCCGAAAACTGAAAAGGGTTGCTTAATCAATGAAAATGAACAACTATCAGCAGGAAATTTATTCCGGAAATAAAAAAACAAAGGTTTCCCCATACAAATTGTCTGATCGAGGTGGTCATTTTGTATGAGCAACTAGAAAAAAACATTTTTTGAACGTATTTCCTGGTCATATCACTTCAATTTTCCATATGCTGTCCTTTACACCCGTTATAGACAAAGTTCTTCAGTTTCATATTGTTGCATAGTCTTAACAAGTCCTTGTCCAACAGTGATTAGTTGCAGTTGATTTGAGTTGTTGAAAAAGCTTCTCTGCCTACTACTCCCTTTATCCACTTACCGAGAATCTCCTAGCTCCTGAACATGAACTACCCTGGCCGATCTGGAAGTCCTTAAACAGACTTCGGACTCAGGTTGGCAGAAGTAAGAAAAACATGGTCAGGTGGGGATTTTCAGCAAGCCCCGATGTAGACTGTATGTGCGGTACTAGTATAGTATTGTATTATCTGTGCCATGGCACACTTGACATCGTGCCCGGCGTGCCCCAACACCTGCACGCCAGCCAGCAGCATATTTAATAGACGGCAGCTTATCCGCAATACAAGTGACTGAATTCTGGGCCCCTTTGATGTAATTTCTCGTGTTCCATCGACATGCTATGAAGAAGAAGTTGCAGTTGACGTAGAAGTACCTACCTAGTTTAGTTATCGTCAAAATAATTGCATAGTGTTATAATTTATTTGTTTTATTTATTATTATTATTTATTTTCATTACAATTGTGTTTTATATACGGTGTAAGAGAAATGGTATATTCACTCGCAAGGATGTGAATCCACCCATGAAACTAAACAACTTTCCCCAAGGAACATAGGTCGAAAATCGAAAAAGAAAGTTTTGCTATTCCATACAAAATTAATCAGCTGATCGCGCATTTAGTATGGGAAACCAAATATTTTCGTATGTTTCCTTGGGGAAAGTTGTTCAGTTTTATGGGTAGATTCATATCCCCTCAGGTGCATTTATATACCCTTTCTGTTACACCCTTTATATTTTGTAACTGTATATATTAAACGTGGAACTATACGTAGGTACAAATATGAAACACTTGTGGGTTCATCATCTCCCTAGCCTTATCCCGTATCTCACGGGGTCGGCTACCTAATCCACTAGGTCAGAGTTTTCAAGCCGCCAATGCTTAACACTGGCCTCTGACAAAGCTTGACATGTATGGGACAGTCACTTTCTTTTTCATCTCCTGAAAGAATTTCCTTGTGGATGTTGTTCAGTTTCATTGACTGAGCATTAGAAACTCCTATCAGTTTGCAGGACGCTGTCCCTTACACCCGGTATGTATACCGACGCCCTTGAGCAAGAATAATTTCACGAAGGAACGCCGTCTTGGAATGGGACATGAAATATTAAAATAAAAAGAGAGTAAGATGTTTCTGTAAAAAGGACTTGACTAGAGAGAGTCAAAGGCGTGAAGTTCCTCCTCGTTCAAAAGTAAGAAATAAGTATGGGTTCGATTCTATATTTGCCGGCTAAAACTAAAATAAAATCTATTTGTCACTTTCAAACTAAAAACATTGCAAAAGGACAGGAGATCTATTCTCTCCGGTTTTTGATTTATAGTCTGTGGTTTTATGCGTTATCTGTCATTTTTATCTGCCGTCATATGAAATGGCGGTTTAAATTAACAGATAACGCATAAAACCACCGAATTTTATCCGCCATTTCATATGACAGCGGATAAAAGTTACAGAAATGTGCAAAAGCGCGTCAAAATCTAGCGGACAAAGTGTAAAACCATAGAGTGTTAATCGCCTGTCCTTTTTAAATTTTATTATTTTGAAAGTAAAATATAGATTTTAATTTTAGTTTTACCCGGAGGTATTTATATATACCTAATGGGGTAGGCAGAGCGTACACGACCTAAACAAAGGTCGTTCCGCCACGTCTGACAAAGTTTTGAGGGTTATTTAAGATAGATTTATAGGTATATTGCTGTAGTGACAGGTTGTCAGCCTGTCGCCTAAATTGCAATATACAGAAACCCTCGGATCCCTTAGCTGGTTTTTACAGCATGCCCAGGAGGAAATGCAGCTGGCACATTCTACGTTTTTCTCTCGCTCCCAGTCCAGCATGGTATCTATAATCGAGCCCAATATCTAGGAATACCTTTAACTAGCAGCATACATACTGCAGGGTGTAACCGTTAACACACATCTATATACGTTAACACACATTTATATACATTAACACACATCTATATACGTTAACACACATCAATATACGTTAACACACATCAATATACGTTAACACAAATCTATATACTACATCGCTACACAGGTTGTAAAAAAACTGTATTCCTTTACACTCGTCCATGCTGGACTGGGAGCGAGAGAAAAACATAGAATGTGCCAGCTGCATTTCGTCCCGGGCATGCTGTAAAAGCCAGCTAAGGGATCCGAGGGTTTCAGTATATTGGATTTTAGGCGGTGTGCTGACAACCTGTCACTACAGCAATATATCTACAAATTACAATATACTGAAAACCTCCGACCACCCTTTGCTGGTTTTTACAGCATGCCCGGGAGGAAATGCAGCTGGCATATTCTATGTTTTTCTCTCGCTCCCAGGCCAGCATGGAAGAAATTGCTTTTTTACACAGAGGTAAAACACCCTATATCCAATGTCCATTATCACATGGCTTTTACGTAATGATACTATGATAGGGATAGGTGTGGTGACTACATATCGGTATTTTACATATGAGGTGTATTGCTTCCATGTTAGACTGGGAGCTATAGAAAAACGTAGAATGTGCCAGCTGCCTCTCGTGATTTTAATTGACGCAGTGGTCACATAAAGCCGATCGACGATAGCATAAACCTTTTAACCACTAATAGTGCAATTACACACAGCAAACTTGTCGGAATCTTTTATGTCGGTAGTTTTAATAGTTTCCGGCATCTAAATTGACATAGAATGATACAGTCTGCGCATCGAAAATTCCATCTTAAATTCAAGAACATGTCTGAATCTTCTATGTCGGTAGTTTCAATAGTAACCTGCATGTAATTTGACATAGAATGATACAGTCTGCGCATCGAAAATTCCATCTTAAATTCAAGCGTAAACGCTTGTCATCCAAAATTCAAATCAATGAAGTCAATTTTGGATTGACAAACTTAATGGAACTAAATCAAGAAGTCTGCCGTTATCTGTAACTATGTTGCTACCCAGCTGTTTGGACTTTTGTAGACATGGTGTGGATAAAATACATACATAATACTTACTTCCAAGCTGGACTGGGAGCGAGAGAAAAACATAGAATGTACCAGCTGCATTTCCTCCCGGGCATGCTATAAAAGTCAGCTAAGGGATCCGAGGGTTTCAGTATATTGCAATGTAGGCGATGGGCTGACAACCTGTCACTACAGCTATATACCTACAAATCTATCTTAAATAACCCTTAAAACTTTGTCAGACGTGGCGGAACGACCTTTGTTGAGGTCGTTTACGCTCTGCCTACCCCATAGGGATAAAGGCGTGATTATATGTATGTATGTATGTATAATACTTATAAAGATATCCAGATTGAGATGATAAAATAACTGTATTAAATCCCATCTTCCATGCTGGACTGGGAGTGAGAGAAAAACATAGAATGTGCCAGCTGAATTTCCTCTCGAGCATGCTGTAAAAACCAGCTAAGGGATATGAGGGTTTCAGTATATTGTAATTTAGGCGATGGGCTGATAACCTGTCACTACAGCAATATACGTACAAATCTTTCTTAAATGGCTCTCAAGACTTTGAAACGGCCTTTGTTTAGGTCGTTTACGCTCTGCCTACCCCATTAGGGATATAGGCGTGATTATATGTATGTATGTATGTATTAAATCCCACAGTATTTTGTCAAAACTCTGACACCACCGGTTCGTTGGTCAACTCAAAAACCCACTCGCTAAGAAGAAGTATTTTGTATTTTCAAAAAGATAGACGACATTAACGGGAATCGAACCCGCTATACTTACCAATTCAATGAAATAATTTAGTTAGGTATAAGTGTCAAGTGTAACAAAGTTTGATTCATAAATGTTTTACGATATGAATAATAAGTAGTGTACGTTTACCGGGTGTAAGGGACAGTGTCCCGCAAACTGATAGGGGTTGCTCAGTCAACAACACTGAACAACTATCAGCAGGAAATTCTTTCAGAAGATGAAAAATATACTTTTCCATACAAAATGACCAATTCGATCATACCATTTGTAAGGAAAAGAAAAATATCTTTTCATTTCGTGAAGAAAATTTCTGGTGTTAGTTGTTCGGTTTCGATGACTGAGCAACCCCTATCAGCTTGGGATGCTGTCCCTTACACCCCGTATTTAGGGTGTTTCCACTATTAAATCTTGACACAAATATGAGCTCTATCTACTTATTAAATATCGGAATTCCCATTAACTAGCTATTTTTAATGTAACCCTGGAAGACAGTGTGCAAAAGCTCGCATTAAAAATGCGTCATGAAAATAGAATTTATGACGTACGCACGTAGGTATGCAATGCAAGTTTTATACACTTGTGCCAGCCAGGCAGATAAAACTACGAAAATCTCATATTAAGGACATCTGGGCAGGCCCGCTTGGAACGGATAAGATTATTTCAGGAATCTAAAAATGTATTTTCATTAAATTTAGTAAGTTTGTATAATTAGGTAATTTACTGCAACAAACATACGAAATTCATACATAGTTTCCTGAAATAATCTTATTCGTTTAGAGCGGCCTTGTTTAGCAATGGCCTTTTTCTGACTGTACCACTATAATTAAAATAGACTGAAGTAAAAAGGTTAATGAAATAAAAGAAATGTTATAATTCCAGTATATAATTAGGTAACCAATATTTTACACAAACAAACATAATATCTTCAGCTAATTTTCATAATTTCAATACGCAGTCTTATTTTTGCTATATTTTCAAATCGGACTTTTTTTCATACTCCAAAGGAATGTTCACAAAGATATTTTGAAAAGTCACAAACAAAATTTTCTGAATGAAATATTATTAAACAGGAGGCGAAAATCTAAACACTGATAGTGAATTACTCCTTTTTTCTGGTATACTTAAAATTAATTTAACAAGTTTTGTTAACCTTACATATTAATATAAATTATAAATAAAATATACAGGGTGAATAATGTAATGTAATTACACTAATTACAGGTAAACATATTTTATAACTTAAAATTATTGATTTGTATTATTAACTTAAACATTTTATTGTAAGCTAATACACCCTGTATAGAAAATATGAAGAAAAAATTACGTATAATTAATGAAAATGACACAAAACTGTATTTGACGAAAGTACTTATCAGTAAAGAAATGTTGATACAATCTTTCTACCAGCTAAAGTAAAAAAGCTATCTACTTATAGTACCTATAATAGAATTACAAAGCTCGTAGTATATAGGTACTGTACATATACACAATATATATTTCGTATATAGAGTCGACGACGAAATTTGGTATCAAGTTTTTGATAACATTGTCATTATAATAAGAAATACATTTATGTTTGCTGTGTAAATGTGACATGAATTTATTTGACGTAAAGTTTAATTATGATAAAACTAATACGTAATAGTAAAAAAAAAGATACATTTTTTATTTCACCGTCGACATTCTACTCGTAAAAAAATCTACATCCCACAATAGCGCACGATTTACAAAAAACATTTTCCATCTTTTTGTTGTACAAATATATAAAAAAGTGCATAAAATGTTCCAAAAATGTGTTTCAACAATCCTTTGATCCGCTACTCCCACTAAACTAACAACAATTGCAAAAAAAATATACAAATCTACTTCATGTTATATAATAATAATAATTATTTACGATTGTATGAAAATGGATATTTTTCACTACGTATTAAGCTCTCTATTCGTTTGAAGCATCATGTAAGTACTTTGGACAAAAGGTATGATCGTTAACCTATTTCATCCAAATATGTAATTAATTTGTTGAATTTTCTTAATCACTAACATTGGTCTTCTATAGAGTAACATTGCTTTACCTCATCTCATCATCAAATGCCAAGTGTAAACGAGAACTGATGTCATCATCATCAGCAGCTTATATCAGTCCATATATGTCCAGCAGTATAGGCCTGTCCCAAGGCACGCCACTCAGCTCGCTCTTCAGCCATTCTCATCCAATTTCTACCCACTTTTTTACGAATATCATCACTATTAACCATAATGAAAAGGAAAGTTTCCTTCTTTGAACATGTACAAAGAGGTTCTCATTTGAGTATATAAGATTGATCCTCGAAGGCAAGATTCCAGGAAGAGAACCACCAGGCCGACCGAGAAAAAAATAGATAGATGACATCAAGGACTGGACCAAGCTTGGTTATTACGAGCAGCTAAAAAGTTCAATTTGCACCCCATGATGATAATCATCACAACTCATCTGAGAAACACTTGATTTATTTATCTGCATTTCACAAAATGATATGGTTTATTATAGCATTTTTGAAAATTGTTTCAACAAACCTACTAAATTCCAACTAGAATCGATTTGATATGAAAAAAATATGTCAGTTTTATCTTTAAAAATATTCAGAAACAGAACCAAACAACGTAGGTAGGTACTATGGTCAAATTGAACATCATTAAAAGACGCTTTGATGATCCGCCTTAATTTGAACAGCCATTAATATCAACTCGACTACTTTATCTTCCATGCTGGCCTGGGAGCGAAAGAAAAACATAGAATGTGCCAGCTTCATTTCCTCCTTTAAAAACCAGCTAAGGGATCCGGCGTTTTCAGTATATTGCAATTTAGGCGATGGGCTGACAACCTGTCACTACAGCAATATAACAACAAATTTATCTTAAATAACCCTCAAAACTTTGTCAGACGTGGCGGACGAACTTTTAATTTGGTCGTTTACGCTCTGCCTACCCCATTAGGAATAGGGCGTGATTATATGTATGTCGATTACTTTAGTCATATCAAACACAATCTTCGGTATTGGAGCTGATTCAGCTGTAGACACAACTTAAACTATTTTATGTTGATCCTGTCATTTAAAAAAAATTGAATAAGTAAATAGACAGGTGCTGCAAAAATATAATCCTGTCAAAGTGACATAACACGCCTAAAAGAAGACGGAATTCTAGCTATGAGATAAAAGAAATGTGTCTTATGTGTCGTCTCATTTTAATCATTTTAATTACTTCCATGCTGGACTGGGAGGGAGAGAAAAACATAGAATGTGCCAGCTGCATTTCCTCCCGAGCATGCTGTAAAAACCAGCTATGGAATCAGAGGGTTTCCGTATATTGTTATTTAGGCGATGGGCTGACAACCTGTCACTACAGCAATATACGTACAAATCCATCTTAAATAACCTTGTAAGACGTGGCGGAACGACCTTTGTTTAGGTCGTTTACGCTCTGCCTACCCCATTGGGGATAAAGGCTTGATTATATGTATGTATGTCATTTTAATCACTATATGTCACTTTGATCAGATTATAATCAGGTGCTGTGTTGCTGTTTTTGCCTTTGTTCAAATTTTAGAAAATTACTGGCGTAACCAAATCAAATCCAGTTGTGACTACAAATGATTCGGCACCATTCTTTGTGACAGTGACAGCCCACAGCCCCTGTTGTAGAATAAGTCAAGGCGAATTAAAACATGACCTTGACTGCAGAGGTCACGCTATATGGAAATGAGCATTGTATTTTTCCGTCTTCATAATTTTTCATCGAGTTGTGCCGATTTGGGTATTTGAAAGCCAAAAGTTGGGAGTGAAATTTATTTGATGTTATTGTTATGATTATGAACATTGGAAAAAAGAAATAAGGAAGTGTTCAGTATACTTTGGCAATAGGGACTATTGCACCTCATAAAAAGCTAAAGATTAGATTTGGAAAATCTATTTATTTAAAATTTTTCCTCCTACCTGAACATTCTTAAAAGAAATCTGGACCTTTTGAATTTGGACGTTCCAACCACAGAATTATGTGCATCATCACATCACATTTGTATGTAGAATAGAAAAAAATGTGTTTTGAACAACACATACATACATAAATCACGCCTTTATCCCTTACGGGGTAGGCAAAGCGTTTAACGCCTCGTAAAAGGCGCTTTCGCCACGTCTGACAAAAATTGAGGGCAATTTTAGATTGTAATATGTATTGCTTTAGTGACAGGTTGTCAGCCCATCGTCTAAATTACAATACACTGTAACCCTCGTTTCCCTTCTGCTGACTTCAACAGCATGCCCGGGAGGAAGGGCAGCTGGAACATTCTATGACTTTCTATCTCTCCCAGTCCAGCATGGAAGAACAACACTATTATTCCAAAAAGCATTGCCTAATTCAATATTAATAATATGTAAGCAAATTCAGTTGTACATTTTGCATAGGTTAGATACATCGATTTGAATTTCAAATGCGTGTTGGGTCTCGCAATATCTAACTTTTTGTTTTGTATCCAGGATATCTATATATATATTTTGGAAAAACAAAGAACAGTTGTATGACGAGATAGAATCCCGACAAACAATTTTAATTAAGTTATGACAAAAATTGTATCCAAATACTTTTATTGTACAACATTGAGTTAATCTTTACGGTATTTTTTTAACGTTAACAGCAATGTTACTCCACAGACTTTGTATATTCTATTCGCAACCAATTTAGTTATAATTATAAATAACAACCATGATACGCTATTCTAATTCGCTCTGCATACAAGCGGGGTCAATAAAAACAATCGTCAAAACTAACGTAGGAACATTTTAATACAAAATAAAAGTCTTACAAAGTACCTAATAACATCACTTTATTGGTTACTCTCTCCATACAAAAGCACGATCCGACGATCAGTCTGTGGCACCATGTTCTACTTAAAATTGTAATAACTACTCTCTATTGGTGCTATATCTCATCAGAGTCCGACCTTATTGAGTCGTAATTTGAAGTTTTACTCTTAAGCATCCTAAGGAATGAACCAACAGCGAATATTGTTCTCCTATGCCTGTGAAATATACCCTGATACAACGCCTCCCTGAGCGCCTTGCGGTCGTCGGTGACGGACGTCTGTGCCGTCAGCGTGATGTCCGAGTGCGCGCCCACCGACTTCTGATGCCGGAGGTTCCCCTGCTTCTTCTCCAACGACTTCTGATTCGGAAGACTTATAGTACTCTCTATTGAAGAATTCTTCGTCTTCCTCAAATTCAATATCTTCTTTCCCGTGGACTGCGACTCTGACGTCGACCGGCTCGGGGCTAGTTTCGATCTGTGTAAAGGGTTGTTGGAGCCCTCCGGATGGACCGTGATTTCGACGGATTTCTGGCTGACGGCGCTGGAGCGCTGCAGCGGCGCCCGCGAGCTCGTCGCCTCCACCTTGGGCACTTCTTTCAGCATCGACTGCTCCGATTCTAAAGCTATCATTTTGTTAATTTCAATGCGCTGTTCACGGATGATCGGGTTTAATCAAACCGACAATGAACTAGTTTAAGGTCATATGGGCGGGCGGGACTCGTCGGCGCTCTCAATGGAGGGCACGGTTAAATGGATGACGACTTCGTTATTGTCGGGCAGCTCGCTCCTCGCGCGCCCTTCGCTACAATTGCTGAAGGTTATCGTCGGTACTTTTGCATTGCTGCTGATTTTGCAAGTTTCCAAATTTTCCGCTAAACAGTCGACCGAGTTGCCCTCGTTCTGAGAGACGGCTTCAAACTCCGGGTTTGCGCTCATGCTCGCCCTGAGCCATTCCTTTTCCTCCGGCTCGTGCTCGCCTTTGTCGACGTCAGGCGAGGGACCGTCCTGCGCTGATACCGGTGAATATCCTTCACCGTGCACACGCAATCCAATCAAATCAGCCAAATTAACTTTGAAGTTCCCTCTTCCACTAGAAGGTGAAGATTCACTTGCCTTAACTTGTTCTACAACTATTCTGTCAGTGATAGTTTCGATCTCCTGTTGCAAAGATGGGTCGTCTTCGTAGAACTCTGATAGGTTTTGCAGATTCTCGAACCAGTCTTCTTGAAGTATGCTATGCGGGCAGTTTTGTGGTTCGTCGGCGATTGTTTGTCTGTATTGTTGTATGAGGGGTTGGAGGGACTCCTCGTGCTGTCGGAAGAGCTGGTGGTAGGCCTGGCTCACGGCGCGCAGGGAGTAGGCGGAGCGCGGACGCGGCAGCACCGACGCGGTGGACGCGAGCCTCTCGCAGCCGCGCCACACGTGTCCGTGCGGTCTCTCGCACAGTATTGCATTAGAATTAAGAATCCTTTCAAAGTCAGACACTTGCTCGGCTTCGCATATCTGCACCAACAACTTGTTCTCCGTCTCTTTCCCGCAGCCGAGGGTCGAGCACAGCCTCTTGTTGTCGCTGACCTGTTTGGGAGGATTAGAAGTCTTAGTTTTGTAATCTGCTCGGTCATTACTCGCGCGTTTGGAGGTCGAATGCTTGGCGTGGCTATCGGCATATTTCATCGGTATGGAAAGCGTTTGGACGGCGACGGTACATGGGACTTTTTCGACAAGTTTCCGGTTTTGTTGTTTGACAATGACCTTGGTGTTTCGCGGGCGGGGTTTAGGTTCAGATTGAGGTTGGTGGAAGAACAGTTTGTCGGGAAAGCGGGGACGAGTGTCAGCGCTACGGATGTTTCGGACGTATTTAGATCGCGGTCGTTCTGAGAGGCAGACGCTCTTGGCCCTGAGAGGAAGGTCAGCGCGCGCGTCCCGCAGGAGTCTCTGCAGCGGGACGGTGACGGTTGACGGATCATGCCGCCGATGGTCCGCCGGCACCGACCGCACCGACCGCACCGACATGTGGCGGGAAGCGGCCGGCTGCCGATCGCGGTCTCGAGTGACTGTTCAAATCTTGCACCGCTTTCTTCGAAAATTCTATGGAGTGAGCGTAAAAAGTAATTTATCGTCGTAGCGTGATGGGGCCGATCGATTGCCCCGCTCGCCACGATTGCCTAAAATAAAGATGCGCATAAAATTTGCCGAATGTGTATGCACGATTACGGTGGAATGGCAGTTTTATGTTCTGAGCTCGTTTCGTGTTTTTCACCGGAGTAAATCTAATTCAGTACATTCTGTAGTACCAACCACGTAAACTGTAGAGTTGAGGCAATTTGGACGCAAAATGAGATCGTCAAATAAAATGGAACATTTTTTATTTCGGTGTACTATAAAAAGCTGAGGACATGATCTACTGAATGAAGTTACGTACGTATAAATACTAGCATAATCTATGGGAAAATACATTCCATATGTTTATTAGAAACAGTGTAGTCAATTCTCGCGACATCATCCTATTCCTAATCCTTAGCTAGTGCTGTCACTTTCTTAACTTTGACATAAGAACAGGATAGCAAATTAATACATGACTTTAAAATTCCTAATCTGACATAAGACTGCTTATTTGACGTAAAATAGGGAAGCATGCTCTATGCTCAGTACTTATTTTAAGCGTCTTACGTCAGATTAGGAATGTCAAAGTGATGTGTTTATTTGCTATCCTGTTCTTAAGTCAAAGTTAAGAAAGTGACAGCGCTAGCTAAGAATTAGTTAAGGAATAGTGCGTGCAGAATTGCCGCCAATATAGGTATGTCGGATCAAAGAACTTTGAAAACAAGTGAAGTTTGATGTTTGAACTTTTATTTTATAACTTTTATCATAGCTTGTTTTTTTAAGTGTGAAACCACGATTCGAAAAGATGGAGTCATAAAAACATATAAATTGTAGACTCTAAAGTAGATTCTTCATATTATTATTAAAATTTAACTTCCATGCTGGACTGGGAGCGAGACAAAAACATAGAATGCGCCAGTTGCATTTCCTCCTGGGCATGCTGTAAAAGTCAGCTAAGGGATCCGGGGGTTTCAGTATATTGTAATTTAGGCGATGGGCTGACAACCTGTCACTACAGCAATATACCTACAAATCCAACCTAAATAGCCCTCAAAACTTTGTCAGACGTGGCGGGACGACTTTTGTTTAGGTCGTTTACGCTCTGCCTACCCCATTAGGGATATAGGCGTGATTATATGTATGTATGTATGTATTATTAAAATTTACTTGATATTTTGCTAACCCTGTAGAATATGGACTTGATTACCATTAAGGTACCTTTAAATGTTACGTAAATATGCATGAAAACCTCCCATTCACGATGCACTTTTATAAAGTTCTTTCTAGACAAACAGTCCCCTTCTTACAGACAGACATGTCATAAGAAATTCATAGTAAACTTATTTATTTATGCAAGCTGTCGCCACAGTGTAGATACTTACTATCTTTTATTCACTTTTAGCATTGATCCAAGAAAATAGACTTTAAAGACGGAGGTCACAATTCTTTTAACTGCCAATAATCTTATCATACAGTGTGTAAATGTAAGATGAAATACAGAGTAATAAGGTTATAATTTTCTGTGTTGTTTAGAAAATATATAATTTAAAAAAATTTACTGCCTCCGTGGTCTAGTGGCTAGTGCCATGGACTCCCGATCCGGAGGTCCTGGGTTCGATTCCCAGGGGGGAAAACACAAAGTTGATATTTGATAAATTATCACTTTGCGAAAATTTCCCCAGTTTGGGTAGGACATTGCAGGCTGAATCACCTGATTGTCCGAAAAGAAAAAGATTTCGTGCTTTGGAGGGAGGGCACGTTAAGCCGTCGGTCTCGGTCGCTGTCTTTGATAGTGGTCGTTACACAAAACCATGTCAGAGGCCTGATAGTTGTGCTACTAGGCGGTTTAAAAAACTCTGACACCAGGGTTCATCGGGTATGGACTGGTGTCAGAGTTTATTTCTATGGAGACTCGATACCCACTCGACAAAAGAAGAAGATTTTAAAAATAACACTTTATTGCTAAACAGCAGTTTCTTCAAGACAACCATAGAAGTACTATTTCTAAGTACGTGTTTGGTTTACCTACCTATAGGTTTCACACAATTAAAATCCCGCAGGAAATTATTATATTTATATTTAATTATTTTCTGCCATCGCTTAAACTTATAGGTTAAAACACGGGGCAAAAAGCTAAGTACTAACTAAATATTTCCTACCCTTTTATCTTTTCATTAGCCCTAATGATAGTTTAACATGACATCTATTTAAGTACAGGACAATCGACTAAGGGCTAACCAAAACGATACAGCTAATCGAAGGTCAGAACTATAGACAACAATTAATGAAACACTCACGTTACTTTGAAAATGATAGATATGCCAAGGATTCAGTGTCTTTTGTGAATATTAAAGTAACTCCTTTATTATTGATGACATTCTTCAAGGGACTTGAAATTATACATTCTATATTATTAATGATTTTCTTCCATGCTGGACTGGGAGCGAGAGAAGAACATAGAATGTGCCAGCTGCATTTCTTCCCGGGCATGCTGTTAAAACCAGTTAAGGGATCCGAGGATTTCAGTGTATTGCAGTTTAGGCGATGGGCTGACAACCTGTCACTACAGCAATATACTTACAAATCTATCTTAAATAACCCTCAAAACTTTGTCAGACGTGGCGGAACGACCTTTGTTTGGGTCGTTTACGCTCGGCCTACCCCATTAGGGATAAAGGCGTGATTATATGGATGGATGGATGGAAGGAAAAGATTTTTTCCCTTGCTCTTGAGTCTAGCTAGACTCTCACTAATCTAGCTCAGAAGTAACGGAACACAGCAAGTTGCTTGACCCTTGACCCGAACTCAGGTGGGAAGCGTGAATGACATATTTATTCATTTTTAAATGCATCAGTTGATAGCGCGTGTAGTATGGGAAGCCAATATTTTTTTCGTTATTCGACCTCCTTTTCATGCTTCTTTGGTAAAATTGTTCAGTTTACCCTTTCTGTTACACGTCGTATATAGAAAGACTAAGTATGTATTAGAAATTGTCGGCTGATCTTGAAAGTAGGAATGATGATCGATGGCGTCAGAAGCCATTTATTGGCTTAACTCTGCCAACTGGCAAAGATTATATTGCCCTAGGTCAGAAGATAATACACGATAAGAAGACCTACGTGAGTCCTAGATTGACAAACAATCTTAGTAGGTACCTACTTAACTGTCTCCGTGGTCTAGTGACCTGAGTCTAGGGCTCTTAATTTGAAGTCCGTAGGTTAGATTTCCGCCGAAAGACATTCTACTTTGACTTCATTATTGGTTTCTTTAAGACATTGCAAGATGGTCAACTTAATAATTGTCTGATAGTATGATTAACTATCTATGCAGTCTGAAGTGCTTGTAAATAGTCGCTTAATAAGTAACTCGTATATTTAAGGTAAAGTTATAATATACTTCTAGTTATATACTTAGTTATGTCTTCCATGCTGGACTGGGAGCGAGAGAAAAACTTAGAATGTGCCAACAGCATTTCCTCTCGAGCATGCTGTAAAAACCAAGTAAGGGATCTGAGGGTTTCAGTATATTGTATTTTAGGCGATGGGCTGTCAATCTATCACTTCAGCAATAGACGTACAAATATATCTCAAAAACCCTCAAAACTTTGTCAGACGTGGCGGAACGACCTTTGTTTATAGATAATTAGGGATAAAGGCGTAATTATATGTATGTATGTAAGTTATATACTTCCATGCTGGACTAAAATAAAAAAAAACACACAATAAAAAACCCTGGGCATACCTACAAACGTTAAAAGCCCATTAAGGGAGTGTTTCTGTGTACAGCAAATATTTCGAAGGCCTGACAATCCCACCCCACAGCAATACCTATTTGAAACACCCCAAAAACACTGAACTAAAGACAAAGGCGAAGTATTTAGGCGATGGGCTGACAGCCTGTCACTATAGAAATACAAATTACAATCTAAAATTGCCCTCAATTTTGTCAGACGTGACAGAAGCGCCTTTTACGAGGCGTTTAACGCTCTGCCTACCCCGTAAGGGATAAAGGCGTTATTTTATGTATGTATGTATAGACAAAGCTTTCACTACTCTATGGAACCCTGCAATTTAGCCGTCAGCAATATTGACTGACAACTGGCACAAAGCAATCGCAAATGCATCGATTTGTAGGAAGCAGTTGAAAGCCATGTAGCCGTACCAATTACCGACCTAGTATGGAAGCATAGGTCAGGCCAGGCTTTTGATGCATACGGGCTGATAAATTGCTTCCATGTTGGATTAGGAGCGATGAAACCTATAGTAGATGTTTTATCTTCCCAGAAATATTGTAAAAGCCAGTAGAGGCCCGATGTTTATTTTATTTTCATATTAATTTATGAAATGAAATGAAATCCAATGATGTATAATAAGTACTGAGTGTGGTTGGAGAGAAGCGGAATTTACTGAAGACCATAGAAAACAGAAAAGGGAAAATGATAGGTCACCAGATGCGACACGACAACTTCTTTAAGACCATCTTGGAAGGAAAGATAGAGGGAAAGAGAGGACGAGGAAGACCGAGACGAACTTACGAGAAAAAGCTGAGGTCGTGTCGTACCAGGATGTCAAGAAACTTACACAAAATCGATCCGAATGGCGATTTTTTTTTTTTTTTTTTTTTTTTTTTTACTATTTGATAGGCAATCATTTGTCCGCCATCTCACGTGATGGTAAGTGATGATGTAGACTATGATGGAGCATGATTGCCTAGAAAATGCCTGTTCACTCTCGCCTTGAAAAGGCCCAGGTTATAACGTTCCGGAAATAGATCCGCAGGCAGGGAGTTCCACACTTTGGCCGTTCGCATTAAAAATGTAGAAGCGTACCGCTTTGTGCGAAAACTTGGAATGTCGACAACATAAGGGTGGAATCCCAACCGGCGTCTCGTACCCCGGAGATGGAATGGGGAGGGGGGTATCAGGTCATGAAGCGATGCTGCACATTCTCCGAAATGCATCCTGTAGAACACAGACAAGCAAGCTACTTTGCGACGATGTTCGAGGCTCTGCAGCTTTTCCTCTACCAGTGACGGGTCGGCGATGAGCTTCTTGGCGCGTTTTTCAATAGAATCCAAGGTTGCCAGTTGGTATTTGGCAGATCCGTCCCAAAGGTGGCAACAATACTCCATACACGATCGGACTTGAGCTTGGTAGAGCTGTAGTAGCTGTCCCGGTGTGAAGTATCGCCTAACCTTTGAGAGAATACCAAGTTTTTTGGCTGCAGTCGAAGCCAAGGATTCTATATATCGTCCAAAGTTCAGGTCCGACGTAAGGCTCATACCAAGAAGCTCGAGGTGATCGGAAATCGGAACGGATACATTTCGGAAAGTGGGAGCTAGATTGAAGGGACTCAATTTGGTCGAGAATAGACAGGCCTGTGTCTTAGATGCATTAAACTTCACCAGGTTGGCATCACCCCATTCGGAGATTGCCTTAAGTGTTAAATTTAAATGATCTACTACGGACTCTCGACAAGACTGAATAGCTTCCTTGCTGGACTTTGCACGGGACAAATATCTACCGACAACCGTACTGTCGTCTGCATACCCAAAGGTGTCGGGTGTCAGCATATCGTTGATATGCAGCAGAAATAGAGTTGCGGAAAGTACCGATCCTTGAGGGACCCCGGCATCAATTGCCTGATGAACAGAGGAGCGGCCTTCTAAGACCACCCGTATCGATCGTCCTCTCAAGAAATCTGTGATCCAGTTGCAAAGTCCATCAGGGAGCCCATAAGCGGGAAGCTTGTTAATAAGGCTGCCATGCCAGACCCTGTCAAATGCCTTAGAGATATCCAGAGACACAGCGAGAGCTTCACCGTGTCTCTCGATAGCCTCGCTCCACAAGTGGGTGGCATGCACCAGGAGGTCACCCGTCGACCGCCCACGGCGGAAGCCATACTGTTGGTCGCTGAGGAGATCATTATCCTCCAGGTAAGCCAGGAGCCGATTATTGAGCACACGCTCCATACTCTTACAGAGTATAGAGGTTACCGATATAGGTCTATAATTGGCAGGGTCCGAACGGCTGCCCTTTTTGGGCACAGGTTGCACGTTTGCAAGCTTCCACGACTGGGGGACTACACCAGTCTCCAGTGAGAGTCGGAACAGACGCGTCAATATCGGAGACAACTCTGGCGCACAGTTACGTAGGACTATTGCAGGGATTCCATCTGGTCCACTTGCTTTATTCACGTCAAGGTTTCGCAGGGTTTTTAGTACCTCTTTTTGGTAAATGCGAATGGCTGGCATAGTACAACCAACATGAGGTAAGCTGGGTGGAACTCTAGCTGCAGTGTCAAGTCGTGAATTTTCAGCAAAAAGGGAAGCAAAGAGGTTTGCTTTTTCTTCTGCAGTGTGAGCAAGTGAGCCGTCAGTTTTCTGCAAAGGCGGTAAAGTGGGTTGACAAAAATTTGTTTCAACTGCCTTGGCAAGGGACCAAAATGCCTTACTACCAGATGGATAGGATGCAAGTTTTGCGCCTACTCTGCCGATGTGGTGAAAATGTGCCCTACGTAATTCCCTTTTGCAAAACTTGGAGGACCTATTGTAGCTTTCCTTCAGATCCCGAGTATTCGAAGCTTTGCGCAGTCGAGCATCAGCCCAAGCTTGATAAGCCGTCTGCTTTAGCGCTTCTGCACGGCGGCAGTCGGCATTATACCAGGGGCGAGCTTTGCTACCCGTGGGAACGTCTGAGTACGGTATGAAATACTCCATACCCTGACGCAAAACTTCAGTAATAGCATCTGCGGAGCTCGACGATTCTCCTGAAGAAAAACAGACTTTCCAAGGGTACGATGCAAAAAAGTGTCGCATTTCATCCCAATCTGCTGACTTGTATCGCCACACCCGTCTCATACCACAAGGGCCCTGATTAGGTGGTGAGTATACAGATACAGATTTTACCAGACAGTGGTCAGAAGAGCCCAAGGGAGCCACGACTGACACTGAGCAACGGTCCGGATCAGTAGTCAGCAGAAGGTCTAAGCAGTTCGCTGTATGAGACTCTATATCAGGAACTCTAGTTGCACAGCTTACAAGCTGGCGATTACTTCACAGACAAGAGCCCTGCTCTTAAATTTAAAGAAGAAAGAAGAAATTAATTTATTGCGAATCACATGGTACATTACGTTGTTATAGTATTGTAAAGTCGAACACATTTCGGTAAATTACAAATCTGACGATGGGCTGACAACCTGTCACTAACGTAGCGAAAGCGGATTTTGACGTGCTGCCTACTCCGCACTTACGTGACTATATACATACATATAATTATTGCCTTTATCCCTAATGGGGTAGGCAGAGCGTAAACGACCTAAACAAAGGTCGTTCCGCCACGTCTGACAAAGTTTTGGGGGTATTTAAGATATATTTGTAGGTATATTGCTGTAGTGACAGGTTGTCAGCCCATCGCTTAAATTACAATATACTGAAACCCTCGGATCCCTTAGCTGGTTTTTACAGCATGCCCGGGAGGAAATGCAGCTTGCACATTCTATATTTTTTTCTCGCTCCCAGTCCAGCATAGAAGTATTGTACATTACGTGATGAAAAAGGGATTGAACGTTCTGCCTATATCTCGACCGCCGCAACCGTTCAGATGAAGATTTTAGGAACTTAAATTTAGCTTGGTTATAGTAGCAACGTGGCAGGTGAACAAATATCCCGGTTCATCTATACTCCGCAAAGTATATAAGCGTGACTTATGTATGAAAACAATAAATGAGTTAAATAAATAAGGCTAAGAAATAAGAGGATAGAATAGGATATTGCTTTGCTGAGATAAATTAGTTCTGTGTATTCATGTGACAGAAAACGAAGACTCATTGCGAAAACAGTATAGCTAGTAACAAAGACAAATAATTGACCCTAATAAGTATTGTTAAAGATCAGAACAATACATACACACATATAGTCACGCCTTTATCTCTAATGGGGTAGGCAGAGCATAAACGTTTTAAACAAAGTTCGTTCCGCCACGTCTGACAAAGTTTTGAGGGTTATTTAAGATAGATTTGTAGGTATATTGCTGTATAAGAACAATATATTGTATTTTTTTGTTTAGAATTATTGTCACAGATAAATTCATTTATTAAAGCTTTTATCTGTATAAACGTACGTTAACCTAGATGTTTTTTTTCGTACGGGATAACTCAATTAAGCATAAAATATTCTATCATACGTATTGAAATTTAGGCGATGGGTTCACAACCTGTCACCACAGAATATATAATAGTACTACATACAGAATAGCTACTCACCTCCCCAGTCCGATATACGTCACACTCCGCGCCGGATTGAGTGTCACATCCTAACCAACCTAACCTATTTTTACTATTCAGTTACAGTGAACTACTTTAAAACGTTGGTATAATAAGGAACCAGATTAATCAAGTGATGATTATGACCGCTATAACAAAAATTGTCAACCCTTATAACACGCACACAAACACATGCCAAGTGCAACATGCCGTCTGTCGATGTATGAACGATGTAAAATGACATTGTAGTTAGGAGTGTCCGAGCTGTGCTGTCACTACAGCAATATACTACTACATATATATCTTAAATAACCCTCAAAACTTGGTCAGACGTGGCGGAACGACCTTTGTGTAGGTCGCTTACAGTATGCCTACCTCATTAGGCGTGATTGTATGTATGTAGGTACAAAATAAACACAAGTTATCAAAATACGTATTCCTTTTTCTAAAAATAAAAAGTTTATGTACGAAGAGTATCAAAACTGAATAAAATAAATATTAGTTGCTGATAAAAGTTATTAAGTAGATACTTTTGTAAATATCAATACGCCTGACCTTGAAATATCCTCTTGCAATGTCAAGCAAATTATAAAAGGCATTTAAAAAGTTATAACTTATTCAATATATTATTATGAGTTATTATTTCGATAAATGCTAAACTTCGCACGATGGATATGATAAAATAAAAATTATTTATATGTATAATTTATGGTATAGTAGTTTTATAATGACGTGATGTTGAAAAAAATAAAAATCAATGAGAAAGAGAGGGAGAAAAACAGCTGATCATCTTTACCGGGTATAAGGGACAGCGTCCCTTGAACCGATATTAGTTGCTCAGTCAATGACACTGAACAAATTTCTCCAGGATAATATTCATTTTATTTTTCTGCTTCCATGCTAAGGGGTCCGAGGGTTTCAGTATACCTATTGTAATTTAGGCGATAGGCTGACAACCTGTCACTACAGCAATATACTACAAATCTATCTTAAATAACCCTCAAAACTTTGTCAGACGTGGCGAAACGACCTTTATTTAGGTCGTTTACGCTCTGCCTACCCCATTAGGGATAAAGGCGCGATTATATGTATGTATGAATATGTATATAGGCCAGTGCTAAGCATTGGCGGCTTGAAAACTCTGACCTAATCTAGGATTGGGTCTGGTTTCCCTTCTGGGTTGCGGAGGTCAGATGGCAGTCGCTCTGTGTAAAAACCAGTACCCTCGTTCAATCCCCTAGGTTAGGAAGCCGACCCCGTGAGATACGGGATAAGGCTAGGGAGATGATTATGATGTTGTTTGTAATATTTCAGGAAGTGGAAAATTAATTTGACTTTTCCATATAAATAGTCTGATCGACGATTTCTAATTTTCGTTTTGTATGGGAAAGTGACTTTTTTAATTTCTTGAAAGAATTTCCTGGAGAAAGTTCACAGTTTCTTTAACTGAACAACCCCTATCAGTTTGTGGGACGCTGTCCTTTACACCCCGTATTTTGAATCTGTCCCAGTCTATCGTACATCAAATATCTATGTCGGCCACAACACTCCACTGCTGTTATTTATTATCAAATCGTATTTATGAAGGCACACATACATTTATGCGATTAAAAGAAATATGGGCTTAATATCACTCCGTAACTATAAGGTTTCATATGAGCTGTGAAACCTTAATATAAAGAAGAGATATTAAGTCACGCAAGGTCGCTAATGTTCATAAAAACATTAAACTTTCTTGAATCATCATCATCTCCCTAGCCTTATCCCGTATGTCACTTTCTTAAATATATATACATATACTCACGCCTTTATCCCTAATGGGTAAGAGCGTAAACGACCTAAACAAAGGTTGTTCCGCCACGTCTGACAAAGTATTGAGGGTTATTTAAGGTAGATTTGTAGTCACAGGTTGTCAGCCCATCGCCTAAATTGCAATATACTGAAACCCTCGGATTACTTTTATGATTTTTACAGCATGCCCGGGAGGAAATGCAGCTGGCACATTCTATGTTTTTCTCTCACTCTCAGTCCAGCATGGGAGAATACTAATACTGATACTGTATAAGGTAGATATGTAGTCACAGGTTGTCAGCCCACCGCCATTGCAATATACTGAAACCCTCGGATCACTTTGCTGATTTTTACAGCATACATACATACATACATATAATCACGCCTTAATCCCTAATGGGGTAGGCAGAGCGTAAACAACCTAAACAAAGGTTTTAGAGCATTCCCGGGAGGAAATGCAGCTGGCACATTCTATGTTTTCCTCTCGCTCCAACATTGATGAATTTGTTGAACAAACCGGTTGAAAAAGGTTTACCCTATCTTCGACACCCTGTATACGCGCTTAACAATGAAAGTTTTGTCACTCAATTCCGTAAAGTGGTTTCGGGGATTTCCCTCATTTCCTTTAATCAAAATCCGTTACGAAGTTTTAAAGATTTATGCATAAATAAGGATATAGGGGCAGAGAAAGCGACTTTGTTTTATACTATATAGTGACTAGCGACCCGCCCCGGCTTCGCACGGAAATCATCAGTGTTTCTCTACTATATTATGCATGTATTATACATATAAACCTTCCTCTTGAATCACTCTATCCATTAAAAGAAACCGCATCAAAATCCGTTACGAAGTTTTAAAGATTTATGCATAAATAAGGATATAGGGACAGAGAAAGCGACTTTGTTTTATACTATGTAGTGACTAGCGACCCGCCCCGGCTTCGCACGGAAATCATCAGTGTTTCTCAACGATATTATGAATGTATTATACATATAAACCTTCCTCTTGAATCACTCTATCCATTAAAAGAAACCGCATCAAAATCCGTTACGAAGTTTTAAAGATTTATGCATAAATAAGGATATAGGGACAGAGAAAGCGACTTTGTTTTATACTATGTAGTGACTAGCGACCCGCCCCGGCTTCGCACGGAAATTATCATTGTTTCTCTACTATATTATGCATGTATTATACATATAAACCTTCCTCTTGAATCACTCTATCCATTAAAAGACACCACATCAAAATCCGTTACAATGTTTTAAAGATTTATGCATACATATGGATATAGGGACAGAGAAAGCGACTTTGTTTTATACTATGTAGTGACTTTACCTATGTAAATGAGTGTAGCGAACATAATAAGAGAGGAAGGAAACTGGTTGAACGCAAACTATAATACGTGAATGGTTTATGAAATTTTGCTACGACTCTTTTCGTAACTATATTTGTCTTTTTCTTTTCTTAGAATATGAAGCCAATAAAATAATTCTATACATACATACATACACACATACAATCACGCCTTTATCCCTAATAGGGTAGGCAGAGAGTAAACGACCTAAACAAAGGTCGTCCCGACACGTCTGACAAAGTTGTGAGGGTTATTTAAGCTGTATTGCTGTAGTGACAGGTTGTCAGCCCATCGCCTAAATTACAATATACTGAAACCCTCGGATCCCTTAGCTGGATTTTACAGCATGCGCGGGAGGAAATGCAGCTGGCACATTCTATGTTTTTCTCTCGCTCCCAGACCAGCATAGAAGAATATAATAATTCTAATAATAATTCTTTTATCCTAGATATATATTATAAAAGCCCACATAACTTGATGTGGTTCAATAACTACAAAATACACTAAATTGAGGAGGCACCTTTAAATTCTAGTAGGTATTCAAGGTGGTAGGTATTTTAAGGTGGCAACCGTAGAAATTGCTGCTTTAGCAATAAGGCCGCCTATATTGTACTGTCACGTTTATTCCTTTTTATTTCTGTTGTATGTGTTTCTTTGTGCAATAAAGACTTTTGTATTGTATTGTATTCAAAAGTAGGCAAGTACAGTACGGTTGCATGCATTGATTGTTTGTTATGCATATCTGGTTGTGAACTGTACATCAATAATTCACTGCGACCCGGCTTGACCTATTCCCTTTCCGTGAAACAATCTACATTCTAAATTTAAGAACGTAGTTCTGACCTATAATACAATTTCTTCCTGCTTGTACAATTTCTATACCCAAAGATGGCCTGGTAGAAATTGCTGCTTTAGCAATAAGGTCGCCTATATTGTACTGTCACGTTTGTTCCTTTTTATTTCTGTTGTATGTGTTTCTTTGTGCAATAAAGAATTTTGTATTGTATTGTATTATGTTCTTTGTTATAAAATATTATACGTCTAGATTTGAGACTTCTACGTAATAAAACGTTGAGAACTTTTTTTTTTTAATATAATGGATACAATAGTACCTATTCATCTATTCATGAATTCAGACCGATAATATGTAAATGTAACTAAATGTTAATGGATAGAGGTATAATTGTACATTTTTAGGACAATCATAAAAGGCATTAAAATGAACTCATATTATTTTGCGTTTAGAATTTAAAAGTAATACGAGTAATATTAAAAACATGGAAGTATTTTTCGAAGTTTCCCGTATTCTACATTTGACAGTTCTCAGCCATTATTCAGCCCTTAATAAATATAGTTTTAAAGTAATAGGACCCTACAACTGACTCTATAACCAGCCAGGAATTAGAAATACCTGTCATATAGGTACCATAGAGAAGGGATAATAGGAAGTGCATAAGTCCCTCTCTTATTCTGCCTCTATTTATCTCTATGACAGGTATTTTTCATTCCTAGCAGGTTTATACTATAATAAATTATTGTTTATAATATAAGTGATCTACATTAGGACTAGTAAATCAAACATTCGATTACTGGTTCCCTTATCTAATAGATTTTAAAAAATACAAATATTTTTAGTTCTCTACATTTTTCTGTTCTCCGAACTCTACGCATCTCGATTCGCATTGAAAACCAAATCTGCATCATTTCATTGAGTTTTTATTCCGGCTCGAGTGTTGTAGGTATTTCGGGAAGTTGTTTACTCGCCCGATTGATAATAAACTTCTTTCGGGCCGGCTGAGGTCAAACGCCAAATACGCAGTTGGTCATTTCGAGCACGCAACAAACTTTGCTGGCCTGTTTATCTTAATTATCTGTGCTTGCCTAATCGTTGAGAAATGCGACGCATTTGTGTCAATATGGCCTCGTCTTGCTGTTTTATTTGATTCCATAAATTGTATTTTAATGAGCATTTAATTCATTTATTTTTCCGTACATTCAGTGTTTCCGTACATTTGTTATTTATTTTACCGATGATAGAGTCTTGGTTTATTTCATGTTCTGTTTCGTAAAATATTTTTATAGAGAATATCTATGCTCAGCGCTTTCCGTTCAAATCACGATAAATTCGAAAACCGAATGGTCCCAGCGGAGTACCATCGTATCAGCCAGTGCCATCCCGTCACGAGAATCGATAGCTCTTCCGTAAACAAATACAACACCAGCATTCAACCTCACACTAGAATGTATACTCCTTTGTTGCGAGTCGCTTTTCAGACGCCGACAGAAAAACACTTTTAAAAAGAAAAAGAAAATCTAAAGCACCGTCGGCGCTTGATTGATAGACAAACAACACGGAATTTCGAAAATGGAATCATAGTCAAATCACAGGTGACCTACATACAGGACTTACCGGCAATCGATGTAGCGGCAATAAATATTTACAAAAAACACTCGCGAAGGCACTGTTTTGTTTTTATATTTTTAATATACAATAAATAAATAGAAAAGCACTGGCACAACACGTACTGACGGACTGTCGTGCTTAGTAAAATTACCACACTGTTGCGTTGAAAATCAATATGGTACAAAATCGGAGTCGGCCGGCTGCCTTCGCTCCGGTGCGGCATCCATTCAATACTGGAAGGAGCCTGAGGCATGCGTACACGGGCTGTGGCCGCGCGCTCCGGACGAAAGCGCGCCAAAACTGACATTTATTTTTTTAAAGATTACTCTGTCACGTCTGCCTTTTGTCTGCCTTGTCGAGATAAGAGGAAGACGCTGGCTGAAAAGATTTCAAGAGGTTGTTGTCATGTTGTTGTCTTAACTGAGGTTTACTCAAATAAAATGTTAGTTTTTCTTGTAAACCTGAACAAAGAATTTTATCATACAATGTTTACAGGCATGTAGACAGTTTAATAAAATGATCACTTAGCTTTTAATCAACATACAGTGTTATGACAATAGCCACGTGACATGTAATTTTGTTACACCAATTGTGGCTTGTTTTATCATTAAATTGAGGCATTTGTATATCATAATTTTGTATTATTTTGTACTTAATAAAACTTGCATTTTTTTTTTATCAAAGGTAAATAGCTAGAAAAGGTATTCCATTTACAAAAGTCTTCCATGCTGGCCTGGGATCGACAGAAAAACATAGAATGTGCCAGCTGCATTTCCTCCCGGGCATGCTGTAAAAATCAGCTAAGGGATCCGAGGGATTCAGTATATTGTAATTTAGGCGATGGGCTGACAACCTGTCACTACAGCAATATACATACAAGTCTATCTTGAATAACCCTCAGAACTGTGTCAGACGTGGCGGAACGACCTTTGTTAGGTCGTTTGCGCTCTGCCTACCCCATTAGGGATAAAGGCGTGACTATATGTATGTATGTTGTAACTGCTTCATGTGAGACATTTTGATGAATAAATTATTTGTATTTGTATGTATTCACAAAATAAGGAAAAGCAGACTAGCAACAAAACTTTCAAGTTATCCCTTCTTTGTGTTAAACCATTCGGCTTTTTACCTCTTATTAAAATTTTAAGGATATTTCGATCCACAACAAAGGGATTGCAATAATTCATAAAGTGGTCCGAAATAGGTCACTTTGTGGACAAGGGGCGCCCATTGTGGGCCGGAAAGTTCTTCGTCAACAGTTCTTACGTAACTAGTAATTATTATTATTAGCATATATTGTCCCACTACCCCATGTAACCAGCAAAAGCTCTATCAATAATTTTTTGTTCAAATTATGATGCTTCTATTAAGTTTTAAAAACCGTAAACATGACTGGTGTAAGACAGCTGTTGAGTGGAGACCATGGGAAGAGACACGCCCGGTAGGAAGACCCCAAATGCGATGGAGTGACGACATCAAGAGAGAAGCCGGATCGATGTGGGTACAGGTGGCTCAGGATAGAAGACACTGGCATAACAGAAAGGAGGCCTACACCAAGAAAATGGTAGATAGAATAAGGCTAAGAAGAAGAAGTTTTAACCATTTATTTAAATCACGGATAGATCCCTTACGTACTGATGCGGCTTTTGTTTTGTATTAGTATTTTAATTAAAATAAACTATTAAATATTTCGGATCATTATTCATTATGTTTAAACGTAGTATTATTTTTTTACCAACATAAAAAGTTTATATAGGTATAAACATTTTGTTTCGATGCAGTTTGAATGATACTTTGCTTAAAAGCTCCTCAAATTTATAGCCGAATACGAACTGAAACGTCTTACTGAAATAATCACGCCTATCGCAAGGGATACGGAATTGGCAGAGCAACAAAATCCTTTCAATCAATTAAAGAAACGCATGTTTTAACAATGGCCTGAAATTGCCCCTCAGATGTAAGAACGGATATCAGATGAGCGCTCATGTACCTATGTGTTTGTTTTTGTTTCGTGGGTTGCCAACTGAAACTGTTCTTCCCGAGATGTCATAGATGTCGTAGTGACAAGTTGTCAGTCTATTGCTTAAATTTCCCTTTTATAATTTTCCCGAGAAAGAAGCAGCTGGTATATTCTATGTTTTGCTCTTCACTTCTTGTCCAATCTAACCTATTTCGATTCCATTTCTGCTATCCTATCCACATAGAATGATACATCCAGGGGGCCGTTTAATAAAACTGACAATGAAAATTTGACAATTACAATTCGAAGTACATTGCATCGAAGCAGATAAGCTTTCTTTTATCGTGTTGGCAAGTCAACTACACAATGAACTACAAATAAGGAATATGCATGACTTTTTTAAAATAATAGTAAGAATTATTATCACCATAAATAAACAGATGTTGAAGAATTTTCGCAAAATACTTATAAGTTTATGAATTATGATGCTTTAAAGTAAGTGGTTGGTTAAAAAGAGAGGTCCGAAGTAACATGTGACGTTAGAAAGGTGCGCTATACTACTTCCATATAAAATGGCGTTTCAAAGAGAGAGACATAGTATAGTCTAGCTTTATAATGGTACTAGCGAACTGCCCCGGCTTCGCACGGAAATTATCAGTGTTTCTCTACTATATTATGCATGTATTATACAAATAAACCTTCCCCTTGAATCACTCTATCTATTAAAATAAACCGCATAAAAATCCGTTGCGTAGTTTTAAAGATTTATACATACCTAGGGATATAGGGATAGAGAAAGCGACTTTGTTTTATACTATGTAGTGATAACTCGGTGATTTCTTGATCAATTTTATTTCTGTTTTCACTGATGTTATTATAATTTTGGACATCTTTTGTAAGCATGTTCTGATACCGAAAATATTTTATATGCAGGTACTCTATTGTGACTGTCAAATCGTCATTGTCAATTTAATTAAATAGGGCCCTAAAATTTTCACAATACAATACTCAGACGTAGAAAGATCAGATGTGCGCTCATGTATATGTTTCCTTATCTGACAGATTGCCAAGTTGCTTTAAGTAAGGTAAGTTGCGTAAGGTATTTCCTTCTTCTTCTGTCGAGTGGGTTCGAGTCTATCGACCCGATGAACCCTGGTGTTTTTAAACTGCCCAGTAGCACAACTATCAGGCCTCTGACATGGTTTGCGTAACGACCACTATCAAAGACAGCGACGGGACTGACGAAAAATTCACAAAGTGATAAATTCTCAAATATCAACTTTGTGTTTCCCCCCTGGGAATCGAACCCAGGACCTCCGGATCTAGAGTCCATGGCACTAGCCACTAGACCACGGCGGCAGTTAGGTATTTCCTTAAAGCCTGGTTGTCAACCTATCCATACAAATCCCCAGTTGCACAAATAAACAAATCTGAATGTATGTACAAATATATCTATTATTACTTTTTATTTTTATTATTGATCATTTTGAATGTGACTTTAAATTTTGTAATTGATGAATTTAGTGACGTGTATTTTTATTTATTTATTAATAAATGATTGAATTGAATCATATCCTATTTCATCCACCTTACGCTATACATAGACACCACCTCCTACAATTATATATGTATGACATGACACGTCATGAAATGGCCTGAAATCGCCCCAATATAATACTCAGACATCGGAACGCATCAGCTGAGCGCTCATGTATGTGTTTCCTTATCTGGCGTGTTGCCAACTCGAGCTGTTTTTCTTTCCGAGATGTCGTCGACCTGTGGTTAAGGGACCTTCTTTCTTCTTACACGCTTTGTGTTTATTAGATATGACCCTGTGAAGGAATGAATATGAATCATCATGTATGAATATGAATCATCATTTAGGACGTGTTACGTCAAAGATCTGGTGATGATACTCTTAAGAAATGAAAAACACGATCAGTCTGAATAAGTTTGTGATTCTTCCATGCTGGACTTTGAGCGAGAGCTCAAATCCTCCCGGGCATGTTGTTAAACCATCTAAGGGATCTGAGGGTATATGTATATTGCAATTAAGGCTGACAACCTGTCACTACAGCAATATACCTACAAATCTATCTTAAATAACTCTCAAAACTTTGTCAGACGTAGCGGAACGACCGATGTTTAGGTCGTATACGCACTGCCTACCCCATAAAGTCGTGACTATATGTATGTATGTAAGTTGTTACAATTTTATATTGTTAGGCATGCATGCAGATATGAGATTGTAACTTTATTCCCTCCCTGCATGATTTATTTCTGTTTGAATGTCTTTCTAGAGCGATTCTTCTGAAAAAGCTCGTAAAAATGCCTAGTGATTGTAATACAATAAAATTTGTAACGATAAAACCAGACCGGTCCTCATTAGATTTGGCTAATTGCGTATTTCAAAAAGTAATTTGAAGCTAATCTAACAATATATATTTCCAATTAACTAAGTGGTGAAATGAGGTAACCTTTATGAGCACAAAGTTAGATTGCAGTAGAACACGCAACCACTTTAAACTGTATGAAAACAAATATGTAGCTATTTTCATACATACTGGCGTCGATTCTCGCGACACAATCCTAATTCTTAGCTAGCGCTGTCACTTTCTTAAGTTTGACATAAGAACAAGATAGCAAGTAAACTGACTGAATGACTTTGACATTTCTTATTTGACGTAAGACGCTTTAAATAAGAACTGAGCATAGAGCATGCTTCCTTATTTTACGTCAAATAAGCAGTCTGTCTTATGTCAGATTAGGAATGACAAAGTCGTGTTTATTTGCTGTCCTGTTCTTATGCAAAACTTAAGATAGTGACAGCGCTAGCTAAGAATTAGAATTAGGATTATGCCGCGAAAAATCGACGCCACTGTGAAGAATGAAAATATCTAATTTGTGTCGATTGTTATTTTACAAGTAAAAATTGCCCAATTAACTCTTTTTTTCTAAGCGACACATTACTTAATTATGTATCGGCCGCTTGGTCATACTTGTGGTTGTGCGTACGAACATACGCGCATGTGTGCGTAAATACAAGTTTACTATGGCGACCACACAGACGTCGAAGACTGACTTTAGCCCGACACAATACTGATTAGTAATCAGGGTTTCTTGTGTACGCAAGTTAAGTTGACTTGCGATATCTACTTCAATAAAGTTTTTTGGAGGTAGCCGTTATAATATATGTCCTTCAAATTGCGGAAGGTTATGTAAATGATGGGGCTTACCTTTACGGTTTATGGGTCGTCAAAATCATACTAAATAATTATGATACAATCACATTTAGGTACCTTGAAAAAATAATTTATGTATTTTTTCTACAGGTCCTTCCATAAAATTTATAAAGGTTCCGTGTACTAGGATTGGTAATAAACATAGAATTTACCAGCTACTTCTCTTCAATGGCATACTGTTAAAGACAGGTACGCAAAGGGACCAAGGGCAGGCACTCCATACAAGCCGCCGATTTTCGTACTACATGCGCAAAAACGTGTTCGTACAGGTTTAAAGTGGGTTTGTGTGCGTGCTGCCGCCTAGTGGAAACGGCTCGCGGCCCCGTTGCGTTGCCGTGGGGGAGACGAGGTGAGGTAACATTTCTGATCGGGGGTGGGAGTGCCTCTTCTTTAGCGTTAGCTAATATTATATTTTCTTTGCCAAGGGTTTCGTTTCGGTACATCATAGGTGACGCCCTCTTGGCCAATCCAAACTATGGGCATAAGGATACAGGATAATGTATGCATGGATGATTCAATCTACATCTCAGATAATGATTATAAATGATGTAATCGCCATTCCCCCTAGACTAATATGCTGCTAATACTCATCCACGCATGACATCTATTCTTAGCCCACATTCTAGAAACGACCCTCGGTAAAATGGCGAATGCCTTGCCAGCATAGGTCAGGATGTCTGGCGCCCAAACGGCACAGACAATACTCTGTCATCATATAAAAATAAAAACCTTTACATTACTGCTTGATCACGTGGAAATAAGCTGCGTCGTGAAGAAAAACGTCAGTGAATGTAAAAGGAGGTTTTTCGCCATCGTAACTGGGTCAGGGGTCATTGAACTATAAAGCGGGTCAGTAGGATTGAACGTAACTTCAGTAAGTCTGTTTGAACTGTCAGTTTTAAATTACGTAGGCTTTTCGCTACGCCGCGACTTGCGTAGCAATGTATAGTTAATGCTACGAAATAGGTCGTAGAGCCGCTACGAAAGTTGTAGCGAAAGCTGCAATAGATATTTGGAGCATTATGTATTTACGGTATCTAGTCATAATCATAAACGATTATGGCCCGTATTGATAAACAACACTTGAGACTGGCAGCTAGTTTGAGTTCGTATCAGAAATGGTACAATATGGCTTGTCTAATTCATACTTAATATTGCTCTCAATATTGAGATAGTTTTATAAATACGGGCTGTCTGAACTTATGTCAAATTAATCACATATTAGATATTGTATAAATGATGAAAAAAACGGTATTGTCAAATTGTAAGTTGTGAAGCAAAGAAATAAAAAGTATTTTGTAGCAACATAAACATATTTTCATATCTACTTTTAAAGGATTAACAAAAACAGTATTTAGTAGTTCCATTAACCGACAACTTTAGTCCATTATAGTCATATAAATCTCTTCTTTAAATCGTACAAGAAGATCGTTTTTTTAAACGACAAAGAGGCTTTTGCCTCCTTTTAAACGATCTTCTTCTTTTTTATGACTAGTTTAGTCAAAGTTATATTCTTTCAACGATGTCGTAACATAAAATGAATTTAAGTCGTTTTAGATTATAGTGCAGATAGTGTAATAGGTTGTGCAAATCCATGATGGACTGTAAACTAGAACGTGTTTGGGAAGCCGTAAGCTTGACGACCAACATCATACATACATATAGTCACGTTCTTATCCCTAATGGGGTAGGCAGAGCGTAAACGACCTAAATAAAGGTTATTCCGCCACGTCTGACAAAGTTTTGAAGGTAATTTAAGGTAGATTTGTAGGTATATTGCTGTAGTAACAGGTTGTCAGCCCATCGCCTAAATTACAATATACTGAAACCCTCGGATCCCTTAGTTGGTTTGTACAGCATACTCGAGAGGAAATGCAGCTGGCACATTCTATGTTTTTCTCTCGCTCCCAGGCCAGCATGGGAGTAACAACAAACAAAGTCGTTAAAAAAACAGAACCAACTATCCACAAAGTCTGTTTTTTCATTATTTTTTGCTTCCGCAGACTAGACAATTTAGCCAGTGTTAAGTGATATTGGCTAATCACATTTTTTTTTAAACTCTTAGGCCAAAAGGGTGAGAAAAAGGTCAAAAGAACAGAAACGGGAAACTAAAGTAGAGCTACCATAATAGATCATATTTGACATTTCTTGCCTTGCATTGTTTCGATTAAGTTCTGATATATTTTTACTATGGGCTGCGAGCTGTTAAATGTGACATTTTGACTCTACAAGTCTACATAAACTTTCACCCTTCTAAGTTCTAACGAATCAATCAGCTAAACATTTTCAATGGAAATGCATTTCTTATTTTGGCCTTAGTTTTTTAGTTTCTTCCATGCTGGACTGGGAGCGAGAGAAAAACATAGAATGTGCCAGCTGCATTTCCTCTCAGGCATGCTGTAAAAACCAGCTAAGGGATATAAGTATATTAAAATTTAGGCGATGGGCTGACAACCTGTCACGTAAGCAATATACCTACAAATCTAACTTAAATATCCCTCAAACATTTGTCAGACGTGGCGGAACGATCTTTCTTTAGGTCGTTTACTTTCTGCCTACCCCATTAGCGATAAAGGCGTGACCATATGTATGTGTATTTTGGTAAAACTTCTGCATTTATTATCACTAACTCATCTAGTTTTGACTATCGATCAAATAATTCCACTCTATAAAAAAATCTCTTTTTATAGCAGTCAATCGAAGAAAGTTCAAGAAGCGTGTTACGAAAATAGTACCTATAGTGAAGGCAGTGAAGGCAAGAATAGATGGACTTTGTACAGGTGAGGCACTTGTTTACATCACTAAGAAAGTCGGTCTGTTGTCTTGACGGCACGTCCACGGTAACGGCAAAGGTACGGTAACGTCGACGATATCATAGAAGAGATAATGTATAAAATGATATTGCTCGTTTTTCCACTTGTCGGAACAGTAACGGCATTTGGTCCCAATGGTATAATTTCCGTGAATCATCGGAAGGCACGTTAAGCCGTTGGTCCCGGTTAATATCGTTTAATACCGTAGATATTAGTCGTTAAGCCATATCAGAGGCCAGTGCTAAACATTGGCGGCTTGAAAACTCTGACCTAATCTAGGATTGGGTCTGGTTTCCCTTCTGGGTTGCGGAGGTCAGATGGCAGTCGCTCTGTGTAAAAACCAGTACCCTCGCTCAATCCCCTAGATTAGGAAGCCAACCCCGTAAGATACGGGATAAGGCTAGGGAGATGATGGTATCGTTACAGTATCGTCGCCGCGTGTGTTGTGCGCTCCGAGTGGAACTAGGTGGTCAATATCGTCGAAGATATTACCGTCCTAGTGGAAAAACAGAGCCACGACATAGTTACGATATTATGCTGTTACCGTGCCGTCTAGTGGAGAAAAGCTTAATAAGAAAGTCCGTCTGTTGTCTATTTTTAACGAGAAGGGAAATAAATCAATGAATACGTCTGCTGAGGAACATCCTACACTATTTCAGTGTAACTGGTTTATCAATACGCAATGAGTCGGCTGGGCTCTTGATTCGGAGGTTGAGGCTTTGATTCCCACGGGAAATGTACAAGTTTATTTCTTTGTGGGTTTGTTCCCATTTCAATTTGGTTAGGATAATGCAAGGGTATCTATTTGAGGAGCCCGATGGTGTAGTGGATAGGGCCGCTGCCTCCTGAGCGGGAGGTCGTGGTTCGAAACCCACCACCTATGTGTTTTCCGGTTTTCGAATTTCACATGTAAGTTTATTCGGTGCTTTTTCCGTGCTTCGGAAGGCTCGTTAAGCCGTTGATCCCGGTTAGTATCGTTTAATACCGTAGATATTAGTCGTTAAGCCATATCAGAGGCCAGTGCTAAGCATTGGCGGCTTGAAAACTCTGACCTAATCTAGGATTGGCAGTGGTCATGGCAGTCGCTCTGTGTAAAAACCTCGTTCAATCCCCTAGATTAGGAAGCCGACCCCGTGAGATACGGGATAAGGCTAGGGAGATGATGAATGCAGGTATCTATTTAATTGTCTGTAAAGAACGTGCTTTAGAGGACTCTTTGACCGTCAGTTACTGTCACTTTTTATCGAAGGTTCTATACTAAAATCATACCACGTTAGAGACTGTTTTAAAATGTGGGTCTCAATGGGCGTTATTCTTCTAGCACGGCGACGGTGCCGTCACGATGTCGTGGCTCTGTTTTTCCACTAGGCGGCATGGCAAGGACACGACATCGTCCCAATAACGTCCGGTAACGGTACCGGTGGGAATCAATGCCGGGCAGGTGGAAAAGCATGCCATATAATTTAATTGATTTTCATAGATTATCTCTTCCACGGTACCTTCGTGCTTCGGAAGGTACGATAAGCCGTTGGTCCCGGTTAATATTGTTTAATACCGGAGATATTAGTCGTTAAACCATGTCAGAGGCCAGTGCTAAGCATTGGCGGCTGGAAAACTCTGACCTGATCTAGAATTGGGTCTGGTTTCCCTTCTGGGTTGCGGAGGTACGATAGCAGTCGCTCTGTGTAAAAACCAGTACCCTCGTTCAATCACTTAGATTAGGTAGCTGGCCCCGTGAGGTAGGGATAAGGCTAGGGAGATGATGACACGGTACCGTCGACAGTGCCGTGCCGACGTCGTTGCCGTCGCCGTTCCGTCTAGTCGAAAAACGCCCAGTAGGAATCATGCTTACGTCAACTTTCTATGGCGCTATCCATGACGGCAACAAATTTCATATTGATTTAGCTACGGATATAGCTACCAAGGTTTTATAAAGCAAAAGGTAAAATACCACACCATAATGAGAGCGACACAAAAACATAGAATGTTCCAGCTGCTTCTCATCCTGGACGTGGGCATACTGTAATCCTTTGTAGGGACTTAAGGTCACTAGAGAGAGATATGAGGATTTCATTTAATTTAGCTGCCACTAAAGTAATAGGTACATACTAGCATTAGCAGCACTTGTAAAATTACCCTCAATACTGATCGGACGTGGCGAAAAGCTCTGTTTTGGGGTCATTGAAGACCTATTCTACCCCGTGAGTGAAACAGGCATAACTATACGGGGTGTAAGGGACAGCAGCCCACAAACTGATAGGGGTCGCTCAGTCAACGACACTAAGGCCCGTGATATCAGTCTCAAGTCAGTTGCTGTCAGCAGCAACTTTGAGTTCGAATCAGAAATGACATTTCAGTACAAAACGAACTGTCAAATTTATACTCACGATTACTTTCAATCTAGATAGCGCATTATAAATATGATCCTAAACAACTCTCACCGAAGATAATTCTTACCACTGCGATCTGACAATTTATATGGAAAAGTAAAAAAAAATACATACATACATATACTCACGCCTTTATCCCTGATGGGGTAGGCAGAGCGTATACGACCTAAACGAAAGGTCATTCCGCCACGTCTGACAAAGTTTTGAGGGTTATTTAAGATAGACTTGTAAGTATATTGCTGTAGTGACAGGTTGTCAGCCCATCGCCTAAATTACAATATACAGAAACCCTCGGATCCCTTAGCTGATTTTTACAGCATGCCCGGGAGGAAATGCAGCTGAAACATTCTAAGTTTTTCTTTCGCTCCCAGTCCAGCATGGAAGTTAAAAAATTACTTCCTGTAATAAAATCCTGGTGAAGGTTGTTCAACGTTGACCCCTACCAGTGAGATGCTGTCCCTTACACCCGGTATGTTTGTGTGAGCTAAAAATAAGTGTCCCTGCAGTCCTATACATGTCGTATGTTCCTTGTTTGCAGCCATAGCTGTCCCTAATGAGGCTGCTGTGTCAACAGCGTTGTAGATAATTTGTCGGCTAAAAATAAACTGGGAGAGTAACTTTAACTGTATTTTCCAGATCGCTTTGTTTGTTATGAATTATTATACTATAGGCGTAAATAAAAATAACCAATTTTTAGGGTGTGTATGAAATTTAACACTTTCCCAAGGATAAGTCAAAACTTCCATGTTGGCCTGGGAGCGAAAGAAATGCTTTAATCTGAAGGGGGTCCATACAAAACTAGTAAATAATTAATCTTATGCTAAAATCAATATTATAATTTATTAAAAATTGTTATTTAACTATTATGCATGCTTGAAATTAAAATGTAATTTAATAGCTGTGGAATTAAATAAAACTTAATTATTTTATATTTATTATTATTATGTTTTAGCAACGATTAGCAAGTAACTATTTCCAAAGAATGATGCATCACTACATAGTATAAAACAAAGTCGCTTTCTCTGTCCCTTTATCCCTATGTATGCATAAATGTTTAAAACTACGCAACGGATTGTGATGCGGTTTCTTTTAATGGATAGAGTGATTTAAGATGAAGGTTTATATTATAATAAATGCATAATATAGTAGAGAAACACTGATAATTTCCGTGCGAAGCCGGGGCGGGTCGCTAGTGTCAAATAAAAGGTAAAACATGATAAAAAACATATTTATGTACAACTAACTGGAATAAAGCAGTTTTATTTTTGTCACGTCAAAGTGTAATGTTTTATGTGCTTGACTGAAATATTTGTTACGCTTATCTGACAGACAACAGACAAATAAACCTATTTGAGGTAGGACAACATAAAGTACACTGACACTTTCAGGTCTTTCCATTAGAATAACAAATGAAAATCCCGTTTTATCAGTATGAAAACATTACTAAATTTTATGATCTAATAACAGTTATAATAAGTGCAATCAAGAGGACGATAATTGTAATTCTTCTGTCGAGTGGGTATCGAGTCTATGAACCCGATGAACCCTGGTGTCAGAGTTTTTAAACCGCCTAGTAGCACAACTATCAGGCCTCTGACATCGTTTTGTGTAACGACCACTATCAAAGACAGCGACCGGGACCGACATCTTAACGTGCCCTCCGAAGCACGAAATCTTTTTCTTTTCGGACAATCAGGTGATTCAGCCTGCAATGTCCTACCCAAACTGGGGAAAAATTCACAAATGATAAATTCTCAAATATCAACTTTGTGTTTTCCCCCCTGGGAATCGAACCCAGGACCTCCGGATCGGGAGTCCATGGCACTAGCCACTAGACCATGGAGGCAGTTAATTGTAATGAAACTTGTATAACTAATGATATAACGAATGATAATTGTAATGAAACTTGTATAACTTTCTGTTTTATATTTTATTTATTTTTCTCGTTCTCGGTAGCTTGTGTATTATTTATTATAATAATAGATGTTTTTTATGTGTATTCTGTTTGTAAATGTACTGGTTTTGTTTGGTTTTTGTTTTAAATGTTTGTAAATGTGTGTAACTAGTTTCTGTTTGTAAATGTGGATAACAAATGTATTTGTATAACCTTCCACGATAAACTTCATAAACATATAGTCATGCATCCCTTATTTATAGGGTAGGCAGAGCGTTAAGGTGATCCCTACCGGCAAATGGTTGTTTTTAAGAGCTTATTTCTCCTACACGAATCATTGGAAGATTCTACAAAAATTTACATCTAAGAAATTAGTTCATGGCCTGCAATTGCAACAATTAGTAGCTTGCAGTTAGGCGATGGGCTGTCAACCTGTCACTATAGCGATACACATTTGAGTCTAAAATTGCCCTCAAAACTAGTCAGACATGGTGAAAAGACCTTTTCTTTGGTCGTTTTCACTCTGCCTACCCCATTCGGGATAAAGGCGTGAATGTATGATTATATGTATCATTACTTCATCTTGTAGGTTTAGTGTGTTTGTTCATAATTTGTAGCTCTTTACGTTAAACCCTCAATAAACAGTATTCTGGGCCAACATTGTGAGACCCTTATATTTATTTACGAGTGCCTCAATCAAGTGTTCAAATACTTGCTTAAATAACTAATTATTCTGTTGTGAAGTGAAAACAGCCTTTCTATAATGAGATAATATGATATATACATATATATATAATCACGCCTTTATCCCTAATGGGGTAGGCAGAGCATAAACGACCTAAACAAAGGTCGTTCCGCCACGTCTGACAAAGTTTTGAGGATTATTTAAGATCGATTTGTAGGTATATTGCTTTAGTGACAGGTTTTCAGCCCATCGCCTAAATTGCAATATACCCTCGCATCCCTTTGCTGGTTTTTACAGCATGCCCGAGAGGAAATGCAGCGGGCACATTCTATGTTTTTCTCTCGCTCCCAGGCCAGCATGGAAGTAAATATAATGCCATTCTATTTACTATTTTTGATACTGGCGTATTTAAGGAGAATTAGATAAACTTACGAATACTTAATGCATTTTATATTTTATGCACCTTTAATCTCCGCAAAGAATAAAGGCATGATAGTATTTGCCGATTTTAATTAATGACTGCAAAATTTTGACCCACAAACTGAAAAATTTTGGCTCTTCCATACAAATTGTCTGATCGAGGTGGACAATTTTTACGGGAAAGACATTTTTTTTCATTTCCTGCTAAAAGTTGTTTAGTTTCAATGACTAAGGGCCGTATTTAAAATCAGCTCTCATGAGTGACAGCGAGTTTAAGTTCGTATCAGAAATGTCTTTTCAGTACAAAGTGGCCTGTTAAATCCATACTTAATATTGCTCAAAACGATCTTGCTTACTTACAATTGGAGTTATTTATTATAATTATATTATATCATACATTTGGATTTATTGACTCGAAGAAGACTTACAATGTTACCTATAACTTGCTTAACAATAGTGTTGTCTTGCCTTGCCGTAACTGTCAAACTATGAAGAACAGTCTTTCCCAAACTGAGGGTCTTAAGCTGCACCCGCGAGATTAAAAAATGACGGCGATAAATACCTACATACGAAAATGATCTCCAGAAAAATAACAGTGAATTTAATAGGTGAAAATAATAGGGAACAGTTTTTCAACATAATCTTCAGTGTAGTTTTACATGCAGTGGATATTTTTGTAATCAAGTGTTAGTGCTTAGACCAGCATTAATGATTCTGAATCTGAGCTATTCTTTTTGCAGATCTAGAGAACTTTGAGAACCACTGTTATAGAATGTTGATGATGAAACTATCCTGAAGTTTCCCAGTCTTTGATCACGGCGCGAGTTTCAAATTAACTGAACTAGTCGACTGAAAGTTACGGTATTTTACATAAAAGCATTTTGTGAAAGAAGCTTGTGAAAGCTTTTCAGATAGAGGGAGTTAAAAACAGACAGTTTTAGAGACTTGCTTGATTGTCTAGCTTTATTTATATGTAGTTAAATGGTTTACATTATAATTATAAGTTACATAGATTTGTGGTAAGTACCGATATCTACATACCTACTTCATGCCTCCGTGGTCTAGTGGTCTGAGACATGGGCTCACAATCCGGAGGTCCTGGGTTCAATTCCCAGGGGGTATCATAAAGTTGCTATTTGTCAATTTATCTATATGTGAGATTTTCTCCAATTTGGCTAGGTCAGTGCAGGCTGAATCATCTCATTACCGGGATTAAAAATAAAACCGTTCTTAGGAGGACACGTCAAGCTGTCAGTCCTGGCCTCTATCTTTGATAGGTTCGTTATACAAACCATGTCAGACGTCTGCTATTATATGTCTGCTAGAGAGCTGTGCTATTAGGCGGTTTAAAAACTCTGACACCAGGGCTAATCGGGATCAACTCAAAACCCACAACACAGAAGAAGAGAATGAATAATTCACTTCACTTCCTTTGGGTGAGGGCTGGAAAGTACGAGCAATCATACACTGAGCTCTGACCCTCTGCATCGCTTCAGCACACATGCAACAAAATGTAGGCACTATGTGCAAATGTATGCACTGTTCTTTGTTTTTTTCTTAATTTGTTGCATGTGTGTTGTTTTTATGCAATAAACGTTTATCTATCTAATTTGGGCCCATAATTCAGCTCTTCTGAAAAAAACAATCACGGCCTAAGTTTACTATCTAACCAGCAATAGGTAGTTCAGCTTTACAACACGCACTGCACTCGCAATTGGTTTAATTCCCGACCTTGCGTCGATCTGACTGCAGTCGATTATTGGATAATCTGGCTCACGTGGTCTCCCGTGGCCCCCACAGGCTTGCTTGTTTGTTTGTTAATCACGTTTCATTGGCGATGACATCTGTTTATATGCTGGATGATGTAAGACTTGTTGTGATGGTTTATTATAAAGGACAAAGATGGCCAGATTACTGATAGTTACATGAAACTGTTGATCTGTTTTGAAAAGTATTATAAGTAATATGACGTAGCTATAGAAGTAAAAGCGTGTTTAATATTCTGAAATTTCATGCGTCGCTTTCATGCGTAGACTCTTCTTTTTTATTTATTAAGAAACCCATTGTTGATAATATTTCTTTCGCTTTTCAGGGATAAGTAATCAGCTCGTCAAATATTGATGATGCTTGAAGTAGAGTCAAATAAAACAAAATATCTCAAAGTTAGGTACTTTAAAATTTTGGCTACATTCACCTTTGGTCTTTGAATTGGACTGTCAATTGGCCAATGTGACTTCATTTTCAGCTAAATACTGTCAATGAGTCTTTATTACAATTGTTTTTTTATTGAACAACGAACGCGATCAACAATCTATGAAATCGTTTCGGTGAATTGATATTATGGCTTCTTAATGGTGTTGCATTTGTGTTATTGAGGAGAAGATAGATTTTATTCCATGTTAGGTAATTGTTCAAAAGAGTTTTCCTTTCCATTTGTGCATTGGTAATTATAGGCCAAGAATTTTCGATAAATATTATAAGATTCGTCGTCGTTCGTGGTCATTGCACGGATCTACGTGGGTACGAATCGCTAGTGAAATATTTGGGATCCTATAATTTAATGTATTCTTTACCTACAATGAAATGTTTCCGTCAAATAAATGAAATATTTTTTTGCTGTCATTATTATAAAATCAATTAAGTGGGTGCCAAGAAACGACAGACATTGAAACTGGATGGAAATACATGTAGAAAAATGTTTTTTTTTTATTGGATAGGTTTAAAATAAGTCTATAGAAGAAAAGTGTACATTTTATTTGGCAAGAGATACAAGTACACATAGTATCAAAAAATAACTAACCAGTAAATATTATATAAATTATTGCTTAAAATTAAGACGGACTAAATTCACGACTTGAGCCTCACGTTCACTTTGATGTAAACAAAACTTTGGATTTCATTATGCTTTGGTTCTAATAATAATAAATCATTATGTTGAAATGTAATTAATGTTAAGTAACGACAAAATCGTTTAATTAAATTATATCTATAAAAAAAAACTATATCCTACAAAATAAATTAAGTAAGTTTGACCCTTATCCTAAATTTCACTTCAAATACTTTTCTTAACCCAAAATAACATCTTACATATTCTGTCGCAGGAACTTTTTCTCATTTATACAGTTTTCTAGCTCATCGTGATACTTTTCAATCTTGGCGTCAAACCCCGGGCTCTGAAGACCATAATCAAAGCTATTACCAGTAATCACTTTCTCCTGGTTCAATGTAGAGTCGAACCTAACTTTTTTCCCTGGAGTGCTAGTTTTATTATGAGAAGAATCCATGTTATCAGAATTTCTTTCTCTAAGCGGCGTGACGTTCATATTCAGTCGCGTGTTTCTCAAGGTTTTTATCGTCTCGTATTGATGCTCTTCATCATCATCGATATCTTCCAGTTCCTCTATTTCAATGTCAGAAGTATCCAAGTTCAAAGCGGGGTTCTCGAACCCAGACTCGTTACATATGGATCTTTCTTTCGGCAACTTTCGCGGTATTTCGTAAGGATTTAACGTAACATTGTGTTGGGAAGAATTGTTTTTGTCGCTTTTGAAGGTCCTTTTGAACTTTTTAAAGACTTTCTTTGGCTTTAGCGATTTGAAGAATTGGTGCTTTTTCTTTGCTTCACTTGATTCGTTTGAGCTGTTGACTTGAGCGTTCCTGTTTAAATTCATTATATCAATTGCACTGAAGTGCGAGACGTCATGTCCAAGTATTTTGCTTTGTTTATTGAAGTTATCAGTCATGTCTCCTACATTTTCGTAGATTGGACTGTCAGGACGGTAGTTATCGATGTTTTCGTATTCGTTTTGAATTGCAGATTCGTTTACAGTCGATATTGTGCTATTAGTGTCGAATAGCCGTCGAGGCATCAGTGAGTTTGTAGAAGGGGCTGCTGGTACTTGTATAGGTCTATTCATCATCTCATCGTTGTATTCCAATTCAGTATTAGTATCATTTTTAGCTCCATTTAAGTTTAGAAAAGGATTTTCTCCTGGAGGAGGAATGTCGTAAAGATTTTTCAAATTCGGATCTAAGAAAGGATTAGTGTTTTTCTTCATTGAAGGGATGCGCTTTTTCTTTGTAATGATAGTAATTGTTTTTATTTCCATTATGTTACTTTCATTTAGGTCATCATCAAGAAATAAAGACTGATTCGATAAATTTGGAGAGTCCAACGCAAGTCTGTCAATAAAACTGAGATTGGAATTGCTGTTGTTGTTAACAAATATCTGATTTCTGATATTAGTGTGAACTGTTGTATGATTTATACTTGAGATATCATTGTGTTCAAGATTCTGTGTTGTAGATGATTTTTGTTCCATAATCGAAATTCCTGAATCAATAATATTGTCAGTATCGGATAAATTTAGCGGATTTTCTGTCATACATTTATTGTAATTTGTTTCTTCTTGTAAAATGGATTCATCAGTGTCTTGAACAGCTTGAACAACAGTGAAAGCGTCACTTGTTGATGGTTCCAGGGTCTCCATAACATAAGCCTCTGGTATCACAGCAGGTGTTTTATTATCAGGTACGATTTCAGTTAAATTTGCGTAAACATGTTCTGATGGGCCTTCTGAAGCAATGGTTATACTAGAATATTTAGGAATTACAGAACAGTTGTCCGAAAAAGTTATATCAACATCGAATTCATCGAATGTTGGTTCCGATAAATGTATTTTGGGTTCAGAGTTGTTTAACTTTGGTACAACAATTTCAGTCTTTGGATTGAAAACATTACCTCTCTCCTCATTGCCAACAGTAACAGGTTCTGAACAGTATCTCACATTCTTCCTTACATTCTCCAATTCTTTCACCAAAAACTCATTGACGGCAGATTTACTGATGCCTATGTCTAAGGCCGAGTTTTCAAAGGCAATGACATCGCAACTTTTGGACCTCTTCCTCTTCTTATTAGGCACGATTTCCATGGCGGTGTTGCACATAGGGTCTTCGTTAGCAAGTAGGTCCAGCGCCGGGTTGAGATACACGTTGGGACATGGTGCGGTGATAATTTTACGCTTCTGCGTCGGCACCACTTCGAATTGATTGTTGTCGATGGGCTCCATGGTGAAACTGGATAACAACAAAGAAGATTATTGAAAAATTATTTACCCTTTTTCGTTGTTATTATGAAATAAAAATTATTACATACAGTGTTTTTTTGTATCTTTAACTACTAAGAAAACAAAGTAAGACGTGAAATTCACCTACCGTGAAATTGAATATTTGGTTTGTATTCTAATTCAAAGATTTAAACAGTAGGTACAACTGTCTATGATGATTTTTATAGATACAAATGTTAATTTCGTCGAGGTAAAACACGATATATAAACACTTTTCATTCATAAAATGTTACATAAAGTTCATAGTCAACCAGGAAATTATCTCACCTTTTGTAGCCAAATTTCACGTTATTTCACATCAGCAAGTAACACTCTTATCATCCGCTAGGTATTTAGAATTATAATATCTAAGACTATAGCCAAAATTGTATAACTTTCATTCATAAAAATCACTTCTTCGATACGTAAACAAAAAACTGTAGGCAGGTGTTCGCAAACGGACGACGGTTACACTATTTTCTTCGAAAACTCAACATTTGAGAGGAACAGAGAGCATAAAACTCATACAGCCTGCGATTAGAGCTGAAGTTTTGAACGTAACCTAAATCGGATACACTAATAAAGTGACCTTTGACTAAAATTATCGTTATGTTGGCTACACTGTACACAAACGTCAAATCAAAAATAATGACAGTCTTGTGGATATATTTTCTAATTTTACAAAATTATTAATTTCAGTATATCTAATGAGTGTATTAATGCAGAAACCTTTTAAACAAATGTAGTTTAACATCGGAGCATCATTACAATTTATAGTTTCCTACATTCTAGTCAGAAATGTTAGACGTTGAAGTGCAGTATGACCTAGAATTTATCTACAGATTTTACTTGAAGATTGCGGCTGAAACGTTGCTGTATTTTAGAAATTTCGCTTTTTACATATGTCTGTGGGTGGTAGGGTATCTGTTGGTGTGCTGCGTGGTGTATCGGAGGTACGCGCGGCGTCTCCCGACCAGGACCCGTGGGGCTCTGCGAGCGAAGCGTGTTTTGCTCGTGGTGGCTCACCCAGATGACGAATGCATGTTCTTCGGGCCCACGGTGTTCCGCCTGTGCGAGCAAGGGGCTGACGTGCACCTAATTTGCTTATCTAATGGTTAGTCATGCTGTTATCACTTCATTTTCCTTATAACAACAAACCAATCCATAAATCTACTGTTCGTTTAAAACTACGTACATACATATAATCACACCTTTATCCCTAATAGGGTAGGCAGAGCGTAAACGACCTAAACAAAGGTCATTCCGCCGCGTCTGACAAAGTTTTGAGTATATGGCTCTAAAACTACTCTTAACTCTTTAAAACTACTGTGCTCAAAATGCATCTTTTTACCTTATTTTTCAGGAAACTTCGAAGGCAAAGGCCAAATACGGAGAGCTGAGCTATGGGATGCATGCAGAGAACTCGGAGTAAGAGATCAAAACATAAGCTTGATCATGGACACAAGATTAAAAGATGATCCAAAATGCCAATGGCCAGTTGAAGTGGTCGCTAAGCTCATACAACAGAAACTGGAGTCTTTAGACATAGATACACTTGTAACTTTTGATAGAGGAGGGGTCTCTTCCCATCCGAACCATTCTGCTGTCTTCTATACTATTGCTTACATGTTTGTAGAGCAAATTATGCCCAAAAGTAAGTCTAATTTGTGTAGCTATATGAGAAAAGCCCTTTAAATTGAACCTGCAAATATGTCACTCTTTTATTAAAACAGAGTAGAAAAGAGAAACTTAAATACTTCCATGCTGTACTGGGAGTGAGAGAAAACCATAGAATGTGCCAGCTGCATTTCCTCCCAAGCATGCTGTAAAATCCAGCTAGGATTATGATGGTTTCAATATATAATATAGGCAATGGGCTGACAACCTGCCACTACAGCAATATACCTACAAATCTATTTTAAATAACCCTCATATCTTTGTCAGATGTGGCGGAATGACCTTTGTTTAGGTCGTTTACGCTCTGCCTACCTCATTAGAGTTAAAGGCGTGATTATATGTATGTTTGTATGGAAAAGGGAAAGTATAGTAAATTATTAGCTTTCATGTTAATTGTTAATAATAGTTTTTTAATTTCTCACTCAAATAGTGAAAGTACACACAACAAAGAGAAACTTTTTTGATGTTAAGGCCAGTTCAGTTTTACTGAATTAGTCTGAGCTACTATACTATGTATCTGTATTTTTTTACGTACATATAATCACGCCCTTATCCCTAATGGGGTAAGCAGAGCGTAAACATCATCATTCGCTTGCCCTTATCCCATTTTCTTGGGGTCGGCGCAGTACGTTTTCTTCTTCCATTCATCCCTGTCAGCCGTCAATTCATCACTCACACCTGTTTTAGATATATCAGCTTTCACGCAGTCCATCCATATTTTCTTTGGTCGTCCTCTCCCAACATATCCATCCACATTCAAATTCATTACCCTTTTGCCTATATGACTTTCATCCCTCCGCATAACATGGCCATACCACGCAAGGCGATTTCCTCTTACTTTGTCGGTAAGCAGAGCGTAAACAACCTAAACAAAGGTTGTTCCGTCACATCTGACAAAGTTTTGAGGGTTTTTTAAGATAGATTTGTATATTGGTAGATAGATTGGTATATTGCTGTAGTGACAATTTGTCAGCCTATCGCCTTTTACAGCATACCCAGGAGGAAATGCAGCTGGCATGTTTTTCTTTTGCTCACAGTCCAGCATGGAAGTAATTTTTTATGTTGGATTTTCTTCTGTTGCAGGATGTACGGTGTACACTTTAGACTCTGTAAATGTATTAAGAAAATACATGGGTTTCTTGGACCTTCCACTTAGTTTTCTTCTGTCTTCCAAGAGGTAACAATTTTTTTAACTTCTCTACAATTTAATATTAGTACAGTTATTTTTTTTTACGATGCATTATCGATACTGACGCGATTTGCGGCCCGTAAACTGCTTTTTCTTTGCAACTTAGCTGAGGTTCAATTTTCGTGACCGCAATCATAACTTTGTTACAAACATACTGTTTTGCAGTTGAATTCCTTTAAGTTGTTAGATCAAGCCGTATATGAGCTGTAAAACAAGTTGGTATCTACAACGCAACGTTAATAAAACGGAGTATAAACTGTACTGCTTTACAATTTAAAAACACAGTAAGTTCTTTTAGATTTATAATGATAATCTGCTTAGTTTTTCCTTCCAGAAATGTGGCATTATCCTTCCTTAGTCTTAAAAATAAAAGCGTAATCCAAAAAATTATAAAATACAATTACGATCGCGTTTCGCGGCAAAATGTCGGAAAGCACTTACTGTGTTTTAAAATTGTGGGGCAGTGTAGGTAAGGCCATGTAATTTCATCTTACAACCACAACAATGTGTGTTGTGGTTTTCACGTACACTCAAGGATAGCCTTGTTTTTACATACCTAATGTTGAAATTAACTGCCTACGTGGTCTAGCGGTTAGAGCCATAGGCTCACGACCCGGAGGTCCCAGACAATTACTTTGTGTTGTTGTTTCTAGTTTGGTTAGGACATTGCAGACTGATCACCTGATTGTCCGAAAAGGAAGATGATCCATGCTGTCGGGTGGGCATGTAAATAGTCGGTACTGCGCCTGATTTCTCTCTGGTCGTGTCAGTTAATCTGTCCCAACAGAATAAGAGATTGAAGGAATAGAGAGTGCACCTGTGTGTAGCGCAAACACTTGGGCACGAAACACTAATCCTGCGCAGTTGGCATGTCTCTGAGAAATTGGCCGCTATCATCGAAAATCGGTGGGCGGACTATTATTATTATTATTGGTGCTGAAATCCAATATTTTTATATTGATTAAATTATTCTCATTCAAATATTTTAAAATAATATGTAAGTACCACCATTTTCAAATAATACGCATTTATTTTACTCTTTAAATTGAAATTATAAATTCTTGCCCAAGCCCTTTAATTACTTTTCTTGCGATTTGGCGGCGCCACTTTCGCTATACTCCTACTGGGTCTCTATTTTCATGGAGTTAGAAGCAAATTTTATACAATGGTCAAATCTTCGGGTTGGCGCATTTTAGATTCAATTATTGACTACAATAAAATTATATTCTTCCATGCTGGCCTGGGAGCAAGAGAAAAACATAAAATAGAATGTGCTAGCTGCATTTCCTCCCGGGCATGCTGTAAAAACCGAGGAGAGAGAAATCCGACGGTTTCAGTATATTGTATAATTTAGGCGATGGGATGACACCCTGTCCTACAGCAATATACCCACAAATCTATCTTAAATAACCGTCAAAACTTTGTCAGACGTGGCGGAACGGCCTTTGTTTAGTTTGTTTATACTCTGCCTACCCCATTAGGGATATTGTCTTTTTAGCTAGTGGATTCTCGAGTCGAAAGACGTGATTATAAGTATGTATCAGTGGCGAAGGGTCCATACAAGCAGATTCCCGTCGGCTTCCCTTTCAAGAATTCCACCTCCACCAAATCCGGAATTACGTCGAAACTGTACAGTACTTGAATGTTTTTTTTGCTTTGGCTTACCCTCGATAAAATTGCACCCCTCACTACTGGTATTTATCACTACATAGCATAAAACAAATTCGCTTTCCTGTCCCTATATCCCTATGTATGCATAAATCTTTAAAACTACGCAACGGATTTTGATGCGGATTCTTTTAATGGATAGAGCGATTCAAGAGGAAGGTTTATATGTATAATACATGCATAATATGGTAGAGAAACACTGATGATTTCCGTGCGAAGCCGGGGCAGGTTGCTAGTATAAGTATAAAACCTTAAATAGGGAATATGCATAACTTTTTTTAAACTATTAGTAAGAATTACTGTCACCATAAATGAACGGATGTGAAGGAATTTTCACAAATTATTCATTAGTTTACGAGTATAATGCCTTAAAGTGGTTAGTTAAAAAGAGAGGTCCGAGCTGTCATGTGACGTCATAAGACAGGAGCGCCATACTAATTCCATATAAATTGTCGTTTCGAAGAGAGAGATAGATGGTCTGTCTGTATAATGGTATATCTCGGTGATTTTTTGATCAATTTTATTTCTGTTTTCACTGTTCTTTTTATAATATAAGATATTTGTAGTAAATAAGTTCAGTTACTGAAAATATGTTATATGCCCTATTGCAGATACTTCCTCCGCTGGACGGAGAGCAGGCGCGTGGTGCGAGCGATGAGACAGCACAAGTCACAGATGGTGTGGTTCAGACATCTGTACGTCGCGTTCTCCCGGTACATGGTAATCAACACGCTCCGGCGAGTCAGCTTATCTGATATCGAGCTGGAACTGGCTGTTGATGATTGATAGTGGTAGGTGTTTGAGTTCTTCTCTCCAGGGCCCGTATTATTATCAGCACGTGAGACAGAAAGCGAGTTTGTGTTCGTACCAGATACGGAGTGTAAGGGAACTGAACTACTATCAGCAGGATTTTGTTTCAGAAAGTGAAAAATAAAAGGTTTTCCATACAAATTGTTTTCCGATTCAGTCGAACTGGTCATTTTGTGTGGGAAGTTCAATTATTTTTTTCATCTCCTGAAAGAAATTCCTGGTGAAGGTTGTTCGGTTTTATTGAGTGAGCAACCCCTATCAGTTTGCGGAACGCTGCTGTCCCTTACACCCGGTATGTCATTTCTGTTCATAATAGCCTATCAAGTCCATACTTAATTTTGCTCTCAATCTTGAGATCACATTATAAATACGAACCTGGGACTGGTAAGGGTATGCTGATCATTTGACTGAAACCGTAGATATATTTTAATAATACGAATTTGAAATACTTCCATGCTGGTCTGGCAGCGAGAGAAAAACATAGAATGTGCCAGCTGCATTTTCCCCCGGGCATGCTGTAAAACCAGCTAAGGGATCCGAGGGTTTCAGTATATTGTATTTTAGGCATTACTGCAATATACCTACAAATCTACCTTAAATAACCCTCAAAACTTTGTCAGACCTGGCGGAGTGCCCATTGTTTGGGTCGTTTGCGCTCTGCCTACCCCTTTGGGGATGAAGGCGTGATTATATGTATTTATGTAAAAGTTGCCTGGCAGAAATTGCTACCCTAGCAATAAGGCCGCCTAATTGTACTATGTTTGTTTTGTAATGTTTGTTCCTGTACAATGTGTTGTTTATGTACAATAAAGAATATTTGTATTGTATATATGTATGCGAATTGAAATGTGCATACGAAAAACTAACTTTCGCATGGCAAAGTTACTCATTCGTATACGCATTGGGATTCGAGTGATTAAAAAACCTGATAGCTCAGGGGTCAGTGACCCTATCTGCTTTGCTAAAGAATGTGGGTTTGATTCTCACACTACACATACCGGTTGTAAGGAACAGCGTTCACCTCAATCAGACAGTTTGTATGGAAAAGCCGTTTTTCTTCACTTCCTGGAAAAAAACTGGGTGGAAGTTGTTCAGTGTCGTTGACTTAGCAAGCCCTATCAGTTTGCGGGACGCTGTCCCTTACATACCGTAATTGTAGTCTATTTTCAATTGTTGGCGTTGAGTCTGAGTTTTCATAATAATTTATGTATGATACGGCGTAGCGGCGCTAGGACCTGCTAAATATTTTAATAATGTCAAAAATGCATGTTATATAAGTATTTTAGACTATTTCTTGAACTTTCTATCAAAAATGGCTATGCATTGAAATTTGGTAAAGAAAATTGGTCAATTATTCATACAAATTATTGTAAATAATTCGAACTGCATTATAAATATTTTTTAGGACTCAGGACTTACAAAGAAATTAGAATTTTCATAAATGCAACAATAAAATGTTCTTCTGTATACGGGGTGTAAGGGACAGCGTCCCGCAAACTGATATGGGTTGTTCAGTCAACGAAACTGAACAACTATCACCAGGTTATTATTATTATGTGTGTTTTACCATATCACGGGACTATAGAGTCCCGGATTTTTGGAAGGCATAGTATTATTATTTTTAAGGAAATAAAAAAAAAATGCTTTTCCATACAAATTGTCTGATCGAGGAGGTCATTTTTTATTGGAAGGTCATTTTTTTAATCTCCTGAAAGAATTTTCTGGTTAAAGTTGTTCAATTTCATAGACTGCGCAACCCCAATCGGTTAGCGGGACGCTGTCCCTTACACCCGGTATGCATACATAGCTTAGGTTTTGAGCTAACACACATGTTTTTATAGAACAGTGTTTCGAACACTCGATATCATATTTTTTAATATTCTATGTACCCTGTTTAATGGCGAATAAACGATTATCTTATCATAAGAACAGCAGTCATGGATAAAGAAGTCCAATATTTTTGTTTTTATTTTTCCATGTTTTATACATACATACATAAAATCACGCCTTTATCCCTTACGGGGTAGGCAGAGCGTAAAACGCCTTCTTAAATGTTTAATAGAAATCACTAGGTAATCGTCTGTCAAGATTAAATTACCTCAAACATTCTAATTTTTTTCTGTTTCGTTGTACATAAGTAAATGTATATATGTATAATCCGTATGTATGTATAGATATTCTAATTAATTTTCATTCTTTGAAAAATCAATGTGAAGTAATTTATATATATAACAAGTGTTATGTGATGTGTGAATGTTTAATTAAATAGATATAACGAATATTTCATAGTTTAAGTATTACATGGTATTACTTATTACTGAATTTTGTATTTAATTCAAAATTCTTATTAACAGAATACCTTGGTATTTGCATTTTAGCCATATCTTTCTGTGATATCGTCTTTGCTTATGTCATAAGCTTCAAGCCACTTTAATTATGTTTGTATAATTTTATACTTCGGCTAATATAAGCTTGTTATTTGTAAAAAAAAACACATTGTTACTTTAAACATCTCCAATAAATGACAAAGTTAACATTGTTAATAACAAGTTTTATTTGTCAAAACACCTACAGGATCTTTAACTAGAGACAAACTAACTACAATACAAACAATACATAACAGGTCAAATTATTTTATTTTTGTTGGCCTCAAAATACTCATAGGACATTTTACAACAAATGTTATTTAAATACATTATTATTTTACTTACATTTCAATGCGAGAACCTTCGAAACTTTTATTTAGCTAAACATTTAAAAATTGACAATTTTAGCGTTCTAGTAGGTATGCTACTGTCACGTGCATACCTTAGACAATTTGCTACAGAACAGATACAATATTATAGAAGGGGGAAAACAATTGCTGGCCATATTTCAGGCTGTAATTCTACTCATGAAACTGAACAACTTTCCCCAAGGAACAGCTCGAAATACGAAAAAGAAAATTGACCCTCCTCATACAAGTCAGCGGCTCGAGACAATTTTTATGGGAGGTCCAATTTTTTTTTTTATATTCCTACCTATGTTCCTTGGGAAACTTGTTCAGTTTCAAGGGTAGAATCACACCCTAACATATAGCCGGCTATTTTTTTACTCCCGTTATAGAATACTGATTCACCAAGGGACCAAGAACATCCGTACGGCAAGCATAACGGAATTTATATTTAATTAATTATTTATTTATTTAAACATGCATTACGTCAACATTACATGCATTAAAACTCTTAAAATACATCGAAGGATATCTCCATAAACTTTATCTCATAAAAAGGCTGTTTAGAAAAATAAAAAGAATTCTTTAAGTGTGTACTTAATTTTATTTGGTAACTGCAACAAATATACTATAACAATTTAAAAGCAAAAGCTATATTCACCTTTATTACTATGTTAGTATGTCTTATATTTGGTGTATTGTAGGAAGTGAGAAATGACCATACTTTGGTCCGAAAGACGTGCCTACGATATATTGTCAAAGTTAATGAAATGGCCTCTGGAACATTACGACTCGTATTCATAACTACATAAGTTACTTGTATTAAAATTTAATATATATAGTATTCCAGAAAATTAAGTACTCTCCAAGAAATCCCTCTGAGAAATATAAAAAGTACAACATAGCACACAAGCGCTATGCGATGCTAAAAGCGGGTTTGCTAACGAATTCTAACATCTACTAATAAAAGACTACTCTCAAATATATATATCACGCTGTATTTGATGTAAACCTTATTACAACATAAGTAAAAAAAACTTAATTAAAAAGTGCAGTTATGAAGCGAATAAAATACCTGCTCAAAGCTCACATAGACGGTAACCAACAACTTTGTACAGTAAAAACTAAAAACGTAACCGATACAAAATATTCTGCGGGAGCTCTGAACAGAACAGAAATAAATACTCGGCCATAGAAGTCGCTACATATCCAAACAAAAACTCAAGGAACACTGAACACAAAATTTCATTAAGAATGTAAAGTGAAATAAGTATTTAACATATACATTGTACTGATCTTTTGACATTGTAACTCCGCGACAGAGCACTAAACAGAGAGCTAAAAATAAATAGGAAATAATTAAGTCTCAAATCAAATGAAAAGTTCATAAATTGTAACCGTCGATATATACGTAGATACAATCTGGAATGTCACACAAATATTAAAAAAATACTGATTTGTTAAATAACAAAACTTACAATAAAATATACAAGCAATCACTAGAACCGGGGGTGTTGCAACTTGAACCCGATACCAGACTGCCAGAAGATTGTATACTTCAATTGGAGATATCACTTCTAGAATGTGAGGTAGCTCCTTGGTCATTCCTATCCAACCAACGCAGCTATCGCTGTCCTTATCTAAACTCATCAAAAATGTCTCTCTCCATATTATTGGAATTAGACACTCACAGTGTTAATCTTTTCACAAACATGACAATAAAAGACGTGAAAAGTTTCACTAAGGTGAGATTTGAACCCACGACTAACGTACCGTACGCTCTAACCAACTGAGCCACCGAGTGACTTGACGTAACTAGCGACCTCTATGAAATGTCAATGTGTGACGTCGGGTCAATAAGCAGTGCATGTTGTGTTTTTGTTTTTTATGTCCTGTTTTTAGTTGTAATTGTTAAATAAATAATGTTTCAATCCCACCAGAGTGAAACATCTAACCTGTTTTCATGTATGTCTCTCTTTCTAGCGTTCTATTCGCTATACCCTCCCCGCTATACAATACAACACTCTATCTCCATTTGACGTGATAAAATCTTGGATACAATAGATATTAGATGCCCTCCCAGAATTCCCTATCACCGCCCCATACCATTTAAATAAGTTAGTTTTACATACATTCATCTTGCAACACCCCTATTATTATATAACCAAACTACCGTTCATGTATTCCGGTTTTTTATTTATATATTGCACCAATATACGTTTGTCTCAGTAACGTTAGTGCCGACTAACCTGGTACTATTGCGCAAAGTACTTAAGTGTAAGGGCTGGTTTCCAAGGTGGGCCAACATTCATCATCATCCTAGCCTTATCCCGTATCTCTCGGGGTCGGCTACCTAATCTAGGGATTGAACGAGGGTACTGGGCCAACATTAACCAACTATAATTATTCCCAACTCAATTTTAGAATAAAGGTAAACAAAGTTTCATGTCTTTTAATCGAAGATCTTGTTCCTTAATAAGTTTTAACTATTACATTATGACATCATAATGAAATAGTAGTTTTAGTAATTTAACAAATTTGCCAACACATATCATTTATTTTTGAAATGTGTATTTGGATAAAAAGATACGAAACTTTGTTTACCTTTATTCTAAAACTGTGTTGGAAATACTAAGTACGAGTTAGCCATTTGCTGTAAGTTGGGTCTAAGTCATAAAATATCGCTTTCTTCTCACTGCAAGAACACTTCGAAACCATGAGATAATTTATGACACTATTTGCAGCGAACTGAATCTACTTAGTAATTGATATACTCTATAGTAATTTCAATGTTCAGCTCTAATATGGAAGGATATATTTCAATTCGCCGTTGCAGAAGACACGACTTTACAAGTCCATATCCATAACTGTCCTTTTCTATCATGACATAACAGAAAATGACGAATTTGGCTAAGTCGTGCTCTCACCGAATCGATAGCATAGTCCTACATTGGCCCACCATAGAAACTCACCATAAAGTTATTATAATACACAACAGCCAAAGACCTGCTCTAAACAGGATTACCTAACGGAACAACGACAAGTTAGAACGCGGCCTAAAATGCCTTACAGTAAGGGGCCGTCAATATTGCACATTCGCTACATTCAGCACTTGTACAACGACTCGTGAACCACTCTTTCCAAGTGTCAATGTGCAATATTAACGGCCTTTTACACATCATCAATTCTCGTTTTCTAATGGATAGTTCTCCAAAAAGTTTGACAATTTTATTAATAAGGTAACGACAATACTACCTGTTAACCACTGACTACATCGACTTATTAGTATTATTTAAATAGTATCTATACCACATCTCAATGATAGTAATATTTCTCTATTGGTATCGCCCCGGCGAGAGACCTGGATATCTAGATTTAGGGATATAAAATGCTGCTTATGGCCACGGGTTGGTGTTTTAATTATGAAAATACTACGAGGCAATGGATACATGCTTCAACAGCCATTGGAGCCAATTCGGATGAAGACACAACTTATTTAAATCCTGTCACTTTCAAAATATTGAATAAAAAAGAGACGTGACACGCCTTAAATAAGACAGCACGTAAACAGATGGCATATTCTTATTTTCCGCACTATAAGTCACTTTGACATAATTAAAATCAGCTGTTGTATGTATTTTTCTCTTTATTGAATGTTTAAGAAAGTGACAGGTATAATATCTAACCGAATCGGCGCCATTATAGATTAAAAATAAATGGGATTAGACTGCCAGCAGCCGTTTAAGAGCGATCTATGTCGCGCGGGGCGTGAGCGTGAGAAACATACGAGCGGGCGCGGGCGCGGGCGCTGGCGACGGTTGGCATTTTGAATTTGGAATATTCTGGAAATTGTATTTGTAAAGCACCACCCAGACCTTCCGATCCTACATACACATAGTCACGCCTTTATCCCTAATGGGGTAGGCAGAGCGTAAACAACCTAAAACGAAGGTCGTTCCGCCATGTGACAAAGTTTCGAGGGTTATTTAAGATATATTTATATACCTTCCGATCCTATCATATAGAATTGGACAAAATGTTACAATTTGAGCCAGTTTCTGCTGAGTGCGAGATTTTGTCCCTAAAATCACGCTGTCCATTTGCAAAAGTGGCAGTTTTAAAATATTTCAAGGAAATTCGCGTTACCCTATTTGAATATGGAATTAATCGATTTTTTAACATGAGTTTTGCCCAGTCTGCAGTTTTTTTCGCATATTTGCTTTGTTTGAGATGGTCACACCTTCCGATTAAGGATGTAGGATCGGAAAGTCTGGGTGGTGCTTAATTTCTACATTTCTTACGCTCGATTCCGCGCCGGATTCCTTCTGGAAGGTTCGGGAGGCAGACCGGACAATAAACATCTCAAAATTAACTAGTTAGGGCCACTTACTTAGTTATGTCATAGGATGATTTGATAATTCAAATTTTCGCGAAATCCCTAGGGATATTGCGAAAACACGGATAATTCGTTTTTCGTTTTACAAGAGCCAATCAAAGTTTTGCAAAATCCCTATCTTGTTCCAGTAAGATTGAGAAACATTTCTACCACTATCTAATTGTTCGTGTTTTCGCAATATTCCTAGGATTTTTGTGAAATTGCGAAATACCAAATCATCCTACGACAGTTATATATTACACATTCTCTACTAGGCTTGGAAATTGTTACAAAGTTGTTAAGTTTATAAAGTAACATGCTTTTTTGCGGTCCTAAGCCCTAGTACAGTCGGGCGATGTAAAAGGTGACCACTTGGACTATATTTTGAGGTTAGGAAAGTGGTTAGCGTTTACATTGTCTGACTGTACTTACATTTGGTTTCTCCGTACTGTGCTGAGTTGTGTGAGTGTGCTATTTATGACTGAAAGAAAGAAACAAAAAAACAGTTGAAAATTAATTTGTAAAATTCATGCAAGATTTGTATTAGAAATCACAATTTTATTATTAGGGAAATTCAGTATGACACAGCTACACGTTTTTACTTTTAAATCATTGCTTTGAACAGCCTGCCCAAAACATTTGCGAAAATTGTTATTTAATATTTTGGAAAATAAGAAAAATACTTATAAATGTAACTGTATCATACTGCATTAAAAACTGTTTAGAGAAATTTAATTCCGAAAGAAAATCAAAACGATTGAATAAAAAATAAAACATGTTAATTACAATTTAAATTATTGTTAGTAACAAAAGCACTACTTTGGTGTTTAGTGTTTAATTTAGTAATAGAAGAATATAGTAAGCGGAAAAAAAGCGAGGCACCATTCTAAATAGTTTATAGTAGGAACAAAAAATACTTGTATCCAAACTCAATACATATTTTTAAAATATAATTTAATTCGAATGTTGTGTATGAAGTAGACTAATCCGTACTGGACCCACGTGGTCGACTAATTTGGGGTCGGCTCGTGCCTCTTGGCGACGTATGAGTTGATATGATAATGACAACTTTATCACGTTGAATTAAAAGTAAACCAATCACAATTTTTCATACCTGGTGTAAGGGACAGCGGCCCGCAGACTGATAGGGTTGCTCAGATACTGTACATCTTTTCAGGAAGAGAAAAAATAAAAATTTGCTTTTCCATACAAAATGTTCACCTCGATCGGACAATTTATATATATGGAAAAGCATTTTTGTTTTCCTGAAAAATCTTCCTGGTGGAATTTGTTTAGTATCATCATTGACTGAGCAACCCCAAAAATCAGTTTGCGGGACGCTGTCCCTTACACCCGGTGTGTAACAACATTCCGAAATAGAATCTAAAGAGTTTTGCCCGCTTTACCACTTACTATTTCTTAGTGCACTCATGCTTATAGTAAAATTATTCATGCAAGTTGTAAGAAGAACAATCGATTTAAGACCGCAATAGATATACATGCTGTTAGTTTACAGTTTACGATACTTTCCGGAAAGGAATGAAAGGTGTAAGGGACAGCTACCCGTCTTCTTCTTAGCGAGTGGATTCTCGAGTCGAATGACCCGATGAACCCTGGTGTCAGAGTTTTCAAACCGCCTAATAGCACAGCTAATAGGGCCTCTGACATGGTTTGAGTCACGACCACAATCAAAGACAGCGACCGGGACCGACTGCTTAACGTGCCCTCCGAAGCACGGAATCTTTTTTATTTTCGAACAATCAGGTGATTTAGCCTTCCCGTAAACTGTGAGCACGAGAAGGCGTCCCTTACACCCACCCTGTACAGATTTATATTGCTGAAATGATGGGCCAATATCATCAACGGCAGTCATAACCAATGCTACTTAAAGTCAAACCGATATGCTAACTTTACGTATAACATGCACAAAACGCTAAGACGAAAGAAGATACATATACGTACCTACGTTCCTTCTTTAATATGTATACGTATATATGGCCCATCAATTGCCTCTACTGATATTTTAAAGGCTATCGGGAGTTTGTGCACATACCCATATTAAATTGGCCGTTCTAGAAATCAGCTCTGATACGAATCTAATATGGACGAGTGCACGAACGCCCTTCGTCCAACATGCCAGCTAAACCCTACTGGCCCGACATGCAAATTATATTACCATACATAAGTTTTACATCCATTTCCAAGCTTTACAGAGTAATGTTAGTCCGCCCTTTACCAATCTAAATCCTATTCCAAGCTATGCTTACAGGGTTACTTGTAACTCGTGAAACAGACCGAAATGACCGCAATGAAACAATATAACCTACCACTTCCAAATATAAGCCTATATCAATCAATGATCTAGGTTTTTAGTGTGGAAAGCCTATAATACAGGCTGGCTATGTTTATATGGATACAAACTTCATACGGAGTAGTTCATTCGAGGTTACTGAACAGCTTACATTCAATCGATTTTGAAAAAGGAATTCCATACTAATTTATATGATCCAATAAATATACGATGTAATGTTTATTTTTTTTCTAAAATTCGTATAACAAATTAATCTACACAAGATCTCTGAGTTACCCCGCAATAGTTGCAGTTTCTTTCGTCATATGCGGACCTACATTCCTTCAGGACAGTAACTATTTATTACCAACAAAAGACATCAAATTTAAAGTCGCATTTTTGGAAACGCCATACGATGATGATGACCAACACAAGTTACAAGTAACCCTCAATTTCCGTGCGTATCCCTGCCCGCCCCCTTTAGCCCCCCGCGCATTAAAGTCCCCCGTGGCTTACTCGTTGTCGGCGCGCATGCCGCGCACCTCGCCCTCGCGGCGCAGTCGCTCCAGCTCCTCCTTGGTGCGCTCCTCGATGGCGCGGATGTCGGCCATCGTCATGCCGTGCCAGTCGTCCATCATGCAGAACACTTGTCTGCAATTGGAGGAAATTGTGTTCATTATGGAGTCCTCATTAAAGTCATTAAAACTCATAGGCGGATTTTTTTACATACATACATACAATCACGCATTTATCCCTAATGGGGTAGGCAGAGCGTAAACAACCCAAACAAAGGTCGTTCCGCCACTTCTGACAAAGTTTTGAGGGTTATTTAAGATAGATTTGTTAGTATATTGCTGTAGTGACAGGTTGTCAGCCCATCGCCTAAATTACAATATACTGGAACCCTCGGATCCCTTAGCTGGTTTTTACAGCATGCCCGGGAGGAAATGCAGCTGGCACATTCTATGTTTTTCTCTCGCTCCCAGGCCAGCATGGAAGATTTTACATACCACGCCCGGAATTGACGAGTAGATTTAAATTTAGATTTTGCAGGTAGCGTTTTCAATTGAGCCCACAATCTTACAGAGCCAGTCACTTCCATGCTGGACTGTGAGCGAAATAAAAACATAGAATGTGCCAGCTTCCTTTCCTCTTTATATATCTTTTTTATTTCCTCCCAGTCATGCTGTAAAAACAGCTAAGGGATCCGAGGGTTTCAGTATGTTGCAATTTAGGCGATAGGCTGACAACTTTTCACTACAGCAATATACCTACAAATCTTAAATACCCTCAAAACTTCGTCCGTCGTGGCGACACAACCGTTTAGGTCGTTTATGCTCTGCCTACCCCATTAGTGATAAAGGCGTGATTATATGTATGTATGTCTACAATTGAGCCCACAATCTTAAAGAGCAAGTCGCTCAGATAAACACAAAAGAATAAAAAAATTAAGAAATAAAATATCTCACCTATGGAATATGGTGAACAACCGCTTTTCTGATTTGTGGATGACATTTTCTACTTTGCTCTGAAATAGGAAACATTTATAATTAATAAAAATTGCACACACAAACAAACTTCGATATACACATACGAAACCGACTCGATACGTTACGCGAGCAAAGTGAGCACGATCTTATCTTATCTTATTTAGCCGTTTGTGTCCCACTGCTGGGCAAAGGCCTCCCTCCTCTCCACGATTCCCTATTTTGTGCTTCTTCCGGCCAATTTTTGAGGAAGGCATCGAGCTCATCCTTCCATATATTTTACTAAAATTAACTCGAAAGAGTTACGCGAGCAAAGCGAGCGCGACACTTCACCATAATTAACTACAATTAAAGAGAAATGAATCAATAAAGAGGCTAAGCGAGCGAAGCGATCGCGTCATTTCTAGAAACTCATTATTTATTTATTTAACAGTTTATTGCACACCTGATCATACAGAGGACATAAACATAAAAAACAATAGTTCAACAGGTACAGCTTATCTCTAAAAATAAATCTCTTCCAGCTGACCTACGGTAGTGAGAGTGCATAAGTGAGGCAGATAAGGCGTCTACAATTTAAAATATAATACGAAATGCGATTCAAACCCTAATATCACAAATACTATAAGTATGCAACGTGTAACAGAAAGGGTATATGCACCCGGATTAACAGAAAGGGTATATGCACCCGGATTAACAGAAAGGGTATATGCACCCGGATTAACAGAAAGGGTATATGCACCCGGATTAACAGAAAGGGTATATGCACCCGGATTAACAGAAAGGGTATATGCACCCGGATTAACAGAAAGGGTATATGCACCCGGATTAACAGAAAGGGTATATGCACCCGGATTAACAGAAAGGGTATATGCACCCGGATTAACAGAAAGGGTATATGCACCCGGATTAACAGAAAGGGTATATGCACCCGGATTAACAGAAAGGGTATATGCACCCGGATTAACAGAAAGGGTATATGCACCCGGATTAACAGAAAGGGTATATGCACCCGGATTAACAGAAAGGGTATATGCACCCGGATTAACAGAAAGGGTATATGCACCCGGATTAACAGAAAGGGTATATGCACCCGGATTAACAGAAAGGGTATATGCACCCGGATTAACAGAAAGGGTATATGCACCCGGATTAACAGAAAGGGTATATGCACCCGGATTAACAGAAAGGGTATATGCACCCGGATTAACAGAAAGGGTATATGCACCCGAAAGGATTAGTGGAATAAATAGTATGCCTTATGACTGTTATGCGACTGCAAATTAGTCCTATTCAAGATAGTATAACATATTGTTATGCTTACAATACAGTATGCCAAAATATAATTATGAAACCAGACCATGAAACTGAACAACTTTCCCAAAGAAACATAGGTCAAAATAAGAAAAAACGTAGTAGTATGGAAAGTCATTTTTTTATTTTCGACCTATGTTCCTTTGGGACAGTTGTTCAGTTTCATGGGCTGGTTCATATTCTCTCGGGTGCATATACCCTTCCTGTTTCACGTTGTATATAGGTCACCTGCAGGCCGAAGCACTTGAACTCAGCGGTGACCAGTTTGTAACAGGTCATGGTGATTATATGTCCATACATATGTATTTTTTTTTATTTAAGAAATGGGTTTGCTCTTGACTCCAGTCTAGGTCGGGAACGACTGAGACGGAGTCGACGATGGTGCGAGCTCACCCAGAAGATGCCTGTTCACTGTAACTTGGAAATGTTGGGGGTATGTATGTACGTAAGATCTTTATGGTACCTTAAAAATCTTAAAACTAAAATAGAAGATTAAGACAATAGTGGCAAATATAATCACCATGACCTTATTATATCCCATCTCCCTAGGCGTATCCCGTATCTCACGGGGTCGGCTTCCTAATCTAGGGGATTGAACGAGGGTACTGGTTTTTACACAGAGCGACTGCCATCTGACCTCCGCAACCCAGAAGGGAAACCAGACCCAATCCTAGATTAGGTCACAGTTTTCAAGCCGCCAATGCTTAGCACTGGCCTCTGATATGGCATATTATATGTATGTAGTTATATATATATCTGACTCACCTGCAGGCCGAACCACTTGAACTCGGCGGTGACCAGTTTGTAGCAGGTCATGACCGGCTTAACCTCCTTCATCCAGTTGGGTCCGAGCAGCGGGCCGCGGCCGGTCTTCGCGGACTTGAACTTGGTGGGGTCGGTCTCTGGCTTGTAGTCGCCGGACGACGGCCCGATGTCGTTCGCGATGTCGATTTGCACGATCTCGCGCATCTTCAGCTTCTCGCCCTCCAGTTCGTGGACCTGGAATTGGGAAGTACATACATACATAAATCACGCCTTTATCCCTTACGGGGTAGGCAGAGCGTTTAACGCCTCGTAAAAGGCGCTTTCGCCACGGCTGACAAAAATTGAGGGCAATTTTAGATTGTAATATGTATTGCTATAGTGACAGGTTGTCAGCCCATCGCCTAAATTACAATACACTGTAACCCTCGAGTCCCTTTTGCTGACTTCAACAGCATGCCCGGGAGGAAGGGCAGCTGGAACATTCTATGTTTTTCTATCTCTCCCAGTCAAGCATTGGGCAGTAAGCGGTCACAATGCACTGAGAACTGGTATGTGTACATGGTGTCAAAAATAACTGACTTTGGGATAAGAAACGGAAGAACTTTCTTCAAGGAAAATACATACATACTAGGCAGAGCGTAAACAACCTTAAGAGGTCGTTCGCCACGTCTGACAAAGCTTTGAGGGTTATTAAAGATAGATTTGTAAGTATATCGCTGTAGTGACAGGTTGTCAGCCCATCGCGTAAATTAAAATATACGGAAACCCTCGGATCCCTTAGCTGGTTTCTACAGCATGCCCAGGAGGAAATGCAGCTGAAACATTCTAAGTTTTTCTTTCGCTCCCAGTCCAGCATGGAAGTAAGTGTACATGGTGTCAAAAATAACTGACTTTGGGATAAGAACCTGAACCACTTTCTTCAACATACATACTTATAATCACGCCTTTGTCCCTAATAGGGTAGGCAGATTGTAAGGCTTCTGTGTATTGCAATTTAGGCGATGGGCTGACAACACGTCACAATAGCGATACACATTTCAGTCTAAAATAGCCCTCAAAACTTGTCAGACGTGGCGGAACGACTTTTTTCTTAGGTCGTTTACGATAAGAAACTAAACAACTTTCTTCAAGGAAAATACATAATAGGAAAATACTTATAGGTCCTAATATAAGGTGATTACAGGTCCTTTTGTACTGAAATGACATTTCTGATACGGACTCAAACTAGCTGTCAGTCTCAAGTGCTGTTTATAATTACGGGCTTTAGCATATTGAGATTAATTTCCTGCATGTGTCTCGTTACTAAATGCCGCATAATTAGATAGTGCAGGAATCGCCAACCTAATCGCAAACCTATTAAATGTCACTATCAGATTAATATTCACATGTTACCATTTATTAGACGCAGAAATATTATACTTCCATGCTGGCCTGGGAGTGAGAGAAAAACATAGTATTTGCCAGCTGCTTTTCCTCTCGGGCATGCTGTTAAAACCAGCTAAGAGATCCGAGGGTTTCAGTATATAGGCGATGGATTATATGTATGTATGTAGAAATATTATAAAAAAATATTACATACATACCTGTCACTACAGCAATATACCTACAAGTATATCTTAAAATAACCCTCAAAACGTTGTCAGACGTGGCGGAACGACCTTTGTTTAGGTCGTTTACGCTCTGCCTACCCCATTAGGGATAAAGGCGTGATTATATGTATGTATGTATGTAAAATTAACCACTCGTATACAATACATACATACCAGGTGTAAGGGACAGCGTCCCGCAAACTGATAGCTCAGTCAACGACACTGAACAACTATCAGCAGGAATTTTTATTTTTAATTATTACTTTGCAACCGGTTCAAATTTCGGAAAAACAGACTAACCCAGAACATATTATGTTATGCGGTTGACGTTCTTTAAAGTTGTAAAGAAAAAGCAGTTTATGGGACGCAAAATAAGTTGTCATCGATAACTTAGTTTTCTCAACGTGTCTGAATTGAAAAGGCCCTCCACTAAGTTTTTGTTCGTATAATTTACACATAGGATTATTGTCTGAGACCTGCTATCTATTATCATATATTATCTAATTCCCTTCCTAAAAGCGAAATTGCTATCACTGTTATCGTACAAAAATATTATAAAGATTTTATAATTAGATAATGAATGCGGTAGTCTGAACCCGTTATCTACAATGTCGCCAAGGTTAAAACAAACATACTATATAATCACGCCTTTATCCCTAATAGGGAAGGCAGAGCGTAAACTACCTAAACAAAGGTCGTTCCGCTACGTCTGACAAAGTTTTGAGGGAAATTAAAGATAGATTTGTAGGTATATTGCTGTGGTGACAGGTTGTCAGCTTATCGCCTAAATTATTTACAATTCACTGGAACCCCCAAATCTCTTAGCTGGTTTTTACAGCATGCCCGGGAGGAGATCTTCTTCTATCGAGTGGGTATTGAGTCTATCGACCCGATGAACCCTGGTGTCAGAGTTTTTAAACCGCCTAGTAGCACAACTATCAGGCCTCTGACATGGTTTGAGTAACGACCACTAGCAAAGACAGTGACCGGGACCGACGGCTTAACGTGCCCTCCGAAGCACGAAATGTTTATCTTTTTCGGACAATCAGGTGATTCAGCCTGCAATGTCCTAACCAAACTGGGGAAAAATTCACAAAGTGATAAATTCTCAAATATCAACTTTGTGTTTCCCCCCCGGGAATCGAACCCAGGACCTCCGGATCAGGATTCCATGGCACTAGCCACTAGACCATGGACGCAGTTAAAGCTTGAGGCGGGAGGAGATGCAACTGGCACATTCTAGGATAGAATGAAGAATTCTCTTCCTTTCTGCCTAGCGTGCCTAGATCCGCTTTCTGGGTTTATCTACTCCGCTAGGTATATCCACTTGGCCCTGTCTTCGGAATCTGCTGTTATAAGATCGTTCTCTCCCATATCCGCTTTCAACTTCTACCCAGCGCTTCTTCAGTATACCGCTTGACATAGAATGGAAAGAACTGAAAATTGTTCAGTTTCGTTGACAGAGCAACCCCTATCTATCTTCGGTACACCACACAGTCCTTTACACACTATGTATACTTCCATGCTGGACTGGGAGCGAGAGAGAAACATAGAATGTACCAGCTGCATTTCCTCCTGGGCATGCTGTAAAAACCAGCTAAGGGATCCGAGGGTTTATGTATATTGCAAATAAGGCGATAGGCTGACAACTACAGTAATAAATCTATCTTAATTAACCCTCTAAACTTTGTCCAATATGGCGGAACGACCTTGTTTTTGGTAGTTTACGCTCTACCTACCCCATTAGGGGTAAAGGCGTGATTATATGTACATACACATATTCACGCCTTTGTAATATAATCACGAAATTGTAATATACATACATGTGTACATGTGTTACCAAAGCTATACACCGTTTAATAAGAGTTCCAAAAATATGACATATTATATTATTAGTGCTATTAATTGAGCTACCGAAAAATTGTGTAAATTATCATCTTTAACTACATACTCTAATTATTAATGTATAAAATACCAAGCATGACACCTTTGCAACGCCCTATAAAAGATCATTATGTAAAAATTTACATGTATGCAAAATAAATAGAATTGAATTGAATAGAGTTTACCGACAGCCGTGCGGGTAGATGGCATCAGCTAAATGTCAGGCCAACTACCTCCTGGGCAAAACCTCGAGTGTCGGTCGTAAAAGCGATCAAACCGCGATGGACATGGTTTGTTTCTTTGTGCAAATAAATATTTTGAATTGCTTATTTTGTATTTAACTAATCTAGGATGCGGTCTGGTTTCCCTTCTGGGTTGCGGAGGTCAGATGGCAGTCGCTCTGTGTGAAAACCGGTACTCTCGTTCAATTACCTAAATTAGGTAGCCGACCCCGAGAGGACGGGATAAGGCGACGGGAGATGATGTTTGTTTTGCTTTTATGCTGGCTACGAGAAAAGAACTCAGCTGCTTCTCTTCCCGAGCTTACTGTAAATGGAGAGGTATTCGCGGGCTTTGGTATATAGCGATACACGACAAAGGCGTATATGTACGTATATCTTTCCTAGAAACTACATACATACATATAATCACGCCTTTATCCCTAATGGGGTAGGCAGAGCGTAAACGACCTAAATAAAGATCGTTTCGCCACGGCTGAATAGAATAAGATAGATATGTAGGTATATTGCTGTAGTAACAGGGTGTCATCCCATCGCCTAAATTACAATATACTGAAACCCTCGGATCCTCGGATAGCTGGTTTTTACAGCATGCCCTGGAGGAAATGCAGCTGGCACTTTCTATGTTTTCCTCTCGCTCCCAGTCCAGCATGGAAGAATTCCTATAAACTACATTTACTATTTACAAAGAAGGGAAACTAAACTATTGATGTTTGAATAATAATTAATTAATTGATGCACTACTTAACCCACAAACACACTAAAAATAATCTTATATGAACTAATTTCAATACGGAAGAGACGCAAATATCAATACCACCTAATGATTTAAACAATTTGACAAGTGGTCGTTTGTAAAGTAAATCGTGTCAAAGATTTGGGTTGTATTCCACATAGATAATAATATTATTGTTATTGTGCGTGTCTGAGTGACTGAATGAATCTCACTCGTGTGTGAATGATTCGTCAACAGAGAACTTATGTCTTTAGATTATGATAAAACAAACACTCGAGTTAAGAGTAGTTTAAACCTATGTTTATTCTATAGATAAATAATATTTGTTGTAAGAGGAAAGATCTGTAGGATGTTTATTAGCAATGTTAGCAGTAAAGAATGAAAGAACTGGACAGGCTTTTGATTTGTAGGATGTTTATTAGCAATGTTAGCAGTAAACAATGAAAGAACTGAACATGCTTTTGATTTGTAGGATGTTTATTAGCAATGTTAGCAGTAAAGAATGAAAGAACTGGACAGGCTTTTGATTTGTAGGATGTTTATTAGCAATGTTAGCAGTAAGGAATGAAAGAACTGGACAGACTTTTGATTTGTAGGATGTTTATTAGCAATGTTAGCAGTAAACAATGAAAGAACTGAACATGCTTTTGATTTGTAGGATGTTTATTAGCAATGTTAGCAGTAACGAATGAAAGAACTGGACAGGCTTTTCAAAATTATTTCACTTTTATCTGCGCCCCGAGGTTTCACTCGCAACTTAAGTTTTCCCGTAGCTTTTTTTTGCTGTAATGGAATGAAAGATGGCTTGTGTTTTGCCCAGCCTTAAAATTAATCTGTGTTTGTTTATTCCTAGACTAGCGACCCGCCCCGGCTTCGCACGGAAATCATCAGTGTTTCTCTACTATATTCTGCATGTATTATACATATAAACCTTCCTCTTGAATCACTCTATCCATTTAAAGAAACCGCATCAAAATCCGTTGCGTAGTTTTAAAGATCTAAGCATACATAGGGATATAGGGACAGAGAAAGCGACTTTGTTTTATACTATGTAGTGATATTCGTCTTTACGATTCAGCACAAAGAAGTAACAAACATACACACTGTACCTTCGTTCAATCTCCTAGATAAGGTAGCCGACCCCGGGAGATACGGGATAAGGCTAGGGAGATGATGATAGTATACTTACATTGTACTGTTCACCAGCGTCAGGTAAGTGAAGGGACTCTATGCAAATAACAAAGTTCTCTTTCATGTAGCCGGGGTTCTGAAAACAACACATACATAAACGATTAATAATAAAGTTTACAGTGAGGTCCATGCTGGCCTGGGAGCGAGAGAAAAACATAGAACTTGCCAGCTGCATCTCCTCCCGGGCATGCTGTAAAAACCAGCTAAGGGATCCGAGGGTTTCAGTTTATTGTAATTTAGGCGATGGGTTGAAAACCTGTCACTACAGCAATATACCTACAAATCTATCTTAAATAACTAGAATAGAATTTGTCAGATGTAGCGGAAAGACCTTTGTTAGGTTGTTTACGCTCTGCCTACCCCATTAGGGATAAAGGCGTGATTATATGTATGTATGTATGAATCAAACCCAGGACCTCCGGATCAGGAGTCCATGGCACTAGCCACTAGACCGCGGAGGCAGTTACAGTGAGATGAACTGCTGATTTGTATTCTTATAGTGCAGGTCTCATCCGCGTTACGTTTTATTCAATCTCACTTCTTAGGTCCGCTGTAAGACATTTCATTTTAGTAATAAGCAGTACCTTTTGTGTCTTGATTCCCTATGTTATTGTTCTGTATATGTTTCTGTGTACAATAAACTGTTAAATATAAATATCTGACTTTACGGTATACCATGGACACGATTCTACTTAGTGGACATCGTCCCGCAAACTGATAGGGGTTGATCAGCCAACGATACTGAACAACTTCCACCAAGAAATTCTGTCAGGTAGTAAAAAAATGGCTTTACCAACAAAATTACCACCTCAATCACGCAAGAAAGAAATAATTTCGTGATGGAAGATATTCAGTATCGTTGACTGATCAACCCCTATCAGTTTGCGGTACACTGTCCCTTACACCCGGTATCATATCATTTACCGAAGAAACTGATAAAAAGCACACCAAGAGATCTCTAGAGGTCCAGTCAACTCATCGATTTTTACATACAAACATATATATAATCACGCCTTTATCCCTAATGGGGTAGTCAGAGCGTAATCTACCTAAACAAAGGCCGTCCCGCCACGTCTGAAGATTTATAGGTATATTGCTGTACTGACAGGTTGTCAGCCCATCTCCTAAATTACAATATACTGAAAGCCTCGGATCCCTTAGCTGGTTTTTACAGCATTCCTGGGAGGAAATGCAGCTGGCACATTCTGTTTTTCTCTCGCTTCCAGTCCAGCATGGAAGAATCGATTTTTAAGACACAAATAACATCAATAATAGACTGAATAGTAAGCGGCCCGATGGTTATCAGATTAAACTGAATTCAATTAAAACTTTATTTTGATAAGGCTAGGTCGCCATCGACGAAACAATAGAGTATCTGATTGCATTCGACAGCTGTTCGGTATTTTTGGAATTTTCTAGACCATTGTAGTCAAAGTAGTCATCTAAATATGTAGAAGGCAAAGAAAGTTTAAGTAGTTTTGATGATTTCAAAAATTTTGTTTCACTTACTCGCCATGCTTGGCAGGCAGATTAGTCAACGTAGTAAAAGATTCACAGGAAACGCAACTACCTATTTTCAGGACCATAGACTTAGAATGTCTAAGGCATGTTCAAACCTATTTGGTTTGTCAAGGTGCACAATGTGATGCCCTTGCTGCTCCAGCCCTGGTCACATGGACTGCCTTCTCCACACATAGGATCGCGCCCGCCTTCGACAGGTCAGAGACACATCGTTACAACCAGAAAGAAGGCACTTACCGACAGAACAGTCCGGCAGTAAGGGTAGGCGTTCCATGCCTCTTCATGAACCTCCAGGGATCCTTTGGGCGCCAGCAGCCGGATGAAGGCAGGCACCTTCGACGCCAAGTGGTAGATCTTGTACGTATATTGGCCGGAGGAGTATTTGCCACCTGGAACGTATGCAGCTGTTAGTCAGGCGTCCAGGAATAGATGTGGTATTTCTGGGGTATCGTTCTGAGAACTGGGCGCGTTAATTTGTGAGCTTGGGATTATACTGAATGTTCAAGAAATGCTGATGCTAAATGACCAAACTTAACGATGTGAAGGTTCCCATGAAAAAGTACAAGTTTCTCCAAGGAACATAGGTCGAAATATAGAAAATATTTCGCAATTTATATAGGAGCCTTTTTTGCATATTACGAACTATGTTTCTTGGAAAAAGTTTTCATTTTCCTGGATAGATTCACACTCCAAAGTACAGCAAACTTTACACCCATTTTTCGGTTTTTTAAGCTGTTTCATACAAACTTTCTGTGACTAATAGTTGCGTAGGGAGCAAACTTTTGTTGTTACTTCATGTAAATGGCAAATAGCCAAGAATAAGGACTTATAAATGCATCCTTCGTATTGACTACAAGATTCAAGATAATTTATTTGCAAGAATATAGACTGATCGACAACGTTTTTCCTCAAGTGGGAAAAAAAAGCTAAAATCTGCTGTGTTACCATCAGAATAAGACTTTTGTTTATTTTAGTCTTTATCATACTATTAACGCGCTCAGTAGTCTCATTCTAATTTCCATAAATAACAATTCATACATTTGCATGACTAATTTATCGCAGTGATCAATTTCTATTATTACTCTAAATTACCATGTAAATATTAACAATTACAAGTAACAGCAGTAATCAACTTCAACGAATAACACATCAATTCATAAATAATGTAATACAAATCTTATCTCTTATCAACTTCTATTGAAATACCGACCATTATAGCCATTATCAAACTACAAGTTTACTTTCTGATAACTGCATTTCAGTCTAAGTTATGCATGAAAACAATGAATAGTTAAACTAATATTGATATTTTACCTAAACTCTGCCATTGCGTTAAAAATGTGAAAACACGTGGTACTTAGTGAGTGAGGTTTTTTTCATGCTGGACTGGGTGCAAAATTCTGATAAGGGATCCGAGGGTTTCTGTATATTGCAATTTAGGCGATGGGCTGACAACCTGTCAGTACAGCAATATACCTACAAATCTTTCTTAAATAACCCCCAAAACTTTGTCACACGTAGCAGAACGACCTTTGTTTAGATCGTTTACGCTCTGCCTACTCCATTAGGATAAAGGCGTGATAATATGTATCTACTTAGTGAGTAATTAAAGTTAGGTAGGATAAGGCATATTTTTTAGAAAATTCAGATTAAATTATGTTTTATACATAAAAACACACCAATTACTATTACTTAAATAATTAAGTGCAACTTTTTTAAATTAAATTTATATGAAATAACATCTATTACTAATGATAATAAATACAGGCTGATTTTTATCATACTAATGATAAGGATAACCAATGTTTAACAAGTTATGATAAACGATTACTTACTAACATTCTACGTAAAATTACTAATTGTTTGAGACTGGCATATACTTGATTTATTTTAGGCACCATATAATTCGCTGCGAGCTAAGAAGAAAATAGTGTTATAAAATATGATAATAAGTTACAAATGTAGCGTATTTCAGTTGATTATTTCCTAACACTTTTAAACTTTTCTAAACTGAAAGAGACAGTATTAAAATAGTTTTACGCCTAAATAAGAAGTAAATAACAAGTTACTCCTACAAATATTATAAGCTAAGATACATACATATTTATAATCACGCCTTTATCCCTAATGGGGTATGCAGAGCGTAAACGACCAAACAAAGGTCGTTCCGCTACGTCTGACAAATTTGGAGGGTTATTTAAGATAGATTTTTAGGTATATTGCTGTAGTGACAGGTAGTCAGCCTATCGCCAAATTACAATATACTGAAAGTCTGAAACCCTCGGATCCCTTAGCTGGTTTTTACAGCATGCCCGGGAGGAGATGCAGCTGGCACATTCTATGTTTTACTCTCGCTTCCAGACCAGCATGGAAGCATAAGCTAAGATACATATCATTATCTGATTGGCTGTTTGTTCACACACACTGAAGTCTAGAATTAGTTAGAACCTATCTTTGTGTATCCAAGTATGGTTCGTCAGACGAATAACTGATTGGGTTGCTTGTTCTCACGCCCTAAAGTCTAGACTTAGAACTAGAGTCTAGGTCTAAGTCTAGTTACTAGACTATCAAGGTACAGAGTGAGGAAAGCTAGTTGGAACAAAACGGATAAGAAAATGAGCAAACAATAATCTTTTATTTTAATTTCAAATAATATATAAAAAGAGAAATAATATATTGGCCTCGGGCAGGACTTGGACTCGATAGCTCAGTTGGCAAAACGACGGGACGGCATTCCGAAAGCCACAGGTTCAAATCCTGGCGAGTTTATTATTCCTTTCTTATTATTTTGCACTTTTTATAAATGTCTAGACAACAATTTCTCCCACGATATGTTATCATCGGACTTCGTTGAATCTTCGTCGTTCACGTGGGTTGATGAGTCAACGAACGGACCTGGCTTTTACAGTAAGTTTAGAAAGAGAAGGCGATGACAGTCCAGCCAGCAGTCCAGTCAACAATAAGCTTTACATACATACATATAATCACGCCTTTATCCCTAATGAGGTAGGCAGAGAGTAAACGACCTAATAAAGGGCGTTCCGCCACGTCTGAAAATTTTGAGGGTTATTTAAGATAGATTTGTAGGTATATTGCTGTAGTGACAGGTTGTCAGCCCATCGCCTAAATTACAACATATTGAAACACTCGGATCCCTTAACTGGTTTTTACAGAATGCCCGGGAGCAGATGCAGCTGGCACATTCCATGCTTTTCTCTCGCTCCCAGGCCAGCATGGAAGTAAGTTTACAGCTAATAATTATGCTTTTACAAGCATTATTGTACCTAGGAACTCAAGGAAGTCAGTTTTTTTGTGCATTAAGTATGGGATCTTGTTTGATTCGATTTGTTTACGGATGTGGTGCACGAGTAGTCAGTATGAGGGATACAGATTTAGGTATGCAAACCTTTCGCAAATTGTATTTTCTCTTGGTAAACAAAGTTTTATCACTAAAGGAAAGCTTTATTACATACATACATACATATAATCACGCCTTTATCCCTAATGGGGTAGGCAGAGCGTAAATGACCAAAACAAAGGTCGTTCCACCACGTCTGATAAAGTTTTGAGGTTATTTAAAATAAATTTGTAGGTATATTGCCGTAGTAACAGGTTGTCAGTCTATCGCCTAAATTGCTATACACAAACCCACGGATCCCTTAGCTGTTTTTTACAGCATGCCCGGGAGGAAATGCAGCTGACACATTCTGTGTTTTTCTCTCGCTCCCAGTCCAGCATGGAAGTTAATAGGCTTAGATTACATGAGCTATATTCCACTGAGCGACATAAATAAACGACATTGACAACCTTTCTCATACCACTAGAAATCCCTGTATTATGATTGTTACGCACAATAGAGAGCCCGATGGTGTAGTGGATGGGGCCGCTGCCTCCTGAGCGGGAAGTCGTGGTTCGAACCAGTGCTAAGCATTGGCGGCTTGAAAACTCTGACCTAATCTAGGATTGGGTCTGGTTTCCCTTCTGGGTTGCGGAGGTCAGATGGCAGTCGCTCTGTGTAAAAACCAGTACCCTCGTTCAATCCCCTAGATTAGGAAGCTGACTCCGTGAGATACGGGATAAGGCTAGGGAGATGATGACGCACAATTTCCGAAACCGCTCATTGGCCGGAAAAAGGGACATTCCGCGGATTGGCAAATGCAAAACGCACAAACCATTTTCTTCCATGCTGGACTGGGAGAGATAGGAAAACATAAAATGTTGCAGCTGCCCTTCCTCCCGGGCATGCTGTAGAAGTCAGCAAAAGGGATTCGAGGGTTACAGTATATTGTAATTTAGGCGATGGGCTGACAATCTGTCACTACAGCAATACACATTACAATCTAAAATTTTCCTCAATTTTTGTCAGACGTGGCAAAAGCGCCATTCACTAGGCGTTTTATGCTCTGCCTACCCCGTAAGGGATAAAGGCGTGATTTTATGTATGTATGTATGTAAAACGCACAATCCCCGATATGTCCTTTTATTTCAGCCAATGAGCAGTAAAACAACCATTTCGCGGACTGACAAACAAAAAACTACATCCCTGTTATTACTTCCATGCTGGACTGGGAGCGAGAGAAAAACATAGAATGTGCCAGCTGCATGTCCTCCCGGGCATGCTGTAAAAACCAGCTAAGGGATACGAGGGTTTCTGTATATTGCAATTTAGGCGACAGGCCACTACAGCAATATACCTACAAATCTATCTTAAACAATCCTCAAAACTTTGTCAGACGCGGCGGAACGACCTTTGTTTAGGTCGTTTCCGCTCTGCCTACCCCATTAGGGATAAAGGCGTGATTATATGTATGTATGTATGTTATTAATGCAAAAACAATGCGACACACACAAAGGAACTTTATAGGGCATGGCATACGAACTTATGTATTGTTTCATGCAGCGTCCAGTAATCATTGAAACCTCTTCGGAAGAGGCAAAATATCAGATTCCAGGGTTACATAACCTTTTGGCTATAATCTGTATGAATATTTGTTTAAACTTTGATCAGTTAAACGGCTTCACATACTCTACACCCACTAAATATGCAAAGGGTTTGTGATGAAATTACAGTATCGTCAACATATAAGTGATTATGACGTCATTTCGGATCAGCTCTGATTTATCTAACAATCACGGCCTTTATCGTCGAGGCATCGAACGCCTACAACCCCCAACATTTCAAAGTTGGAGTGAACAGGCATCTTCTGGGTGAGCTCGCACCATCGTCGACTCCGTCTCAATCGTTCCCGACCTAGACTGGAGTCAAGAGCAAACCCATTTTTAACCATTTTTACCTGGAGGCGAACTGTGGAAGCCGAGGTGAAGGCGGCTAGAGACCTGGTACCAAGTTGACCAAGTAAAGATTGCGCAGGATAGGGAAGAATAGAAGATTTTTTTTTGCACTTAGATCTTTTTTTTGTTTTCTGAGAATAACACTTATAGTGCTAATAAAATATTAAAATAGCAGATCACTAAATCGCTCAGGACTAGCCGGTTTAGTTTAGAGCGTTGAGCCAGTTTTCGAAAGACGCGGGTTCAAATCCGTCAGCGGTTGAATTTTTGATTTGTTATTTCTAATATTTTCAACATAGACTCTACAGGGCCCTTTATACCAGCAAAGTCCCTAGGACTACAACAACACGGCCTCTCTAACTTTCGCCTTAGGTTGTTCTTTTGGAGCTAACAAACTGTTCGAATCGAAAATCTAGTGGAAAGGAAATCATAATCGAATGAAATAAGGCAACAAATCAGAATAGAAATAGCGATCTATTAAAGTAAACATTATCATTTTGCAGTTAAAAGTTTACGATGTACCTACGCGAGCGATAGTAAAAAATACGACTTTTCGATCGGAATATTTTTGTAATGTTATTTTTTTATTTATTTTATTTATTTAACAGTTTATTGTACACTTTTTTCTTTTGGTGCACTTCCAATATTCATCCAATCCATGTTTGAAGCCCACCTACCTAAATAGTAAATACATCCACTGTTTGAACATAAAAGAAGGGCAAATATTTTACTTTTGAAATCTAGTGATACGAGTATCAATTACACTTTGCTAATCCGGAATATTGATTCAGTTAGAAAAGGGTTACTAAATAGCCTTAATCGACACAATTGAACTTTAACACGCAGCGGGCGCCCTTAGGTTAGACCTAAAATACGACCTACGACCTACGCCGGACAGCCATATAGATCGATAGAGTCTAAGTTGGTTAAGACCTCAGCCTTTGTATCTTGTTGGTATCGAAACATCTACCCGATAGAGACTTTCAAATAGGCAACAGATTATATATGCACAGATTATATATATAAATCTATTCTGCTTCAATGCTGGCCTGGGAGCGAGAGAAAAACATAGAATGCGCCAGCTGCATTTCCTCCCGGGCATGCTGTAAAAACCAGCTAAGGGATCCGAGGGTTTCAGTATTATGTAATTTAGGCGATGCGCTGCAACCTGTCACTACAGCAATGTACCTTCATATCCATCCTTAATAACCCTCAAAACTTTTTCAGACGTGGCGGAACGACCTTTGTTAAGTTAGGTCGTTTACGCTCTACCTACCACATTAGGGATAAAGCCGTGATTATATGTATGTATCTATTTATAGGCGTCAAAACCAGGGGATAATTTACGAGACTGTTAACGTAGATTTATTATATAGCGACATAAGCCCGCGGGAAATCACGCCTATGTCCCTTAACTAAGTACGTTTTGGCCGCGAATAACTATATTAGGTAGAGATAGGTTTTGTGATTGCGATGCGACATCTTCGGCTCCCTTCTCTATACTGGATTTACCAGTTTTCCCGAAAACAGAAATAGCTGAAACATTCTTAGTTACTTTAAACTGTACTCTTAAATTTTTTCCATGCTGGACTGGGAGAGATAGAAAAACATAGAATGTTCCAGCTGCCCTTCCTCCCGGGCATGCTGTTGAAGTCAGCAAAAGGGACACGAGGGTTACAGTGTATTGTAATTTAGGCGATGGGACTATAGCAATACATATTACAATCTAAAATTGCTTTCAATTTTTTTTGTCGGACGTGGCGAAAGCGCCTTTTTCGAGGCGTTAAACGCTCTGCCTACCCCGTAAGGGATAAAGGCGTGATTTATGTATGTATGTACTCTTCAAAAAAGAAGAATTTTAACACACAGCACAGGCAGACGAAAAGAACAATAAATCTAACATATTTTTTAGAAAACATCTTTGACCTTTACGTCAGTCTCGGGTGTTTTTATTTGAATAATATGTTGAAAGAAAAAACAATTACCCACGTTTTAATTTTCAGTGTCTACGTCCAAACGCGTGGGGTAACTCAGCACGTGCGTAGGCGACAGACGTGGGACAGAACCAAACACGCGTGATCACAAACAGTAAAGTAAATAAGCTACCCACGAGTTGAAAGGGTAATTAATGTATGTAACATACATATAATCACGCTTTTATCCCTAATGGGGTAGACAGAGCGTAAACCACCTAAAAGTCAATCCGCCACGTCTGACAAAGTTTCGAGGGTTATTTATTATAGATTTGTAGGTATATTGCTGTAGTGACAGATTGTCAGACCATCGCCTAAATTGCAATATACTGAAACCCTCGGATCCCTTAGCTAGTTTTTACAGCATGCCCGGGAGGAAATGCAGGACTTTGGCTTTGCTGGCACATTCTATGTTTTTCTTTCGCTCCCAGTCCAGCATGGAAAAAGTAAGAAGAAAGGGTAATTCAATTAATAATAATACCGTATTCAAATAATATTAATACCGTAGATATTAGTCGTTAAGTCATGTCAGAGGCCATTGCTAAGCATTGGCGGCTTCTTCTTCTGTCGAGTGGGTATCGAGTCTACGGACCCGATGAACCCTGGTGTCAGAGTTTTGAAACCGCCTAGTAGCACAACTATCAGGCCTCTGACATGGTTTGAGTAACGACCACTATCAAAGACAGCGACCGGGACCGACGGCTTAACGTGCCCTCCGAAGCACGAAATCTTTTTCTTTTTCGGACAATCAGGTGATTCAGCCTGCAATGTCCTAACCAAACTGCGGAAAAAATCACAAAGTGATAAATTCTCAAATATCAACTTTGTGTTTCCCCCCCGGGAATCGAACCCAGGACCTCCGGATCGGGAATCCATGGCACTAGCCACTAGACCACGGAGGCAGTTATTATTGGCGGCTTGAAAACTCATAATCTAGAATTGGGTCTGGTTTCCCTTCTGGGATGCGGAGGTCAGATGGCAGTCGCTCTGTGTTAAAACCAGTACCCTCGTTCAATCCCCTAGATTAGGTAGCCGACCCCGTGGGATACGGGATAAGTCTAGGGAGGTGATGAGTTGAAAGGGTAATTCAGGATCGGTGACCGGAAGATCAGACAGCGTCGACTACATGGCAATTACGTAATCAAAAGCTAGTTCAGGTTGTCTGCAGTCCAAAATAACAATTGTCATGCAACACAATTGGAACGCACAAAATTGAAATTGACAATCTGTCGACAATCAGCGCAAAATACATAAAAACATCCAGTCGAAATATTGCATTATCTCAACAGTGTTACACGTGGGAAAGGGCGGGGAGGACCACTCTGCGGAGATCATGCTTAATGGCTGCTCCTAAAGAGTTGGATTCCATTCCGATCCAAACAAGCTAAGCTGACAAGAGCGAAGCACTTCCGAAACATTCAGTCGAAGTATTTCCTCCTTTTTTGAATTTAGTAAAAAAGTAGCAAATGGGTCACTAAGTCAACGTGAAATTCTTTAGTTCAAACCACAGATAAATAACTAAGATGGACTCTGGACACGAATAATTCTAAAGTACCTACCTACCTAAGATACTATACATTGCAAATGTGTTCAGTTCAATTCTGAATCATGCATATCGCATAGGCATGGTGCGAAAGTAACACAATCGAGAAAACTCATTTATTTGGAATGGGCGCAGCGGCGAGGCGCAAAATGGTACGAAACGAACTACCTACACAACACAACCTACACCTAATCTCTCTAAACGTGTCTGTATGCAGTTGGGAAAAATTAAGATTCGACTTCCATCGAGTGGGTGTTATGTCGACTAAGAGCCCGATAAACTCTGGCTTCAGAGTTTTTTAAACCGCTTGATAAGGCTCTGACAAATGCAACCATCCTTCACCGGAGTTTGGACCTAAGCAGCTTTGTAAGTTCCATCGCTATGTTCCATACCTTTAAGGTGACTGTAGAAGCTAAGTGGCACCCCCATAACTAAAAACACAATGAATCGAAAATCCGGTCCAACAGACTCATGTATAATTACAAAGATAATTTAGAACCTTATAAATTAGCGATTCATAGTTCGTTGTAAAAACAGGAAGAAATATTGCGTATAACAGCCACCAACGGCAATTTTTCTTCTTGTACTGCAACAAACTATGAATTGCAAATTTTCAAGGTTCTTAATTATCTTAATAACTATTACTTGAATCTGTTGAACCTGTTTTTCGATTCACTGCGTTTTAGTGAATTATGTTTTATTTATTGATCAATGCGCCACATGGGTTATATCGCCAACTTAAAGTATCAGATGCTTCCATATTCTTGATGAGCTCGCTCTATAGTCAACTCTACTTCGGTCATTTCTGGCATAGTATGGAGACAAAACAAAACTAAGTCAATTAAACACAAAAGGGCATTCGTAATAGATGTTTGTGTGTAGTACACATAGAGTAAGAACGTCATCAAGATAAATAAAGCCAACAAACCTTACAATGTCTTACATACAACTTACGAGAGAAAATGATTCAGCAGAAAATAAAACTAATCTTGTGTTTTAGCACCTATTGTGAGAAACTGATACAAACAGTGCTGCACGTGTATCCAAAATTAGTTAACTCATTATAAATAAACCCTTTAAATAGGCTGAAAACAAAAATGGAAGTCTGGTTTAAAAATAAAGTCAAGCAAAATCGAAAACAAATGGAGAAATGTAGGTTATCCGCTAAAAACAGCGGGCTTTCCGCAGTATTTTTAGAACAACAGAAGAGACGCAAGACCAAGGGCGCGATACGTCATCGACATATGAATGGAGACGAAACATAGTCTGGATATAAGTAATGAGTTCTTATTCTTACTATAGAATTGATTCCTAATTCACAATCAAATGTAAGAGTATCAGAACGCAGCAATGTAAATAAACAGTGTCCTCCGGGTTTTATTTGTTGTCGTTTGGAGAAATTGCTGGCGTTTGCGAATTTGAGGCCCGAAAAGATAAGATACAAGAGCGAATGTACGTTTTGTTTTTTTTTATATAATGAAGCAGAGGAAATGGGAGAAAATATTTTCACAACGATGATTAAAGAAATCGTGCCTACAACTTGTAGTCTTTACTTAACTCTACATCAAGAATTGTTATTGCTTTACTTTAGAGAAGGCAGCTAGTTTTTGTCACCACAGCCTGAATAAAAAAACAAGTTCTCAGATCGACACTGACATTGCAATGGAGTGTCGCAAAGAAATCTCAAGGTCAAGCTGGCTGCTACGTCAGCTATCAACGCCGCGTCCCATCTTGTAAGATGGCGTATTGGAAAGAGATTTTATGCATAAATCAAAGAAGTGGATAGTGTTCTTATCTTCTTGGTGTAAAGATACCGGATACAGTAGGCAGTTTTCTCTTGGCACCAGAAAATATCAAGCTCATACTTACGAGAGGATTAAACATACATACATATAACGCCACGCCTTTATTCCTGATAGGGTAGGCAGAGCGTAAACGAACTAAATAAAGGTCATTCTGCGACTTATAACAAAAAAAATAAAGTTATTTAAGACAGATTTGTATGTATATTGCTGTAGTGGCCGATTGTCAGCCTATCGCCTAAATTGCAATATACAGAAACCCTCGGATCCCTTAGCTGGTTTTTACAGCATGCCTGGAGGGAAATCCAGCTGGCACACTCTGTTTTTCTTTCGCTCCCAATCCAGCATGGAAGTAAACATAAACACATGCGATCCACTAATAAGCGATAATTGTTATAATGATACTACAACAGTGAGTGTGCATTCCGGGTGCAAAGGTGAGTACAAATGTATGTTACAAACTGGTTTTGCAGAACGTTTAAATATACCAAATGAAGTTTAACTAAAGTTCAACACAATTGGTCAACCTAAAGTATGAACCTAAATGTAAATATTTACATTATATAAGTATTTTACAGTAGTATTATTTTATTGATAGGTATTAACTTTTGTGCACGTTTTATCCGCATATCGTTAAAATTATCACTTCTGTAGGTCTGCTGTAAGAAATTTCTTTTTAGAAATAAGCAATGCCTGTTGTGTCTTTGTTTTTTATGTCCTGTGTTTATGATGTTTTTTGCGTACAATAAATTGTTGAATGAATAAACCTACAACACAACAATAAACTACTAGCAATAGAGAATTTTGAACACATTTTTTTGAAAGAAACGTTGACAAACTTCGGGCAGAAATGTCTCATTCCAAAGAAAAAAATACAGGCTAAGATGTCACTGTTTAAGTACCTAACACAGGTAGTTAACAGGTACCAAGTGGAAGTTGCGTTAAAGAACATTATCTTGACCTGTCAAAGTAATCCGTGTTTAGGGTATATATTTGTATGAGTATTTATTTATTTTTGATTATGTATATAATTGGAGGTATTTATTTATATCTTGAAGATAAGTTTTTTACAGTAGTATTTTTGTGCACGAATAATCCGCGTATCATTAAAAATTATCATTTCTTTTTAGAAATAAGCAGTGCCTGTTGTGTCTTTGTTTTTTATGTCCTGCGTTTATGATGTTTTTGTGTACAATGAATTGTAAAATGAATGAGTTCTTAGTTTCCTTCGTTTGAAAGGCAAGCGGTCAGCAAGTGGACCGCATCCATCGAACATACCATACCTAAGTTAAGGTACAGCCATGTGCGACCTTCATCATGTCATCGTCCACAGAAGGCAGCGCACTTGACACTTGACTGCGCGATGTTTAATCACCGCCTTATCCAGTGTTCTATGTCAGGGCCAGTTATACAAGCATACATTTAGTCACGCCTTAATCCCAAATGGGGTAGGCAGAGCGTAAACTTAGAGTCTGACGAAGTTTTGAGGGTTATTTAAGATAGATTTGTAGGTATATGGTTGTAGTGACAGGTTGTCAGCCCATCGCCTAGATTGCAATAGCCAGTTATACATACATATAAATAACCACGCCTTTATTCCTAATAGGGTAGAACAAATAACACGGATATTAACAGTTTAAAACGCAAACATTAAAGGCAGAATTTCAGTATAAAGTTTCACCATAAGTTGTTGCGTAACTAACGACCCGAAAAGTCGTCCTTCGCAAGTTTTGTTTAAGTACCCACTATTGTACGTATAATATAAACATATAGTCACGCCTTTATCCCTAATGGGGTAAGCAGAGCGTAAACTATCTAAATTAAGGTCGTTCCGCCACGTCTGTCAAAGTTTTGAGGGTTATTTTAGATAGATTTGTAGTTATATTGCTTTAATTACAGGTTGTCAGCCCATATCCTTTACTTCAATATACTAAAACCCTCGGATCCCTTAGCTGAGTTTTCCAGCATGCGCGGAGGAAATGCAGTCGGCACATTCTATGTTTTTCGTTTTCATCCAGTCCAGCATGGAAGAATATAGCCAGTTATAGTAAAGCTGTTTTGCATAAACCATGGCAGAGACCATGGGGCTTTGGAAAGGAAACTATGGTTTTGTGTTAAAAAACCAACTAATACCAAAAAAGTGAATAAGAGTTTTTTGGGTAAAGTCGGTAATTCTTCGACGATACGAAAAACCGATTTAAATACCTAACATCATCAAGGGTAGGAACGTGTACAGTCTTGTCCCCGTTGATATTGTTATCTCATCTTCAGTTTTACAGGTTGGCTGGAAGAGATCTCCTTATAGCGATAAGCTCACCTTTGTGAACAAAATTCAAGTTTTTTTTATTTGTTGTAAAAATTGTGTACACAATAAAGAATATAAATATTTCATTTGATTTGCATCATCGGGGAATGTTATTCTATCGTGTCGATGACAAGACACCTTGTTTTTTTAAAATTAAATTTCCCTAGCTCGGTAGTCCGCATTGTGCGTAACAGTTATAACTTGAAACTGTCACTTTCGTCTATATCTGTAACTCTATTTTCAAGCGACACAACCTTTTGCAGCAACCAGCTAGTTTTATAATATGTTCCTGAATATTCACTACCCTAGCAAATATGCATTTACAATTCATCATTCGTTTTCACACATGACAAACACCCATTTTATGTACGTAAGCGTGTTAAAACCATCAAAGATCCTTGCCCGGTCCACACCTAACCAAACACAACTGTGCAAATGAGCGATGACGTCATAGTGCCTACATAAACATTAAACAACAGTAGCAATTTGTGGCAACTAGTCATTAATACTACCATCGCTTGATACATTGCTTTATTGCTTCTAAAGTTATGAGATCCACTTCAATCAAAACCAGAAATGGAAGACAGACAATGTTGAAATCGCCCGTGTGAGTATTGGGCCATTCATCTGGTTTAAAGCAATGTGAATCTAGGGTTGTTAATGAGAAGACAGCAATTTGCTTGATTGTAGAGTTGTACGAATCAAGTGATGCATCCTCTTGTTTGTCGATGATTTAATATAGTTTCAGATGGTTTAACATAAAACAGTATTGTGTTACCTACCAGATGAAAAATATATTTCTAAATAAATTACTTATAATTTGGAACTGGATTCTAGCAGATCTAAATAAGTTAAGTTAATCGTGATTAATGGCTTTTGTGTAATCACAATTCCGCCAATGACTCGTAGTGAAGCAAATACAAGCTGGGGATGATGTACAGACACAAAAACAGAGAACGAAGGAACACGGCTATGATCCGGTGCCATGAATAAACGGTTATTTTTGTCAAAATCCAGATTTAAGCGGTTTTGTCCTGCGAACCCAGAGACGCTTTGTGCAAGAAATGTTCGCAAATGACGTGTTCCATCAAAATTCAGTTTCCTTATGCATGATTTGTTCCATTTTTTCCCAGAAAGAATAAATTCAGCAGCAAATACACATATATACATAAAATTACTTCCATGCTTCACTGGGAGCAAGAGAAAAACATAGAATGTGCCAGCTGCATTTCCTCCCGGCCATGCTGTAAAAACCAGCTAAGGGATCGGATGGCTTCAGTATATTGCAATTTTGGCGATGGGCTGACAGCCTGTCACTACATATTGCTGTACAAACCTACAAGTCTATCTTAAATAACCCTCAAAACTTTGTCAGACGTGGCGGAACGTCCTTTGTTTAGGTCGTTTACGCTATGCCTACCCCTTTAGGGATAAAGGCGTGATTATATGTATCATATATATGTACATAGAATTACGCCTTATCCCAGACGAGCCGAAAGAGTCTACATACATCCTTCCACATGCCACGATACACACTTCTTTCAGTTCATCTTCATTCATTAAATAAAGTCCGATTGAGGGGCTCAGGGGCAATTCACATAAGATTATTATAATAGTGCCCGGTTGTCAGTGAAATTTAATGTATTAACAACATCTTTACCGGCTTATTCACTTATACAGTTTGCCTAGAAAAAGCTGGTACATTCCATGTTTTTATATCATCTCTCTCAGCCGTCAACATCAAAACGGTTGTTTATAAACTAACGCGTGTCTTACGTCACCCTAAGGCAGACCGCGTTATCAGCGCGTCACGCAACTCGCCCTTGACAATGGCAGTACAATAGAGGCGTGATTATAATTAATTCAATACTCTGTCACTGTTTGAACGCAAGTTTAAACTACGCACACTTCTTTATTTAAAGACTAGCGGTTTCTTCCATGCTGGACTGAGAGAGATAGAAAAACATAGAATGTTCCAGTTGCCCTTCCTCCCGGGCATGCTGTAGAAGTCAGCAAAAGGGACTCGAGGGTTACAGTGTATTGTAATTTAGGCGATGGGCTGACAACCTGTCACTATAGCAATACAAATTACAATCTAAAATTGCCCTCAATTTTTGTCAGACGTGGCGGAAGCGCCTTTTACGAAGCGTTGAACGCTCTGCCTACCCCGTAAGGGATAAAGGCGTGACTATATGTATGTATGTACTAGCGGTTAAATTCGTTTTCCCGTAGGAATGGGGTGTTTTACCGCGGTAACTCCTTTGTCAATGGAATTCAATACGTACACTTCTTTTATTTAAAGACTAGTTTTTCGCCTCGCGGTTTAATTATTTTTTCCGTAGTAAGTATGAGGTATTTTCTCGCGGTCTTATGAACGTCCCCAGGTCTTTTCTCGTATTTCACGGGAACGGCTACCTCATCTAGGAAATTGATCCTAGGATATTGGTTTCACACAAGAGCGACTGCCATTTGACCTCCGCAACCCAGAAGGGAAATCAGATCCAATCCTAGATTCCACCTGCCAGGTTAGTGGCCAACCCAGCGACCAACCAGAGTTTATACAGGGTGTAAGGGACAGCGTCCCGCAAACAGATAAGGGGTGCTCAGTCAACGAAACTGAACAACTATCAGTAGGCTTTTTTTTTTCAGGAAGTAAAAGAAAATTGGTTTTCCATACAAATTGTCTGATCGAGGTAGTCATTATGTATGGGAAGGTCAATTTCATTTACCGTTTCCTGATAAAAATCCTGATGCTAGATGTTCAGTTTCGTTGACTGAGCAATCCCTATCAGTTTGCGGGACGCTGTCCCTTACACCTGGTATTAATCGGGGTATAAGAGCAAGATAAAGACAAGGCATATATCAAATAGCCAATTATGTTTGGATTGGTTGGTTTACTTACAAGTTTAGTCAATATGTTGAAGAACACCGGTTTGCATATAAGGAAATTCGATTGTATATAAATATCCGACACACTTGGTAACAAGAGAATAGAATCTTATTTTAATACTTCCATGCTGAACTGGGAGTGATAGAATAACATAAAACGTGCCAGCTGCATGTCCTCCCGGGGATGGTGTAAAAACCAGCTAAGGGCGGTTTTGCACTGCTCCTGCTGCTATTCGGTTCGTATCCGTGAAAAATTGAATGGATTGGCTCGAAAATGTTTGACAGCTTCCATATATTTTTCACGGATACGGATTCGAATACGTAGCATTGTACTTAAAAAAACCGCCCTAAGGATTCGAGGGTTTCTGTGTATTGCAATTTAGGCTATGGATTGACACCAGTCCCTATAGCAATATACATAATCATCTGTAATCACTACATAGTATAAAACAAAGTCGCTTTCTCTGTCTCTATGTCCCTATGTATGCATAAATCTTTAAAACTACGCAACGGATTTTTATGCGGTTTCTTTTAGAGGAGAGAGCGATTCAAGAGGAAGGTTTATATGTATAATACATGCATTAAATAGTAGAGAAACACTGATAATTTCCGCGCGAAGCCGGGGCGGGTCGCTAGTAATAATAATAAGTAACAATAACCTTAGATCAAATATAGTTACAGATACAGAAACAAATATAATATAAATAGCATAAAAAAATCAAAGCATATGCCTAGTTTTTAAGTCAGTTTGCTATTTGACAAATCAAACTTTAATTTATAAGCAGTAAGGTCCATATTGAAACTTTAAATAAACCAGTTAACGACCTTTTTGTACATAGTTGACGTGGTGCCACGGTTCGAGTTTAATTCTGTAAGGACTGTTGATCTATATTTGAACTAAAACAATAACCCTCATAACTTGTAATTGTCAGACGTAGTGGAACGACCTTTGTTTAGGCAGTTTTTTCCTCTGCCTACCCCATTAGGCATAAAGACGTGATTGTATGTATGTATGTACGTTTAGCTTTAGAAATAATAACACGGATAGTAACAGTTTAAAACGCAAACACTAAAAGGAGAATTTCAGTATAAACTTTCACCATAAGTTGTTGCGTAACTAACGACCCGAAAATTTCGTGATCTTGAAGTCGTCCTTCGCAAGTTTTGTTTAAGTACCTAGCATATACGTATAATACATACATACATATAATCACGCTTTTATCCCTAATAGGGTAGGCGGAGCGTAAATGACCCAAACGAAGGTCGTACCGCCACGTCTGACTTCTGAGTTTTGAGAGTTATTTAAGATAGATCTATATATGGCTATAGTGAAAGCTTGTCAACCCATCGTCTAAATTGCAATATACTGAAACCTTCGTATCGAAGAACGAGAAAATATAGCTGGCACATTCTATGTTTTTCTCACGCTCCTAGTCCAGCGTGGAGGTAATTTCTATAATACGTATTAAAAAACCCAATATATCAAATTAATTATTTTTTTATTAGATGCAGTGTGTTTTTCTCAAACTTACGACCTTCAGCTGTACTAAAAGTTCAAATTTTACTTTCTAGTTAATTATTCAATGTCTCTACACGCTACTTAGTTAATATTGTAAAATTCAAGTCTGAATCAAATAAAGACTAAATACTTCTCAAAACTACAAATTGCAATAATAAATAAATATAAATAATTTTATTTCAGGCAATATTTACATCAGTAGATGTTAAATAATGTGAACAGAGGCCCATATAATATATACCTTACATACATACATATGATCACGCCTTTAGCCCTAATGGGGTAGGCAGAGCGTAAACGACCTAAATAAAGGTCATTCCGCCACGTCTGACAAGTTTTGAGAGTTATTTAAGATAGATTTGTAGGTATAGTGACAGGTTGTCAGCCAATCGCCTAAGTAGCAATATACAGAAACCTTCGGATCTCTTAGCTGGTTATTACAGCATGCCCGGGAGGAAATGCAGCTGGCACATTTTATGTTTTTCTGTCGCTCCCAGTCCAGTTCAGCATGGAAGCAATATATACCGAACAGACTAAAATTACATATTTATAAATACTGAAATACTACTTCGACGTATGCAATGTCTACTAAGAGAATGTTCTGTTACCACCGCCCTCCTGGCAGCTTGGACATACTTTACAATCGTCTTCATTGCTAGACGCGCCGGCGGCGGATGGCGTTTTATCAGCTATACGGAAGAATGAAAAAAAAAACATAATAAAACAAAAATAAAAAATCATGATTCATTCGTGTCGTGGTATATTGCCTTCTTGGTGATTAGAGAGAATACAATTAAAAAAATATGCTGGACTTTAGCTCAATTTAGAGAGTCTTGTTAGTAAAATAAAATATTTCGAGTAGAAATAATAAATATAACATAACACAGGGAGTAAAAAAAAATAACAGACTATCTTTAAGATGTAAGATTACCCATGAAACTGAACAACTTTCCACGGGGAACATACGAGCGCGGTGGGTTTATGTGCGCCTAGGTCGAAATATGAAACAAATTGCACCCTCATACAAAATGATGTCAGAAGCTAGAGTCATTTTGTATGGGAAAGCCAATATTTTTTCCAGTTTTCGACCTATGTTTGGTTTTTTGGGTAGGTTCACACCCTAAGGTTTGGTCAGCTGAATTACGAGTTAAAGGTGACGATAGTAGCCAAGTGGCGCCCCCATTACTAAAAAAATCATGATTCACTAAAAACGCAGTGAATCGAAAAAATAGTCCAACAGAATCAAGTTATAGGAATTAATACAATTTAGAACCTTATAAATTTGCGATTCATAGTTCGTTGTAGTAACAAGAAGAAAAAATGCGAATTAAGCCCACGAACGGCAACTTCTCTTTCTGTTACCACAACGAGCTATGATTCGCAAATTTATAAGGTTCTAAATTATCTTAATTACTATAACTAGATTTTAAGGACCGGTTTTTCGATTCACTGCGTTTTTAGTAAATTATGTTTTTTTTTTACTAATGGGCCACTTGGCTAGTGTCGTCACGTTTATGCCGAAACCAAACCAAATAAACGAACATAACCATATTAATAAAAAAAATGCTTAAAATTTGTAACAACACACTGCGGAGATGTAAAAAGTAGGCCAAGGTCGATCACTCGACTGAGCACTAGATCTCCGCTACCGATTCGAAATTCTAGCCACATTTAGCTTCAGACTTAAGCCTAAGTGAAAAAAAAATAGCTTTAATCTACTTGATATGCGTACCGTCATAATCTGTGAATAGAAAATCTTTGTTAGATTTGTATTTACGTAATAGCTGTTTTTTTTCAATAACTTGAAATGAAAGGATTATATTTTAATATCGACACAAAAGTATTAAATAACTGAAAGGCAACGGTATAAAACAAACCGTGCTTCGACCGGATACATTAAAATAATATTAAATAACTGATTGTGAACTGTGAAATCAGCAAATTACTTGTTAGTTTTTATCTTATTATTAGAAAATATATTGTACATTGTACCTCTGGGGCGAAGGATCTTTCCAATTGTTTCCTAAATATCTATTGTGTTTGTTTTGAAGCATTATTTACTTGGCTTTTGATCTCGTGTTTGCGTATTAAAATCATCACGTCATGAAGACAAGTTATTCATTTTGATTTATTCCAAAATCTTATTGAAAATCCTTTTGCATTTTTTTTCAAGAATATTTTTTAGATAGAATAGAAACAATTTAAACATGTTCGCCATATTATTTTCCAATATAGTTAAATTGGTTAATTATGTGGCTAGTTTTCGTTGGGATGGTTGCCAGGACTAATAGCGAAAATGGTTACCGTACAACACAACAGCAAAAGAGGCAAATATCGAAGACTTGGCACATACACGCGCATACTTGCGTTTCCAAATATGAAATTAATTAACTGCCTCCTTGTTCTAGTGGCCTCTGACATGGTTTGAGTAACGACCACTATCAAAGACAGCGACTGGGACCGACGGCTTAATGTGCCCTCCGAAGCACGAAATCTTTTTTTTTCTTCGGACAATCAAGTGATTTAGCCTGCAATGTCCTAACCAAACTGGGGAAAAATTCACAAAGTGATAAATTCTCAAATATCAACTTTGTGTTTCCCCCCTGGGAATTGAACCCAGGACCTCCGGATCAGGAGTCCATGGCACTAGCCACTAGACCACGGAGGCAGTTAAGGTTTCGACAAGGAGGCAGATTACTCCGCGCAAGCGTTGTGGAAGGCATTCTTGCTATGTATTTGGCTTGCACCCAAAAAAGCTTCAACGGAACAAAAAGGAACGTATGTATACTTTTAAGGAGATTGGGATTCTAAGTGTTGATAGAAAACGTAGCGCAGTAATAGATATTTGTGCGCCAGATAAACCATATACCGGGTGTAAGGGACATCTTCCCGCACAATGATAAAGGTTGCTCAGCTCAGTCAACTTGCACAAAGAAATATTTTCAGGAAATTCAAAAGAAAATGGCTTCCCCATACAATATATCAGGGACCGGATTTTCGATACGCTTTAACCGAATTCGCATACGAAAGACTAACATTCGCACGGTAAATTGCATGCGAAAGTTACCCTTTTTTGATTGATGATTCAAATATACGGGTCCTGATCGAGGTGGTAATTTTGTATGAAGATGTTTCTTTAAACCCTTATTTAGAGCCCGATGGTGTAGTGGATAGGGCCGCTGCCTCCTGAGCGGGAGGTCGTGGTTCGAACCCCACCACGTACCAATGTGTAGAGAGCCCGATGGTGTAGTGGATAGGGCCGCTGCCTCCTGAGCGGGAGGTCGTGGTTCGAACCCCACCACGTACCAATGTGTTTTTCGGTTTTCGAATTTCATATGTACGTTTATTCGGTGCTTTTTCCGTGCTTCGGAAGGCACGTTAAGCCGTTGGTCCCGGTTAATATCGTTTAATACCGTAGATATTAGTCGTTAAGCCATATCAGAGGCCAGTGCTAAGCATTGGCGGCTTGAAAACTCTGACCTAATCTAGGATTGGGTCTGGTTTCCCTTCTGGGTTGCGGAGGTCAGATGGCAGTCGCTCTGTGTAAAAACCAGTACCCTCGTTCAATCCCCTAGATTAGGAAGCCGACCCCGTGAGATACGGGATAAGGCTAGGGAGATGATGATGTTTCTTTAAACCCTTGGGCTACCCCTATCAGTTTGAGGGAAACTGTCCCTTACACTCGGTATTACGCGTATTTATTTTTCGACCTACAAATGCACTAAAGCTATTCAAAATTCATGAGTTTTTTTTTTCATTTCCTTAAACCTTTGGGCAACCCCTATCGGTTTGAGGGAAACTGTCCCTTACACTCGGTATTATGCGTATTTTTTTTTTTTTCATTTTCAATCTACAAAATGCACCAACCAAAGCTATTCAAGATTCATAAGCTTTTTTTTTCTATTCCTTAAACCTTTGGGCAACCCCTATCGGTTTGAGGGAAGCTGTCCTTACACATGGTATTATTATTCTTTTTTATTTTTTTGATGTACAAATGCACCAAAGCTATTCAAGATTCATAAGTTATCTCCCGAGAAGTATTGCTTTGTCTAATTCTAACAGGTAATACAAACAGTATCGGAATGAATACAGGGCCTTGTTTGCTGCATACGGAAGTGAGAACAAATCTCACATTATCACGTTTGTATCGGAAGTACTGCACGTTTATAAACTACAACAATAAACTCTGTTCCAACAGATTATATCACGAATACCTAGACTGTAAAATGTATAAATAAGGGAAAAAATGTGTCATTAAGTTATACTATTTTATTATTAAATAGCTTGAATATTTGATAAATTTTGACGACATTAATAATGAATTAATAGGCAAATGGATATGAAACTAATAAGACAAATAGAATTGAATAATATAAGTTGTTAAATTATCTTAGCTTGCTCAAAATATAACTAAGTATCCTATTTTCCACATCCGAAAAGGACGGCTAAGTTAACAAACCCTGTAAATCACTACATAGTATAAAACAAGTCGCTTTCTCTGTCCCTATATCCCTATGTATGCATAAATCTTTGAAACTACGCAACGGATTTTGATGCAGTTTCTTTTAATGGATAGAGTGATTCAAGAGGAAGGTTTATATGTATAATACATGCATTAAATAGTAGAGAAACACTGATAATTTCCGCGCGAAGCCGGGGCGGGTCGCTAGTAATTTATAAGACCTCTAATGTACACTTAGTCACAAAAAAGGATCTTTGACTTTGACTATGCGTTTATAGAAAAAATGCTTAATTAAATAAACATACGTTATTTATCTCTGTCCGCAAAGAGTAGACTTTAACCTTTTCGGACGTCGTCATCGGTCCACTTGGTAAAAAGGCGTCCTAAGTTGCGCTAACATGCGAACGCAACTTATGAACTATAGGGCAAATGTCTTGAGCATTGAATGGCGTACTGAGGGAAAGTTACTAAAATTCAATGTTTTTCTGAGAGATAGAGATAAATTTATTAATAATTGTAAATTAAAAGTCAAAAATTATAAGCACTTAAGTATATCACATTAATAATCATTAAAATTTTATTGCTTTCATTATCATTAAAATTAATAAAATCATTATAACCATAGAATGCCTGTTCGACATGCCAACGCTTAAGCCGTGATCTAAAGCTATTTAAAATTGGTGCCTGCTTGATTACATCAGGTATTTTATCACATAAGATCTACAATCGTTTGAGCAGTCTTTGCTCAAGATGTTTCCCGAGAACTGTAGGTGGGTACTTATGAACTATAGGGCATACGTCTTGAGCGTTGAATGACTTACTGAGGGAAAGTTACTAAAATTCAATGCTTTTCTGATAAGATCTACAATCATTTGAGCAGTCTTTGCTCGAGATGTTTGCCGAGAACTGTAGGTACATGTTTAACTAAAGCTTTAGAAGTGTTGGGACTCACCAAGAAGTGGATGGTCTTTGAAGGGTTCATTCTTTATGACTTCTATTCCTTCGCCCCCGCCGGTCTCATTTTTGGAAACTTCAGCCACGCAGTACAGTTGCGCGACTTGGTACTGAAAGAAACACACAAATGTAAAGTATTTGCTATGTTAACATACATACATATAATCACGCCTTTATCCCTAATGGGGTAGGCAGAGCGTAAACGACCTGAACAAAGGCTCCGCCACGTCTGACAAAGTGTTGAGGGTTATTTATGATAGATTTGTAGGTAAATTGCTATAGTAACAGGTTGCTTACCGCTACGCATTTTTCTTTGACCCAAAGGTTGCCTGGAAAAAATTGCTACCTCAGCAATAAGGCCGCCTATGTTGTACTTGTTTTTTGTTGTTATCTGTTGTGTTGTATGATTTGTATTCTTACGTGCAATAAAGTATTTTTATGTTATGTTATGTTGTCAGCCCATCGCCTAAATTGCAATATACTGAAACCCTCGGATCCTTAGCTGGTTTTTACAGCATGCCCGGGAGGAAATGCAGCTGGCACATTCTATGTGTTTCTTTCGCTCCCAGTTCAGCATGGAATTGCTATGTTAAGGTGATTAAACCAATCATTGGAAAATAAAAAAAAAATATACATCTAAGAAATTAGTTCATGGCCTGCAATTGCAACATTTAAAAATATTCTAGTTCATGAATAAGTATGTAAAAAAAAACTGGAAGTAAAGCTGTTTTTGTCAGTAAATTTGATATACCTTCTAAACTATTAGGAGCGCTTTCACGGTTCCTTCGGGAAATTGTCCGTATTATGATTATCTAAAACCGCAACACAGCTTTTTTGATCCGACTCGTAGTTTTTATGGAATTAGCATTATTGTACGCTTTTCACACGATTTTGACGCGGCCACGGACGTAACCGCCACGCCGTAGCGCGCGCTGATTTGAACGATATTCTAAAGTATTACGGGCGATGGTTGCATCTTGAAATGTACCAGCTCATCTGCAGTTGGGATACACCTTAAGTGCAGTTTTCTTACTGGATTCAGAATGATAAAAAACATGAAATGTTCAGACTGTCGTCTCTTTTCGGACTAATAGGCGATGGGCGGGCTGCCAATATTATCAGTTATCACTATAAAAATTGAATATATATCAGATATGACGGCGGCCCGCACAGCCTAGTTGGCAGTGTATCTGTCTGTTACGCAGTGGGTTTTGGGTTCGATTCCCGACCGGGGCAGACATTTGAATGACGAATTCAAATGTCTGGGTCTGGGTATCTTTGTGGTTGTTTCTGTGTATTTGTCTGGGTTTTCTTTGTGGTTGTTTCTGTGTATGTCCATGGCACCCCGATACAGAGAATCCTAGTGGGGGCTGTGAGTGTGATCGTGTGTATACCGGGTGTAAGGGACAGCGTCCCGCAAACTGACAGGGGTTTCTCAGTCAACGAAACTGAACAACCACCACCAGAATATATTACAGGAGATGAACAAATGAACTCCCCATACAAAATGACCATCTCGATCAGAAAATGTCTATGGAAAACAATTTTTTTTTTCACTTCCTGAAAAGAAACCTGCTGCTATCAGAACAACTATTTGTTCAGTTACATTGACTGAGCAACCCCATCAGTTTGAGGGACGCTGTCCCTTACACTCCGTATACACTTTGGCTGCCTCGTAATGGTCAATTAAAGGCATCACTGCTAGGTACGATAAAATAAAATGTTTCTATTTTCATGCTGCTACGTGATTTAGCTTAAATTAAATAAAGACAAAAGCCATCAGACAGTTATAATTTCATTATACCAGTTCGCACACGCCTAACCTTTTCTTACGGTCGACCTCTCTTTTGTTAAAGCCTAGAACCTTCCAACTAACCTAAAGTATTTTCAACCATGCTGGACTGGGAGCGAAAGAAAAACATAGAATGTGCTAGCTGAATTTCCTCCCGGGCATACTGTAAAAACCAGCTAAGGGATCGGAGGGTTTCAGTATATTGCAATTTAGGCGACGGGCTGACAACCTTTCACTACAGCAATATACCTACAAATCTATCCTAAATAACCCTCAAATCTTTGTCAGACGTGGCGGAACGACCTTTGTTTAGCCCATTAGGGATAAAGGCGTGATTATATGTATGTATTTTCAACCCAGTTTTAGAATAAAGGTGAACAAAGTTTCATGTCTTTTAATCGAAGAACTTGTTTCTGACATAAGTTTTAGCAATTAGATATGACAACATAATGAAAATCGAAGATCTTGTTTCTGACATAAGTTTAAGCAATTAGATATGACAACATAATGAAATAGTAGTTTTAGTCATTTAACTGCCTCCGTGGTCTAGTGGCTAGTGCCATGGGTTCCCGATCCGGAGGTCCTGGGTTCGATTCCCAGGGGGTAAAACACAAAGTTGATATTTGAGAATTTATCACTTTGTGAATTTTTCCCCAGTGGGTAGGACATTGCAGGCTGAATCACCTGATTGTCCGAAAAGAAAAAGATTTCGTGCTTTGGAGGGCACGTTAAGCCGTCGGTCCCGGTCGCTGTCTTTAATAGTGGTCGTTACACAAAACCATGTCAGAGGCCTGATAGTTGTGCTACTAGGCGGTTTAAAACTCTGACACCAGGGTTCATCGGGTCCATAGACTCGATACCCACTCGACAGAAGAAGAAGTAATTTATCCATTCTATATAATTTGACAACATGTATCATTTAATTTTGAAGTGTGTTTTTGAATAAAAAGTCATGACACTTTGTTAACTTTTTTTCTAAAACTGAATTGGAAATACTATGTTGGGTAAAATTATTTTTGAAGTAATTTCCCATAAGATATTCATTGTAAAAGTTGTTGAGTTTTGTTGACTGAACAACCTTTAAGTTTCAGGACACTATTGTCTTTATGAAAGTTGTACAGTTTCGTTTTCTTTGACTGAGCTGAGCAAAGGACGCCATATCGCCCTTGCAGCTAACTAGCCACATCAAAGACCGATTTTTCACGCGGTTGAATGAGCTTTCCCGTCTTCTTCTGTCGAGTGGGTATCGAGTCTACGGACCCGATGAACCCTGGCGTCAGAGTTTTGAAACCGCCTAGTAGCACAACTATCAGGCCTCTGACATGGTTTGAGTAACGACCACTATCAAAGACAGCGACCGGGACCGACGGCTTAACGTGCCCTCCGAAGCACGAAATCTTTTTCTTTTTCGGACAATCAGGTGATTCAGCCTGCAATGTCCTAACCAAACTGGGGAAAAATTCACAAAGTGATAAATTCTCAAATATCAACTTTGTGTGTTCCCCCCCGGGAATCGAACCCAGGACCTCCGGATCGGGAATCCATGGCACTAGCCACTAGACCACGGAGGCAGTTGCAGCTTTCCCGTGGAAATAAGATATTTTCCCGCGGTAAATTATACCAGCTCGCCCGAGCCTAACATTTTATTACACTCGAAGCATACTGACTAACGACTCTTCTTCTTCTTACTCGCGAGTGGATTCTCGAGTCGATCGACCCGATGAACCCTAGTTTTCAAACCGCCTAGTAGCACAGCTTTTAAGCCTCTGACATGGTTTGAGTAACGACCACTAACAAAGACAGCAACCAGGACCGACGGCTTAACGTGCCGTCGGAAGCACGGAATCTTTTTATCTTTTCGGACAATCAGGTGATTCAGCCTACAATGTCCTAACCAAACTGGGGAAAACCTTACAAAGCGATAAATTGTCAAATTTCAACTTTGTGTTCACCCCTGGGAATCGAACCCAGTACCTCCAGATCGTAAGCCCATGGCTCTGACAATTAGACCACGGAGGCAGTTGCAGTAACGACTAATCCAATGAAATTACTAAAACTCTCTTAGACTTTGTATAAAAACGGTCTGTTCTTAGTTTCATACAACTATGTGTTAGTGTAACTAGTTTTCCGTAACGCGGTTTTATTGGTGGCTGGAACTGCCTCCGTGGTCTAGTGGCTAGTGCTATGGACTCCCGATCCGGAGGTCCTGGGTTCAATTCCCAGGGGGGAAACACAAAGTTGATATTTGAGCATTTATCACTTTGTGAATTTTTCCTAAGTTTGGTTAGGGCATTGCAGGCTGAATCACCTGATTGTCCGAAAAGAAAAAGATTTCGTGCTTCGGAGGGCACGTTAAGCCGTCGGTCCCGGTCGCTGTCTTCGATAGTCGTCGTTACTCAAACCATGTCAGAGGCCTGATAGTCGTGCTATTAGGCGGTTTTAAAAACTCTAACACCAGGGTTCATCGGGTCGATAAGACTCGATACCCACTCGGCAGAAGATTGGTGGCTGAATGAGTTTTCCCATGGAAATAGTATATTTTTATCTAAATCTTCTGACAGCCCTGATCTAGACTCGACTCGGAAGTAAAACCCTTTTTAAAGAAAAATTAAATAAATAGCTAAGGGATCCGAGGGTTACAGTGTATTGTAATTTAGGCGATGGGCTGACAACCTGTCACTACAGCAATATACCTAGAATTCTATCTTAAATAACCCTCAAAACTTTGTCAGATGTGGCGGAACGCCCTATGTTTAGGTCGTTTACGCTCTGCCTACCCCATAAGGGATAAAGGCGTGACTATATGTATGTATGTATAAAATACCTACTCTTACATAGAAATAATGGAGACACATTTGTTTATTTTTAAACCAGCTTATGCGGGCGTAACTGTGATTAAAGTTTATTGAGTCATACATAAAGAGTAACTCGGTTTATTTTTAAATACTCGTACTATAAGGAAGCTTCTACAGTCATTCAGGCGACGTCATACTTATACATAAACAAACGTTTGTTGTTAAAAGTAATATTATATCCTAAGTTATACGGGATGTAAGGGACAGCGTCCCGCAAACTGATAGGGGTTGCTTAGTCAACGACTCTGAACAACTTCAACCAGGTTTAAGTGAAAACAAATGTCTTTTCCATACAAAATGTTCACGTCGATCAGACAATTTGTATGGAAAAGCCAAATAATTGGCTTCCACCAAGAAATAATTTTTGGAAGTAAATATAAAAATGACTTCCATGCTGGACTGGAGCGAGGGAAAAACATAGAATGTGCCAGCTGCATTTCATCCCGGGCATGCTGTAAAAAACAGCTATGGGATCCGAGGGTTTCTGTATTTTGCAATTTAGGCGATAGGCTGACAACCTGTCACTACAACAATATACCTACAAATCTATCAAAATAACCCTCAAAACATTGTCAGACGTGGCGGAACAACCTTTGTTTAGGTCGTTAACGCTCTGCCTACCCCATTAGGGATAAAGGCGTCATAATATGTATGTATGTATGTATAAAAATTGGCTCTTCCATACAAAATGTCCACCTCGATCGAAAAATCCTTTTATTTTACTTCCTGTGAAACATTCCTGGTGGAAGTTGTTCAGTGTCGGTGACTGAACAACCCCTATCAGTTTGCGTGATTTAGTCCCTTACACCCGTTATTTTGTTTTGAATTTGTTTCTTTGATAAGTGTTCCTAATTTGATCCACTCAAAGGGCTAATTCTAAGTTAGTTCAGAAACGTATTTGCCTTAAAGACGATTATTGCGATAGATCCAGTTAAATTGTGTTAAATCAGTCGCAAGTTCGAAAGTCCTTTAAAAGTTTTTGCTCGTATTTGTAAAGCTATCTCAAGATTGAGAGCAATATTAAGTATGGATTTGACAATTCATTTTGTACTGAAATGACATTTATGATACAAACTCAAACTGGCTGTCAATCTCAAGTGCGGATAATAAATACGGGCGAGGTCGCAGTCGCAAGCAAAATTATAAACAACTTCAACTAGCGGTCCGTTTGAGCAACTTAGCTCTGCGATGGCAGGACGACCTTAAACTTTTCATTTTATTCTTTTTATAAAAAAAAACAAGATGGATACCTTGACTTGATGCAAGCTTGACGAATTATCGGTCTATTATAAAGTACGTATTTTTCCGTTTGAGAGCCCGATGGTGTAGTGGATAGGGCCGCTGCCTCCTGAGCGGTAGGTCGTGATTCGAATCCCACCACGTACCAATGTGTTTTTCGATTTACGAATTTCATATGTACGTTTATTCGGCGCTTTTTCCGTGCTTCGGAAGGCACGTTAAGCCGTTGGTCCCGGTTAATATCGTTTAATACCGTAGATATTAGTCGTTCAGCCATGTCAGAGGCCAGTGCGAAGCATTGGCGGCTTGAAAACTCTGACCTAATCTAGGATTGGGTCTTGTTTCCCTACTAGGTTACGGATGTCAGATGGCAGTCGCTCTGTGTAAAAACCAGTACCCTCGTTTAATTACCTAAATTAGGTAGCCGACCCCGAGAGATAAATGATGAGGCTAGGGAGATGATATTGCCAAAAGGAAAACAACTCTGTAATTTTCTCTAATAAAGGTAGTTTTAGACCAGTCTTCTCCTTCTTAGTGAGTGGATTCTCGAGTCGAACGACCTGATGAATCCTGGTGCCAGAGTTTTTCAAACCGCCTAGTAGAACAGCTATTAGGCCTCTGACATGGTTTGAGTAACGTCCACTATCAAACACAGCGAGTGGGACCGACAGCTTGACGTGCCCTCCGAAGCACAAAATCTTTTTCATTTTCGGACAATCAGGTGATTTAGCCTGCAATGTCCTAACCAAACTGGGAAAACCTCACAAAGTGATAAACTAAACTATTAGGAGCGCTTTCACGGTTCCTTCGGAAAATATCCGCGTTATGATTATCTAAAACCCCTACATAGCTTTTTTTTAATCCGACGCCTATTTCGGACATTTTTGACGCAGCCACGGACTGGGAGTAAGAGAAAAACATAGAAAGTGTGTGTGTCAGCTGCTTTTCCTCCCGGGTATGCTGTAAAAACCAGCTAAGGGATCCGAGGGTTTCAGTATATTGTAATTTAGGCGATGGGCTAACAACCTGTCACTACAGCAATATACCTACAAATCTATCTTAATTAACCCTAAAAACTTTGTCGGAAGTGGCGGAACTACCTTTGTTTGGGTAGTTTACGCTCTGCCTACCCCATTAGGGATAAAGGCGTGAGTATATGTATGTATGTTTCAGTGTTTTGTTTATGCGCTGGAGACTTAGGCTTTAGGAGGGCGATTGCAGGTCTGAATTTTGCTAGGTGGACATCAAATTTTGATTATGTGAACAGTTTTTTTACTACGGGAAAATATTGTCGCGAATTTCGGTAAAACGCAGACGAACTCGTAAACTAGTAGTAAAACCTGTTCTCTCTCTCGGTCACTCGGTGAATGAGACAGTGCATTGTAGTGTTGGGCATGTTCGAAATATTAACAACCGAATGAGTCACGTATGAGATATAATTCATCAGTTGAATTATAAATTTAATATTTCTATTTTACCCCTGTAACAAAAATCTATCCATCCAGAATCCAGATAGACATCTTAAATTTACATACATGTCTTAAATTTCTTAGTAATAAATTTAACAAATCGTAAATATTATAAATAAAAAATATATAAATTATAGTACGTTAATGTATATTAGTATTACTATAATCCTATAAATTTGTAATTAAATTATACTAACTGTATCTGTTCCCGTGTATTTCCCATCTTTTACCCCCATTGGCCGGAAGAGATCTCTTATAGAGATAAGCTCGCCTATAGTCGTAGTTTTTAAGTCAAACTGTATATATATATTTTTTAAGCAATAAAGAATATAACGAAAATTGTTGTAGATTAACTCAAAAATTACGAGAACGACTTGTTTTAAAAATTCTTTTACGTGCAGAAATTTACGTTAGGTGAATGGGAGTAATAATAATAAAAGGTTAGGTTACATTTTACAGCGGAAAAATATGTTATTCCCCTAGAAAAAGTGAGTAATTATTTTGTTTAAACATACATATAATCACGCCTTTATCCCTAATGGGTTAGGCAGAGCGTAAACGACCTAAACAAAGATCGTTCCGCCATTATTTTGAGTATGCCAATCGAATTATGTTTTTAGAGTATGTTTGTTTATGTATAATCTTAAGTAATTCGAAAGATGAATCACTCACATTCGCCCATCTCTAGCCCACATTCATATGGTCGGTATAGTTACGTACCTACGAGTACGTAGTTGACCTTTGTAATTGCGTAAGACCTGCTCGTTTAGCGTTCATTTCAAATTAGTTTTGTAGGTACACTAGAATAATGAAAAATATAATATATTTTTTGTAGTTACACTAGAATAATGAAAAATATAATAATTTGTTTTGTGGATTTACTAGAATAATAAAAAATGAAATAATTTTTAGTTCCAGAAATGTACAAACATGTATATATTTTCTAGCTCAGAAAAGTTTGTAAATATTTAGTACTTCATTGATGCGAAAACATGAAACTCTACACATTTATTTTAATAATGATAAATTGATTAAATGTCGTATCAACGAAATTTAAATCTGTAATAAATAAAATTCGTAACAACGTATCTGTCTGCAAGACGGGTTCACCCGAGATAAATTTGGTAAATTCCCATGGGAAAGAGATATTTATGCCTAATTTTTTTTTTGTAATTTTTTACAAACATCTCTCTACAGCCTTCTGACTACAAATATTACGGGCCATATTTTAGGGTGTGATTTTACCCATGAAACTGGACCACTTTCCCCAAGGAACATAAGGCAAAATATGAAAAAAAAAAAAACCCTCCCATACAGAAGGTGTTAGCGGCTTGAGTCGATTTGTATGGATCACCTATGTTCCTTGGGGAAAGTTGTTCCGTTTTATGGGTAGAATCACGCCCAAAAATACGGCCAACTATTTCTTTACTCCCGGTATGCTATATAAGATGATCTATTGCTATGTCATGGCTTATATATGGAAGGATTTTTCTGTAATACATACATACATACATACATAAAATCACGCCTTTATCCCTTACGGGGTAGGCAGAGCGTTAAACGCCTCGTAAAAGGCGCTTTCGCCGCGTCTGACAAAAATTGAGGGCAATTTTAGATTGTAATGTGTATTGCTAATGTGTAGTGACAGGTTGTCAGCCCGGCGCCTAAATTACAATACACTGTAACCCTCGAGTCCCTTTTGCTGCCTTCTACAGCATGCCCGGGAGGAAGGGCAGCTGGAACATTCTATGTTTTTCTATCTCTCCCAGTCCAGCATGGAAGAAATAATCAAGGATATACATACATTATGTAGTAATAGCAGTTACACACATTTATTTCTGTAATAAAGTTAAACAATAGAATGTCCCTGAAGTGATAATTACACATAATTGTTTGAAAAAGAAACCTGCACCTTGGTACATGGAGAGACAAGGAAACATAATTAAAAAAATATAATAATTTTATTTATTATTGTTTTAGTAATTTCCATTACTAAAATATTTCATATTCATATTGAAGATACATACATACATATAATCACGACTTTATCCCTAACGGGGTAGGCAGAGCGTAAACGACCTAACAAAGGTTGTTCCGCTATGTCTGACAAATTTGGAGGGTTATTTCAGATATATTTGTAGGTATATTGCTGTAGTGACATATTGAAGATGATTAATCATATTTCCTACAGATATTTATAATTAGTATTTTTCCCATGGTAATAAATACCATGAATTAATGTATAGCCCTGCCAGGAATTAAAAATACCTGTCATAGAGAAAAATTCCATGCTGGACTGGGAGAGATAGAAAAAACGTAGAATATTCCAGCTGCCCTTCCTCCCGGGCATGCTGTAGAAGTCAGCAAAAGGGACTCGAGGGTTACAGTGTATTGTAATTTAGGCGATGGGCTGACAACCTGTCACTATAGCAATACACTTTTCAATCTAAAATTGCCCTCAATTTTTGTCAGACGTGGCGAAAGCGCCTTTTACGAGGCGTTTAACGCTCTGCCTACCCCGTAAGGGATAAAGGCGTGATTTATGTATGTATATGTATGTATAGAGAAAATAATACACAGAATAAGAGAGGGGCTTATGCACTTCCTATAAGCTCTTCTCCACGGTACCTCTATGACAGGTATTATTAATTCCTGGCAGGGGTGTACCAAATTATTTTTGTTATTCTTTATATTTGTTTAGTTCTTTAAAGAGATTCTCTCAATGATTTTGTTGTAAGAAAATATTTTGCAGCATGAGGAGTGAGTTACTTTTCATACATACATACATACATAAAATCACGCCTTTATCCCTTACGGGGTAGGCAGAGCGATAAACACCTCGTAAAAGGCGCTTTCGCCACGTCTGACAAAAATTGAGGGCTATTTTAGATTATAATTTTAGGTTACTTTTCACAGCAGGAATATATACTTCATCACATACATACAATCACGCTTTTATCCCTAATGTGTTAGGCAGAGTGTAAACTACCTAAACAAAGGTTGTTCAGCCATGTTCCACTACTTCATTATAATGGGGAAAATAATTTATTCATGGATGAAACTGCATTGCTTAAAGCTTGTATTATCATAAATTTTGTTTACTTATTTTATATTGTTAATGAGTCTATGTGGACATTAATTATCTCCTTATTTCCAACAGGATCAATCAACATATGTTTATACAAAACAATTTAACTAGACTAAAATGGTGATGAGTGAAAAATAAAATTCAAAGAATATTTAAGGACCATTTAAATATATAATACAAATTATATAGAGAAAAGAAAGTATAAAAAATATAATTTAAAGAAAATACCTTAAATTTTATTGTTTATTAATTTTACTTCTTTTTAATTTTCATATCTGTAACTTAGGTAATATAATTTGCGTCAAATATTTAAACCCTCCTTAAATCTCTTTTTAAAAATAATATATTTTCTTTTCAGTTTTTTTTTGTTACTATACCTATTATAAAAGTTGTTTCAACATTTTTTGAATTATCTATTAGAAGTGTCTTTGTTGGCCTTGTTATATCATTTAGGTATGTTATATTTAATATCTATTCTTTTCACAAATTTTACTTTTTAGGTACTCTATACCTATTATAAAAGTTGTTTCATAAAGTTTTGTATTATTTATTAGAAGTGTCTTTGTTGGCCATTATCATTAGTTATGTTATACCTTTTTAATATCTATTTAAACACCAAGTAGCACTATCTATGATAGATAAGAATCATAAATATGATTCATCCTGATAGAACACTTGTGAAAATAGTATGATACAGAACCTAACTAATAAATAATACTCCTGACTCTACAACTTAATTAAAAGGATATGTTGAAAACTGATTTTAGTAAATGAATAATACAGCAAAGTAAATTAAGGCTCCTTACCTCTTCTACTGTGAGGGGAAGTGTTACTCGGCTGAAAAATAAAGAATTTACCATTAAAGTCATTCATAAACATGAAAAACTCTGACCAAAAATTATCTCTATTATTTTGCAATTCAAAAAACTGGTAGCACCACTACCTGGCTGATCAGGCCTTGACCTGAAGAACTGTCAGTGTCATATTCTACTCCCTATTGCTAAACCAACTTCCACCACGAAACCCCACTATCAGGCACAGGCCCACTGAACCCAACCTCTGAGTAATCTGCTGATAACGCAAAATCTCAAGACATTTCGTGGCAAAAATCATTCTCACACCAACCAAAAATCGATTTATTTTCGCAACCGGATTATAACCTTTATTAAAGTATACTCACTATTCTTTGATTTGCATTGTGTTAATTTATTTTATTTCACTTATATGCACATCAGACAGTCCACTACCACCGTAAAACAAGACTTATCACAGTTCACGACTTGAGCGATGGTCCAATTATTGGTAGATTATTGTAATTTTAATCTATGACCAACCAATGAAAATGACAGGGCGCATGCTTGAGCTCTGTGACGCAACGGATGTTACGTCAAAGTGTTTCACTTCTTTTCACGAAATGGCGGAAAATCTATTTTCTCTTGGTGTAATTCGACCATAGGATTTATGCAAACTAATCAAACACATGAAATATAAATCGATATTGAAATCTACGTAGCAGTACATTTATCGGGGAGGACAAAATATTCAAATATGTTTAAATTTACTCAAAACTTTTTACGTATACCGAAACGTTTCTGACAATCGACCGGAAAACAACACGTTACAATTTACGCTTGCATGTAACTGTCAAATGAGATCTAGCACAGCGTGTGGTTACTAATGACAGGTTACTTTTAATATTTGTTCATTTTTATCATCATTTACAATGGGAGAAAATATTCGAAAACAATTCATATTTTTGAAGTGTTTAAATGTATTTTTCAAAATAATTGTAACCGACAGGGTTTTGTATAAAATGTATCGTATTTGACCTTTTGTTCGGATACACAGTTTACTTAAAAGTTCCAATAATAGGTACTTAATTTATCATAAAAGCTGCAGTCTCTCGCTACAACCACTGAGCATATAATCACTACGTTTTAGCTACAACAACTTCATTTCCTTCTTTTAATCCTGATAGATAGTTTTTTTTTTAATATTGTTCTTCATAGAAAATATGATAAAGAAACAAAAAACTATCTAAAAGGTAGAATTAATTTGTTATATCTAACTTTTGTGTTGTGTATCCGAATTCATGCTACGCAATTTTTCGACGTGATGAAATTAATTTTTCATTATTTTTCAGTAAACTGTAGTAAAATTCAACAATAATGTTTTGATACAAAATCCTCGAATATACTTTACATTGTGCCTATATTTTAGTGAGAGTTCAAGTTCTATCAGGACTGCGATACATCGGTAAAAGGTAAACATGAGTTTGGTTGGTAAAAAGAACGAATCGATACCAATAATCGAAACGAGAAAAGGCGAAGAAATTCCAAGTACAATTACACCAGATGAGGTCCTGAGACTGGATAGGATTACGGACACATATCTCTGCAGTCCTGAAGCAAACGTATACGATATAGATTTTACGAGGTTTAAGATTCGTGATTTGGAAAGTGGGACAGTGCTGTTTGAGATTGCTAAGCCTCCTACTGACTTTGGGGTGGACAATGAGGGTGGGGAAGATGCCGCGGAAGAGCCCCTGGACCCGAACGCGGGAAGATTCGTGCGCTATCAATTTACACCTCAGTTTTTGAAGCTAAAGACTGTTGGTGCTACGTAAGTGTTTTTTCTAAGCCTTGTGTAAATCCAATTACAAATCTCAATAGTTATTTCTAGACACTATTGTCTACTAGGCTTCAATACTATAAGTAGACATTTCTTCTATCCATATTACACTATCCTAAAACAAACTTTTTTCTGGTATCTTTGTATGTTGAACCAAACTATTATCAGCCATTTAATTATATATTATTTTCAGTGTGGAATTCACAGTAGGGGCTCGCCCTGTAAACCAGTTCAGGATGATTGAGAAGCATTTCTTCAGGGACACCCTCTTGAAGACATTTGATTTTGAGTTTGGCTTCTGCATCCCATTCTCGAGGAACACCTGTGAACACATTTATGAGTTCCCTGCTCTACCCGCGGATCTTGGTAAAATATTCTTATCTTAACTTACATAGCCATTATGTGTCCCATTGCTGGGCAAAGGCCTCTCTCTGGGCCCTTCAAGACTCTCTGTCTTGTGCCTCTTCTGGCCATGCCTTACTGAAAGCATCCAACCCGTGCCACCATATTAAATTATATTTTTTGCCTGATGACTATTCCTTTGCTTTTGGCAATATTAAGGTGATATGTTGAGCTGTATAAAGGTGTGATTTTATGTATGTATGTATGTTGCGCTGCCCCTACAAGAAATAAATTTATTGCATCTAAATACAAACATTTTCGTAAATATTTTACCTTTTGCGAATATTGAAATTAATTTTTAATTTTGTAATCCATAAGGTAACAATTTACATTTAATACCTGATGACCTATGAGTCAATCTTGCAAAAAGTGTCCAGTTTTACCAAATTCAAAGCTTGCTGGATAACAAAATGCAAAGGCTGTTGGATTACAAAATGAAGAATCAAAAAGTCTGAAATGTATTTGGTTTTTTTTATAAGGCAATAAATTATTTTTTATCTTTATCTTTACTATTATTTGCTATGTTTCAGTGGAAGAAATGATTGCAGCACCATTTGAGACATGCTCTGACAGTTTCTACTTTGTGGATGAACATCTGGTTATGCACAATAAGGCTGACTATGCCTTCAATGGCGGTATTAATAACTAGAACTGAATGTATTTCATTACAATAAGTTGAACAAAAGCAAATGGTAATCTTACAAAATATTGAAGTTATCACTTTATTTATTGTCCGTGATTTATACAAAGTTTTATGAAGCCTAAACAATATGTAACATTCCTAAGTCATAACTTCTATTTTATATGACTGGTTACTTTTGTTCTACAATATATTGTGTGATCTTTTAACCGTAACTTTAGCTTTCTTGACTTTTATTGGCACTGTTTTCCAAGACATGTGTGAACTTTAGGTAAAATTGGCACAAAGATGATTTTTAAATTTTCATAATGGAGTGACAAGAGAGAGAATATAAAATAATTTTGAGGAACAATTCCTAATAATTTTGATACATGTGATTGCATGTGTAAATCAAATATACAATATTCTAAGAATTCTAAAGATCTTCTTAATTGTTTACATGTGTTTAAATGATCACTTAGTTAACACAAGCACCTAAAATTTTATGATCACAATACTTGTTTGCGGTGTGTAACACTTTTAGATAGTTAAGGTGTGATTTGAATCAATAGGATATTATATTCTAGTCATTTTTTGGTACCCAAATCAACGATTATTTTAAAATATTGTTAAAAGAAATCTCTTATTTAAAAATCAAAAGAACAATAAGATAAAAATCTACAGGGAGTGGGAATTTGGTAAGAGTGTAAATAAATTTCGTTGTCTATTTTGAACTATAAAAAACGGCGAAAAGAGCTTTTAAAAGGTGGCTTTAACTCTCCTATTTCATAACTAAAAACATTCCGAAAGATCTCGTTTTATATGCCGTCCAAAGACTTGTTTACTTAACAAGCATATTTGCTTTAAATGAATGTAAAATTTTAAAATATGTACTAACATGTGTTCACTACTTAAAGTAATTTTATTGGATTTGTTTATGTACTTGGTGTTTAGTGAATTTGGCTGTATTTATTGATGGTAAAACTTGACTTGAAGCTGTGAAAATGTACTTTTATAGGATCTCTATCAGTTATCCATGCTTTTAGGGATAAGAACTGTTTACTTACTGATATTGAAATTATAGCGCATTTATATGTGTCGTCGGCTAGTCAAAAAAGTTCAGTTATAAAACTATAGTGTTATTTTTGAGTATAATCATAAAATGTACCTAGATTAAGGGTAGCGACGAGCCTACAGTAGTTATAATATAATTTTATGACTAAATATACTTCATGTACCATAAGCTGACCTGGGTATTTATTATTATAATTACTTTCAACTATTACAAAAATGTATGAACAATCTCTGTTAAGTTGTAGGACTGAATATCAAAAATTGTTGGAATTTTTAACTTGCATGCTTTTTTATATTGGTTTAGTGTAGTAGGTATCTCATTTATAGTTTATCTCGTCTCTACCTTGGATGTTTTTGCAAATAATCACTGAGGTCACTTCACTAGTATTGTCGATGAATAAAATACAGTAAAAAGTATTACTTGTTTTATTTTATTCAAAGCATTATTTTATTTACGATGTAATATGGCTCTGATACGAAAATGGGTTCGATTCCCACGGCGAATGGAACGCAAAGTTGCACTTCGTGAGTTTTTCCTAGTTTGCTTAAAGCCGTGACTACTACTCTCAAACAAAACACGAAACCTGTCTACGCACGAAACATATCCCCCCGCGGTACAGAGAGGGGAAGGGAAATGTTTGAAAAACCCTTCCCCCCCCTGCTGTATGTTTCGTGTTTTCTTTATGCGCTCTCGACTCGGCATAATACAATGCAGTCTGGCTGTATCACCTGATTTTCTGACAAGAGAAAGTATTCCGTGCTTTGGAGACCTTAAGCCGGTTGGTTCCGATCATTGATAGTGATCTCATCACAAAAATTAAGTCAGTGGTTATTTAGCCAGATCACAAACTGAGACTATATATCGGGTCGCTTATCGAATCGACTCAAAAACCCACTCGAACCTGACTGGATAAGAAATGCGCGACGCGCGTTGGTCATTGCAGTGCGGATAGCCCTTAAAAATGAAGCTCAGAATCCCGATAGCTAAGTCAGAAATTGATTAATGATTGAAAAAAAAAACAATAGTCTATGACATATATAACCTCAAAAAAAATTTTTTTCCGTGGGATTGTTTTGAAAAATGGAATACTGAAATTAGCGCTATATAATTGTATATTTTTGTATAAAATGGCTTTACTTAGGCGCTGTGTACCATTGCTTACAAAGTCCATCAAATGTATACCGGTTACGACACAAGGTAATTTTTGCCAAAAAGTTACATTTGCCCATATATTTTTATCATTCTTATTTTTATAAACCGATTCTTTTTCAGTACAAAAAATACACAGATGGGTCGCTCCGACGCTGATGGAATTAAAACGACGGGAAGATAAACAAGGGGGCAAGATAATCAACCCAAGAAATGCATTTTTGGAATGGAACTTAGAAGCAGAGTTATATGCCTTTGGGCAACGTCTAAATGAAGATTTTGATGCTGATTTACTGCTACAGGCTTTTACCGACAGATCTTACGTAATCAAAGAGGAATTGAAGCAAAAAGAAATGGAATTTGATATTAAAATGAAGGACAACAGAGAGTTGGCTGAAGAAGGTATTATTCTATCCCAATTGTATGCCTTATCTTGAGATTAGGGTATGCTTAATTCATTGGATTGAATATGGTACATTACGTCACAACTGCAGTAAAGTAGCCATTTATTATCTAGCATTTGTGGTTACTGCAAGGACCACAATATAAAGTTGATTGACCTAACTTAACCTATGGAACTTTTTGCATTGCTATCACAGATTACCATTCACTAAAAACCTTTGTACTGGTTACAGTATGGCCCAAGAAGTGAAACAGTTGTTCTATATTCACTTCTAGTTCTGCTTGTTACATTGAATTTAAATTTTACATATATACACATAATCACGCCTTTATCCCAAATTCCGCCACATCGGACAAAGTTTTGAGGGTTATTTAAAATAGATTTGTAGGTATATTGCTGTAGTGACAGATTGTCAGCCTATTGCCTAAATTACAATATACGGACACCCTCGGATCCCTTAGCTGGTATTTACAGTATGCCCGGAAGGAAGTGCAGCTGGCACATTCTATGTTTTTCTCTCGCTCCCAGTCCAGCATGGAAGAAATTTTAATCTCAGTATTTTCTAAATTCCAGGTGAAAAGTTCATGAAAGAGTACATCCAGCTTTATCTAGAGCATGTATTACCGAAGTTTCCTCTGGAAGGGGTTTCTGGAATCAGACAGCACTTGATGAGTGAGGCTACATTGGCTCATGTGGGTCAGGGATTAGGCACCAGGGATATCATATTAGCTGCGGTAAGGATTCTAAACTCTAACATATTTATAATATTACCAGCTCAGTTTTAGTTTCATGTCATTTCAAGTTTCAATTTTGCATCTTTTTATTCAAAAACAGATTTCAAAAATAAACTACACATGATGGCAAATTAGTTAAATTACTAAAACTACTATTTCATTATGTTGTTATATCTCATAACTAAAACATATTTTTAAAAAAAGATCTTTGATTAGACATCATGAAACTTTGTTTACCATTATTCTAAAACTGAGTTGGAAATACTAGTCTATTGTTAAATGATCACCCTTTCCATTTCAAACCTTTTTATAGTTGAAATCACCTTACATTTTCTTTCCTTGTAAACATTTTCCCATCTTTTGAGTGGAAAAGATGGGAAGACGAAATAAAACTAACAGCCGGCCCTCTATGGCGCCGCGTGACCCTCGATAGAAAACAATGGAAGTTACTGGAGGAGGCCTTTGCCGAAAGGCATACTGAACTAAGAGATTTTATTGATTTATGAATGAAACAACCTGAATATATTATGATTGAACTAATTTGAATGAGAGATTATTGTTATTTTAATTGATGTTTATTATTTTTGGAATTAAAACTATATTGAAATATATTTTTACCATTTTTTTAATGTAACTAAAATTATTGCATTGTTCAGTGAAATAAAGGCTATTTGATTTGATTTGTAAACATTTTAGGTTTCGGTAAAAAAACATCTTCATACAACGTTATTTCTTATAATCCACAATGCAACTGGTCTAATAACTACAAGGTTATATCCATTTGCTTCTTAGTTTCTAGTCTAAAATATGCTGTGGGTCATACAGTCATTTTTAAATGTTTCTTATCTATATCGTTTCAGGAATATCCAGTGGAAAACCAAATCCTGGCGCAGGCTCTGAAGGCTATTGTTGGTGCACTGCTGAAGTCTTCAGGAGATGAGCGCGCTGCACACTTTGTTAGAGATTTCGTCATCACTCAGCTACATGGTATGTGGAGAAAAGGAGATCTTAACATACATACATACATATAAACACGCCTTTATCCCTGGTGGGGTGGGCAGAGCTTAAACAATCTAAACAAAGGTGGTTCCGCCACGTCTTACAAAGTTTTGAGGGTTATTTAAGATAGCCCTTTGCCTAAATTGCAATATACAGAAACCCTCAGATCCCGTAGCTGGTTTTTACAGCATGCTCGGGAGGAAATGCAGCTGGCACATTCTATGTTTTTCTCTCACTCCCAGGCCAGCATGGAAGCGACCTTTGTTTAGGTCGTTTACGCTCTGCCTAGCCCATTAGGGATATAGGCGTGATTATATGTATGTATGTATGTTTAGTTTACACTCTTTGTTTGCTCAATATAACATGAAAATCCAACAGATAAATCTAACTTTCAGGACAAGATGTGAACGAGTTCTGGCACATTGAAGACCCCTGGGCGATGCTCACCGGCGTCTTATCCAAGCAGGGTGTGGAGATCGAGCCAAGACTCATTGGGCAGGTCGGGAAGAAGACGCTGCTGGCTTGCTACAGAGTTGGGCTTTATATTGACAAGCAGATGGTTTCCTCAGGTGAGCAGAGAGTACACCAACTTGTACATAAAACTTCACAACTTTTTCTGAGCTTTTCTCTTAACTTCTATCACAATTAGCAAGCAAAGGCTTCATCATCACAGCCCAAAAATGAGTTTGACTTTTTCATAGAAAATGTTCACCTCTTGGAAAAGCCAATTTTTATTTTCACTTCCTGAAAAAATCCTGGTGACCGGGACGCTGTCCCTTACACCCGGTATGTATGTCCCACTAAATAAAATCCTACTCTGAACAAAATTTCCCAATCTCAATACTAAAATACATCATGGTACCGAAATTCTAGTTTCGCCTGCTAAGCGAGGAGTATGGAAAATATTACAACAGTGATTTTTTTGTTATATGGTATGGTACAAAAACAAGCCGAATTTTTCAACAGTTTTCTTTCTCTTTCGTAACAAATTTTACAATTTATTTATTATCCTTACAGGTTTCGGCGAATCAGTAGCAGTAGCGAAGGAAATGGCGGCCAGGGAAGCTTTGAAGAAGATATTCGGTACTGAGGACCGCATGAAACCTATCAACTTCCAACTGCAGGGCATGCCCAAACCCGCAGCGGAGTCAAGATACCAAATATCGGCCAGTTGAAGCGTATTCATCTAGAGTAGGATAAGAATTATTATATTGTTAGAGAATAAACATTTGGTTTTTTATTCGAACTGCATCTAAAGAACGTAAAAGAAGATTTAACACTGCGACACAAAACTCTTGTAACGGAACTTAAAAAAGAAAAACTTTTTCCTAATCAATGTGTTGCCATATTACAGCTAGGCAGCGAAGAAAGTGGCGCCCCCATTTTTGTCAATAGTTTTGTGTCTCAGTCTGTCTCAGTATAATTTAGTTTAGCTTTTGAGGTTTCAGCAGTGCGAATAAGATAGGAATATTCATGAATATAAACCAAACTGGAATAAACATTTAATTTATTAAAATATATCTATGCTTACAAAATAAAAATTACACCTAGAAATATAATTAAAACTTAATAATTTATTACAAAACAATGTTGGCACATTTTGCAAGTCTTAGTAAGTAGTAACAAAAAAAAATACAATTCATCAAAAATATAATACTGGGTGGCGCAAAAGTACTGGCACTAAAGAAAATATTTTTATTTTTTTTATATGACATTTTCTGTCATTCTGTTGTTGAAAATTGTGTAGTGAACAAATGTAAAATACACTGAAAATAAACATGGACCGTTTTACTCTCCAAGAACGTGGAATAATTGTGTCAATGTTCTTACGGAATAATTCATCAGTGATAAGAACACAACGTGAATTTCGTCGACGATTTCCCCACCGTCCGGCACCGATTGGTCGCACAATTCGACGCTTTGCCACACGCCTTGAAGCAACTGGCTCAACATTGGATAGACCTAAGTCTGGGAGACCAAGAACAGGCCGTTCAGCTGAAAATATCGATGCTGTGCGCGAAGATGTGGAAGAGTGTCCAGAAACATCAACGAGGCGACGTGCCACGCAATTGGGCATTTCCAGACGGACCCTGCAGCGTATTTTGGTGAAAGACTTAAAGATGTTCCCGTATAAAACTCAAATGACTCATCAGCTGCTGCCTGCTGACCACCGAGCTCGTCTAGATTACTGCCAGCGCGTCATAAACCTCAACCTTGAAGAGGATAATTTTCCTTCAAAATTGGTTATGAGTGACGAAGCGCATTTCCATCTCTCAGGGCATGTCAATAAGCAGAATACTCGGTTCTGGGGCACTGATAATCCGCGCATTATTCAAGAAACACCTCTACACCCACTAAAAGTTACTGTATGGTGTGGCATCTGTGTTGACAGAGTGATCGGACCCTATTTTTTCGAAGACGCTGGAGGCAATGCGATAACTGTCACTGGAGAACGCTACAGAACCATGTTACGTGAGTTTTTGATACCCAGTTTGGACGAATTGGGGCTGGAGCACATCTGGTTTCAACAAGACGGCGCTACGGCACACACAGCGCGCGACACTATGGACTTAGTGAGGGACGCTTTTCCAGGCCGAGTTATCTCTCGTTTTGGCGATTTACCTTGGCCTGCAAGATCACCCGATCTGACCAGTCCAGACTTCTTTCTTTGGGGTTTTTTGAAATCTCGGGTGTATGTGAACAAGCCACAGACTCTCGCAGCTCTAAAAGAAAACATTCGTCAAGAAATAACGAACATATCGCAGGAAGTGTTACGGCAAGTTATGCAAAATGTCATAAATAGGGCTCAAATGTGTATTAACTCTGGAGGTCACCATTTAAAAGACATCATCTTTAAATCCTAATGGTACGAAATTTAATGGCACAAATATACATTTAAAAAAACCTAAATCTAGTTTTCTAATTTAGAAAAAATGTTATAGCTGAACCAAATAGGGTCTTTACTTTTGCGCCACCCAGTACAAATCAGTGAGCATGCTAAGAGAAATATCAGCAAGAAAATGCAGATTTTACTATCAGAATCCAGTAGTTAGACTTATTGTCCAGTTCATATACAACTTGGCAAAACAGAGTAGAAATCACGTAGAAATATCTCTCAGACAGATTTTGAGATATTATTTTATTGTATCTGGCCGAACAAATGTAAGTTTTGATATAGCATAAAGAATAAAGATTGCTTGTATAGTAAAAAATATCAGTTTACCTGTCGTCTGTCTCGTTTTTATAAAGTGATCTCAAGATTGAGAGCTATATTAAGTATGGTTTCAGTTTATTTTGTACTGAAATGACATGATACGAACTCAAACTCGCTCTCACTTTCAAGTGCTGATTATAAATAAATACAGGCCTTAGCTTTTAGTTCCTTTCTTTTCTAGACTTTTTGCCAAGCTGTCCCTAAATCCATCACCCTGGCGCGGAGTCCATGATAAGGTTGCCATGTTTGTCCTTGATGCGCACCCTGCCTGATGCGTGGCGCGTCTCGGATGTGCCGTCCGTGTAGACTAGCTTTACCGTGCCGTCTGGGAACTCGCGTCGCTGAAAATAGAGGAGGCATCTTTGTAAATCGTCGGGAGCGTCCTAATAGGGCGTGTTATAGGAGGTCGGAGATTTGCTCTGCCTTCCCCGTACAGGATAACATGGGTGACTGTATGTATGTCAACATCTAGTCTTGAGTTCTTCATCAACTATTTCTATACCCAAATGTTGTCTGATAGAATTGCTAGCCTAGCATTAAGGCTACACTACATTTTCTGTAACGTGTTTTGTGTGTGTTTCTGGCAAGCACCTGGAAAGTTTTCGGAGTGTTTCAGTGTTTGTAGACTTATGTGAATTGAAGAATATTTATTTAATTTGTATTGTAGAGAGGGAATAAAATAAGGAAGCAATAAGTTGTCTTTTTAATTTGACTTTATTGTTATCTTCTAAAACAACAACAATCACAGTGCAAAGAATGACGAACGTTTAACTTAAACATAGTCTTAAAATTATGAAAATACAAATCAGTCTTGAAGCTTGGGACAATCTTGAGACTAGCTGTTGAAATAATGCAAGATCAGGAGTTTACTTCTTGGCTTCATTCGTGGCAGAAGCGTCTATGATTTCCTTCCTGACGGGGCCTGTTTGTTGAATAGGCACTGCACGTTCGCCTTTCACAGCTAGATGTTGCTTCGGAGCCGTGATGGTCAGAACTCCGTCTGATGAAAGACGCGATTGAACGTTTTCTGGTACGCAACCTTCTGGTAATGCGTATTTTCTTACGAACTGTCTAGAAATGTAGCCATGTTGGTCGCGTTTTTCTTCGTGCTTCCCTTCGACAATGATCTGCCCGTCAGCCGTCTTCACAGATATTTCTTCCGGCGCGAAATGTTGGACATCGACGTTGACTTGGAATTTGTCTTTATCCGACTTAATGCTGGAGCCCAATTCTTGCACTGCTTGCGAGAGCTGCTGTAAGGGCCGGTAGAAGTCGCCAGATCCAAGAACCGGGGCCAAAACTTCGTCAGGGGATATCGCCAAGTCCGAGGAAACTGGGCAGCGGCGTCGAGGCCAGGCAGACGGCCAGTCGTAGTCGAAAACGTACGGTAGAAGAGACATTTTGATCCTTGGTAAATTCACTTGAAGAAACTCACTTACAAGTTGTATTTCACTAGCAAAAATCGCTTGGAGACCTTGTTGAGCTCGCTAGAAAACTTCGCGTTTCGATTGCTTGATTCAAACTTCATGCTTTGCCGCGCTTTCCGTCCGTATTTATACTCCGAGGCAGCGCCATCTAGCAAGCGCTAGAAATATCTCGAACGAGTCCCGTCTCGAACAGCTGTTCATTGACAGTTTTATAAAGGTGAACGCACACTTGGCTTAGCCGCACCGTACGCGCTGCATATGAGATTCATTTACGTAGTAGATTTTTTAGTTAACGCAACGATGCTTTTTTTACCGGTTAAATAATTTAATAAAAATAAACTTTGATTATTAAATACTTATTCAATATTGTATTTCTACGTAATACCAAAGAGCTGTTACAAATAATCGTCATATTCAAACGTAATCATACGGTATATCATTTAAAAATTAGTATCTAGTTTTTTCTCAGACACATTATTAACGTAACCTAGGTACATATTATATAAACGAAACTTGCGGTTTTTCGAGATTTCCATTTCACGTTCGCTGATCAAATGTGTTGTTTATAGGGTCGACAATAAAATTCGGCACACGGGTTATTTGGGTTTATTTCGAGTCATCGAATCATTGCATTATACTAGCAACTAAAAAAAACTTTAACAAATAACCTGATGAAGGGGCTTTGAAGTCCCGAAACATGTCGTTAGATAACGACTAATAAGTAAGTGAGCTAACGTATTTAATGTGTATGTCTCCCTTAAGTTCAAATAATTTAAATGGTAAGTACCCAGTCGATTGCGTTTTCGTCCAATTAACCCCTATTCATATACATATAATCACGCCTTTATCCCCAATGGGGTAGGTAGAGCGTAAACGACCCAAAAAAAGGTCGTTCCGCCACGTCTGACAAAGTTTTGAGGGTTATTTAAGATAGATTTGTAAGTATATTGCTGTAGTGACAGGTTGTCAGCCAATCGCCTAAATTACAATATACTGAAACCCTCGGATCCCTTAGCTGGTTTTTACAACATGCCCGGGAGGAAATGCAGCTGGCACATTCTATGTTTTTCTCCCGCTCCCAGGCCAGCATGGAAGCAACCCCTATTCACCCTCATTTATTGAGATAGATACATGCTGGACTGAGACCAATAAAAAAACAAAGAAAGTTTTAGATGCTTCTCTTCCGGGTAAACTACAGAAATCATTAGTGAGAGAGGAGGGTTTTAGTGTATTGCAATTAAAAATAAATATTTGATCGTTGATGACTAAACGATTTTCCATACATACATAAAAAAGAGGTCATTGACGTCTGCCTACCCCGTAAGGAATAGAGGAATTTATGTATGTTACCCAATATGCATCATAGCATGAAAAGTGCGGCGCGTGCCGTACCGCCAAATGTGCGTTCACCTTTGCTTTACCGACCCCATTCAGTACGTCATCTAGAGTAATCCAGAAATTTCCAAACTATCTATCTCTTTCTAACATTGTTTTCTGGGAGTCGATTTTTGAAAGTCACAGAGTGTTTTTCATCTTGAGTGTTTTGTTTACTTTTCTTTAAATAATATCTACGCATTTCTTAGATTGACTTAGCGGTAAATCGAATCGAGCTATGCAGTGATTTGAGTTCATAACATGTTTTATAAGTGGGTAATTCTGTAATGACTTTATGCCAATTTTTTTTTTATTAATTCAACTCGAACAAAGCAAAGTCAAAATCTAAATAGTCGCTACAATTTAGTACATGATATATTTGCAATTTTCTTAAAGAAAAAACAGGCAATTCCTTTACTTGTTTGGTCTTTAGATCATTTTTATATCTATTAGTGATAATAAAGTGACTCACATAATACCGGGTGTAAGGAAGGGCATACCAGAAACTGAAGAGGGCCGGTCAGTCAATAAAACTGAACAACTTTCACAAGAAAATTCTTTCAGAAAATAAAAAAAACAATTTGTGTTTCCCATACAATATGACCACTTCGATCAGAAAATTTGTATGGAAAAGCTAAATTTTTTATTTCCTGAAAGAGTTTCCTACTGATAGTTATTTGGTTTCGTTGACTGAGCAACCCCTATGCGTTTCTTTAGTACGCTTTCCCTTACACCCGGTATAACTCAATTTAGCACTAATATTAAATTAATAATGTGCATGCTAATTACTTAAAGTGCTTTTCAATATAAATAGGGCATATTAAGACTAGTTTTGGCGTGACGTTTATAATATAACAAATTTTTAAGTAGTATCTCCTAATAATAAAATGACCAACCGAATATGAAAACAAAGTTTCAAAATAACTCGGTGATGTTCAAAAATCGGTCCCTTGACCCTGTTCTATTGTTGACGTTTGTGGAGCTTCTCGAACCGACCAACCAGAACGTTCTATTTCGGTAAACAAGGACGGCTGACAGATAGAAAGAGAAGGTAATACTAAAGCGGCCCATAGATGAATTGTTGCGAATCAGATAATTTTTCTACAACGAAATTTTAAAATCATTTTATAGTATTTTTTGTATTATTATTTTTATTGAGCGATAGTTTGAGTACAGCATGATAAGAAAAATACCTTATTATTTCGGATTTTTAGTATTAACACTGAAATGACTTGACTACAAAATAAAACAATTATCAAAAATCCATTTGATAAAATTTAAGGTGTTAAAAGAGTACTTGAATAAGGTTTAATACTTATGATTACTTTATTTTGTATTTTCTGTACCATATTTCCTGTAAGTAAAAAAATACCTATTACAATATTTTTACATATCAATACGAGTAGCACCTTTTAGGATAAACATGTGAATATGTATCAACGTAATATAATGAGTTTGCTCGAATCGAAAAGAAAAACGAAATATTTAATACTTTTAGTAAATTGTAACTATTCATTAAAAATAAATAAACGATTTTCATTCATGTCCAAGTTCACGAACAGCGGGCTTTAGTTCGACCCCAATTTATGTTAGTGAGAGATGAATTTTTGCGAAAGAAAGAGATAGAACTACTACTACGTCGCTATCTAGAACGTTCCTCATTGGTTTCTAGAATGTTGTAGAGCGTTCTGGCTTCTGATTGGTCGGGTATAAAAGCGGCTCGGCTCGCCCGCGAAATCAGTTCAATTTGAAATACGAAAGCGAAAACTTGAGCGGTAAAAACCGAGCAAGCAAATCAACTGCGATTTGACTAAATTAGTGATTATAAGTGTGAAAAGTGAATAAATCTACAAAAATGCCAGCTGTTGGAATTGATCTTGGAACAACCTACTCCTGCGTCGGTGTTTGGCAACATGGGAACGTGGAGATCATCGCCAATGACCAAGGAAACAGAACAACACCATCGTACGTCGCGTTCACGGACACAGAGCGACTTATCGGCGATGCAGCGAAGAACCAGGTGGCTTTAAACCCCAGCAACACAGTATTCGACGCGAAACGACTGATCGGAAGGAAATTCGACGACCCGAAGATTCAAGCGGACATGAAACACTGGCCTTTCAAAGTCATCAGCGACTGCGGAAAGCCGAAAATTCAAGTCGAATTCAAAGGGGAAGTGAAACGATTCGCGCCGGAAGAGATTAGCAGCATGGTTCTTACTAAAATGAAGGAGACTGCTGAGGCATATCTCGGAAGCACAGTTCGAGATGCTGTCGTCACAGTCCCGGCGTACTTCAACGACGCACAACGCCAAGCCACCAAGGATGCAGGAGCGATCGCTGGTTTGAACGTACTTCGAATCATCAACGAGCCTACAGCCGCCGCCTTGGCCTACGGGTTAGACAAGAACTTGAAAGGAGAGCGAAATGTCTTAATCTTCGACCTCGGCGGTGGAACTTTCGACGTTTCCATCCTGACCATCGATGAAGGCTCGTTATTTGAAGTGAAAGCCACGGCAGGAGACACGCATCTGGGAGGAGAAGACTTCGACAACCGCCTCGTAAACCATCTAGCAGAGGAGTTTAAGAGAAAGTTCAGGAAGGATCTGAAGGCGAATGCTCGAGCGTTGAGAAGATTACGAACAGCAGCCGAGCGCGCGAAACGCACACTGTCATCGAGCACAGAAGCAACTATCGAAATTGACGCTCTTCACGATGGTGTCGACTTCCACACGAGAGTATCACGCGCTCGCTTCGAGGAACTCTGCTCAGACCTATTCAGAGGAACCCTCGAGCCTGTCGAGAAAGCACTAAGAGACGCCAAAATGGACAAGAGCCAGGTCCACGACGTTGTCTTAGTTGGTGGGTCCACGAGAATCCCGAAGATCCAAAAACTACTACAGGACTTCTTCTGCGGCAAGAAACTCAACATGTCCATCAACCCTGACGAGGCTGTAGCGTACGGAGCAGCGGTACAGGCAGCTATCCTATCAGGAAATACCGACACCAGGATCCAAGACGTACTGCTAGTCGACGTCGCGCCCCTGTCCCTGGGTATCGAAACCGCTGGAGGAGTCATGACGAAGATCATCGAACGCAACAGCAAGATCCCATGCAAGCAGTCACAGACCTTCACCACCTATTCTGAGAATCAGCCGGCCGTCAGCATCCAGGTCTATGAAGGCGAGAGAGCTATGACGAAAGACAACAACCTCCTGGGCAAATTCGACTTGACCGGAATACCACCAGCGCCGCGCGGAGTCCCCAAAATCGACGTCACCTTCGATATCGACGCTAACGGCATTCTCAACGTTTCTGCTAAAGAAAACAGCACTGGAAGAAGCAAGAACATCGTCATCAAGAACGACAGAGGCCGTCTGTCCCAGGCGGAGATTGACAGGATGTTAGCAGAAGCAGAGAAATATAAAGAGGAAGATGAGAGACAGAGGGAACGAGTTAGTGCACGAAATCAGCTTGAAACCTACGTCTTCAGCGTGAAACAAGCTTTGGACGAAGCTGGGGACAAGTTGAGTGAGCAGGACAAGGCATCAGCGCGACAGGAATGCGACGACACCCTCAAATGGCTCGACAACAACATCCTGGCGGAGAAAGATGAGTTCGAACACAAGTTGAAAGAGGTCCAGAGGGTGTGCTCGCCGATCATGTCGAAGATGCACGGTGCGGGGCAAGGAGGTGACATGCCGCAAGGAGGAAGGCCTCAAGGTGGCATGCCAGGTGGTATGCCCGGAGGAATGGGTGGAATGGGAGGAATGCCCGGAGGAATGGGTGGCATGCCCGGAGGAATGGGCGGAATGGGAGGAATGCCCGGAGGAATGGGAGGAATGCCCGGAGGAATGGGTGGCATGCCTGGAGGAATGGGTGGCATGCCCGGAGGAATGGGTGGCATGCCCGGAGGAATGGGTGGCATGCCCGGAGGAATGGGTGGCATGCCCGGAGGAATGGGAGGCATGTTTGGAGGCATGCCAGGAGGAAGACCAGGGTACCAACGAAACGACGGCCCAACCATCGAAGAAATGGACATGGAATAAATCTTTAGAAGAATACTTCGATCTCATTCCCAATGAAATGTTAAGACTGATTTGTTATTAATTTTCTAGTCTACCAATAACTTGTGATTATCTGTTGGATTTAAATAAATAGTAATTTAAATTAATTTATTTGTTTCATTTTGATATAGGTATCTAAATAAATATACCTAACCTAACAAATATACATAAACCATGAAAACTAAAATAACCAACACAATACACACAATATTTACATTTACACAACACATTTTTTTACATTTTCACATACGGGGTGTAAGGGACAGCGTCCCACAAATTGATAGTGGTTGCTCAGTCAACGAAACTCAACAGCTATCATCAGGATTTTTTTCAAGAAGTGAATAGAAAAGGGTTTTCCATACAAATTGTCTGATCGAGGTGGTCATTTTGTATGGGAAGGTCATTTTCATTTTATCCCCTGAAAGAATTTCCCAGTGAGAGTTGTTCAGTTTCTTTGACTGAGCAACCCCTATCAGTTTGCGGGACGCTGTCCTTTTACACTCCGCAGATAACTTGAACATTATCAGAAAAAAAAACCTAATTTGTATATTAATCAATCACTCTTGGACTATCAAAAACTCTGCCTACCCCGTACGGGTCAGAGGGGTGATTTATACAGGGTAGGTACAAGGTACAGTTTTCCGCAAACTCTTAGTCAACGAAATTGATAACGTAAAAAATATATTTTTTTACAGTTAATTAAAGGGAAATCATTTATTGAGTCTGTGCTCCTCAAAATTAGAGTTTGTCCATTTATTACTCAGTATCTTTTGAGTCTGTGCTTTTTAAAACGTCTAAATTATAATGTATCGATTAATTACTCAGTATTTTATTATGAAACATCAAAATATTTAAACAATCAGTACATACATACATACATAAAATCACGTATTTATCCCTTACAGGGTAGGCAGAGCGTTAAACGCCTCGTAAAAGGCGCTTCCGCCACGTCTGACAAAAATTGAGGGCAATTTTAGATTGTAATTTGTATTGCTATAGTGACAGGTTGTCATCCCGTCGCCTAAATTACAATACCCTGTAACCCTCGAGTCCTTTTTGCTGATTTCTACAGCATGCCCGGGAGGAAAGGGAGCTGGAACATTCTATGTTTTTCTATCTCTCCCAGTCCAGCATGGGAGAAACAATCAGTATGATGTACAAAATGCCTACTGCGAATTAGATAAAGTTTCTGACGCGAATGGAGATGTTTTGTGATGGACTAAATCCTTCATGGTGAATTAGTTTTGCTTTCTGGTTCAAACTATTTTGCATACTATAATTTTCGTGACATTTTTCTTTATTTAAACTTATCTTTCATTCGATATGTAAAGCATAGTCACAGACTATATAATAGTACTACATAATAATAATAGTCTTCCTACCGATTTTCGGTGATGGCGGCCAATCTCCCGGAGATGGGCAAACTGCGCAGGACTTGTATTTAGTGCCCAAGTGTTTGCGCTACACACAGGTGCAATCTCTGTTCGCTCAATCTCTTATTCTGATGGGACAGAGTGACTGACACGACCAGAGACAATTCAGGCGAAGGACCGACTATTTACATGCCCGTCCGACGGCATGGATGGCATCTTACTTTTCGTAGAATCAGGTGACCAGCCTGCAATGTCCTAACCAAACTAGAAACAACAACACAAAGTCATTGTCCCCCGCCAGGAATCGAACCATAGTACTACATAGCATAGTACTTACCTCGGGTTTAAGCATCAATTGCATACGAGGTAATTGTAGTACATACATACATACATACATATAATCACGCCTTTATCCCTAATTGGGTAGGCAGAGCGTAAACGACCCAAACAAAGGTCGTTCCGCCACGTCTGACAAAGTATTGAGGGTTATTTAAGATAGATTTGTAAGTATATTGCTTGTAGTACGAGTATGTAATTGATGTTTAGTAATCCTTGGTTACTAATATGGTAATAACTCCAGTATGGTTATAACTTCCATGCTGGACTGAAAGCGAAAGAAAAACATAGAAAGTGCCAGCTGCATTTCCTCCCGGGCATGCTGTAAAAACCAGCTAAGGGATCCAAACGTTTCAGTGTATTGCTGAAACCTGATAGTTGTGCTACTAGGCGGTTTAAAAACTCTGACACCAGGGATCATTGGGTCGATAGACTCGAAACCCACTCGACAGAAGAAGTATATTGCAATTAAGGCGATGGGCTGACAACCTGTCTCTACAGCAATATACTTACAAATCTATCTTAAATCACCCTCAAAACTTTGTCAGAGGTGGCGGAACGACCGTTGTTTAGGTCGTTTACGCTCTGCCTTCCCCATTAGGGATAAAGGCGTGATTATATGTATGTATGTATGTTTATAAGATCTCTTCCTAACTTTGTTTTCTGGGGGTCGATCTTTGAAAGTCACAGAGTGTTTATCGTCGAGAGCTTTATTTAAAAAAAATAAAAGTATATTCCCTATTATCAGATTTACATACATATCCCTAATGGGGTAGGCAGAGCGCAAACGACGTTAACAAGGGTCGTTCCGCCACGTCTGACAAAGTTTTGATGGTTATTTAAGATAGATTTGTAGGTATATTACTGTAGTGACAGGTTGTCAGCCCATCGCCTAAATTGCAATATACAGAAACCCTCATTCTCAGATTTACTTAGCGGTAAATCGAGAAGAGATAATTATGTACCGATTTGAGTTCATTACATGTTTTATAAGTAGGTATATAAGTAATAATGACTATTAGGCAAAGATGTTTTTGTTGATTAATCAATTCAACTCGAACCAAGCGTAGTCTAAATCTGAATAGTCGCTAGTTTAGTACATAACATATTTTATAACTTTCTAAAAGAAAAAAACAGTCAATTCCTTTACTAGTTCGGTCTTTAGATCATTCTTATATCTATTAGTGATAATAAAGTGACTCACATAATACCGGGTGTAAGGAAGGGCGTACCAGAAACTGATAAGGGCCGGTCAGTCAATAAAACTGAACAACTTTCACCAGGAAATTCTTTTATTTAATCAAAAAACAAATTGTGTATCCCATACAATATGACCACTTCGAACAGACAATTTGTATAGAAAAGCTAAATTTTTAATTTCCTGAAAGAGTTTCCTAATTATAGTTGTTTAGTTTCGTTGACTGAGCAACCCCTATGCGTCTTTAGTACGCTGTCCCTTACACCCGGTATGACTCAATTTAGCACTAATATTAAATTAATAATATGCATGATAATTATTTAAAGTGTGTATTTCAATATAAAGAGTACATATTAAGAATAGGTTTGGTGTGACGTTTATAATAATAACTAATTTTCAAGTAGTATCTCCTAATAATAAAATGACCAACCGAATATGAAAACAAAGTTTCAAAATAACTCGGTGATGTGATGTTCAAAAATCGGCCCCTTGACCCTGTTCTATTGTTGATATTTGTGAAGCTTCTCGAATCGACCAATCAGAACGTTCTATTTGGGTAAACAAGGACAGCTGTCAGATAGAAAGAGAAGGTAACACTAAAGCGGCCCATAGATTAATTGTTGTAGATCAGATAATTTTTCTACAATGAAATTTTAAAATCATATCATACTAATTTTTATGTTATTATTTTTTTTATTGAGAGATAGTTTGATTACAGTATGAAAAGAAGAAAAAAACATTTTGGATTTAATTTAATAAAGTAAAATAGTATTAGCACTGAAGTGACTTGACTAAAAATAAAACAGGTATCAAAAATTTATTTGTTAAACTTTGAGGTGTTAAAAAAGTAGGTACTTGGATATGGTTAACACTTATGATAACTTTATTTTGTATTTCCTGTGCCATATTTCTTGTAAATAAAAGTTAGGTACCCATTATAATTTTCACATATTAATATGAATAGCAACTTTTAGGATAAACATGTGAATGTGCAACAACGTAATATTTATTACTTTTTGTTAATTGTATATTCAATAAAAATAAATAAACGATTTTCATCATTTCCAAGTTCACGAACAGCGGGCTTTAGTTCGACCCCAATTTATAATAGAGAGAGATGAAGTTATGCGAAAGAAAGAGATAGAAATACTACCACGTCGCTATCTAGAACGTTCCTCATTGGTTTCTAGAATGTTGTAGAGCATTCTGGCTTCTGATTGGTCGCGTATAAAAGCGGCTCGGCTCGCCCGCGAAATCAGTTCAATTTGAAATACGAAAGCGAAAACTTGAGCGGTAAAAACCGAGCAAGCAAATCAACTGCGATTTGAGTAAATTAGTGATTATAAGTGTGAAAAGTGAATAAATCTACAAAAATGCCAGCTGTTGGAATTGATCTTGGAACAACCTACTCCTGCGTCGGTGTTTGGCAACATGGGAACGTGGAGATCATCGCCAATGACCAAGGAAACAGAACAACCCCATCGTACGTCGCGTTCACGGACACAGAGCGACTCATCGGCGATGCAGCGAAGAACCAGGTGGCTTTAAACCCCAGCAACACAGTATTCGACGCGAAACGACTGATCGGAAGGAAATTCGACGACCCGAAGATTCAAGCGGACATGAAACACTGGCCTTTCAAAGTCATCAGCGACTGCGGAAAGCCGAAAATTCAAGTCGAATTCAAAGGGGAAGTGAAACGATTCGCGCCGGAAGAGATTAGCAGCATGGTTCTTACTAAAATGAAGGAGACTGCTGAGGCATATCTCGGAAGCACAGTTCGAGATGCTGTCGTCACAGTCCCGGCGTACTTCAACGACGCACAACGCCAAGCCACCAAGGATGCAGGAGCGATCGCTGGTTTGAACGTACTTCGAATCATCAACGAGCCTACAGCCGCCGCCTTGGCCTACGGGTTAGACAAGAACTTGAAAGGAGAGCGAAATGTCTTAATCTTCGACCTCGGCGGTGGTACTTTCGACGTTTCCATCCTGACCATCGATGAAGGCTCGTTATTTGAAGTGAAAGCCACGGCAGGAGACACGCATCTGGGAGGTGAAGACTTCGACAACCGCCTCGTGAACCATCTAGCAGAGGAGTTTAAGAGAAAGTTCAGGAAGGATCTGAAGACGAATACTCGAGCGTTGAGAAGATTACGAACTGCAGCCGAGCGCGCGAAACGCACACTGTCATCGAGCACAGAAGCAACTATCGAAATTGACGCTCTTCACGATGGTGTCGACTTCCACACGAGAGTATCACGCGCTCGCTTCGAGGAACTCTGCTCAGACCTATTCAGAGGAACCCTCGAGCCTGTCGAGAAAGCACTGAGAGACGCCAAAATGGACAAAAGCCAGGTCCACGACGTTGTCTTAGTTGGTGGGTCCACGAGAATCCCGAAGATCCAAAAACTACTACAGGACTTCTTCTGCGGCAAGAAGCTTAACATGTCCATCAACCCTGACGAGGCTGTAGCGTACGGAGCAGCGGTACAGGCAGCTATCCTATCAGGAAATACCGACACCAGGATCCAAGACGTACTGCTAGTTGACGTCGCGCCCTTGTCCCTGGGTATCGAAACCGCTGGAGGAGTCATGACGAAGATCATCGAACGCAACAGCAAGATCCCATGCAAGCAGTCACAGACCTTCACCACCTATTCTGACAACCAGCCGGCCGTCAGCATCCAGGTCTATGAAGGCGAGAGAGCTATGACCAAAGACAACAACCTCCTGGGCAAATTCGACTTGACCGGAATACCACCAGCGCCGCGCGGAGTCCCCAAAATCGACGTCACCTTCGATATCGACGCTAACGGCATTCTCAACGTTTCTGCTAAAGAAAACAGCACTGGAAGAAGCAAGAACATCGTCATCAAGAACGACAGAGGCCGTCTGTCCCAGGCGGAGATTGACAGGATGTTAGCAGAAGCAGAGAAATATAAAGAGGAAGATGAGAGACAGAGGGAACGAGTTAGCGCACGAAATCAGCTTGAAACCTACGTCTTCAGCGTGAAACAAGCTTTGGACGAAGCTGGGGACAAGTTGAGTGAGCAGGACAAGGCATCAGCGCGACAGGAATGCGACGACACCCTCAAATGGCTCGACAACAACATCCTGGCGGAGAAAGATGAGTTCGAACACAAGTTGAAAGAGGTCCAGAGGGTGTGCTCGCCGATCATGTCGAAGATGCACGGTGCGGGGCAAGGAGGTGACATGCCGCAAGGAGGAAGGCCTCAAGGTGGCATGCCAGGTGGTATGCCCGGAGGAATGGGTGGAATTGGAGGAATGCCCGGAGGAATGGGTGGCATGCCCGGAGGAATGGGCGGAATGGGTGGCATGCCCGGAGGAATTAGTGGAATGCCTGGAGGAATGGGTGGCATGCCCGGAGGAATGGGTGGAATGCCCGGAGGAATGGGTGGCATGCCCGGAGGAATGGGTGGAATGCCCGGAGGAATGGGAGGAATGCCCGGAGGAATGGGTGACATGCCCGGAGGAATGGGTGGAATGCCCGGAGGAATGGGTGGCATGCCCGGAGGAATGGGTGGCATGCCCGGAGGAATGGGTGGCATGCCCGGAGGAATGGGAGGCATGCCCGGAGGAATGGGAGGCATGTTTGGAGGCATGCCAGGAGGAAGACCAGGATACCAACGAAACGACGGCCCAACTATCGAAGAAATGGACATGGAATAAATCTTTAAAATCTCTTAAAAGATTATTCGTAATGAATTGTTAAGACTGATTAGTTATTAATTTTCTAGTCAACCAATAACTTGTGATTATTTGTTGGATTTAAATAAATAGTAATTTAATTTAATTTACTTGTTTTATTTAGATATAAGTATCTAAATAAAATCTAAATAACCTGGCAAATATAAATAAACCCCGTAAACAAAATTGAAATAACCAACACGACACACACAAAAAAAAATTAAATTTACACACAACATACTTTCTGCATACATAATTTAAACATATTTTACTAATACCGGCTATAAGGGACAGCGTCCCGCAAACTGATAGGGGTTGCTCAGTCAACAAAACTGAACAACTATAGCATTTCCAACTCAATTTTAGAATAAAGGTAAACAAAGTTTCATGTCTATCGAAAATCTTGTTTCTAAAATAAGTTTTAGCTATTAGATATGACAACGTAATGAAAAAGCATATTTAACAATTTTTTCAACACAATTTATTTTTGTAATGTGTTTTTGAATAAAAAGATATGAATCTTTGTTTAGCTTTATTCTAAAACTGAGTTGGAAATACTATAGCAAGAGGATGACTGAGCAACCCCTATCAGTTTGCGGGACGCTGTCCCTGACATTCCGTATATATCTATTGAAAAATATTTAAAAATACCTTAAAACTTCTTTTATTGACAACTTAAAAAGCATTTTAAGGAAAAATAAAACTTATAGGTAGGTATTAATCAATTCAATCACTCTGCGACTTTCAAACATCTAAGGGTGAAAAAAATACACTACATATTTATTTTTTTAGTTAATTAAATATGGGAGTATTAATTCCCATTTACTTCTATGCTGGACTGGGAGTGAGACAAAAACATAGAATGTGCCAGCTGCATTTCCTCCCGGAAATGCTGTAAAAACCAGCTAAGGGATCCGAGGGTTTCAGTATATTGTAATTTAGGCGATGGGCTGACAACCTGTCACTACAGCAACATACGTGCAAATCCATCTTAAATGACTCTCAAAACGTTGTCAGAAGTGGCGGAACGATCTTTGTTTAGGTCGTTTACGCTCTGCCCACCCCATTAGGGATAATAGCGTGATTATGTATATGTATTTATTTCTGATAGGAATATCAGACATTGGTACATACTAGTTGCAAAAATCGTGACTTAACTAATATAAGTATACCTGTCATGAGAGAACAGAAAATAAAGAGACGCCAATAATTTTAGTGAAGATTTAGTTAAGTAGTGCACTCTATGAATCGATAGCATTATCAGTGTGCAGAAAGCTGTCCTTTACACCTTGTTGCCCACTGAATCTATATAGAAAGCTTTCCTACCTTATGATCCTTAGAGTGCACCTCGATCTGTCCATTGCTGAACACGATCCGCTTGTCCCCGTCAGCTGACACTGTGAGCGCGGTGCCGTCAGGGAAGCGCCATTCTTCCCGGACATGTTCGTTCTTGGGGTCGTGGTAGCGTATACTGCCGTTTGGTAGACGGATTTCTGAGGAACCGTCCTTGTAACGTTTCTCGACTTGGCCACTGCAATGAAACAGGAATATTTTGATTTCATGCAGTCATGTTATAATTTACTAGAAAATAATTGTTTATTTTAGAGATCTTTCGCCAACATATAAAACTTTTAAAACTTTTTACCGGGGGAAATTCTCATTACGATTTTGTTTAATTCTTTCGTCAATAACACATAATTATGTTACTTTTTACTGCAGGGAAATATCTCATTACCATGGTAAAGCTTGCTAAGCCGCGGTAGAAGCTGCGATTAGAAAAGTTATTAAATAACATACATACATACATATAATCACGCCTTTATCCCTAATGGGGTAGGCGATCTGCCTACACACGTAAACAACCTAAACAAAGGTCGTTCTGCCACGTCTGACAACGTTTTCAGGGTTATTTTAAGGTAGATATGTAGGTATATTGCTGTAGTGACAGGTTGTCAGCCCATCGCCTAAATTACAATATACTGAAACCCTCGGATCCCTTAGCTGGTTTTTACAGCATGCCCGGGAGGGAACGCAGCTGGCACATTCTATGTTTTTCTCTCGGTCCCAGGCCAGCATGGAAGATTTATTAAATAAACTCCCAGGATTTTTCAGATATAGCAAAGAAGCCTTTAAATAGGCTATTGACACCCTGCACCACTCTTAAAAGATATAGAAGGGTGATATAAAAAAAATATGTAGTAAAGTAATTTATAAATTATACTTACTCAGGGAACTCCAATACTTCAAGACCATCTGCATGAGTAGTGTGATAAGTTTTTGCTTCAGCATAATAGTACTTTATTCTGCCTTCACTGTAGAAATTCTCTTTAACATCTCCATTGTAATAAAGAAACTTGCTGTACTTTCCATCTGCTGAAATGTATTTCATGTTGCCATTTGGGAATCTAAGCTCTTTTGAGCCATCAGGCTTTTTGATTTCTGTTGGATTGAGGCTTGCTTTTGATAAACTATTTTTACTTGTGGACGGTTCTGGACTAACATTCAATAGTTTATCTCTGTATTGTTCTTGGTTGATGACAGTAGTATTTCTTTGGCTGCTTGACGAGCGATTGCTTGAAATAGAAATTGGTGATTTTGATCTGTTTGAGTCTCCGGAGTGATTTAAGCCAAATTCTGTTGGTTTTGGCGATTTACGTCCACCAGATCTGTTGCTCAGTATAGAAATAGGTGATTTTGATCTATTGGTATAAGAATTTGTGTTTATATGCTGTGGAGATATTACATTTGGATATTTAGATGAGACTGAATTAGATTTTCTAATGAAGTATGGATCTACATTGTCTCTGGAGTTTTGTTTCTCACTATAATACTGTTTTTCTGTATTTGATAAGCTAGATCTGTTACTGACTGGAGATGCATTTTGGAACCTCTCCATATAAATCTTTTCTAAATGGTTTTCTTCTTCATATGGCTCATAATTTTCTTCAACTGATTCATCATCATCTAATAAGATTTTATCATCATGATCAATTTGGTGATCTGAAGCATGTCTTTCAAAATGCTCAATGTTTAAAGAATCATTTCCTTCTATGTGGCTGAGAGCATCTCTCTGGCTGAAATATTTTGCATATCTAGAAGTCACATTTAAGTTTGGAACACTTTTTGCTCTGGGTCTTATGACTCCTTTAGCAACAGGTTGGACTCTTCTACTTCTACTTTGCCTTTCAATTTCATGAGCTTTATATTTAGCATCATTATCAATTTCAACTTCAGATTGTGTATTCTTGGTCATGTTAGTAAGCTTTTTGTTGATTTCTTCTAAATACTTCACATTTGTTAATCTTCTAGTTATATCATTGCTGTGCTGGATACGCCTATTTTCTTTTTTAAGTTTTTCAACCTCATTTTGCAAGTTGGATTTTTCTTTCTCTGCAATTTTAAGCTGATTTCGTAATCTTGCTATGGTTGAAGTTGATTTCGCATCTTTTACTCTTATTTCTTCTTTGAGATCATTAATTTCTTTCTTGAGATTTACTACTTCATCCTTATCTTTTTTGTTCAGTCTTCCTCTTATTTCTCTAACATGCCTTTCATACAATTGCTTTTGTTTATTCAACTTCTCTTTTTCTTCTGCTAAATAATATTCAGACAAAATTTTCTCTTCATTAAACTTCTGTTCAAAAGCATTTTTTTCTACATAAAACTTTTGCCGTTCCTGATCAATCTCTTCTCGCATTTTGGTCAAATTATTGTTTTCTTTTCTAAATGTTTCTATTTCATCTTCAAGTTCCTGGAGTCTATCTTTTAGCAATTCACTAGTTGCAACTAACTTAGCATTCATCTCTGCCATGTTTGCCTTCATATTGTTGTCTTCAGTGACTGTGTCATCATGACAAGTCTCCTTTTCTTGACTTTTATCTTTTCTTTTTGGTTTTGATTTGGGATCTCTTTTTCGGTTATCTTTCTTTTTGTCTTCTTTTGGTGTTTCAATGCTAGATTCATTAACAGTTTTGCAAGTGCTGCAACTTGATACTGAGCAGGCCTCACTGCAATCTGAGTATTCGCAGCTACACTCACTATGTGTCTCATTGCTTTTCATCTTCATATCTGGAAATATGTGAAACAGCTTGGGATTGTTAGCCAAACATTTCTGCATTATCAGTGGTGTACTTTCTCCTGAACATTCTAGGTTTCTTTTCAGAAATTTGTTAAAAAATGAGCTGTCCATATTGAAACTTTCATTTGTTACTTTATTTTCAAGCAGTTCAAACATGTTTTGTTCTGCTGTTTCCCTTTGTTGTCTGATATTGTTTACATGTTCATCACAAGAAGTCTCTGATTTTGCTGGAGATGTGAAATTTTTGTAGTAGTCACTTTGTTTTAGTTGTCTTAAGAAGTCATCTTGTTCTTTAGTGAGTACAGCAGCCCATGTTTTGCCTTTGTTAACAGTTAATGGATGGTTCCCTTTAGGAAGCTGTATTGTTGGTACAGGTCTGACTATTTTATTTACCTCTTTAGAATTATTATTTTCTTTAGGAACAGATGTATCTTCTTCAGGAATAATGTCTTTATTTTTAGATGTATTGGGTTTGTCTGGTTTATTTTCACATTCCTTTTTTCTTTTAAGTTGTAGTTTTGGATCAGTGACCATGATTTGTACTTCATCCTTTTCACTATTTTTGACTTTCTTAGGAGTATGAATAACTTTAGTTTCTAAACTTTTCCTTCTCCAAGGCAAAGTTTTTACATTTTGTATAACAAGATCAGATTTCTTAACTCCAAAGCGAGTCATGCCTTCTCCTCTTTTTAGAAATGGTCTTTTTACTTGACCAGAAAATTCACTTTCTTTTTGTGGATTTTTGGGTTTTTCTTGTTTGGGCAGAGCTTTTTCATTCTTGAGTTTCTCTATGAGTAAAGCTTCAAAATCTTGTTTAGGTGCCAAGATAGGCATTTCATCTAGTGCTATTTGTTTCCTAGGTTGAGGCTGAATCTCTGTTCGCCTGTTAGAAGGAGATTGAGCCTTATCATTTCTAGGTGATGTTGAGATTTCACTTTTGGAAGTAAGTGGTGAGTTTACTAATAATTCAGACTCTTGGGACAGATTCAGTGCTGACACACCTTCTATTAGATCCTGTTCACTAACTTTATGAGCACTATTGTAGGCACTTTGTCTAGGTGTTACAGTGGGAGTTACCTCAGCCGAAACATCATAGGAAGACTGCAGTAAACTGCGGAATGTGTTGTAGCTAGTACTGTTACTGAAATGACTGACGATTTCAGTGAGGCTGGACGTAGATTCAGTCGTTTCTTGATACTCTAAACGCTGTTTTTGTAATTTCCCTCGCTGCAACAGCTGCAGTTGGCGTAATACTTGCAATCGCTCCAGTATGTGTGAGGGAGACATTGAAACATCACTATCGGAGTAAGACTGGTCCATTTTCCTGGGTTATACATGAAATTGCTTTAAAATTAAGTATATAAATCGAGTTTGAAACAAATAAAACACAAACAAACACAACTGCAATGCCGATTTCAAATGTGACAGTGACAGTCAATAATGCCAACGTCAAAACATTAATATCGCTTCCGGTTTCAGTTGCCATTTTAAAACAACCTTTTTTTCGGACTGGTTACTCGATATTTGAGACCGATTGATCAATCACATTTTTTTGTTGCCGGCAGGAAATATTACAATAATGTCTTTTTAAGCTTGCAACACCACTCCATGCGCCAATAAATGTCAAAATTTTTGTCTGCTGTCTTCATTCAAAAAACATCTGGTTTTCTTCTGGCAAAACATAAAGTTGTAATAACCATGTCGAAAAGAAATAGTTATCATAGAACTCCAAAGTTCAAGCCTGAAGTTAAATCGATGAACCACCGGGTGAAACAATCTGTGTCCATGTTAATGAAAAAGGAGAAAGTTGAGGTTCTGCCTCAACCCATCAAATCAGTGGCTGATAGAAAGCTTTACAAGTGAGTTTACGGGTTTTTTAATTAAGTCCTAAATATAACATGCATAGTACTTTAATAAAAGCTAGGAATTAATATGTTTATAACAATCTCTGTAGTTAAAAACTGAACACTAACGTCGTCATAAATTCTGGAGTTCCACATGTAATTTCCATCAAATTCAGAGATACAGAGAATTTTATATAATTATAGTTTTTACCTTCGTTACATTTTTATATTCCCAGTAAATATTTTTACACATTTTACTGGCATTATTAGAAATATATATTTTTTTCTACTGGTTTGCCTGAGGCTAATTTAAAATATTTGTACTGTAGCTAAAATTCAACAATCAATTTCACACAAAATTATTATTTTGCCAGCAAGAAATTATTTCTAATAAATAAATTGTAGTTCAATATATGTATTTTTTATTTTATATTCATATTTAAAATGGTGAAAACAAACCTAGTCAAAAAGATAAAACCCAGTCAAGTTTAAAGTTTACTTAAGTTCTTGTAGAGTATTTAATATTTATCTTAATATATTTTTAAGATAAATATATTATCTTCCGTGCTGGACTGGAAGCGAGAGAAAAACATAGAATGTGCCAGCTGCATATCCTCCCGAGCATTCTATAAAAATCAGCTAAGGGATCTGAGGGTTTCAGTATATTGCAATTTAGACAACCTGTCACTACTGCAATATGCCTACAAATCTATCTTATATAACCCTCAAAACTTTGTCAGACGTGGCAGAACGATTTTTGTTTATGTCATTTACGCTCTGCCTACCCCATTAGGGATAAAGGCATGACTATATGTTTGTATGTATGTATGTATTTTTAAGGATATATATATTACAACTATGTATGTTTTTCTTATATTCAAATGTATTTCTGTTATTATTCACATCACAGGACCATCCGCTTAGAAAATGGATTGACTGCTCTTCTCATATCGGATCCAACTCATATAACGCTAGAAGATGAGTCCTCTAGTTCCGAAGAAGCCAGCAGTCCAGAGTCAAGTGGGCCGGAAAGCGAGAGTGGAAAGTCCGGAGCGTCTGTAGCAAGTGACCAGCCTCATGGCAGCAAGCGACGCACTGAGTTTGATGAAGAGAAATTGGTTAGTATTTTTTTCTTGTCTAGAATATATGCAATATGTATAATGCATTTATAAAAATCACAAAAGATAAGGATAACCCATAGGAAACAACAAATAGGTTTTAAAAACTATTTTATTATTTTACATTAATTATATTTTCAATGTCATTTCTCAAGTGTTTAATCCAATCAGTAATGGTATTTAGGTACTTCAAACAATTTACATACAATAGTGAATATCCGTTTTGTAGCGGTAAATTATAACATTCTAAATGTGAAAAATATTTCATTGGTCTTTAATCCAGTCAATGTTTCATTTTCATAAAATAATAATTATTGAATTATAACCAAAAAAATTACAAATAAATAAATATCTCTTCTATTATACTTAAAGTGAAATCTATTGATAGTGTCATGGTGATCACGATTTGTTCACACATTTAATTGCATAGTTGGCCTCTATTATTATAAAATCCTTTGTGCTAGTAGCTTTTTTTGTGTAGTGGCATTCAAGGTTGCTTGTTTTATGTATATGAATAACATATTTTTAAAAGTGTCAATTCTTTATGTCTGAAATCTGCCTATTCACCATATTGCCCCTAGGGCCTAGGCATAATTAGTTAATTTTCTAAACAGTTTTTTTAAATGAAGTTATTGATACAAAGCTTTGTCTTATCGGAAAACTTAGCTCTGCTACATTGCTAGTTCTTATCATCAGAATATATATCAGATTACTGGGAATGTTTGCAAAATTTACCTCTCAGAGACATAAAATTGTACCAAGAATATATCTTGGTTTAATATTTGGATATCAGAGACCCATTATGAAATTGAAAACTCTAACATCAACTGATTTATTGTTCCAAATATGTTTTACATGGGCAAGAAATAAATATGCACTCTGCCTACCCCATTAGGGATAAATGCGTGATTATATGTATGTATGTAAGAAATAAATATTAATGAGTTGAGTAGGTAAATAAACAAGAAAGTTGTTCAACAACTTCTATACCGATTTCACATGGTACTGGTCTACTTTTTAGAATGAAGTATATTAATTTACATTCGCGACTGATCTACTCGATTATATTTTCTTTAATTTATGATAGAAATTAAAAAGGATGGAGAAGAGGCCTTTGCCCAGCAGTGGGATGATGTAGGCTAAGTAAGATAAGATAGAAATAAAAAAAAACTTGTAACTAGTTTTTTTAGTAGGCCAAGAGACTAGGCGGCAAGAATGGTGCAAAAAAAGGGGCATATGTCCAACAGTAGGCTAAATAGATGCAATTTGATTACTTGTTTTTCTTTCTAAACCAGTTCAAAGTAATTGAAACTGGATTAAAGCTGAAATATGTTCGGAAACATTTTACGCTACGATTATTTACGGAACCTAGTTAAACGGTTACTGAACTGCGTAATAGGTGATTATGCGCTTCATTGTGCTTTTTTTCACGTGATTTGTGCTGAAAAAATTTCAGATTTATAGGTATTTAGACTGGCTTCCCGTTCCACGATTTCACCCGCGACTGCATGTGTTTTCTCGTCGGAATGAGGTATTATCCCACGGTAGAAATAGCCTACTTCTGTCTCTGTGATTCATCATCTATCATCCTGCCAAATGTTGTTTAAATCCGTTCAGCCGTTTAGACGTGAAAGAGTAATTAATAAGGTTACTTTCGCATTTATTATGGTATGGATTGTTTCTCCGTGTTTATTACAAACTTAAATGCTTATTCCATGCTGGCCTGGGAGCGAGATAAAAACGGAAAGTGCCAGCTGCATTTCTCCCATGCTGTAAAAACCAGCTAAGGGATCCGAGGTTTTCAGTATATTGCTATTTAGGTGAATGGCTGACAACCTGTCACTACAGGAATATACCTAACAATCTGTCTTAAATAACCCTCGAAACTTTGTCAGACGTGGCGGAACGACCTTTCTTTAGGTCGTTTACGCTCTGCCTACCCCATAAGGGATAAAGGCGTGATTATATGTATGTAACCGACTGAGAGTACACAGTAAAGTTACAAAGTAAACAGACATGTTTGTAAATAAAATAAAACAATAAATAATTTTCATGTTTCAAAATCACGAAATTTGCATAGAAAATTGCATCTACTTGCTCGTGTTATATAGGGTATAAAGGTAATCATAATCACACACAATCATCCTTCAACTGCCTCCGTTGTCTAGTGGTCAGAGCCATGGGCTTACGATCCGGAGGCCCAGGGTTCGATTCCCAGGGGGGAACACAAAGTTGATATTTGCTAATTTATCACTTTGTGAGGTTTTCCCCAGTTTGGTTAGACATTGCAGGCTGAATCACCTGATTGTACGAAAAGAAAAAAGTGCTTCGGAGGGCACGCTAAGCCGTCGGTCCCGGTTGCTGTCTTTGATAGTGGTTGTTACTGAAACCATGTCAGAGGCCTAATTAATAGCTGTGCTACTAGGCGGTTTGAAAACTCTGATACCGGGTTCATCGGATCGTTCGACTCGAGAATCCACTCGCTAATAAGAAGAATCCTTCAAAGAAAACTGCTTGTTATTGGCTATTCGGGGTGTAACCGACAGCGTCCCGCAAACTGATAGGGGTTGTTGAGTCAACCGAAAATGAACAACTATCAGCGGTTTTTTTTTTTAGGAAAAGTATATAATAATTGGCTTTCCCATACAAAATGGTCACTTCGATCAGACAATTTGTATAGAAAAGCCTTTTTTTGTTCAGTGTCGTTAACTGAGCAACCCCTATCAGTTTGCGGGACGCTGTCCCTTACAAATCAAATTGGTTTACTTAGAAAAGGGGTGTTAGGTGTTTTTTGTGCTTTATCACGTCACAACATTCATACATATAATCACGCCTTTATCCCTAATGGGGTAGGCAGAGCGTAAATGACCTAACCAAAGTTCATTCCGCCACGTCTGACAAGTTTGAAGGGTTATTCCAGAATATATATAATATTAAATAGTATATTGCTCTAGTGACAGGTTGTCAGTGCATCGATTAAATTATAATACTGAAACCCTCGAATCACTTAGATGATTTTTACAGCATGCCCGGAAGGTAATGCAGCTGGCACATTCTATGTTTTTCTATCACTCCCAGTCCAGCATCACCAGCATTGAAGAACATAAATCTATTTATTTACACCATCTAGAGATACAAAGGTAAATAACAGAATTAGGCGACTAGTCTATATAACAATTTAACCTTCATTCAACAAAAAAATCTAGTAGGTTGAATTCAGTCAGTTATTATTTTAATAAATAAAATTATGCCGTGTTTCGGGAGGCACGTTTTGCTATCAGTCTCGTTCATCGTTGTTGATAGTACTCAGAACCATATCACACAAAATTAAAAATCCTGCTGAATGAACATAACACACTCTTTATAAAAACTGCAACCGCATTAGTGGTTGCGGAGCCGGAAACTGTAAAAATAAACAGTATTAAACAGTTTCTTCCATGCCGGACTGGGTGAGAAAAACATAGAATGTGCCAGCTGCATTTCCTCCCGGGCATACAGTACCAGGTAAGGTATCCGAGGGTTTCAGTATATTGCAATTTAGGCGATGGGCTGACAACCTGTTGACTACGGCAATTATTCCTAAAAATCTATCTTAAATAACCATAAAACGTTGTCAGACGTGGCGGAATGACCTTTGTTTAGGTTATTTATGCTTTGCCTACCCTATTTATTTATTTTGTTCATCAACATTTAGTACATACAAGCATTGATGGCGTTTTTAACAATAATAAGTTAGTTCTATAGATAAACACAACATTCTTAGAATAATTGAGCAACATTAGTTAAAATTTAAAGTAGGTAGTTATTAGTTATGTATATCTATTTTATAAAATATTTACTCTATTAGGGATATAGGCGTGATTATATATATGTATGTATTAAACATAGTGTATATCCGCCATTACGGCGCTCTTTAGTCACGAAGCATTGACAATGCTAGCCATCAATGTAACCGTGGATGCATTGCAGTATTGTGAACTGTAATCACCTCATAAGCCTTCAATTCCGGCCTTGCAATGCTCATTGTACGGCACAGATTCTCAACCTTTGAATGAATCACTACATAGTATAAAACAAAGTCGCTTTCTCTGTCCCTATATCCCTATGTATGCATAAATCTTTAAAACTACGCAACGGATTTTGATGCGGTTTCTTTTAATGGATAGAGTAATTCAAGAGGAAGATTTATATGTATAATACATGCATAATATAGTAGAGAAATACTGATAAATTCCGTGCCAAGCCGGAGCGGGTCGCTAGTCAACTATATTTCCAACTCAGTTTTAGAATAAAGGTGATCAAAGTTTCGATCTTTTAATCGAAGATCTTGTTTCTACAATAAGTTTTAGTTATGACAACATAATGAAATAGTAGTTTTAGTAATTTATCTGATTTGCCAATACGTATCTTTTATTTTTGAAATGTTTTTTTGAATACAAAAACTAAAGAACTTTGTTTACCTTTATTTTAAAAATGAGTTGGAAATACTATAGCTGTTAATTTTCCCGTTGAAATGTGATATTTTTTCCTAGGTAAAAAGTAGCTTATTTTATGCCAGTCTCTAAGTTCTATAATTTAACAACATTTTATTAAAATCTGTTCTGTGGTTTTGGCGTGAAAGAGTATTAAACAGACAGACAGACTTACTGTCGCATATATATATGTTTTTTAAAAAAAATAATTGTTTGTTATGTATAGCAGCACAGCAGAACAGAATCAATTATTATATAAAAACTCTTAATGCCTTTCTTTGTTTATTTTATTCAAATTATTTATGTCTGTAATAAGAAATATTTAACTGGTCGAATCTCTATCCTTGACCTGCAGGTTGAAAATCAATTCACTATGGCACGTGATCTGTGTTTGTATTTTGTAATTTTACTGCTCGGTTGTAATTGTAATTGCATTGCTACACGAGTTGCAGTTTATGTAATTATAATATCTGATCTATCTATTTATGATCGATAAAGTAATTGATAAGACTGTACACTTGTTTTCTCTATGTAAAGTCTTTGTTTTTAAAAGTCCCATTGCTGACTGATTAATAATTAGGTACATCTGTTTGTGCATTTAATTAATAATTATATTGATCGGCTCCCTTATCAGAATGCACGAAGAAGTACTCTCAAAGGATAGGGAAAATGCCAACATTGGCAAGTCATTCGACATAGACGGATTGTCAGTGCGTTGCATCGCATCGAATTCGAACCGATCAAATTTAGAACCTGGCTTAACTGCGAGTCAGTAGAGGCATAACATGAATGTCTATAGTTACCTCATTCAACTTTCACTTTCTCATTGTCGCGCGTTCACGTAACACGAGATGAAATTCAGGCTGTTTCAGTCATTCTTACGCCGTGACTGCTGCTCTCAAAGATTAAACATACCCGCGCGGGGCGGAGAGGGGAAGGGAAATGTTTCAGAACTTCCCCTCTCTACACCGCGGGGGTATGTTTAATTTTAGCGGGGGCTTTACTCACTTGGTCATTATGGCTACAGCGTCGATGTTACACAATACAGGTTTAAGATTGTAGTACTATATACGTGTAGTACATACATACATATAATCACGCCTTTATCCCTAATGGGGTAGGCAGAGCGTACACGACCTAAACAGAGGTCGTTCCGCCACGTCTGACATAGTTTTGAGGGTTGTTTAAGATAGATTTGTAGGTATATTGCTGTAGTGACAGGTTGTCAGCCTGTCGTCTAAATTGTAATATACATAAAGCCTCGGATCCCTTAGCTGGTTTTTACAGCATGCCCGGGAGGAAATGCAGCTGGTACATTCTATGTTTTTCTCTCGCTCCCAGTCCAGCATGGAAGTAATACGTGTAGTAGGTTTTAGAAAATAATTAGATCCAACTAGAATTATGCACGAGTTACGAATTAATCTTTACATCCGCTGCTTGGTATAAATTAGGCATATTAGGTAGGTGTACAAGTAATTATTACTTATTCAAGTTGAAAACAGGAAAATTCAAAAGGGAACGAAAATAAAATCCTTAAGGTCGTTAACAGAAACTCGTTTTACAAAATAAAGGTAGTCTTTCAACGTTCATAAATTGGCGAGATTATTGTATAATTATAGGTCCATATCCTTTAATATGCTAATAATGTTCACGATATATGGGCGCTTAGGTACTTGGGCACAAACATTTTGCATACACAGCGGGCCACGGTTGCGGTTAGTTGATCCTCTTGTCTGAATGATAAGGGCATCGTTATAAAAAACAGATCCTTAAAAAAAAATATTGATGACTTCATAACTTGTTCCCAATCTTAAAAAAGACATGTTCAGGTATGCCAGAGTCAAGAGCGAAATATACAGTTACCCATATTTCTTAAGAGTTGTCTAAGAAGTAAACTCCTTGTAATCAAACCTTCATTCTTTGCCATTTCATGGGCGACTTTGCGTGTTATTGTATTGTATAATCGGCTCGCTCCATTTACTTTGTAGGTAAACGAACTCTGGTGCACTCTAGCCTGCTCTGGCTACAATCAACAGCATTCCTAGACGAGCTGAAACCTGAACTAGGTAGAACAGAATGTGACATGGAATGCAAACAACATATTAGTTCGTTCATTCAGTAGGGTTATTTATTTAACAAATTATTGTACACAAAAAACATCTCTTCATCATTCTTCCATGCTGGACTGGGAGAGATAGAAAAACATAGAATGTTCCAGCTGCCCTTCCTCCCGGGCATGCTGTTGAAGTCAGCAAAAGGGACTCGAGGGTTACAGTGTATTGTAATTTAGGCGATGGGCTGACAACCTGTCACTATAGCAATACATATTACAATCTAAAATTGCCCTCAATTTTTGTCAGACGTGGCGAAAGCGCCTTTTACGAGGCGTTAAACGCTCTGCCTACCCCGTAAGGGATAAAGGCGTGATTTATGTATGTATCATAAACACAGGACATAAAAACAAAGACAAAACAGGCACAGCTTATTTCTGAAAAGAAATTTCTTACAGCAGACCTACAGAAGTGATAATTTTAACGATATGCGGATAAAACGTGCACAAAATTTAATAATAAGGGTTTATATTTGCCGATAGCAGAAGTAAAGTTAAGTTAGGCAACCTTAGGACCTATACATGTAGGTGTTGTTTTAGCGTCGTCAGTACTTTCAAGATGAGGCAACGCAGACGCATGGAAATGCGCAATTTGTTGGCTTTAAAACTGTTTCGTCGATATGTGGTAATGCCCTAGCAATTAAGGCAATAAAGGTTTATGGATGTTCTTGTTCTATCGTGAACTTTGTCTCGGTCAACTGGCCTAGACTAGACTCAAAATAAAATTGAACAAAATTGATTCTGTTTCCTTGACTGCTTTTTAAAAAAAAGAAAATAACCAAATGCTATCCCGACAGATGAGATGCTGGTACAAGCGGCACATAGTAGCGTTCATGAAGAAACAGTACATCCGATATTATATAAAGAGTAAAAAGAGATGCAAGATTGTTATGGGGAGCGATCTCTCTCTCGACACGGTATGAATCTGCAAACGAATTTTTTTCTTCAGTATTTTTTTAGTAGTCTACATCGCTTTACAAAATATATGGTCGGCTTTCTGACGTCATAAGAAAATAATTATATTTTTTTATAATGTCAAAATTATGGCCTTATTTTTGAGATATTATGCAGATTCATACCGTATCGTAAGTAGGTTTTTAGTAAAACAAATTAGTTGTGTATTTATTTAGCTGTTTACATTTCTGTCGTTAGAGTTTCGTCTAGTTAAACGTATTTAAAAATGTTTTTACATTATGTTGAAATTTCAGATATTTCATGGCTGAGTCTGAGCGACATTTAACTGCCTCCGTGGTCTAGTGGCTAGTGCCATGGACTCCCGATCCGGAGGTCCTGGGTTTGAATCCCAGGGGGTAAAACACAAAGTTGATATTTGAGAATTTATCACTTTGTGAATTTTTCCCCAGTTTGGGTAAGACATTGCAGGCTGAATCACCTGATTGTCCGAAAAGAAAAAGATTTCGTGCTTCGGAGGGCACGTTAAGCCGTCGGTCCCGGTCGCTGTCTTTGATAGTGGTCTTTACACAAAACCATGTCAGAGGCCTGATAGTTGTGCTACTAGGCGGTTTAAAAACTCTGACACCAGGGTTCATCGGGTCGATAAACTCGATACCCACTCGACAGAAGAAGAAGAATTTAATAAAATATATTTATCACACTTTACATACCTACGATAAAAAAGTAAAATAAATAACTTAGATAATGATATTTTAATAGCTTTGAAAGTAGAATTGAAAAGCTAGTAGATAAAAACTATCACATACATACATATAATCACACCTTTTTCCCAAATAGGGTAGGGGTAGGCAGAGCGTTAACGACCTAAACAAAGGTCAATCCGCCACGTCTGACAAGTTTTGAGGGTTATTTAAGATAGATTTGTAGGTATATTGCTGTAGTGACAGGTTGTCAGCCCATCGCCTAAATTGCAATACACTGTAACCCTCGAATCCCTTAGCTGGTTTTTACAGCATGCCTGGGAGGAGATGCAGCTGGCACATTCTATGTTTTTCTCTCGCTCCCAGTCCAGCATGGAAGTACACAGTCATTATTACACGAAAATCATCAAACAAGGAGATCATCCAGCGCGTCCCCACGAGACATGGTCCCCAGGATACTGACAGCATCACTGATAGTTTTATAATAAAAAAACTCAAAATAAAGGTTCGTGCCTAGACTAGGTTAGGTTATTTTTATGACGACGGGATGTACGTTTACATATTGGATCATAAAGTTGACTTTACTCATACTTAACAACCTGTGATGCCAGGAAAGTATGACCATAAACCCACTTAGGCATAGGTCAGCTTGCCTCTTTTTTAAGTACGCATGTTCTTTTATCTATATCAGATACTTGGCTCGATTCTAGATTTGCCGGCTAAAACTAAAATTAAAATCTATTTGTCACTTTTAGACTAAAAACATTGAAAAAGGGCAGGAGATCTGATCTCTCCGGTTTTTGATTTCTTTCCAATGCTGAAATAATTTTTGGAATCGGTCTAGTAGTTTTTGAGTTTATTCGTTACAAACGTACACACACACACACACACACAAAGTACAAATCTCTCAATCCTCTTTATAATATTAGTATAGATAAGTTTTTATAAGGGAGTAGGACAACTTGAATAAAAATATTTTCATACCTTACCCACTCAACCTTAGCCCTACACACAAAAGACAGTTTATCAATACATCTAGTCTTTCATAGACTATTCTTAGTATCTATCAGTGTTTTGTCTTCATTGACATCCTGGCGACATCGGATCAAAAACATGCACTGTTTAATAGAGTAACGTCTTTATATTGACGATTGGCTGAACTAGACCTAACATTAAACAATAAAACGACAAAACGTTACATGAATGGAATTGTAGTTTCTCATTGAATGTAATGTCCCTATTTCCTCTCGGTATAGGCAGAGCATCCTCAAACAAATTAATGTTTACCTAGGTGATATTCCACCAAATCCGATTGAGCGTTTTTAATTTTAATTATTCATAATATTGGAACGCACCTGTCTCTGTATTTCCAAATATTACACCTACAACATTTAACAGAAAGGGTATATGCACCCGACTGGATATGAACCAGCTCATGAAACTGAACAACTTTCCCAAGGGAACATAGGTCGAGATAAAAAAAAGAAATGACTTCCTATACTACAGGCTACAGCTGATGCATTTTGTATGGATGGTTATTTTAATTCGTATTTTGACCTATGTTCCTTTGGAAAAGTTGTTCAGTTTCATGGGCTGGTTTATATCCTTTCGGGTGTATATACCCTTTCTGTTACACGTTATATATCTATAACTGAATTCATATCAACAATTTTAGAGAGTATAGTGTCCTTCGGGGTAAGCACGCTCCATCGTCGACTCTGTCGCCCTGTTTAGACTAAAGTCATGAGCAAATCATAATTTCCCCCCGTATCTCACGGGGTCAGCTAGCTAATCTAGGGGATTGAACGAGGGTACAAGTTTTTGCACAGAGTGATTGCAATGTGACCTCCGCAACCTAGAAAGAAAACCAGACCTAATCCTTAATTAGGTCAGAGTTTTCAAGCTGCCAACGCTTAGAGACCAACGGCTTAACGAACGTTTTTCCGAAGCCCTGAAAACGTACAAATGAAATTTGAAAACCGAAAGACACATTTGTACGTGGTGGGATTTGTACCACGGCCTCCCGCTCAGAAGGGAGTGGCCCTATTCACTACTATAGTCTGTCAACGTCGTGCTTACCGCGCCTTAGGGGTACAGACGTGCGCGGGGACGCGGTAACGGGGGTGCGGGCGGTGAAGCAGGAGGGTGAGCGAGCACGACGCAATGTGTTCATGTTCGCAATCGCCGCGTGCTACCGCGTCCCCGCCAACGTCTGTACCCCTAGGGCGCGGTAAGCACGACGTTGACAGACTATAAAATCATGAGTAAATCTATAAAAAAATGTTTTTGTTGTTTTTAGGCAGCCTGCGCTCTCAGTGTGGGCGTGGGCAGCTACAGCGACCCGGCCGACATCCAGGGGCTGGCGCACTTCGTCGAGCACATGGTCTTCATGGGCTCAGAGAGGTACCCTAAGGAGAACGAGTTCGACTCCTTTGTCAAGGTAAGTGACATCTTCGCGTGTAAAGCTTAAAAGGGTAAAAGATTATAGCTTAACCGTTGAACTGATACATACAAATAATCACGCCTTTATAACTTATGGGGTAGGCAAAGCGTAAACGACCTAAACAAAGGTCGTTCCGCCACGTCTGACAAAGTTTTGAGGGCTATTTAAGATAGATTTGTAGGTATATTGCTGTAGTGACAGGTTGTCAGCCTATCGCCTAAATTGCATTATACTACAACCCTCGAATCGATAAGCTAGTTTTTACAGCATGCACAGGAGGAAATGCAGCTGGCACATTCTATGTTTTTCTGTCACTCCCTGTCCAGCATGGAAGTAAAAACAAAAGCAACTGCCTCCGTGGTCTAGTGGCTAGTGCCATGGACTCCTGATCCGGAAGTCCTGGGTTCAATTCCCAGGGGGAACACACAAAGTTGATATTTGAGAATTTATCACTTTGTGAAAAATTTCCCCAGTTTGGGTAGGACATTGCAGGCTAAATCACCTGATTGTCCGAAAAAGAAAAAGATTTCGTGCTTCGGAGGGCACGTTAAGCCGTCGGTCCCGGTCGCTGTCTTTGATAGTGGTCGTTACTCAAACCATGTCAGAGGCCTGATAGTTGTGCTACTAGGCGGCTTAAAAACTCTGACACCAGGGTTCATCCCACTCGACAGAAGAAGAAGAAGAATGGAAGCAAAGTCTAGCTGAACTGATATTAAAAAAAAAATGATTCTACCACGGCACTATCATCTCTACCACACTCACGAAGACATAAGTTGACCTGTCCCTAAAAACACACTTTGAAATTCCAGAAAAAAGGTGGTTCAGACAACGCGTCAACTGACTGCGAAGTGACGACGTTCTACTTCGAGATCCCGGAGAAGCATCTCCCTCAAGCCATGGACATGTTCAGCCAGTTCTTCGTCAGTCCTCTGATGAACAAGGAAGCTATGCAGCGGGAGAGGGAAGCTATTGAATCAGGTAAGTGCTAAAACCGAGGAATGATAGCTCAGTCTCGCAGATCATTCCCAAAGATTATCATCCGCAAACTGTTTTTGTAGGTACTTGACTTATTTACATACATAAAATCACGCCTTTATCCCTAATGGGGTAGGCAGAGCGTAAACGACCTAAACCAAGGTCGTTCCGCCACGTCTGACAAAGTTTTGAGGGTAAGATAGATTTGTAGGTATATTGCTTTAGTGACAGGTTGACAGCCTATCGCCTAAATTGTAGTATACAAAAACCCTCGGATCCCTTAGCTGGTTTTTACAGCATACCCGGGAGGAAATGACTTATTTATTTAAAACACAATTTTTCGCAATTTTTCTTTCTAGTCAGCTCTCACCGGGATTTTCATCTATTAGTCATAGTGAAATAACATCCTGCCGAAACGTTTAAAGAGATAAGAGGTCAAGAATTTGGTTAGATAAGGACTGCTAGTACTGTAGAGCGATGAAACTGTATTCGAAGGACCTGGGTTCTAATCTAATCCGGTCTTCGTCGGAATTTTATAATTATGATTATGCCACATTTTATTTTACTAATAAGCAATATTTATCTACAGAATTCGCGATAGCCTCCCCATCAGACGCGAACCGCAAGGACCAGCTTCTCTGCAGCATGTTCCCCGAGGGTCATCCCGCCAGGACCTTCACTTGGGGCAACCTCAAGTCCTTGAGGGATGACATAGCTGATGATGAGAGGCTTTACCAAGCAGCGCATGAATTTAGGAAGCGACATTACTCTGCGCATAGAATCACTGTGGCTGTACAAGTAAGTTAGATGCTATTCTAAACGTTATTATCTATGGTATTGCCATATGGGGTAATATCATAGACTTGTGATATGACATAGCTGATGATGAGAGGTTATATCAAGCTGCTCGCGAGTTCAGGAAGCGACATTACTCTGCGCATAGAATCACTGTGACTGTACAAGTAAGTAGATTATAGTATGGGATTTTGATATGGGGTAACATCATGGAATGACATAGCTGATGATGAGAGGTTATATCAAGCAGCGCACGAATTTAGGAAGCGACATTACTCCGCGCATAGAATCACGGTGGCTGTGCAGGTAATATTGCCTTAGATTGATGGATTTCCCACATGATAGTATAGTATCCGTTATGGTATTACCATGTGGGGCAACCTCAAGGACGATTTAGGGGTTATGCCTGTTCCAGACCTTCCGATCCTTACTTGCGATCAATCTTAAATCGGATAATGTATAGCGTAATCGGAAATCCGATTTAGTCCGAACGATCAGACGATTACGCTACACAATACATTGTCCGATTTAGGATTGATCGGAAGGTCTGGAGAGCCCATTAGATGTTTAGAGCCAGCATGCAGTATCGAGTGCGAGAGAAAGATCTTCTACCGATCGCCTGTTTAGTCGGTAGTGCGCGCTGGCCCTTAGAAACGTTTTAAAAGACATTATTTTTCTGCTTTTCTCTCTCTGATTGTCATTTTCTAATGTATTATTTACGTTCCAGGCCCGTATGGACTTAGCAACCTTAGAGCAATACGTGGTAAACACGTTTGCCCAGATTCCGACCAACAAACTGGCTCCGGACGACTTCAGCCAGTTTACTTCGAACAGCACCGCGCCCTCGCCTGAGTTCAACAAGATTTACTATGTCAAACCTATTAGTGATACTACTGAGGTGAGAGATTTCTTATTTTCTATAGTTATGTGAGCGAAGCGAGCGCGAAATTTTAATGGAAATTGATTTAAAACGTCACGCAAGTGCAGCTAGCGTGACACTTCACTAAAACTGAATCAATACTTTGCGGCATTTCACTAATATTGAATCTGTAACATTACGTAAAACCAACGTAACATCACGTAAAACCAAGCACGTCATATCACAAATCCTGAATCAATAAGTCACGCGAGTGAAGCGAGGGTGGCGAGCGTGAAATCTCACCAAAATTTAAATCAATTCGTACCACGATCTTATAATCGTCGATCTTATTTAATATATACGAAAACTACTGTATTTTTACGATCCTGGACGGATAGTAACCCTACTTATAATTAATCATTCAATAAATCACTGACGCTCTATCTACCTCATAATTTTAGACTGAAGTGTGTATAGCTATAGTGACAGGTTGTCAGCCCATTGCCTAAATTGCAATTCACTGAAACCCTCGAATCCCATAGCTGGTTTTTACAGCATGGCCGGGAGGAAATGCAGCTGGCACATTCTATGTTTTTATATCAGTCCCAGTCCAGCATGTAAAAAACATAACTTACTAAAAACGCAGTGAATCGAAAAACCGGTCCAACAGACTCAAGTTATAATATTAAAGATAATTTTGAACGTGGAAGAAGGGGAGGGAGGCCTTTGACCTGCAGTGGGTCACCTCAGGCTGTTTATAATAATAATAATTTAGAACGTTATAAATTAACGATTCATTGTTCGTTGTAGTAATAGGTAATAAAAAATGGTTATAACGACCAAACGGAATTTTTTGTTCCTGTTACTACAACGAAATATGAATCGCTAATTTATAGGGTTCTAAATTATCTTTATAACTATTACTTGAGTCTGTTGGACCGGATTTTCGATTCATTGTCTTTTTAGTGAGTTTTTTTTTTTTATTACTGATAGGGGCGACGTCCATTACGGCCCAGTACGGGTTGGTCGACTTTTCTTTGTAGATGTGTATGAAGTTTCCTAATCATGTTTTCCTTCACCGAAAAGCGAATACTTACCTACATTTTTCCATTACAGTTGCACCTAACATGGTGCATGCGGTCCCTGATATCAGAGTACCAGTCGAAGCCGCACCAGTACATCTCCTACCTGCTGGGACACGAGGGCAAAGGCAGCTTGCTCTCTTATCTCAGGAAAAAGTACGTATAGTATTATTCATCATCATCTTCCTAGCCTTATCCCGTATCTCACGGGGTAGGCTACCTAATCCCCTAGATTAGGTAGCCGACCCCGTGAGATACGGGGTATTGAACGAGGGTACTGGTTTTTACACAGAGCGACTGCCATCTGACCTCCGCAACCCAGAAAGGAAAACCAGACCCAATCCTAGATTAGGTCAGAGTTTTTAAGCCGCCAATGCTTAGCACTGGCCTCTGACATGGCTTAACGACTAATATTTACGGTATTAAACTATATTAACCAGGACCAACGGCTTAACGTGCCTTCCGAAGCACAGAAAAACCGCCGAATAAACGTACATATGAAATTCGAAAACCGAAAAACACATTGGTACGTGGTGGGATTCGAACCACGACCTCCCGCTCAGGAGGCAGCGACCCTATCCACTACACCATCGGGCTCGCCCGTATAGTATTATTATGAAGTCTTTTTTAAACCTAATGAACTAAACATAGGCGGACTGCCTCCGTGGTTTACTTATCTAAACCATGGACTCGCGATCCGGAGGTCCTGCGTTTATTCCCGGGGAAACAAACACATAGTTCATATTTCTTAGTTTTTAAAAACAAACTTCCATGCTGGACTGGGAACGAGAGAAAACATAGAATGTGCCAGATGCATTTCCTCCCGGGCATGCTGTAAAAACCAACTACTAACGGGATCCGAGGGTTTCTGTATTGCAATTTAGGCGATAGGCTGACAACCTGTCACTAAGCAATATACCACAAATCTATCTTAAATAACCCTCAAAAGTATGTCAAATGTGGCGGAACGACTTTTGTATAGGTCGTTTACGCTCTGCCTACCCCATTAGGGATAAAGGCGTGATTATATGTATGTATGTGACTAGCATAAGGCACTTGGCACATTCCTCTCCGCTCCGTTGCGTAGGGCAAATATTGTCTATGGTTTCATTGTTCAACACAACTGTAGCATAGACAATCACGCTCACTCCGGCAGAGGGAGCGAGACAGTGTAAGAATGAGAACTCACAGAGAGTTTCATAGGTTCCTCAAATCGATGCACTCAATAGCACAATGTCGTCAGCATAGATAGCTTATACTATTGTCCAATGTTTTCTTCTCTTGTTTTCATAAAAGATTATTTTTTAATTTAAATTAACTGCCTCCGTGGTCTAGTGGCTAGTGCCATGGACTCCTGATCCGGAGGTCCTGGGTTCGATTTCCAGGGGGGAAACACAAAGTTGATATTTAAGAATTTATCACTTTGTGTATTTTTCCCCAGTTTGGTTAGGACATTGCAGGCTAAATCACCTGATTGTCCGAAAAAGATTAAGATTTCGTGCTTCGGAGGGCACGTTAAGCCGTCGGTCCCGGTCGCTGTCTTTGATAGTGGTCGTTACTCAAACCATGTCAAGAAGCCTAATAGGCGGTTTAAAAACTCTGACACCAGCGTTCATCGGGTCGATAGACTCGATACCCACTCGACAGAAGAAGAAGAATTTAAATTGATACATATAATGTTTCAGAGTGTGGGCGCTGGGTATTTACACGGGCAACTCTGAGAGCGGTATCGACTACACTTCTATGTATAGTCTGTTCGCTACTCAGGTCGTGCTCACTAAGGACGGACTTGACCACATTGACGAGGTAATCAAATACTTCTTTCTTTTTAGAACAATTTATATAAGTTAGTAAAAAAAAGTCAGCCAAATCATACTTTTCTAGCCTCTAAAATGTGTCATATTTCGAATACATAAGTAACTATCTGTCTGTCTGATTCTTTTCTACCTTTTCACGTCTAAACAGCGCGATATCTTTTGCTAAACTTGTACAAAAATATGTATAATTTCAGGTCCTAGAGGCGATATTCTCGTACATACAAATGTTGCGACGCATCGGTCCCTCCGAACGGATCTTCAAAGAGATCAAAACCATAGAAGAGACCAGCTTCAGATACGAAGAAGAAACTCAACCAGCGGACTATGTTGAAAACTTGGTGGAAAACATGCATTACTACCCGCCGGAGCATTACATCACCGGGGATAGATTGTACTACAAGTATGATCCGAAGGTAAGCTATTGTTAAAATGCATACATACATATAATTACGCCTTTATCCCGTATGGGGTAAGCAGAGCGTAAACGACCTAAACAAAGATCGTTCCGCCACGTTTGGCAAAGTTTTGAGGGTAATTTAAGATAGATTTTTAGGTATAATTGCTGTAGTGACAGGTTGTCAGCCCATCGCCTAAATTACAATACACAGAAACCCTCGCTTAAAATGATTATAATGAATATAGTGAACCCGGCAAACAAGAAAAGCAGCGCCACATTATATATAACTTCCTCTTCGTCCCACCAGTTCCGTTACATCCCACCCGTCACATCTGTCACATCCCACACATCTCATCGGTCTTAATCCCGTCTCTCGCACCCGTCCCATACATAACATCCCTTCCGTCACAATCCCGTCTCTCCCACCCGTCCCATACATAACATCCCTTCCGTCACAATCCCGTCTCTCCCACCCGTCCCATACATAACATCCCTTTCGTCACAATCCCGTCTCTCCCACCCGTCCCATACATAACATCCCTTCCGTCACAATCCCGTCTCTCCCACCCGTCCCATACATAACATCCCTTCCGTCACAATCCCGTCTCTCCCACCCGTCCCATACATAACATCCCTTTCGTCACAATCCCGTCTCTCCCACCCGTCCCATACATAACATCCCTTCCGTCACAATCCCGTCTCTCCTACCCGTCCCATACATAACATCCCTTCCGTCACAATCCCGTCTCTCCCACCCGTCCCATACATAACATCCCTTTCGTCACAATCCCGTCTCTGGCACCCGTCCCATACATAACATCCCTTCCGTCACAATCCCGTCTCTCGCACCCGTCCCATACATAACATCCCTTCCGTCACAATCCCGTCTCTCGCACCCGTCCCATACATAACATCCCACCCGTCACAATCCCGTCTCTCGCACCCGTCCCATACATAACATCCCTTCTGTCACAATACCGTCTCACGCAACCGTCCCATACATAACATCCCATCCGGCACAATCCCGTCTCTCGCACCCGTCCCATACATAACATCCCATCCGGCACAATCCCGTCTCTCGCACCCGTCCCATACATAACATCCCATCCGGCACAATCCCGTCTCTCGCACCCGTCCCATACATAACATCCCATCCGGCACAATCCCGTCTCTCGCACCCGTCCCATACATAACATCCCATCCGGCACAATCCCGTCCTATCCGTCACATCCCATCCGTCCCATTCGCCGACGTTTCATGATTAATTAAACGCATATTATTTTTTGTAGGGTATCAGTGAATTATTGGACTCGATGACTGCGGACTCTGTGAACATTATGATCCTGTCCAACAAGCACAAGACGCCCGTACAGTACGACTCCAAGGAGATATGGTTCGGGACTGACTATAAAAAAATTGGTGAGTTAATTGTAAAAAAAATTTAAACTAATTATTTTCTAATAAATTTAATCACTACATAGTATATAACCCTATATCCGTATGTATGCATAAATCTTTAAAACTACGCAACGGATTTTGATGCGGTATCTTTTAATGGATAGGGTGATTCAAGACCAAGGTTTATATGTATAATACATGCATAATATAGTAGAGAAACACTGATGATTTCCGTGCGAAGCCGGGGCGGGTCGCTAGTAAATAATAAAATATACAGGTAAAACTCGAAAATCAAACTAAACTAACAACCGTACCTTCATTACCACTCGCAGCTTGTTGAATGGTAATGAACAGCTTAAATGGTGATGATGATTTGTATTAGAAATTAGAAAAAAAAAATATGCTGGACTAGAAGCAAGAGAAAACCATAGAATGTGCCAGCTGCATTTCCTCCCGGGCAAGCTGTAAAAACCAGCAAAGGGATCCGAGGGTTTCAGTATATTGCAATTCAGGCGATGAGCTGACAACCTGTCACTACAGCAAGGTACCTACAAATCTATCTCAAATAACCCTCAAAACTTTGCCAGACGTGGCGGAACGACCTTTGTTTAGGTCGTTTACGCTCTGCCTACCCCATCAGGGATAAAGGCGTGATATATGTATGTATGTTTAAATAAATGTTACATAAAGTTGCACCTACACAAAAGAATACAAACAAACAAAACAAGCAAGTCTAAGGAGAGTTGTATAAGGAGATTTAAAAAAAAAGTGTTTTACCGTATTTTCCTTCTACAGACATCCCCAACCAATGGATGGACAAGTGGTTGGAAGCGACCCCGTTCTCTGAGTTCCACCTTCCTACAGAGAACATCTACCTGACAACAGACTTCGACTTGATTCCCCCCGCGCAGCCTTACCTAGATGAAGCCCACAGGATAGATATAGATATACATACCACCAGCGCCAAGGATATGTATAACAAGGTAAAAAAAGTCAGCAAATCACAGGAAATCTCGGAATGAGAGCGATTCATTCTTAGATACAGCGACATCTATGGGCTTATGTAAGAACTAGCCAGCGCCATCTAGCATCTACAAGTAGAAGTGTAGTCGCAGACGCAGCCCGCACACAAATTTAGTAAGTAGTTCAGCCGGTTTCAACTAGATGTCGCTACTAACAACATGCACATATGGCTGGAAGCGACCTGTTTCCTGAGTTCCACCTTCCTACCGAGAACATCTACCTGACAACAGACTTCGACTTGATTCCCCCCGCGCAGCCTTACCTAGATGAAGCCCACAGGATAGATATATATATACATACCACCAGCGCCAAGGATATGTATAACAAGGTAAGAAAATAGCAGCAAAACACAAGGATATAATATCTCGAAGTGAAAGCGGTTACAGTGACATATATGCTATGGGCTTATATAAGAACTATCCTGCGGCAAGGATACGTTTAACAAACAAGGTACATGGAAACAAAAGAGTTACTGGTAAAACGCAAGAGTTACTGGTAAAACGCAAGAGTTCTTCTATTGTCTTCTAAAGCATCCACAGTATTTCCAATTCGGTTTTAGAATAAAGGTAAACAAAGTTTCATGTCGTTTTAATCAAAATATATTTTAATAATGAGACGTGTTTGCGAATTAGTTCAGTTACTAAAACTACTATTTCATTACGTTGTTATATACATACATACATGTAATCACGCCTTTATCCCTAATGGGGTAGGCAGAGCGCAAACGACCTAAACAAAGGTCGCTCCGCCACGTCTGACAAAGTTTTGAGGGTTTTTTAAGATGGATTTGTACGTATATTGCTGTAGTGACAGGTTGTCAGCCCAGCGCCTAAATTGCAATATACTGAAACCCACGTGTATCCCTTAGCTGGTTTTTACAGCTTGCTCGGGAGGAAATGCAGCTGGCACATTCTATGTTTTTCTCTCGCTCCCAGTCCAGCATGGAAGTTATATCTAATAGCTAAAACTTATTTTAGAAACAAGATCTTCGATTAAAAGACATGATACTTTGTTTAATTTTTTTTAAGCCAAATTGGAAATACTATAGATTTACACATTATGATCGCAGCAGGACGGCGCCATAAGCAATGATGATTGTCTATACTATTTCTAAATCTGATTTAGAATAAAGGTAAACAAAGTTTCATGTCTTTTTATTCTAAAACACATTTCAAAAATAATTGATACGGGTTGGCAAATTAGATAAGTGATTAAAACTACTTTTTCATTACGTTGTCATATCTAATAGCTAAAGCTTATTTTAGAAACAAGGTCTTCGATTGAAAGACATGAAACTTTGTTCACCTTTATTCTAAAACTTAGTTGGAAGTACTAACTAATTTGCCCCATCTAGTCAAGCAGAACTACGTGACGTAGTTCGCACTACAAGTAAAAAATAGCATCCTATGTTATTGAATTTTTGAAAATATACAGATATATTTATTTTGGTTTATAGGTCGAAAGAGCGCAGCCAACAAATGTTATTCTGAAAAAAGAAGACCTGATTGCTACTGTTACTAACTTTAGGTGAGTAAGTTTTCATGTACATTTATATATTCAGATCCCATTGGAGAAAATCTACGCGCTGAATTTTCGACCTATTTATAGGAGAGGGAAGATGTTAGGATACTTGCTACGCCATGACCGCTTTTTAAATACCATTATTGAGGGAAAGATAGAAGGAAAGAGAGGAAGAGGTAGATCGAGGATAAGCATTGACCAAATTAAAGCCAAAATTAATTTCAAAGCGTACAAGAAAGTCAAGGAGAAGGCGGAATTGAGAGAGGAATGGCGTTTACTTTATACTCCAGCGACAAGAGCAGCGCTCTTAAGTTTATGATGATGATGTTTCTAGGAGAAACTATTTCTGTTTCTTGGGTGATTTCATTTCAGACCCTTGCTTTAATTGTATTTTTTTTTGTTTGGTTTTAGACTGGACCAACCGAATCTGTTACGCAAGAACCGTCACATGGAGCTATGGTACAGACCCGACTTCAAGTTCCGCTTCCCCACCGCCCTCCTGTACTTCTACTTTATCACTCCACTCAGCCTCAAGTCGCCTAGAGAGTGAGTATCTATGCCAATAATGTGAAGTCTACTTCCATGCTGGACTAGAAACGAGAGAAAAACATAATGTGATAGGCTGACAACCTTGCTGTAGTGACAGCAATATACCTATAAATCTATCTCAAATAGCCCTCGAAACTTTGTCAGACGTGGCGGAAAGACACATTCTATGTTTTTCTCTCGCTCCCAGGCCAAAAATAAGGTTTTAGAAAATATAGTACAAGCTTTGAACATTCTTTGCTAACTTGTAAATTTATGTTTTCTATAAAATAAACTAATAAAGCATTAAAAACGCTTTGTTTTTGAAGCTTAGAAATCTGTATTCTATGTAGTGGTAAAACATCACCAACTTAGCAATATTAAAAGCATGACAGTGTTATCATTACAGAGCGTGTCTTCTCGACCTCTGGGCGGATGTTTTACAACAAGGGTTGAAGGTAATTCGATTTCTCTTAATAAATAGTAAATAAGCTGGGTATAATAAAGGACGTCTACCATCTATATGTTGAATCTTGTTTTCATGACATGTAGCAGGTACACTACATTGAGGCACAATATTTAAGGTGATTTCAGAGATACAAGTGGCAGATTGACAAATCACACTACTCTGGTTTTAGTAGTACGCCTTTAAAAAGCCGTGCAGTACATACATTTTAATGTTTTTATCCACCATGGACGCAAATGCTGAACTTTAAAGTCTTGGAAAGTTCTCTCTCCGTCTTTTCCCATTTAGGTATATAAGAGTAGACGGTTCTAAATAATAAGCTATTGTTTTGTGTTGTAGGAAGAAGTGTACCCGGCGAACATGGCGGATCTCACCCACTCTCTGTACATCGGCGATAAAGGACTCACGCTCAAAGTCAGCGGGTACAGTCAAAACTTGCACGTGAGTGTCATTCTCCAAATTAATTGATGGACATGGATCCTAAATATCGTAATTATTGAGAATAGAGGTTGTGTCAAAAATATAATAAGTATATAAAATATTAATTGGAAGTTACTTTCATGCTGGACTGGGAGCGAGAGAGAAACATAGAATGTGCCAGCTGCATTTCCTCTTGGGCATGCTGTAAAAACCAGCTAAGGGATCCGAGGGTTTCAGTATATTGTAATTTAGGCGATGGGCTGACCACCTGTCACTAAGCAATATACCTATAAATCTATCTTAAATAACCCCCAAACTTTGTCAGACGTGGCGGACCGACCTTTGTTTAGGTCGTTTACGCTATGCCTACCCCATTAGGGATAAAGGCGTGATTGTATGTATGGGAGTTACTTAGGATTGAACCTCATCTAGTATAGCACTGAATACTTGCTGAATCAAACTCTCCTATGGTTTTATTATATTCGGTCACTCAGAACAGACAAAGTATTTTTGAATCACTCGAATTCCAATGCGCATACGAAATGGTAACTATCGCATGCATTTTTCATACAATTAGCCATGCGAATGCGGTTCAAGAGATTCAAAAATATCGATTCTTAATCGTCATTTGCATTAGTAGCATTAGCTAGAAATGGAGCGGGCGTAAGACCATACGTGATGGTATCGAAGTGGCAGTCGGACTTTCTCGATCTTAGTAAATGACGGTAGAATAAAAGCATGATTCTATCATAGGGAACAAAGTGCGCTTCGGTTCCACCAGGTGTTCTCTAAATTTGATAGGTAGTTCGGATTTTGAATTATTTTCTTTCTGTGTTCTTGGGCATCATCACCCCAATAATTTATTTATTACTAGCGACCCGCCCCGGCTGCGCACGGAAATTATCAGTGTTTCTCTACTGTATTATGCATGTATTATACATATAAATCTTCCTCTTGAATCACTCTATCCATTAAAAGAAACCGCATCAAAATCCGTTGCGTAGTTTTAAAGATTTATGCATACATAGGGATATAGGGACAGAGAAAGCGACTTTGTTTTATACTATGTAGTGATGGACATTAACTAAATTTATAAATATTTCAGTTGTTGGTGGACCTAATAACGCGCGAAATGCGCTATAATGCGGTCAATGTGACGGAACCTTTGTTTGAAGCGGTGAGAGAGGAGCGCGCGCGCACATACCACAATCTACTCATCAAACCACACAAACTCGCTAAGTAAGTATTTTATGCTGGGCGGTCCTCCTCACGGTTGCCAAAACTTTATTGATATTACAGCCCTGCCAGGAATTAAAAATACCTGTCATAAAGAAAAATAGAGACGGAATAAGAGAGGGTCTTATGCACTTCCTGTAAGCCCTTCTCTAAGGTACCTCTATGGCAGGTGTTTTTAATTCCTAGCAGGGCTATACTAAAAAATACTTCTGACATTTTTATTGTTTGTTACTGTGTTACTTGAAATCTGAAGTTAGCCTATCTATATTCCATAATGGTAGGCAGAGCGCCTAGAGTAAAAGGCGTTATCACACTCCACAAAAATCGGGTTAAGCTTGTACAATTTTGAGGACTTCTTTGCCCGATGTGGTATTGACATTATCCCTTCCGCTGGCAACGCGATTTTGAGCATATGGCATGCCCTGAGCCTGTCGCTCTGCCAGCCAGGTTTTCAAACAACCTGTTCCAACAAAATGCGTTAGAATTCGTATTCTAATACATTTCTATTTAATTTGTTTGTTTTTTTTTCATCCATTCTGAAGTTACGTAACTAAGCTAGTATAGAAAAACATACACACGACACTAAAATCTGTTTAAATGCCGGTCCTGCCTGTCTTAAATCTGCCGGTCGCCTGCCAGACGTCAAATTAAACGCGAAAGCCGGCAGCCGGCCTGTCTGGCAATCCAAAGGTTACCGATTTAGTAATGATTTTCTTCGCCAGGGACATCCGCATGAACGTTCTGCTGGAGCCGTATATATCTCCGCGGGACAAGGCGATGTTGGTGCGGAACATCACACTCGACGACCTGAAGGAGTTCAATGAACGGCTATTTAGCAGGCTTTACATGCAGGTACGTCGTCATTCTTCCATGCTGGACTGGGAGCGAGAGAAAAACATAGAATGTGCCAGCTGCATTTCTTCCCGAGCATGCTGTAAAACCAGCTAAAGGATCTGATGGTTTCAGTATATTGTAATTTAGGCGATGGGTTGACAAATAGTCACTACAGCAATATACCTACACATCTATCTTAAATAACCCTCAAAACTTTGTCAGACGTGGCGGAACGATCTTTGTTTAGGTCGTTTACGCTGTGCCTACCCTATTAGGGATAAAGGCGTGATTATATGTATGTATGCAGATACGATGGCATTACCAGTTTTCTGTACGTCAAGTAGTCTAGACTCGTGCCATTCGGTGGGGCCTGAGCTGTGATGACGTGATTATCAGAATGTTTCCAAATATTTTTCAAAGCTGAAATGGGAGCTAAAATATAGAATTTCTCTTCCCGGGCACACTGTTAAAAAGGAGTTGGTTGGCTTCTAAAATTACCCTCGCTCAGAGCTTGTCAGACATTGTAAAAGCGCCTTTTTATGAAGTCGGTGAGACTATCTACATCTTTAGAGACACAGGTATGGTGTGACTGTAGTATGTTTCTAATTGAACTTCGGATTCCGTGCTTCAGAGGGCACGTTAAGTCGTCGACTCAAACAACGACAGAGGCCTTATAGCTGTGCTACTAGGTGGTTTGAAAACTCTGAGAATCCTCTCGCTAAGAAGAAGAATTGAACTTGTTATTTGGTTGTCAGTCGCTGGTGCAGGGCAACGTGCCGTGGCACGAGGCGATCCGCGTCGCCGAGAGCGTGTACAGCAGCATCGGCTGGGACAGCTTCGCACCGGACGAGTATCCAGAGGTATGCAAACATTATTTTCGTTTTATAAAAAAAAGTAAAATTTATTTGGGCATTACAAACAATTTTTAAACAGTATAGTGATTGGTCATCATCATCTCCCTAGTCTTATCCCATATCTCACGGGGTCGGCTACCTAATCCAGGGGATTGAACAAGGGTACTGGTTTTTACACAGAGCGACTGCCATCTGACCACCGCAACCTAGAAGGGAAACCAGACCCAATCCTAGATTAGGTCAGAGTTTTCAAGCCGCCAATGCTTAGCACTGGCCTCTGATATGGCTTAACGACTAATATCTACGGTATTAAACGATATTAACCGGGACCAACGGCTTAACGTGCCTTCCGAAGCACGGAGTATAGTGATTGGTGTCTCCCTTTAAGCTAAATTGCCTGTGTCGGGAGACACCACTCTTCCTAAATATGCAATTTCTATTACTTTCACTTTTTATTCTAGGAAAAATCAGGAAAACTTAAGGGAAACTGTTGTTTAAGTTCACGTTTTTTTATTGTAAAGGAAAATTACGAAACTGACTATTTTTACAAACTGACGGTTTTACGGCAAAACTTAGACTAAACCGACTGCTTCGACCGACGACCCGATCCGCCGGCAAACCCCACCACCCCACTCATAGTTCTGTGATTGGTTGGAATTGAAACTGCTCGGTGTTGTGCCGCCATTGGTCGAGTTGTCCGTCCAAGCCAGTTCTAGAATATTCAAAACAGTATTTGTTTGACATTATAAAAATCGAATAATTTAATCTTAGTACTTACGAAATATAATTACTATATAAAAAATATAATTAAATGTTGTAACTTGAATATCAAATATCAGCTTTAAGCAAAATTAAATTAAGCAACGGTTAAAAGTTGTCTAACATTATAAAGAAGAGATGAGGATTCTAGCCGTGATTTTTTTAATAAAATAACTTTATTTTGGCGTTAACTTTCTTCCAGACCCACAGACATACCAGGTGTAAGGGACAAAGGGTTGCTCAGTCAAAGACACTGAGCATCTATCAGCAGCATTTTTTTTTCAGGTAGTGAAAAAGTAAAAAGTTTTTGCATACAAATTGTTTGATGGAGGTGAACATTTTATATGAAAAAGCCTCTTTTTTTTCTCTTCCTGAAAGAATTTACTGGTGGAAGTTGTTCTATGTCGTTGACTGATCAACCCCTATCAGGTTGCGGGACGCTGTCCCTTACACGTGGTATAATACATTCATGAAGATTAGAGCACTTTTACATCAGGCGTTTAGAATCTACACCAGCGAAATCTATCATATAACATTAGAGCAGCGTGGCTTAGCGCGTCATTGTTGAATAGCAACTGTCAGCGACACATGCCTAGCTTACAGCGTTGCACTCGTGCTGCGATTACTTAGGGCCCGTATTTATGATCAGCTCTCAAGAGTGACAGCGAGTTTGAGTTCGTATCAGAAATGTCATTGAGGTACAAACTAAGGCTCGTATTTTTGAAGCGATCTCAAACTTGAGAGCAATATTAAGTATGGATTTGACAGGCCATTATGTACTGAACTGACATTTCTGATACGAACTCGAAAGTCGCTGTCAGTCTCAAGTGCTGATTATAATTACGGCCCTTAGAAGCGGTACAATTGTTTAGCAAACACGCGTAATATGAAAATGCTCTTAAAGTATCAAAGAAATGTATAATTGACCCTTTATGTATTGTTGTACAGTTGCAAGTACACCAACTACCTCTTGGCGAGAAGCGAGTGCGTGTGATGAGCTTGAACCCGCTCTCCACAAACAGTATCGTCACAAACTACTACCAGGGCGAAGCCGTAACGCCCAAGGACAACGCAGTATTGGAGGTTCTCACTGTAAGTACTACAACTCATTTAATATGTATTTAGCTGGCTTTTCAGGCCTATGCTATATCCTCATTAAGCGTTGGCGACCTGAGGAGCAAATTGTACCGTGGAGTTACTATCTAAATTTCGATTGTAACTGCCCGGTAGATTTGCTCCTTAATTCATTACTTCTAAAAAATCCTTAGGTCTAAATCTAAGGAAGTGACAGAGAAAAGTTTTAAAAATGTATCTATTTTGCGAGTTATGACTTTTTGACGAGTGAGGGCGCCACCGCTCGCGGGGCAGTTTTACATTTGCTGCTGCTGAATGTTGGAATGACCTCCAATAAAAACAAAACAGTTAATCCTTATTTCCCCTGTAGATGTTGATGGAGGAGCCAGTGTTCGACGCCCTCCGCACGAAGGAGCAGCTTGGCTACTCCGTGTACAGCATGATGCGGTACACGTTCGGAGTTCTCGGCTTCTCCGTCACCGTCAACACGCAAGTTGATAAGTTCAGGTCAGGCAAATCTATACATAAAATTAAATGTAGAATGGGGGGCTGGCACGGATGCAAGGAAACACTTCTTTAGTCTTCAATAGTCTTTATTTAAATTCTCAAAATTACACCCGTCGCCCTTGCCCTCATCATCCAGACTGCATTGCCATACTCATTCGCTCACTCTTTGGCGCTCATACAACGTAATTCTATCATCGTCCCTTTCTTACATCTTCGTCTAAAAACCATCAAACATCATCGTTCGGAAACAGACCATTCACCATAGAGATCCAATCCACATAAATATAAAGTTAAAAATATTGGCGTAAGTAAACAGTTCAAAAAAATTAAGGGCACATAATAGGGTACAGAATGTTCTCAAAATAGACAGGATACAATACAAATAGGGTACAGGAAGTTTAGGAAATGAGGAAGTGTACTAAGTGGGTACAGACAATTCAGAAAATAGAAAGGGTACAAATACGGTACAGAAAGTTAAGAAATATAGAAAGTGTACTACTAAGTAGGGTACAGAAAGTTCACAAAATTTAAAGGCTACTAAATAGGGTACGGAAATTCACAAAATAGAAAGGGTACTGAATAGGGTATAGAAAGTTCACAAAATAGGATCAGATTGCGTTAGGTTCTCAAAAACATTATGTGGTCTAAATTAATGACTATTAAGGGGTAAAAAAATAGTTAGTCACTGAAAACGCAATTAATCGAAAATCCGGTAGATCAGATTGAAGTATAGGTACTGAAGTTCGTTTTAAGCATTATAAATTAATAATTTAGTGTTCACTGCAGTTACAGATAGCAAAAAATTCTAAAAGTGGCCGTTTTTCGCAAATTTTCTATCTGTAACTACAACGAATGAATGAATGAATTTTATGAGGTTCTAAATTATCTTCATTGCTTTAACCTCAATCTGATCTACCGGATCTTCGATTAATTGTGTTTTCAGTGAACAATATTTTTTTGACTGATGAGATAAGAATAAGAATTCGTTTATTGCCATAACATAAAGTACCTAAATCATTAAAAAGAAAGACAAAACAAAACATAAATTATGGCAAAAGGGACTCAGTTGTTGTGCCGGGGACAGCACTGTTGACACTGATTTTCAGCCCTTACCCTTTTCTTTCATTATTAAAAAAACAATGTACTTAAGCGAGGGCGCCGCTTAGCCCAGGGAAGCCTCTTAATAATAATATTCATGTATCATTGCAGTGTATCCCACGTGGACACCCGCGTGGAAGTTTTCCTGAAGAAGTTCGCTAAGGAAATGAAAAAGTTGTCGGAACGGAATCTGTCTGTCACCAAGCGCTCGCTCATACAACTCAAACACACCACGGATTATGAGCTCAAGGAAGAGGTAACAAATACAATGTGTATTCAAATTCTTCCCTAGCGAGAGCTTCCTGGGATCGAGAGAAAAACATAGAATGTGCCAGCTGCATTTCCTCCCGGGCATGCTGTAAAACCCAGCTAAGGGGTCAGAGGGTTTCAGTATATTGTAATTTAGGCGATGGGCTGACAACCTGTCACTACAGCAATATACTTACAAATCTCTCTTAAAAAACCCTCAAAACTTTGTCAGACGTGGCGGATCGACCTTTGTTTAGGTAGTTTACGCTCTGCCTTCCCCATTAGGGATAAAGGTGTGATCATATATTATTATTATTATTTTTATTTATTATTTACATAAACATACATTATCTTAACAGTAAAATACCAAATTGACAATGTAGTAAGTATTACAGTTAATTTAAAAAAAATAAAAACATATTATAAATTATCTATCCTTCAGCTAGGTATCTTGTTGTAATTTCTGTGAATTCCCTCAATGAGCAATGGAATAAATCAACTTCCTGTGACACAGCATTTAGTGTACGTATAGCCGTTGTGAGTGGGGAATGTGCCAGAATGTTAGTACGGGCTGCAGGTACGGCCAGCACGGCCTCCCGGGGGGCACGTCGTAGCCTCGGATTGGGAACAGCCAAATCCAACTCCGCTAGCACCTTCGGATTGTGAGTCTGTCCCCGCATCACTTTCCAGACATACTTAGTAAGAGCTAAGTTGCGACGGACTTCAAGTTTGTCATATCCCACCATACCAATAACAAAGAGCGTGGGGTACATCAGGGGATAAAAAGGGTATACTCCATACTGTTTCTTGTACAAGTATCGAGTAAATTTATTTTGTATTTTTTCCACCATGAGATTATATTTAACCTCATGTGGATTCCAAATTATGGCGGCTGTTTCTAATGTACTTCGGACAAGAGCGTTATACAAAGCTTTAACTGCTGCCATATTTTTGAAATCCTGGCTTTGGCGCAAAACAAATCCCAGATGTCTGAAAGCTTTTTTTGTAATGTTCACTATGTGCTCTCGAAATGTAAGGTCACTAGTGATAACCACACCTAAATCTTTAACAGACTCTACACGCGATATTATTTGATCATCTAAGGCATACTCGTGCCGGAAAGGACTGTCTGCTTTGCTACATGTCATGATATTACATTTTGAGGTATTGAATAAAAGTCCATTTGCTTTGCTCCACTCCAGCACGCGATCAATATCGCGCTGCAATCGCAGACAATCATCCTGACCATCCACCCTAATAAACAACTTTAAGTCTTCTGCGAAGAGAAGACAATTTGCATCGTGAATCACGCCTGGTAGGTCATTTACCATTAGGATGAATTCAAGTGGACCCAAATTACTACCTTGACTCACACCCGAAAAAGTCTGATATGGTTCTGAAGAATGACCAGCGTACTCCACGTACTGTCGACGATTTCCTAAATAGCTGGCGAAAAATTTTAGCAATCCAGGAGTAAAGCCAAAACTTGATAATTTCTCCAGCAGAATATCATTATCGACCTTGTCGAAAGCCTTCCGAAAATCAAAGTACGCCACATCGACCTGTCCGCCTGATCTCGAGTCAAGTGCTTTAGTTGCATAGTTAATAAAACAAAACAAGTTAGTGTCTACGCTTCGGCCTGGACGAAAACCGTGCTGTTCGTCAGCCAGTCTGGCACCAACTTGATTGTATATGCGGGAGTGTAGAGCCGACTCGAAGACCTTGGCGAAGGAAGACAAGACCGCTACTGGTCTATGATCATCTATATTCGAGCCACTACTCTTTTTAATTGGAGTTACTTTCGTCAGTTTCCAATCTTCCGGGTATATACCGGAGCACAGACACATATTAAACAAATACTGAAGCGGATGAGCCAACACAAACCTGCAATCGCGGACTAGGAATGGCGGAATGCCGTCAGGCCCTACAGATCGTTTTGGTTTAAGTCGCGTCATTGCTTCAATAATATCCCGCAGATTCAGGCTTGGGACGCTCACTCTCATAGCGCTGGCTGAGGCTACTCGCTCTGCTTCGGCCGCGTTAAGCCGAGGTGATTCTCTGCTGTAAATGGAATGAAAGTATTCGGCAAATTCTTGGGCACCACGGTCCGCTGGTATTATTTGGCCATCTTTACTAACTGACTGACCACTGCGCTTAGCTCTTTTATTAGCCGTAAAGCCCCAAAACGATCTCGGGTCTTTAAGAAATTGCATTTCCGTGCGAGTTTGATAATTATCAAATGCATCACTAATCATACTTTTAACTAGAGTGCGATAATGGGAAAACATGTCGTAATCCAATTCAGAGTTTGTACACTTATATTTTTTATGCCATTTAGCTTTCTCTATTATATTACAAATTAACTCTGACGTGTACCACTGTGGATAATGATATCTGCCTTTGCCTCTCATCTTCTTCCTAGGAACACAATCATCCACAATCGCATTAATTACGGAGTAAAACAACTCCACTGCTGCATTTACTGTACTCGTTTCGTATAGCAAAGTCCAGTCTGCCTCGGACAGAGATTCATACAATGGTAGTCTGCCTTAGAAAAGTTCCACCTCGGATAACGTTCCTGAGCTACGGAAAGGGTTTGAGATATACCAGATTGTCTGTGAGTATGAACGCATCTAATGCTAACCATTAGTGGAGGATGTTGCTTATCTATGCCTACCAATGGACAACGTTCCTCACTCACGGTGATCTCGGGCTCAGAAAATGTTGATAGAACGACGTCCAATGTACGATCAATACTGTTTGTTATCCCGTTGCTCTGAATGAATTCACAGAAAGACATAAAATATGCATAATAACATTGTATGTCAAGAGACGCTGAATACAAGTTGAGATCTCCGACTAGAATGACTTTATCGTACTTAATGCAAATCTGTTCCAATATATGAAACATTGACATGTACTCATTATTGGCAGATGCAGGTGGAATATAAAATACACAACAAAAGAACAAAAACTTACTACTCTTATGTACAGTAACACATACTACTTCAAAAGCAGCCCGCTGTATATCGTACTCAGGAGGTAATGGTACTGACTTCAGCTGTATCCCCGCCGCCGCAATCAGCATTGCACCGCCCAATATGCGCCCATCTGCACGATCACATCGTGCAACGGTGTACCCAGGCAGTACCAGCTCGCCGTCGTGGATAGATTCGTGAAGTCCTGTCTCTGTTATTGCGAATAGATCTGCAGACGATGCCAACAAATTATTTTTAAACGTGTTCAGCTTTGTTCTTAGGCCTCTCACATTCTGATAATACATAACTAATTCTGTTTGTTCAATTCTAGTCCTTCTTTGCTTGGTCTCGAAAGGGCCGAAACAATACCCACTCACTAAAGCGAGTGTTTACTGGCCAGGCATCTTCACTAGCTATCATATCGTAATTACTCTCAGATACACCTATTTTAAACGATGAGTATGCTTTTTTTATCTTAGGATGTATCTGATCAATAGTGATAGAATCATCGCGGCAAAGACTTCTTACATGTCTGGATACGATATCTACAGATGTGTCCGGATGAAGAGAGCATACATGTAAATATTTCCTTTTCTCTATGTAAACTGCTTTCAAGCTATCAATTGAATTATTTTCTCCTTGTTTAACTTCACTTCTATTGCTTTTCTTCCCGCCTTTCTTACGTGAAACTTCTTTCCATTCTGAATCTTCTCCCTTCCCTTCCATATTATCTCTTGATTGACCTCTTGATTGGTTTTCTACCAAACGTTCCTTCTGTAGAGATTGCTTTTTAGGTGTTTGCAAAGTAGCTTTAATCGGTTCAAAAGTCTTAGTGAATGAGCTGGATGAGGTTGACGGGTGTGTAACCTGAGGTGTGGCTGGTATGTTGGTCGACGATGGCAACGCTATTTTATCTTCATGTTTCCCCAACTCGGTAGCATCTGAAATTAATTTTGTTTTACAGAGAGCGTATTCCAGATTCTTGACCTTTTTTTCCAATTGTGCCACCTTACTACACAACTCCATCATAGGCTCTTGTAATTTCTTTGTAATCTGTTCCTCAATTACATTAGATATTATATTAGTAAAGATCTTTCCTTGCAACTCCTGCCTCATAATCTCACGAATCTGTATCAAAAGAGTATTCTCATCTTCAATTTGTTTACTCTCATTTGTATTAGACCTATATAAATTTTGGCTGCTTTTATTTCCTCTGGATCCTCGGTGAAATGTAATGTTTTCATTTCCTTCACGTGAATCACCTGCTGGCTTTCCTCCTCTCACGGGGGTATTCGTATTGTCTTTCCTCGGTTCTTTAAGTTTGCACTCAACACATGTCCACGAACTCTTGTGATCGGATGTCATGGTATTATAAAACCTCTGCTCTGAGATATTCGCACATTGTAAGTCATAAACATGACTACATTTGCGGCATGTTAAAAATCGTTTGTCTAAAATTTCCGTGCGACAGCCCGCACATGTAAGCTTTGCGCTCGCAGCCATTCGCCTTAATACGACAGTATCGTTTTAATGTCGCAAACTGTCGCAAGCACTTAGTACTGAGGGCTTTCGGGCGACTCGCTATTTCGACGCCGGCGCAGCAAGCTGTGGTGGCGCGGTTTGTAGCGCACCTGCCTTCGACGCAAACGATGCGAGTTCGATCCCAGGCGTGACTTCGATGATCTTTTTCGAAGGTTTTTTTTTCTGTCTTCGGTGGCACACGGCGACAAGTACAACCACCACCCGAGCGAGACGGCACGATGAAATTCAATATGGCGTCCGCCGCAGATGTAAAACCCCACAAGATAGTAAGAGAGGGTCAGATATTTCCCACAAATATTCCAAAATAAAATAAATTAATCCAAGAAATCACAAACTTTGAACACAAAACACGTCTAATCGCTCCAAAGAATAGCGGCCGAAAATACGGCTATATGTATGTATAAAAAAATATTTATTTTAAGTAACTTTCTCCAAACATAGGCATAAAAAATATTGGACTTCCCATATAAATAATGTCAGCTACTCAAGCCATTTTGTCCAAAGCTTTTTTAGTTTTTACAAATATGCTAATCAATATAATCTTTTTGCAGGTGGAAAGAAACTGGAGGGAGATTTTGAGCAAAGAATATCAATTCCAAAGACTGTTCAATGAGGTTTGTTCCACTTTTATCTTCATTCAATAATTTCTTTGTAATACTTCATTTATATTTTGAATGATAGGATGAAAATAAATAGAATATTATTTATCATCTCCTCAGCCCGTATCTCACGGTGTCGACTAGGCTACCTAATCTAGGGGATTGAACGAGGGTACTGGTTACACAGAGGTTACACAGAGCGACTGCCATTTGACCTCTGCAACCCAGAAGGGAAACCAGACCCAATCCTAGATTAGGTCAGAGTTTTCAAGCCGCCAATGCTTAGCACTGGCCTCTGACATGGCTTAACGACTAATATCTACGGTATTAAACGATATTCGATTTTTTCCGTGCTGGACTGGAAGCGAGAGAAAAACATAGAATGTGCCAGCTGCATTTCCTCCCGGGTATGCTATAGAAACCAGCTAAGTGATCTGAGGGTTTCTGTATATTACAATTTAGGCTATAGTCTGACAACCTGTCACTATAGCAACATACGTAAACATCTATCTTAAATAACCCTCAAAACTTTGTCAGACGTGGCGGAACGACCTTTGTTTAGGTCGTGCACGGTCTGGCCATCCCATTAGGGGTAAAGGCCTGATTATATGTATGAACAATTTATATTTGTGTACCAGGCTAGTGCTATTGAGAAGGTGCGTGTGGTAGACATCCGCTCGTGGGTAGACAACCACTTCCCCACCGGAAACGGGTCACACTTCCGGAAACTCTCTGTACAGGTACGTTGAAAAAAAAAACTCGAAAAGATTACTATAGTATTTCCAACTCGGTTTTAGAAAAAGGGTATACAAAGTTTCATGTGTTCATCGAAGATCTTGTTTCTGAAATAAGTGTTAGATATTAGATGTAACAACATAATGAAAAAGTAGTTTTAGTAACTGAACTAATTTGCACGTCTCATTTATTTTTTAAATAAAAAGACATGAAACTTTGTTTACCTTATTCTAAAACCGAATTGGAAATACTATAGCTTGTAATATACTTAAAACAAAAAACTACTATAGTACTAAAAAATTCTAATATAGTTGTGAATCTGAGATAGATTTTATAAGGAAGTACATGATTTGAACGTTAATGCAGTCATCATCATCTCCCTAGCCTTATCCCGTATCTCACGGGGTCGGCTACCTAATCTAGGGGATTGAACGAGGATACTGGTTTTTACGGTAATGCAGTATACGTACCTAAAATCAAGTCTTTTTATCTATCTTTTTCATGACATTTAAGTTTTATCTACAAACAAGAGAAGATTTAAAATGGCCTTGTAGTATGAAGATTGTTTAACGGGACTTTAAATCTCATACTCTTTCTATAGAGTGTAAAAAAAGTACTACGTTCTTTTAAACCACGTTATTGTATTAGTGATATACAACACAAACCGCATATTAAAAAAAATTAATAAAAATATTTAAGTTACATTTTTACTCAGTTCGTAAAACAAAAGCGTGGCTGTGACGAACGCCGTGATGTGGCCTATATTTGGCTTACTTGTTTCAGTTTTAGGAATTTAATAAAATCTAAATATTTCATGAATTTTATTTAATGTGTGTTTTGTATTGTTTATCACTAATGCATTACGTAACTTAAAGGAACGCAGTACTTTTTTTTACACCCTGTTTATCATGTAATAATCACCCCCCCTTTCCTTGCTAGGTAATGGGCCACGCAGTAGACAAAACCCCCACCAACATATCCACGGCCACCAGCAACGTGTCTCTCTCCTCAGAAGAGCTCCGTAAGCACTACCACCTCACGTACTTAGACGCCGCCGACCCAGTTGGAGACAATGTGGAAAATCAAGCGGACTTCATTAAAGATATACCGAGCTTTGTTACCAACTTGCCGATCATTGAAGTGCCTAGGATAGAGCTGGCTCAGTGCTAGTGTAGTATTGCGGTATATTTAAGGTTTTCGGCACCTTGCTGTGATTTTTTGAGACGTCACTACTCGTTCTTGCCTGATAAAATTTAAAAATATTGACTTGGACCAAATTAGAAGTCGTATGTATTATTTACATTAAAGCACATAATTTAACCATGTATACAGTATTTGTATATTTTGACGTACCTTCAAAATAAATAATGCAAAGATTGGAACGATTTTGGTCTTTTGATGTACATAAATACTCAAAACTATGAAAGTATTTAAAGTTATCAATTTCCCCCTAAAGTTTTGTTCTACAGCATAAAATACTAACTGTGGCGCTAGCTATGTGACAAAGGTTAATTTAGACAATTATTTAGTTGAATTATTATTCCTATTTTACTTAAATTATCGAGGATTGAGTTTCGACATTATTTTTAGCCCTTACATTATGTATGACACCGTAAGTAAATACTGTTGCGCCGATGTGGTGTTTTTATTCTACAGGAATTTATTTAAATTGAAATAAATTGAGGATTATGATACGATCCTATAAAATAAAGACAAATTATGTTTGTTTCAAAATGTCTTGTTTTGTATGAGATTAATTTTATCGTTTAGTTTATATTGTTGTGGGATTTATATAGATAGATCAATGTACGATTTTATATCGATGTTTACTATTGACGCGTGATTTGTGTATTGAAAACCCAGAAAGAGACAGATGCTTAGGAAAATACCTCCTATGTATGAGAATAAAGTATCGTTTTGAAACATGAGCAGAATGTACTTATATATTTTTTTGTATATCTGTTAAACCAATAAAGATGTACGATATTGCTTGTTCAAATTGTGTTTAATTTACATCCTAGTTTTCCTGATAAACACCCTTCATATATTTTTAAAACTACGTGTAAAAAAAAAAACCATAATATCTACAAAAACAATTGAAATATTGTAACCATAAAATATTAAAAGAGGCACAGAAAGTTCTCACTGTTTATTTGAGTACTGATATAAATTTTTTGTACCCTCGTCGAAACCAAAAGGGGTACGGAAAGTTCTCTGAAGTTTCGTCATTTAATTTTTTGTATCCCCGATGAGAGCGTTGGTTTAGAAGACAATCTGTATCCTGCCGTCGAGGACTTGCTTGTAGCGCGATTCTGCATTCTAATCCAATAGTTTTCAGACAGCTTTACAAAAACAAAGATACCTTAAAATATCCTATTTATTTACAAAACATACCATAAATATATCCACAAAAACAAATGCGATATTTGAATCACAAAATATCAAAGGGGTACAGAAAGTTATCATCATGGACTTTTTGTACCCCTGATGAGAGAGTTGGTTTAAAAGACCTGTATCCTGCCATCGCATGACGCGATGATATATATATAGATGATGTAGCGCTGCAGGATCACGTAGTCTTGAACCAGGTTTAGCAGATTCTCTGTTTTCAGACAGCTTTATAAAAACGAAAACATTTAAAACAATCTTGCTATTTATTTACAAAACATACCATAAATATATCTACAAAAACAAATGTGATATATTAATCACAAAATATCAAAGGGGTACAGAAAGTTATCATCATGGACTCTTTGTACCCCTGATGAGAGAGTTGGTTTAAAAGACTATCTGTATCCTGCCGTCGAGGTCCTGCATGACGGTTCCTTGCCGCCGCATGTAGCGCTGCAGGATCACGTAGTCCAGATCCAGGTTTATCAGGTTTTCTCTGTTATCGGACAGCATCTGTAAAGTAACGGTAGATTTGTATAGGGTTCGCTTTTATACCGGGTGTAAGGGACAGCGTCCCGCAAACTGATAGGGGTAGCTCAGTCAACGACACTGAAAAACTTCCACCAGGAAATTCTTTCAGGAAGTAAAAATAATAATTGGCTTTTCAAGCTTTTAAAGTCATTTTGTTTTTCACCTGAAAAAAATATTGGCTTTTCCATACAAAATGTCCACGTCGCTCAGAAAAATTGTATGGAAAAGCCAATTTTTGTTTTCAATTCTGAAAAAAAATGCTGTACCTCCGGTCTGACCACTCCACGGAGGCAGTTATTTATTTATATTTTTTCTGTATGACTGGTATTTTTAATTCCTGCTATAAACACACTCACCGTGTACCCGCCTCCGCCATCGCCGATGTAGTTCTGGCTGACAACTCGGTACATCTTATTGACGTCGAGCGGTTCGTACCGCGGGACGTCGCACTCGATACAGCGCACGAGTGCGGATACTACCCGCGACCCGACAGCCCGCGAAATGTTGTACACGTTGCGCATGCCTGCAATTCACCAAGGGTGTAAGCGACATACGTATAATCACGCCTTTATTCGTAATGGGGTAGGCAGAGTTTCTACCATGCTGGTCTGGGAGCGAAAGAAAAACATGGAATGTGCCAGCTGCATTTCCTTCTGGGCATGCTGTAAAAATCAGCTAAGGGATCCGAGGGTTTCAGTATATTGCAATTTAGGTGATGGGCTGATAACCAGTCACTACAGCAATATACCTACAAATCTATCTTAAATAACCCTCAAAACTTTGTCAAACGTGACGGAACGACCTTTGTTTAGGTCGATTACGCTCTGCTTACCCTATTAGGGAAAAAGGTGCGATTATACGCAATAATAGCTGGTTTTTACATCATGCCCAGGAGGAAATGCAGCTAGCTCATTCTATGCTTTTCTCTTGTCCAGTTTTAAAGAAGCAATTCCTGATTGAAGGATCTCTAAAGGTCACTTACCTCCAACCTGCAACATTCTGCTGCTCTGGAAGGATCCAGGGTTGTTCTGCGAGGTGCCCACGGAGAACTCCAGCGCCTCCAGAAGGTATTCTCCCTTCAGATCATACACCTGCACCACGTTCTCGAACGGGACGCCCATGAGCAGGGCCTCCGTTGTTACATCTGTGAAGGTTATAGAAATAGTTACCTCGTTCCTAGAATGTACAATGAAACACCGTGGCTCTTAGACGATAACAAAGTCACTAAGACCATGTTAAAAAACAAACTTAAATTATTATTACTATTAGAGTAACTATAAACAGATAAATATTAAATATATATTTGAAAAAGTTGTAATTTTACGCGTGTATGTGTGTGTGGTGTGTGCATGTGTGTGTCCGTGCGTGTGTGTGTGTGTGTAGTACTACCAGTATAGGCATACTTAACTTAACAATTGTTAATGATATGTGCATGACTAATCATGTACTAATACAACAAACTGTTTCAGTTTGGCGAGATATTTGTGTATGTTTACGTATGTAACTTTATGTAAAAAAAAAAAAAATACGTTAGCTTTATATTGCTACTGGGTTTGCACAACGCGTTATAATACCGGGTGCAAAGGACAACGTCGCGCTAGCTGATAGGGGTTGCTCAGTCAACGAAACTGAACAACATTCACCAAGAAATTCTTTAACTGGGTAAAAAAAATTACTTTCCCATAAATGACCACCTCGATCAGACAGTTTGTATAAAACCCCGTATAACTATAACCTATATCCCTTTCATTGACTATGTTTACGTAAGGCAATTTATTGGTGTGTACCGGTATATGTAAAAGCATGTGATATTCCTATTCTATAACATACATAGATACTATCACGCCTGTATCCCTAATGGGGTAGGTAGATCATCAACGACCCAAAGAAAGGTCGTTCCACCACGTCTGACAAGTTTTGAGGGTTAAGATAGACCTGTATATTGCTGAAGTGACAGGTTGTGAGCCCATCGCCTAAATTACAATATACCCTCGAATCCCTTAGTCGGTTTTTACAGCATGCCCGGGAGGAGAAGCAGCTGGCACATTCTACGTTAGTCTATCGCTCCCAGTCCAGCATGGAAGCTTATTCCTATTCTGGTTAATCCAATAGATTTAATCAGATTGCAGAAAGAGGAGAAAATTTGAAAGGGGTACGGAAAGTTCACGAATGTTAAACTTTTTGTACCCTTTTATTTTTGCGGGGCAGGTAGACTTGCTCGTGATTTCAGACTAAAATATTTTATATTTTCCTCTTCTTTATGATGTGACACCTTCTAAATATGATGGATGATCCTTTTGTACAAGAGCCCGATGGTGTAGTGGATAGGGCCACTGCCTCCTGAGCGGGAGGTCGTGGTTCGAGTCCCACCACGTACCAATGTGTTTTTCGGTTTTCGAATTTCATATGTACGTTTGTTCGGCGCTTTGTCCGTGCTTCGGAAGGCACGTTAAGCCGTTGGTCCCGGTTAATATCGTTTAATACCGTAGATATTAGTCGTTAAGCCATATCAGAGGCCAGTGCTAAGCATTGTGGCGGCTTGAAAACTCTGACCTAATTTAGGATTGGGTCTGGTTTCCCTTCTGGGTTGCGGAGGTCAGATGACAGTCACTCTGTGTAAAAACTAGTACTCTCATTCAATCACCTAGATTAGGTAGCCGACCCCGTGAGATACGTGATAAGGCTAGGGAGATGATGGATGATCCTTCTGTACTCTTTATTTCATTACATTGGTCACTTACTGCCAGGGTTAATTTGCGTGCGTAGACCACCAGAGTTAACCAGCGACACGTGGACGCTGTTCCAGCTTGTCCCATTGCGGGGTAGGTACATCATCTGGAGAAAATAAAACAACATTAAAATACCCTGTAAAGTATGTACAGATACACATGCCCAATATTAGCACGAAAGCATGCGATTTTTTTACGTACTTTGCTTAATATACGCATGCTCTTTCTTCCATGCTGGCCTGGGAGCGAGAGAAAAACATAGAATGTGCCAGCTGCATTTCCTCCCGGGCATGCTGTAAAAACCAGCTAAGGGATCCGAGGGTTTCAGTATATTGTAATTTAGGCGATGGGCTGACAACCTGTCACTACAGCAATATACTTACAAATCTATCTTAAATAACCCTCAAAACTTTGTCAGACGTGGCGGAACGACCTTTGTTTGGGTCGTTTACGCTCTGCCTACCCCATTAGGAATAAAGGCGTGATTATATGTATGTATGTATGCTCTTTCGAGTATGCTTCTTCTTCTGTCGAGTGGCTATCGAGTCTCTGGACCCGATGAACCCTGGTGTCAGAGTTTTTAAACCGCCTAGTAGCACAACTATCAGGCTTCTGACATGGTTTTGTGTAACGGCCACTATTAAAGACAGCGACCGGGACCGACGGCTTAACGTGCCCTTCGAAGCACGAAATCTTTTTCTTTTCGGACAATCAGGTGATTCAGCCTGCAATGTCCTACCCAATACATACATACATAAATCACGCCTTTATCCCTTACGGGGTAGGCAGAGCGTTTAACGCCTCGTAAAAGGCGCTTTCGCCACGTCTGACAAAAATTGAGGGCAATTTTAGATTGTAATATGTATTGCTATAGTGACAGGTTGTCAGCCCATCGCCTAAATTACAATACACTGTAACCCTCGAGTCCCTTTTGCTGACTTCAACAGCATGCCCGGGAGGAAGGGCAGCTGGAACATTCTATGTTTTTCTATCTCTCCCAATCCAGCATGGAAGTAGAAGAAGTCCTACCCAAACTGGGGAAAAAAATAACAAAGTGATAATTTCTCAAATATGGGAATCGAACACAGGACCTCCGGATCGGGAGTTCATGGCACTAGCCACTAGAGGACTCGGAGGCAGACCGAGTATGCTAAAATATTGTCAGTCTTGCAATTTTCGCGCATGCTAAATGCTACCTGCAGGGGAACAATTGAACTTTTAGCAAGACCGAATGGAGAATACTTATGAAAAGCATACTTAGCAAAAGTGGTATCTAAGGTCCACGAACTGCTGCATGCCTTCCGATACACGGAATCCTTTTTCTGACAGACAGTTAACTTAGTAACAGTTAGTTAGTAACAGTTGACAGTAACTTCCATACTGGACTGGGAGAGAAAGAAAAACATAGAATGTTCCAGTTGCCCTTCCTCCCGGGCATGCTGTAGAAGTCAGCAAAAGGGAAAAAAAGGGATTCGAGGGTTACAGTGTATTGTAATTTAGGCGAAGGGCTGACAACCTGTCACTACAGCAATACACATTACAATCTAAAATTGCCCTCAATTTATGGCAGACGTGGCGAAAGCGCCTTTTAGGAGGCGTTTTACGTTCTGCCTACCCCGTAAGGGATAAAGGCGTGATTTTATGTATGTATGTATATAGTAAACTTACTTCATCCAATCAGTTGCCCATATTACACTCTCCGTTGGAACACCATGCTCTATTCAGCGGTTTTGAAGATGCACCCAGCAAACCTACATATAGTCATGCCTGTACCTTACGGGGTAGGGACAGCTTCAACGTGCATTTACACCAATTCTGACAAGTTTTGGAGGTCTTACATACATACATACATATAGTCACGCCTTTATCCCTAATGGGGTAGGCAGAGCGCAAACGACCTAGCAAAGGTCGTTCCGCCACGTCTGACACAGTTCTGAGGGTTATTCAAGATAGATTTGTATGTATATTGCTGTAGTGACAGGTTGTCAGCCCATCGCCTAAATTACAATATACTGAAACCCTCGGATCCCTTAGCTGATTTTTACAGTATGCCCGGGAGGAAATGCAGCTGGCACATTCTATGTTTTTCTCTCGCTCCCAGGCCAGCATGGAAGATGGAGGTGTTGCCGGTAATAATAGCTGGTATAAACGTTCCACGAGCACCGACTATTGAGACATTTAAAGTGTGAACAAGAAATTTCTCATTTATTTAACAGTTTATTGTACACAGAAACATACACAGAACAATTACATAAGAATCAAGACACAACAGGTACTTATCGAATAATAATTAGTTATTTATTATGTCTCCCATTAGCATAATATGTATTAGTTTATTATAAATATATATTAGTTTATTTTTGATATTTATTTATTTAGTTGTATTTATATTGTTTAAGTATTATGATGAACCTAGTATGCACTATCAAGCTTTCTGCTATGTACTATCGTAATAACTGCCTCCGTGGTCTAGTGGCTAGTGCCATGGACTCCCGATCCGGAGGTCCTGGGTTCGATTCCCAGGGGGGAAACACAAAGTTGATATTTGAGAATTTATCACTTTGTGTATTTTTCCCCACTTTGGTTAGGACATTGCAGGCTGAATCACCTGATTGTCCGAAAAGAAAAAAAGATTTCGTGCTTCGGAGGGCACGTTAAGCCGTCTTTGATAGTGGTCGTTACTCAAACCATGTCAGAGGCCTAATAGTTGTGCTACTAGGCGGTTTAAAAACTCTGACTCCAGGGATCATCGGGTCGATAGACTCGATACCCACTCGAAAGAAGACTATCGTAATACCCAAAGGTTGCCTGGGAGAAGTTGCTGCTTTAGCGATAAGGCCGCCTATATTGTACTATTTTGTTCCTTACTTTTCTGCTGTATGTATTTGTGTTTTTTTGTGCAATAAAGTATCTTGTATATTCTATGTTTTCCTATCGCTCCCAGTCCAGCAAGGAAGTCCACTCACTTCATCTAATAACTCGATTCCTTGACATCGAAAGGGCACAGAGAAATTTAATTAAAATTATGTATTTTAAAAAGAGACTATTTCCTACGAATGATCTTTATCGGCTAACTAAACTATTATACTTCCATGCTGGCCTGGAAGCGAGAGAAAAATATAGAATATGCCAGCTGCATTTCCTCCCGGGCATGCTGTAAAAACCAGCTAAGGGATCCGAGGGTTTCAGTATATTTTAATTTAGGCGATGGGCTGACAACCTGTCACTACAGCAATATACCTACAAATCTATCTTAAATAACCCTCAAATCTTTGTCAGACGTGGCCGAACTACCTTTGTACATACATACAAACATAAAATCACGCCTTTATCCCTTACGGGGTAGGCAGAGCGTAAAACGCCTCCTGAAAGGCGCTTTCGCCACGTCTGACATAAATTGAGGGCAATTTTAGATTGTAATGTGTATTGCTGTAGTGACAGGTTGTCAGCCCATCGCCTAAATTACAATACACTGTAACCCTCGAATCCCTTTTGCTGTCTTTTACAGCATGCCTGGGAGGAAGGGCAACTGGAACATTCTATGTTTTTCTTTCTCTCCCAGTCCAGTGTGGAAGAAACTACCTTTGTTTAGGTCGTTTACGCTCTGCCTACCCCATTAGGGACAAAGGCGTGATTATATGTATGTATGTATGTAAACTATTATCTGTACGTAAACTATATGTGCTATTTAGTACACTACGACTGCATAAAACATACCTTTTAACCCTGAAATCCTAAATAAAAGAAGGAAATATGATGTCGCCAAACGACCTAAAACTAATACTACATTTGCTGCTAGACAATTAAATAGACGCATAGTTTATATTTTTAATACTACAAATCCATCTTGAATAACCCTTAAACCTTGTCAGACGTGGCGGAACGACCTTTGTTTTGGTCGTTTACGCTCTGCCTACCCCATTAGGGATAAAGGCGTGATTATATGTATGTATGTATGTATAAATAAAGCGTTAAACATATATACAAAAACTAAATCTGAAACCAAAAAACTTTTACTAAATTGGCTAGCAACGAAATCCTATGAGGATATAGAAAATTTATTAAAAGATTAATGTACAGGTATTTATCATGCAACACACACACACACACACACACACTCTAAACATCCAACTGAACATACTAAAGCTTTGGTATTGTGATGTAAGTAGGTATTTTTGTATTTTTTTCCATTTATTGTAGTTAAATTTGTTGTTTTCTTCAACATATTAATGTGGTAAGGAAGAGCGGTGTCTCTCAACACAGGTGTTAAGCTTAAAGAGGCGTATTTGTCAAATTTAAATGTATTAGAAGGAAATAAACATTTTTATTTTATTTTATTTTATTATAATAACTCGTCGGAAGCCCAACTGGGCTAACAATATAACTATGCAACTGCCCATATTGCACTCTTCAATTCTTCTTCTGTCGAGTGGGTATCCAGTCTATGGACCCGATGAACCCTGGTGTCAGAGTTTTTTTTAAACCGCCTAGTAGCACAACTACCAGGCCTCTGACATGGTTTTAATTAACGACCACTATCAAAGACAGCGACCGGGACCGACGGCTTAACGTGCCCTCCGAAGCACGAAATCTTTTTCTTTTTCGGACAATCAGGTGATTCAGCCTGCAATGTCCTAACCAAACTGGAGAAAATTCATAAAGTGATAAATTCTCAAATATCGACTTTGTGTTTCCCCCCTGGGAATCGAACCCAGGACCTCCGGATCGGGAGTCCATGGCCCTAGCCACTAGACCACGGAGGCAGTCAATGGAACACTACAACTATTCAGCGTCACTAGAGTTGCCCCCAGCACTTCCTTGCCTCACCACCACTTGCTATTCTTTCACATATAGTCAAGCAAACAGACACACAATCTTATATCATCTTCTATCATGTGCGTTTTCGCTTCAACAAAGGACCCGATAAACCATGGTGACAGAGTTTTTAAACCGCGTAATTAGCACTAATAAGCCTTTGAAATTATTTGTGTGTCAAATTTATCGACCGAGGCCAACCGTTTAACGTGCCCTCCGAAACACGGACGACTTTATCTTGACAGATACTCACTTCATCCAATAACGCGTCGCAAGCCCAATTGCCCATATTGCACTCTCCGCTGGAACACCAGGATCTGTTCAGCGTCACTAGAGAAGCACCGAGGACTTCCTTGCCTTGGGAATCCACTTGTTCACGCCAGGGCGCTAATAGATCCATTATCATTGGATCTGTAAAATAAATATATATTATTTTTAAACATGAAAATAATGAAGATAAAAGTCAATTCAGGGACCGGAGTATTACATACATACATAAATCACGCCTTTATCCCTTACGCTGTAGGCAGAGCATTTAACGCCTCGTAAAAGGCGCTTTCGCCACGTCTGACAAAAATTGAGGGCAATTTTAGATTGTAATATGTATTGCTTTAGTGACAGGTTCTCAGCCCATCGCCTAATTTACAATTTACTGTAACCCTCGAGTCCCTTTTGCTGACTTCAACAGCATGCTCGGGAGGAAGGGCAGCTGGAACATTCTACGTTTTTCTATCTCTCTCAGTCCAGCATGGAAGAAATACTGGAGTATTAAAGGTACAAAAATACGAAGATACTTCCGGGGGTTTAAGACGATGGGCGAAGACGAGAAGAAGAATCTTCTGTCGAGTGGGTATCGACTCTATCGACCCGATGAACCCTGGTGTCAGAGTTTTTAAACCGCCTAGTAGCACAACTATCAGGCCTGTGACATTATCAAAGACAGCGACCGGGATCGACGGCTTAACGTGCCCTCTGAAGCACGAAATCATTTTCTTTTTCGGGCAATCAGGTTATTCAGCCTGCAATGTCCTAACCAAACTGGGGAAAAATTCTCAAAGTGATAAATTCACAAATATCAACTTTGTGTTTCCCCCCTGGGAATCGAACCCAGGACCTCCGGATCAGGAGTCCATGGCAATAGCCACTAGACCACGGAGGCAGGCGGAGGATTGTCGCTTGGGGCCCTGAAGCCAAAAAGATTATTGCATATCTTTCGGCGCGTCTCAACGAGACCACTGGCGATCGTAGAGCTGGCGCTTTCCTCACCCTGCGAATCAGCTTGGCCATTCAAAGAGTAAATGCTGTCAGTATGCTGGGGACCATGTCTCGTGGGGACGCGCTGGATGATCTCCTTGTTTAATGATTTTCGTGTAATAATGACTGTGTACTTCCATGCTGGACTGGGAGCGAGAGAAAAACATAGAATGTGCCAGCTGCATTTCCTCCCGGGCATGCTGTAAAAATCAGCTAAGGGATCCGAAGGTTTCAGTATATTGCAATTTAGGCGAAAGGCTGACAACCTGTCACTACAGCAATATACATACAAATCTATCCTCAATAACCCTCAAAACTTTGTCAGACGTGGCGAAACGACCTTTGTTTAGGTCGTTTACGCTCTGCCTACCCCATTAGGGATAAAGGCGTGATTAGGCGTATGTATGTATAATGGAACTTATGTATTAGTCTATTGTACCTATTCGTATTTATGTAACTAGTAAGTACATTGTCTATGTATTCTATTTAAATTTATAACAATAGTAACTGCACTATCCCGCATAATATTAGAAAACTGCTCCTTTACCCAAAGGTTGCCTGGCAGAAATTGCTACCCTAGCAAAAAGGCCGCCTAATTGTACTCTGTTTGTTTCGTAATGTTTGTTACTGTACAATGTGTTGTTTATGTGCAATTAAGAATATTTGTATTGTATTGTATGACTTGCTGACTTTTTGTTATAAAACTTCCGAGTTAAAAGTTACATTTGGGTGGGATTTGAACCCTCTGACTTCGGCGTACGGCGTCCGACGTCCGACGCTCTAACCAATTCTGCCACCGAGTGATTAAAATCATTGAAACGACAATGTGTGACGTCAGTGTAAATATAAGTATTATAATTTGAATAGATATGAAGCAGCATTTTGTCCCTTATGGGGTAGGCAGTGTCTAAAGGCGTTTTTGTTTCGCCTAGCATAATTCGAGAACTAAAGGATTTATTTATCGCAGTATTTTTATATTATTAAGCAGTTGCCACTCTTCCTACCCCGTTAGGGAGACAGGCGTGTTATTGCTATTATCACAAGTTGTTAGCCCATAGCGTAAAATGGAATATATCGCAATCTTCGAGTCCTTTTACTGACTTTTAGACTATGTGTTTTTTACCGCGGGAAAACCTACCTTGTACAATAGAAGATCCTAAGTAGAGTGGTTCCCCCTCCCACCGCTGTAGATTCCCCGCCGCGTCGAAGTAAAGCTTGATGTTGCCGAGGTAGCGAGTGTAGCAAGACGCTTGGACTATGGGGATCTGTAATATAATGAGGAAATGTTCGAACTATCATCTACATTCTACACACAGTATCGCCTGGCGAGTAAGCATTTCCAGCGGAATTATAATTTGAGTTTTAGTCCGGAATTGAACCCAAGTCTCACAAATTAGGCTCAGGCAGACTATGTGACCATGGAGGCAAATTCAGTGCCTTGGAGGGCACATTGAGCCGTCGGTCTCGAGCGCTGTCTTTGGTAGTGGTCGCTACACAAACCATGTCAAAGGCCTTTTAGAATCAGTTTAAAGACTCTGACTTCCATGCTGGACTGGTAGCGAAAGAAAAACATAGAATGTGCCACCTGCATTTCCGTCCGGGCATGCTGTTAAAACTAACTAAGGGATCCGAGAGTTTCTGTATATTGCAATTTAGGCGATAGGCTGACAAACGTGTCCACAGTAATATACCTACAATTTATCTAAAATTACCCTCAAAACTTTGTCAGACGTGACGGAACGGTCTTTGTTTAGGTCGTTTACATTACTTGGGGATAAAGACGTGATTATATGTATGTATGTATGTTAAAAACTCTGAGACCAGGCAGGGATCATTGAGTCATTCAGATTGTCCTTGAACTTGAATCACCCACTCTATAGAAAAAAGTATTTAAAAATAAAAATGGTTACCGTGTGCCCATCAGAGCGAGTGACGATGTGAGGGTAGTTGGCAGCCGCAGTGGAACCGTCAGGCGTCTCTCCCGTGAATAGAAGAGTATGCGAGTGAGCACCTACTATGAAATCCACTGTTGGCGATACTTGCGAAGCTAGGCGTCTGTGAAATAATATCAGAGAGTTAAAATTGTGTCTCGTAAATACGGGATAATCGATTCGGTTGACCTAAAATAAGTTTACTCCTCGTATTTCCTATGATCCTATGAAGATAGAAAATGATCGTTAAGGGCTCTTCCGCATTTAGACTCTTAGTTGGTCCGTTATGCCAACCCAGCTCTTTCCAGAAGCTCAGAAGTATCCTAGGACGTTCACAGGCTTCCTTGAGCGACCCCGGTCCCGGTCAGCAACACCTACGCATTCCAGGATTACGAGGGTTGCCATTTCTTCCGCGTCAAAACAGCCCCTGCACAATGGGCTGTCTGTCACGTGAGAAAAGGATGGAAAGAAGTCGAATAATTTTAATCCTATCAAAAGATCTTTTTTTCCTGTACCTAAATACAAGCAAAAGGAGTTACTCCACGTAGCTAAAGTAGATATATCGCTCTCGCCCTGTTATCTAGTAAGGATTGTCGGTATCTGAATCTAAATTATAAGATGATATTTTTTTTACTTACACATCACTGTCGAAACCCACGTGAGACAACAAGATGATGATGTCCACACCCTGTTCTGTCAAGATGGCCGCCTCTCTGTTGACAGCTGCCAGCTCATCCTCCATTATCACGCCTCCGAGGGGCGCCGAAAACTGTGGAAATTAAAAGCAAATCATTACGCAAAACCAGTTTTATTTGCGGGCAGCTTCAGTTACAAAGCGACGAAATGCTGGAACAATCACCCCTCAAATATCACAATATTCGAATTGATTTCAGAACTTCTACTAATTATGGGCATAGTTCTGTGGCATAGTTATATAGGAATAAGACCAAAAAATCCGTTTATGACCTGAAAATCACATACTAAACAGAATAACGCTTTGAAGTAATCTTCTGTCGAGTGGGTATCGAGTCTATCGACCCAATGAACCCTAGTGTCAGAGTTTTTAAACCGCCTAGTAGCACAACTATCAGGCCTCTGACATGGTTTGAGTAACGACCACTATCAAAGACAGCGACCGGGACCGACGGCTTAACGTGCCCTCCGAAGCACGAAATCTTTTTCTTTTTCGGACAATCAGGTGATTCAGCCTGCAATGTCCTAACCAAACTGGGGAAAAATTCACAAAGTGATAAATTCTCAAATATCAACTTTGTATTTCCCCCCTGGGAATCGAACCCAGGACCTCCGGATCAGGAGTACATGGCACTAGCCACTAGACCACGGAGGCAGTTTGAAGTAATAAAATCAATCAACATTGACATGATTGATATGGAGTTGCTTGTGGTCGTTTATTTCTTATTTTATTATGTAGATTAATTTCAATGCAGGCTTTCTTTTGTTAAGAGGTAATAAATAGCTACTTATTATCGAATTAGCTTTAACTATATTACTAATCTGATGAAATATAATAAAAGTAAAGCCGCAATTTAGGATTCAACAGATCCTTCGGTCCGTATCATATTTGCTGTCGTATGATAAAACGTAATTACGCTGTACTGGGAGCGAGTGAAAAACATAGAACGTGCCATTTGCATTTCCTCGTGGGCATGCTGTAAAAACCAGCTAAGGGATCCGAGGGTTTCAGTATATTGCAATATAGGCGATGGGCTGAAAACCTGTCACTACAGCAATATACCTATGCCTACAAATCTATATTAAATAACCCTCAAAACGTGGCGGAACGACCTTTGTTTGACCGTCGTTTACGCTCTGCCTACCCCATTAGGGATAAAGGCGTGATTATATGAGTATGTATAAATCATACATATTGATCGCAACAGAACTCCAATGATGCCGATCTGGCGTCCCTTCCGTTCGACCACGATATGGTTCTTGATGTAGGGCGTCATTCCCGGCTCTCAGGTGGAGTTGGCATTGTCTCGCTACTTACCGATCGCAACAGAACTCCAATGATGCCGATCTGGCGTCCCTTCCGCTCGTCTACGATATGGTTCTTGATGTAGGGCGTCATTCCCGGCTCTCAGGTGGAGTTGGCATTGTCTCGCTACTTACCGATCGCAACAGAACTCCAATGATGCCGATCTGGCGTCCCTTCCGCTCGTCTACGATATGGTTCTTGATGTAGGGCGTCATTCCCGGCTCTCAGGTGGAGTTGGCATTGTCTCGCTACTTACCGATCGCAACAGAACTCCAATGATGCCGATCTGGCGTCCCTTCCGCTCGACCACGATATGGTTCTTGATGTAGGGCGTCATTCCCGGCTCTCAGGTGGAGTTGGCATTGTCTCGCTACTTACCGATCGCAACAGAACTCCAATGATGCCGATCTGGCGTCCCTTCCGCTCGACCACGATATGGTTCTTGATGTAGGGCGTCATTCCCGGCTCTCAGGTGGAGTTGACATTGTCTCGCTACTTACCGATCGCAACAGAACTCCAATGATGCCGATCTGGCGTCCCTTCCGCTCGACCACGATATGGTTCTTGATGTAGGGCGTCATTCCCGGCTCAAATGTGGTGTTGACATTGGCACCCAGCATTGGCGCATTTAGGCGCTCCAGGTAGGGAATTAGGCCCTCGGGGCCGTGGTCAAATTCGTGGTTTCCTAACACCTATAAAACATGAAGGTGTAAAAAATACATTAAAGGGTGTAAGGGACATAGTCCCGCAAACTAATAGGGGTTGCTCAGTCAACGACACTGAACAAACTTCCACAAGGAAATTCTTTCAGGAAGTAAAAAAATAATTGGCTTTTCCATACAAATTGTCTGATCGACGTGGTCATTTTGTATGGAAAAGCCAATATTTTTTTCGCTTACTGAAAAAAGACCCTGGTGGTAGTTATTCAGTACCGTTGACTGAGCAACCCCTATAAGTTTGCGGGATGCTGTCCCTTACACCTGCCATGCATATCCTATACAAAATGGTCTCAACTGCTCGAGGACCAAAATGTTTAATCTTATTGGACTATGTTACATAGGGAAATATCTTCAATTTCATAGGAAGGTCATCATCTCCTTAGCCTTATCCCGTATCTCACGGGGTCGGCTTCTTAATCTAGGGGATTGAACGAGGGTACTGAAAACCGAAAAACACATTGGTACGTGGTGGGATTCGAACCACGACCTCCCGCTCAGGAGGCAGCGGCCCTATCCACTACACCATCGGGCTCTCATTTTTCATAGGAAGGTGCCTGGTTCTTATTTAACTAAATCATGGGGTCTCACTCCGAAGAACAGTAAATAGCTTCTAAAAAATATCAGCAGATGGCGCTACGGGTAAGACGGGCAGGTCATTCTAAATAAAAGTTTACATAAAGCAAGTTTTTTGTTTCTAAAGCCAGCAAATATATTGTTTAATAAATAATTCTGGTTACCCTGAGCATTAAAAATCGTATAATAAGCTCATTTTTAAAAAGTTTTAGATTAAAAGTTTCTTTTCAGCGGCTACTCTAGCGACACCCACACAGGAGTGTCAAGGATATGAAGTTTTTCGACTTTCGCTCAAACCCTAAACACATACAGGTAGTACCAACCATTCACCAATAGATGTCACTGGTACAATTATCGATCCACAGATGAAATTAATATACCTACATCGAGCGGTTGCCGTTTATGTGTTATGTTATGTGTTACTTTACTTTTAGAGACCCTCGCACATTGAATTATGAAAAAACAATAAAACAAAAATTAAAGTATGAATATTGTATCTTATTTATAAAACTCACTTGCTTTCCGCCCCGCGTTTTCACCCGCGATTAAATGAATTTTCTCGCGGAAATAAAGTATTTCTCTGCGTTAACGGTTAGATTGTTGCTATGTCACTCATACATATATACACATATATAATCACGACTTTATCACGCCTAATGGGGTATGCAAAGCGTAAACGACCTAAACAAAGGTCGTTCCGACATGTCTGACAAAGTTTTGAGGGTTATTTAAAGATAGATTTTAATTTTTAGGCAGTTTCAATTTTCATGTAGTGACAGGTTGCCAGCTCATCACCTGAATTGCAATATACTGAAACCCTCGGATTGCTCAGATAGATAGATAGATAAACTCTTTATTGCGCATAAATCGTACAGTTTGAAAAACTTAAAAATAACAGTGTGCGCAAAGGCCTTATCGCTTCAAGCGATATTTCAGCTGATTTTTCCAGCATGCCCGGGAGGAAATTCGGCTGGGAGGAAATGTTATCAGCAGTGATCGGAATAGGTAGAGTATATTTACCTAAACTTCTAAAAAGAAGAGAGGAAAATGGAGACTTCCTTACTACTAAAACTTTTTCGGGACATCTTGCGGGACATCACATAAGTAAGCTAGAAATATACTTTGAACCATGGCATTTAATTCTATGGACAAATACAAGCTAAAAATATACTTGGTGATTTTCGGCTACAGTGTCACATTGACTAGATATTTTGAATTAAAGATTCTCTTTCTTTATAGCTTTAAAACGGCTGTGTGTAGGAAAAAATGTTAAGGGAAAAAATTATCGCGTAATTTGTGTTCTATAATTTCTTTATAGGTGTCAACATCGTTGGAGTTATAGAAACCAAGATATTTACGAAAAACCGTTTTAATGAAATCTGACAGTTTTCATATTATGGACGATGTTAGTTATGTTTTAAGCTGGTCAACAAATCAGATAATTCAAAATAAATTTGAAAACGTTTTAAACAGAATTCCGGACTACGATTTTATTACAACAATAAGTGAAAAAATTGTAAAGGGAATCGAAGTAGATGATTAAGTATTTTTTAAATATGCTCCTCTTACATCTGTAGATGTTGAAAGGTCCTTTTACACCTATTAGTGGATTTTAAGTGTAAAAAGGAATAGACTTAAACCGGAAAATATAGAAAAAATAATGCTCATCTACTTTATTTCCCTGCAAGAAAGCAATATTTCGTCAGTATCTTCAGATTCTCTCACTGAAGACGAAGACATTGACGACAAATAAAATATATTATTTTTTAAGTATAGAATTAAAAACCATGGTGCAAAGTATATTTCTTGCTTACTTATGTGATGTCCCGCAAGATGTCCCTCAAAAAGTTTACGTAGTAAGGAAGTCTCCATTTTCCGCTTCTGTTCTTAGAAGTTTAGGTAAATATATTCAACCAATTCCGATCACTGGTTATCAGCCATAGCGTTATAATGTCATGGTCATAGTCAATCGATACATAAAGTGTTGCCCTATACCCTAAATACCGTGTGAAAATATTTCCCGAGGGAATAAGATCTTATCCTACGGTAAAAAATTGCCTTTGTCCGTTTCATCTATCACCATGCCACCACATTTCATCAAAATGCGTTCAGAATTTAAGGCGTGAAAGAACAACAAACAAACAGATAGACGGAGCTACTTTCGGATTTTATAATATTTGTATAGAGTATGGATAGTATGTATTTTTCTTACAGCAGGAAAACTGTTTCTATATTTGTTTAATTTACCAACAACAAATCATTCACAATCTTCTTCCATGCTGGCCTGTAAGCGAGAGAAAAACATAGAATGTGCCAGATGTATTTCCTCCCGGGCATGCTGAAAAAAACCAGCTAAGGGATCCGAGGGTTTCTGTATATTACAATTTAGGCGATAGGCTGACAACCTGTCTTAGATAACCCTCAAAACTTTGTCCGACGTGGCGGAACGACCTTTGTTTAGGTTGTTTACGATCTGCCTACCCCATTAAGAACAAAGGCGTGATGTATGTATGTACAAAACATTGACATGGCCACGATTCGGCGTAGACTAGATTTAACTAACATAAAGAATATAAATATTAGATTAACTTACTTTTTTTCTCTCACTATCTATAAGAGCTATTTTTATATTATTAATTATTTAAAATTTCTGTTTTAGTTGCTTTGAGATACTTGTCGTTAATTTTATTAAGTTTACCTATAGATTGTCTTCTGAAAGTTGTAAGCAAAATTCCGAAACTTGGTTTATTCCTAATTCTATGAATCTCAATTTCTGACCCACTGTGCAGCGTTGGCTCCGCAAGTGGCGTCGCGTCGTTGCCATTCAGTGCGGGCCCGCGCGCAGCGTTGCCGGTCAACGTATGAATGGGTAAATGCGAATCCGCTCCGTTGATTCCGAAATTTGTAAAAATTACATACTTATATGTATGTTTTTTAGATCTTATTTCTCCTAAACGAATTAATGAAGAAATCATATATATATTTTCCTGCTAATTATGTCGATATTCTACTTGTTGTTTACGTTACTATTAAAAAAATATACTTATATGAACCATAACATCTTCATGGGTAGCTTTTATTCGCAACTCAGTTCACCGGCGGGATGGCGCGTTGGTTAGTTGGTCGGGTTTCAGCGCTGTGATTATCCAGATCGAGTCCGATCGTTGATTGAAAATACAATTTCCTTTTTGTTAGAAACATTTATTTAGTATTAGTTTTTCTTTCTTTTACTTTTTAAGGTAAATATTTTACTGTCATACTACTGTTCAATTTATTACTTTTAAAGTGTATTTGAGGCCGATTTCTATTCTATTCATAAGAACCATCTTGATAAATAAAAATAGAGGCTCAAAATAGGCCAGGTGAAAAAAAGTAAAAGTAACAATCGTGTAAAGCAGTTTATTAAATTTATAAATGATAGCACCTAATATGATTGTAGAGTGTACGTAGTCAGCAGAGGAGACATCTGGTCAGGCCCGCTCGAAACGAAAGAGATCATTTCAGGAAATTATTGATAAACTTTAATAAAATCTCGCTTATTTGCACGATTCACTTACTGCAATAAATATACTAAACCACATTAAAATTCATACATAATTTCCTGAAACAATCTCATCCGTTTCGAACGGCCCTGCCCTGCAATAGCCTTTGCTGACAGTACATAAGATAAGCTTCATTGTTCAATCTCTTACAAATTACAAATTAAAACTGCTAATATCTTTGCTCTGGCGCAGCGTTCACTTCTCTCTTACCGCCATCTAGTAGTCTAGTAGAAAATTACGTACTTCGAACGTGCATTGTACCTACGTGGGGCCATCTGTGATCACGGCAAAATATTATGACCGAACACTTCCCGCCGTGGTCTGTCACGTGGTACCGTTGCGTCAGATTGTACTAAAATCTTGCGGCCCGCCACTCGGCCCGACTTATGGCGGACCAGTTTGGTTGTATGACATTAGGCATCTGTACTAGTATAGTATTATATTATCTGTGACTAAATCCACATATTATATTTAGGTGAGAAGATGGGTAAGACCGGTTAGGTGCGGTGATATATTGTGATCTCTACTACAAAAAAAACAAGACTATTTGTATCTATGTCAAATTATCATAATATAATAATGAAGTTTTAACAAGCGCAAGAATAAATTAAATAATGAATTCTTTATCCTTCACCTTGAATTTCATGGTTATATCATGTACGGTTAAAAAATCTAGCACCTATAGGCTAACTAGGTAATAATAATAGCTTTGGTGTCTACGACTTTAACGCTACAAGCACAAGGCTTTCCTGCACTATTTTAATTCCAGAAACTTTTACTTTTTCTTCCATGCTGGACTGGGAGTGAGAGTAAAACATAGAATGTGCCAGCTGCATTTTCTCCCGAGCATGCTGTAAAAACCAGCTAAGGGATCTGATGGTTTCAGTATATTGTAATTTAAGCGATGGGCTGACAACCTTTTACTACAGCAATATACGTACAAATATATCTTAAATAACCCTCAAAACTTTGTCAGTCGTGGCGGAACGACCTTTGTTTAGGTCATTTAAGCTCTGCCTACCCCATTAGGGATAAAGGCGTGATTATATGTATTTTACTTACATGGGCCGTATGCGGTATCAAATTCATGAAGGGATACGTGACGTTCCATCTTAGGAAGTTGTACCAGATAGTTCCCTGGAACGTGTCTCCTCCATTGAGGACCAGGGAGTCAGGTTCTACCTCCAGGGCCTGCTGGATCGCCGTGTAGAGGCGGGCGTAGCCTCCAACACAGGTTTCGGTGTCAGGGTTGCATATTCCGCCGGTCGGGCTTACTTCGTCGAAACTGAACAAGGTTTTTAAAACAGTTGGAGTTTTAGGATCGTATTCTGATCAGATTTACTTCACAAGCCACCGCAATTGATAAGATATATTTTTACATTTTTAATTTAGAAGGGGATAGTTTATATATTAAAAGTAAGAAACTAATAATTTGCGGTAGGCAGGACTTGAATCTGCGACCTTCGGAATGTCGTTTCACTGCTCTATCAATTGAGCTACCGAGGTGTTCAAGAAATGCTTTTTGTTTGAAATTACCTAATTTTTATATAATATGACAGCACGAAAATAATTAAAATAGCATTGTGAGTGTTAAGACTTCTCAAAAATATTACCTAATTATTGGGAAGTTGATAGAGTATATAATTTTAATAGAAATTCCACCATGATCGCCATAAGAACAATATGACAATGATAATAATAATTTGGCAATATTTAATACACAAATGCTAATACTTACTGTGCATGAAAATCGTTGAAATGTATGATGTTCAGCTCAAACAGATCGCCATCTTGAGCCACAGTGAAGCCGAAAACGGCCAATAAAACAAAAACTAACTCGACCCTACCCATTTTGACTAGACGCCCACACGCTGACGACCCAATATTTAGACTGAGTTTAAACACTAGGTACTTGCATACGACTTTGTCTGTAAGAATTTAGATTTTCGCGCGATATGGTTGACTGTACTTATACAACTGATCAATATTCCTCTAAGAACAATAGTTCGAAAATAATGAAACGGTGTTATAATGAATTCAGTCGCTCCGTGATCATAACGCATGAGACTGCGTTGAAATGTCGGACACTCATGCAAAAATGGAAAACTACGGTAAATTTCCCGTTTTTAATCATTATAATGTTGGTAATCGTGAGGGTTTGAAAAAGACTGAAGAAACGGTGTCAGCTCAGATGCTTTAGTCATTTGTGTATGGGACGATATTTTGAAAGTTGTTCAGTTTAAAGGTTTCGGATAAAGGCGTGATTATATGTATGTATGTTCAGGTTCATTAGTATGTTGTATACAAATCATCGATCTACTTAATATTAGGTAGGTGTGTGTTTTATTTTGTATGGTGTGTGGACAGACAAACATACAATCACCGTTTTAATATTATAGTCAGTTATAGATAAAACCCCCTACTTACAATAATTTTACCCAATGTTTACTTTTTATCATCAAGTTTAGTTTATTATCGTCAAGATGTAATAAAGATAAACAAAGTAAGTATTTTGTTACACAAAATCAATGTCGTGTATAGCAGATTATCCTACTGCACTGCACGTGATCTTTGCGTCTCTATCGGGTGTAAGGGACAGCGTCCCGCAAACTGATAATGATAAGAGTAACTCAGTCAACGAAACTAAACAACTATCACCAGAATTTTCTTTCAGGAAATGATAATATATTTTTGCTCTCCCATACAAAAAGACCACCTCGATCGGACAATTTGTATGGAAAAGCCAACTTTTTTATTCACTTCCTGAAAGAATTTCCTGGTGAAGGTTGTTCAGTGTCATTGACTGAGCAAACCCCTATCAGTTTGCGGGACGCTGTCCCTTACATACCTACATACATATAATCACGCCTTTCACCCCGTATAAAATTGGTTAGAGCGAATGACGGTAATCATTCTATTCTCAGACTCAAGGCCTTAAAATTGCTCTCATCAACTACCTTGTCTTGTCTACTTACTACTACTAGTACCCACCTACTATAAGTCATTATTATATGCATGTACCATGTATGGGTACGTGTATGAAGAACCCCGAGCTGTCTATCTATTTCTATTCATTCTCCGTAGCCATGCCGACCGGTTGTCACCACGTGGTGCTGGCAGAATACCAGCGTGGTGGCTTCTGCTGCGACTTATGCTGAGTCAGCTCCTTTGCTCTGGCTTACCTATTTTAAGATCTTTTGTATACAGTTCTATGATTATGTTGTGTTTTGTACTGTGAACTGGAGAATAAAGTGTTTTCTATTCTATTCTATCTACAAAATATATTTTATAAAGTATGTTTATTCAATAAGGCGGTTTTCCAGCAACATTAGCGTAACGATGGAACACGAGAAATTACATGGTAACGGCCCAGAATTCAGCCACATTTTTATTTTAAATTTAAATTCACTTGTATTGTGGATTGACTGCCGTCCATTAAATCCGCTGGCGTGCAAGTGTTGGGGCACGAGAAGCACAGTGTGCCATGGTTTGCACTGCACTCTTGGACGAAACAACCTCTAAGCAGATATGTTAAGTAGCTAGTACTTCTTCTATTTATTGGGCTGTTATGTGTCACCTCCGTCTTCCGCCATTTTGGTTGAACGAGTTTGCTTACATTTTCTATGCGTTTCGCGTCCAGATGTTGTTTCGTCCAAGACTGCACCGCAAATACAGTCCACATTGGAGCTAGCCGAAAATCCCCACCTGACCATAACCATGTTCATCTTACTTCTGCCAACGTGAGTGGACTTCTAAATCGGCCACGGTAGTTCATGTACAGGAGATTCTCGGCAAGCGGGACAAAGGGAGTAGGCAGAGAAGCTTTTTCGCGCCCATGTTTACATCTGGCCTGTGCAGACACACTTGATAATATATATTATAAAAGGTGTTTATTTAATAAGGGGGTTTTCCAGCAACATTTTAAAATAATCAAGGTGGCATTCGTGCTGCTAAAAAATGTTTTTTTTTTTTGTTGAAACCATTTTTTCTTATCTCTAATGTACGAGTAGTCGAGTACATTAGAAAAATAGAATTCAAATCTAACAAAAGACTAGTCGTTCTTTTTTTTTTATTATACTTAAACCAATTTTATTTCCTCTCTGGCACGCTAACAGAATCGTCTTATCAAATTAATACGAGCAATCGAATTATAAATCAACAATCAATAATGCGCATAATCCAACCGTAGGTAATTTCCACCTCCTTCGCATACCTAAGCGGCGTGCCTCCAAATATACAGGGTGTTAATTTAATCGCGTGCCATAGCTTGAGGAGTTTTGGTACATACATACATCATCATCATCATCTCCTTAGCCTTATCCCGTATCTCACAGGGTCGGCTTCCTAATCTAGGCGATTGAACGAGGGTACTGATTTTTACACAGAGCGACTGCCATCTGACCTCCGCAACCCAGAAGGGAAACCAGACCCAATCCTAGATTAGGTCAGAGTTTCCAATGCTTAGCACTGGCCTCTGATATGGCTTAACGACTAATATCTACGGTATTAAACGATATTAACCGGGACCAACGGCTTAATGTGCCTTCCGAAGCACGGTACATACATACATATAATTTATTATTTTATTTTATTTAATAATCACGCCCTTATCCCTAATGGGTTAGGCAGAGCGTCAACAACCCAAACCGAAGTCGTTCCGCCACGTCTGACAAGTTTTGAGGGTTGTTTAAGATAGATTTGTAGGTATATTGCTGTCGTGACACGTTGTCAGCCCATCGCCTAAATTGCAATATACGGGAACCCTCAGTATTTATTGTCAGTATATTTATTTATTTATCTATAGGGAACAAATTAAGTAAGTCATTAAGGAACATCAGTTTCAAGCTGCATCCATCTCTTCAAGACTGGAGAGTCCCACCTATCTAATAAGTAGTTAATCGCCTCAAAATAATAAGCCCTAAATTAACACCCAGTATGAGATAAAACTGTTACCAAATATCGTCAAATGAACGTGATAAGTGATTGTATGATTTATTGAAATATTTTCAAATAATTGATATGTTAAAGCGTCAATTGCGATAACTGTGCACGTGCTGCGTGATATTTTAGTGTAAACTGGTTTTGATGTCAAAGGCCCATTACCTGAACACTCAGACGATATATATACATACATATAATCACGCCTGAAAACTCCCTAATGAGGTAGGCGGAGCGTAAACAACCTAACAAAGGTCGTTCCGCTACGTCTGACAAATTTGGAGGGTTATTTAAGATAGATTTGTAGGTATATTGCTGCAGTGACAGGTTGTCAGCCCATCGCCTAAATTACAATATACTGAAACCCTCGGATCCCTTAGCTGGTTTTTACAGCATGCCCGGGAGGAGATGCAGCTGGCACATTCTATGTTTTTCTCTCGCTTCCAGGCCAGCATGGAAGTAGACGATATACCTACTCATAACTGAACAACTTTTACCCTAAAATATTTTGAGATAAAACGCAAAATAAAATCAGATCTCCATGCGAGGCTCTGGCAGATTTTCCGGAGAAATAAAATAAAATAAAGCTTTACTACAAAAGATGTTCATCGTCATCTAAATTAATGGGGAAAATATTTACATTCCATCATTCTTACCTAAAACCCCATATTTACAAAAATACTTTCATAAAGAAGATCATTCCATGCTGGACTGGGAGCGAGAGTAAAACATTGAATGTGCCAGCTGCATTTCCACCTGGGCATGCTTTAAAAACCAGCAAAGGGATCCAAGCGTTTCTGTATATTACAATTTAAAATTAAAATTCATCATCGCGTTTCTATAAAATTATCACTTCTGTAGGTCTGCTGTAAGAAATTTATTTTTAGAAATAAGCAGTGCCTGTTGTGTCCTTGTTTTTTTATGTCCTGTGTTTATGATGTTTTTTTTGTGTACAATAAATTGTTAAATAATAATAATTATTTAGGCGATAGGCTGACAACCTGTCACTACAGCAATGTACTTATAAATCTATCTTTAATAACCCTCCAACTTTTGTCAGAAGTGGCGGAACGACTTTTGTTTAGGTCGTTTACGCTCTGCTTACCCTATTAGGGATAAATGTGTAGTGTAACTGCCTCCGTGGTCTAGCGGTCGGAGGTTCCGGGTTCGGTTCCCGGCGGGGGACAATGACTTTTTGTTAGGGTTTTTCAAAGATTTCCCTTCCCTATCTGCCCCGCGGGGGTATGTTTCATGTTTTCTTTGCACACTGGAGTCACGGCTTAACAGATTGAGAGTATAGAGACCTGTGTGTAGTGCAAACACTTGGGCACTAAAAAAAACTAGTCCTGCACAGTTGGCCGATCCCTGGAAGATTGGCCGCCATCACCGACAATCGGTGGGTGGACTATATATTGTCAATAGAGGCATAAACGTATGATTAAAACACAACAGTTACTTACTTTAATAAACATTTATTACAATTAACAACTAAGGTACATAAGTTCATTATAATCATCAAACTTAATTTTTATTAATAAAACAGCGGGGTGCAATATTAAGAAAACATCTAGAATTAAATGCATAATGCTAGGATTAATTCGTAATTAAAAGATATCCGATAGAAGAAAACTAGACAAGAATATTCTTAAGTACGAATGTGCTTTAGTATAATTAATTGCAGTTTTCCATTAAAATTGTCAGCCACTATTAATATAAGAGAATAATTTAAAAAGAGAAAATAATATTATGCAGGATGTAAAAAAACTACTAGCGGACTGGGAGCGAGAGAAAAACATAAAATGTGCCAGCTGCATCTCCTCCCGGGCATGCTGGAAAAACCGGCTAAAGGTTCCGAGGGTTTCAGTATATTGTAATTTAGACGATGGGCTATCTTAAACAACCCTCAAAACTTATCAGACGTGGCGGAACGACCTTTGTTTGGGCCATTTACGCTCTGCCTACCCCATTAGGGATAAAGGTGTGATTATATGTATGTAAAAAAAATACTGCGGCCTTTGTATTATTATAGTGATAAAGAACACAATACACGCATTACAAAATATAAATATATCTAATCTCCAAAATATCTTCATATTTAAAGCAAATGTTAAGTTTATTGTCACCCTGATAAAATAAAGGTTAGTTTTTCATATAAATACAGACATACTAGTACATAATAGTCTAGTCATGCCTGTATCTCTTACGGATTAGGCTGTGCGTCAAAACCCGCATTATAGGGCATTTTCACCACGTCTAACAAGTTTATAGAATCATTTATCCTAAAAAGACTTTAAAATATAGGATATTTTTCAGGTCTCATAAAAATTAAAGAGTGGCTTACATTTTCTTTGGTATACTGCTATAAATGTCATAGAAAATGCATGTGGTACCAAAGCAAGTCTAAAAATCTAAAATTTCTAAAAGGCACAGACGTAATTTTAAAATCTCATTGTATACAATAAAATTTAAATTATCATGACATGAAGAATCGGGTGTTACATTTGGTTCTATTTCGCTGAACTTTTTGGGCCAAGAATCCACTACCCTCAAGGTTGAATCCTTGATTGTTATACCTTGTATAGTTAACTAAATAAGACCAGTAAGTAAACAAAAGTAACAGTAAGTAAAAAAATAAAGACAATATTCGTTCGTATCAGTTTCTAAAGTTCCAGTGTTTTATTACATTTTCTATATCTATTATAATATTACGATTCCACTAAACACAACAAAAACACAGTTTATTTTAGAGTTTCCTATAACAAAATTATTATTTGCCATCTTAAATGATGAAACAAAAAGATAAAATTTAACACAAAAGTAAATTGTTAGTTGTAACAATATAAATAATCGTAACATAACACAGATTGTAATGTTACCCAAAACACAACAGTTAATGTCGACAATAATAAATAAAGTTTAAACCTATTAATATAAAGTTATCACAATATTGATACATTCATCTTAATGCATAATTTCTACGTTTTCTACAGCTTATAAGCCTCTATCTACCGAAACTATAATAAAACAAATTTGGATAAAAACTACAAAATGTCTACTAAAATAGGTGTGTGGAGAAACTTATTTTTATATCAGGATATCATTAGGCTTTTGTTCCCTTTTAATGAACGTGGTATTCAGAATCGTAAAATAACCCTCCTTCTTGCTTTGCCGTAGTCGGGTAAGTACTATATAATCAAGCCTGCTTAGATATTTTTTGTTGGTAGTTGTAAGATGGTATATGCATAAAGTATATTCCGTTAAAATATTTTTTGTTATACACAACCAATAACAACTCAAAGCTTTGCGACTAAACGTGTTTCATTTGTTATTAAATAAATACTGATTTCGACTCGAAGTCATGTTTTTCAATATTCTGCACTCAGCTAATAAAATAAGCCAAACCGCGTTTACTAAAATTTAATCATGTAATTTATTCCTGTCTTTTGTTTTAATAGATAACTCGTTGGCGACTAGGTTCGTCTAGTCTAGAAACATAAAGTCTCTTTTCTTTGACTTCTACGATGCCCAAAATTAAATGGGTACAAAAAGTATAACCAATGCGTCTCCATAAAAACTGATATAATAAACGATTGTTTACATTTCTGGTACCCCTTACGTGTCTGCCGGAGTAGTGAAATCCCAAACAAACGTAGTTTAGTTTTTATTCCTAAACAGTAAAACCAAACTTCGTACACATGACAACAACAACAATATGTTAAAATACATGTAGTGTGAAAATTGCCTAAAATAAAAAAATCCTAATTTGTACTTGGTTAATATTTTTACACCAAGCATAGGTATGATGCATTTGGTCATGTGTACGAAGTTTGGTTAAGTTTGATTTGACTATTTAGTAATAGAAGCGAAACTCCGTTTGTATGAGATTTCACTAGCCCGGATGACCCTTATGGCGCGTACCCAAAATATTAACTTTTTGTGCCATTTTAATTTTGTGCCGGTACAGATAGGAAAGTAATGTTCGCTCAAAATATGAATTTGAAATATTCTAAGATTTGTTGTTATGAAGGTTTTTAGTTGTCCAACTGATTAGGAGTACGGTGTACGAGGGTTGACGTTTATCATCTCTGTTGTGCTGTAAAGTATAAAATAAATATTTAATGAGATAATACTTAAATATCATAATAATATAGCTAAATCTCGTCTACATCAATTACTAACTACAAAACAAAGGACAGTAAATAATTCATAACTGAAACAACTACTCTATGTTAAAAGAAAAATAACTAAAATACAAAAAATATTAAAGAAAAGACTTACAATTAATATTTAAATTGGGGACAGATATTAGAGGTCAAGCATTCTAATCAGTTTATTATACACCATAATTCATATCATAACATAAAATATAGCCCTGCCAGGAATTAAAAAGACCTGTCATAGAGGTACCATAGAGAAGGGCTTATAGGAAGTGCATAAGTCCTTCTCTTATTCTTTCTCTGTCTTTCTCTGTGACAAATAACTAAAAAGAATTATATCTTGGCAAAAATACTAAAGCTATGCAAAAATGCTATAATAATAGTGAAAAAAAACATGTCTCGCATTTTTTTAAAACTTGAAGTCAAATAAAGAGGTAGGTAGAAATGTACGCAGCTGCACAGACCACTGTAAGGTAGAATGCTCTTTATTCTGTATTATTTTTCTTATTGATGTTGTTATCTTTATCGGTTTCAGCTTTACTAGTTTCACCTGTTCCTGATTCAGTATTTTTTTGGTCCTCTTTCTTTAATTCTTCTATCTTTGGTTCATTTATTCGAAGTCCTGTTTTATTGGCTTCGCCTTTATTCAATTTGATTAATTCGTCTATCTTTGGTTCGTCTATCTTAACTCCTACTTTATTTGGTTCGTCTTCATACAATTTGATTAATTCGTCTATTTTAGGTTCTACTTTCTTTGGTTTATCTATCTTAACTCCTATTTTATTTGAATCGTCGTCTTTCAATTCAATCAACATTCCGTCGTCTTTAATAGGTTCATCAATCTTCAATTCTTGCTTACTTGGATCATATTTCTTTAGCTCATTCCTCAATCTCTGTCTCTCTTCTTCTCGTTTCTCTAAATTATCCTTCAACTCAACCATAGGTTCCTGAATGGGTCCCTGATTGGGTGTGTTTCTACGTGCACGCTCAAAGTTTTCATAAGCTTGCGTGTAATCTGTCCAACCCATTTCAGTATCGCGCAAAGCTTCGGCCGCTTTTTCAAGTTTGGCTCTTTCTTCTGGATCGTAAGTAGCAGTTTCACTAATTAGTCTTTTGTTTGGCTTAGACCCGTCTGAATCTGATGTCATATGATCGTTTGGTTTAGGATCAGATGCGATCTTAACGGGCAGTTCGTTATGGCTGGTGAAGACCTGAGGGGTTGAATGGTCTATATTCGAGGTGGTATATGCGAGGTTGATCGCGCGTAGGTTTTCCAGTCGCCTGTCTGAGCGTAACATGGCGTCGATATCCATAATAATGGAGTCTTGGGGAGTGGGATAGAATCTGGGAAATTAAGGGAGTGGGTAAGGGCGGTTTTACACTGCTTCATATTCGTGTCCGTGAAATTTCCATATAAAACGAATATGGATGGGCGCAAAAGCTGTCATTTACTAGGAAGGCGAATTCGGATACGGATTCGGATGTTCCGTATTTGTATCCGTGTCCGTGAAAAATATATAAAAGATATTTTACATTTTCGCGCCAATCCATAAAAAAATTCACGGATATGAATACCGAGCTGTGTAAAACCGCCTTCAGGATGAAGTGGTTAAAAAAAATAAGGACTGATTTATGCGGGTTTTCTTCTATCGTAAGTTGTTATTCTTGAGAAGAGTTGTTATTCTGAGTACACGTAGAGGATTTCTTTTCTATATTTATTTGTAAAGGCGTATCATAGATTAGAAAACTCTTGAATTCAGAAAAGCCTTACTATTTTATATTTCAGACAGCTTTTTCGCCGCCGCATAAAAACTGTATTTGCAACGAAGTGATAAATTCTCAAAATCAACTTTGTGTTTCCCTGGGAATCGAACCCAGGACCTCCGGATCAGGAGTCCGCTAGCCACTAGCCCACGGAGGCAGTTAATATATAACTCATGCATCTTCCTAGCCTTATCCTAAATCTCACGGGGTCGGCTACCTAATCCAGGGGATTGAACGAGGGTACTGATTTTTACACAGAGCGACTGCCATCTGACCTCCACAACCCAGAAGGGAAACCAGACCCAATCCTAGATTAGGTCAGAGTTTTCAAACCGCCAATGCTTAGCACTGGCCTCTGACATGGCTTAACGACTAATATCTACGGTATTAAACGATATTAAACGGGACCAACGGCTTAACGTGCCTTCCGAAGCACGGAAAAAGCGCCGAATAAAAGTACATATGAAATTCGAAAACCGAAAAACACATTGGTACGTGGTGGGACTCGAACCACGACCTCCCGCTCAGGAGGCAGCGGCCCTATCCACTACACCATCGGGCAGTTAATATATAACTACTAGCTGACCCGGCGAACTTTGTTCCGCCTTAGACGCAATAAATTAGCAATTTTTTATTTTATTAAGTTAATTTTTCATTCTCTTTGACTATATTTATCAATAAAATTTTAAACGTCATTTTTTTTTCATCCTCTTTGACTATATTTGCAGCACGCATTCAGTCAATTCTATGTCAAATGTCTTAAGGTTACATTCAAAAAGTTTAATAATTTTATATGGTGGTTAAGTAATTTTAAATTTTCCAATTTTCCGCGCAATTTCCTTATTTTTTTCTTTCATAAGAACCTTCTCCTGATAATAACGAACAGAACAAAAAAAGAACTAGCGAAATCGGTCCAGCCGTTCAGGCGTGATGCCGTGACCAAGGGAAATAGGGATTAATTTTTATATATATAGCTGCTGTAATAGGGAATACTCATGATTTTTTTTTTACTATTAGTAAGAATAATTGTCACCATACATGTATGGATGTGACGGAATTTTCGCAAAATATTCATTAGTTTAAGAGTTATAATGCCTTAAAGTTGTTAGTTAAAAAGAGAGGTCCGAACTGTCATGTGACGTCATAAGACAGGAGCGCCATACTAATTCCATATAAATTGTCGTTTCGAAGAGTGAGATAGATAGTCTATCTTTATAATGGTATATCTCGGTGATTATTTGATCAAATTTATTTCTGTTTTCACTGTTCTTTTCATAATTTAAGATGTTTTTAGACAATAGGTTCAAGAACTGAAAATATGTTATATGCACGTTCTCTATTGATGCTGCTCACCTCTTTGAGCACCTGACGTGTATGATGAGGAGCACGATGCCCAGCAGCAAGCACAGCGTGCCCACCACCACGTACGCCACCCCGAGGAAGGGGTTCTTGCCGCCGAGGAGGGACGTCGTCGATATAATGAACGACTTGCGACCGTCGAAGTCTGTGACTGGGTAGTCTGGAATGGAAGGTGAAGTCAAATTATCAATTTTAAAAAAAATACATATAATCACGCCATTATTCCACACACAATAGCTGAGTTGCTTAGAGCGGTACGAATCACCGTGTGTGCTTTATTTTTTTGGTTTCTACATACATACATACATATAATCACGCCTTTATCCCTAATGGGGAAGGTAAACGACCTAAACAAAGGTCGTTCCGCCACGTTTGATAAAGTTTTGAGGGTTATTTTAAGATAGATTCGTAGGTATATTGCTGTAGTGACAGGTTGTCAGCCTATCGCCTAAATCGCAATATACAGAAACCCTCGATCTCTTAGCTGGTTTTTACAGCATGCCTGAGATGAAATGCAGCTGGCCCATTCTATGTTTTTCTCTCACTCCCAGTCCAGCATGGTAGCAAATAAAATGCAGATATTTAGGACATGTCAATTGTCCAAATATAGAAAGAATACACTAAATTCTTAATATTAAAATAGTAACTAACTTATTGTTAGCTTAAGCTTGCTCTTGCATGTCGCAGTCAATATGAAATATGCTGCGGTGAAACTATCAATTAGGTATTTCTACCTATACTTCAACCGCGTGGCGGCCGCGTCACTTATTATAGTGGTGGGTGTGTTCTTCCATGCTGAACGAGAGAAAAACATAGAATGTGCCAGCTGCATTTCCACCCAGGCATGCTGTAAAAACCAGCTAAGGAATCCGAAGGTTTCAGTATATTGCAATTTAGGCGATGGGCTGACAACATGTCGCTACAGCAATATATAAATCTATCTTTAATAACCCTCAAAACTTTGTCAAACGTGGCAGAACGACCTTTTGTTTAGGCTGTTTACGCTCTGACTACCCCATTAGGGATAAAGGCTTGATTATATGTGTGTGTGTGTGTGTGTGTGTGTGTGTGTGTGTGTGTGTGTGTGTGTGTGTGTGTGTGTGTGTTACAACACAGAGGCCTGTTACATGATTAAATGGTTTAAAAAGCTTGACACCATAGTTCAACGGGTCGTTAGTCGACTTGAAAACCCACTCGATAAGAAGAAGACTGCAAAGTAGATTCTCTTTTCCTTTTTTTTTCGTGCTTCGGAAGGAAGATAGATTTGTAGGTATATTGCTGTAGTGACAGGTTGTCAGCCTATCGCCTAAATTGCAATATACAGAAACCCTCGGATCTCTTAGCTGGTTTTTACAGCATGCCCGGGAGGAAATGCATCTGAAGGGAAACGACTAATATCTACGGTATTAACCGGGACCAACGGCTTAACGAGCCTTCCGAAGCACGGAAAAAGCACCGAATAAACGTACATATGAAATTCGAAAACCGAAAAACGCATTGATACGTGGTGGGGTTCGAACCACGACCTCCCGCTCAGGAGGCAGCGGCCCTATCCACTACACCATCGGGCTCTCTCGGGCGAGAACCACGAGTATACTTACTATATTCAATGGTCAGCTTGTAGTACCCCTTGCTGAGCCCCTTCCGGAAGCCTTCTTTCTCGTGATCCACGCGTCTGTAGAGCTTCCTGAAGGTTGGCAGCGCCGCCGTGCGCATCCAAACTATCAGGTCCTCGTTCTGAAAACCAAATATACATGCACTAGCGACCCGCCCCGGCTTCGCACGGAAATCATCAGTGTTTCTCTGCTATATTATGCATGTATTACACATATAAACCTTCCTCTTGAATCACTCTATCCATTAAAAAAAAAACGCATCAAAATCCGTTGCGTAGTTTTAAAGATCTAAGCATACATAGGGATATAGGGACAGAGTACTTAGGTACTTCCATGCTGGTCTGGGAGCGAGAGAAAAACATAGAACGTGCCAGCTGCATTTCCTCCCGGGTATGCTGTAAAAACAAGCTAAGGGATCCAAGGGTTTTAGCATATTGCAATTTAGGCGATAGGCTGACAACCTGTCACTACAGAAATATACTTACAAATCTATCTTGAATAACCCTCAATACTTGTCAGACGTGGCGGAACGACCTTTGATTAGGTCGTTTACGATCTGCCTACTACATCACTACATAGTACAAAACAAAGTCGCTTTCTCTCTCCCTATATCCCTATGTATGCTTAGATCTTTAAAACATTCAACGGATTTTGATGCGGTTTCTTTTAATGTATAGAGTGATTCAAGAGGAAGGTTTATATGTAATATAGTACATGCATAAAATAGTAGAGAAACACTGATAATTTCCGTGCGAAGCCGGGGCTGGTCGCTAGTTAATAATAAATTTATAGGCATATTGCTGTAGTGACAAGTTGTCAGCCTATCGTCTAAATTACAATATACAGAAACCCTCGGATCCCTTAGCTGGTTTTTAAAGCATGCCTTTTTTTGTTTTTTTTTTCGCTCCCAGTCCAGCATGGAAGTAATATACATATGAAAATGTAGAAACATGCTTCCATGCTGGCCTGGGAGCGAGAGAAAAACATTTCCTCTCGGGTATGCTGTAAAAACCGCACTAAGCAACTCTGCTATTGTGTGGTCAAACTTTCTTTATATCTTTTTACGGACATGTGTGAGCGTGACAGCTATTGTACAACAACGCCACGTCATCTCCTTAGCCTTATCCCGTATTTCACAGGTTGGCTACCTAATCTAGGTGATTGAACGAGGGTACTGGTTTTTACACAGAGCGACTGCCATCTGACCTCCGCAACCCAGAAGGGAGACCAGACCCAATCCTAGATTAGGTCAGAGTTTTCACGCCGGAAATGCTCCGCACTGGCCTCTGACTTGGTTTAACGACTAATATCTACGGTATTAAACGATATTAACCGGGATCAACGGCTAAACGTGCCTTCCGAAGCACAGAAAAAGCGCCGAATAAACGTACAAATGAAATTCGAAAACCGAAAAACACATTGGTACGTGGTGGGATTCGAACCACGACCTCCTGCTCGGGTGGCAGCAGCCCTATCCACTACACCATCGGGCTCCCAAACGCAATGAAGCGCAAATACATTTTACAATATTACCTGGAATCCGTTATTGACAGGATTTTCGGGATCTAGCTGCCAAACATTCTTCCTCCAATTCGAGGGCTTCGTATAGTTCGCGAAAGCTGTAAAACAAATAGGTAAAATTAAGGATATATGATTGACATCTTCTTCTTCTTTCGAGTCAAGCGCATGAGACAATAGTACATTGCAACGCGGCCGGAAAAAAAAGCAATTTAAGGTCGAGTAAATTAGGTTCGAATGCAAACGAGAACTTAAATTGCTATTTCGGCTGATAGAAGTCTCACTTCCGTAGGTAAGCTGGAAGAAATTTCTTAGTAGAAATAAGCTATACCTGTTGTGTCGTTATTCCTTGTGTATTGTCTTTCTCATGTTACTTGTGTACAATAAACATACATACATACATATAATCACGCCTTTATCCCTAATGGGGTAGGCAGAGCGTAAACGACCTAAACAAAGGTCGTTTCGCCACGTCTGACAAAGTTTTAAGGGTTTTTAAGATAGATTTATACGTATATTGCTGTAGTGATAGGTTGTCAGCCCATCGCCTAGATTACAATATACTAAAACCCTCAGATCCCGTAGCTGGTTTTTACAGCATGCTCGGGAGGAAATGCAGCTGGCACATTCTATGTTTTTCTCTCACTCCCAGGCCAGCATGGAAGCTACAATAAACAGTAAATAAATAAATAAGTATAGTACTTTTATCATTTTGCGGGGAAATAATAACAATACACTTAAAAACAAACATCAAACTTGCGATTCCTCCATAATATGTTGTCATTTAAAATTTGTCACCAAATTCAATTTATTCCTTCATTACATTTTGTAAATTTAATAAGTTGTATGCGCATTCAGCCTTAAAATCACTACATAGTATAAAACAAAGTCGCTTTCTCTGTCCCTATGTCACTATGTATGCATAAATCTTTAAAACTACGCAACGGATTTTGATGCGGTTTCTTTTAATGGATAGTGATTCAAAGAGGAAGGTTTATATGTTTAATACATGCACAATGTCCTGCGTGGTCTAGCGGTCTGAACCATGGGCTCTCGACCCGGAGGTCCCGGGTTCGATTCCCGGCGGGGGACAATGACTTTGTGTTGTTGTTTCTAGTTTGGTTAGGACATTGCAGGCTGATCACCTGATTGTCCGAAAAGTAAGATGATCCATGCCGTCGGACGGGCATGTAAATAGTCGGTTCTGCGAATTCTCTCTGGTCGTGTCAGTCAGTCTGTCCCATCAGAATAAGAGATTGAAGGAACAGAGAGTGCACCTGTGTGTAGCGCAAACACTTGGGCACTAAAAACAAGTCCTGCGCAGTTGGCCCATCTCCGGGAGATTGGCCGCCATCACCGAAAATCGGTGGGAGGACTATTGCATGCACAATATAGTAGAGAAACACTGATAATATCCGTGCGAAGCCGGGGCGGGTCGCTAGTCTACACTAATCTACACTAATATTATAAAGAGAAAAGATTTGTACCTATTTTTGTATGTTTGTAATGAATAGGCTCAAAAAGTACTGGGCCGATTTGAAAAATTCTTTCACCAATAGAATGCTACATTCTTCCAATTTAACATAGGCTACATTTCATTTTGAAAAAAATTAGGGATCCTTGGTAAAATTTGAACAATGTAACCGAAGGTGTAGGAAAATGAGTCTTAAAATGTCTTTCGTCGAATTCGCTGCCGAAACTATTAGCGATAGAACAAAATATATTTTGTATATATTTTATTCGACTCTGCTTTTATTCTAATTACATTTAAAAAAATTGTCTACCCCGTGCGAAGCCGGGACGGGCTGCTAGTAATCAATAAAGGCGTAGATTTTCGCGACAACATCCTAATTCTAATTCTTAGCTAGCACTATCACTTTCTTTACTTTGACATAAGAACAGGATAGCAAATAAACATATGACTTTGGCATTCCTAATCTGACATAAAACTGCTTATTTGACGTTAAAGAAGGGAACATGCTCAGTTTTTATTTAAAGCGTCTTACGTCAAATTAGGAATGTCAAACTCATGTAATCATTTGCTATCCAGTTCTTATGTCAAAGTTAGGAAAGTGACAGCGCTAGCTAAGAATTAGTTAAGGAATAGTGCGTTTAGAATTGCCACCAATATGAACTAAAAAACACGCAAACCATTCTAATATGAGTAAGTACCCCAGTTTGTATGGAAAACACGCAGTGTCGAACATACTGAAAACGCTTCTCCGCGCGATAACCATCTAACCTAGCCTGGACACCAGGTAATAAAAAAAAACAGTAAAATGAACAGTCCCTTTAAGATCGGTTAAAAACGCCTATCCCCTAAGTCAGGTGGCTTGATTATTTTTATAGTAACTTTGAGTATAAGTAATGCTCAGTCAAAAAGAAACATAAAATCGGTTAAGAAACAGTCAAATTTCAATTTCCTGCCTACCCCCTAAGTCAGGTAGCGTTATTTTAGGTATCCTAAGTTGCACAGTTTAATAAAAAGTCCCATTGAAATCGGTTCAGTAGTTTTGGCGTAATGTGGTAACATACAGACAGACAACAATTCTTAAAAAAACGTTTTGATCATTATATCGTTAATAATGCCTGCTGCATTTATTATTTTCTTGAAAATATTCAATGTACAGACACGACCCTTCTAGAGATTTATTATATGTATAGTTAAAAAAATCATTATAGTTTTGATTTCTTAGTGCACATTTTCAAAATAAGGAAAATAAAGATGTTTCTTCTTTCTTCTTCTTTAAATACAGAGATGAAACTAGACAAACATTAAGGTATTGTCATGAAATAGAAAGGACGTGGCGAGAGCGCCTTTTAGGAGGCGTTTCCCGCTCTGCCTACCCCGTAAGGGATATAGGCGTGATTTTGTGTGTGTGTGTGTGTGTGTGTGTGTGTGTAGAAAGGACGATGAAAAAATATTTCGTTCTTATGAAATTTCCCTCGATGTATTCTTGCAAATAAATGCCTTATCTAATCTTAGCTGCGGATTTCATACCTGTTTCAAGGTCACCTTCAGGGTTTCGGAATTTGATGTTTTTATCAGAGCTCCAAGCTATGCCCGTTCGGTTCACCGGCACATCCTTGCCCAGATCAATGGAGAACAGGCTCAGCGAGTCTAGGAAAATACATTCTATATCATCAACTACATACAGACACTAAAAATACATACATATAATCACGCCTTTATCAATAATGGGGTAGGAAGAGCGTAAACTACCTAAACAAAGGTCGTTTCGCCACGTGTGACCAAATTTCGAGGATTATTCAAGATAAATTTGTAGGAATATTGCTGTAGTGACAGGTTGTCAGCTTATCGCTTAAATTACAATATACAGAAACCCTGGGATCCCTTAGCTGGTTTTTACAGCATGCTTGGGACGAAATGCAGCTGGCACATTCTATGTTTTTCTCTCGTTCCCAGTCCAGCATGCAAGAACAATAGTCTCACGTAAGAACGGCGGAACGGCCTCTGTTTAGGTAGTTTACGCTCTGCCTACCCCTGCCTGATAAAGGCGTGACTATATGTATGTATGGATGTATATTCAGTAACATAACTTACCATTAAACAATGAGTTGGCAATAGCTCCGCATGGTGCAATGGGTTTTTTAACCCCATTCTCCATTCCCCATGCGAACGGGTCACAATCACTGGACGGGTCTGTACCCAGACGACCAAGGAGCTGGTTGTCATCCCTACAAAAATAAATAAATTAAATCAGGTCAAAAAAAATAATCACTTGAAACTGGAAACTTGTCTTTCGCACAACATCCCTCACAGAAACTTCTTTGATAATAGAGTTATTAACGAATGGAATAAACTGGCACAAGAAGTAGTCTCTGCGCGAAACGTTAATGCATTTAAAAATAAACTAGATGCACATATGAATGAAACTAAGAAAAAGAAAGCTGACTAAATCAACTGGATACAGGCATTATCAGTTGTATATTGACTGCCTGCCTGCTCAAGAATAATAAAGAAAATATGGGGTGTAAGGGATCCCACAAACTGATAGGAGTTGCTAAGTTAATGACACTGAACAACTTCCACCAGGAAATGCTTTCAGGAAGAGAAAAAAGAAATTGGCTTTTCAATACAAAATGTTCACCTCAATCAGACAATTTGTATGGAAAATCAAATATTTTTTTAACTTTACAATATTTAGTGAAAAAGCAGTCTAAAATTGTGCCACGGTCAGTCAAGCAAGCACGGCTGTATTAACCTATTCTGGAGTATTTTCGGTTGGAAGTATGATACATTAGAATGCCAAAATTATTGCTATTTAGTGCACACCCTGACATAATATAGAACCAAAATAATATGGCTAGTACCCCACTTAGTTCGGAAGTTATGGGTATGGGACTGACCCACTTAAACTAGAACTGGTACATTCAGTTACCCTAGAGAGCTAAACATAGCTTTCTAATATTCAAATGATATTTAAAATTGCACATCAATATTAACTACTTCCATGCTGGACTGGGAGCGAAAGAAAAACATAGAATGTGCCAGCTGCATTTCCTCCCGTGCATGCTGTAAAAACCAGCTAAGGGATCCTAGGGTTTTAGTATATTGCAATTTAGGCGATAGGCTGACAACCTGTCACTACAGCAATATACCTACAAATCTATCTTAAATAACCCTCAAAACTTTGTCAGAAGTGGCGGAACGACCTTTGTTTAGGTCGTTTACGCTCTGCCTACCCCATTAGGGATAAAGGCGTGATTATATGTATGTATGTACATCAATATTGCTTCAAAATCAACTTGCTGAATGTTTGGACTCAGAACTGTAAACAACAAACTACAGAAAATGCTTATTGATGACCATTTGCCATCAAACAGATCTAAAAAACTTTTAAAATATTTTATTCATACCGCACCACCACTTAGACCAGATTAGTTTGAATCAACAACCTAACTTTCCATTTCAATCAATCTAAATAGCCAAGTTATACTCAGTTTTCATTTTAATATTGTTATTACGAAAATATTGGGAAATCAATCAAATAATTTACACAGTGGTAAAATCCCTTACCATAAATATATATAAGTTTATAAAATAAGTTATTAAATATTAGATATTAACTATTAGATAAGTTTATTGAAAATAGAGAACATAATATTCAATAAACTTATACTTAAACATACATATAATCACGCCTTTATCCCTAATGGGGTAGGCAGAGCGTAAACAACCTAAACAGAGGTTGTTCCACCACATCTGTCAAAGTTTTGAGGGTTATTTATGAATAATTATGATAGATTTGTAGGTATATTGCTGTAGTGACAGGTTGTCAGCCCATCGCCTAAATTACAATATACTGAAACCCTCGGATCCCTTAGCTGGTTTCAACATCATTCCCGGGAGGAAATGCAGCTGACACATTCAACAATTTTCTCTTGCTCGCAGTCCAGCATGGAACAACATGAAACATTTAAGTTCTAAATTAAGCGCAAATTGATTTACCTTGACTTGACATATCTCCGGTGGTTCTGGTAGTAGTTACTCAGTCCATAGTAGAAGTACACATCAGACTTGAAGTCTTCTGTCAGGTTGAACGTCAATTCACAGTAGCACGAGTCAGAATTCTGTTTGATGTAGTCCGCGCATGTTATGTTTGAGTCCCTATTTTCGCATAAAGTGTAGTCTTTTACAAATTCTTTCACCTGCAAAGAAGTTTTTTTGTTTTTCATTGTGACGAAATTAGGTCTAAAGATAAAAATAAGGGGTTGTTTACATACAAATACCAAGTGTAAGGGACAGCATCCCGCAAACTGATAGGAGTTGCTCAGTCAAGGAAACTAAACAACTTTCACTGGGAAATTCTTTCAGGAGATAAAAAAAAGAATGACCTTCCCATAGAAAATGACCACCTCAATCGGACAATTTGTATAAAACCATTTATTTTACACTATCTTAAAAAAAAATCCTGGTAAAAGTTGGTCAGTTTCATTGACTGAGCAACCACTATCAGTTTGCGGGACGCTGTCCCTTACACCTCATATAATTTATAGAATGCCCATGACTTCTCCAAATTTGTTATAGCAAGGTATTAAGGTTATGATTGCAGAGAATGATTATACTTTCTTGTTTTATTCAATTGTATTTAGGAAACCAACAAAATATATCAAAGTACAACTATACAATGTGTAACAGAAAGGGTATATGCATAGAGAAAGGTATGAATCTACCCATGAAACTGAACAACTTTCCCTAAGGAACATAGGTCAAAAAACGAAAAAAGAAATTTGACTCCCCATACTACAGGCGTTATCAGCTAATGCATTTTGTATGAAAGGTCAAACATTTTTTTTAATTTGACCTGTGTTACTTTGAGAAAGTTGTTCAGTTGCATGGTTCATATCCTTTCAGATGCATATACAATTTCTGTTACACATTGCAGATTTTATTTTATCTATCACAATCTAGATTTGAAAGAAGATAAAGACTTTCATCAATATGTTTAGTTCTCCACCCTGAACTTTGACTCTTTGACCTTTAGTTCTTAATCATAAAGCAATTATTACTGGACATTAAAAGACAAGTGTCCTCCTTCAAAAGCTCTTCAGCATCTCATAAACAACAAACAATGATAAACAAAACACTAAAATCTATTTTGGAAGCTTACCTCATCAGAGAAATAGAGCAGTCCTATACCAACGGGGATAAAAGCAATGCCGATAACGAAGAAGGTTGGCAGGACAGTCCCGGCGGTGAGGATGGGCTGCCAGGCGGGCAGACGCTGCTGCTTGAAGGCAGATTCTATACGAAAACACCAAGATGCCTAGTGAGTAATCAATACCACAAGGACAAATTATAGGTGCGCCTTCACGCTTCCGACTTACCAGCTGGCCGCCTCGATTTAACACCATTTTGTTCCGAGGTATCGCTAGAAGTCGCCATAGCCCTCGGAATTACCGAAACTTGGGGGTTTTAATGGAAAAACCACCTAAAGTAAAACAACAAGATCGCGAGACGCACAACTTTTGTTTTTAGTTCTCCCATAAGGGAAGGCAAAGAGCGTGAGACCATGCAGCCTAGTCTTGAGTATTTTTTTTATTCTTGAGTTGTCATCACGTCGTTCTTTCTTTCATCGTGAAAGGTTTCATCAACGTTTAGGTAAAATCGACCTCACAAACCCTGTACCCAGACAAATAAGTAAAGGGAAATCTTTACTTAAACTAATTGTTCACCTACAAATTTACTGATTGTTCACCTATAAAACTGAATGTTCACCTATCAAACTAAATGTTCACCTAATCATGTCGCACTAAACATGTTTATCTTAAATACTAAACGTTCACCTAATAAAGTAATCGTTCACCTGAAAAAGTTATTGTTCATCTAAAATACCAATCGTTCACCTAATAACACTTAATAACTAGCAAATAGCTAGTGCACCACCGGTGGTACACAGCTCCAGACTGGCGATAGCAACGTGACGTGGTTAGGAGTCGAATGTCGAGAATCTCGAGAATGTCGAGTCGAGATGTAGAGATGTCAATAATCTCGAGAATGTTGGGAATCTCAAGAATGTCGATAATCTTGAAAATATTGAGAATGTCGAGCAAGTAGAGAATGTCGAGAAATTCGAGATGTATAGCATGTCGATATGTCGAGAATCTCGAGAATGTCAAGAATCTGGAAATGTTGACAATCTCGAGAAAGTCGAGAATCTTGATAATATCTAGAATTTCGTAATGTCAAGAATCTTGAGAATTCCGAAATGTCGAGAATTTTGAGAATGTCAAAGACACGTAATGACGTCTCGTGACATAGTCGTAACGTGCCCATATCGTGCACGCAACGTGCCCACGAGTACGTTACTCATCACGTATTCACTCTCTCTTCTTACGTACTCACCACGTACTCGACATGTTCTTTTCACCAAAACCGCCACCAAACCACGAAACCACGTTGACTCATCTACCCACGTCGACCCAGCAAACCCGAGACCTGAAAACCGATACCGAAAGCGACAAATTTAGATGAACAATCTAGTATTTTAGGTGAAGAATAGGGCATAAATAGACGAACATATTTAGACGAACATATTAAGGTGAACATAATGCATTAAATAGTGCGACGAATTGAAATTTTTAGGTCGACAAAGTTAGGTGAACGATCTAGTAATTTAGGTGACCAAAACTGGAATAAATACGAGAACATTTAATACACTACACTTAAGAAAATTCCTACTTTTTTCATCTTATAATATTGTCTAGAGCAAATCAAATATATCTGTGAAAGAATTATTTCGATACGACAATTAGTTACCGAGATATGGAATAAATCCCACTAGTCCCTTCAAAGGAACTACTGGGAATGGGAACAAAGGCAAAAGAAGACTCAGTGTAGTACTATTATACAGGGTGTCCCACGGCGATGCCACACGGAGGGAAAGTACCTTAAATATTAATGATAGGATATTTTACTGAAAGAAGACATCGTTTAATTTTTAATAATAAGTAGAACTGCATTCACAGATTTTTTTAAAATCGCCTACCTCAACCGGGAATCGAAACCGCCAAATGTGACAGTAAAATTACATGTATTTTATAATAGCGTCTGAAAGGGCTACTCATAAGCATTATTTTCTCCTTAATAACCTAGCATATTAAATGAAACTAAAAACATAAAATTTTACATTTTATTTAAAAATTTGTTCAGAGAAATTTCCTCTGACTTGGCCATGCTTCCAACAATTAACATTGTCATTTCAAAGATCTACCCACTTGAGATACGAGATTTCCGTGGTATAAGTACATGATAATAATAAAGCGATACATAAAGTGTAGTAGGTACTTCTTCATGAGCTCACAATTACCATGCAACTGGCTGATATTAGTAAAAATAAATAATTCGAAAATGGAACACTTAAATTTTCAAGCGTCATGCAACTGGCTGATATTAGTAAAAATAAATAATTCGAAAATGGAACACTTACATTTTCAAGCGTCTGTTCTTTTGTTTATTGTGAGTTTCATTTTCGTTTATTAGCAATTTTTGTGTTAATTTACTTACCATGGCGTACCAAAATAATTTGGATTTAATAGAAGCATACTTTTTAAATCACAAAGACATTTCATTAGCTTTGCGGTGGTACCGCGAAAGATATCCCAAAAGACACACACCATCTCGATTTGTATTGAAAAGATTGGTGGATAATTTAAAAAATTTAGGACGTTTTGATCATCGCTTACAGCAACCACAGCAGCAGATAATAAACGTCAGCGATGATGAACTCAACATTCTGATTTACTTTGAAGCGTACCCGAAGAGTTCAGTGAGGGAAGGTGAAGAAGAAATTGGAATTTCAAAGAGTAGAATACATCGCGTGCTGAAAAAATACAAGTTTAAAAGTTACGTTGAATGAAGGGCGATTAGTGCAAAAATTACGGCCGGGAGATGTTGAAAGACGACTCAATTTCTGCCAACATATCGAGAGACTCATCCTTGAGGATCAACATTTTTTGAACACCATTATTTGGTCAGACGAGTCAAACTTTACTAACAACGGTATGTACAACCGGCGTAATAATCGCATTTGGTCCAGACATAATCCCTTACGAATCCGCGAGACTAATGATCAAGTGCGTTTTTCTTTCAACTGTTGGTGTGGGATTGTAAGTAACCGGGTTCTCTTAATACATTTTTACGAAGGAACTCTGAACACGGAAAGATATCTAGAAATACTTGAGATTTTAAGAAATGAGATTAATAATCTTCCTGATGCAGATCGACGATATCTCATATTCCAGCAAGATCCGGCTCATAACAGTAGGAGAACAGCCGAGTTTCTTAATGAACATTTTCCTTCCTGGATCGGCACTTTTGGACAAATTAGATGGGCACCGAGATCCCCAGATCTAACCCCACTTTATTTTTTTTAATGGGGTTATGTAAAATATTTAGTTTACAGGAACCGGTACAACAGTGTGCAGGAGTTACAAAATGAACTTAGACGTATTATTTTAAACATCCACCATGCAAAAATAAGTAAATCGACAGGGAGAGAAATTATTAAAAGAGTGAGAATTTGTATACGGATCACATTTTGAGCATTTGATTTTTTTTTTAATAAAATTGTATGATGCAGTATGAACCATTCATTTAAAAGTCAAGACGTCAGGTGTAGAATCGGTGTGAAGCTAAGATGTTGTCAGGAGAAGCTTGTAGAAAAAGTCAAAACAACCGAATCCGTTGAGTGATTTTATTGCACTAAAAATTATAAATTAAGCAGTGTCAATAGTAGGTCGCACGCGCCAGTACGACGTCAATGATAAAATGTACGTAGCTCGTACAAAAATGTGAAATTTTATGTTTTTAGTTTCATTTAATATGCTAGGTTATTAAGGAAAAAATAATGCTTATGAGTAGCCCTTTCAGACGCTATTATAAAATACATGTAATTTTACTGTCACATTTGGCGGGTTCGATTCCCGGTTGAGGTAGGCGATTTTAAAAAAATCTGTGCATGCAGTTCTACTTATTATTAAAAATTAAACGATGTCTTCTTTCAGTAAAATATCCTATCATTAATATTTAAGGTACTTTCCCTCCGTGTGGCATCGCCGTGGGACGCCCTGTATATTGTGACTCAGTTCCTACTTTTTACCCGACTACGACAAAGCAAAAAGGAGGGTTATGATTTTCATTTTATACTCTTTGAGAGTCAGACCACTAGACCACGGAGGTAGGATTTAGCAAGTGTTAATTTAATTTTAAATTATATACACACAGATTCAATTTTCATTAATTTTATTTATTAATCAGCATCAAATAATGGCAACAATAAAAATAAATATAAAAGAATAGTACATACTTTGGTTATTATCTATTACAAAATTGAGTACTTCAATAAGTTTAATACTCACCCTGAGAAACAAAGTCTACTTTTTACCGCGGGAAAGTACCTACATCATTCCCATGGGAAAACTTATTTTTATTTACCGACGGCGACACCGCTGACAGAAAGCTAGTAATTACATTAATAATAACGTAGTATTACAAAAATAGTTTTATTAATTTCAAGTTTAATATATTTTAAGATATGTCCGTCGAGAAATAACTTCGTTTTATTTTATTATTTCGGGTGTTAGCACGAATTGATTTAGATAGGTATTAAATTAAAAATGGTAAAGTATAAAAAACTTTGCTCGACGTTTCGATTTTGGTACAGCAATCCTGGTCGGAAGCTGACTAGCGCGGAGACATGGAAACAGATAAACAAACCGACGAGGAGAGTGATTGAGGGTAGTGCAACATTCTCATGTCGCAGCGGACTTCAACCTCGCCGCGCCAGTCAACACGCGACCAAGATTATTATAACGCAATCGAAACGTTGGGCAACGGCATTTATATTTGAATACCTATCTAAATGAATCCGTGCTAAGACCCGAAATAATAAAACAATTTGTACACAACAAAGCGCTAAAGTCTTAAGCAAATGAGAAATAACTGATTAACTTAATTAACACATTATTTAAAAAGACTAAATAAAGATCTAAATCCATGTCAAATTAGTATTTTCTCGGAGGAAATATTATCATCATCATCATCATCTACAGATTTATCTTAAATAACCCTCTAAACTTTGTAAGTTGTGGCGGAACTACCTTTGTTTGGGTCGTTTACGCTCTGCCTACCCCATTAGGGACAAAGGCGTGATTATATGTATGTATGTCATCATCATCATTTCAGCCTACATCTACCCACTGCTGAGTATAGGCCTCTTCTTTTGATCGCCATCTACACCGGCCCTGTGCCTATATAAAATATAAAAAAATAGTTGTTTATTTAAGTAAAAATTGTTGAACAAAATCTAACACACTTTTAAATATTACGCACCTATACTATTTAATACGAAATTAAGAATCCATAATCGAATTGTACATGTACATTTATGCATAAAACATAAATATCGTATAGTTTATTACCCGACTGCGCAACGCAAAAGAGAGTCATGTGTTTATCAGCTTATGTATGTTTGATCCTCTGTGGCGCTCTGGAGAGCAAAAGCGCAAACGCAACTTTAATGTTTATATGTTTGAATTGATTCGTCTTAACCATGCGAGTGTCACTAAAGACGTCATTTTGTCAAAAAACCAATATGGCGACAATCGGACGCCATTTAGGAAGAAATGAAAGAAGGAAAACTATACCGGGTATCATTGACTGGGTATTAGAAAATAATTTTTCGATTTGAACAATTGTTTAGGATTTATAACGATTTAAAGCTTTAAGTTTACTTTGTATTCTATGCAGTTGGGTTTTTTGAACTTTTTAAATTACTTGTTTCAATCTCTTTACATATGTAGGTACTACTTTACTACACTGAATGGCAAAGAAAAGGAGTCACTTCCGTTAGCACCACAAATTGTACTTTTAAAAACTATTATGTGAAAATATACAATTTCATTCCCAACATTATCTGTTAACTAGGAAGCTGGATTGGTTCTACAATCATAACGAAGATATCAGTTTGAAATTAAAATATGTTTTTTATTAATTTTATTTAGTATATTTACTGGGTGTAAGGGACAGCGTCCCGCAAACTGACAGGGGTTGATCAGTCAACGAAAATGAACAACTATCATTAGGTTTTTTTTTCCAGGAAGTGAAAAAACAATAATTTGGTTTTCCATACAAATTGTTTGGGAAGTCATTTTGTATGGGATGGTCATTTCTTAAGAATTTCCCGGTGAAAGTGGTTCAGTTTTATTGACTGAGCAGCCTCTATCAGTATGCGGGACGCTGTCCCTTACACAAACAATTTTAAAAAACGTTATAAAAGGTATGAAAAATACGGAGATGATATAAATATCCTGTTATTTGTGTTTTCCGTGTATACCAAAACTACTCCGCGATTAAAATGTTATTGGGATGTAAATGCATTATTATTTATATCGCAGCACGAGACGAGCCAGTCGCAGCACGAGACGAGCCAGTTTCATTGTTCTACCAAGGGTCCGAACAAACTACGGCAAAGGCATGCTTACTTACGGCGGTGCACAGACTTTTAATAATCTACCTTCGGAAATAAAATCCATTGAATCTTTTAACAAATTTAAAAGTAAACTAGCTCAGCATATATTATTAATTAGTTAAATAATTATGTATTTTGTTATTGAGAGGCAGTTATTTATATTATCAACAAAAAAACATTGTAAAGTGCGTTGCGAACGACTATTATTTTTATGTTTTATATCTGTTCTCATGTAAGTGACGTTGTCTTTAATGAGAATAAAGAATCTTTAAACCATTTATATTTTTTGCTTGTTTTTCTCTCTTTTCAGAGGTGTTTACCTACCACACGGGCCTTAGCCAAGTGTGATAGGATCAGTGGATGAAGTTGAGATGACTGACGTGGTGAGGAACTTTCTGACAATGCGACAGGCGTTTAATATGACGGCTTTTTGTAAAGTACGAGCGTAGAATTTTGGGATCTTAAGTGTTTCTGGGCTATTGCGTAATGTCTTGGGTATAACTCAAGTAGATGATATTACTATGGGAACTATTATTATCAGCCAATGCTGCCCAGCAGTAAATGCATTTTGTACTTAAATGTAAGAAGTATTTATCATATTACGTACACTTCGCCTTAAATTAGGAGACTCTTTATGACTTGTGATTCACAAAATATTCCTGCGGTAACGAGTTATTTTCCTCCAGTATCAAAAATACACAATCAACTTAAACCCTTCTACAATCCACTGTGGTAGCAATTCGTAGTTGCAAAAGTCTCGACTTAACTAATATAAGTCTATGCCTGTCATTTTCTAACATGAGAACAGAAAAGGGACGGCAGTAACAGAGAAGAACAGAAAAGGACGACAATAATTTAAGTCAAGATTTAGTTAAATTGTATGTCTCTTCCTGTTCTTTCATGATGGAAAATGACTAAAAAGTTATTGTTAAGTAAATACATTATTGCACATAAAAATAACAAATTAAATTTTAATCTTATATTTGTGACTAAAATGTTAAATAATAGATTAAACACATTCAAAGATGCTTACCTAAACTTCGTCCTTAGATTTCATATTTCATCTAATGAAATGAGATCAGCTAAGGGATCCGAGGGTAACTGTATAATGTATATTGCAATTTAGGCGATGGGCTGACAACCTGTCACTACAGCAATATATTTACAAATCTATCTTAAATAACCCTCAAAACTTTGTCAGACGTGGAGGAACGACCTTTAGGTCGTTTACGCTCTGCCTACCCCATTAGGGATCAAGGCGTGATTATAAATGTAAGAAAAGATATCTCTTTCACAACATAACCGACTAATCACCACTGAGAGGTGGTTTATACAAAATCCTACAAAACTATTGTTAGTGAGGTAATTTAAAATGACAGAATAAATATAACGCATGCAATAGCGTGCGAATGGCCGCAAAAAATACTTGGGCAGATTCATTCATTCAAAGAAGGCACTTCGAAAGGTCTTTAGTTAATGTGACGCGAAGATTTGTTTATTTAAAATTAATGATGCTTTTTCTGAGCAAATGGGAGAAAAATCACTTAATGTCGTGAGCTGTGTAATCTACCCGCACCCATTGTGAACATTGGTATCAAAGGCAGTATCGGTTGATTAGATTTAAAATAACAATAATAAATGCAAAAACGGAGACAAATGTCTCACATGTTATGTCTATCGGACTGAGACTAGAGTAGAGATATTCCTCTTTTTTAAAGATGATATCGATATTCCTTTTTTTGAAAGATGATATCTAGAGATATTCCTCTTTTAAAGATGATGTCTAGAGATATTCCTCTTTTAAAGATGATGTCTAGAGATATTCCTCTTTTAAAGATGATGTCTAGAGATATTCCTCTTTTAAAGATGATGTCTAGAGATATTCCTCTTTTAAAGATGATGTCTAGAGATATTCCTCTTTTAAAGATGATGTCTAGAGATATTCCTCTTTTAAAGATGATGTCTAGAGATATTCCTCTTTTAAAGATGATATCTAGAGATATTCCTCTTTTAAAGATGATGTCTAGAGATATTCCTCTTTTAAAGATGATATCTAGAGATATTCCTCTTTTAAAGATGATATCTAGAGATATTCCTCTTTTAAAGATGATATCTAGAGATATTCCTCTTTTAAAGATGATATCTAGAGATATTCCTCTTTTAAAGATGATATCTAGAGATATTCCTCTTTTAAAGATGATGTCTAGAGATATTCCTCTTTTTGAAAGATGATATCTAGAGATATTCCTCTTTCAAAGATGATATCTAGAGATATGACTCTTTTTCAAAGATGAAATCTATAGACATTCCTTTTTTAAAGATGATATCTAGAGATATTCCTCTTCTAAAGATGATATCTAAAGATATTCCTCTTTTTGAAAGAAGATGATATCTCGAGATATACCTCTTTTTGAAAGATGATATCTAGAAATATTCCTCTTTTAAAGATGATATCCAAAGATATTCCTCTTTTTGAAAGAAGATAATATCTAGAGATATTCCTCTTTTAAAGATGATATCTAGAGATATTCCTCTTTTAAAGATGATATCTAAAGATATTCCTCTTTTTGAAAGAAGATAATATCTAGAGATATTCCTCTTTTAAAGATAATATCTAGAGATATTCCTCTTTTAAAGATGATATCTAGAGATATTCCTCTTTTAAAGATGATATCTAGAGATATTCCTCTTTTAAAGATGATATCTAGAGATATTCCTCTTTTAAAGATGATATCTAGAGATATTCCTCTTTTAAAGATGATATCTAGAGATATTCCTCTTTTAAAGATGATATCTAAAGATATTCCTCTTTTTGAAAGAAGATAATATCTAGAGATATTCCTCTTTTAAAGATGATATCTAGAGATATTCCTCTTTTAAAGATGATATCTAGAGATATTCCTCTTTTAAAGATGATATCTAGAGATATTCCTCTTTTAAAGATGATATCTAGAGATATTCCTCTTTTAAAGATGATATCTAAAGATATTCCTCTTTTTGAAAGAAGATAATATCTAGAGATATTCCTCTTTTAAAGATGATATCTAGATATATATCTCTTTTTCAAAGACGATATCTAGAGATATTCCTCCTCCTCTTTGATATCTTTAAGTGGTTTTTGTTCAGGTTCCATTTCTTCAGAAATTACTGGTGGTTTGGACAGTAGCGTCTCTTCTGAATCTCCGCTTTCCTTTTTACTGTTTTCAATGGCTTCTGGACTCGAGTTTGGCACTGTCGTAGTGTTTGTAGACTTCTGAGGACTAGAATTCACAGGGTTGGTTTTCTTCTCATCTTTGGCAGCTGTAACATAATAAAAAAAAAAATATTAATTCGACATACGCAGGGGTTTATAAACTATGAAACCGGGGTTCATCGGGTCTTTGGACTCCAGAAAAACCAAACCACAGAAGAAGAATATTGCTCTTGAATATGATATTTAAATTAAACTATGCTGTGCTGGTTTAAACATAAAAAAAGGAAACGTTATGTTTTCCTTGAGTTTTGTGTAAACATAGTAGTAGGTCAAAAACTCCTCATCCGTAGTTCCGTACAACAAAACAAGTGAACGCTGAGTTTATTATTCTTAAGTATTAGTGCAATGGACCAACCTATTTATTAAAAATATTATTAAAAATGTATTTACTTATGATTTCTAATTATAATGTATTTTGCATAGTTTGTAAAAATGCCTTTATAAGCAAAATAAAGAATTTGAACCATTCTAAAATGCAAATTATTGTAATAATAATAATTATTTAATTTCATTTATTTATTCATATACAATTAAATATTTTGTTCGTATTTAAGATTTTATAGAAATTAATATACCTATTAATTAAAAATAAGTGCATGTCACAATAAATTAAATATAATATTAGCATTAACAACATTATTACAACATAACGGTTATCATGCCAAACTGTTAGTGTTTTGATCAAGATACAGGTAATATACCTAAGGAAATTTATCTCAATAGATATGTATTTTTACTTACTTATAATTATGAGCCTATTAAAGCAGCATGGATGGAAGAATTGCTTATATTATATTTATGAACATTTCATTATAATTTTAAACAAAGGCACACTACAGACAGGCGTTTTTATCAAAATCTAGTCATAAAATTATGTATTGTAATTAAACGATCCTCAAAAAAATACTAAATTAGCCTCAAAAATAATAACATCGGACCTAACCTAACCGCTGATTAATAATAACTAACTAATTATAGTTCCCTTAAAGTATTAGCAAGTAAAAGAAAATTAGTAATTCAAACCATGCATACCTTTTACCTTGTAGGCAAGTACCAGGCCCGCAGATATGACAAGGAGTATAACCCCTATGACAACTCCAGCTACGCCGACGTCGAAGCCGATGGGTTTCTGGACTGCGTGCGTGATGACGTCACATATTGGATCCTGGATTAGCACCTCGCGGTATAGAGTGATGGTTCGCGGACCAGAGTATAATCGATGAGGGTATTCTGGAAAAGTAGAAAGGAAACGGTTGTGGTCTTCTTCTTTAAGAGTAACTTGGTTGCGTGTTAATCACTGTCAAAAATTGCGGCTGATACGGACGGCTTAACGTGTCCTCTAAGGTACTTACGTAATTTTTATAAGAGTACTAGCCAGAAATGACACCATTGTTAAAATATGTATTTTAAAACTATGTTTTATTCCCAACTGACTTTCTCTGTGGATAAGAGTCAAAGCCTTGGATCCGACTTCGATTACCTCGATTGAAACAAAAAGTTGATATTTGTCAAGTAAACATTATCATATTGTTTGATTTTAATTCAGTTAAGATACTGTTATTGCCAGGAAATTTTGAGGATGGAACATTTTTTTCAAATCCAGTTGATTTTGGGGTGCTGAATCTGAATCTGAGCTCTTGCTAACAAAATTTCGTGACGGAACATTAAGAAAACATTGTTTTTTTTTTGTATATTTTGAAACCTATCGTGTGTGGTGGTATCCAATAAAAGGGCGTTTTGAGCTGATTCTAAAAAATAATAGCATTCCTCGGATTCGTATTCCGCATCGCAAAAACGACAAGTATTAAAAAACAAAGTGCCATCCCCAAAACTGTCCCACAGTCCAAAGGGAATTATTTCCCTAAGTTTCGTAACGGCAATGCTAGCTTCTGGCTTCTTCTTCTTCTGTCGTGTCGATGGTTCAAATATATTTAGACCAGTGCTCTGCCACGGCGACAGCATTTTTTGTGGCATCATACAGGTCCTGTAGTGTACAGGTGTTGGGGCTCTCACTACATTCCAGTAGGTGTGACATAGTCTGCTCAGATCCACAATCGCAATTTCTGTTGTCACTGTATTTCGTCAAGTTGGACCTGCAGCGGCCAACCTGTGTCCGCAGTCTATTTAATGACTTCCAGGTCAACCAGGGTAATTTATGACCTGATGGCAACTTTTCTGCAGGTTCAATGTAGTTGGACGGAGGAGGATATTTTTTAACCCACAGGTCACGGCGAGCCTCACCTGGGTCGTCAGCTGTCGGTAGAGTTGACTTAAGAAAACTATTCCGACTTATTAATCGGGATTTACACTCATTGATATTATGGAGTGGGTGTCTCGAATCCGTTTCTTGTTTATGTTTTTCTACCGAGCAAGCAACTTCCCTTCGCACCTCAGGAGGGGCTATCCCGGCAAGGAGGTACAGTAGAGTGACCGGCGTTGGTTTAAGGCAGCCTGTTATAATCCTACACGTCTCGTTTAGTGCTATGTCTACCTGTTTGGCATGGGCGGAACGGTGCCACACTGGACACGCAAACTCACCCGCTGAAAAACTGAGTGCTAGGCCCGATGTGCGTAAGACCTGAGGAGATGCTCCCCAGGATGTAGATGTAAGTTTGCGTAGTAGGTTATTCCGGGAATTCACCTTGTGTTTAGCTTTTATGCAGTGACTCTTGTATGTAAGGGATCTGTCGAGAGTAACTCCTAAGTATACTGGGTTTGTGGTGTGCTCGATGTCAGCCCCACGCTTCTGGCTGAATTAACGGAGTGTCTTTCAAGATAAAAGATTCAATGCTTTGTGCTTTGTCTTTGATAGTGGTCGTTACATAAACCATATTACAAGCTTATTTTTATTTTTGTTTATTTAGAACACAAACAGTCATACATAAACAACATTTTTAGATATAAGTAATAAACAGACCTGGAGATTCATTACTGTAATTTTAACAAAAATAAAGGTACGAGCTTTCGGTAAACAACTTGGCAGTACGTTATGAAACAAGGGCCAATCACAATAAAAACGATACACTAAAGTTAATACACGGATCAGTTTGCTAAAATCTTGGTTTTTAGCACTTTTTTGATGGTATAAAGATAATCATGAAAAGGATCTATTTCCTTTAAACTATTATTATAATAGTTACAGACTCGTCTGAAAAATGTTTGTTGAACATAGCAAGAGCAAAACTCACTGAAAATAGTTCGCGTGGGCGCAAACGTTGAGGTGGTACATGAAAACCTATGTTTTGCAAGAGATTAGGACATATTTTTTTAGCTTCTCAGAATCTGTGCCGTGCTGTTAGGTAGTTTATAAACTCTTCAAGGTTTATATAGTCGTTCCTTGACGCTTAATCCCACTCAATAAACAAAGTTCACGACGAATTGAGAACATGCTTTTTTAAAGTCTGTATTCGCAATGTTTTGCCTGCCTTGTCTTTTTCCACATGCCCTAAGTCCCTTTGGCATGAAGTCCGCCCTTGTACGTTGTTTTTTGAGCATACATACATACATATAATCACGCCTTTATCCCACATGGGGTAGGCAGAGCGAGAACGACCTAAACAAAGGTCTTTCCGCCACGTCTGACAAAGTTTTGAGGGTTATTTAAGATAGATTTGTAGGTATATTGCTGTAGTGACAGGTTGTCAGCCCATCGCCTAAATTGCAATATACTGAAACTGTCGTATCCCTTAGCCGGTTTTTACAGCATGCTCGGGACGAGATGCAGCTGGCACATTCTATGTTTTTCTCTCGCTCCCAGGCCAGCATGGAAGTAAGTTTTTTGTGCATAATGTTAAATAAATAAAGTAAATGCTTACGGTAGTTCATGTTGATGTAGTATTTACTCGCCGGTAGTCCTTTCTCGTATATCGTGTTGGCTGTTCGGTTCAGCCGCCATAACGGTCGGATTGGCAATTCCGAGTAACGCATCCATATTATAAATGCTTCGTTCTAGAACAAAAATGACAGTTTGAATTTGAGCGTTTGAATTTTTGATTTTTTATTATGTAATAATTTCAAAAATAACCGTAATTACAGCACGACCACTGACTAAAATGACATAAAGCGAGGAAGACAGAGAAAGAAGAAGAGAAGGACTTATGGACTTACTATAAGCCTTTTTCTATTGTATCTCTATGATAGGTTTTTAGTCATCGGTCAGTATAATCAATATAAGGTCAGTCGGTATAATCAATACTAAATGCACGTGTTTCTATTTATACAGGGTGTTAATTTAATGCATGCGATAGCTTAGGGGGTGTTTCAGTAACGTAAAAGGAGCCCAAAAAATCAATAGTCGGGTCTGGCCGCACCGCTATACCCGAACGCCACGCGGGATTGGTTCTCGCCTTATCGCGCGTCACGCGAGATCGGTTATAGCGGTGCGGTCAGACGCAGCTCTGGGAATCATTATAAATACCTACCGACTATAGTTTTTTAATTTTTTGATCCGATTTTTAAAAATATTTTTTATAGGTCCCTTTTTTAGTTACTGAAACACACCCTTAACTATGGCACGCAATTAAATTAACACCCTGTGTACTAGTGTATACTTCATTACTAATAATATAAATATAAACGTAGGGATGTTTGTTACACTTTTACGCAAAAACTACTCAACCAATCATCATGAAACTTGACACACATATAGTATAGATTCTGGAATAGGTAATAGGGTAAAAAAAAAAAAAAAAAACCCTGCGGACTGCTCACAAGCTAGTTTGTTAGAAAGAGGATAAATTAGTACAATAGGAAAAAGTCCTTATCTATGGCAAAGTTCGATCGAAGCAGGAAAAACTGTATGAAAATAAATTGGATGTATGAGATAAGAGATAAGTCACAAAGCCTGCATAAATATATTTTTATTATATACCAGGCCACTCAGAAAGTATTGCGATAAATAGTTTTTATATATGGCAGACTGGCCGGTTAGAATCTTTTTTGAAAATATGATTACTTGTAAGTAAAAATATGTGTTCCATTTTCAAAATCTCCCTCCACATTTTTTGCGAGCCAATTCAAAGTATCGTGTCTTACTGAAAAATGGATCTGCGCCGGGAACATTTTAGAGCTATGATTTTTTACGATTTCAAGTGTCGCCTGAAACTGGATGAATCGTTCGATAGACTTCAAATGGCATTTATGGATGAAAGCCCCTCCAAGGCAATCGTGTATCGTTGGTATAGCGAATTTAGGCGCGGTCGACCAACCTTGGGGGATGAAGAAAGAAGCGCGAAGAAAACGTGCTAGAAGTGAAAAAATTTATCCAAGATAATAGGCGAATTACATATCAGGAGATTCAGCACATATTAAAGATTGGATCGGGAAGCGTTCACGAGATTCTACACGGGCATCTTCGCGTGAGGAGGATAGTATCGCGCTGGGTGCTGCACTACCTCACCGACGCGCGACGCTCAGAAGCAGGCCACATCGTAACAGGTGATGAGTCCTGGATTTATCAATACGATCTAGAAACCAAGCGCCAGTCGACAGTTTGGGTGTTTCAAAATGAACCAACGCCTACCAAAGTGAAGCGATCTCGAAGCGGGGGGAAGATTTTGATCGCCAGCTTTTTTAATTTGACTGGCCACTTGGCCTCAATTCCCTTACGAGATCAAAGAAGCATTAACGCCGAATGGTATACTACCAAATGTTTACCAGAAGTTTTTTCTGTTGTGAGCAACAAGCGACCAAACACAGGGCTCCGCGGACTACTGCTCCACCACGACAATGCGCCTGCACACACCGCGCTCAAAACGAGGGACTTCCTGGACAGCACACCAGTCAAACTCCTGGGTCACCCTCCTTACAGCCCTGATCTAGCACCGTGTGACTTTAACGTGTGAAATTAGCTCAAGGGGATACAATTTTCGTCGCCGGAAGATGCGCTGGCTGCGTTCGAGCAGGCTGTAAACGAGGTGTCTACGGCGGACTGGAAAAAGTGTTTTAAAATCTGGTTCAGACGCATGAATCTTTGTATAGAGGCTGGTGGAGAGTACTTTGAAAAGATTTAATAAAAATATATGTACCTGTAGAACAATTTTTTTTAGTGTCGCAAATCTTTCTGAGTGTCCCACGTATACCATATATACTTTATTACTATATATATACTTATTGCATAAACACAAAAGAAATTTAATTTACAAACATAGTGTGTAAGGGCGAACTTATCTCTATGAAGGGATCTCTACCAGCCAACCCAATGGTAGTAAGAGAAAGTGAATTTTTTACTCAGATTTTGTTTAAAACCGACTCATATTTACATTAAAAGATAAGTTCTCTATTTTATCATTTTACGGACTTGGACATTTACAGAGCAGCGTACCTAAAACCACACACACCAACTTTTTTCGCTATCGGCCGGCAATGCAATATAAATTATCCAAAATAGTATTTCCCTAAATATATCTACTCTTTCTTCCACGCTGGACTGGGAGCGAAAGAAAAACATAGAATGTGCCAGCTGTATTTTCTCCCGAGCATGCTGTAAAAACCAGCTAAGGGTTCCGAGGATTTCAGTATATTGCAATTTAGGCGATGGGTCAGCGTCAGGTTATCAAACCTGTCACTACAGTAATATATTATGTCCAAATCTATCTTAAATAACCCTCAAAACTTTGTAAGACGTGGCGGAACGACCTTTGTTTAGGTCGTATACGGTCTGCCTACCCCATTAAGGATGAAGGCGATATTATGTGTGTGTGTGTGTAAACGTTTGCCTGTTAGCAACTTGCCTGTTCCCAGTCATAGTCAATCTGTGTATCAAATGCCGTCCTTATCGAAATACGTTTGAAAATATTCTCGTAGGAATGAGATATTTTCCCGCGGTAAAAAGTAGCTTATATCCGTCTCCACATTTTCATCTATCGTCCTGCCAAAATTCATCAAAATCGGTTCAGCCATTTAGGCGTGAACGAGCAACAAACAAACAGACAGACAAATAGATAACTCTATTTGTAAAGTAACCTTTCGCATTTATTATATTCGCACGGAAATTATCAGTGTTTCTTTACTATATTATGCATGTATTATACATATAAACCTTCCTCTGGAATCACCCTATCCATTAAAAGAAACCGCATCAAAATCTGTTGCGTTGTTTTAATGATTTATGCATACATAGGGATATAGGGACAGTGAAAGCGACTTTGTTTTACACTATGTAGCGATATAAGTATGGATATGCGAAGAAAAAAATATAAAAAATTGTACTATAACAGACCCTTTACGAACAACTGTGTTATAAAATACATTCATATGAATACGATTTGTGAGGCAAAAAGTAAATTAACAAATGTATCAACAATTTATAATATAATAATGTTTATTATATTTAAAAAAAAAAAAAAAAAAAAAAAAAAGGACTCGAGGGTTACAGTGTATTGTTATTTAGGCGATGGGCTGACAACCTGTCACTATAGCAATACAAATTACAATCTAAAATTGCCCTCAATTTTTGTCAGACGTGGTGGAAGCGCCTTTTATGAGGCGTTAAACGCTCTGCCTACCCCGTAAGGGATAAAGGCGGGATTTTATGTATGTATGTATAATGTTTATTTCTCTCACCTCAATATTCATAATTTTGTACAAAATATTATCTTAGAATATTAATAAAACTAAGTACTTTGGTGAGAACTGGTTCCTGATAAAGGCATTGCGCCTGTACTACAGGTAACCAGGCCCCATCCCCTTGAATACGTTTGAAAAATAAAAAAAAACTAAGATGAATTTTGTCAATTTTGTAAAAAGTCTGTGATAACATGGTGAGGCCAACAAGAATACTACATAGGTCCGTGCTTAACATGCAGTAAACACATATGCAAAGAAAGTAAAAGAGATGCAAATTTAATTAGAAAAAATGTGTGCATGCGTGTGTGTGTGTGTGTGTGTATGTGTATGTGTGTGATTGTGTGTGTATGTGTGTGATTGTGTGTGTGTGTGTGTGTGTGAGAAAGAGAATTAGATGAATAATGAAAAAAAAACAGACCTCAAAACCGTTGTTTTTAAGGTTTTCCTTGTCAAGCTCCCAAATGGGATTCCGCCAACTTGTAGGATTCGAGAAATTTTGAAAAGCTGAAAAAAAAGTAAAACGGTAACACCAGATAGCAAACGCTTACCGTATTTGCTGTAACTAAAAATCATAATCATGCTTGGGAAACAAAGTATGTATCTTAAAATAGTTACGTAGGTTAGAGCAGTTAGGTAGGTAGTATATTTCGTTCAAGAGCAAAAAGATACGTTATGCAGTAACGTAAAAAAACAAAAAAAAAACAAGAACACACTCACAGCCCCCACTAGGATTCCCTGTATCAGGGTGCCATGGACATCCACAGAAACAACCACAAAGATCACACAGACCCAGAAACAGACATTTAAACTATCAATGTCTGCCCTGGCCGAGAATCGAACCCGGGCCCCTCTGCGTAGCAGGCAGGTACACTGCCAACTAGGCTGCGCGGGTCGTAGTAACACATATAACATTGTAGATCATGTCAATATAAACATGGATAAAATAAGAATGGATATTAATCCATTCCTATATCCTTTTGTCATTAGACCGGATTAATGAATGTTATAGTAGGGCAATATACCTACAAATTGAACTTAAATAACCCTCAAATCTTTGTGAGACGTGGCGAAACGACCTTTGTTTAGGTCGTTTACGCTCTGCCTACCCCATTAGGCATAAAGGCGTGATTATATGTATGTATAGTAGGGCATCCAAGCCGTTAAGCCGTCGGTCCCGGTCGCTGTCTTTGATAGTGGTCGTTACTATAACCATGTCAGAGGCCAATTAGCTGTGCTACTAGGCGGTTTGAAAACTCTGACACCAGGGTTCATCGGGTCGATAGACTCGTAACCCACTCGACACAAGATGAAGAAGTAGGGTATCCAATCCCGCAGCTTTTTGTGATCCCGGTATTTGCGGGATTAATTTTAAAATCCCGCGGGATCCCGTGAATGTACCTATATTAATGAATGTAGTTAAGGGTATTTTAGCTGACATAACAACTACACGAAAATCTAGAACATTTAATATAAAAAAAACACTGGCCTTTGAATTGTTAGATAAGGCGATGAATCAGAAGTTAAACATATTGTGGTATTTTAGCTGACATAACAACTACACGAAAATCTAGAACATTTAATATAAAAAAAACACTGGCCTTTGAATTGTTAGATAAGGCGATGAATCAGAAGTTAAACATATTGTGTACAATGTACTTATATTAAGAAAAATTTTTGGGCCTATTGGTAGTTATTTAGTATTCTAAAAAATAAAAAAAGCTATATGTTTATTACTCGAATCCCGCGGATCCCGCACATGTAATCCCGCTCTGTGCGGGATAGGAAACGGCGGGGGATCCCGGTATTGCGGGATTGGATGCCCTAAGTTATAGGGTATTAATTTAATTAAATAGTCAATATAATAAGACGACGGCTTGCGGGTTTGAACAACAATATTTTAATGTAATTTCCAACAGAACAGTTATCCTTTTATACCATTTTTCGTAGGTTCTCTAAGAAAACGTAAACACCAGTTCAAATGGCCGACCCGCACTAACCTTCCGACTGACAGAGCGCGAGCGTGACGTCATACGTCGCGTTTCTTCTCCTAGACTAAGGAGATTACGGCCCCACATTGACAAAAGAATCACATAAAAAAAAACAAAAAAATACTTTTCCATACAAAATGACGACGGAGTATTGTTTTTCTAGTATGTTTTTTTTAATTATTTTTAATGTGATCCTTTATCGATACTAAATCACCCCCTGACCTATGCACGCAATTCAATTAACACCGTGTATAGATATCTGAAGTACATACCAGTCTCCAAGTCTCCGGGCGGGTTTCTGAACCCAATCTTGTCATCGTCACGTAATAAACCGTAGGTCATCGAAGGTACAACCGTGTCGGTACCATTCGCCTCGTCGTGGTGGTAGATCTCGCTGAGCGTATCTGCAATTTTTATTTCATCATCTATTTGGTTAGGACATTGCAGGCTGAATCACCTGATTGTCCGAAATAGAAAAAAAGATTTCGTGCGTCGGAGGGCACGTTAAGCCGTCGGTCCCGGTCGCTGTCTTTGATAGTGGTCGTTACTCAAACCATGTCAGAGGCCTATTAGCTGTGCTACTAGGCGGTTTGAAAACTCTGACACTAGGGCTCATCGGGTCATTCGACTCGAGAATCCATTCGCTAAGAAGAAGATTCATCTGTACTTCTTTACTAATTCTATACTAATATTTGTACGTCAGTAAACCGGGTGTAAGGGACAGCGTCCCACAAACTGATAGGGTTGCTCAGTCATCGAAATTGAATAACTATCATCAGGAAAATTTTAACTTCCCATACAAAATGACCACCTCGATCAGACAATTTGTAGGGAAAATCGTGTTTATTTCACTTCTTGAAGAAAAATCGTGCTGATAGTTGTTCACTTTCTAGGATTGGGTCTGGTTTCCCTTCTTGGTTGCGGAGGTCAGATGGCAGTCGCTCTGTGTAAAATCCAGTACCCTCGTTCAATCCCCTAGATTAGGAAGCCAACCCCGTGAGATACGGGATAAGGCTAGGGAGGGGAGTTGTTCACTTCCGTTGACTGAGCAACCCCTATCAATTTACGGGACGCTGTTCCTTACACCCCATATTATATTACTCCATGCTAATATTATAAAGAAGAAAGATTTGTATTTTTGTGTATGTGTGTCTTAATGTTTGTAATTAAACCGATTTCAAAAAACATCGAATGTTGTTCTTCCATGCTGGACTGGGAGAGATAGAAAAACATAGAATGTTCCAGCTGCCCTTCCTCCCGGGCATGCTGTAGAAGTCAGTAAAAGGGACTCGAGGGTTACAGTGTATTGTAATTTAGGCGATGGGCTGACAACCTGTCACTATAGCAATACACATTACAATCTAAAATTGCCCTCAATTTTTGTCAGACGTGGCGAAAGCGCCTTTTACGAGGAGTTTGACGCTCTGCCTACCCCGTAAGGGATAAAGGCGTGATTTTATGTATGTATGTATGTCAAAAAACACTCAGACCAAAATTACAACAGTCAGGTATATAAATATTTCAAAATCTCTTAAACCATTAGAAAGCTATTTTCAGTCTGAGTAACATGGGTACTTTTACTCCGGGAAAGTACATCTTTAAAACTTTTTTGGCAGCGGGTGACAGCGAAGACAGAAAGGTAGTAATTAAATATTTACGTTCAGTATGGTCACTGGTTTGTTTCCATGCTAGACTGGGAGCGATAGTAATAATAAAATATAAAACATAGAATGTGCTAGCTGTATTTTCCCTCGGGCATGCTATAAAAACCAGCTAAAGGTTTCGGGGGATTCAGTGTATTATAATATAGGCGATGGGTTGATAACTTGTTGCTATAGATAGCTATTGACACGCATTTTAATCTAAAACTGCCGTAATTTTTTGGCGAAACGATTTTTACTTGCCGTATTACTCTCTGCCTACCCCGTTAGGGATAAAGGTGTGACTTTATGTATGCACGTACCAGTAAACATGGCGTCGGCAAGGGCCCCGCATGGGGCTATCGGTTTGCCGTCGTTATAATCATACGGACTGGCGCAGGATGGAGATACAGTCGTGTTCAGGTTGCCGCTGAGTTGAGAATCGTCTCTGAAATACATGCAGGGACATTAGAAGGGGCTAATACTGGGTTTTTACACCCATATATATTGATGACCTTTCAAGTGTACACATATAATCACGCCTTTATTGCAAATGGGGTAGGCAGAGCGTAAACGACCTGAACAATGGTCGTTCCACCAAAGTTTTAAGGGTTATTTAAGATAGATTAGTAGGTATATTGCTGTAGTGATAGGTTGTCAGCCCATCGCCTAAATTGCAATATACAGAAACCCTCGGATCCCTTAACTGGTTTTTACAGCATGCATGCAGGGAGGAAATGCAGCTGGCACATTCTTAGTTTTTCTTTCGCTCACAGTTCAGCATCTAAGAAGTGTAAACATAGGTCGAAATATGATAAAGAATTGGGTTCCCCATACAAAATAATGATGCCTTATAGATGATTTTGTATAGGAGGCCCAAATCCTTTTTCTCTTAATTCGGCCTATGGAAAGTTATTCGGATTAATTTATCTTTGCTTGCCACACTGCTCATAGAAATACGAAAGATAGGCAATGGTGCTACCATTACCTATCTTTCGTAGTTGCAAAAATCACGACTTAACTAATATCTATCCTGGCCTGCGAGCGAGCGAAAAAAATAGAATGTTCCAGATGCATTTCCTCCCGGGCATGCTGTAAAAACCAGCTAAGGGATCTGAGGGTGTCAGTATATTGTAATTTAGGCGATGGGCTGACAACCTGTCTCTACAGCAATATACTTACAATTCTATCTTAAATAAGCCTCAAAACTTTGTCGGACGTGGCGGAACGATCTATGTTTAGGTAGTTTACGCCCTGCCTACCCCATTAGGGATAGAGGCGTGATTATTTGTATGTATGGAACTAATATAAGTCTAAATATACCAAGGGACGCCAATAATGATTATAGTCAAGATTTAGTTAAGTTGTGCGCTCTACAAATCGATAGCAGTGTGTTTTTTTGTGACCTTTATAAAACTAAAATATATTTAAGTTGTTAAAAAACCTGGCTTAAATTATTACATACATACATACATAAAATCACGCCTTTATCCCTTACGGGAGTAGGCAGAGCGTTAAACGCCTCGTAAAAGGCGCTTTCGCCGCGTCTGACGATAATTGAGGGTAATTTTAGATTGTAATGTGTATTGCCATAGTGACAGGTTGTCAGCCCATCGCCTAAATTACAATACACTGTAACCCTCGAGTCCCTTTTGCTGTCTTCTACAGCATGCCCGGGAGGAAGGGCAGCTGGAACATTCTATGTTTTTCTATCTCTCCCAGTCCAGCATGGAAGTAAAAATTATTTGTTTTTAATTTTCGACAAGAATATTTTTGTTTGCTTCCAGGCTTTCGACACCTAACCCATTTGAATTCCAATAGAATCTAAATTAAGAACATGAGATGGACCTATTTGCACCATACTACAAAGTGTATATAATGCGTCACCGGACTAAAGGTGAGTAGACTATCTTGATTGGATCTAATTTATACCAAGACTTCGAGCCAGTAACACTGCATATATGTAAATTTACCTATAGTATACACTCACTGTATATATATATTTCTTCCATGCTGGCCTTGGGAGCGAGAGAAAAACATAGAATGTGATAGCAGCATTTCCTCCCGGGCATGCTGTAAAAACCAGCTAAGGGATCTGCGGGTATCAGTATATTGTAATTTAGGCGATGGGCTGACAACCTGTCACTACAGCAATATACTTACAAATCTATCTTAAATAACCCTCAAAACTTTGTCAGACGTGGCGGAATGACCTTTGTTTGGGTTGTTTACGCTCTGCCTACCCCATTAGGGATAAAGGCGTGATTATATGTATGTATGTATGTACCTATAGTATTTCCGAGTCAGTTTTAGAATAAAGGTAAACAAAGTTTCATGTCTTTTAAACGAAGATCTTGTTTCTAAAATAAGTTTCAGCTATTAGATATGACAACATTATGTAAATAGTAGATTTAGTAATTTAACTGCTTTGCCAACATGTATAATTTATTTTTGAAATTTTTTTTTTTTATAAAAAGACATGAATCATTGTTTACCTTTATTTTATGACTGACTTGGGAATATTATAGTACCTACACATAATTATAAGGACATAAAGGCTCTACATGATCCTAGGATGCTTAATACCTCTTTTTGTTGTGAAACAAAGTTATAAATAATATATAGATAATATCATTGTTATTTCTGATTGCAGTGTGTACAAACTGACATAGTCATAAAATTAATAAAATCATCTATCTCACCTCGAAGACAGTAGTTCATTGTTATCTTTATTATCAAAGAATGTGTCCAGGGTGTATGATATAACTACATCGCCTTCAATAAACTTTGGCACAGTCAACTCAACATTACAGAAGCATAATGCTGTTTGATTCCAGCATAAATCACCCCCGGAATCCTCACAATTCCGGTAATCAGTGGAGTTAATATATTCATAGGTATAATTGCTTGTTGTGCCATTGCATTTCTGAAACAAGATAGAATTTATAATAATTTATAATCATTTGGGATTCAAATGACTATAAATTTGACCTCCGCAAACCAGAAGGGAAACTAGACCCAATTCTAGATTAGGTTAAAATAACCCTTAAAACTTTGTCCGACAAGGCAGAACAACCTTTTTAAGGTTGTTTACACTCTGCCTACCCCATTAGGGATAAAGGCGTGATATGTATGTATTGATTATGATTACCTTCTCTTGTGTTTCAAATGTGTGTTGTAAGCACAAGCAACATAAACCCGCTATGAATACTCCCAGTCCTACTGATATTCCAAATGGTACAAATTTCAGACCTTTGTCCAACAGAGGATGAAAACCTAAAAAAATAATAAAATATATAATATTTGTTGATGTTAACCTAACATACTGTTAAACTATAAATGTCATGTAAAACAAAGAAATATATTTAAATATTTTTTTTTACTAGCCACCCGCCCCTTTGCACGGAAATCATCACTGTTACTCTACTATATTATGCATTATAATACATATAAACCTTCCTCTTGAATTACTCTATCCATTTAAAGAAACCGCATCAAAATCTATTGTGTAGTTTTAAAGATCTAAGCATACATAGGGATATAGGGACAGAGAAAGCAACTTTGTTTTATACTATGTAGTGATTTATTTATAAGTAGTTCTGAAGACATACTGAACTATGTCATAATATGCCAAATTGTTTATCACATTTTTTTTTACTTCTATAAGAGTAGAGATTAATAATTTTGTATGTATGTAATGTAATTTTAAAAACTGCTAGACTGATTATTATTATTATTTTCTACAGGAAAAAAAAAATTTTGCAATGTTTGAAATCGCTGACAGTAAGAAAGCGAGAGTTCTTCCAACTCAGTTTTAGAATAAAGGTAAACAAAGATTCATGTCTTTTAATTGAAGATCTTGTTTCGAAAATAAGTTTTAGCTATTAGATATGACAACAATATGAAATAGTAGTTTTAGTAATTTAACTAATTTGCCAACACATATCATTTATTTTTGAAATGTGTTTTTGAATAAAAAGATATGAAACTTTGTTTACCTTTATTCTAAAACTGTATATCTAAAATACACTTCCAGTATTTAGTTTTCATAATTAGCATAAATAGAAAATTGGCTAACTAAATCTGTTTACAGAGTGCTATCCATGCATAGCTTAGGGGGTGTTTCAGCGCCGATAAAGGATCACAAAATATTTTTTATACTATGGCATTCAATTAAATAAACACCTTGTATTTATTAGAGTTAACACTCAAGTCATAGCTCGTTCAGAGGAAAATGGATTGATAAACTGCTTTTTTGATATAATGCTTTGTTCTCTTTTTCCTGGTTTAACAATTTCAGTACCTAACCCTACAGCAGTAGGTTATTGTTATTTCTATGTAAGAACTGATGTTGTAAAGCTTACTTTTTAAGTCCGGCATTCTCACGACTTCACATTTAATTCAAAAGTAAATTCATTATCAAAGTTTTCTCAAAATTACAAACAGAAACAAGAAAAACTGAAAATCCAAAACCCACCCACAATCAAAATCAAATGACATGATAGTGTTGCCGATCTATAGTGCCCTATCGATTGAATAATCGATAGTTATCGATTGTATTGTATTTATTTATTTTCATTTTTTAATAAACTTATATCGATTGTTTTCGTACATGTAGATTGTATTGTATTTCTTCCATGCTGGACTGGGAGCGAAATAAAAACATAGAATGTGCTATCAGCATTTCCTCTCGGGCATGCTGTAAAAATCATTTAAGAAATCCGAGGGTTCCAGTGTATTGCAATTTAGGCGATGGGTTGACAACCTGTCACGACAACAATATACCTACAAATCTATCTTAAATAACCCTCAAAACTTTGTCAGACGTGGCGGAACGACCTTTGTTGAAGTTTTTTACGCTCTGCCTACCCCATTAGGGATAAACGCGTGATTATATGTATGTATGTAGATTGTATCGATAGTTACGATAGTATCGGTTGTTGTTTTTGAGCGATAGTGTTGATAGCCAACGATTCTATCGACCCACCGTATAGTTGATTTTTACACCGTGTATAACTTCCCCATACACCCCGTTGATCTTAACGCCCTATAGACCTTTGAACATGCATAACAATATACAAAACTCATAACAATCGATTGTCTAAAACAACAGATTGATGAGCAATACTGTCGATAGTATCGATGCTATCAATTGTTTCTTATTTTCCAACAAACGATACTATCGACAGTATAGATTGTTTCTTATTTTCCAACGAACGATACTATCGTTGGTTAACAATACTATTGCTAAAATTGTACTATCGATAGAATCTATCAATAATTGATAGACCCAAGTACCCAATTATTGGGTACTTGATTTTAATATAAAGTATCGATTGATGTACTATCGATTCTATATCAACACAACATGACATGGAATGCAAGGGGCCCGTTCTTTCGTACGGTTCTCCTAGGGTGCGTTCGTCGTCGTGTCACTAAAGACCGTTAAAGTTATTTTTAATCTGACATCAGGCACAGCAAATATCTAAATAAACTTCATGTTGTAAGATACAGGATAAGGCTAGGCAGATGATGATGATTGTAAATAATGATCTGTGTGAGTGTGGTGAAGTTGGAGATTTGAACCATTTATTATTTTCTTGTCCTCGCTACGACTCGTTCGTCTTTCATTGATAATTAAATATTTTTTAAATCTACTTTATTCAATTTTATACATATCTTACTATCCTCTTATTACTTTGATATCTATAAATGTATAGCATCTTTTACTAACATTAATAACATACGTATTTAGTTTTAATTTTATGTGTTTCTAAAAAACAAACTGATCGTATAAATAAGTTACAAATCGGGTTGTTTTCTTTCGCGGTTTTGATTTTCTACGTTTTAGTCTGTGGCAATACTTAAATAGGGTTATGCCAAAACAACAAAAAAAAAACGTGGTTTTATCAATTGTCAACAAAGTAAAATCTTGGGCTAATATTGCGCTAGGGAAAATACCGCGAACGGCCCATATACAATCATGTCAAATTGACATTAGGCGAAATTTTCTCATTGTAATAATGACGAGAATCGGATAATTTTTCACCTGACAGTGACAGATGTGCGCATGAACGAGGGTTTTACGCGAGCTCTCAGATTAAAATTCACTCTCGGTCTTTGGTGAAACCTATTTTTCCTTAGTCATTGGTTGAAACGACGTCGAACGTCATTTGCTTGGGTGCGCCAAGCAAATGACAAAGAAAAGAAAAGAACCAAATGTCAAAAAATATAAGGGCATTTCGTTTCCCCACATTTTACTTTAAAAAAAAGTAACTTATTTACATGACACTGGCACAAATTCCAACTAGAAAACTATTAACAAAAAAAAATACAAAAATTCTACCATTTCCACAGCTAAGACACTCCTAACTATCATGTCATTTTGGTCACACATCGACAGATGGCATGTTGCACTCTGTGGTTGCCTTGGACGAAACAACCTGTGGTTGCACTTGGCATGTGTTTGTGTGCGTGTTATAAGGATTGATAAAATTTGTTATACCGGTCATAAACGTCACTTGATTAATCTGGTTCTTGATTAAACCAACGTTTTAAAGTAGTTCACTGTAACTTAATAGTTAGAATAGATTAGGTTGCATATTTTGTATGAATTTACTTACCGTCTCTCATTGTTGTGAAATCTAAAAAAGTTTCTATCTGAGTCGTATCTTGTGGTAGAAAGACATCCGTACACGGAACAGTATCTAACCATCTTTGGAATACAAAACTATTATTTCCGTTACACTGGGAAACATGCGCGCGCCATAACCGCTAAGCGTACGCTAAATGTGGCCCACAATCTGGCGCGAAGTGTGACGTATGTCGGACTGGGGAAGGGAGTAGAATGTCCATTCTGTATGTAGTACTATTATATATTCTGTTCTAAGACGGTAAGTAAATTAATAGTTAGGAGTGTCCGAGCTGTGCTTTTGTGCCAACAATTTTTTTTAAAGAGTCTTGGCATGGAAGCAAGTTCTTCAGCCGAAATCGTAATACCTGTTGGTGTAGTCCACAAAACAGGATTTTCCTAAATGATGGGTAAATATTAACTTGTTTAATGAGAACTTTTTTTTATTCTAAACTAATTTATTCAAACTGACGCAGCATCTGGTTCTTTTGTCGTCATATGGAATTCTCAAAACGGTCATGTGTCTAATTTTGTGTCACTTTTAGGGTACAGGTAATATGACAAATCAACTGATGTAATCACTAATTTAGTCTCTTTCTAGAGCAGCGCCATAAAATAACAAGTTCAAGTTACATCAGAAAATACATACCCCTTCTTTACTTCGTGCGATTGGGTTAAATTATTACAAGCGAAGAAACCAAATTATAACAAAACTTAAAATTTCTGAGTTCAGTACGACAAACCTAAATGAACATGACGAAAAAAGTAACTATCACCCCCAATAGGCTGCCAGTGCCACCACCCATGCTATGTTCAATTACAGCCTTGTCGTAATGTCTCAGATAGCGACAGAAAAATATTATGAGAAAGAATTATGCACTTCATATAAGTCCTTTTCTATTATAGGTCTCTTTATTTCCTGGCAGGGCTTTAAATGAGACAAGAATTAGAAATCACTTACAGCTTACAAGTACAATATTCATATGTAGGGCGTGGCAAAAGTAATCACCCGATGTTCGTTTGCTGTTTTTGTTTAAATAATGAAAGTCTTTCGTTCTGCTTGTAAAATATGTTTATTAAATCTATTTGAATTTTTACCATCAAGTCATGAAAAATAAGTTTGGTCAAGTGGTTGATTCATAATTTATTTATATAGCTTTTTCATTTTCTTCTTCTTAGCAAGTGGATACTCGAGTCGAGCATTTTCATTATTTATGATGATGTGCACTGGGGGCCAGATTTAAACCTTTCAAAGTTCTTTTTATGGGGTTTTTTGAAATTGTAGGTTAACCAGTTTCAGACTCCACATGGACAGCGCTTTTGCTTTGTCGCCCGAAGTTCTAGCAAGAGTGATGAAAAATCCCACACAAATAAAATTAGAGCATCTATTATTTCACCTATATTTAAAAAATAAATGTTTTCTTCTTAGTAAGTGGATTTTTCGAGAGAACAGAATAAGCCCGGGTGTCAGAGTTTTGAAACCGCATAGTAGAACAGCTTTTAGGCTTCTGGCATTGTTTCAAAGACAGCGGTTTGGACCAACCGACCAACGGGCGTCACGTGCACTTCGAAGCACGGAAGGCTTTTTCTTTTCAGAGAATCAGGTGATTCATACTGCAATGATCCATCCAAACTAGGGGAAAACCTCATAAAGTGATAAAATGACAAATACCAACTTTGTGTTCCCCCCTGCGAATCGAACCCAGGACCTCCGGATCAGGAGCCCATAGCACAAACATTTTTAGGATTTATGTATTATATTGATTTAAAGTTGGGGAAGGGGAAGTTGATAAATTGTATCTAGCAACCCTGTCTGTCACGTCAATTCTGTTCCGTCTGTGGTCAAGTTAGATATTTGTCGAAAATCGAATAAAAATCGTTTTTGTGGCTTTATTACTGTATTAACACATTATTTTCCCGAAAAAGAAAAATATTACATAATAGCAGACTTCGAAAAAGACATTAAATACATTAAATAGCATCAATTTGTAGTTTTGTGTTAGATTATTTGGAGACCTCAAAATGTCCAGCGATACCACTAAAAACGTAAGTAATTTTATTTGAATTTTACTATTTAAAGATTTTATTAATTTATGCAGTAATAGTAATTTAAAGAATCTCGTGTAAACTGCCTGTTGGCCATTGAAGTATTGACCTGAATGTCGACAGGAAAGTGAGTCAGAAGGCATTCGCTTCGACGCTTGTGTCTATTTATAATACATTTGTTTGTTATGCGTGCCGGCGTGGAGCCTCTGAATGCCTCGATACAGTTATGGGATGTATGTGTGTCATTGTTTTCGAATTTCATTAGATAATTTATCAACAATCACTTTCATGTTTCCACTGTGGACCTATTTTCGTGTGCAGTCTGGTATATATCGTAATTCGTAAAGGTTCTGCTGATACTTTTCAAAAGAATCGAAAATCACATTGCAATTACTCTAGTTAAGTCTTCCAAAAAAAGGTTTCCAATATTGTATGCGGCAAATATGTGATTTTTGTGTGTAAATATGTTATTCACTAGGATTAAACAAGTATTGTATGACCAGTGTTATCTTGTTTAGTAGTTATCAGGACCTGTAACGGGAGTGTGCTCATTAAAGACTGTCAGTATGGTGGTAATTAGTTTATCAACACTCTATTGTGATATGTTTAAATAGCCTACTTACTTTGTCTGTTATACCTAGTTATTTACTCTTTGTAGCTCATTTGGAGTTTTTACAGATGGTATAAGAAGGTTAATGTGGTATTTTCTAGGTACAGCTGATTAAGACACCTAGTTTTCAAAGTTATATTATTGTTAGAATCCAAAACACACTTGCTCAATGTCTAAGCGAACTATTACAAATGAGACGTCTGAGAGATGCACATATGTGGGACAACATATAAATATACAAAATTTTAAAGGCTTAAAAGGCCTCAATAATATATATATATAATAAAAATTGTTAGCATCTCTTGTAGCTTAAAATTGAGATAATATTAAGACAATAATATAATTAAAATCAATCTTGTATGTTTCTGTGCACCTCTTAGCACCCTGTAACACATCTTTTTGTCTGCTTGGACATATTCATGGCCTAACTGCAGGACCAATTGTGGGGTATCAAGTAACTTGGATTTTTAATATGATGCCCATTGTAAAAAAATATATTACTCTATGATAGGAGGAGGGTAACAAGACACTAAGAGGGAGAAATTACTTGATAAATGGCAATTAGTTCTGAATATAACAAAATAAACAATTCATCTATAAACAATTTTATTTTATGATGAATTCACAAAGTATACTTAAATGGTTTAAAGAACTTGAATATAAAAGCAGTCTAAACTAAGGTAAATATTTTTGATAAATTGGAAAGGAGGTTTCCATCCTACAATCTTCTTGAATTTATCCGAGTTGGGGTTGCCAGGAGCAATATTGCACAGGGTATTCTAGTTTGGGTTCCTGAATCCCAGCACAATAATGAACAAACAGCATTACAAACAACACTATGAATTCCATGTTACTTAAGTTTGTTTATAGAGTAAATAAAGAGTCTATTTTAATCTGCTGTACCTGCCTTATCATCTATCAGACAGCTAACGATTGAAATGCACACATTAGTAGACACAGAGAAATAATAGAAAAGACAATATAATGAATAGCATAACACCAGAAAGTCAAGATCAATCGATTGATTATTAAAACTCGCGTTTTCGCGGCCAGAGAGCGTGGCGAATCAATCGTGCGTGCAGTATTCGTGCCAATGTCTCTGTACATAGCATCTCAATCCAGCCCGATAAACCTGCTCATTGAACATTGCTCCACTATGGCTGGAATGGTCACCCCCGCTATACCACCGAGGAAACCTATTTGGAAGGTAAGTTTGGGATTGCAATGTTGCATAGTATCTGTGTAATAAGTATTTTGAAAGGTAGATGTAAGAATAATGAGTACTGCGCATTCTCACTGTAAGTTATTGAGTAGGTATGCTAGTTAATCACCTTACCGACGGCGATGACAAAATTACTCTTGCATTTAATGCTGCCAATACTAGTCGAGCCACACTCAGTACAAGCTCCCGCCGGCGGGGTCGCGGAGGTCCCTCCTTTGCTCCCCACTTTGGGGTTTACCGGCACGTACCGGGAGAGAATCTCTCTCCGATAAGGAGTTCCCAAGGCAACGCCATAAGCCGAGGTTCGAGCCCTAGTGGGCGCCCTTAGGCAGTTGCCATTCTATTTAAGGGTGTAGATTGCGTGTAGCCCGCCTTAGCCCGGTGACGCATTATATACACTTTGTAGTATGGTGCAAACAGGTCCATTCAAAAAAAAAAAAAGCTAGTTAATCAGAATACCTAAATCTTGCCGCAAGTAAGGCTTGAATCCGCGACATTCGGAATCCCAGGCAAGGTTTGCAATAACATAGTTGGCGGCGATGGCACAGCATTTCAAAGGTTGCAGGTTCAGACGCCATCCCGTGGCGTTCTTTATTCATACTTATTTAATTAATTACTTCATGCTTCATGGAACCAAACGCTAGATGGCGCGTAAGTTACGCGCCGTTAGGGAGCTAAGCGACTTTTTCAACTCAGAATATTTCTGCGTCGATGGAAAGACACGTAGCGTCAGCGATAATCTTTAGTTAGTCGTGCCGTAATATTTCATCATCAGCAGCCTTCATTAGTCCACTGGACATGTCGTGAAGCCTTTCCTATGGCACGCCACTCAGCTTGGTCTTTAGCCGTTCTCATCCAATCCCTACCCGGTTTCTTATGAACATCAACGCCCCATTTAGTTTCAAGACGTCCTACACTACGTTTGGTCGTGATATTTAGCTGGTTGAAATTCTCTAACAGTCCAGCGGTCAGTGGCCTGACCTACTAACAGATACACGCGCAATGCATAATAAGGTCAAGTTTAGCTGGTGGCTAGAATTTTCGCTCAATAACTAGTGCGTTTTGTGTATGTCGCAAGGTACCGCATAGTATGCAATCCATTATCTAAAGCGGCAATTCGGCGAGGAAACGACCTAACTCTTAAGTAAAACTATTGCCGCCCCTTTCTTAAGTAGGGACTTATTTAAGTCGTGTCATTTGCAACGCTGAATTGACCTCAGAATCTGGCTAGTAGAAGCGATGCGGTTAGTCTCGACACAAGTCTCGCGAGGCATGGCAATGCCGTTATGATAATGAATAATTAGCGTGCATTAGTTGCGTGTGTTTAATTTTAAAGTACGTGTTATCTTCTTCTTAGCGTGTTGATGGAATACGAGTTGTTACAAATTAGTGCGTGTTATATCATAGAATTTATTAAAAGTCTTTGTTGATAATAATACAATATAGTCTAAAAAATATGTCGGTTAAGGTACAGTTGACCACGAAGGAGAAAGGGGACCAGGATAGCTCCAAATCGATGATATTTTCTAGGGTGTGTGTAATCTTATGATACCTGAATTTCGTCAATAATTAGATCTAGATCAGTGATATTGTAAACTTTTAATGGTTTACTTGTTCTTTATTTTTATTTTAGGTGGATTTTACTTCGACGTTTCGCCCATATTAGCTCGTGTGGCTGGTGCGATCGGGCTCGCCTGTTTATTGTTTAATAATATAGTTTAGTGATAGGCAGAGCGTATATAGCATATCTTCCATGCTGGCCTGGGAGTGCGAGAAAAACATAGAATGTGCCAGCTGAATTTCCTCCCGAGCATGCTGTAAAAACCAGCTAAGGGATCTTAAGGTTTCAGTTTATTATCATTTAGGGGATGGGCTGAGAACTTGTCACTACAGCAATATACGTACAAACCTTTCTTGGATGGCCCTCCAGACTTTGTCAGACGTGGCGGAACGGCCTTTGTTTAAGGCGTGATTATATGTATGTACGTAGATCAGTAATCATCACATACCACTTTTTCACCTTTGCTGCAGTTTTCCAACCTGGAGACGCCAGGGTACGTGGGGTTTGCGAACCTGCCGAACCAGGTCCACCGCAAGTCCGTGAAGAAGGGCTTCGAGTTCACCCTCATGGTGGTGGGAGAGAGTGGGCTCGGCAAGTCGACCCTGGTCAACTCTCTGTTCCTGACCGACCTGTACCCTGAGAGGGTCATTCCCGATGCTACTGGTGAGTACATTTTGTAGAATGTTTATTTTTAGTACACTAGCAACCCATGCTGGCTTAGGAGCGAGAGAAAAACGTGGAATGTGCCTTGTGCCAGCTGCATTTCCTCCCGGGCATGCTGTAAAAAACAGCTAAAGGATCCGAGGGTTTTAGTATTTTGTAATTTAGGCGATGGGCTGACGACCTGTCACTACAGCAATATACCTACTTTGTCAGATGTGGCGGAACGACCTTTTTTAAGGTCGTTTACGCTCTGCCTACCCCATTAGAGATACAGGCGTGTTTATATATGTATAGCAAGCCAAGGGCCAAGGCCAAGTGCTATTATGATGGGATGTAGATTTTTACTATAAGTACGATTAACAGACATGCGCATTACGATATGCGCAATGAAGAGTTATTATGAGCTAACGACCCAATGATTTCGCTGCGTCATAGTTATACCAGGTGTAAGGGACAGCGTCCCGCAAACTGAGAGGGGTTGCTCAGTCAACGACACTGAACAACTTTCACCAGGAAATTCTTTCAGGAAGTGAAAAAGAAAATTGCTCTTCCATACAAAATGTCCACCTCGATCAGACAATTTGTATGGAAAATTGGCTCTTCCATACAAAATGTCCACGTTGATCAGACAATTTGTATGGAAAAGACTTTTTTTTTCTCTTGCTGAAAGAGTTTCCTGGTGGAAGTTGTTCAGTGTCGTTGGCTGAGTAACCTCTCAGTTTGCGGGCCGCTGTCCCTACACCCTGTATATTTTAACTTCTATCCTAAAGAGAAAAACTATGTGCGTTTGTCTGTTACTCTAAACAAAAATACTAGTCGTTACCCCACGAAAATATAACCACGAGAAAACTTAGGCTGCCTTAGTCTCTACTATAGAATGCATTCACGTTTACAGAAAAGACGAACCAGACCGTCAAACTAGACGCGTCGACAGTAGAGATTGAAGAGCGTGGTGTCAAGCTGCGGTTGACCGTCGTCGACACCCCTGGCTATGGAGACGCCATTAACAACACCGACTGCTTCCGAGTAAGAACCTCGTCTTAGCCATAGACCTCTCTCTTCCTATATACTATAGGATTTCGAACCAGACAGTAAAACTTGACGCATCGACAGTAGAGATTGAAGAGCGTAGCGTCAAGCTGCGATTGACCGTCGTCGACACCCCTGGCTATGGAGACGCCATTAACAACACCGACTGCTTCCGAGTAAGAACCTCGTCTTAGCCATAGACCTCTCTCTTCCTATATACTATAGGATTTCGAACCAGACAGTAAAACTTGACGCATCGACAGTAGAGATTGAAGAGCGTAGCGTCAAGCTGCGATTGACCGTCGTCGACACCCCTGGCTATGGAGACGCCATTAACAACACCGACTGCTTCCGAGTAAGAACCTCGTCTTAGCCATAGACCTCTCTCTTCCTATATACTATAGGATTTCGAACCAGACAGTAAAACTTGACGCATCGACAGTAGAGATTGAAGAGCGTAGCGTCAAGCTGCGATTGACCGTCGTCGACACCCCTGGCTATGGAGACGCCATTAACAACACCGACTGCTTCCGAGTAAGAACCTCGTCTTAGCCATAGACCTCTCTCTTCCTATATACTATAGGATTTCGAACCAGACAGTAAAACTTGACGCATCGACAGTAGAGATTGAAGAGCGTGGCGTCAAGCTTCGATTGACTGTCGTCGACACCCCTGGCTATGGAGACGCCATTACCAACACTGACTGCTTCCGGGTAAGAACCTGATCGTCCCAGCCATAGACCTCTCTCTTCCTAAATACTATAGGATAGGATCTTGAACCAGACAGTAAAAACTAGACGCAGCGACAGTAAAGATTGAAGAACGTGGTGTCAAGCTGCGATTGACCGTCGTCGACACCCCTGGCTATGGAGACGCTATTGACAACACCGATTGCTTCCGGGTAAGTCCTAGATATCCACTGTAGGACTTATGGTTCCTTCTAGGATATCCATGATGATCGGTTCAGATCGTGGAGGTTTATCGTGAAGGATCTACGCAGCGTCTTAAGTTCCGCGGCTGCCACTCGAAAACTTTCGACGGACTTGATGGACAGTTAATATTTTGACTAAAAACAGACTGATTTGATTATGAATATATCAAAACGTCCAATAGGCAGACCACCAGCCATATGGACCGATGATATAGTGGCGATCGCGGGGAAACAGTGGGTGCAAGAGGCACAGGACCGGTGTAGGTGGCGATCAAAAGAAGAGGCCTATACTCAGCAGTGGGTAGATGTAGGCTGAAATGATGATGATGATGATATCACTTATTCCTTATCTATCCCACAGTCGATAATCCAGTACATCGACGAGCAATTCGAGCGCTTCCTTCGCGACGAGAGCGGACTAAACCGGCGCAACATCGTCGACAACCGCATACACTGCTGCTTCTACTTCATATCGCCGTTCGGACACGGGTGAGCGCAGTAATGTAGTCAATCATACCATACCAGTCGCTGGAATAAGTAGTCTTTTAGATATACTCTTGATATTAATCTAGGTCAGAATCGATAGTTGAGCAAACTTATTCAAAAGAAGTATATTTTCAAGGAGATCAGGGTTGTATGTATTCGGAAATACTTTACCTCATTGTGTATATATATACAGGGTGGCCCAAAGAGTGACGTCCAAAGGAAAAATTTTGATTCCTTAGGTCAAGGGGTAGCCAAATCACCCCCATGTATGTTCAGCGATTTTTAGTAGTTTAGGAGTTATGAATATTTTTGCTAATTTTCTAAGAAAATTGACCTCAGTGGATTAATTATTTTTTATTATTTTTTTGGGTAACTTTTTTTTATTTTTTTTTATTTTTGTGACATCCTCTTAAATTGTTCTTTTAACCATAAAAGTTTCAGCTTCCTAGCTGTAATGTAAGTTAGTTATTTTTTTTATCGAAAGTTCGAATTTTACGATCGAGCTAGTCTGCTCTGAATTTTCAACTTGAAATTAAAAATTGAAAAAGATAATCTCATGGTCCCTTATTAATTTTAAAAACTCCGCAAGGTTTCAAAATTACATAAAAATAAAAATTAACTATTGCTTAATGGGGTATTATTTGCAGAAAACAGCCTTCAAAGGTACTTGGGTGGAAATTACCTAATTAGTAAATTATTTCAGAAAGTTGAAAGATTCCTGTTATGTCATTACTAAGGACTAATTAAGTTAGAAAATGTATCAAATTAAAGGGAAAATATAATTATTTACTAAAAAATGTTATTTAAGTTACATTTTTGAATGAAAATTCTTAGTAAAATGTTTTAGTGTGAGTTGTAAGATTTATGAGACAATTGTATTATTAATAATGAGTAAATAAACTCGGATAATTCTTTTACACATTTACTCACAATAAATTTTATAAAATGGCGACCTCCCACAGCACTACACAACCTACATCTACGCAAGAAATTTTCTTTAAGTCGCCTAAACGCTTCTCTGTTTCCTCTAACGACATTTCCGGCCTCTCCAATTCGCTGTCTTAGCTCCTCTTCATTTAACGATTCTCGGGCGTAAGCTATGTCCTTGTAATAACCCCAAATAAAAAAATCAATCGGATTTAGGTCAGGCGATCGTGGAGGCCATCTGATTGGACCGTTTCGTCCGATCCACCTGTTGGGATACGTTTCATTCAAATGATTACGCACTTGTGCTGCGTAGTGGCATGGTGCACCGTCATTTTGGAAAACCATGTGTCTTCGTAAATCGAGGTTGACTTCCTCCAATAACAAGGGAAGATCATTTTCGAGAAACAATTTGTATGTCTCGCCATTGAGCCTCGGCGGCAATTCGAACGGCCCGATCTTTCTCCATTCAGTATGCCCGACCACATGTTGACGCTAAAGCGATGCTGGAACCTAGTACCTCTGTTCAAGTGGGGATTCTCTACTGCCCAGTGGTGGGTGTTATGAATATTAAATATTCCTGTGCGCTCAAAACGCGACTCGTCAGTCCACAAAACTTTTTCGAAAAATCCCGGGTCGTCTCTCTCCATCCTTAACATAGTCTGGCAAAAATCAACTCTCTGTTGGTAATCAGCAGGCATTAGAGCTTGAACCCGTTGAATGTGATATGCATGGTACCCTTCGACTTTCAATATTCTTTGGATTGATGTTCTGGGGATGTTCAAATTGCGAGCCATTATTCTTGTACTTGTTGAAGGGTGCTCAGCTACTTCGTCCAATACGAGGTTTCGACGGCCCGGATCAACTATTGGGATACCTTCACGCCTGCCTTCTCGACCAGGAATGCGGCCTGCCATCAAAGTGTTGTGTGTGTTAATAAAAACACGATGGTCGGGAAACCTATTAGGCTGCGGTCCTCCACGGCGTTGAAGTTGCTCCCGATAAAGTCTTGCCGCTTCATGGCCGTTGCCTTGAGCAACTCCATAAAAATAATGCATTTCTGCATATTCGGCCAACGTGTAGTTCATACTCGTAATAATAATAATCTGTGATTTGCTTCCATGCTGGACTGGGAGCGAGAGAAAAACATAGCATGTGCCAGCTGCATTTCCTCCCGGGCATGCTGTAAAAACCAGCTAAGGGATCCGAGGGTTTCTGTATATTGCAATTTAGGCGACAGGCTGACAACCTGTCACTACAGCAATATACCTACAAATCTATCATAAACAACCCTCAAAACTTTGTCAGACGTGGCGGAACTACCTTTGTTTAGGTCATGTACGCTCTGCCTACCCCATTAGGGATAAAGGCGTGATTATATGTATGTATGTATGTGATTTGAAAGAAAACCACGACACGACTATCGATTTTACAAATTCTGCCTGTCTTTTTATTTCCTTCAAATTTTATTTTTCTAGATAGTATTTCTGTCCATCAGTCATTGTTTGCCAGCCAGCACCTCAGCCAGCCAGCGTCATTGAACATAAAAGATCACAACACTTTCCAAGTCATCAAAATCCAAGTTGATAAAGCAAAGTCTTAAATACAAGCACAAGTAATCTAATTACAAAAAGAAGGCAGCAAGGTCCGTGGGCAAAGCAAAGTTTGTTTTCGTGGTAAGATAATCACCAAGAAGCAAACAAACTGCTACCGGAAAAAAAACAGGGTGGCATGATCAACTCGCACTTTTAAATGAGGGTAGTTCAACATGCTCACCTTACCGCTCCAGTAAATTCGCGACTGCGACTCTCATTCAACTCAAAGTAATGTCTCGGAGTGGGTCATGCATTTATTATCTTAATGTTATGTTATGTCTATCAAAACCATACGTGCTTAGACTCAACTTTAAACATAGTTGCTATCTCCCTCACACCTCTTCTCCGCTAATTGACAATAAATTTAAGTAAACCAATAAAACGAACGAACTGCAATAAATGAACTTTTGTAAATTCCACCCAAGTACCTTTGAAGGCTGTTTTCTGCAAATAATACCCCATTAAGCAATAGTTAATTTTTATTTTTATGTAATTTTGAAACCTTGCGGAGTTTTTAAAATTAATAAGGGACCATGAGATTATCTTTTTCAATTTTTAATTTCAAGTTGAAAATTCAGAGCAGACTAGCTCGATCGTAAAGTTCGAACTTTCGATAAAAAAATAACTAACTTACATTACAGCTAGGAAGCTGAAACTTTTATGGTTAAAAGAACAATTTAAGAGGATGTCATAAAAATAAAAAAAAATAAGAAAAAGTTATCCTAAAAAATAATAAAAAATAATTAATCCACTGAGGTCAATTTTCTTAGAAAATTAGCAAAAAAATTCATAACTCCTAAACTACTAAAAATCGCTGAACATACATGGGGGTGATTTGGCTACCCCTTGACCTAAGGAATCAAAATTTTTCCTTTGGACGTCACTCTTTGGGCCACCCTGTATATTTTATACTTTACACCGCATTTCAACCAGATCTTAACCGCAAATACTAAGTATCAATATTATGTGTCGCCAGTCACATATACGATTCTTGCAAGATCAGGATGGTTTTATTAGTATTTATTATTACTTTATTGTATTTCTTGCTAGACGGAAATATTACGTGGATTTTATTTGGGTGTGAGTTGCTTATGTTTATTAGTATGTGAAAATGGTACTGGCGATTATGTTAAAGTTTAAGGGTGTTTAGATATTTCTATCTCGATCACGCTTCTACCACTGGGCGGCGGATCTGGTTAGACCTCGGGAATAGGCTACTTCATACCCCGGGCAAACCAGCTAGTAAAATACATACATATAATCACGCCTTTATTGGTTTGGTCATGTTGAGAGGATGGATGAAAAGAGATTAACCAAACAGATATACATGGCGAGTGTGAGTGGGAATGTTGGAAGGGGAAGACCTTGACGAACGTACCGCGATCAAATCGGGGACGTTCTAGGAAAAGGTCAGGTCAGGAGTACCCTAAACCGACGAGCGTGCATGAAAAGATTGATGAATGTAGATGAAGCGAAAGAAGTTTGCAAGGATCGTAGCAAATGGAAGGATGTGATCTCTGCCTACCCCTCCGGGAAAGAGGCGTGACGTTATGTATGTATGTATGTATTCATCCCTATTGGGGTAGCCACAGCGCAAACGACCCCAACAAAGGTCGATCCGCCATGTCTGACAAAGTTTTGGGGTTTAAGATAGATCTGTATATTGCTGTTGTAACAGGTTGTCAGCCCGTCGCCTAAACCGCAATATACAGAAACCCTCGGATCTCCTAGCTGGTTTTTACAGCATGCCCGGTTTATCTCGCGCCCAGTTCAGCATGGAAGTCAAAAAGCTAGTATTCAATGTAATCTTACGTCTCCAGGCTGAAACCCCTGGACATTGAGTTCATGAAGCAGCTCCATAACAAGGTGAACATCGTGCCGGTGATCGCGAAGGCCGACTGCCTCACCAAGAAGGAGGTGCAGCGGCTCAAGTCCCGGGTCATGGAGGAGATTGAGAGGGAGGGCATCAAGATCTACCCGCTGCCTGACTGCGACAGCGACGAGGACGAGGACTACAAGGAACAGGTGAGGGAAAATAGCGGGGGCAGAGTTCAGTTCAAAAGGGAGGTTGTGAAAACCAACTGTCCCTTATAGTGTGCTAAAATATAGGCCTTTGATATAGTTTTTCTGACGACCTCTACAGAGACCGAAAGTGTGCCAATAGGCCACTGACATGGTTTTTGTGACGACCACGGATAAAGACAACGATCAGGAGCGATAGTGTGCTAATAGGTCTCTGACATGGTTTTTGCGACGACCGCTATCAAAGGCAGCGACTGAAACCGACAATTAGGTGATTCAGCCTGCATTGGCCTAACGGAACTGGGGAAAGTCTCGCAAAGAGACCCTAAATAAATGAGTGAGATGGTGTCTGTGATCGCGAAGTCCGACTGTCTCACCAAGAAGGAGGTGCAGCAGCGGCTCAAGTCCCGGGTCATGGAGGAGAGGGCATCAAGATCTACCCGCTGCCTGACTGCGACAGCGACTAGGACGAGGACTACAAGGAACAGGTGAGGGAAAATAGCGGGGGCAGAGTTCAGTCCAAAAGGGAGGTTGTGTAAACCATCTGTCCCCAATAGTGTGCTAATTTGGCTCTGACGTGGTTTTTGCGACTATCACTATCATATACACCCACCGGGACCGACAGTGTGCTATCTAAGTCCACTTTCCGATGACCACTAAGAAAGAGAAAGCGACTAAGAATGAGAATTAGGTAATTGGGCCTGCATTGTCCAAACCAAACTGGGTAAAATCTTTTGGGAGCAGTCAGGTGATTGCATTCTGATGTTGTCCTGAAATGCGTTCCGTTTTATGTTTTTTAGATTTTGGGATACCCGGGGCCCTTCATGGTCTGTGGTGGCATCCTTACGTATCGACTGCCTCCGTAGTCTAGTGGCTAGTGCTATGGACTCCCGATCCGGAGATCCTGGGTTCGATTCTAGGATTTGTGTTTTTTTTCCCAGTTGCTGGCTGATTCACCTGATTGTCCGAAAAGAAAAAGTTTCGTGCTTCGGTGGGTACGTTAAGCCGTCGGTACCGGTCACTGTCTTTGATAGTGGTCGTTACTCAAACCATGTCAGAGGCCTGATAGTTGTGCTACTAGGCGGTGCTGATACCACGGTTCATCGGGTCCATAGACTCGATACACCCACTCAACAGAAGAAGAATATTGCTATCATCAATAACTTGTTTGCGTGTTTCGTCTCCAGGTCCGTCAGCTGAAAGCGGCGGTCCCGTGGTTCGATTCCAGGATTTGTGATTTTTTTCCCCAGTTTGGTTAGGACATTGCAGGCTGCACCTGATTGTCCGAAAAGAAAAAGATTCGTGCTTCGGAGGGCACGTTAAGCCGTCGGTCCCGGTCACTGTCTTTGATAGTGGTCGTTACTCAAACCATGTCATAGTTGTGCTACTAGGCGGTTTAAAAACGTCTGACACCAGGGTTCATCGGGGCCATAGACTCGATAGCCACTCGACAGAAGAAGAATATTGCTATCATCAATAACTTGTTACAGTGTATTGTAATTTAGGCGATGGGCTGACAACCTGTCACTATAGCAATACATATTACAATCTAAAATTGCCCTCAATTTTTGTCAGACGTGGCGGAAGCGCCTTTTACGAGGCGTTAAACGCTCTGCCTATCCCGTAAGGGATAAAGGCGTGATTTATGTAATAACTTGTTTGCGTGTTTCGTCTCCAGGTCCGTCAGCTGAAAGCGGCGGTCCCGTTCGCCGTGTGCGGCGCGGGACAGCAGCTGGAGGTGAGGGGGCGGCGGGTGAGGGGGCGGCTGTACCCGTGGGGGGTCGTGGAGGTCGAGAACCCGGAACACTGCGACTTCATCAAGCTGCGCACCATGCTCATGTACGTATCTATTATATTAATATTGAGTGTAAAAAATACTATGAAAATACAATGTTCCAGCTGCCCTTCCTCCGAGGGGATTCGAGGGTTGCAGTGTATTGTGGTTTGGGCGATGGGCTGACAACCTGTCACTACAGCAATACAAATCATTACAATCTAAAATTTGCCCTCAATTTTTGTCAGACGTGGCGAAAGCGCCTGTTACGAGGCGTTTTACGCTCTGCCTACCCCGTAAGGGATAAAGGCGTGATTTTATGTATGTATGTATGTAAAAAATACTGATCAGTCTATATCGGGTGTAAGGGACAGCGAACTGATTGGGGTTGTTCAGTCAACCACGCTGAACAACTTCCAGCAGGAAATTCTTTCAGGAAGTGAAAAAAAAATGTCCTCAATCTGACAATTTGTATGGAAAAACCATTCTTTTTTTCTTTTCCTAAAAAAAACCTGCTGATAGTTGTTCAGTTTCATTGACTGAGCAACCCCTATCAGTTTGCAGGACGCTGTACCTTACATCCCGTAGAATATCCTAGACATGAAACTAAGCAACTTTCCTTCCCCCAAGGAAAGGTCGGAAAAAGGAATGGTGAAGTATGAACAAAATGGGACTCCAATACAAATAAGATTAGAAAAGATAAGAATATACTTTATTGCACAGAAAAGACACAAGAGAAAACAAAATAAAATGAAATATATAGTAGCACAAATAGGCGGCCTTATTGCTAAGCAACAATTTCTTCCAGGCAACCTTAGGGTACAGGAAAACGAAAGTAAATAGTGCCAGTTGCTTGATTAATTTTGTATGGGAGGCAATTCCTTCTACATCCAATATAATACTACGTGGTTGCGATGTCGGATACTAAAGTTCCAGTACTTAACCAAAGACTTTACCTATGTCAAGAAAGAAGCCAGCTTAATAACACATTTTCTCCACAGCACCCATATGCAGGATCTGCAAGAAGTGACCCAGGAGGTCCACTACGAGAACTACCGCTCCGAGCGACTCGCGCGCAACGGACAAGTGCCCAAGCGACACACGTAAGGACTTCGTTTATACTTGTAACATTTAAAGAGCTGAAGATTAAGGCCATTTCTCTGAGTGACGACGGATGCAAAAAGGATAGCTCTCCGCTTGGTCAGATTGTGACCAGGAGGGACCAATATTGAAGTGTACATTTTGCACAACTCCTTTCAGTTTCCGGGACACCCGTCCCTTACACCCTGTACATACCTCGTAAGTGTTCAACTCGTGGTGAACTGACTTACAAAAAAAACTATCGATTGTTAATGTCTCCAATTATTTGTTAATTATTTTTTTGTTTTTATAGTTCTACGGAGAGTGGTCTGAGCGAGGGCGACACTAACGGCCACGCCAACGGATCCGAAGACCCCAACGAGCGAGAGAGGGCGCTCATTGAGAAGGTACACAATTCTACACTTTATACATTCCTAACTTTAGATTACACCAGATATTTTACACTTAAAACTAAACTTGTTCAAACTTGGCCCTGCAAATTTAATCTGATATTAAAAATATTATAATTCGACTTCACGCCTGAATCGCTGAAACGTCTGAGTTGCGTTACTTAACCCAAAAGGCATACAACAAAATTCGTACAAACCGAAGGGCGTGATTAATTCCGTCTTTTCAGAATCAGCCATAGGTATTTATTTATTGGTTCATTAACATTTAGTATAAACAACCATTGATGGCGTTTTTAACAATAATAGTTCGTCTTATATACTCAACAGTTATAGATAAACACAACATTCTTAGAATAATTGAGCAACATTAGTTAAAATTTAAAGTAGGTAGTTAGTTATTCATTATGTATGTGTCTATTTCCAAAATTATTTAACAAAGTATCCAGTCCCTCTCTCTACAGTGTTAATGACATCATTTAACATACAAATTCCTTTTTTTTTAAATAAGTAACTGAATGTTTTGTGCTTAGGAGGCGGAGTTGCGTCGTATGCAAGAGATGTTGGAGCAAATGCAGCGTCAGATGAAACTGCAGGCTGCGCCCGCGCCGCAGCAGACCGCATAGTGCACGACCACACACGCACAGGTACATTATATACATACATACATGACAGGGGACTGCCTCCGTGGTCTAGCGGTCTGAGCCATGGAATCTCGACCCGGAGGTCCCGGGTTCGATTCCCGGCGGGGGACAATGACTTTGTGTTGTTGTTTCTAGTTTGGTTAGGACATTGCAGGCTGATCACCTGATTGTCCGAAAAGTAAGATGATCCATGCCGTCGGATGGGCATGTAAATAGTCGGTCCTGCGCCTGATTTCTCTCTGGTCGTATCAGTCAGTCTGTCCCATCAGAATAAGACATTGAGGGAACAGAGAGTGCACCTGTGTGTAGCGCAAACACTTGGTTACTAAAAACAAGTCCTGCGCAGTTGGCCCATCTCCGGGAGATTGGCCGCCATCACCGAAAATCGTGGGGAGGACTATTATTATTACATACATACATACATATAATCACGGCTTTATCCCTAATGAGGTAGGCTTAGCGCAAACGACCCAAAAAAGGTCGTTCCGCCACGTCTGACAAAGTTCTAAGGGTCATTTAACGATAGATTTGTAGGAAAGTTGTCAGCCCATCGCATAAATTGCAATATACTGAAACCCTCGTATCCCTTTGCTGGTTTTTACAGCTTGCCGGGGGGAAATGCAGCTGGCACATTCTATGTTTTGCTCTCGCTCCCAGTCCGGCATGAAAGAAGTATTTTATATTACCTTACTCATAATGCCGGGTGTAAGGGACAGCGTCCCGCAAACAGATAGGGGTTTTTCAGTCAAAGGAACTAAACAACTGTCAGCAGGTTTTTTTTCAGGAAGTGTAAATAAATATTGATCATCCCAAACAAAATGACCACCTCAATCAGATACTTTGTATGGAAAATATAGTTTTTTCGCTTCTTGAAAGAAATTCCTGGTGATAGTTGTTCAGTTTCATTGACTGAGCAACCCCTCGTTTGCGGGACGTTGTTCCTTACACCCGGTATAGAAACTATTTTTTTTGCATAAAATGAATATGAATTCCACTTTCGGCGAACCGTGCCGCTGCTTACCTTGGTTAAGTTACTATTTGTTTGGTTATAGAACGTGTAACAGAAAGGGTTTATGCACCCGAAAAGATATGAACCAGCTCATGAAACTGAACAACTTTCCCAAAGGAACATAGATCGAAAATCTAAAAAAAGAAGTGTGACTCCCCATACTACACGCGCTATCAGCTGATGCACTTTGTATGGAAGGTCAAACTTTTTTTTCTTATTTTGAACTATGTTCTTTGAGGAAGTTGTTCAGTTTCATGGGCTGGTTCATATTCTTTCCGATGCACCCTTTCTGTTACACGTTGTACATTAGCACTGACTGTATGTAATTTGTTTGTAGCTGAGCCAGCCTGCTCAGTGGTCGTGCGCGTGTGTCGTGGTGAGCGCAGTCACTAGCGCGGTCCTGCGCGCTATACCCTACTGCCTGCTCACCGCATAAACAACCACAATAGTACTAGACGACTACACCTAAACATTCTCTGGTAACTTGTAGACTTCAAGCCATTCATAGATCCTAGTAGATCCAGAAGAATATTTACTAAGCATCGGAACCTGTTCATGAAAATTCAACCAGAAAATTGAACAATTGACTAAAATGCGACGATACAAAAGAACGTAAGTTAAAATTCCATTTTAACATTCCAGAATTGTATTCATTCCAGTATTTCGTTACTAACAGTATTAACATAAACGTTTAGTCTACAATTTATCAGGGAATGTTCGACGGTATCCAATCTTTAACATTCTCAACAATATCATGGAGATTATTTTATCATTTTATGACAATAACATTCGAATAACTTATAATTGTAATAAAATTTTTTATTCTCAATTTTAGTATTGTATTATTTTCAAATATTTTTTATTAATCTTGTGTTTATTAGATTTATGGAATAGAAGATTTTCTCTTTATAGTTTTAAGGAGACGCAATATAAAGTATAATGTAGGTTTATATGGACGACATATTCGTATCGATTCCTAGTATTTTAGCTTGTCGTAGCACAAGTTACAGTCAATAGTCTATTCTACAAAAATATTATAAGGAGTGCAGTATGCAACTGATATGAGACTCTTTACTTGAAAAAATATTGAGTTTAGATCCCATTTAAAACTTATGGTATAAAAACGACAAACAAGTTAACTAAGGAATCTAAGAGGAATCCTTCCTATACAATGAGATCTGGCAACATAATTGACTACAAAATTAAACATTGTTGCAAAATTTAACATTTAATTTGGTACTTATTTATACAAAAAGTATCAGTAACAACATCAGTTGCATACAAACCCGTCAAGTGTCGAGCGCACACCCGTGAGTGCGCCATCTTTCGGAGCTCCAAATGTCGAGCGCACAGCCGTGTGTGCGCGAATTAGTTTGCCATTTTGTGTGTCTATAAAACCTCGACATTTGAGACATTAGCAACAATATCTGACTAGGCGCTCGCCGGGAGAGTTGAACGATGGTTGTCAACGTGGCCTCAATTTTGATCTGAATATTTTTATTACCGTCTTGTGCCATTCGTCTTTTAATTATTTTTAACTTGGTAGACTGGAATTGAACTACATTACAGTATAGAAGAAGTAACTTAAGGTAGAAGAGATTGAAATATCTATAATTAAATTGAATGCCTACCCTTTAGTTTTTGACTATACTCTATGTTTTTACAGACTCTATGAATCTATGTCAAAGTTTAAAGAAACTTAAAATACTTATCTGATTGTAAAAGTATTATTTTCATTGCGAATTTTATTCCCAGGACTGATTTCACGTTTTCCATTGTCGAGTATTTTATATTTGTAGTATTAAATTTTCTAAGAACATAGGTTTATTTTTAATTTTAAGGAATTATCGAAATATCTCAATGAGTGTCAAACGAAAGGCTGGTCGAAACTGAATGCACGATTGTATTTACTTAACCTAAACTTTTGATCTTCTAAGGGCGCCCAAAACGCTATATGTGATAGCTAATAATTTACTATACTCGAAAAACTGTAAGAGGGCAGCTGTGAACAAAAGAAAATATATCTAAAATACATAGGAATTGCATTTGTCACAGCTATTATCTTAGTTTTTCGATTATAGTAAAAATACCAATCCTTTCAGGGTCCTTAAACGTTTAGCGTTCACAGTTAACGTTTTGGACGCTCTAAAATTCTAATTAACATAGGTACTTAAAAATTTAAGCATTTAACGACTCGCCCATTTTATGTAGAAGGTTGGTACATAGAAAAAATAGATTTGAAAATCAAACTGAACAAATATTTGGCGAGTCAAACTCCGATATTGGTGCATTTATAATTTAATTAGTATTAAAATAGAACCGACGAAATACATGACAAATTAAATTACGACGTTCTACTAAAATTATCGGCTAGTGTAGTATGAAAATTCTAGATGTTATATTGGTGCCAAAGTTCTGAAAACTAGGTGATACAGGAAAGATGGAGATCTGTAATATATCATACCGGGTGTAAGGGAACTCCCGCAAACTGATAGGGGTTGTTCAGCCAACGATACTGAACAACTTCCACCGAGAAATTCTTTCAGGAACTGAAGATAAAAATTGGATTTTCCATACAAAATGTCCACCGCGATCAGGCAATTTGTATGGAAAAGCCAATTTTGTTTTTCACTTCCTGAAATAATTTCCTGGTGGAAGTTGTTTAGTGTCGTTGACTGAGCAACGCTGTCCCTTACACCCCGTATCGTGCTTTTCAGATAACCCATTACAATAAAAGTGTTGTTCCACGTGGTACCTTATGGATGGTTTTGAGTAATGCTCTGTAATCTGTGAACTGTTCAAAAGTTCCCTATTAAGTAGCCCTTTAAAACCTTCCATAAGATACCTTTTCACGTGGTCACAAATATCCTGCAAAATTGCAGCGTAATCATGACGATTTGTGGGTAGTTTGAAAAGCGCAATATATATCAAACAACTATATCCAGGCATGTTTGTAAGTTTACGATTTATAGGGATAGATACTCTTATGTAATCATTATATTTTTTATAATAAAAGTCAATGAATTATTCAGTTGTGTTTATTATTTATCAATAAGCTAAGATCAAGAAAAAACTGGTAACAGATATTATCTTTGGAATTATCCTAGAAGAGCGACCAAATAGAAGGGTGATCCGATAAATGATCGATATGATACAAATTAATCTAAGTGTTTTGGTTTATTTTTTGGTGACAGTAGTAGGGGTCAAAGGGTCATAAAATAAAATTGCAAGTAGTAAACAAATAATCATTTATTCTGAATCTTGCATCACCCACACTGTACGTTCCAAGCGAACAAAATAAATAGCTTTTGTTATAAAAAAACAATGTTGACTAACTTATAAACGCATCGGCAAACATTACTGTGAGAAATTGGTAAAAAAAAAAAGATACATTTAAAATTGTTTTGTCGCAAAAGGCCAAAAACGCAGAATGTCGAAATCCCGAAATCTCTAGTTTCAAAATGTCATAATTTAAAAAATGTGCACACACCTTTCGTTAGGTACTTCACAAACATCAGTCAATAGACAACCCACATTAAAGTAGATTGGATACGATGTTGATCTTCCATTTCCTAAGAATTTCATCGATTTGGTATCTAATACGAGATTAGACCAAATGCGAGTTGGGCATTTCGCGACAGAACGATTATTTTATAAGTTAAGATTTAAGATAGTTTTAGTGTACATAATAAACAGCACAATAGCACAACTATGAAGATTAAGTAAAATGAAAGTAAAGATACAGGATGAACACAGAAAATATTTCTCACGCTATAAGTATATGTTTCCTCATGCTATTCTTTGATTTATACAAATAAAGTAGGCAGCTTAAATATATAGAAATAATTATTAAATTTATTTAAACCTTGTCCTTTGAAAGTCATGTAAAAGCTTATCTATCACTGGCCTCCATCTAAAGTCCTGCGAATTCCAGTTATAAAGCCGTGACTCCAGCGCATACAACCGCGGGGCAGAGAGGGGAAGGGTTTCACAAACATTTCCTTTCCCCTCTGCCCCGCGGGGGTATGTTTCGTGTAATCTTTCAGAGCAGGAGTCGTTTCTTAAAATGAGCAAGTTGAAAGCAGTGTCGCAGCAAACTTTATAGCTTTAGAAAGCTGCATTCAAGATTGAGATCTGTGCTGATTATAAATCATTATAATAGTAATTTTGTAAAAAGGCTAAACGTGATTCCGGAGCTTATTGAATTTGTTATTTCAACGAATGTAATATGAATCAAACTTCAATAAAACAGTTTTTACATAAAATTCAAAAGCTATACTGTAAAGTGAGTTTTAAAGTAACTGGTTGCCTTAAGTTTATTTATTGTTATACATATAAATAGTCTGAGTTGTCGTTAAATCTACGTCATCGGGTTAAAAAACAGAACACTCAACAAAATAAAAAAAAAAACCTTGATAAAAAGTAACTTAATTTAATGAAAATTGGTCGATTGATTTGCTGTGGGAAGCCCAAATATTATTTTCTTTTTTGACCTGTTCTCTGGTGAAGAAGGAATGAATAATCGACAAATATTACATACATACAGATAATCACGCCTTTATCCCTAATGGGGTAGGCTAAAAAACGTCGTTCTGCCACATCTGACAAAGTTTTGAGGGTTATTTAAGATATATTTGTAGGTATATTTCTGTAGTGACAGGTTGTCAACCCATCGCCTAAATTACAATATACTAAAACCCTCGTATCCCTTAGCTGATTTCGACAAATATTGAATTTAGTAAAAACAAAGTTATAAAATTATTCGTAAAAGATAAAGTTTGTTTATTATCGACAACAAATATTACAGAGGGGCAAAACACAATTACATTAGAAAATTTCATCCAAGACGTCACATCGAGGCACGATTCTTTTTAAGGAGGCTGGCAACATTGCCTCTCTGAATGGCTAGGCTTGTTCTTTGGGCAAAGAAACTGCACAATCACTATTAATATTAAGTTATCCACGTATGTTTTAGTACCCTATGTAGATATGGTACGCACTCACTCATTCATACTGGCCTTTGTTCACCTATACAATAATTCATCGGCTTTTTTGTCAACCCAAATAAAATCACCATTTACTTAGTAAATGCGATGACGTAGACTAAACGAAGATTATATCTTAGTCTAGAACTTACATTAAAATATTTAATGAAAGTTACCTAGTACGGAGAAATGATCTTAGTATATTAATTTGGCTGCACTTTTTTATCCGACAGAGAAAGTCCAGTCTCAAACTTTGTAGCGTACGACACAAAAGTCTAGCAAAGTGTTTAAAATGATTTCAACTGGTATCACCATCCTTTTCCGTACAAAAAAGCTCATAAATATGTTGCCATCTTAAAACTGTATTTCAGTTATCGTTCCGAGGTCTTGTCAAAGAATGTGGCAAACATTTTTTTCTACTCGTGTCGTTTTGTTTGATGTAATCTTAGTATTGTTCGTTTCGTTATAAGCGCAAACTTACCAACCCAATTATTCCTCCGTACTAAGTCCCTTCCATTCCATAGAGCAGATATATCTATAGCTATATTACTTGAGGAGCATAGATCGGAAGTCAGCGTTGGACATGGGTTTCTTCTCGCCGTTGGGGGCGCCGTTAGCCGCGGGAGGGAGGGCGGAAAGGGCCGCGGGGAGAGTGGCTTGCGATGTAGATGGCCTTTGCAGCACGCTGGGGATCAGGTTGCTTAGCTGGGTTCGTCGCCTGAGGGATGTAATTAGATATGTCAGAGAAAAATACAGTTATTTTGAGGGATAAAATTAGACAGGTCAAAGAAAAATACAGTTTTTATGAGGGATTCAATTAGATAAGTCAGAGAAAAATACCGTTTTTTGAGGTATTCAATTAGGCAAGTCAGAGAAAAATACCGTTTTTTGAGGAATTCAATTAGACAAGTCAGAGAAAAATACCGTTTTTGAGGGATTCAATTAGATAAGTCAGAGAAAAATACCGTTTTTTGAGGGATTCAATTAGAAAGGTCAGATCAAAATACAGTTTTTTGAGGGATTCAATTAGAAAGGTTAGAGAAAAATACAGTTTTTTGAGGGATTGAATTAGAAAGGTCAGAGAAAAATGCTGTCGTGTGAAAAATACTGTACATACATACATACATACAATCACGCCTTTATCCCTAATGGGGTAGGCAGAGCGTAAACGACCCAAACAAAGGTCGTTCCGCCACGTCTGACAAAAAATACTGTGAGGGATTCAATTAGATAAATCAGAGAAAAATACCGTTTTTTGAGGGATTCAATTAGATAAGTCAGAGAAAAATACCGTTTTTTGAGGGATTCAATTAGAAAAGTCAGAGATAAATATCGTTTTTAAGGGGACAATTTTAGATAGTCAGAGAAACATACAATATTTTTTTTATGTGAACCAAGCTAAAAAACAAAAACTGTCAACTCACATGCCCCCGGTGGCTTCTCTCTTGGCCTGTCCCAGACTGGAGCTGGTGGCGCCGCTCTGAGGGTCCTTCCTCGGCGGTGGCGCGCTGATGGCCACATCTAGTTTCCTCTCGGCGAGCAACATCCCGTGTGTCTGTTGTACGGCGTTCGCGGCCGATTGTTCGTCCTCGTATTCTACGTACGCTAGGCCTTTTGCTCGGCCGTCTCTGGATAATAAATACAATGCGATGGATGTTAAACTACGCACTAACTTAGACCTGAACGCACCGAGTGTGGGGATATGTCGAATATTTAACAAAATTAGTGTAAAATGTCCAAGTATTGATATTTTCAATGATACTTTAACTAAATAAAAAAAAAATATATTAAAATGCTGGAATCAAACGATCTCATTAGTGATACCTAAATTTCAAGCTATATATTGTTAAATATTTTTTAAAATAGATATATACATAACTAATAACTACCTACTTTAAATTTTAACTAATGTTGCTCAATTATTCTAAGAATGTTGTGTTTATCTATAACTGTTTAGTATATAAGAACTAACTATTATTGTTAAAAACGCCATCAATGCTTGTATATACAAAATGTTGATGAACCAATAAATAAATAAACACTATGCGATGGTTTCAAAACACATGGCGATAGTCACGACAGTTTTAAAACACAATTCGATGGTTTTAAAACACTATGCAAGAGTTTACCGTGGTTTTCCATATTTGTATGAGTGTCCGATATTTAATCATTATAATGTTGCTAACCCCTTCATGGCGTTAGCAACTGCGGGCTTTTGCCCAGCAGAGGGACAATTTATAGGCTATAAAAAAAAATCTAACCGTGAGAGTTTGGAAAAGACTATGCGAGAGTTTTAAAACACACTTCGACGGTTTCGAAACACAATTGAATTAAAATACAATTTGACGGATTTAAAACATAATGCGACGGTTTTAAAATACAAAGCGACGGTTCTAAAACACAATGCAAGTATTTTAAAAGACAATACGAGTTAAAAACACAATACGACAGTTTTAAAACACAGTGCAAGAGTTTTAAAAGAAAAATGAAAATACACTATGACGGTTTTAAAACACAAATCGACATATTTAAAACACGGTGCAAGAGTTTTAAAACAAAAATGCAAAAGCAATATGACGATTTTAAAACACAAATCGACATGTTTAAAACACAGTGCAAGAGTTTTAAAACAAAAATGCAAAAGCAATATGACGATTTTAAAACACAAATCGACATGTTTAAAACACAGTGCAAGAGTTTTAAAACAAAAATGAAAAAACACTATGACGGTTTTTAAACACAAATCGACATGTTTAAAACACAGTGCAAGAGTTTTAAAACAAAAATGAAAAAACACTATGACGGTTTTTAAACACAAATCGACATGTTTAAAACACAGTGCAAGAGTTTTAAAACAAAAATGCAAAAGCAATATGACGATTTTAAAACACAAATCGACATGTTTAAAACACAGTGCAAGAGTTTTAAAACAAAAATGAAAAAACACTATGACGGTTTTTAAACACAAATCGACATGTTTAAAACACAGTGCAAGAGTTTTAAAACAAAAATGCAAAAGCAATATGACGATTTTAAAACACAAATCGACATGTTTAAAACACAGTGCTAGAGTTTTGAAACAAAATGAAAAAGGACTATGACTGTTTTAAAACACAAATCGACATGTTTAAAACACAGTGCAAGAGTTTTAAAACAAAAATGAAAAGACACTATGACGGATTTAAAATACAAATCGAGATATTAAAACATAACAATGCGACAACCGGAGGTTTGTCTACGCTTCTCGTAGAGGGCCTCAACGCAGAGTTTCAAAACAGAGCGCGATACTTACTTCTTCTTAGCGAGTGGATTCTCGAGTCGAATAACGACCCGAAGAACCCTGGTGTCAGAGTTTTTCAAATACTTACATACATACATATAATTACGCCTTTATCCCTAATGGCAGAGTGTAAACTACCTAAACAAAGGTCGTTCCGCCACGTCTGACAAAGTTTTGAGGGTTATTTAAGATAGATTTGTTGTATATTGCTGTAGTGATAGGTTGTCAGCCTATCGCCTAAATTGCAATATACTAAACCCTCTTTTTAACCACGAGCGACGATGCTCTCCTCGCATAGGCGTTGCTTGAATCATCTGTCAAGATGAAAAAGGCCTAATGATGATGAAAACCCTCGGATCCCTTAGCTGGTTTTTACAGCTAGCACATTCTATGTTTTTCTCTCGCTCCCAGTCCAGCATGGAAGACTTCAAATACTTACTTATGCGTAACAACTCTGACATCCTTCAGCTTGCCGTGTTTCTCAAAAACCCCAGCCAACTTTTCCTTGGTACAGTACGAGAATGGCAGATTCTTCACAAACAGTTTATTCTTCTCAGTGGTTGTGGCGTATTTGAAGGAGGGTTTGGCTGCTTTGTTCGCGGAGTAGCGAGAGAAGAACATGGGTCGTCCGTCTAGAGGTGACCTGTCGTGTTTAACTGCCTCGTCTACTGCTTCCTGTGAAAAAAAAAACGATAATTAACATACATACATATAATCACGCCTTTATCCCTAGTGGGGTAGGCAGAGAGTAAACGACCTAAAGAAAGCTCGTTCCGCCACGCCTGACAAAGGTTTGAGGGTTATTTAAGATAGATTTGTAGGTGTAAGGTTGACATCGCCTAAATTGTAGTATACTGAAACCCTCGGATCCCTTAGCTGGTTTTAACAGCATGCCCAGGACGAAATGTAGCTGGCACATTTTGTTTTTCTCTCGCTCCCAGGCCAGCATAGAAGAATAGTCATATGATTAGATTATAGTCACGAATAAACCTATGAAAACATTGTTTGACATCAAGTAACAACTGCCTGCGATCCTTGCAAGATTTTCGGTTCTCCATTTACGAGGTCGTCAGTCTCTTGTCTCTGCAAAAGGCAGCTTTCGCCCTGGTATGGTAGATAGTTTGAATGGGAATATTGAGTGACTCGTTATTTCCTAGTAGTCGTTTTATGCACATGCAGCGCTTTGCTCGTGAGCAAATTTTGACGCTGAGCTATTTGCACAATTTGAGCTATTTACACTATTTGAGCTATTAGCACTATTTGAGCTATTTGCACAATTTGAGCTATTTACACTATTTGAGCTATTAGCACTATTTGAGCTATTTGCACTATTTCAGCTATTTGCATGATTTGAGCTATTTACACTATTTGAGCTAATTGCACAATTTGAGCTATTTACACTATTTGAGCTATTAGCACTATTTGAGCTATTTGCACTATTTGAGCTATTTACACTATTTGAGCTATTAGCACTATTTGAGCTATTTGCACAATTTGAGCTATTTACACTATTTGAGCTATTAGCACTATTAGCACTATTTGAGCTATTTACACTATTTGAGCTATTAGCACTATTTGAGCTATTTGTACTATTTGAGTTATTAGCACTATTTGAGCTATTAGCACTATTTGAGCTATTAGCACTATTTGAGCTATTTGTACTATTTGAGCTATTATCACTATTTGAGCTATTTGTACTATTTGAGCTATTAGCACTATTTGAGCTATTAGCACTATTTGAGCTATTTGTACTATTTGAGCTATTAGCACTATTTGAGCTATTTGTACTATTTGAGCTATTTGCACTATTTGAGCTATTTGCACTATTTGAGCTATTTGCACTATTTGAGCTATTTACACTATTTGAGCTAATTGCACAATTTGAGCTATTTACACTATTTGAGCTATTAGCACTATTTGAGCTATTTGCACTATTTGAGCTATTTACACTATTTGAGCTATTAGCACTATTTGAGCTATTTGTACTATTTGAGCTATTTGCACTATTTGAGCTATTTGCACTATTTGAGCTATTAGCACTATTTGGGCTATTTGCACTATTTGAGCTACTTACACTATTTGAGCTATTAGCACTATTTGAGCTATTTGCACTATTTGAGCTATTTACACTATTTGAGCTATTAGCACTATTTGAGCTATTTGTACTATTTGAGCTATTTGCACTATTTGAGCTATTAGCACTATTTGAGCTATTTGCACTATTTGAGCTATTTGCACTATTTGAGCTATTTGTACTATTTGAGCTATTTGCACTATTTGAGCTATTTGCACTATTTGAGCTATTTGTACTATTTGAGCTATTTGCACTATTTGCACTATTTGAGCTATTTGTACTATTTGAGCTATTTGCACTATTTGAGCTATTTGCACTATTTGAGCTATTTGTACTATTTGCACTATTTGAGCTATTTGCACTATTTGAGCTATTTGTACTATTTGAGCTATTTGCACTATTTGAGCTATTTGCACTATTTGAGCTATTTGCACTATTTGAGCTATTTGCACTATTTGAGCTATTTGCACTATTTGAGCTATTAGCACTATTTGAGCTATTTGCAATATTTGAGCTATTTGTACTATTTGAGCTATTTGCACTATTTGAGCTATTTGCACTATTTGAGCTATTTGCACTATTTGAGCTATTTGCACTATTTGAGCTATTTGTACTATTTGAGCTATTTGCACTATTTGAGCTATTTGCACTATTTGAGCTATTTGCACTATTTGAGCTATTAGCACTATTTGAGCTATTTGCACTATTTGAGCTATTTACACTATTTGAGCTATTAGCACTATTTGAGCTATTTGTACTATTTGAGCTATTTGCACTATTTGAGCTATTTGCACTATTTGAGCTATTAGCACTATTTGGGCTATTTGCACTATTTGAGCTACTTACACTATTTGAGCTATTAGCACTATTTGAGCTATTTGCACTATTTGAGCTATTTACACTATTTGAGCTATTAGCACTATTTGAGCTATTTGTACTATTTGAGCTATTTGCACTATTTGAGCTATTAGCACTATTTGAGCTATTTGCACTATTTGAGCTATTTACACTATTTGAGCTATTAGCACTATTTGAGCTATTTGTACTATTTGAGCTATTTGCACTATTTGAGCTATTAGCACTATTTGAGCTATTTGCACTATTTGAGCTATTTGCACTATTTGAGCTATTTGTACTATTTGAGCTATTTGCACTATTTGAGCTATTTGCACTATTTGAGCTATTTGTACTATTTGAGCTATTTGCACTATTTGCACTATTTGAGCTATTTGTACTATTTGAGCTATTTGCACTATTTGAGCTATTTGCACTATTTGAGCTATTTGTACTATTTGCACTATTTGAGCTATTTGCACTATTTGAGCTATTTGTACTATTTGAGCTATTTGCACTATTTGAGCTATTTGCACTATTTGAGCTATTTGCACTATTTGAGCTATTTGCACTATTTGAGCTATTAGCACTATTTGAGCTATTTGCACTATTTGAGCTATTTGTACTATTTGCACTATTTGAGCTATTTGCACTATTTGAGCTATTTGCACTATTTGAGCTATTTGCACTATTTGAGCTATTTGTACTATTTGAGCTATTTGCACTATTTGAGCTATTTGCACTATTTGAGCTATTTGCACTATTTGAGCTATTAGCACTATTTGGGCTATTTGCACTATTTGAGCTATTTGCACTATTTGAGCTATTAGCACTATTTGAGCTATTAGCACTATTTGGGCTATTTGCACTATTTGAGCTATTTGCACTGCTACAGCACACATTGCTTAAGTTTACATGTACATTTTATCTGTTGGTTCTTTTTGTTGGTTGTAATTCAATTACAGAACCATTTTTTTGTGTAAAATTTGTGTAACTGTAGTACCAAATAAATATTTTATCTATCTGTCTATCACATGAACAAAGTATTTCCTTACGGGAGTGTTGTACTGGCAATAGCAGATGGAGCCTCCGAACGCCTTGACGCCAGCCTTCACCCGCAGCGACACGATGGATCCGTACTTCGATAGCACTTTCCGGACTTTCTCCTCGTCCACTCTGTAGAAAAAATTATAGTTTTAATGTTTTATTTTAGTGTCGAAAACTGTGTTTCTTCCATGCTGGCCTGGAAGCAAGAGAAAAACATAGAATATGCCAGCTGCATTTCCTCCCGAGCATGCTGTAAAAACCAGCTAAGGGATCCGAGGGTTTTAGTATATTGTAATTTAGGTGATGGGTTGACAACCTGTCACTACAGCAATATACCTACAAATCTATCTTAAATAACCCTCAAAACATTGTCAGACGTGGCGAAACGACCTTTGTTTAGGTTGTTTACGCTCTGCCTACCCCATTAGGGATAAAGGCGTGATTATATGTATGTATGAAAATTGTGTAAAAAAAATACAATATTCCTACTATGAATTAGACTTTTCCCAAGAAACACGGCTCAAAGAAAAAAAATATGTGTAGGTTTTTCACTCATTCCACAGTTTAATATCCTAAAATATAAATATGCCTAGCACTTTTTTTTACTACGTATAATTAGTGATATGATTTATAATTGTATGTAGCCCGATGGTGTAGTGGATATGGCCGTTGGCCCCGGTTAATATCGTTTAATACCGTAGATATTAGTCGTTAAGCCATATCAGAGGCCAGTGCTAAGCATTGTCGGCTTGAAAACTCTGACCTAATCTAGGGTTGGGTCTGGTTTCCCTTCTGGGTTGGGTCTGGTTTCCCTTCTGGGTTGCGGAGGTCAGATGGCTTTCGCTCTGTGTAAAAACTAGTATCCTCGTTCAATCACCTAGATTAGGTAGCAGACCCCTTGAGATACGGGATAAGGCTAGGGAGATGATGAAACTGTGTAAACAAATTGACAATATTCTTAACCATGAATTTGACTTTCCCCAAGAACAACAGCTCAAAGAAAAAAAATATGGCCAAGTTTTTACTCATTCCACAGTTTAATATCCTAAAATATGCCAAGCACTTTTTTACAGCGTATATTAGTGATATGATTTCTTCCATGCTGGACTGGGAGTGAGAGAAAAACATAGAATGTGCAGCTGCTGTAAAAACCAGCTAAGGGATCTGAAGCTTTCAGTATATTGCAATTTAGGCGATGGGCTTACAACCTGTAACTACAGCAATATACGTACATATCTATCTTAAATTACCCTCAAAACTTTGTCAGACCTTTGTTTTTTTTAGGTGGTTTAACCTCTGCCTACCCCATTAAGGATAAAGGCGTGATTATATGTATGTATGTGTGTACTTCCATGCTGGACTGGGAGAGATAGAAAAACATAGAATGTTCCAGCTGCCCTTCCTCCCGGGCATGCTGTTGAAGCCAGCAAAAGGGACTGGAGGGTTACAGTGTATTGTAATTTAGGCGATGGGCTGACAACCTGTCACTAAAGCAATACATATTACAATCTAAAACTGCCCTCAATTTTTGTCAGACGTGGCGAAAGCGCCTTTTACGAGGCGTTAAACGCTCTGCCTACCCCGTAAGGGATATAGGCGTGATTTATGTATGTATGTGTGTATAAGTGCTACGTACTTGAACTCTAGGTTGCTGACGAAAAGCGTGCAGGCCTCGCGTCCAACGCGCGGCTCGCTGCCCGAACTGTCTGTACGTTTGCGTTTCTTCTCGACATCTGAAAGATTAAATTATAATTACGTATAATAGTTATCTTCCATTCTGGACTGGGAGCGAGAGAAAAACATAGAACGTGCCAGCTGCATTTCCTCCCGGGCATGCTGTAAAAACCAACTAAGGGATCCGAGGGTCTCAGTATATTGTAAATTAGGCGATGAATTAACAACCTCGACAATATACTGAAACCCTCGGATCCCTTAGTTGGTTTTTACGGCATGCCCGGGAGGAAATACAGCTGGCATATTCTATGTTTTTCTATCGCTCCCAGTCCAGCATGGAAGAAATAAAGATAGCAAATACAAAAAAATATTTGCAATTCATAAATTAGAAGACTCTGGTGTGTGTTACAATGTCATGATTATTTCTTGCTATAGTAACTTACTCTCACTGTCATCTTCATCATGAGATCTCTTGACTCCTCCCCCACTATCGGCGTCCTTATTACTCTCCCTTGTATCCATATCTTCGTCCCTTTTCCTCTTCTTATCACTGGTATCCTCGCTATGATCGTTCTTTCTCTTTCCCATCCTCTCGTCTTTCCCTGGCTTTGGCGTTTCGTCTTCCTTTTTCTTTTTTTTGCTGTCGAATTTGCCCTTTTTGTTTTGTTGTTTGTTCTGCTGTTTGCCTTTGTGCTTTTGACCAGTCATTTTGTCTTTCATCGCTTGGTAGTTTTCCCTCCATTCTTTTATTTTTGCCTGGAACAAAAGAATACGATTTATACAGGGTGTACGATTTATACAGGGTGTAAGGGACAGCATCTCACAAACTAGATCGATCATACAATTTGTACTACTATGCTAATGCGATTATTTGAAAAGCAAAAAAAAAACTGTTCGTAGAAGAATTTCCTAGTGAAAGTTGTTTAGTGTCATAGACTGAGCAACCCCTATGAGTTTTAAGGAACTAAACAAATCGTTTTGCCGCTTGTTGACTTCGAATCGGTCGGTTTTTTTACCTGACTTTATTGTCATATTATATTATAAGGGGCAGCGTCCCGCAAACTGATAAGGATTGCTCAGGCAACGAAACTGAACAACATTGACCAGGTTTTATTTTCAGGATGTGAAAAATAATCAACCTTCACATAAAAAATTACCTCCTCGATCAGACAATTAGTATGGGAAATCATTAAAAAAAAAACTGCTGATAGTTGTTCAGTTTCGTTGACTGTCCAACCCCTACAAATTTACGGGTTGCTGTCCCTTACAACTTCGTCACGGAGTTACGCATAATGAATTATTAGTTTATTAGAGCTTAAAAAAGCGCCTTATAAATCTCAGAATTATTTATTTATTTGTAATGATTTCCATCAGGAACAGTGACTAAAATAGGGAACGTGCATATGACATATATTCAATATCTAAACTTATTTTCTTAAATTATGAAAAGAACAGTGAAAACAGAAATAAAATTGATCAAAATATCACCGAGATATACCATTATAAAGATAGACTATCTATCTCTCTCTTCGAACGACAATTTATATGGAATGAGTATGGCGCTCCTGTCTTATGACATGACAGTTCGGACCTCTCTTTTTAACTAACCACTTTAAGGCATTATAACTCTTAAACTAATGAATATTTTGAAAATTCCTCCACATTCGTTCATTTATGGTGACAATAATTCTTACTAATACACAAACAACCTCCTGTAATCGTATTTTTGAACCGCTCGTATCCGAATTCGCATACGAAAATGCAACATTCGCATACGAAATCCCAAAATCACTATTTTTGAATACTCATACGTGTGCGCTCGAAACCTAAGTAGTCTATGATCTGTCTGTGTCACAGACAATCATTTGGCAAGTGACACTTTAACTAAACTTTTTAATTTACTTGAATTTACGTTCCGTTTCTCTGCGATTCATTTCCGGTTTTTCAAATTAACGATTTTTGCTAATGGTAGTGGTGGTATAGTAGGTGTATTTCTGCGTAGAACGAAAACAATTTATGGGATTAGACTTTATTGACTCCTGGGTAGTCGCGCACAAACTTCAGCGCTCTACGCAACAAGTCCCGTAGTTGGTTAGTATACTAACCTCGCAGGCATCAGCACATTCTCTGGAAGTCTGTAGTTCCCCGTAGTCGCGTTCGTAGTCGGTCCACAACCTGGCCACTCCTGGGTAGTCGCCTACAAACTTCAGCGCTCTACGAACCAAGTCCCGTAGTTTGTTAGTATACTAACCTCGCAGGCATCAGCACATTCTCTGGAAGTCTGTAGTTCCCCGTAGTCGCGTTCGTAGTCGGTCCACAATCTGGCCACTCCCGGTGGGTAGTCGCCCACAAACTTCAGTGCTCTACGAAACAAGCCCCGTAGTTGGTTAGTATACTAACCTCGCAGGCATCAGCACATTCTCTGGAAGTCTGTAGCTCCCCGTAGTCGCGTTCGTAGTCGGTCCACAATCTGGCCACTCCCGGTGGGTAGTCGCCCACAAACTTCAGCGCTCTACGGAATAGATCCCGTAGTTTGTTTTCAGAGAGAGCTGGTTTCCGACTCCACTCTAGAGATATGAGCGCCTCCCAGTATTTTGACATGGTTTTGTTTTCGCCGTACTCTGTAAAAAAAAAGGGGATTTTAATTAGTGAAAGTTTTTAGTAGATTGGATGTAGAAAATAAAATATAAACATTCGTTAAAAAGAACTTCATTTTTTAGGTTACAATTTTTTCCATTTGAAAAGAAAGCTACGCTCTTGATGTTATCGTCGGAAGAGATGAAATAAAAAAGAGTAAATTTGTTTTGGCTACAAGCTTGTCCATTTAAATTTTCAGTAGATTGTGATCTGATTTAATCTTAAAGTAAGCACAATTTAAAAATACATACATACACCTTATCCCAAATGGGGTAGGTAGAGCGTAAACGACCTAAACAAAGGTCGTTCCGCCACGTCTGACAAAGTTTTGAGGGTTATTTAAGATATATTTGTAGGTATATTGCTATAGTGACAGGTTGTCAGCACATCGCCTAAATCACAATATACTGAAACTGATCCCCTAGCTGTTTTTTACAGCATGCCCGGGAGGAAATGCAGCTGGCACATATATGTTTTTCTTTCGCTCCCAGTCCAGCATGGAAGAATTTAAATAAGCAATTCGTAAATTTGCTTCCATGCTGTACTGGGGGTGAGAGAAAAACATAGAATGTGCCAGCTGCATTTCCTCCCGAGAATGCTGTAAAAACCAGCTAAGGGATCCGAGGGTTTTATATATTTCAGTATATTGCAATTTAGGCGATGGGCTGACAACCTGTCACTATAGCAATGTACGTACAAATCCATCTTTAATTACCCTTTAAAACTTTGTCAAACGTGGCAGAACGACCATTGTTTCGGTCGTTTACGCTCTGCCTACCCCATTAGGGATAAAGGCGTGATTATATGGATGTATGCAATTCGTAAAAATAGCGGTAACTTACTGAATATTTCTTCAAATATCTCCTTGCCGGCTTTGGGGTCCTGAATACGCCGGTACTCGAGCCGCGCCCAGTACAGCGGTACCTCGCAGTCGTTGGCTTCGTCTCCCCACGCCTGATATAATAATCAAACGTTAGGCATTAGGATTAGGCTGAATCACCTGATTGTCCGAAAAGAAAAAGATTTCGTGCTTCGGAGGGCACGTTACGCCGGGCCCGGTCGCTGTCTTTGATAGTGGTCGTTACTCAAACGTAGTAAGTATTACGTTTTATTTTGTTGTATAAAATCTCTAATAAAAAATCTCTAGTAACAAATATTTGCATGTAAATTGACTAAATATGTGTGTCTATTATTTTAATTCTAAGATCTGGAAATGTACCATGTTTATTGCAAACTGAATAATTCGATTAGATTTCGTTGAATTGCGTACATTTTTCGGTGTTTCAAACTCACCTCAGCGAGTGAATCCCAGGCGAGTCTGAATGTCTTCCTCAGTCGTTCAACATCTCCTTCCTTCTCGAAGTTGGTCTGTCTCCGCATGTATTCCAAATAACTGAGCCACAAGGACTCAGCCTCTTTGTATGACTCCATGCCTCTCGATAACGCTGTTTCGAACAATGACTTTATCTGAAAGTAATTAAAAGTATAGGTTAATTCATTTTTTGAACCTTTCTGGTTAAAAATAAACTATATCATGATATGATCGTGTATTCATGACGTTATTTCATGTTGCGCCTATGGCGTGTTGGAAGCATCACATTCTGCCTATGGCGTGTTGGAAGCTTCACCTTCTGCCTATGGCGTGTTGCAAGCTTTACCTTCTGCTTATGGCGTGTTGGAAGCTTTACCTTCTGCCTATGGCGTGCTGGAAGCTTCACCTTCTGCTTATGACGTGTTGGAAGCTTCACCTTCTGCCTATGGCGTGTTGAAAGCTTTACCTTCTGCCCATAGCGTGTTGGAAGCTTCACCTTCTGCCTATGGCGTGTTGGAAGCTTTACCTTCTACCTATGGCGTGTTTGAAGCTTTACCTTCTGCCTATGGTGTGCTGGAAGCTTTACCTTCTGCTTATGGCGTGTTGGAAGCTTTACCTTCTGCCTATGGCGTGTTGGAAGCTTCACTTTCTGCCAATGGCGTGTTGGAAGCTTTACCTTCTGCCTATGGCGTGTTAGAAGCTTTACCTTCTGCCTATGGCAAGTTGGAAGCTTTACCTTCTGCTTATGGCGTGTTGGAAGATTCACATTCTGCCTATGGCGTGTTGGAAGCTTTACCTTCTGCCTATGGCGTGTTGGAAGTTTCACCTTCTGCTTATGGCGTGTTTGAAGCTTCACCTTCTGCCTTTGGCGTGCTGGAAGCTTTACCTTTTGCCTATGGTGTGTTGGAAGCTTCACCTTCTGCCTATGGCGTGTTAGAAGCTTTACCTTCTGCCTATGGCAAGTTGGAAGCTTTACCTTCTGCTTATGGCGTGTTGGAAGATTCACATTCTGCCTATGGCGTGTTGGAAGCTTTACCTTCTGCCTATGGCGTGTTGGAAGTTTCACCTTCTGCCTATGGCGTGTTGGAAGCTTCACCTTCTGCCTATGGCAAGTTGGAAGCTTTACCTTCTGCTTATGGCGTGTTGGAAGATTCACATTCTGCCTATGGCGTGTTGGAAGCTTTACCTTCTGCCTATGGCGTGTTGGAAGTTTCACCTTCTGCTTATGGCGTGTTGGAAGCTTTACCTTCTGCCTATGGCGTGTTGGAAGCTTTACCTTCTGCCTATGGCGTGTTGAAAGCTTCACCTTCTGCCTATGGCGTGTTGGAAGCTTTACCTGTCTACGGCATGTTAGAGGTTTTACCTTTCTTCTGGGGCCTATTACATCCTTCTACTAACGCATATGTGTAGGGGTAGGCTACTCACGTCCTCAGGCTCGTGCCCGTCCCTCTGCCGGTGTTGCATGAGCAGCGCCCAGAAGGCGTGTCGCCGCGGGCAGCGCCGCGCGCACGCGTGCAACACACGCGCGTGCGTTGCGCGCGACGAGTGCTTCTCCACGTGGCGCGCGTACGACGCCAGCAGCTCGAACGACGCCGGGCAGGAGAGGCATTCGGTTGTAGCGCGGTCGTAGAGTACCTGGACAGAATTATTTTAAATTATGTGACCGTTTTACATACATACATAAATCACGCCTTTATCCCTTACGGGGTAGGCAGAGCGTTTAACGCCTCGTAAAAGGCGCTTTCGCCACGTCTGACAAAAATTGATGGCAATTTTAGATTGTAATATGTATTGCTATAGTGACAGGTTGTCAGCCCATCGCCTAAATTACAATACACTGTAACCCTCGAGTCCATTTTATTGACTTCAACAGCATGCCCGGGAGGAAGAGCAGCTGGAACATTCTATGTTTTTCTATCTCTCCCAGTCCAGCATGGAAGTTGCCACATAGAATGTTAACATTGTGTCGATTATGCGATTGATCTTGGTATGTTTAAGATAATGCAGGCTGAATCACTTTATTACATGGCAAATGAGATGATTCTGTCGTGCTTCGAAGGGCATGTCATGCTATAGGTCCAGATTAATATTTTTTTAAGTCATAACCATACAGATCATATTGTCAAAGGCCAGGTACGAAGTTTTGGAAAATAAGACACCAGGATCAAACAGTTAACCAGACAAGACAACCCATACAACAGATTAAAGAAATACTATTTTTACATTTAAAACTTACCTTGAGAATGCCCTTGCTGTCGCACTCAGCATACTTGTCGTCCCGCGACAATTCTTTCACAGTGTTTATGTATTCTTGATAGATTTCGCATTTCTCCTCTACACTCCTAGAAATTATAAAATAAATTAGATTTTGTAACCCATAAAATTAATATTACTATTTTTTTTTAATCAAAATAGAGGTAAGTATGTACATACATACATATAATCACGCCTTTATGGGGTAGGCAGAGCGTAAACAATCTAAAGAAAGGTCGTTCCACCACGTCTGACAAAGTTTTAAGGGTTATTTAAGATAGATTTGTGGGTATATTGCTGTAGTGCCAGGTTGTCAGCCCATCGCCTAAATTGCAATATACAGAAACTCTCGGATCCCATAGTTGGTTTTTACAGCATGCCCGGGAAGTGTTATTCCTCTCGCTTCCAGTCCAGCATGGAAGTAAGTGATTTATTTGAACATAAGTGAATTTAACTTACTCCAAAGTAAGGAGTTTATCTTCATAATGTGAGATTTTCTGTAAGTAGTCCAATGCTGCTTCATGCTGTTTTTGAGCCTGAAAAAGAAGAAAATATTAAAAATATTTACTGAATATTTAATAGATACTAGAATAAAAATAATGCGTCGAAGTATGGGAGTAGCTATGACTTGTCCACCACAACCCATCATAGCTTCGCTAGTTTATGTGATGTTATTTCTCACGACAAACTATTCTCTTTATGAAAATGTATGAGATATACTGCACTAGGGCGACGCGATACTCCACGACAACATACATACATATAATCACGCCTTTATCCCTAATGGGGTAGGCAGAGCGTAAACGACCCAAACAAAGGTCGTTCCGCCACGTCTGACAAAGTTTTGAGGGTTATTTAAGATAAATTTGTAAGTATATTGCTGTAGTGACAGGTTGTCAGCCCATCGCCTAAATTACAATATACTGAAACCCTCGGATCCCTTAGCTGGTTTTTACAGCATGCCCGGGAGGAAATGCAGCTGGCACATTCTATGTTTTTCTCTCGCTCCCAGGCCAGCATGGAAGAACTCCACGACAAAGTTGACAAAAACTTGCTTAACAAGTAATTTAAAAAGTTCAAAATGTCCAACTGTGTAGAATACAAAGTGAGTTCTAAACTTTCAATAGTTTTACAAGTAGATCCTAATTGTTCATTCAAAACAAAAAAACTATGTTACCAAACTCGAATTGTTTTTTATGTTTGTGTCCTCTGTGTGCAATAAACTGTTAAATAAATTGATTCTCGTCATAGTTCGTCGACTTTTTGACGTAAGAATCATTAAAATCGGCCCACGCGTTTGGTCTCTAGATCACCACAGAGGTTTAAACATACATACATAGATAGACTGATAAACACATTACCCTCCTTTGCGTTGCGCAGACGGGTAATAAAACTGTCGCGTCACTGTAGTGTGGTTCTAATCTTTAAGACATACATACATACATAAATCACGCCTTTATCCCTTACGGGGTAGACAGAGCGTTTAACGCCTCTTAAAAGGCGCTTTCGCCACGTCTGACAAAAAATTGAGGGCAATTTTAGATTGTAATATGTATTGCTGTAGTGACAGGTTGTCAGCCCATCGCCTAAATTACAATACACTGTAACCCTCGAGTCCCTTTTGCTGACTTCAACAACATGCCCGGGAGGAAGCAGCTGGAACATTCTATGTTTTTCTATCTCTCCCAGTCCAGCATGGAAGAACATAAGACATTTTTATAATTTACCTTCTCAAGATACTCGTGTTCTTTGATAGCACTGGCCATCGCTTCTAATTGGGTCCAAGCTTCTTCAGCACGCAACAGTGGCCTCGCCGCTGCCTCTTCTAGACACCAGAGCACACTTTCCTGCTGAGTTTTGAAGTCTGTGTCTGCCTCACTGACAAAAAAGTTGTTTAAAAATTATTGCACAGTTAATTTAATTTGAAATTAATTCTTTATTGAAAAATATTACAAATAAAGACCAGCACAGGAAAGGACGAGATTATTTTTACATACATACATACATACAGTCACGCCTGTATCCCTAATGGGGTAGGCAGAGCGTAAACGACTTAAACAAAGGTCGTTTCGCCACGTCTGACAAAGCTTTGAGGGATATTTAAGATAGATTTGAAGGTATATTGCTTAGTGACAGCTTGTCAGCCCATCGCCTAAATTACAATGTACTGAAACCCTCGGATCCCTTAGCTGGTTTTTACAGCATGCCCAGGAGGAAATGCAGCTGGCACATTCTATGTTTTTCTCTCGCTCCCAGGCCAGCATGGAAGAAATTATTATTATATTTATGTATTTCTATGTACGTATAAGTAATTTATAAGTATCACTATTTATTGTTAATAATTATATAAGTACACTCAAGTAGCTTATATACGTATACAATGTATTGCCTGAAATGTATACCAGCCCACTAGTTCAACTTTTATTTATTTATTCGTGTGCCCTAAGGTTGCCTGGAAAAAATTGCTGCTTAGCAATAAGGCTGCCTATTTGTACTACTTATCTTATGTTGTGTATTACTGCTGGGAAAAGCCTATTTGTCTTATTTTATTTTTTTCTCTTGTGACCCTTTCTGTGCAATAACATATATTCTTATCTTATCTTATTTAGAGGTATTGACCAATGAAATTTAGCAGCAGCAAGTCTTCTTCTTCTTCTGTCGAGTGGGTATCGAGTCTATGGACCCGATGAACCCTGGTGTCAGAGTTTTTAAACCGCGTAGTAGCACAACTATTAGGCCTCTGACATGGTTTTGTGTAACGACCACTATCAAAGACAGCGACCGGGACCGACGGCTTAACGTGCCCTCCGAAGCAATCAATCTTTTTCTTTTCGGGCAATCAGGCGATTCAGCCTGCAATGTCCTACCCAAACTGGGGAAAAATTCACAAAGTGATAAATTCTCAAATATCAACTTTGTGTTTTACCCCCTGGGAATCGAACCCAGGACCTCCGGATCGGGAGCCCATGGCACTAGCCACTAGACCACGGAGGCACGGAGCAGCAAGTATACCTCATAGTGTCAAGTTGTGACTTCTCCAGCTCAAGCCGGGCGTCCCAGAACAGTCTCCCGGACAGTGGGTCAGCGCCAGCCCGCGTCAGCACCTCGTCCAACTGAGCGCGGGCCTCTGCTAGCGTGCCTGACAGCGCCCATGTACACCATTCACTTAGGATCGGTAATGCTGAAAAGTTAAGTTTGGTTGGCAAAAGAATACATACATACATATAATTACGCCTTTATCCCTAATGGGGTAGGCAGAGCGTAAACGACCTAAACAAAGGTCGTCCCGCCACGTCTGACAAAGTTTTGAGGGTTATTTAAGATAGAATTGTAGGTATATTGCTGTAGTGACAGGTTGTCAGCCCATCGCCTAAATTACAATATACTGAAACCCTCGGATCCCTTAGCTGGATTTTACAGCATGCCCGGGAGGAAATGCAGCTGGCACATTCTATGTTTTTCTCTCGCTCCCAGACCAGCATGGAAGAAAAAGATTGATTGGCAAAAGAATTTGGCGTAATTTAAAAGTACCTGCAGTTGCATGAGTTGTTTGATTAATGTAACGGGAATGTAATGGTGAAAATATAACAGGTGTAAGGGACATGTAATACAAATGTTAGTGGAAAATTTTAAATAAATATCCTTATAAAGGTTTTGCTTAATCATGTTATTAAAAATCTAACATTCCATATTATTCAGAATTCTTTTCATTCTGAAGTGATCTAATAATTTTATTTCTCTATTTTTTTTTTACTAAGGTTAAGACATGTTGCAAATTAAACTGATAAACATAAAGAATAGACAAACTCACAGTAACAATCCAAGGCAGCTTGTTGGAACAGGCTGGCAATATTTTCCCGTGACTCAACAGAATGCCCAAGAGTCACCTCTGTCTGAAGTCGTAGCAGCCAATGTTCTGGCTTGAGCAGAAACAGCTGTTGTAGACGATCAAATGCTGCCCGCCAGCGCTCTAACTCCGATAGGCCCCTGAATACACATTTAGATTTATAAAGTATTTAAAATTGAAAACATTCAGCAAAAAATCAAAATTTCATGCATAAATAGGTCAGTGAATAAGACAGGCTTAAATTAATTCACAAGTGCAATCACTAACAAGCTTTTTTATTTAAGAAAAATTTAAATGTTAAATACTCATAGAAAAGTTTGCAAGGCCCAGAAAAAATCCAACGTTTTTAACAAAGCTTACCACAGTGACTGAATGAGTTCAATATGATCATCATAGTTGTATGGATCATGAGCGATCCGGCACTCCAGCTCTATCACCTTCTGCTCCAGGATCTCCTCCTCATCAGCATCATCCTGAGCAACAAAATGTGTAAGAATATGTTAACAACATTGCCAAGGTCAGATATATTGGTTAAACTAGAACAAAAAAATGATTAAAACTGAATAATTGCAAGAATTCCTCTTGGCCTATAATTAATATCAATTTTAACATACATTGGGTAGATAAGGTCAAGTAGACTAGGAAAAATCTGTTACATAGACTCCTTGTAGTCAAAGTGGTCTATGCCGTTGTATAAAGTTTTTAAATAGTGACATTGACTTTGTCACTCGTGAAAAAAACTGTTGAATATCTAGACGCGTAAAATTCGTAAAAATATATCCTAATATAAACTTTCGTGTTCCGTACCAATCCTGTGTAATTAAATACCGCCGCGAGTGCCACCAATAAATATATCATAGATAGTTAGGGCGCTAATAGTGAACTCCTTGCCGAAACTTCGTCTTGGCTTCTGCATGAACCAAACAGGTAAAAACCAAACTGCGTTCAAATCTAATAGGTGATTGGGCCCCAGCGACAAGACTCGAAAGTATTCGCAATGGATTTCTCTACGAAAATCGACATTGGCAAACTTACGGGAAAGGAAAAATGGTCTACCTGGAAATATAAGATTTCCATAATGCTAGACGGCACCGAAAATGCGATGGAGGCAGTAGAAGGTAGACTTATTAAGCCTACTCTAGGTGACGGAGCAGGCGATGTCGAGGTCAGCCGATATACTACGGCGATGGCCAAGTACAAAAAGGCAGAATCAGGCGCCCTCCTTATGCTTACCACAAACATGTCTGAAGAAACACTTAAGAAAGTTATGAGATACAGAACGGCGCATGAAGTCTGGCAGGTGTTACATAGACTATTTGATGGACAAATGGCAGATAGAGCATACAATCTATGCCTAGAGTTCTTCAGCACCAAACATGACAAGGTGGATGACATTCCAACCCATATGTCAAAGCTAAAGAACCTGTGGAATGAATTGAAGGTTGAAGTCGCCAAGATTGACGCCGATGCTAGGCTACCGGAAATGTTCCTGATCTGTAAAGTCTTAGACACGCTGAACGACAGGTTCTTCTACTTCAAGTCAAGCTGGCTTATGCTTAAGCAGAACGAAAGGACTATCGACAGTTTGACGAGTCATCTATGTGCTTTTGAGAGGGATTTGAGTTGTCAAGAGAGCTCCAAGCAGGAAGCGCTAGTGACTGGACCAATAAAACCAAATCAAAATAGAAGCAACAAGGACGATCAACTGATTTGAAACTATTGTTCCGGCAAAGGACATAGAGTTCGCAAGTGTAAGAAGTGGAATAGAGATGGGAGGCCACCTAAACCCACTCCAGGCACATCAGGTTCCGGCGCAAAGTCTAATCAAGTGCAACAAATCTCGCTGATGGTAAATGCTTGCTACTGTACAGGACAAACTCAAGACAGAGAAAGCTGGTTTGTCGATAATGGAGCGACGACACATATAGCAGTCAGAAAGGATTTCTTCACCGAGTTTCATGAATTTGACTCTGACCACACAGTTACAACTGCAGACGGAACCACGATACCCGCTCTAGGGACGGGAACCGTAGTGGTAGAGTCAAAGGTCAATGACACGAAGGAACAACTAACGCTACGAGATGTGTGGCTAGTACTAATGCTTACGAATAATCTCTTTTCGACGTTAGCAGCGCAAGATAGGATGCAAAATAGTATCTTTACTTCAACGACTAGAGAGTGCAAACTAGAAGTCGAAAGTACAACTAGGATCGTTGGAAGGAGAATCACATTCGGAGGACTTTATAAGTTGGACATGGACACAGTCATTCCAACAAAGCACAGGACCATCCAGGTTAAAGCTTTAACTGGCTCAAACATGTTGCAGCTCTACCATGAGCGTTTCGCACACCAGGATAAGAACCATGTCATTCGTGTGGTAAAACGCGAGCTAGGCATACAACTGAGTTCTGGCAAACTGAAATGTGAAGGCTGCATATATGGAAAACCACACCGAAAACCGTTCGGAACAAGGGAAAGAGCCCATGCGGTGAAGTAATTCACACCGACGTCTGCGGTCCATTTGCTGACAGTATCACCAAATACAAATATTTTGTTTTATTCAAGGATGACTACTCCGGATATCGATTTGTCAACTTCATAAGACAAAAGTCAGAGGTCAAGGACAAACTTGTACAGATGCTGAAAGAAGCAAAGAATGCAGGACACACTGACAAAACAGTTTTAAGTGACAATGGTGGAGAATTCGACAACGAAGCCGTCCGAAAAATATTACAGGATCACGGTATCAAACATCGTCTGACTATGCCATACACCCCAGAACAGAATGGTTGCCCTGAAAGGGAGAATCGGACACTGGTAGAAGCAGCAAGGTCCATGATGTACGCCGGTGAAACACTTTCACAAGTGCTCTGGGCAGAGTTACTAAATACTGCTGCCTACGTCCTAAATCGGACTGGGCCTTCAAGGGTCGAAGGAAAAACGCCACATGAAATTTGGCTGGGTAAGAAACCCAAGATTTCCCACCTCCGAGTTATAGGAAGCACATGTTATGCTCACGTGCCAAAACAGAACCGTATTAAGCTATGTAAGAAAGCTATCAAAGGTAAACTGATTGGCTACGAGTATGAGATGGGTATCGCATCTATGACGGGACAAAGATGCTGAGGTCTCGAGACATAACTTTTCAGTCTGATGTCGAGTTTAGAGTAACGACGACAACTATTCCTGAGCTGTCAGAGGGAGCTGAAGAAGGCGATAACAGACGTGTTCTCGAACAACCCGAGGATGTCGATGGAAGCGACGATGCCGCTCAAGAGGAAATCCCCTCAAGTGAGGGAGATACACCTCCGGAGACTCCTGCAGAGTTACCGACTGTCGTCCCCGAAGGAGAATGAGACGATCATGAACGTGTTCTGGAGGAGTCGTATTAGACGTATCAGACCCCGTTCATGATACTGAAAGAGAAGACTCAGTACGTGAAGATGAACCGGAGCAGCCGCGTCACGAAAATATTGAAATAGAGGAGTTTCACGACGCTGAAGATCGCTAAAATTTGAGAGATCGTAGTCGCCTCAAGCGTCCGGAGAAATATAATGACTACATTTGCCTAACAGAAAGTTATCCCTCAAACTTTTCTGATGCCATGCGACACGACGATAGCGTTGAGTGGAAAAATGCAATGGACAGCAAAATTAAATCTCTGAAACACCTCGTTTGGCAACCAAGGCGTTTGACCTGGTTTCCTATGATTTATTATGGTCAAAACTTGAAAAAGCTAACCTACCGACAGAATTAATAAACATCTTTAAATTTTGGTATGGAAACCAGGTCAACAATGTAAGATGGGAGGTTGAGGTTGAGGGATGGGAGGATGGGAGGAGGCGTTGTCAAGACCATACGGGTTGGAGTGCGGGGTGAGGCAGGGGGGGTTGAGTTCACCTACGCTCTTCAACCTGTATGTGAATGAGCTGATTGTCGAGCTCAGCAGCACCAGAGTCGGATGCCACATTGACGGTGTTTGTGTTAATAATATTAGTTATGCTGATGACATGGTGTTGCAGAGCGCGTCAGTGTGTGGGCTAAGAAAGCTTGTAGCCGTATGTGAGAAATACGCTGAGAAACATGGTCTCATGTATAATGTTAAAACGAGTCAGTTTATGGTCTTTGAGGCAGGTAAAAATCGTATAGACTCATTTCCACCTGTTTTTCTCAATAAATGTGAGCTAGCTAGAGTTTATACTTTTAAATATCTTGGCCACATATTGACCCCTGACCTCAGGGACGATGCTGATATCGAAAGGGAACGGAGGGCATTGTCGGTGAGAGCGAACAGGCTGGCTCGCAGGTGTGCAAGGTGCTCAGAAAGAGTTAAAATTACTCTCTTCAGATCTTACTGCACATCATTCTATACCTGCAGCCTGTGGGCTAGATATACTCAAAAATCCTATAATGCCCTCCGGGTCCAATAAACAATGCGTTCGGTGTTGTTGAGGCTGCCTCGATTCTGTAGCGCATCAGGGATGTTTGCGGACGCGAGGGTAGACTGTTTCTACGCAACAATGCGCAAAAGGTGCGGATCCCTGGTGCGCAGAATACGGGGTAGCACCAACAGCATCCTGAACATGATCGGGAGTAGGCTCGACTGTCAGTATCTGAGTCATTGTTGCACTATTTCATGCAGAATGGGGCAGCGGTGACTTATACTGTTATTTTATTATATACCTATCTAATCTCATTTTTCTAACATAGTTATAAGTTTAAGTCCTGGTTACTTGAATAAAATTCTTTATTATTATTATTTGGACGTCCGCGGAGCTGCCGAGAGGGAGAAAGGCTCTTCCATGCAAGTGGGTTCTTCGAATCAAAAAGATCCCTGACGGCACCGTCGACAAATACAAGGCTCGATTGGTACTGAAAGGCTTTAGACAGAGACAAGGAGTGGACTACGACCAAACCTTTAGTCCTGTAGCTCGCCTCGCAACAATAAGAGCTCTGTTAAGTGTAAGTGCACAAGAAAACTTGCACCTCGTACAATTCGACGTTTGTACCGCGGTCCTCAACGTAAAGTTGAAAGAGGAAATCTATGTACAACAGCCAGATGGTTACTCTGATGGAACATCTAAAGTTTGGAAGCTAAACAAGAGTCTGTACGGCCTAAAGCAAGCCCCAAGATGTTGGAATTCTTGTTTCGAAAGCATAATAGTCGACATGGGCTTCAAACAATGCGAAGCAGATTGTTGTTCATATACCAATTAAAGCTGAAGCTGAATATTACGACTAAACCCGCGTCGTACTATCTCGGACTTCAGATATATAGAGATAAAGATGGTTCAATTACCATGAACCAAGAGGCTTACGCTAATAAGATTCTGGAGCGTTTCGGGATGACAGATTGCTATCCAGTGACAACACCTATAGAGAAGGTTACTGTTGAATCAGGGAAAGTGGATGCCGCCACCTTCAAATATCGTGAGGCTGTAGGAGCACTCGCCTACTTGATGGTTGGAACGCGACTGGACATTGTCTACGCCATAGGTGTAGTATCCCGGAAATTGGAATCACCCTCCAAAGAGGATTGGCAATGAGTCAAAAGGATCTTGCGTTACATAAAGGGAACATGCTTGCTTGGTATCAAGTACAAATCAAAGCAAGGAAACCTGCTAGAAGGATTTAGTGCCGCAGATCACGGCGGAGATCTGGAAATCAACCACCGGAGTTGTTTGTCGCTACGCCGGTGGCACGATATCGTGGCTCAGTCAAAGGCAACCTTTAGTCGCGATTTCCACAACAGAAGCTGAGCTTGTAGCGGCTAGTGAAGCAGCTAGAGAGCTGGTCTGGCTTACAAGGATCTACAATGCTTTGGCTAAGCTCACTGAAGCACCCAAGCTACATGTGGACAATGATTGGCCCACAATCCGGAATTCCACAAATGAACGAAGCATATTCTTATTCGTCACTTCTATGTGAGAGAAATAGTCGCAGAAGACGCCTTGAGCTGTTGAGAGCTGGACTGGGGCTGTGTACAAACTAAATAAAGGGAAAGTGTTACATAGACTCCTTGTTGTCAAAGTGGTCTATGCCGTTTTATAAAATTTGTAAATAGTGACATTGACTGTCACTCGTGAAAAAAACTGTTGAATATCTAGACGCGTAAAATTCGTAAAAATATATCCTAATATAAACTTTCGTGTTCCGTACCGATCCTGTGTAATTAAATACCGCTGCAAGTACCACCAATAAATATATCATAGATAGTTAGGACGCTAATAGTGAACTCCTTGCCGAAACTTCGTATTGGCTTCTACATGAACCAAACAGGTAAAAACCAAACTGCGTTCAAATCTAATAAAATCAAGGAAAGTAACTATAAATTAAACAATAAATACAACATACATACATATAGTCACGCCTTTATCCTAATGGGGTAGGCAGAGCGTAAAACAAAGGTCGTTTCGCCACATCTGACAAAGCTTTGAGGGTTATTTAAGATAGATTTGAAGGTATATTGTGACAGGTTCTCAGCCCATCGCCTAAATTACAATATACTGAAACCCTCGGATCCCTTAGCTGGTTTTTACAGCATGCCCGGGAGGAAATGCAGCTGGCATATTCTATGTTTTTCTCTCACTCCCAGGCCAGTAACCAATTGCTATTTTTATCAAAATATATGTTAAATAGTTGATGAAATTATTAGGAGCTGGTAAATAAAAGCTCTACACACAATAAATAAACACGCTTAGATGAAAAGTTAACAAGATTTCACCTCGTTGTGCTAAAACCATCTGGGTGACGAAAGTGAGAAACTTATTTGATTCTAATAAAGATTTCTTCGGTGTTACAGTAATTCCAATATTAAACGTGTAATATTGATAAAGAGAAGAAGGAAAAGCTACGAGAATATCTTTCTCGCTGCAGGAGAAATTGAGAAAACCAACTGCAAAATATATGGTTAACTTACGTCAGAATCATCAGAATCTTGGTCACCGTCGTCCTCTTCCACCACCACTTCTATCTCATTTTCCTCCTCTGAGTCGTTCCGAACCTCGTCCTCTACGATTGCCATGGTTAAACCACAATAAAAGCCAAATAATTAGCAATTTTTGTGTAATTCTGTTTGATAACAAAATCGCACGACAAGCGCTATGGCGGAACTGTCAAAATTTGACATGTGGTCAAGTGTTGCCATTTTCATTTATACTTGATTGACCTTATACATGTTCTAGTCCCGGCAAAAATTGCACTTTGTGTGGATGGGCCCTATAAATGCGCGGCAAATTCAAATAATCTTTTTTTTTTTTTTAATAGCCTATAAATTCCCTTCCCGAAAACGTTCGACGAGCACCGTCTATTGAGACATTTAAAGAGCGAACAAGAAAGTTCTTCTTAGAGAATAATAATTAGTTATTTATCCTATCTCCCATTAGCATAATATGTATTAGTTTATTATAAATATATATATTAGTTTATTTTATTTATGTATTTATTTAGTAGTATTTATATTGTTCAAGTATTAAGATTAACTTAGTATGCACTATCCCGCTATCTGCTATGTAGTATCCTACTACCCAAAGGTTGCCTGGTAGAAATTGCTGCTTTAGCAATAAGGCCGCCTATATTGTACTGTTTTGTTCTTTACTTTTCTGCTGTATGTATTTGTGTTTCTTTGTGCAATAAAGAATCTTGTATTGTATTGTATTGTATAAATTGTCCCACTGCTGTCTTTTTGTCGCAATAAAATCTCCTTGTACAATACGAGTTGTCCGAGTTTTTTTTATACTTTAAAAAAATATATATTTATCGTTTATTTATTACAAACATTCACATAAATGTCTGTATGTCTGTAAACTTGCAAGAAGTCTAGTCTCCATGGAGCAGTGCATGGAGCAAAGTTTTTATTCTCAGTCTGTTTTGACCGTAGGTTTTGACCCTTGGTTTTGACCAAGTTATGACTATGTTTTGATGGTTTTGATTTTGAGGCAACAAGGAGTCTGGAGTTTGTTTGACTGACTAATTGTCATTGTTCAAGTCAAATTCGGTGGTCAAATTCACAGATGAATAAAAAATTGTGGTCAAATATTATCACTTACAGAACTATGATCACCGTATAATTGATCGCAAATTATAATGTTATGAAGTGAGTGTTTGAGAAACATTATGTAAACAATTTTTTCATATAATTCTTGGAATATCTCCTTAGACATGACGGTGACAAAATCACTAGTAAAATCATGACCAATAAGTACTACTATGATACATCTAGAGTAGGTAGCTTTTAGAAATCCGAATAAGGTGATGATGATGATATCTATTACCTAATAACATGCACCAATCCGCCTACCAAAATGTGGTGTGGGGCTAATTAGTACTATATATACTTAGTACGGCAAATAACTGGGGAAAGCACATTTTATGTGTAGTGGAACATTATTATTAGTTTTTTTTTATAGCCTACTAGCGACCCGCCCCGGCTTCGCACGGAAATTATCAGTGTTTCTCTACTATATTATGCATGTATTAAACATATAAACCTTCCTCTTGAATCACTCTATCCATTAAAATAAACCGCATCAAAATCCGTTGCGCAGTTTTAAAGATTTATGCATACATATGGATATAGGGATAGAGAAAGCGACTTTGTTTTATACTATGTAGTGGTAAATTGTCCCACTGCTGGGCAAAAGCCTCCCCTTCATCTCTCCAGGCGTATCTGTTTACAGCTAATTATTAGTATTTATTTATTTTATTTTTATTGTTAGATACAATAACAGCTTACAAGTTAGAAAGAACTGCCTAATTCATTTTTAGCATATGTTCAAACCTGAGGCCTTATTTAAACTGGAAAACATTCTTACTTTAAGTACCCAATTAGGTACTTAGCGTACCATAAGTAACAAAAACATAATTCACTAAAACCACGGTGAATCGAAAAACCAGTCCAACAGACTCAGTTTGTAGTATTAAGATAATTAAGAACCTTATAAATTAGCGATTCATAGCTCGTTGTAGTAACAGGAAGAAAAATTGCCGTTGGTGGCCGTTATTCGCAGTTTTTCTTCCTGTTACTATAATTATGATTTTTAACTAATGGGGGCGCCACTTGGCTAGTATCGTCACCATAAGTATATTGTTACAGTGATCATGAGTGATTTAACTAACAGTAGAATAACTTAGTTAATCAATGTATTCTGAGAGATTCTACTCGTGATTTTGAAGAAAGTGTCTATAATCCTACCAACGTAAAATAATATACTTTGGTACTACGTACAAAATGGGCTACGAAACAAATGGGAGGGGTACAAACACAATCCAGAAAGATCACGTAAGTCTGAAGGAATTATCAACTTTCCTAATAAATTGATCTGAGCATGGAACATATCTATAGCGTCTTACTGACCCAGCTTTGGAGTAGGTACCTAATACCTACTCCAAAACTGGGTCTGTTCATTCCTCGTCCGACTAGTACGGCTTCTTCTTAGCGAGTGGGTTTTTCAAGTCGAACAACGGAACGATGAGCCCTGGTATCAGAGTTTTGAAACTGCAGCAATGTTAAATAACAAATAAAAACGGGCGGGCTCTACAAGACTGATAGATGATAGTTACGCTCTATGTCTGCTTCCTTGGTGTAATGGTACGAACCTTGAGTATTCCAGCGATCCGGAGTAGTTGTGGGTTTGATTCCTACGTGGGAAATACAATGTTGATATATGCCAATTTATATTTTTCTGAGATTATCCCTAGTTGGGTAGGGTAATACAGACTAAATCACCTATTTTTTGTTATTATCCAGGGTGACAATGGAAGCGTGATAAACGCCATTATTATCTTCGATGAAAATGACCCACAACCCAGGGTCATACAAATCGATCCAGCTGATTTCATTGATAGTAATGGCAAGTACAAAACTCTACACAACATACTCTTACAAGTTTTCAATCATAACAAAGATCTGTCTTAAGAAGTTACAATAAAATTATAAACAAAAAAAGTTTTCGCTACGTTTATATTTTTATTTATCGTGTCTTCGTAATTATGCAATTTCGCCTTCCAGAGAAAGTCCAAATTGAAAATACGAGTAATCGGTCTCACCAACCAAGAGGCCTATTAGGGACCGTCCTAATCGGTAACGCTAAGAACTGGCCTCAGAAACCCAACCAACCCAACGTCCTTTCAGGAGACATCCGAATCGGAAATGCTAATAATTGGTCTCAAAACTCCGACAAGAATATACAACACGTTTTTGTTGCCGACGAGACAACTACCACCGAGGTCACTGACGTAACAACAAACACTGATGCGCTGATTGTTGATGCAGCTGTAGTAACAGATATTAATAATGGTGATCCATCCAATACAAACATTAAGAGAACAAAGAATGTTCTACGTGTCATTGAGGGAAAGCTAAGTAAAATGACTATTAAAACAACTGAAAAAGGAATAAACACTGATACAACTTATAAACAAGTAGAGACATTAACAGAAGCTATCAATGTTGCTGACAAGGAAATAGTAACTGATGTTCCATCTGTTGATAAAGCAATATCCCCCGATAAATACACAGCAAATAAGGCTACTAAAACTGACTTGCTAAACAAAGAAATGTCTACTAACACCAAACGGGTCAAACTCCCAGAAGATGTTAATAAAGTTGTTACAAAAATACGAGATATTAAGGCAACTTCAAAGGTTATCACCATAAAGGCACCGGCCTCAGTCTCAACAGCTTCTTCGGCGTACATACCAGTTGACACGGAATGCAAAGGAGTGGAATGCACAGGAACTCGACTACCTAGGACCGCTGATTTATCAATAGACCCTGGTTTGATACCACATAAAGTACCTTCTAATCCTAAACTAGTCTACCCAAAATATACTAACATGAGAGAAGCCGCTGTAAAAGCAGTGTCTGACATTGCAGCTACTGCTGAAAAAGTTGTCACACCAAAAGTTGATACCAAAGATGATGAAGTGAACAAAGATATTGCAACTGAACCAGACAAAAACGTAAAAATAGCTACTAAGAATGCTGCAACTATGTTTGTAGCTGATGCCACGGTATCTCCTAATGGGAGAGTTGTTAAAACTAAACGCAAATCTGGGACTTATTATCCTTCACCGGTACTAAGCAGCTCAGGAGATAGCACTGTCCATAGCTGCTACATTATTTATTCTTCCACCGTTTCGTAATATTTATTTTCGGTATCGTTTAAATCTTCCAGTTTAGTTAAAAGTTTAGAGTGTGTGTTTGTTTACAGAATTTGTGAAATCTTTTGGCATAATACTATTTCCGTTATCATATTTCGTTGTTTTAATTTACCACTGGACCCCTTTAGACCTTTTATTCTTCAACTTTCATAAATTACATACATACATATAATCACGCCTTTATCCCTAATGGAGTAGGCAGAGCGTAAATGTCCTAAACAAAAGTCGTTCCGCCACGTCTGACAAAGCTTTGAGGGTTATTTAAGATAGATTTGTAGGTATATTGCTGTAGTGACAGGTTGTCAGTCCATCGCCTAAATTGAAATATACAGAAAACCTCGGATCCCTTAGCTGGTTTTTACAGCATGCCTGGAAGGAAATGCAGCTGGCACATTCTATGTTTTTCTCTCGATGCCAGTCCAGCATAGAAGAATTTTCATAAATTTACTAAAGAAAAAGCTCTTCTGTTTTGTAAGGGTAGCCTCTACGAGTTGATGAGCACATTGTACCGTTTCTCTTCTATCAAATCATAGAAACTTATTTTTTAAGAGACTAAAGATATTTATTATCGGTTTACAGAGACTGTACTGTACAGCCTTCAATATTAGAATAGGCGCTACCCTCTCTTTAAGATTCCCAAATTCTCTACCTCTTTCTCGTTTCCAAAAAAGTCGATAGAGGCCACTAGCCGGTGCCACTACCTCACACATTCATGGTAAAGATTGCCTTCACTCGGCAAATCACTTAGTAACACAACGGACCGGCCGGAAGTCCAACAAAACCAACTTCAGTGCAACAAATAACCCTTTGACAAGAATGTAGAGTTCATGTATGGAATTTTCAAGGTTGGGCTTGGATTAGCTTTAATCCATTGCAATTAGAGATGCAACTACGCGTGGCATGCATTTACTGTGAGTCACAAAGGAAGAAGGAACACAAATAGGCGCATGTTCTACGCGTCGTATTGCAGTAGAGGGTAACCGCGCATGCGCCGTGGGGTGGCCGCGTGTGGAAACTGAATTTCCCCTCTAAATAAAATAAAAAAATGTAGCATATCAACTTTAATGTGCATTAGGTTGTTGTTGAGAGTGCATGTTTGTTGCTTATTCACGAGGCCGCGATTAGATGACGCGCTACAAAAAACAAAAGTAGAATAATGATACCCGTTAAAATTTCTTCGTCAACGCCAAGTATGAAACAATTGGTATTCCTATGCTATACCCTAGTTGATCAAATGAAGTAAAAGATTATCAGGCAACGGAAATATCTCTTCTGACAAATAATTTCGGGAAAACTCCGCGCGCTTCGGGAAATTGCGAAAATCTAGCAACACTCCGGAAAATTGGCGCGCGCGCGAAACGTCCCTCCGAATCAACATGGCGCCTCGAACCGCGCGCCTCGCGTCCTAACCGCCCGGATCGTTCACGACGCCGTTCTACGCCGTAAAACAAATCAGTGTTATTGAAAAAATGTTATTGTGATAATAGTGCAGGCGTTTATTAGGACTTCTCGTGTGCCAGTGAGCTATCCTTGTGTTGCATGAGTGATCCCGATGGGGTCGGTAGTGCGCGGGACGACGGTCGAGACTCGCCGGCGAGTACAGACCAGCTAACGTAAGTAATCTATTGGAAAAGCTTGGAAAAGCCGTGCGGTCGATGCTGGCCGGTTACAATTCACGGCGGAAGTTTTAGAAGTGGGCGCCGAAAATGTTCGATCGAGCGCTTTCGTCGGCTACGTAAGCACGGGCAAGCAACCTCTGTACGTCACGACTTTTTTTTACGGGAAAGTTATAAAAAATGTTTCGTCATACATACAATTATTATCAGAGAGAAAATTTTAAGTAACTCTTAACGACAATCAAGAAGTTAACAGTTTAATTGGCACTTTAATTAAAATGTTAATTTATGGTAGCAATTAGCGTTAATTTGAAGTTAATTAGCGTAAAGCTTTTGCTCTGATTAAATTTCACTAACGAAAGCAATTTTGATCTTATTTACTTACTAACTCATGGAACATTTTTTGTATTAATAACGAATGGAACAATTTTTCTTCGGATCACGGTGTTCAAATCTACGTCCAGTACGTAGTTTCCAAACGTTAACTCTATTAGTTTCTATTTAATTTTCCGGAAAATTAGGTATTTTATAATCTTATGCCATTCTGTTATTAAATCCGGACCTAGCCCATAAAATTAAACGAATATATTTACCGATCGAAACAATGGTAAATTGGTACAGTTAAAACATTATATTACATTAAAACATATGTGTTGAGTAGTTCGTCATGATATTCCGTCATGATATTCACTACCATAACGAATATACCGAAAACCCCCCTAACCATTGTCAGGCGTGGCGGAACGACCTTTGTTTAGGTAGTTTACGCTCTGCCTACCCCATTAGGGATAAACGCGTGATTATATATATATTTGTATGTATAAGGGATCGTGATACTTAAAAGAAAATTGAACACATAATTGCATGTGTTGTCAACACCGTATTGTCGAAATAAGAACTCACAAAATGTAGAGTCGTTATTTTATAACTAACTAACAAACTTGTAGCTGCAAAACATCTAGACTAGACCATTCAGGGTAAAACTAAAAGGATTGAAATGGAACATCGCATTGTCTTTTCTATAAAGGAAGCACAAATTAATCTATCCCCCTAGTGCATCAGTCTGACCTACTGACAAAGTCGTTGAACTCCCGATTTAGGTCGTTATGCGAATGTGATTATAGCTCCCAGTCCTGTAGCTTCCATGCTGGACTGGAAATACTGGGAGATTCCAGGATTTCGGAGTATTTGTTGAGTTAAGTCATTACGGTAATATGAAATTCTTAGAAATTATCCTCAAAGGATATAGAAATTGAAAACAGTTTTACTTCGGTGGTTTAGAGAACATATTAACCTAGGTCTCTCCGTGTGAGCGTGTAAGGAAGTAACGAGTTTAGTATAAGTACTTGAAATATTTGTTCACCACTTTTAGTCCGGTGACTATATACCTACACCTTGTAGTATGGTGCAAATAGGGACATCACTACATAGTATAAAACAAAGTCGCTTTTTCTATATCCCTATGTATGCTTAGATCTTAAAAACTACGCAACGGATTTTGATGCGGTTTCTTTTAATGGATAGAGTGATTCAAGAGAAAGGTTGATATGTATAATACACGCATAATATAGTAGAGAAACACTGATAATTTCCGTGCGAAGCCGGAACGGGTCGCTAGTTAAAAATAAAATTATAGCCATTTTATAAAGTGAATGTTTAGGTTTCCTTGCCTTAATTTCAAGGTTATCTATAACTCATCATCTGCCTAGCCTTATCCCGTATCTCACGGGGTCGGCTACCTAATCTAGGGGATTGAACGAGGGTACTGGTTTTTACACAGAGCGACTGCCATCTGACCTCCGCAACCCAGGGAAACCAGACCCAATCCTAGATTAGGTCAGAGTTTTCAAGCCGCCAATGCTTAGCACTGGTCTCTGACATGGCTTAACGACTAATAAAAATAAGGTTATCTATAACTATACGGCAATAAATATAGTCATACATATTTTGGAAGGGACAGGGAGGAAGGCACGAGGAAGGAGTGTTAAGTATTTGGGTCGTGTGTGTGTGTGATCCTGGAAATAAAAGGGTTGTTATTTCCCTTCTTTTAGCGTCATTGTACCGTTAAATGAAATGAGCCGGAAAGCAGTACAAACATATTCTATTGTTTTTTTTAGGCTAAATTAATGAAAATCGTTGGTTGGGTATACTGGGTGTTAGGGACAGCGTCCCGCAAACTGATAGGGGTTGCTCAGTCAACGAAACTGAATAACTATCAACAGGAAATTATTTCAGGAGACGAAAAAAAAAATATGTTTCTTGAAATATTCGGTTTACGGTTAGGTATATTGTAACATTTTATTTGTTTCAAATAATATGAAAGAAAGAAAATAATAAATTCGTTTCTGGCAGGACTCGAACCTGCGTCTCTGGAATGCCGGTCCATCACTCTACCAACTGAGCTACAGAAACGGTAGCGGGAGTGAAAACTAATTTACTATTTCCTTTCTTTCATATTATATGAAATAAAAATAGCATTGTGTGTGCTAAAAATCATCAAAAATATTCTAATTGTTTCCTGAATATGGAGTATTTTTCATTGTTCCATAACTTGATTTACAATAATTATTCCTCTACAGTAAATTATCTCCTCAAGCACAATACCGCATAGAATTCTCGTTGAATCTATTTCAATGCCTATTCGCCCGTTTTGTTTAGCTAGGAAGTAGGCTGGGAACAGGAAATTGTCATTGCCGGAGCAGTATCACGCTGCCATCTCCAAACGGGAGATCGCAAGTTAGTTAATCAACGAGAAAACTGATTTACGTGCTTGTTCGTGGTTTTGAAACGTTACTTTATTATTATTATTATATGTAAAATAACCTACAACACAGAATAATAAATAGTACCTTAACGTTACAGAAATCACAGCTCGGACACTCCTAACTATCATGTCAGTTTGGTCACACATCGACAGACGGCATGTTGCACTTGGCGTGCGTTTGTGTGCGTATTATAAGGGTTGACAAAATTTTATATACCGGTCATAATCATCACTTGATTAATCTGGTGCTTGATTAAACCAACGTTTTAAAGTAGTTCACTCATCATCTCCTCATCATCTCCTTAGCCTTATCCCGTATCTCACGGGGTCGGCTTCCTAATCTAGGGGATTGAACGAGGGTACTGATTTTTACACAGAGCGACTGCCATCTGACCTCCGCAACCCAGAAGGGAAACCAGACCCAATCCTAGATAAGGTCAGAGTTTTCAAGCCGCCAATGCTTAGCACTGGCCTCTGATATGGCTTAACGACTAATATCTACGGTATTAAACGATATTAACCGGGACCAACGGCTAACGTGCCTTCCGAAGCACGGAAAAAGCGCCGAATAAACGTACATATGAAATTCGAAAACCGAAAAACACATTGGTACGTGGTGGGATTCGAACCACGACCTCCCGCTCAGGAGGCAGCGGCCCTATCCACTACACCATCGGGCTCTCAGTTCACTGTAACTGAATAATTAGAATAGATTAGGTTGCATATTTTGTATGAATTTACTTACCGTCTCTCATCACTGTGGAATCTAAAAATGTTCCTATTGGAGTCATATCTTGTTTTAGAGAGACATCCGTACACGGAACAGTACCTAACCATCTTTGGAACTCAAAACTTTATTATTTCCGTTACCGATACTCGCTCAGCGAACGCTCAATGTGACCCACAATCCGGCGCGGAGTGTGACGTATGTCGGACTGGGGAAGGGAGGTGAATGTCCATTCAGTATGTAGTACTGTGCAGAAATTTCATTCCCCTACAACGCTCGCTCAAAAAGCTAAAGACATACCTTGAATGATAAATTCTAAATAAAGTCGAAATCCCCTAATCACTCAAGATAGGCACACAATTACACGAGTCAGGGTTAGCTAACGCGCGACACAAATTCGAAGTAAAGAGAGGCAGACGACTGTATGTTCATCGAAACGATCGAGACTTCTTACAGCGGCCTTCGGCGGCAACCGGTGCAATACCTAATCTGAAGTACAGAGTGATACAGGCCTGCCTACAAGAAATAAAAATATTATCATCTGACAGTTCACAATCATGCAAGATGTATGATGATCAAAACCGAACGATGAATTCAAGGTCGGAGCAGGTTTGTTTAAAAATGTCATGTAAACCAGACATATATAGCAAAAACAGTTCAATTTTATGAGAAGAAATCTTTTGCTTATCGCTCCTTTAGATAATATAAGGCTTGTTTGAAAATATCACAGCTTTTTGTGCTTGCACATTACACGAAACAATTAAAACACAATTTTGATATTGATATTTTGGTTTGAAACTAACTAAATGCGTTGCTTTATTTGAGATTGTCGTACTCTTTTAAATGCATAAAATTCTGGTTTAAAATAACATAAAACTGCATAAAACACATTTATGTCGCAAAAATTAGAGAAAATTTTATGGCACCTTTGGTTGCGGCAAACGAGAAATCATAAAACTGCCAAGCAATTGTACGTATACCAACAACCCGATTATTTAACCGTAAAAATCAACCTTGCGTAAACAGAATAGAGTCGGATAATTTACTAAACGCCGTTGGCATGACAGGGTTGGCATGCGGCCAATAATCTGACTACGAGAACCACAGAGTTCGGTAACTGGTGATTCCGCAAGTCCTAGCAAAGACCTCCCCTCCCTTTCCGAATTGTACGGCCCATGGCTGTTTGTGACCTGTTGTTCGGATCGAAGTCAACCAGGCGGGTCATCTCGCCAACTTCTCATTTTTGGTTTCTCTCTGCGCCAGCGATCCTGTGGGACAGATGCAATGGTTGGATTGGTCTGGATTTTGGCGCAAATATACGACATCGAAGGGACACGTCCAGTCCGGAGTTTACCGAACGACCGAATGCAGACTAAAACGATGCCGGTCTGTCCTGTTCTCGTTGTAGCGAAAATACAGACGCCTATGTATGATAGGACGACAACAACAGGGATATATTTTTTAGGGATCATTTATAGGCTAAATAATAATAAGAAAAAGGTACAAAACAGTGGGTATGAAAATATTTCTTCTACTACTACGCTTAGATTTTTTTTGACAGTTTGAAGAGATTACGTGATCTACTACAATGTAGGTCTGCGAGGACGTCACTTGAGCGTCGTTTCAGCTGGTCTGTTTCGTCGGTTTGTTCACAATTTCATTTATTGGATCAACGGAATGGATAGACAAATACAGAAATAATATTTTGTCAAGCATAATTTAAGCAATGCTATTAATTTTGCTATTGTTTCATATTACAATGCATTTGAGAGCAATTTATATATAATGTAATTTATATAATGTACCAGCTGTTTTTTCCTAGCTTATAAATTGGATATGGACTATGGATACGATTAATTTTTACATTGGTCTAACAACCAGTCAATTCATAGTGTTTTTTTTTACTTGACAGTGGACACATCTTTATACCTACTCGTTTCACGCATATATACTGTTTGATGTGGAGTCCATTAAATTCCGCTTGTCCTAGGATATTTGATAGCTTAGGCCGGTTTGTTGACAAAACTGTTTTATTACAGGCAGCATAAAAGAGATAGGCATCCTTTTGACTTATTTAAAGATAGGTAGGCAAACAGAGTTCCTTCAAAATTCGAGATATCACTTACAAATTTTTGAAAATTGAGGTTAAAGTAGATTTTTTTTACTTTATCTACTATAATATAATACTCACATCCAAGACAGGCAAACAAACTTATTCTAATTCAAAATTATTCGAGATAAACACTTTTAAATTTTTGTAGAGTTTAGCAGTTTATTTTTTTTGGTCACCTAGTATAATAAAATATTCACATTTTATTTGTTTATAGTAAAAATTACAGATTCCACAAATCAAAGCGCTTAGTGAAAATCCGTAGCAAATTGCTACGCTCGCTACGCCGTAGCAATTCGTAGCAAACGTGTTGACCTTTTCCACTACCCACTGTTAATATAATACGTATTATGTGTTATTGTTTGTTTATGTGGGTTTATCCGTCAGTCCAGACGTGGTTAATGGGAGCCAGACCGTTTTATAACTGTCTGTGTTATGTCTTTTGTTATTGTGATATAAATAACCAGTTACGAAACCTATACAGGATGTCAAGAACAACCGAAGGAATTCTTTTAATTGAAATAGGCGGGCGTACCCTGATGGTGTCTTGAAGTTTTACATTGTCCTAACCTAATTGAGAACAGTGTCTGTGTGTAAAAAATGAAAAGATATGATTACTTTATCCACAGGGGTATGTTTATAGCCGACTTTTAATCATGTGAAAAATTATCCTGCCCTGAACGAAACGAAATTTTGACAATAATATTTTAAATCGGATTTAGAATAAAGGTAAACAAAGTTTCATGTCTTTTTATTCAAAATCCCTTTTATTTCAAAAATAAATGATACATGTTGGCAAATTAGTTAGATGACTAACACTACAATTTAATTTTGTTATCATATCTAATAGCTAAAACTTATTTTAGAAACAAGATCTTCGATTAATAGACATGTAACTTTGTTTACCTTTATTCTAAATCTGATTTGAAAATAGTATGGGTGACTTTTTTTTCCGGCCCGTTCAGAGAAGGAAGTGAAGTTTTATCTGACAGCATACCTCGAGACTGTGCGAACATTTCGTCAGCTGTCAAATGTGTCTGTGTGTGTTTGTGCGACGTTTATGAATGGTCGATGGTTTCGACGTGTTGCAATTTTGACAGTTTTGTTCGGTGCGTCTGAACGATAGTCTGAAATTCATACGGTATCAATTTTATACTGGCCGTCTGAACGCAGCCCTGTAAGCCTAATTTTAGACACTGGCTTCCCCCTATCTGGTGGTGTTAAAGTGTTCACCAAAATATTAGATAGATAGATAAAAGGTTTATTGCAAAAAATCATCACATGTAACAAAAAAAAAGTAAGAGACATAAACATGAAAAATTTAAACTAACACATCACTACATAGTTAAAAACAAAGTCGCTTTCTCTGTCCCTATATCCTTTCAAATTTATATTATAATTTCAAACTACGCAACGAATTTTGAAGCGGTTTCTTTTAATGAATAGAGTGATTCAAGAGAAAGGTTTATATGTATAATACATGTATAATATAGTAGAGAAACACTGATAATTTCCGTGCGAAGCCGGGGCGGGTCGCTAGTACTTTATAAATTCTGTTACATGTGTGCTGAAGCGATGCAGAGGGTCAGAGCTCAGTGTATTATTGCCCATAGAAAGCAACACTGATTTTCAGCTCAAAATTAGATAGCGCAGGTACCAACTGAAAAAAATTACGTTACACAAAAATGTTATTGTATTATATTGTATTTTATTATAGAGAAAAAACATAGAATGTGCCAGCTGCATTTCCTCCCGTGCATGCTGCAAAACCAGCTAAGGGATACGATGGTTTCAGTACATTGTAATTTAGGCGATGGGCTGACAGCCTGTCACTACAGCAATATACCTACAAATCTATCTTAAGAAAAACATAGAATGTGCCAGCTGCATATCATCCCGGGCATGCTGTAAAAACCAGCTAAGGGATCTGAGGGTTTCAGTATATTGTAATTTAGGCGACGGGCTGACAACCTGTCACTATAGCAATATACCTACAAATCTAACTTAAATAATCCTCAAAACTTTGTCAAACGTGGCGGCGCGACCTTTGCTTGGGTCGTTTACGCTCTGCCTACCCCGCTAGGGATAAAGGCGTGATTATATGTATGTATGTCTATCTTAAAAAACTCTCAAAACTTTGCCAGACGTGGCGGAACGACTTTTGTTTAGGTCGTTTACACTCTGCCTACCCCGTTAGGGATAAAGGCATGATGTATGTATGTTATTTTATATTTTTTTAGTAACATAAGCCTCTTACGGACCTACTGGAACGTTTCAGATATGAATAATACTCGTAATTCAACGGAAATGTGGGTGTAGGAGTTTTCATAGCACCCGCCCACACCCGGCCTTCGGTCTGGCTTGGACCAAGATTACGGTCAAGAGCAAGACTTAAAAAACAAAAACAAGAAACTTAAGGCCCGTAATTATTATCATCACTTGAGACTGACAGCGAGTTTGAGTTCGCATCAGAAATGTCATTTCAGTACATAATGGCTTGTCAAATCCATACTTATTGTTCTCAATGTTGAGATTGTTTTATAAATACGACCCTAAGTGTACTCCTACGCCTCCGTCACTAACACAATAAGGAATAATTCCTTATTCGTAGAAGAAACCTTTTCCAACAAACACAATGGTCAATTCTTTCATGCTGGACTGGGAGCGAAAGAAAAACATAGAATGTGCCAGCTGCATTTCCTCCCGGGCATGCTGTAAAAACCAGGTAGGGGATCCGAGGGTTTCAGTATATTGCAATTTAGGCGATGGGTTTACAACCTGTCACTACAGCAATACACCTACAATAACCCTCAAAACTTTGTCAGACGTGGCTGAATGACCTTGTTTAGATATTTTACGCTCTGCCTACCCCATTAGGGATAAAGGCGTGAGTATGTATGTGTGTATCATCATCACTCAGTAAACAAATAAGTTGTATAAAATGCGTTTTTCCTGCAGCCTCGCCTTGTAACACAAAAAACATACAAAGGTGTAATATGACACCGCAATAACTCTTGTTCAAGTCATTCATCATCATAAAACAGGATATAACACTGTTGAGCTCATCGTAAATAATGACGGAACACTGCACTTGCACAGACACTTGAGATTTATACAGCGGACTTGGCTTCTCATCTAAATGCGAAAGTTACACATAGAATGTGACAGCTCCAACTCCTCCCGGGATGCTATAAAAACCAGCTAAGGGATTCGAGGGTTTCAGTATTGTAATTTAGGCAATGGGCTGACAACCTGTTATTAAAGCAATATACAGATCTATCTTAAACAACCCTCACTACTTGTTAGACGTGGCGGAGCGATCTTAGTTTGGGTCGTTTACGCTCTGCTTACCCCATTAGAGATGAAGGCGTGATTATATGTATGTGTTTTTAGTGAGTTATGATATTTTTACTGATGGGGGCGCCACTTAGCTTTCATAGTCGCCTTAAGTTAAGACTTATCGGGTACCAGCGACCCGCCCCGGCTTTGCACGGAAATTATCAGTGGTTTTCTACTATATTATGCATGTATTATACATATAAACCTTCCTCTTGAATCACTCTATCTATTCAAACAAACCGCATAAAAATCTGTTGCGTAGTTTTAAAGATCTAAGCATACATAGGGATATAGGGACAGAGAAAGCGACTTTGTTTTATACTATGTCGTGATATGTGATATTCTATTACATTTATAACGTGGACGTAGCCGTGTGAGCAGTAGCAATACAACTATATAACTAAGTATAGTATATTGTTCCTTCCATGCCGGCCTGGGAGCGAGAGAAAAACATAGAATGTGCCAGCTGCATTTCCTCCCGGGCATGCTGTAAAAACCAGCTAAGGGATTTGAGGGTTTCAGTGTATTGTAATTTAGACGATGGACTGACAACCTGTCACTACAGCAATATATCTACAAATATATCTTAAATAACGCTCAAAACTTTGTCAGTCGTGGCGGAACGACCTTTCTTTAGATCGTTTACGCTCTGCCTACCCCATTAGGGATAAAGGCGTGATTATATGTATGTATGTAGTATATTGTTATAGTAGATCTGGCAGACGCAGTGTCTGGCGAGTGGCGTTCCGTGTTGTGTTGGCTCACAGCCACAGACCAGACTCGGTCACTAGTGAACAAGATTTACATTTACCCACTTTTTACAAATCAAGGACCTTCCATACTGATTTATTTAACAGTTTATTCTCTCCTGAGCGGGAAAGTCGTGATTCGAATCCCACCACGTTCCAGTGTTTTTCTTTATTGGCGGCTTGAAAAACTAGGACCTAATCTAGGAATGGGTCTGGTTTCCTTTCTGCGTTGCGGAGGTCAGATGGCAGTTGCTCTGTGAAAAACCAGTACCCTCGTTCAATCCCCTAGATTAGGTCACCGACCCCGTGAGATACGGGATAAGGCTAGGGAGATGATGATTGCACACATGCTCATACAGACGACATAAACATAAAAAACAATTAGTAGCAATTGAAAAAACAACTCATGATTGGAGATCGACCCATTTATACAATTCAGTATATAGCCATGTATAGCCAACAGCTGATTTTAAATGTTGTACAGAACTATCATAAAAAAACTTCTCATATATTATCTTGAAATCGAGTTCTCTGGCTTGTGGTTTCACCCGCTGATGATAATTGAGTTTTTCGGCTGAAAAGAGCACAGATTTCTATGTATCTGAAGGGGTCTAGCAGCTGTATTATTATTATTATTATTTTTTCTTCATTATTTTTATCGTAATAAATTACAACACAAGAGTGTACGATAAACACATAAGAGATTTGAATTATAATAATAAAATCAGTACTAAAAATGGCTTCTACGCAAAATACATGTGAAATTTGCAAAAAGGAATTACCGAAAAAATATTTTTTACGGTGTTGTATCTGTAAAAAACACTACGATCTAAGTTGTTTGGCCATCACGGACACATTCTTCAATTTGATGAAAAATAAAAACAAATGGAAATGTAAAAAATGTGCTTCCATAAAAGTTGTACCCGATGCTCAAAGGACATACCCACAGCGTCAACAGATTATAAGAACATCAACACCGGGAATACATACAATTCATAATCGACCAATAATTTCGCCGAACTACACGGCCAACGCTGCTGCGTCAGGTACCAATAACACCGTCACTACAGGTACCAAACACACTACTGACACAGGTACCATGAACTCTGTTACAAACGGTATTGCCATCACAGCCACGACAGGTTCTCATACAAATGAAATAAATATTACCACGAATACAACAGAAAAATCTGGTGAACAAGAACAAACTACAATAGGAAGTAAACAAACTGAACTACAGAACGTTACAAAACAGAGCCCACAAAAGGTAGATGTCGTAAAAAATAATAATGGGTCTCACATTTCTAAAGAGTCCATGGAACATAATGATAATGATACTAATGACAATCACTCACCAACTGACGATATAATCATAAATGTCCCGATAAGTAATTCATTTGAGTTACTTTCCGCAGATTCTGAAGAAAAATCTATAACTATGGTAAACCAAAAAACAGTAGGAGAAGTAAATAGTATTGAATCTAGTGATGCACTAAAATCTCCGACTGTTTTGCAACTCAATCCTATGAGTGCATCATCGGTATCACCAATTGAGTTTGTGACACATCGGAAAAAAAATAGACAATTTCAGAGCTGTTCTTTTGATGATATCAATATAAATCTAACGCGACAAAGCTTACCAGATCTCAGAGGTGACCCGGATGAAGTCTTTGAGTTAAAACAAGCCATAGAAAGATTGAAGTTGGACTTGCTTTCTACTGAAAACGCTATGGAAGAAGTTATTATGGAAAACAATGAGTTCAAAAGGCAAATATCTAAATATGAGCAAACAGTCAAAAGATACAAAGCTGTTGGTATTGGAACTCCTACTAAAAACGTTTTCTTTTCACCAAGAAATAGACGAATTATCTCGGACGAAAACTCTCTAGTGGCATCGGTGGAGGATAAAATGTGTAGTCTTAACTCAAATGGTCGTTTAGTCTCTTCTTCACCCAAACCACATAACAATAAATCAACTAAATCGGCAATACATCAAAAAGGACTAACACGTAGTAAGAAAAGACATAGAGTCATGATTTATGCAGACGAACACGGCAGGAATGTAAGAAATATTCTCCAAAAGCTATTAGGGGATCGTTTTCTTGTTACCTCAGTATTGAAACCATATTCATCTATAAAAAGTCTATTAGGTGACTGTATAGTGGACTGTGGTGAATTCACAAAAAGTGATTTTATTATTATATTGACAAACAAAATTTGTCTACAAGATGATCTTTTTCTATCTGCGGATGGAATCTTGAAAGAACTTGATAGGACCAATGTCTTATTAAGTGATAATTTTAGTGATACTGATTGTTTATTTAAGGATATAATATGTAAACAAAATATGAATGTAACCAAGTTTGAAGTATTTCTGCACCAAGACAACTGCTTTATTCACAAACTAGATACATGTAGGTCCATATGGAGAGCTGTGGTTCATATTGTGTGTGTTAATGAACGTTCTAATAAAAATATTTCAAAATTGACAAAAAACACTGACATAATGGTAAATTCTCAACCTTTTAATAATATTCAGCTTTTTCGTGAATAATGTCCCGAAAAGTGGTCTACACTCAATTTCTTTTTTTGAATTTAGTGGCAGCGTACAGAATATTCCAAAACCAGTTATAGATGATATGGCTAATAATAATAAGTCTCTTTCAAATGATATTTCATATGACATTAATAATCATATTAAACAAACATTAAATATATTTCATCAGAATATTTGCGGTATTTCGGTAAAAAGGGATCAACTGGAACTCTACCTGGATTGTTTGAAACCGGAACAGCACTATATCTGTATAGGTGAGCATTTTCTTAATCATGTCTCAGCACAATATTTGAAATTTACAAATTATGAGTTAGTTACATTGTATGCACGAAAGAAAAAACAGAGAGGTGGTACATTGATCTTAGCACATAAAAACAGAAAATGTGAAGATCTTAAGTTCTGCAAAAAATTTGCATATCTAGAGGCATTTGAGGTTTGTGGCGTGAGAGACTTTAGTACTAATACTTATATATTTTGCTGTTACCAGAATGATAGAAAATTTGATGTGTTCATGACAAGATTAGAATTACTGCTTCAAAGGATATTTAATAAGAAGGCAATTATCATTGGGGATTTCAATGTGCATATGGAGAAAGACAATAGTAACAAAACTGAGTTCCTTAATCTATTAGACGGTTACAATTTTACTCATTTAATTAATGAAATTACTTTTATTAGGAATGGGTCGCAATCTTGTATTGATAACATATTGACTAACATAAATGAGGATTTAGTGCTAAACACAACTGTAGATCATAACGGAATTGGTGATGGCCATGCGGCTATTTCTGCATCTTTAGAATTAGAAGTTAATAAAACTGGAAATTGGAAAGAGCAAGTGATTTTCATGGAAAAACGAAATTTTAATAAAAGGAACAAATATAATTTTAGAACATGTTTAAAAAATGTATGCTGGCAAGAATTGGGTATTAATGGATTCATAACTAAATTTATAAAGACATTTAAAAATTGTTTCAAAAAGAGAAAGAAGAAAGTTAGGTTAAATAAAATTGGACGAGTTAATTGGATCACAAAAGGTATAAAAGTCTCGAGTGCTATGAAGAGAGTATTGTGTAATCTGGACAGAAACCATAATGATCCAAGCATATTTAATTACAAGTTTGATTATATTAAAATCTATAGGAAAGTATTGGAAACTGCAAAACGAACTGCAATACAAACGCGAATAAGTAAAGAAAGATACAAAGCAAGAGGTATATGGAAAGTAGTAAATGAACAGAATGATAATAAAGCGACCTATAAACAGGAGAATATAATATTAAAAGTAAATAATCGAATTGTAAGCAAGGCCTCAGAAGTTGCAAAAGTTTTTTCTCAGCAATTTGACTATGGACGATTACCAACCCATGGAAACAGTGAATTAGCTCTAAAGCTTCTTCAGAAAAACACTAGGCGCGTTAGCATCAGTCTGGAAATGTGGAATATTACTCCAAGCGTGGTTTCCAAAATTGTATGTAATATGACAAACAAGAATTCTGCAGGTTACGATGGTGTTCCCGTTTCACTGTTTAAAGAGAATATTGACATCCTAGCAGGCCCTTTATCTGTGTTTTTCAATAATTGTCTCGATAGTGGTACGTTTCCTGACCAGATGAAAATAGCTAAGATTCTTCCGATTTATAAGAAGGATTCAAAATTTGAAGCTAAAAACTACAGACCCATTTCATTACTACCAACGTTATCGAAAGTCTTTGAAAAAATAATTAAATCAAAGTTAGTCCAACACTTAAAAAATAATAATGTTTTGAATCTAGAACAATTCGGGTATCAGAATGGTGTGGGTACTTCTGATGCTATAGATGCAATATTAGATCTTGTTGTGAGGGGACTGAATGACAGGCATAAAGTAGCAGGGTTGTTCTTAGATTTGACGTCTGCATTTGATATGGTCAATCATGATGTCTTGATAGGAAAACTAGAACATTACGGTGTTAGAGGGAAGGCTTTAAAATTGTTGCAATCATATTTACATAATAGGAAGCAATTTATAGAGATGAAAAATGTGGATTGCCACGGGAGTGAGACAATTGAAACGTCAGATTTAGTAAATATAATAAGGGGTGTTCCACAAGGGTCAGTGTTAGGTCCAATATTATTTGTTATATTCATCAATGATATGATAAATTACGTCACTACAACTATACCAGGTACAAATTTAATATTATTTGCGGATGATACAAACGCAGTATTTACGAAAAAGTCTGTAGGTGAACTGAATAACACTGTAAATGATGCATTAGCAGCTTTTGATACTTGGTTTGCTATTAATGACTTAGTTGTAAATGTAAAAAAAACAAAGGGGATAATTTTCAAAGCCACTGTACAAAACCAGGAAACACTTGATATTTATTTAAATGGACAGGCGGTTGAAATGGTTAAAGAGGTTAAGTTCTTAGGGGTATATCTGGACTCTCTGCTTAATTGGAAACCTGAATTACGTGCGGTTGAGGCATCAGTAAGTAAGTCTTGCTATGTTTTAAGATCTCTGAGGGAAGTTTTAAATATTAATCAAAATAAATCTGTTTACTGTGCATTAATTGAGTCAAAACTAAGATATAGTGTTAAGTTCTGGGGCAGAAGCTATAAGTATAACATGACAAAGGCGTTCACAGTTCAAAAAAGAGCCATTAGGACTATAGCGCGTATTCCCTCGTGGACATCGTGTAAGGAGTACTTTAAAGAATATGCCATCTTAACTGTACCTAGTCTATACATAATGACTCTTCTAGTGGACATAGTTAAACATAGATATCTGTACGAATCAGAGGAAGAAATGCACAAACGCTTGAATACTAGAAGGAAAGATTTAAATTGTAATATTGTACCTAACCTCAACATTGCTAAACACTGCCCAAAGTACCAAGCCATTACACTATTTAATAAATTACCAATAGAATTAAAAAGTATTAGTAGATTAGGTTCATTTAAAAGTAAACTGAAAACTTTGTTACTTGAAAGGATTTGTTATTCTGTAGAAGATTTTTAATGTATGACTTATTAATTATTATTGTTACTAGATAGTTTTAACAAGATGACCTGCATGTTGTATAGACACTTAATATTGTTATGACTATTTATTTTGCAGAATTGTTTTTGAATCTTATCCATGACTTTATTTATTGAATTTTATGAATTTATGTTTTAGAATTAGAAATTGTTATTTGTATGAGTTAAAATTTTATTTACTTTCGTTTTTTACAGTATAATTTAACATTTTATTAATGATTTATTTTGACATTTTATGAAGTTTGAAATTGTTATTTATTATTGATGAAGAAGTAGAGTAAGAAGTATTAGGAATGAAATGTTACTTTTAATTTCAAATTGTCAGTATTGTACTAGTCTTAAGATATTCGAACACAGTGTAACTGTTTATGAATAAATGAATTTGAATTTGAATTTAATTTGAATTTGAATTTGTGGGTTTCGAGTCGATCGACCTGAGAAACACAGGTGTCAGAGTTTGTAAACCGCCTAATAGCAGATCTAATAGGCCTGGCATGGTTCATGTAACGACCACTATCAAAGACAGCGAACGGCCCTCCGAAGCACGGAATATTTATTTCTTCCAGACAATCAGGTTGCATGCATTGTCCTAACCAAACTGGGAAAAATCTCACAAAGTGATAAATTCACAAATATCAATTTTGTGTTCCCCCCTGGAAATCGAACCCAGCACCTATAGATCGAGAGCCCATAGCTCAGACCACTAGACCACGGAGGCAGAGGCAGGCAGATAGCAGCTGTTAAAGACACATTATCCAAACAATTTTCACATTTTATAATATTAGTAGGAAGTAGAGCGTGCCAAGTGAGGTCGTTAACGAATGGATAATTTTAGATGTCATACTTCTACGTCATAGATACATACATACACACATAAAATCACGCCTTTATCCCTTACGGGGTAGGCAGAGCGTACAACGCCTCTTAAAAGGCGCTTTCGCCACGTCTGACATAAATTGAGGGCAATTTTAGATTGTAATGTGTATTGCTATAGTGACAGGTTGTCAGCCCATCGCCTACATTACAATACACTGTAACCCTCGAAACCCTTTTGCTGACTTCTACAGCATGCCCGGGAGGAAGGGCAACTGGAACATTCTATGTTTTTCTTTCTCTCCCAGTCCAGTATGGAAGACAAGTCATAGATATGTTAGTCAAAAAATACTATCTACAATGATACAGTAAAAACGCCTCCGTGGTCTAATGGTCAGAGCCATGGGTTTACGATTCGGAGGTCCTGGGTTCGATTCCCAGGGGGGAACACAAATCAATTTATCACTTTGCGAGATTTGCTCCAGTTTGGTTAGGACATTGCAGGGTGAATCACCTGGTTGTCCTAAAAGTAAAAGGATTTCGTGCTTCGGAGGGCACGTTAAGCCGTCGGTCCCGGTCGCTGTCTTTGATAGTGGTCGTTACTCAAACCATGTCAGAGGCCTAATAGCTGTGCTACTAGGTGGTTTGAAAACTCCGACACCAGGGTTCTTCGGGTCGTTGATTGACTTGAGAATCCACTCTCATCCACGCTGGTAATAATAATATTTATTTATTTATTTATTTTATTTTATAAGGTACAGGGTAAAACTTAACTACTAAACATTGCCCCACAAAATTGTACATACAGTTTGACTGTGAGATCAGAATCTCGTTTAATTATACATTACAATGTAAAAATATACTTATTACTAATGCTTAATTATGATTTAAGACAGAGATTTTAAGAGATGTTTCTTTAACATGATTTTAAATATAGATTTTTTATTTTCAGATCTAATATTCTTAAGAACAGGCATTAACCATTTTGAAGTACGCAACGCGTGTAGACAAAATAGAGTCTATGATACAGTAAAAACTATTTACAATATCCTCGATTTGAACAACCAAGTAATTTTTGAGTTATCTGTAAATCGTTGAGTAAGTTAGATGGGGAGCTTAACTTGTTGTAGACATAAAAAATGGGGTGGGTGGGAGCGTGGCGTAGTAAATTGGTTAGCTGTCTCTACCAACTTAAATTCATTGTTGACTTTACAGTCATTGGCCTTGCCTTGCGGTGCATAATAGTATTTCTAGGAAACAGACTTAGACTACATACATACATATAGTCACGCCTTTATCCCAAATGGGGTAGGCAGAGCGCAAACGACCTAACAAAGGTCGTTCCGCCTCTACTGACAAAGTTTTGAGGGTTATTCAAGATGGATTTGTGCGTATATTGCTGTAGTGACAGGTTGTCAGCCCATCGCCTAAATTACAATATACTGAAACCCTCGGATCGAACCAAAAATAGTTACGCGAGAAGGACTAAAATGATGAAGGTCCTGCGTCTGTAGAAATTTTAATTTCTGGTCTTATGTACACACAATAGCCATGCCGGAATTCCTTACGTGGAAGGCAGAGCGTTAACCAGCGCATAGCAAGAAGCCCGATTTTAAGCTGCGACAGGTGTGGCAAGATTTAGAGTTATTATAGAAACAACGAACTGTATTGCTAAATTGTGAGATTCCATCGTCTAAATTGCAATACGCCAAAACACTAGCCTCCCTCTCTCCTGAATATCAAAGAATGCCCGTTAAATAAAAACAATAAGTAGGTAACAAAGAATCTGAAATCTGATGTCAATTATGACAAAACAGTCGACGAATCCGTACAAAATTGATCCAATAGTTTGGCAAAGGCACTTGGCGGGAAGCCCGTCCTTAATTAAGTTTAGTCGATTCGACAGTTGATACGAAACGGCATAGCGACTATGTAGGGCTGCGATCGAGACGTCATAAGGCGATTCGCTGTCACGCGATGATAGAGGGTGTTTTTCATACAAGGTGTTTGTCGTGGTTTTAGAAAAACGAAATTAAAAATACGTTTATTTGATTTTAGAACCACATTACATTATTTCTTACATCTGCCAAACTTATTTAAAGTTTGTCGGCAGCAATAAATACTCCTATTTAATTAGGATCTAAACTATAATTAGTAGGTACTTACAAAATAAGCTAAAGTAAGATAAGTTATGTATGTGAATATTATGTAATAAGTAATTAGTGTAAACGAAACAGACACAATTTTACACAGTACTTGTATGTTAATCTTTGCATAGTTTTAGGCGTATATTTTCTAGTAGATGTTTTGAACAAAAGCTGATCAAAAAACTGGCTACAAGAAGTTTGCAACAATGCTTATTAAAAACAAAAAAGTTGGTTTTCTTTTTGAGTTGTTAAGAGAATCGATTAACAGTCAAATTAACTGTATTCTTCCATGCTGGCCTGGGAGCGAGAGAAATTCTTCCATGCTGGCCTGGGAGCGAGAGAAAATATAGATTGTGCCAGCTGCATTTCCTCCCGGGCATGCTGTAAAAACCAGCTAAGGGATCTAAGGGTTTCAGTATGTTGTAATTTAGGCGATGGGCTGACAACCTGTCACTACAGCAATATATGTACAAATCTATCATAAATAACCCTCAAAACTTTGTCAGACGTGGCGGAACAACCTTTGTTTAGGTTGTTTACGCTCTGCCTACCCCATTAGGGATAAAGGCGTGATTATATGTATGTATGTTAACTGTAGCAGTATACTTTATGAACAAAGGAAGGCTTTTATGTAGAATTATTGCGGTTTTGGTTTGGTTGCGTTAGTCTTTGTTTTTGTATCGTTACTCTGTCCCACAAATTGTTTATTAAGTTGTGTGTGAGTAGATAAAATTAAATTTACTGCAGTAGTAATATCTAATGTTTAGTTTGTAGGTACGAACAAAGAAAGATTTTGCTGTATAATTATTGTGCTTTTGGTTATATTCCTCTTTGTTTTGGCATTAACAAGCAAAAACAGTTTGTATAGATCCGAGTTACGGTATTTGCTCAAAATTTAGAAGTTGGACTAGATATACAGTCAAATTTACTGTAGCAGTAATATATACTATTATTGTATAATTATTGAACTTTTGGTTATATTCCTCTTTGTTTTTGCGTCAACAAACAAAAACAGTTGGTATAGAGTTACGGAATTTGTTAAGTTGTGGCTAGTTAAACAATCAAAGTTATTGTAACAGTATCAAATGTTATTATAGGTATGAACAAAGGAAGCTTTTGCTGTATAATTATTGTACTTTTGGTTATATTCCTCTTTGTTTTTGAGTCAACAAACAAAAACAGTTGGTATAGAGTTACGGAATTTGTTAAGTTGTGGCTAGTTATACAATCAAAGTTATTGTAACAGTATCAAATGTTATTATAGGTATGAACAAAGGAAGCTTTTGCTGTATAATTATTGTACTTTTGGTTATATTCCTCTTTGTTTTTGAGTCAACAAACAAAAACAGTTGGTATAGAGTTACGGAATTTGTTAAGTTGTGGCTAGTTAAACAATTAAAGTTATTGCAACAATATCTAATGTTACTATAGGTATGAACAAAGGAAGATTTTGCTGTATGATTTTTGCGCTTTTGGTTGTATTCCTCTTTGTTTTTGCATCGTTGCGGCAAACAAGACGTCGCAGGATTTTAGTCACGCGACAACGAGGATTGAATTAGTTAAACGGATTAGTTAACCTATTTTAGTGGGGCTTAAATCGCGGTAATATACTAACCCGCTGATTTGAAGCGAAAGTAGACGACTCACGTGTCAAATATCAGTCTTTTTCTGCTGTCGTGTGGGTATTGAGTCGATGGACCAGATTAAACAGCCACAACACAGCAAATAGGCCTCTGACATGGTTTGTGTAACGTGCCCTCTGAAACACGGATGTTTTTTCCTCTAGACAATCAGGAGATTCAGCCTGCATTGTCCTAACATAACCAAACTGGGGACAATCTCACAAAGTAATAAATTGACAAATATATCACCTAATAGGAACCGAACCCAGGACATCGTGAGACCATGGCTCTGACCACTAGGCCACGGAAGCAGTTAAGTCAAATATCTGTGATCATAGCGAAAGATCGGGCGACATGAAAAACCTTCTAACGTGATGCCCTGGTACGGGAAAGAAGAAATTGCGGTGGTATGGAAACTTCACCCATGGTAGGGCATCAAAGACTTCTATTGCTAAATCGGGCTGAAAGTTCACAATCGATTAAATACGCGAATGACATAAAAAAATATATGGTATATAAAAACAAAAACACAAAATGTTTTTTCCTGCCGGAAAAAGCCAATGGAAATTCAAGCAAACATTTCAAAAAGCTGAAGTTTATTACACAACTTTTTATTCATACTTTTTCGGAGCGATGAGCTCTTTTTCAGTCAAAGAAAAACTTTGGAGTTCAACTTTAGCACTGAGATGGCAGAACCATAATAAAGCCCGCAGTGACAGTAAAAAACAAAATGGCAGAGCTCCCCACGACCTTGCGTTTTAATTTGCGTCATGCCGTACACCGCTGGATTAGGTCTATAGCTAATACACGCACGTCTAACGAAACCGGTAATAGGTGCCTAGTGTGAGACGAGTGAGATTATGGTCCTTCGCCATGACTCGTCAGGGGGGGGGGGGGGGGGCATCAAGGGACATAAGACTGCGTAATGGAATGTCATGTTAACTGTCAAGGCTTGTGAACGGCCAAGGATTTTGGTGGTTGTAGGGTTTTGCTGAGGAAGATTAATATTGAACTGACCATGATACTGACTCACCCAATAGATTAATGATCGACTTTCCAAATTTAGGGACATTTTAGCCAAAGTATACCTTCTGAAAACCGCTTAAATCAAAAGGTTTTCAATGTCTGAAAATAATATTTTGGATTTCGGAAATGTTTGGACGACTCTGCGAATAAATGTGTAAGTACTATATCCATACATATGATCACGCCTTTATCCCTAATGTGGTTACCATCATGAATTTAAGAGCTTTGCTCTTGCCGGTTGAATACTCCATTCAACAGCTTTCTCAGGATTCCGCCGTCATGAAGGCTAAATGGGGTAGGCAGAGCGTAAATACATACATACACATAATTACGCCTTTATCCCTTACTTACATGCTGGCCTGGGAGCAAGAGAAAATCTCCCGGACATGCTGTAAAAACCAGCTAAGGGATCCGAAGGGTTTCAGTAAAGGTACTGTAATTTAGGCGATGGGCTGACAACCTGTCACTACAGCAATATACCTGCAATATACACACATACATATAATCACGCCTTTATCCCTAATGGGGTAGGCAGAGCGCAAACTACCCAAACAAAGGTCGTCCCGCCACGTCTGACAAAGTTTTGAGGGTTATTTAAGATAGAATTCTAGGTATATTGCTCTAGTGACAGGTTGTCAGCTCATCGCCTAAATTACAATATACTGAAACCCTCGGATCCTTTAGCTGGTTTTTACAGCATGAAATGAAATGCAGTTGACACGTTAAAAAGCTCTACCAATGGACAACTTCCCAAGGTCTCTGACATTAAAGAAGTAAAGCCCGTTAAGCCCTTTGCGAGGCTGTCAAACGCCAAGGACAAGGACTGATCGATCAGACTTTGTTTAGGATACAATCAAAGCTAAAAATAACTGAAGAGTGAGGGGACCGTGCCTTGATGTACGAGCTGATCCGTGAACTCTCCAGATCTACACATTAAGGTGATTGCCGGCAAATGGTTTTTTTTTTTTTTTTTTTTTTATATATATAGGCGAGCATTTGTCCGCCATCTCACCTGGTGAAAAGTGACGATGCGGACTATGTTGAAACATACTCACCTATGTAGTGCCTATTCACTCTCGCCTTGAAAAGGCCCAGGTTATATTGTTCCGGAAACAGATCCGCCGGCAGGGAGTTCCACTCCTTAGCCGTTCGCATTAAGAATGTGGAAGCGAACCGCTTCGTGCGAATTTGTGGTATATCCACGACATAAGGGTGGAACCCCTGTCCACGCCTCGTGCTCCGGAAAAAAGAAAAAGAGCTTATTTCCCCTAAACGAATCATTAGAATATTCTAAAATAATGTACATCTAAGAAATTAGTTCATGGCCTACAATTGTAACATTTAAAAATATTCTAGTTCAAAATAAGTATGCAAAAAAATCTGGAAGTGAAGCTGTTTTTATCAGTAAAAATGATATTATTAGGAGCGCTTTCACGGTCCTTTCGGAAAATTATCCGTATTATGATTATTTAAAATCGAATCATATTAAAAAAAAATCCGAATCATAGTTTTTAAGAAATTATCTCATTTGAGCGTTTTTCGCACTTTTTTGACGGGGCCACGGACGTAACCGTCACGCCAAAGCTCGCGCTGATATAAACGATATTTTTAGGCTTTACGGGCGATGGTTGAATATCAAATTCAAATTCAAACGTTTATTGCAAGTCACAACACAAAATATCTTAAAAATATACCTTAAAGATACATAAATGTACCTGCTCATCTGCCGGATACATCTTAAAGTAAAAAAGAAGGTCTTTCTTAAACCATATGTTCTAATAATAATAAAATTAATAACAATGGAAAATTTTACCTGAAAAATATTTTGCCTTTGAAGTTATTTTAACACTTTGTGACTTTTAATGGGGAACTACCCCCAGTTCATACACCGTTACTACTACATTAATATTACTAAGGTGAGACTATAGCTTAGTCATCGTTTTCATATGGTACGTTTTCGTTTATGCATGATTGCGTAGGGGTTGAAAGACCTATGGACTATGGGGTTGTCGGGGTTCTACATATTAACGACCTTTGATTATAATGCTTTTGTGATAGTTTGATGTTGTTGAACTATGCTTATTTTTAGTCTATTTAAAATTAATCCTGTTAGAAATAGAAAGGAGATAAAGCATCGACAACTATCCGTGCTTCGGAGGGCACATTGAAGCTGTCGATTTAAGCCTCTGTCTTTCATTGTAAACCATCGTTGTTCGTCGACCGATGGAACACGATACATTACATCGTAGCGGCCCAGAATTCAGCCACTTGTATTGCGGATTGACTGCCGCCCATGAAATGCACGCAGGGCACGCAGGGCACGCAGGGCACGCATTGCACGATGTTAAGTGTGCCATGGTTTGCACAGTCCATATCGGAGCTAGGCGAAAATCCCCACCTGACCATATTCTCCTTACTTCTGCCAACCTGAGTTCCGAAGCCTATTTAAGGATTTCCAGATCGGCTACGGTACGGTAGTTCATGTCCAAGAGGAAGATTCTCGGCAAGCGGGGCAAAGGGTGTAGGCAGAGAAGCTCGAGTGGAAATCGAGTGAATCGATAAAAGAAGATAACTCGAATGTGTATTGTGCTACTTATCTAGATTTTTGTAAGAAATAAACATGTGAAGTACGTCCATACGGGATAATACATTAATCAGATTATTTAAGCCTAATATTCGTCACCTAAGCCGGCTGAAATTCGATACCACTTACCGCGTGGTGTCAGATTGCTAGTGGCTCTCCTGGGAAGGTGGTTATTATTAGATTAGCAATGTGTTAGCGACACTTGACACCACTTACGTACATAAAGTACATAACTTTCGGAGAATTATTGATGTAAGTGTTTTAATTACGAACTTTCTTGGGAAAATTGGCCACTCGACAATTCTATAATTCTAATTAAATCTTTTCTTCCATGCTAGACTAGAAGCGAAAGAAAAACATAGAATGTGCCAACTGCATTTCCTCCCGGGCATGCTGTAAAATCCAGCTAAGGGATCCGAGGGTTTCGGTATATTGTAATTTAGGCGATGGGGTGACAACCTGTCACTACAGCAATATACCTAGAATTCTATCTTAAATAACCCTCAAAACTTTGACAGACGTGGCGGGACGACCTTTGTTTGGGTAGTTTGCGCTCTGCCTACCCCATTAGGGATAAAGGCGTGATTATATGTATGTGTGTATGTTGCAGGTATATTGCTGTAGTGACAGGTTGTCAGCCCATCGCCTAAATTACAGAACCTTTACTGAAACCCTTCGGATCCCTTCGCTGGTTTTTACAGCATGCCCGGGAGATTTTCTCTTGCTCCCAGGCCAGCATGTAAGTAAGGGATAAAGGCGTAATTATGTGTATGTATGTATGTAAAGTTCCAACGTAAACTTCCCCAGCTTGAATATCTCGTTCATTCACAGCTTCTTTTGTTCTCTTGGAAATCTCGACCCCGTTCCTTTCATCGCTCATATGAACTGAATGTTCCATCTGCGTCAAAGTGCTGGTTTGAGGTTATATGGACGACTCTGAAAGTGTTATACGAGATAGAAATGAGAACACTGTAAGAAAGTTTCAAATCTTCGAGTAGATTTTTACCCGATGAATGTCCTGTTAGAATTTTCTGCTAATGACTCAATTGTGGAGGTATTTAGACAGTAAACAATGTCAAACTAATTCGCGTACACACGGGTGTATGCTCGACATTTGGAGCTCTCAGATTTTGACGCACACACGGGTGTGGGTTCGATACTCAACGGGTTACAGTCGACAAGTTTTAATTTAAACTTGACAGACAAGTGATTCAGCTTGCATTGTCCTAAGATCTTATAAAAACTTTATTTTCCTTCGTGGATGGGATTCGAACCCTCGACCTCCAGATCAGAGGCCAGAAACTTAGACCGCTTGACCGCACGGAGGCAGTTAGGCACAACCGATAGGTACATACAATCAAAATTATTGTACGTAGATTTATATGTCTATACATAATCTAGCTACTTTATAAAAATACATAATACGTACACACACATTCACAAAAATCACGCCTTTATCCCGAATGGGGTGACAGAGCGTTATCGATCTAAACAAGGGTCGCTCCGCCACGTCTGTCAAAGTTTTGAGGGTTATTTAAGATAGAGTTGTATGTATGATGTAGTAACAGGTTGTCAGCCTATCACCTAAATTACAATGTACTGAAACCCTCGGATCCCTTAGCAGATTTTACAGCATCCCCAGGAGGAAATGCAGCTAGCAATTCTATGTTTTTCTCTCGCTCCCAGGCCAGCATGAAATTACACAATACCATGACAATACCCAAGTATCTATACTCTAGTGCTCGGTTTTATCTAGTCTAAGTCGGAGCTAGGTCGACCCTAAATGGATGCCTCTAAAAGCATTATTCAGATAGATGGAGTAGAAACACTCACTGGAAAATAAATCTGTTAGATTGAAGCGAGAGTGAAGTGTGGGGTTTAAAATAGTAGTGCAATTGGGAAATAAGGTATAAAACAAGTAAAAGAGGATTTATGCAGAAGGGTGATTGCGTTCTTCCATGCTGGACTGGGAGTAAAAGAAAAACATAGAATGTGCCAGCTGCATCACCTCCAGAGCATGCTGTAAAAACCAGCTAATGGATTCGAGGGTTATAGTATATTACAATTTTAGGCGATTGGCTGACAACCTGTCACTATAGCAATATACGTCATGATCATCTGTAATAACCAGAGGTCGGAAATTCGGGTGCAAAAAAAGTAAAAACCCACTGTTGGAGCTACTAAGAGTTGCTACAACCACCTTTTTCAAGATTTTTAGGGCCCCAGTTTATTTTTCTTTATTAAATTGTTTTAGTAATGCCAATGTGTTCTTTGCGTCAATATAAGTCGAAACTGTTTGCAATTTTTTTTAATATTTGTTTTAATTTGAAAGATAAAAGTAGAAATGAGTTTTCAATGTACTGAAAAATATTAAAAATATAAAAATATCGTTTGATTGTTTGATATTTTTATTGAATACCCTTTATAAATGATTTCTACAATGCTTTTATTATTATTACACAAAAATTTGAATGGGGCCCTCGGGGGCCCAAAAGCGTTTTATTTCTTTAAAAAAAATTGCGGAGAAAATTAAAATTCGTATTTGGCAAGGTTAAGACAAGATAAACGCTTTTTACTCTTGTAATTTTTTCTATACGATTGATAGTTTCAGGATAAATTGATGTTGAAGTTAGCAGGACACAATCGTTCAAAACCAAGCAAAGTAGTGGTTTTTATGGTGAAATCGTCTAGGTATAGGCAAGGCACTTCTCTTTCTTGTTATTTTTTCTCTACGGTTGACAGTTTCACAGTGAATTGATGTTAAAGTTGTTAGGACAATTTTTGGGCCTGGGGGCCCAAAGCATTTTACTTCTTAAACAAAGAAATTACGGAAAAAAACAAAATTAAAATTCTTATTTGGCTAGGTTAGGACAAGATAAACGTTTTTGCTCCTGTAATTTTTTCTCTACGGTTGATAGTTTCAAATTAACAATTAAATGCTTGTTACTAAGTTACATGAAATACTTTTGGCTTTCTTTATAAAATTTGACCATAATATTGTGTACTTTCAACATTTCACAAATTGAAACAGATGCAGCTCTATACGCTGACCTTGTCGCATATACTGAGAGAGAGAGAGAGTATATTGGACCAGCATGTATGTGTCTTTCAAATAAATATTTCTAGGAAATTTATCACTTCGACCGTTTATCCCAGTATGTGCAAAAGACTACTCAACCATAGTGGAAGAGGCAGGCGGCACCTGCAGCTATACCAAAAAATACTTAAAAGTGACCACTTTGGATTCAAATTGAGACAATATTGTCAATACAGGTGTTCGAATGCTATTTTTGTTGAATGAATCGATGTCCAGAATACAAAAGCCGAGGCCAAAAAATATGAATAGATCTGTCTATCACAATCAACAATAACTCCCGAACACCAACCAACTCAAGCGCACTCTTCGAGCCGAAGCAAGAAAGTGGTGAAATTATTATTTTGAACGTTTTGCGTGTGACAAAAAACTACCTGTTAAAAAAAAGGTTGGAGCTATCAATTTCCTAGAAATATGCATTTCAAGGACACCTACACGCTGGCCAAATATCCCTGTCTCTCTCTATCCTTGTCCCTGTCTATCTCTCTCTTTGAGTATGTGCGACAAGGTCAGCATATTGACTGTATCTGTCTAAGTGCATTTAGGATGTATTGTCTTAATTTTTAGTTTGTAAAATATGGCAAGTACACAAAATCAAAAGTGTAACATGTAACCTAGTATCAAGTATTTTCTCTGATATACTTATTGGAAACCGGCTAACCCAGGGAGGGTTTCAGTATTGTATTTTAAACGATGGGCTGACAACCTGTCACTATAGCAATATACAGATCCACCTGGAATGACCCTCAAAATTTGTCAGACGTGGCGGAACGACCTTTGTTTAGGTCGTTTACGCTCTGCCTACCCCATTAGAGATAAAAGCGTGATTATATGTATGTATGTACTTATTTGTAAAATATAAAATAAAGACGAATCCGGTAAAATTCTTTTTATATATATATATGCGAGTGCTTGACTGGTCTTATTTTAAGGATTTAGGTGCTTACAATGAACCTTAATAGTTTCACAACGAAAGAACAAAGTATAGTAATGTTTAAGCAGTAAAACGCTTTGGGGCCTCCAGGCCCAAAAATTGTGTCCAGGGAATTTTAACATCAATTCACTGTGAAACTGTCAACCGTAGAGAAAAAATCTTTCTTGAAAGAGAAGTGCCTATCTCTTCTTAACCTAGCTGATTTCACCATAAAAACAACTACTTGGCTTGGTCTTGAACAATTGTGTCCTACTAACTTCAACATCAATTTACCCTGAAACTATCAATCGTTGAGAAAAAATGACAAGAGTAAAAAGCGTTTATCTTGTCATAACCTTGCCAATTATGAATTTTAATTTTAATTTACTCCGCAATTTTTTTTTAAGAAATAAAGCGCTTTTGGGCCCCCGAGGGCCCCATTAAAATTTTTGTGTAAAAATAATAAATGCATCGTAGAAATCATTTCTAAATGGTATTCAATAAAAATATCAAACAATCAATTGATATTTTTATATTTTTAATATTTTTCAGTACATTGAAAACACATTTCTACTTATATCTTTCAAATTAAAACAAATATAAAAAAAAATTGCAAACACTTTCGACTTATATTGACGAAAAGAACACATTGGTATTACTAAAACAATTTAATAAAGAAAAATAAACTGGGGCCCTAAACATCTTGAAAAAGGTGGTTGTAGCAACTCTCAGTAGCTCCAACAGTGGGTTTTTACTTTTTTTGCACCCGAATTTCCGACCTCTGGTAATAACCCTCAAAACTTGTCAGACGTGGCGGAACGACCTTTGCTTAGGTCGTTTACGCTCTGCCTACCCCATTAGGGATAAAGGCGTGATTATATGTATGTATGTATGTGATTGGCGTGAGGGAAATGAAAGTTATATAACGGTGTTTATATTTTCTTCCATGCTGGCCTGGGAGCGAGAGAAAAACATATAATGTGCCCGCTGCATTTCCTCCCGGGCATGCTGTAAAAGCCAGCTAAGGGAACCGAGGGTTTCAGTATATTGTAATTTAGGCGATGGGCTGACAACCTGTCACTACAGCAATATACAAATCTACCTTAAATAACCCTCAAAACTTTGTCACACGTGGACGAACGATCTTTGTTTAGGTCGTTTAAGCTCTGCCTACCCCATTAGGGATAAAGGCGTGATTGTATGTATGTATGTATTTATAGACAAAATGTGTTTTATTTATATAACGTATTACTTGTAAAATCATTTAAAAAAAAAATGTTTATTTCCTTCTAATACATTTAAATTTGACAAATATGCCGATGTTCCTCTTTAAGCTTAACACCTGTGTTGAGAGACACCGCTCATCCTTACCACATCAATATGTTGAAGAAAACAACAAATTTAACTACAATAAATGGAAAAGAATACAGAGACTACACTAGACTAACTACAATAAAGAGCCCGATGGTGTAGTGGATAGGGCCGCTGCCTCCTGAGCGGGGGGCCGTGGTTCGAATCCCACCACGTACCAATGTGTTTTTCGATTTTCGAATTTTCATATGTAAGTTTATTCGGCGCTTTTTCCGTGCTTCGGAATGCACGTAAAGCCGTTGGTCCCGGTTAATATCGTTTAATACCGTAGATATTAGTCGTTAAGCCATGACAGAGGCCAGTGCTAAGCATTGGCGGCTTGAAAACTGACCTGATCTAGGATTGGGTCTGGTTACCCTTCTGGATTGCAGAGGTCAGATGGCAGTCGCTTTGTGTAAAAACTAGTACCCTCGTCCAATCAGGAAAAAGGCTAGGAAGATGATGAAATGGAAAAGAATACAAAAATACCTACTTACATCACAATACCAAAGCTTTAGTATGTTCAGTTGGATGTTTAGAGTGTGTATGTGTGTGTCTGTGTGTGCGTGATAATATGATCATATCATATTTTTTTCATGCTGGACTGGAAGTGAAAGAAAAACATTGAACGTGCCAGCTGCATTTCCTCCCGGGCATGCTGTAAAAATCAGCTAAGGGATCCGGAGGGTTTCAATATATTGCAATTTAGGCGATCTGCTGACAACCTGTCACTACAGCAATATGCCTACAAACTATGTCAGACGTGGCGGAACGACCTCTGTTTAGGCCGTTTACGCTCTGCCTACCCCATTAAGAATAAAGGCTTGATTATATGCATATCAAATCCTATTTGATAAAGTAAATATGACATTTAATATCTTTTTGGTTTTCCTGCACTTTATGAAAGTAGAGATAGTTGTCTAAAAATAGCCGTCTAATACGTGTAGCCAAACGTCGTAACGTGTTTCAGCTTTTAAATTCTATAAAATAGATAGACGTATAAAACTACCTTACTACCGGCATGCAATGCTCACAGGGATCGCAACTGCCTCCATGGTTTAGTGGTCTGAGCCATGGGTTCGATTCCCAGTGGGGGAAAACAAAATTGATATTTGTCAATTTATCACTTTGTGAGGTTTTCCCCAGTTTGGTTACATTGCAGGCTGAATCATCTGATTGTCCAAAAAGGAAAAGGATTCTGCGCTTCGGAGGGCACGTTAAGCCGTTCAGGTCTCTGTATTTGATAGTGGTCGCTATCCAAACCATGCTAGAGGTCCAATAGCTGTGCTACTAAGCGGTTCCAAAACTCTGACCCACCAGGGTTCATCGGGTCGTTGTTCAACTCGAAAACCTACTCGCTAAGAAGAAGAAGAGAACGCTGCTGCTCGTTCTTTAGATCTTAGTTGACTTTGTCACCCACGGCTTGGACACACTAGCTCTAGCATCATTCGTCTATGCCCACGGGAAGAGATGGGTTGATGCTACTCTAACCTGGCACATAACGGTTCCTAAATTCTCTAATATTTGCTGCCAATCTTGACCGACCCTGGCAACACTAAGTTATTCAAGTATGTGCGCTGCTGAAAGAGGTATTGATTGTTGCCAGCTGAGCGGCGGTTCAGATTGCGTCAGAAGCATAACTACCTGCCTACAACACGTTAAGGCTTTAAATGAATGTGACGAATAGTCCTCCCAACCGATTTTCGGCGATGGCAGTAGATCTCCTAAAGATCGTCTAACTGCACAGGACTTTTAAGAGGTTTTTAGTGCCCTAGTGTTTGAGCAACACGCATGTGCACCCTCTATTCCTTCAATCTCTTATTCTGATGGGACAGATTGACGGACACGACCAGATAGAAATCAGGCGCAGGACCGACTATTTACATGCCCATCCGACAGCGTGGATCGTATTACTGTTCGGACAATCAGCTGATAAGCCTGCAATGGCCTAACCGAACTAGAAACAACAACACAAATCCATTGTCCCCCGCTGGGAATCGAACCCGATGCCTCCGGGTCGTGAGCCCATGCCTTAGACCACCCGATCACGGAGGCACCAAAAATAACGTGAAAAGAACGTATCGAAAAAGTTACTAATGCCGATAAAGCCCTTTTTGACAGTTCTCCATACAGTGCTGGCCTGGGAGCGAGAGAAAAACATAGAATGTGCCAGCTGCATTTCATCCCGGGCATGCTGTAAAAACCAGTTAAGGGATTCGAGGGTTTCAGTATATTGTAATTAAGGCGATGGGCTGACAGCCTGTCACCACAGCAATATACCTACAAATCTATCTTAAATAAACTCTCAAGACTTTGACCCTTGTTCAGGTCGTTTACGCTCTGCCTACCCATTTAGGGAAAAAGGCGTGATTATTTGTATGTATGTATGCAATGCAGCGCTCCCACCCTCGTTCATTTAAAGTGTTGGCGGACTGTAGGACGTGGGAAGGCAAAATGCTCTTTCGGCTTCCTTTTACCCTTTTACTTCGTTGACATTTCGTCTCAAGGTTTCGTAGTGGAATTATGGAAGTGATTATGAAAGATCTAGATGACTGAAACATTGCATATTCTTAGAATCCATACTAATATTATAAATACGAAAGCAACTCTGTCTGTTTGTTACTCTTTCACGGCTAAATGGCCTAACGAAATTTAAATAAATTTAGTAGGACGATAGACTGAAGACGTATATAGGCTTCGTTTTATCGCAGAAAATAAATTATTCCTATAGGAAAACTATTTAGCCGCGAGTGAAACCGCGGGGCGGATACCTATAAAAATATATTTGTGATTATACAGTAAAGATCTATCTTAAACAATCCTCAAAACTTGTCAGACGTGGCGGAACGACCTTTGCTTAGGTCGTTGACGCCCTGCCTATCCCATTCTAATACAGGCGTATTAGTATGTAGGTAACCTATGTAGGTACTACAAGTAACGTGAGAAGTTTGCACATTGCATAAGACGCAATATTGTATCCAGGAAATTGCACTTCACTCGAGAAATAAAAGTTCCTTTATTTGTTTTGATTGTTACCATGTAGGTAGGTGTGTAGTATTTGTGTCAATAGAATACACGTGTATTGCTGTTGTTACTACATACATACATACATATAATCACGCCTTTATCCCTTATGGGGTAGGCAGAGCGTAAACGACCTAAACAAAGGTCGTTCCGCCACGTCTGACAAAGTTTGAGGGTTATTCAAGATGGATTTGTATTTTGTACGTATATTGCTGTAGTGACAGGTTGTCAGGCCATCGCCTAAATTGCAATATACTGAAACCCTCAGATCCCTTAGCTGGTTTTTACAGCATGCCCGGGAGGAAATGCAGCTGGCACATTCTATGTGTTTCTCTTGCTCCCAGTCCAACATGGAAGAAAAAGAAAGAAAAAGAAGCTGTTGTTACTGTTCATAATAAAGTGTTATAGTAGAATAAAAACATGTGAAATTGCCTTCAATATTTGTCAGACGTGGCGAAGGTGCCTTGAACCTGGCGTTTTATGCTCTGCCTACCCCGTAAGGCAAAAGACGTGACTTTATACTTACACTTAGTAGATACTTAAACTCTGTAATTGGCCAAATACGACTAATGAATTGAATATAAAATATGAAATATTTAAAATTAAAAAAGATATAGATATCAGAAAAACTATGTGCGGACCTCGTGATAAAAATATGTTCATAATTTGAGACATTTTACTTTTTTATAGTTAGACTGTGACTTTTTGTCCTTGAACTTAGTGCCAATTATTTTTTAAAGTATTATAAATATTTGGGAATTGGAATTAGTTTTTACGACAAATCATTAAAATTCTAAATTTCATTTGCCCGTTACCGTATATTGTATAATTTTAGTTTCTTTCAAATCAGTGTACACTAATAACGTTTTAAAGAAAGTTTATAAAAATTGTTGCGAAAAACAATCCAAAGAACCGAAAATCGTAGTCCTTTCAACGGCGTAGCATTTTGCTACGGAGTCTACGTCGTAGCAGTGGTCTACTAAGTTTTGTGGGTTTTCAAACTGGCATAATGGAAATGATGTTCAAGGAAAGAAGAACATCCCAGAAGGTTTTTGCTATCAGCAGCCCTCCTCCAATGAGAATGTAAGAGAAAAGAGAGACTTTCGTGAGAAAAATAATAAATACCTATTAGTTAATTTATACCTTCTTGGGAATATTGTAAAAGAAATTTGAGAGTTTCGGTATTTAGCAATTTAGACAGTAGCTAATATTCGTTTTATGTCAGAAGGTATATGTATAGGTGTACCTACTTAATCTTAAACCGGGTGTAAGGGACAGCGTCCCGCAAACATCAGTTAAATAGGGGTTGCTCTGTCAACGAAACTGAACAACTATTACCAGGAATTTAGTTCAGGAGATGAAATATAAAATTGAACTTCCTATACAAAATAACCACCTTGATCAGACAATTTGTATGGAAAACCTTTCTTTTTAAAAAAAAACCTGCTGATAGTTGTTCAGTTCCGTTGACTGAGCAACCTCTATCGGTTTGCGGGATGCTGTCCCTTACACTCCGTATATACGTAGAATCATATAGTAGGTATTTATCCAAATTTCCATAAACATTCAGTAAACATCTCCCATGTTGGCCTACGAGCTAGAGAAAAACATAGAATGAGCCAACTGCATTTCCTCCCGGGTATGCTGTAAAAACCAGCTAAGGGATCTGAGGGTTTTAGTATACGGCAATTTAGGCGATGGGCTAACAACCTGTCACTACAGTAATACCTACAAATCTATCTTAAATAACCCTCAAAACTTTGTCAGACGTGGCGGAACGACCTTCGTCTGCCTACCCCATTAGGGATAAAGGCGTGATTATATGTATGTATGTAGTCAGTAAACCCAATTTCAACTATATTACACTGTTGTAATATGTCTGACGTTAATATTAGCTTCGGTAATGAACTTCGTACCTACTTTACTAATTATAAATTATCTAATGGGCTCTATGCCAGTTAATTAAGCGCCACTGTGTGTATAGTTATAGATATTAATGGATTGATGGTATAGAGCCCGATGGTATAATGGATAGGGCCGCTGCCTCCTGAGGGAGGTCGTGGTTCGAATCCCACCACGTACCTATGAGTTTTTCGGTTTTCGAATTTCATATGTACGTTTATTTGGCGCCTCCATGCTTTGGAAGGCATGTTAAGCCGTTGGTCCCGGTTAATATCGTTTAATATCTACGATAGTCGTTAAGCCATGTCAGAGGCCAGTGCTAAGCGTTGTCGGCTTGAAAACTCTGACCTAATCTAGGATTGGGTCTGGTTTCCCTTCTGGGTTGCAAAGGTCAGAAGGCTAGGTGGCAGTCGCTTTGTGTAAAAACCAGTACCCTTGTTCAATCCCCTAGATTAGGTAGCCGACAAGGTGAGGTACGGGATAAGGCTAGGCAGATAATGATGATGATATGAATGATGGATTGAGTCGAGAAGTAGGTATGTTATAATTACACACACGCAAGTAATTAGTTTAATATTAACATAGATACTTACATAAGTATAAATATAGTCATGCTTGTATCCTTACAAGGTAGATAGAGCGACAACGATCTCAATTTTGAGATTTGATGTATATTTATTTTAGAAAGAATTAACTGTGTATTGATATTATAATCAGTGATAGGTTGTCATCCCATCAGTAAAATATCAATACATGGAAACACTCGTCTTCCTGTAATTGACTTCTTCTACAGTAGAGAATAGAAGCAGTTGGAACATTTTATGTTTTTCTATCGCTCCCATGGATGTTATTATTTTTGCCCTTGGCTTCCTATTCGCAGAAAACTTATTTGTAATTCTATTCTATTTGTAACCCACGTGAACGTGGCACGTTCCAATTCGGATCGGTGACAAATAACAAGACAAGAGAGCTGTCCACCCACAGATTTCCTTTTGCGAATTCATTCTCGCTTTAACATTCGTTCATGATGGCGTGTACCGTCAACTGCCTCCGTGGTCTAGTGGCTAGTGCCATGGACTCCTGATCCGGAGGTCCTGGGTTCTATTCCTGGGGGAGAAACACAAAGTTGATATTTGAGAATTTATCGCTTTGTGATTTTTTTCCCCAGTTTGGTTAGGACATTGCAGGTTGAATCACCTGATTGTCCGAAAAAGAAAAAACTTCGTGCTTCCGAGGGCATGTTAACCCGTCGGTCCCGGTCGCTGTCTTTGATAGTGGTCGTTACTCAAACCATGTCAGAGGCCTGATAGTTGTGCTACTAGGCGGTTTAAAAACTCTGACATCAGGGTTCATCGGGTCGATAGACTCGATACCCACTCGATAAAAGAAGAAGAAGAAGATGATGGCGTGGGAAGAAAATACTCTTTTTCCTATAATTATGGTAACCTAGCTATGCCCGCGACTTCGTACTCCCGGTGGTTATAAATAAAACACGCTGGGTACAGCATTCTGAAAACGCTTGTCTGCGCGTAGGAGGCGGATCTGCTAGCCCGCGCGCGGATGCATTTTTCCATACAAATGCAAAGAGCGTTTCTTACTGTCTGATATCGTCGCTGTCATTTCAAAAAGTCGTATGTTCGATTTTTGTGTTTTTTTTTCTTAGCTTTATGCGTAGTACGAAACGTGATCTTTCATGTGTCAAAATGTCATAGTAAGTTCTGTTAGACGATATTAGACTTTATGTTAAAATGCAAAAGGTCTTATTTTGAATATCTTAGTCAAAAAGTCACATGTCTAACATACGACTTGTTGACTTCTAGTTGATTCAAATTCGCGCCTTTTATGACAATTTGACGTTTAAAAATTCGGCCGGAGAAAGATGTTTTTGCAGTGATTTGAAGTGTTTCGGCAGTTTTAGAGTTTTATCTCGGTCTTAAACACAAGGTAAGATGTTTTTATTTGCACGTTACAGTAGTTTTACATCAAATGTAATCGTTTATCGACAAAATAATAATGATTCAGTACCACAACATGCGAGTATAACCTCGGATGTCGTAATTTTTTTGAACTTAAGTTTGTTATACTACAAGAACGGTTAAGTTATTTATATAACTGTGGCATACGATAAGTTACAGCTTGATTTAGGTGTTTTATTCTTATTTTGCCGTATTATACCCGGTCAAAAAATGTATTTTCAATAAGTCTTGTGTTATATTTTCAAACATAGGAGTTTTTGACATAAATAGATTAACAAGATATTTTTATATTGTTATGATAATTATCTAAGAATAGAGGATAAAACAAAATAAAGGGTTTTAATGAAAATTATTCTAGCATTATAGATGAATTTCAAATTATGGGTTAATAAATACTTTAAATTACAGGTATGTTCTAAAACTAAAATGAAGAAGTACTGCAGGGCAGCGAATATTCTCGAGAGATCGATTCAGATAGCAGGTATTAGTGCTAATGACATAGAAGATAACTATTCTGATACACCGACCTTGCAACCTGAAATGAATAGAAAGAAAAGAAGACTTTTTAGTACAAATACCAAGGTGAGCCATCAGCAAATTGATCAAAACCTAAACCACAACTTACCTAGTTGTAGCACATCTACGTCTAGCACTTATTTCCTTAATGAAGCAACAGGTGAAATCCAAAGCTGTGAGTTAGATTTGTCATATGAAACCACCTCAATAACAATAGAAGCAATGCCACCGGGAGCAGAAACAGTAGCTGTTATTCAAAATTCTCCTCGTTCGTATGTTTTCAATGAAAACACAGGTGAAATTCGAAGCAATGATTTAGTTTTGTCCAGTGAATCCACCTTACCTACTTTGATAGAAGAGACAGCAGCGTCACTAGAAGAAGAATCTGCAGCTATTACGAAAAGTTCCCCTTGTACCAGTCCATCTATGCTGAATCCTCCTTCTAGCGCATGTTTTTTAGATGAAAACACAGGTGAAATCCGAAGCAACGATTTAGTTTTATCCAATGAATCCACCTTACCTACCTTGATAGAAGAGACAGCAGCGTCACTAGAAGAAGAATCTGCAGCTATTATCCAAAGTTCCCCTTGTACCAGTCCATCTATGCTGAATCCTCCTTCTAGCACCTGTTTTTTAGATGAAACAACAGGTGAACTTCGACACGTGGTTTCTACCAATACACATAACTCGACACCAGAAATAGAGCAACGTGATGAAAACTTTAATTGCAGTGATGACGATCAAGATGCTACCTATGAACCAGATAATGAAAATGGTACCGATACTGATGTTTCAGAACGTGAAACAACACCCTTAACAAGAAAAAGACGTGGTGTTAGAAGGCCGACACAATGGGATAGAAACACGCAAAAGTTACGACGAATGCAAGGTAAAACTTATAAAGGATTGATTAAACGTGAAGGAAAATGGGCACAAACGAATTCCAGACCAGCTAGAGAAATGAAAAATGCTTGTGAATGTATTTCTGCTAAATTCGAGTGTCGAAAACTGACCGAAGAAGCAAGAAGAGATATTCATGACAATTTTTGGGGACAATTTAATTGGGAACAAAGAAAAGTTTATGTTGCAAGCTTAGTTACCAAAGTACAACCTACATCTAGAAGGCAAAATATTAGTAACTCACGTAGGAATGTAACTCTGAATTATCACTTGCGGCTGGATGAGACCAGAATTCGTGTTTGTAAAAAAATGTTTCTAAACACACTTGATTTAGGAGAAAAAAGTGTAAGGGCGTGGTCTATAAATACTCAGAGTGGTATTCCTAACCCTAAGACACAACGTCCGTCTCAAACACACACCGAACGTGATGATCATCTGCAATCGTTCCTAAATAACTTGTCAAAAATGGAGTCCCATTATTGTCGCACAAATTCTACAAAGATTTATTTGGAACCCAATTGGGATTCATTGAAAGAACTTCACTGTTTTTACCTAGAAGTAGCTGCGCAAGACAACGTCAAACCGTATTCATGGACCCACTTTGTACAAGAATTAAAGAAACAGAACATAACCTTATTTCAAAATAGAAAGGATCAGTGTGACACCTGTTTCGCGTTTAAAGAATCCAGAGTTGAAAAAGATACCTATGACTTACACATTTTGAGAAAAGACATGGGCAGAAAAGAAAAATCGACCGACAAAAGACTTGCAGAAATAGATACTACGATGAAAGTGTATTGTGTTGATGTTCAAGCCGTTTTGCTGGCGCCGAAGCTAAATGTGTCGTTGGCGTATTATAAGATTAAACTGAAACTACACAATTTTACTTCGTACGATCTGGTAACGCGGAATGGTAGATGCTACCTATGGGATGAAGTAAATGGAGGATTGGAATCAGAAGTTTTTGCTTCCTTATATGTTGACTTGATAAAAACGGAATATGAACGGTCACAAGGAAATTTGACTAAAATTGTGCTATGGTCCGATGGTTGTTGTTATCAAAATCGGAATCAAGTAGTTGCAAATGCTATTTTGAACTGTGCTGTGGAACTTGGCATAACAATAGAACAAAAATATCTAGAACACGGGCATACTTTTATGGAAGTTGATTCGGAGCACAGCGTGATCGAAAGAAAAATAAAGAAGAGAGATATCTATATCCCAGCTCAATATATGGACATTATAAAATCAGCACGAACGAATCCAACCCCTTACGAGGTTCACAGTCTTAAATTCAATTTTTTTAAGGATTATTCAAAAATACAATATTACACAAGCTTACGACCTGGTAATAGAGCCGGTGATAATGTTGTTAATGACATTCGTTGCTTGAAATATAACCCAAATGGCACTATTGAGTATAAATTGTTATACAATGATGATTGGACTCTGTTACCCAGAAGAACTAAATTGCCAAACCCCAACATGGAACTGCCTCCACTCTACGATTCAAAAATAAAAATAACTTTACGCAAGTTTCACGATTTACAAGACCTAAAGGTTTTACTTCACGAAAATTATCATTCTTATTACGATTCTCTACCCCATGAATGCCCAAATGAAACATGTTCTCATATAAAACAATCATAAAAGTTCCTAAATGATCTCTATATAATTATCTTGTGTTCCTTAACTTAAGTATTGTTTTAGCCTTTTCATAGATATTGTGATAAAAGCAATTACATTTAAAAAACTAAGTTATTTTGCTAACTATTCGTGTCTTAGTAAATGAAGGAAGAAGGTCTTTGTCATATTGTTATATTGTCAATTATGGCACGTGTTTGCCAAATATATTTTTAATTGTAATCTCTTTCCCTTCTCAGAGATTGTAATACTGATTGTAAGATTTATAAAAAATAGAATATTTTCTGTTAAAATGTTATACTAATTAATGTTATCTACTGATCTCAGTAGTATATTTGTGCTTGTAAACTATAGGTATACAAACATAAACACAATTTAATTTTGTAATGTTGTTGTACATGTTGAAAAGCAGTACAGACATTGATAATTTCTTCTTTGTTTAGCTTAAGAATTTTTATAAATGAGACTGATTAGTAAGTTGGAGAAGAATACGTTATAGCCTTTATATTATTTTCAATTGGAGATTGATGATTATTCCTAGTCATTACTTAAGTTCCTTGTCGGTTAGTTTAAATAATATAAATGCAATGTTTATTAGGAATAAACTTGGACAGCTTTTAATTTTGAGAAAAGAGTGGACGTTCAACATTAACGGTTACCATCTTTAGTTTTTGTTGTCACATTTTGAGATTAAATTAAAACTTTGATAATGATAACTATTACATTTGAGAAATATAACACTAAGCTTTAAAATAGTGAGTTTTATTTCAAATTGTAACAATTTTCAAAATGTCACATGTTAAAAGTATTTAGTCATTAAGTCGTAAAGGCACTCAAAATGTCGTATGTTTAAATTTTGACAAAAAAAAGGGGTCAAAAGGTCGTATTGTTACAAAAACCTCTGATGCAGCTTGAATTTAGTTACAATAACATCATACATAAATACCAGGCCACTCAGAAAGTATTGCGATAAATAGTTTTTATATATGGCAGACTGGCCGGTTAGAATGTTTTTTGAAAATATGATTACTTGTAAGTAAAAATATGTGTGTTCCATTTTCAAAATTTCCCTCCACATTTTTTGCGAGCCAATTCAAAGTATCGTGTCTTACTGAAAAATGGATCTGCGCCGGGAACATTTTAGAGCTATGATTTTTTACGATTTCAAGTGTCGCCTGAAACCGGATGAATCGTTCGATAGGCTTCAAATGGCATTTATGGATGAAAGCCCCTCCAAGGCAACCGTGTATCGTTGGTATAACGAATTTAGGCGCGGTCGACCAACCTTGGGGGATGAAGAAAGAAGCGGTCGCCCTTTGACGGCTATTACGGAAGAAAACGTGCTAGCAGTGAAAAATTTAATCCAAGAAAATAGCCGAATTACATATCAGGAGATTCAGCACATATTAAAGATTGGATCGGGAAGCGTTCACGAGATTCTACAAGGGCATCTTCGCGTGAGGAGGATAGTATCGCGCTGGGTGCCGCACTACCTCACCGACGCTCAGAAGCAGGCCCGGGTGGAATGGTGCCGTGATATGCTGAACAAATTTGAAGCAGGCTCGTCTCGGCGTGTTTACGTCATCGTAACAGGTGATGAGTCCTGGATTTATCAATACGATCCAGAAACCAAGCGCCAGTCGACAGTTTGGGTGTTTCAAAATGAACCAACGCCTACCAAAGTGAAGCGATCTCGAAGCGGGGGGAAGATTATGATCGCCAGCTTTTTTAATTTGACTGGCCACTTGGCCTCAATTCCCTTACAAGATCAAAGAAGCATTAACGCCGAATGGTATACTACCAAATGTTTACCAGAAGTTTTTTCTGTTGTGAGCAACAAGCGACCAAACACAGGGCTCCGCGGACTACTGCTCCACCACGACAATGCGCCTGCACACACCGCGCTCAAAACGAGGGACTTCCTGGACAGCACACCAGTCAAACTCCTGGGTCACCCTCCTTACAGCCCTGATCTAGCACCGTGTGATTTCTTTTTAATTCCAAAAATAAAAAATCAGCTCAAGGGGATACAATTTTCGTCGCCGGAAGATGCGCTGGCTGCGTTCGAGCAGGCTGTAAACGAGGTGTCTACGGCGGACTGGAAAAAGTGTTTTGAAAACTGGTTCAGACGCATGAATCTTTGTATAGAGGCTGGTGGAGAGTACTTTGAAAAGATTTAATAAAAATATATGTACCTGTAGAACAATTTTTTTTAGTGTCGCAAAACTTTCTGAGTGTCCCACGTAGATACAGGAAAAAGAAATCTAATCCCATAAACAAATTTTTCCTAGTTCAAAAAGTCACAGAAAAAAACAGTTTTTTGTGTTTACTGAAAACAGTCTGTTTTCACATACGACTTTTTGTAATAACAGCGACGATATGTCTTAGTGTAAAACACGTATTCGCGCGCGGATAGGCGTTTTTAGTATGTTGGACCCAGCTTGTTGTATTCATAAACACTGCCAGGTTTTCATACAAACCGAGGTATTTATGGTATTTTGCTACTCTATATTTCTCTTCCTATCTACGTAATAGTTATTTTAAACAGATACATGATACATACGACATTACATCAAATTAATTTGACGCATTGACTGAATAAACTTCTTTTTGATAATATAATGTCAAATAAACTGAATTGGAATTCAAATAGGATAAAACATCTATGTTACAAAAGGAACTAAAAAGCAAAGACTTAAAATTTTTGTAAGCGAAAAACAATTGATGCTCCAGGTATAAAAAAAGAGCGCTGACCAACAAGAGTATTGACCATACCGATTTTCAAGATTACTTAATTAACACAAAAGGAAGATTATAAATACCTAATCAAATGAAGTACACGATATTCGGTCAAGGCGATAGGAAAGCTAAAAATAAACCAAGGCGTTTCTTTAATTAAGTTAATAGGAAAATCTGTTTAATTTTGGCGCCCAACAAGGAACTTCTTTAGACGCCCGTAATACATACATACAGAAAATCACGCCTTTATCCCTTACGGGGTAGGCAGAGCGTTTAACGCCTCGTAAAAGGCGCTTTCGCCACGTCTGACAAATATTGAGGGCCCGTAATATATAAAGATTTTTTTTTACTATGTAGTAAAGACAACATTTTGTATATAGGGTGTGAGGGACAGGGTACCAGAATCTGATAGGGGTGGCTTAGTTAACAAAACTGAACAACTTTCCCTAGAAAATGATAAATTAATACATGGTTTTCTCATCAAATTATTTGTACATTGGGGGTAATTTTGTATGGGAATGTCAATATAAGTTTGTTTTGATTCTCTGAATAAATATCCAGGTGAAAGTTTAGTTTCGTTGACTGAGCAACCCCTATAAGCTCTGGTACGCTGTCCTTTACACCTGTGATCTACTAAGACCTTAGATCGCTAACGAAGTTGCTTAATTTAATAATTGTCAAAACACAAAATGACTTTTAATTTTATTTGTCTTCCATACAAATTATGGACTGGGAGAGAAAGAAAAACATAGAATGTTCCAGTTGCCCTTCTTCCCGGGCATGTTGTAGAAGTCAGCAAAAGGGATTCGAGGGTTACAGTGTATTGTAATTTAGGAGATGGGCTTCAGCAATACGCATTACAATCTAAAATTGCCCTCAATTTTTGAGAGACATGGTGAAAGCACGTTTTAGGAGGCGTTTCACGCTCTGCCTACCCCGCAAGGGATGAGGGCGTGATTTTATGTATCTATGTAATTTATATATCAAGAATCGCAAGTATGTAAGAACATACAACTTGATGAGGAGCAGTCCGCAATGTTACTTAATTTCCCTCTGCCGCGGAAATTGTACCGTATGCCAAATTAAGTTTAATAGGAAGTGACTTAGTAAGTAATTAATATTCGAGAGACACGCAAAGTTGATCTGTCTTCAGGCTGAGCTCTTCCTTGTGCTTCTATGAATACATAAGTAGTGTTTTATTTATACTCAAGTTGTATAGATTAAGTACTTATAGCTTCCATGCCTGAAGCGATTGAAAAATGATTTCTCTTCACAGATTGAGACGGGAGTTTCCATTTGAATTAACAGACTATTTTTTAAATGATCAATTAAGACGTGGCGCACAAGAAAAAACACATAAAATGCTACAAATATTCTGTCGGACTACCAACAGCATAACAATCACACAACCAAACCTATTCAGCATATATCGGGCATACTATAGACATCAGAAGACGGATACGAAACGTTTCTAAAATGACCCTCAAGACTTTTAAGACGCGTATAAGAAAAAACACATAAAATGCATCTAATATTTTGATCTTCCATGCTAGACTGGGAGCGAGAGAAAAACATAAAATGTGCTAGCTGCATTTCGTCCCGGGCATGCTGTAAAAACCAGCTACGGGTTTCGAGGGTTTCAGTATATTGCAATTTAAGCGATGGGCTGACAACCTGTCACTACAGCAATATTCCTACAAATCTATCTTAAATAACCCTCAAAACTTTGTCAGACGTGGCGGGACGACTTTTGTTTAAGTCGTTTACGCTCTGCCTACCCCATTAGGGATAAAGGCGTGAATATATGTACGTATGTATGTAACATTTTGTGGGTCTACCAACCGCATAACAATCACACAACCAAACCTATTCAATCAGCATATATCCCACCTTCACACGATACGACCGATTTCATTAATGCGGAAGCTTTTTAGGTTAAGGCGCGCCCACGGGACCGTTTCCCACGTAAATCTGACAGTTGACAGCGACCATTTTGTTTCGCTTTTCACGTGCTCGCCTTCCGGTGATAATACAATTAATTTTCTACTGCCTTTCGCGTGACAGTGTAGCATTTGACTGCGATGTTAGAATGACACGTGCGTTTACTGTTTGTGGCCTTTTCTTTGATCAACTAAAATTATGATTGACGTGTATACATTTTGTAGTATCTTGCTAGAAATAATAAAAATAAATTATGATAGAGCTTTTACAAATAAATATGTCTCATTTTTACAAGCACAAAATGTTTCATAGCGATTCTAGATTGAAATAGTAAATAAACATGCCAAAATTTGACGTAGAATGGTAGAGTGGATAGGAATATATCGCTCATACCTAACTATGGATGAGGTAGGTACTTAGCAAAAATCGAGATTGTAACAGAATTTGGCTGACCTACTTTTGAAGGAATGTTCCAAACATGAAACTAAATTCAATGCACTTTAACCGCCACATAATAATGGACGATAGTAAATCTGAGCTGAACTGCGAGCGATAAAAACATAGAAAGTTCGGGTGCAATTCTACCTGGGCTTTCTGTAGGGATCAGTAGGTACATTGAAGAGTTTTAGTGTATTGCCATTTGTTTAAAGGGTTAACAACCTGTCATGATAACGATACACATTTCTATCGATATAAAATTGCCCTTGGCGAAAAAACCTTAATTTACTAGACTGTTACGCTCTTCCTACTAATGAAGGCCTGACTATGTAGTATGTATGTATTTCTGAACGCCATTTCTCACTTTTGTATTTTAGCTCAGTTTCATATTATGTATTATAATTTATAAAAGTCCCGTATTAACCGGACGGATTGGGCAAAACCGTGCTATGCCAACTGAATATCATTAAAAATGTACGGGCGTCAAAATACGGCCGGTTTCGGTCGGTCAATCTTCTGAATTAGACGACCTTGTGGAAGAGAGTGCCTATCAAGACCCAGAATTTTGAAACAGACAGCTGAATTTATATTAAAATATTATAGTACAGTACTCCACGCTTATAGATTATTTTCTCGCGGTTAAATGTAGCCTAAATTACTTCTGGATAATGTAGTCGATGTTTTGGAGGGCACGAAAAACCGTTGTTCCCAGTCGCAATATCTATAATAAATATTGGTTATCCCACGTAAGTGTCTTATTAGCCAGTTTAAGAATTCTGACACTAAGATTAATTAAGCATCTAAGTATAGGTAGGTCGACCCGGTACATCATATGACCAACTATTTAGTTATTATTCTGTAATATGACAGAAAGAGAAGTATACGAGTTTAAACGCACTGATGTAGCGGTCTTCGTCTGAGATTCAAGACCAATTTATATAATGGCCTATTTATTTTTCTTATCTAGGCATTGGTATCCCACTCTAGCGTCCTGTCCTAGTACACATTTCAAGCCCCAAACCCTTAGGCTGCGTTGCCACCAGAGCTGTGCGAGGATAGGTAGCGAGGGATGTGTTTTTAAACATTTCACGAAGCGAGCCGAGCGAGGATGCGTTGCTAAGCTGTGAAATGTGTCGGCGGCCTTATATATACCACACATCTCTCGCTTGTTTTGTACGGACAAAACCTCGCTCCGCTAAAGCCGTTTCCACCAGAGCTGTGCTGAGCGAGGCGAAGTAAATGGAGCGATCCTATTGGTTGTTTAAAAACACATCCCTCGCTACCTATCCTTGCACAACAAGAGATTCCTCCCGGCAAATGGTTGATTTTAAGAGCTTAAGTCTCCTAAACGAATCATTGGAAAATTCGAAAAAAATATACGTCTAAGAAATTAGTTCATGGCCTGCGATTGCAACATAAAAAAATACTCTAGTTCATAATTAAGTATGCAAAGAAAATTTGATATTTCTTCTAAACTGTTAGCAGCGGTTTCACAGTTCCATAGCTTTTTTAATCCGACTCGTAGTTATTATGGAATTAGCTTTTTTGTGCGTTATTCGCATATTGTTGACGCGGCCACGGATGTAACCGCCACGCCGTAGCGCGCACTGATTTGAACGGTATTCTAAGGTATTACGGGCGATGGTTGAATTCTACCTGCTTATCTGCCGTGAGGAAATATTTAACACATTACCTACCGACCTAAATCTAGATGTAGATCGTGTGCTCACCATAGCCCCAGACTCGATGGCGGCGGCGGGTCACGGTCGCTACATGGAAATTGGCGCGAAGCCCACTCTTGTCCTTTAGCTGCTGAACGGCTAGTCTAGAATATTCTGTACCGGGTTGCAAAAAAATCATACAAAGGTTAAAAAATAACTCTTAAGACAAACCTGTTTTGGATAATTAACTTGTTCCCCATTCGTTGTGATTGGGATAGCATAGATTCTAGAAACTTTGTTATACTGGTTTTAATGCAATGAGCACTTAACTGTGTGCTGTAAAGAGAAAAATAATCTAGATTTTTTTTTATAACTAAGGCCCGTATTTATAATCAGCTCACAAGAGTGACAGCCAGTTTGAGTTCGTATCAGAAATGTAATTTCAGTACAAAATGGCCTGTCCAATCCATTCATAATATCGATCTCAAGCTTGAGATTGATTTATAAATAACAGCCTAAATAGTGCCGCGACTAAAAGCTAGTGTGTTTATTTCATAGCAAAATCATTGCCAAATTACTTTTGTGCATTAATGTCATCTTAACATCGTACAAATCTTAGTAATCTCTTGGGTTGTTAAGTAGATCATAAAATAAGGAGTAATGTTATTTGTCTATGATTCACTATTTCTTCAAAGATAAGATTTTCTTCTTAGCGAGTGGATTCTCGAGTCGAACAACGACCAGATGAACCCTGGTGTTAGAGTTTTCAAACCGCCTAGTAGCGCAACTATTAGGTTTCTGACATGGTTTTGAGTAACGACCACTATCAAAGACAGCGATCATTACCGACGGCTTAACGTGCCCTCCGAAGCAAGTAATCCTTTTACTTTACAGACAATCAGGTGATTCTGCCTGTAATGTCCTAAAAAACTGAGAAAAACCTCAAAAAGTGATAAATTGACAAATATCAACTTTGTTTCCCTCCCCCGGGAATCGAACCCAGGACCTCCGGATCGTAAGCCCATGGCTCTGACCACTAGACCACGGAGGCAGTTATTATATAAGATAATCGCCGTATAGACCTACTTATATACTTTTAATAGTGGAAAAGTTTTCTAGCTACGTGACTGTTTCGGAAATGTATGACATGTCGTTGACAATCTGCTACTACATAAGGAATACAGGCGCGAATTTATGTGCTGTATTTTACTTTCAATTACATTATTGTGATGGAGAAGAGTTTTTGTAATACAATATATTACGTATTTAGTCACTAGCTGTGCCCGCGACTTCGTACGCCCGTTTTCTATGGAAAACACGCAGTGTGGAACATACTGACAACACACATACACGACACTGAGTGTTTTCCATACAAACTGGGGTACTCACTCAATATTAGAATGGTTTGCGATTATTTCTAACCTAGGCTGGACACCAGGTAACTCAGCCAAATAAAAAGTCCCTTTAATATTGGTTAAAAACGATCGAAATCCAATTCAATTATTTTTAGGTAAAAATACAGACACAAACCTTCTAGAGATTTGTTATACTCATATGTATAGATTCTAAATAATTATTTTTAAAGTTAATGTGACGACCACTATCTATTTTTGGAGCATGACATTTTAATTGTGGGTGTTGCATTGTGAGTATCACTTTTATAAGTCTAAGGGTTGGGCGAGAAAGGTTAAGGCCGGCCTGTAAAAGTAGGTGGAGCATTTCCAATGGCTATCTGGCATTAGTAGACATTTGGGCTTAGTCATGATACTTTCATAACTTGTTATAAATAGGAAAATGTTGTTTCAATGAGATACATTCTAAAGTAGGCTTTTGATTTTTTCAGACCATAGGTTTATTCTTCCATGCTGGACTGGGAGCGAGAGAAAAACATAAAATGTGCCAGCTGCATTTCCTCCCAAAAACCAGTTAAGGGATCCGAGGGTTTCTGTATATTGCAATTTAGGTGATAGGCTGACAACCTGTCACTACAGCAATATACCTACAAATCTATCTTAAATAAACCTCAAAACTTTGGCAGCCGTGGCGGAACGACCTTTGTTTAGATCGTTTACGCTTTGCCTACCCCACTAGGGATAAAGGCGTGATTATATTTATGTATGTAGCTTTATCTGGAATCTGGATACCCTGGTATTTATGGTATTCGTGGTATCTATTCGATCAAACTTTAGTAGGCCTTCTTATGCAATGATTTCAACAGCTGACTGTAAGTTCGACTGATAGATGCTTCGTCTGCCATAGAAATCCATCGCCAAAACTTGCTTTGTTTAGTCGATGTGTGAAAATACCAGTGCCTTTTAAGAGTTTAGAGTGAAGTCACTGCAACTTAGTCAAAAGCATACTCATAGAAAAAAATATGCCACACAGCAAGCGTACCCAATCTGATGGAATGTACCCTATTCCTCATCTTATGGCTTAAGAATTCCAATCACAAGTATATTCAAGGTTATGATGGCATTTGACTGAAGGCCCATCACTTGTCAGTGCTAATAGAGACATCCTAGATGTATGATGCATATCAATGCATTCTGCAGAACATAAGATCTTGGATCCAATATTATTAACACGCACATAATTATATAGTACACATATATTGGATCCAAGAACTTTATAGTGTAAACTTTGACACATAAGGAATACCAGAGCTGTTGACGCTTCTTTATGTTACTAGTTTATTTAGTTATAGAGATCACTATTTTCACACTTAACTCAAAATAATTTCTCGAAAAACTACCCCACAGTACGATACTGATACCATAACAAACCTGCCATAATTAAACGCAACAAAGCTGGGAACCGGAAGTAGAGGGCGTCACCGGCGCCCGGAAGTCGCCCTGCATATTGTATCAAGCAAGGTGCAGCCTGAGGGGGCTTCCCCAAGTTTTTAAACGGTTGCCATGTGGACAGGGGTACGTTCAGAGCCGCTTAACCGATCAAGTTTTAGCCAGGTGAAAAATTATCCTGCCCGTTCAGAGGCGCCTGTCAGACGCAATTTAGACTAATTTCGTTCAGAGACATACCGGAAGTGAAGTTTTATCTGACAGCGGCGAAGGTTTTGCTACCTCGAGACTGTGCGAATATTTTGCCGGCTGTCAAATGTGTCTGTGTCAAATGTGTGGCTGTGAAATTTATACGGTATAAATTTTATACTGGACGTCTGAACGCAGCCCTGCAGTTGTTGTACTGTGTCAATTACCGCCTTTTGGTTTTGTCCGTTTACTACAAAATTAAAATCTTTAATGCAAAATATGATTGAGCCGTTTCTTTTATTGATAAAGTGTTTGCTCTTGACTCTAGTCTATGTCAGGGATGACAGGGACAGGGTCGACGATGGAGCGTACTCACCCATAAGATAAGATGCTTTTTCACTTGAACTTTAAAGAGTTGAGTTGAGGGTTGCATGTTTTAATCTGAAGTCTAATGCCCGCGGTGTTGATTTTGGTTAACACATTTCTAAATAAGTAATTTATCTACAGATATAAATAGAAAATCAATAGTTGACTCATGGGCCTATTATAAAAAAATTGGTTTGAAAATGAAATTTAAAATTCGTAAAAGGGTCAGCTTTAAGTAGAATTAACCTGCTCTCCCTCAATATTGGAAAAGAGGGTTTCTGTAACATCGGTAATGCATAATAATTATCAGAGGGTGAACCCTCACCTTTATAGGGTGGATATAGGGTAGGGCAGTTAGTCATTTAAAATTATGTAATGGGGCTGGAATTCCCTGTTTTTGCTACTTATTGTGCATACGCTTAGTTGCGTACTTGATACAAATTCTAATTACGTATTTGGGCTCGATTCTAGATTTGCCGGCTAAAACTAAAATTAAAATATATTTGCCACTTTCAGACTAAAAACATCGGAAAAGGACAGGAGATCTATTCTGTCCGATTTTTGATTTACAATCTGTGGTTTTATGTGTTATCTGCAATTTTTATCCGCCGTCATATGGATAAAATTTACAGAAATACTGGGGAAACGTGCAGAAGCGCGTCAAAATCGTGTAAAACCATAGAGCCTCGCCTGTACTTTTCAATTTTATTATTTTGAAAGTGACAGATGGATTTCAATTTTAGTTTAAGCCGATGGTATCGTATTCGAGGCAAGTGTTACTTTATATTCTAACTTGTATGACCCCTTTAAGATGAAGATGATGTCCTACAATTCACAGCCCCAGGGCTATCCTTTTTATAGCTATAACTAGAACTTTAAACCGCTCTAAAGAGCCTACCTCATTATTATTCCGCCAGTATCAAGTTCGCTACCTCTAACTACCTCCATCCATACCTCTGTCCATAGATTTTGTATTTTTCTTCTCTTCTTTACAGAGGAAAATGCCCAGAAAAAGAGCCCCCGTTGTCGGCAGCAGTGGCGATAGGTAGCAGGCTGCGTGGCGCGATGGGCACCAGGCCGCCAGCTCAATGGTGGCCGCAGCTGTGGGCCACTGTGGTCCGCAGCCTGCTGCTCAAGAAGCGCGATACACGCAAGACACTGGCTGTAAGTATCCTCAAAAAACTGTAGTCTTACCCTTTGATAGCGGTATCCGCGCCAGGAAGAACAGAAAGTTGTCTGGTGCTTCAGAAGCGGGACACACAAACATAACAGCTGGCATCGCTGAGCCTACAGACGCTCTTAATATTTTTGAAGGATCACAGGGTTCTGTCTTCAGACTACAATTATATTAAAGCCTATTATTATTAAAATCTTTTTACTGAAAAATAAGTTTATCATTTGCTGGCCAGGTGGCCATTTATTTTAAAAGAATAAGACAAATGAACATCGTTCTGTAATAATGGTCTTTACCTCTTTTTCTCGACGTTCGTGATGGTTTTAAGTTAAAATATGGTTGTACTTTACATGACGCCATAGTGAAAATGTAGTCATATCATGATGAGTTGCTAAAGAAATGCCCAAGGAAAACTTGTCAAACAGACTTTACATATATGGTTGTTACATAGAGTACCTATACCTCATCTATACCTAAACTAAATTGTCCAACTTTACATATTTACAGGAGGTGCTAGTCCCCCTCTACTCGCTAGGAGTGCTGATCTTCCTCAAGATGCTGGTGCCGAACCCCAACTTCCCCGAAGTGCGCACGCCCGGCAGACTCCTGCGCATCGAACTGAGCGCGCTGCCCGACGCGCGCGTGGCTGTCGTCGCTGACTGGAACTCCAATGGGACTGTGGTATGTGACCTTCTTTTCATTTTGGATGTGGTTTTGATCTATTCGAAGTATACGAATGCAGCGAGCTACAATGGCGCAGCCAGGATTCTGTTTAGGATGGGGCAGCAGGGCTATGATGCAGGGCGTTAAAATTCATCACCCGCTGTTAGGCACCCAAATTCAGAGCATGCTGTCAGGAATCCAAATTAAGAGCGCGCTGTGTCGTCAAGAGGCCCAAATTCAGAGCGCGCCGGTAGGCGCCTTCATCCTACAAATATGTTTTTATTATCAATCATGGAGATTTGTGGTTGTGGAAGGTAAAAACTAACCTACCTTCCTCCTTTGTGTCACTGTCGGAAAATCTTTCACCTGTACACAATCAGGCGAGGCCAACTTGGAAGTCACTAAACAGGGTCCGTACTTAAGTCGGCCGGAGCAAAGATGGGGATTCACTCAAGATTCCGACCTTCGATGCAAATGCGGAGTAGACCCACAGACCATGTCCCATTTGACAACTTGCTCCACATGCCCCCACCACTTGCTCGCAACCGAGAGCAGTTAATGCAGGCAACCGATAACGCAGTCAGGGTTGCTATCTACTGGGCTAGGGAAATTTAATTTAAAAAGAAAGACAAGGTGTTGTCTTGACATTGACACGACAGAAAAATTCCAAAATATTAATTTAGATGAAACTATTTATATTATCATCATTATCACTTCCCAGTTGCGTGATGTGATGATTTATTTGGTAAACGTGCCATTTATACAACATCCGTGTTATGTATATAGTAACACTAATCTTGGCACGATTACGACGTCTAATGCTAATTTTGTTTTCTTTTTTATAATATTAAAGCCGGGATACAAATTCAAGGTAGGTAGTATAACCATCGACGTCATATATTTGAAAAATATCTCCATCATCTATCTGTTTGTTGATTTTTCCTGCGTCAACCAGTCGACTACTGAATTTATTTTTATCATATTATTCTCTAGCTAGATCAATACAGGCTCATTTTAGTACAACAGAAAACCATACTTTATTAAAGTGCACTTGCACTATTCTTTAACTACGCCATACCACGGGTCATAGACCTACGTAAATACCAATATTTTCTCTATTCTCTCTCTTTTTTGTCATTCAATGTACATAACATAATGCATGTTCACAGTCAAATATCTGCTACTTACAGATATTGGCTACAATATTTGTCTATGATGTATGCAAGTTTAAATTACTAGTAAATCCGCTTTCAAAAGTACCTCTCATAACTCATCAGTAGCGGCACTCCAAAAAGGCAGTTTATCAGAATTTTTATTTAAATTATTATATTTTTCCAGCAATTCTTGGACGAGATCAACAACGTTCTCGTCAGCACGATCCCGGATCTCGGTGGAATCAACTGGGAGAGATTCAACAACACAACAGAACTGAATGATGCATACCACAACAACGCAAGAGAATTTCCGATCGCTGTCATCTTCCATACTGATCCTACTGTCCTAGGAGAGCCCTTGAGGTAAGTTGATAGAATTTATCACTTCAGTATCATCTTATATCTTGTAAATGAGCTTCAATAACACGACGGAGCTCAACAATGGCAGGGAATTTCCCATAGCTGTCATCTTTCATACTGATCCATTACCATCTACCGTCTTAGGAGAGCCATTGAGGTAAGGTGGCAATGCCATCATAAAGATTATATTCAACATGATCCCAGATATGATTTACTGATGGTTACTAGTCACTACCTGTTTTTTTTTTTCCAAAGGCCCCATAGAGAATTTGTGTTAGTAATCCGTAAAAATACAGAGCCAAACTCATCTTCTCCCTAGCCTTAAACCTTACCTCACGGGGTCGGCTACCTAATCTAGGGGATTGAACGAGGGTACTGGTTTTTGCACAGAGTGACTGCCATCTGACCTCCGCAACTCAGAAGGAAAACCAGACCCAATCCTAGATTAGGTGAGTTTTCAAGCCGCCAATGCTTAGCACTGGCCTCTGATATGGCTTAACGACTAATATCTACGGTATTAAACGATATTAACCGGGACCCACGGCTTAACGTGCCTTCCGAAGCACGCAAAAAGCGCCGAATAAACGTACATATGAAATTCTAAAACCGAAAAACACATTGGTACGTGGTGGGATTCGAACCACGACCTCCCCGCTCAGGAGGCAGCGGCCCTATCCACTAAACCATTTGGGCTCTCTTCCAAAAAATAAAAGAGTCCAACTCTTGTGCTAGAAAACATACATACATACATACTATCACGCCTGTATCCCTACTGGGGTGGGCAGAGAGCCAACAAAAAACATCAACCATGAATAAACCATAAACCTCCCTCAATACTTCCAGATACACAATCCGCACCAACCCCTCACAAGTGGGAACCCCCTCCACGCGTAGTCTGATGACGTCACCAGCCAAGTGCCGGGAGCGGACAGAAGTCAAAGACTGGCATTCCGACTGGTCCAGGGGCGGTCAGCTGATTCCACTGACAGAAATGCACAGAGAAGACGAGTGTCCTGTGCTCCAGTACTATTATTCCGGGTTCCTTGCTCTGCAGACGCTGATAGATTATGTTAAGATTAAGGTAAGTTAGCTGATTCCACTGACAGAAATGCATAGAGAAGACGAGTGTCCTGTGCTCCAGTACTATTATTCCGGGTTCCTTGCTCTGCAGACGCTGATAGATTATGTTAAGATTAAGGTAAGTCAGCTGATTCCGCTGACAGAAATGCATAGAGAAGACGAGTGTCCTGTGCTCCAGTACTATTATTCCGGGTTCCTTGCTCTGCAGACGCTGATAGATTATGTTAAGATTAAGGTAAGTTAGCTGATTCCGCTGACAGAAATGCACAGAGAAGACGAGTGTCCTGTGCTCCAGTACTATTATTCCGGGTTCCTTGCTCTGCAGACGCTGATAGATTATGTTAAGATTAAGGTAAGTTAGCTGATTCCGCTGACAGAAATGCACAGAGAAGACGAGTGTCCTGTGCTCCAGTACTATTATTCCGGGTTCTTTGCTCTGCAGACGCTGATAGATTATGTTAAGATTAAGGTAAGTTTCATAACCAGACTGATGTAGGACGAGAAAGACCCTAAGGACTGGTATTCTGAATGATTTCTACTACTTTTACATTCCATTATGGATTGGGAGCGAAAGAAAAACATAGAATGTGCCAGCTGCATTTCTTCTCGGGCATACTGTAAAAACCAGCTAAGGGATATCAGTATGTTGCAATTAAGACGATGGGCTGACAACCTGTCACTACAGCAATATACCTACAAATCTATCATAAATAACCCTCAAAACTTTGTCAGACGTGGCGGAACGACCTTTGTTCAGGTCGTTTACGCTCTGCCTACCCCATTACGGATAAAGGCGTGATTATATGTAGTATGTATTTACTTTTACCTTTGCCATAACAGTTAAAATTGTCTCCTGCACCTCTTGTAGAGTGTGAGTAACTTAAGTTTTCATGAAAATTCAATAGCTAAACACAAATACGTGCAAAACTGTTATATCAATAATTTTTATTTGTCCATGCTGGACTGGGAGATATAGAAAAACATAGAATGTTCCAGCTGCCCTTCCTTCCGGGCATGCTGTAGAAGACAGCAAAAGGGATTCGAGGGTTACAGTGTATTGTAATTTAGGCGATGGGCTGACAACCTGTCACTACAGCAATACAAATCATTCCAATCTAAAATTTGCCCTCAATTTTTTGTCAAACGTGGCGAAAGCGCCTGTTAAGAGGCGTTTTACGCTCTGCCTACCCCGTAAGGGATAAAGCCGTGAGTTTATGTATGTATGTATGTTTATATTGCAATTTAGGCGATAGGCTGATAACCTGTCACTACAGCAATATACCCAAATCTATCTTAAATATTCCTCAAAACTTTGTCAGACGTGGCGGAACGAACTTTGTTTAGGTCGTTTACGCTCTGCCTTTAGGGATAAAGGCGTTATTATGTGTGTGTGTGTGTGTGTATGTATGTTTATGAAGTAATGTAAAATTTTCTTGCCCAGTTCGACGCCAGCGACATAAAGTTCCCCCCGCCCCGCATCGACCTCCGCCAGTTCCCGAAACGCCAGCACACGGGAGACTGGCTGGTGATCTTCAGAGTCATCATGCCGATGTATATGGTCATGACTCTGTCACAGTTCATCACCTATCTGCTTATGTTTGTGGTTGGGGAGAAGGAGAAGAAGATCAGGGAAGGCATGAGGATCATGGGACTGAAAGATTCTGTTTATTGGTGAGTTGTTGATAGCATTGTTTTGAATCATCTGTTTCTCGATATTGGCAAATTTTACCCGCACTGTCTCAATTGAATGACCATTTAAAAAATCGATCTGCTAGTCGTGGGTTTATATTCCCGCAAAGGACATTGATTGATTGTTGTTTCTATATTGTTTATGATATTTTATGTTTACGAAGGGTATCTACACCCACATTCTATATAGTTGTCCCTTATGAATAAGAGTTGCATTTATATGCAGCCACACAGCCTTTAAAAGCAAGTCTATTAGATAGTTTATATTAATGTGTCATGAAATCTGTTGATCTTCCATGCTGGACTGGGAGTGCGAGAAAAACATACAATGTGAAAGCTGCATTTCCCCCCGAGCATGCTGTAAAAACCAGCTAAGGGATCTGAGGTTTTCAGTATATTGTAACTAGCTGACCCGGCGAACTTTGTTCCGCCTTAGACGCCATAAATGAGCAGATTTTTGATTATTAACAGAAGAATCCGTTTTAAACGTCATTTTTTTTTCATCCTCTTTGACTATATTTGCAGCACGCATTCAGTCAATTCTATGTCAAATGTCTTAAGGTTACATTAAAAAAGTTTAATAATTTTATATGGTGGTTAAGTAATTTTAAATTTTCTATTTTTCCGCGCAATTTCCTTAATTTTTTCTTTCATAAGAACGTTCTCCTGATAATAACGAACAGAACAAAAAAAGAATTAGCGAAATCGGTCCAGCCGTTCAGGCGTGATGCCGTGACCAAGGGAAATAGGGATTCATTTTTATATATATAGATTTAGGCGATGGGCTGACAACCTGTCACTACACTCAAGACTTTGTCAGACGTGGCGAAAGCGCCTTTTAGGAGGCGTTTAACGCTCTGCCTACCCCGTAAGGGATAAAAGCGTGATTATATGTATGTATGTATGGAAATCTGTTGGAGAGATTACTATATTCATTGTGTCTCCAATTTCAGGGGCTCTTGGTTCCTAATCTACGCGGTGTTCGTCACGATCCTGTCCATCGTGAGCACGGTCCTGCTGTTCACGCTGAAGGTGTTCCAACATTCCTCCTACATCCTCATATTCCTGCTGATGTTGCTCTTTGGATTCACCATCATCACCTTCGCGTTTATGTTGACTCCTTTCTTCGATAAGGCTCGGGTAAGATGCACTGTGTTTTTTTTTTATTCTACAGGTCTATCTTAATGTCTGTCCACAAACTTTAGTTATTATATCAAAGACTGGGAATGTTGGCAGGGAAGACCTCGAAAACGTACCGCGATCAAATCAGGGATGTTCTAGAGAAAGGTCAGGTCAGGAGTACCCTGAACCGACGAGCGTGCATGAAAAGATTGATGAATGTAGATGAAGCGAAAGAAGTTTGCAAGCATCGTAGCAAATGGAAGGATGTGATCTCTGCCTACCCCTCCAGAAAAGAGGCGTGACATTATGTATGTATCAAAGACTGAAGTTTAGATATCAATAGAACAAATTAAAGGAGAGTCACTGATAAGAAAAGATTAAATTCTTTTGAAATCATTTGCAAATTGATTTGCATTTACCGCGTTTTTAAATGCATGAAGAATTTATTATTATTATTATTTTGAGGACAGGCAGCATATAATTGCTGATAGGTCCTATCAGTGTAGGATTTATGTTATTCGGTTATCACTATTTACTATTATTATAAAGTCTTTTGTTCATTTTATATAGTTCATAATTGTTACTTCCATACTGGACTGGGAGAGAAAGAAAAACATAGAATGTTCCAGTCGCCCTTCCTTCCGGGCATGCTGTAGAAGTCAGCAAAAGGGAAAAAAAGGGATTCGAGGGTTACAGTGTATTGTAATTTAGGCGTTGCCTGACAACCTGTCACTACAGCAATACACATTACAATCTAAAATTGCCCTTAATTTATGTCAGATGTGGCGAAAGCACCTTTTAGGAGGCGTTTTACGTTCTGCCTACCCCGTAAGGGATAAAGGCGTGATTTTATGTATGTATTTATGCTGTTCGGTTATCACTATTCACTATTATTATAAAGTCTATTGTTCATTTTATATAGTTCATAATTGTTTATAAATATTCTTATTAATCACAGTACACACTTTGAACAAAAAAGGTTCCAGTAGCCAGTTCATTGACTGTAATAGATAATGTAGCTGTAATATAATAAATAATAATATAATATAATATTTAATTGAATCGAATGAATTGGAATGTATTGTTAATTTATTTATATGTTATATTTTTATTGTCTGAATGTTTTAAATTTTTAATTCTGAATGTTATGCTATGTTAATTTAAGTATTTTGTGATAAATATGAATTTGGTGATATGGATATGGATCTTTGGTCTGGAAGAAACGATTTTATTATTTTATAATTATTTTTGTTTTTTGGTCTTTACCATCCCGGCTTTTTAGGGCCGGTTTTATAGCGCTCACGGGCCTAAGCCAAGTGGACGCTATTTTGTGTGTTATTGTTGTTGGGTCGACCTACTGTATTATTATTATTGTTGTTCTTAAATTTTAAGTCTCTCCGAGGAGGTAAGTTTTGCACGGGCCGGAGCCAAGTGCTAATGTGTATGTAATGATAGGAATTTTCCGACTATTCTGCAAGTATTAAGAATTACTGCCTTCTGTAGTAGTGTGAGTAGTACTTTATTATTATTATTATTGTTATTTTCACTAGTAACATTGTGTTTTGAACTGTCTTTCAGACGGCTGGTATCCTGGGCAGTTTCGCTGTGAATCTGATGAGTGGTCTCTACTTCATCCAAGTGTTTGTCTCCAACGCGGATTCCCTCGCCTTCTGGTTCGTCTCCCTCATCAGCTCTAGTTGCTACGCCCTTGCTATGGACAAGGTAGGTTTTACCAGCACATAATGAGGTTTGATCTTAATTAAATTTCAATCAAATTCAGGTCGCATTGTCCACGTAATTCGAGACAACCTCACAAAGTGTGTCCGTTCGAACCCACAATCTTAAGTATCAAGAGCCCCAGGCTCAGACCAAACGTACTTATCTCCTTAGCCTTATCCTGTATCTCACGGGGTCGGCTACCTAATATAGGTGACTGAACGAGGGTACTGGTTTTTACACAGTGCGACTGCCATCTGACCTTATGATTAGATCAGAGTTTTCAAGTTTTTAATTCTTTCTAAAATAAATATACATCAAACCTTTAAAATTTGATTGATGACGCTCTATCTACCTTGTAAGGAATACAGGCATGACTATATGTATATTTATGTAACTATCTATGTTAATATCAAACTAATTACTTGCGTTGCGTGTGTGTAATAATAACGTACCTACCTATCGACTATCAATCTATAACATTATCATTATCTGCCTAGCCTTATCCCGTACCTCAGCGGGTCGGCTACTTAATATAGGTGACTGAACGAGGGTACTGGTTTTTACACAGTGCGACTGCCACCTGGCCTTATGATTAGGTCAGAGTTTTCAAGCCGCCAATGCTAAGCACTGGCCTTTGACATGGCTTAACGACTAATATCTACTGCATTAAACGATATTATCGAGTGCTTTCCGAAGCACGGAAAAAACCCAGATAAACGTACATATGAAATTCTAAAACCGAAAACATTGGTACGTAGTGGGATTTGAACCACGACCTCCCGCTCGGGAGGCAGGGGCTCTATCCACTACACCGTCGGATTACACAGATCTATTTTTGTTAGTAAAAAACACTTAAACACTATGTTATTTTATTATATTTAGATTTAGTATTTATTTATTTATTCCTGGTGCATTTATCATATATTATAATCTTAGAGACCTATCCCTAATATCTTTAAAGTTTTATCGAGAAGCGATCAATTTTAGTAATTTCTCTAAGGTTATATTTTTCGTTTTCAGGCACTTGTCCTCGACATGGCAGGAGTAGGAGTAACTTGGGACAACCTGTGGAGTGGTCCGGGCGTGCCGTTTGGGGGTAGCCTTATCATGATGGCGGTCGACACTGTGCTCTACGGCTTGTTCGCTTATTGGCTGGATGCCGTGATGCCCAGTGAGTATATTTATTTATTTAACAGTTTATACATACATACATACATAAAATCACGCCTTTATCCCTTACGGGGTAGGCAGAACGTAAAACGCATCCTAAAAGGCGCTTTCGCCACGTCTGACATAAATTGAGGGCAATTTTAGATTGTAATGTGTATTGCTGTAGTGACAGGTTGTCAGCCCATCGTCTAAATGACAATACACTGTAACCCTCGAATCCCTTTTTTCCCATTTTTGCTGACTTCTACAGCATGCCCGGGAGGAAGGGCAACTGGAACATTCTATGTTTTTCTTTCTCTCCCAGTCCAGTATGGAAGGTAACAGAAGTTTAACAACTTATTGTACACAATAAAATACAAAGAACATATACATATAAAACAAAAACACAACAGGCACAGCTTATTTGTAAAAAGAAAAATAATAAAAAAGAGAGTATAATTGTTGGAGGCGAGCGAAGTGAGCGCGTCATTTCATGAAAAACAATAGAGACCTTACGCAAGCGAGAGACACTGCCTCCGTGGTCTAGTGGCTAGTGCCATGGACTCCCGATCCGGAGGTCCTGGGTTCGATTTCCAGGGTGGAAACACAAAGTTGGTATTTGATAATTTATCACTTTGTGAATTTTTTCCCAGTTTTGTTAGGACATTGCAGGCTGTATCACCTAATTGTCCGAAAAGAAAAAGATTTCGTGCTTCGGGTGGCACGTCAAGCCGTCGGTCCCGGTTGCTGTCTTTAATAGTGGTCGTTACTTAAACCATGTCAGAGGCCTGATAGTTGTGCTTCTAGGCGGTTTAAAAACTCTGACATCAGGGTTCATCGGGTCCATAGACTCGATACCCACTCGACAGAAGAAGAAGCAAGCGAGAGCACGTTATTTCATGAAAATAATACATAGATACTATGCTATAGTCTGTCAACGTCGTGCTTACCGCGCCTTAGGGGTACAGACGTGCGCGGGGGGGGGGGACGCGGTAACGGGGGTGCGGGCGGTGAAGCAGGAGGGTGAGCGAGCACGACGCAATGTGTTCATGTTCGCAATCGCCGCGTGCTACCGCGTCCCCGCCAACGTCTGTACCCCTAGGGCGCGGTAAGCACGACGTTGACAGACTATAGCAATCTGAATCAACATCTGGCGCGAGCTCTGGCTCTTTATTTATAATTTTTTGTTTAAATAACATGGAGAAATGCAAAGATATACTAAAAAAAATCTATCTACTTTTTTGCCTCTTATTTATTTATTCATAAATCAATGTAAAATGTGGCGATCACGATCTCATTCGCTTTTCGCATAAACCTTACTTAGGTTTTAGATTTAAGCGTCTTATTTTAAGTATAAACACTGTACCTAAAAAAAATCTTGAATAAACTTAAAAAAAAAATATTTCACCCAAATAGATAAATACACAAGTAATTAGACCAATATTTAGTGCGAGCGAAACGAGCAAGTCCTTTTACGAAGATAGATACAGATGCACAGAAAGTTAAACCAATTTCAGAATATAACAGAAATTAGCATTAACGTTAGCATTGACATAATAGTTGCATTTGTTATGTTTGCTTTATTTTTCGATACATACAATCACGCCTTTATCCCTAATGCGGTAGGCAGAGCGTAAACAACCTAAATAAAGGTTGTTCCGCCAAAGTTTTGAGGGTTATTTAAGATAGATTTGTAGGTATATTGCTGTAGTGACAGATTGTCAGCCCATCGCCAAAATTACAATATACTGAAACCCTTGGATCCCTTAGCTGGTTTTTCCAGCATACCCGGGAGGAAATGCAGCTGGCATATTCTATGTTTTTCTATCGCTCCCTGGCCAGTATGGAAGAATTTCTCGATCGTCTAAAATAATACTTTCTTTTTCAGGTGAGTACGGCATCAAGCAGAAGCCATGGTTCTGCCTGCTGCCGTCATTCTGGCTGGGCAGTCGGCGGGGCAGGGTGTCTGCCGTCCACTTCCACTCCAACGGGGAGGCTACTACACACAACAAGGACATCGAGCCTGTGCCCAGGTCAGATCCATTTAACTTTTACACGATTTCCATGCGAAGGCGGGTATATTCCCATGAAGTTGCCAGATTGATTAATTTTATTGCAGGCGGTTAGGTCATACTGCGTAGTGGTTCATTGTAAGCTGATTAAAAATCCCATCGTCCTGTGTAATTAAACCTCCACGCTTAACCACTGACCATGTAAACATGTTTCTCGATTTTATAACTTTATGTTTCTCCTTCAGGGAACTCCAAGACAAAGAAGCGATCAGAATAGTCGGGCTCCAGAAAAGCTTCCGCCACTGCCGAAGACCAGAGATCAAGGCGATAGATGGGATAGACCTGAGTATTTACGAGGGGCAGATCACAGCGGTCCTGGGTCATAACGGTGCTGGGAAGTCTTCGCTCTTCAATATCCTGACGGGGTTAACAGCGCCGACAGCTGGCACCGCGTATGTCTATGGCTTGGATGTGAGGTGAGGGTATTTTCTCCTTAGTATTCTTCCACCATATCTTTCTTCCATGCTGGACTGGGAACGAGAAAAAAACATAGAATGTGCCAGCTGCATTTCCTCCCGAGCATGCTGTAAAAGCCAGCTAAGGGTTCCGATGATTTCAGTATATTGTTATTTAGGCGATGGGCTGATAACATGTCACTATAGCAATATACGCACAAATCTATCTTAAATAACCCTCAATACTTTGTCAGACGAGGCGGGACTTCCTTTGTTTAGGTTGTTTACGCTCTGCCTTCCCTATTAGGGATAAAGGCGTGATTATATGTATGAATCTTAGCCATTTTATAAAAATATCTCAGAAATACGACTGAACTAGATGAGACCTCTGATCTGAAAAGCGCATCCTAATATACTATGGCACTATGATGACAGTGTACCAAGCAAGGCTTATGCTTGTTAGTCCCTATTCTTCTTCTTCTTCTGTCGAGTGGGTATCGAGTCTATCGACCCGAAGAACCCTATTTAAAAAAAGTCCCTATTAAAAAAGGTGTATTTTTCCAGAGATCCAAACGATATGTACGAGATCCGTCAGATGATCGGCGTTTGTCCCCAGCAAGATGTTCTCTTTGACCTGTTGACGTGCAAAGAGCATCTTCAGTTCTTCGCTGCAGTCAAGGTTAGCTTTTACCACTTATATTTATTTATTTACAGACTCAAGTTTTGCAATTCATCATTATTTCAATCATGAAATCCGCCTTGAGGTCTTTTGCATTTCATCAATCCAAAGATAACTAGATGTTCCAGGTTCGTTTTTCAGGGCAACCGCGAGAGAGTCAATCTCAAACATGTAATTTTTTTTGAAAATTATTGTGATCTTGAGAAATGTAGTCTGGCAAATACTATCGGATACCTTTAAAAAACTAACATAAATACTCAGCAATAAGAAAAAAACAAATAATTTTTCGTTGGCTTTGATGATAAAACTGAAATATTATTTGTATACTTCATTATTTCCAGGGAATACCAAGTAAAAGACGTCCAGACGATATCCACAAGGCACTATCGGAAGTAGGGCTATTGGAACAGGCCAATGTATTCTCAAAACATCTGTCTGGGGGGCAGAAAAGAAAACTCAGTATAGCCATCGCATTTATCGGAGATCCTAAGGTAAGATTCGTGTTTCCTGAGCTAACACCGAGTTATGATCATGTATGATCCATGTAATCAATATTTGTAACACAGCGATTATAACTCCAATCCTTTTCGATTTTCATATGTACGTTTATTCGGCGCTTTTTCCGTGCTTCGGAAGGCACTTTAAGCCGTTGGTCCCGGTTAATATCATTTAATACCGTAGATATAAGTCGTTAAGCCATATCAGAGGCCAGTGCAAGCATTGGCGGCTTGAAAACTCTGACCTAATCTAGGATTGGGTCTGGTTTCCCTTCTGGGTTGCGGAGGTCAGATGGCAGTCGCTCTGTGTAAAAACCAGTACCCTCGTTCGATCCCCTAGATTAGGTAGCCGACCCCGTGATATACGGGATAAGGCTAGGGAGATGATGAGCGATTATAACTCCAGTTGGACTCTCCAAATTTCCGTGCATGCCGTTCGGCTTGTGAAACGTGGTACATACGTTCCAACATTTGTAATGATTTTTTTTCCTAGTAATTTATATATTAATCAAATAATTTTCAGATAATAATCCTGGACGAGCCAACGGCAGGAGTAGACCCTGTATCCAGGAGACAAACATGGCGGATCCTACAGCGGGCCAGGAGGGGGAAGGTGCTTCTACTCACCACACACTTCATGGATGAAGCTGATATACTTGGAGACCGGAAGGCTGTCATTAGTAAAGGACGGGTAAGTTTTCTATTGAGTAGACCATCGAGTCAACGAGTGATCTGATATAGTCTGTTGACAATTTCAAATCCTCCCGCCTATGGCAAATCTAATTAGCCTCTGATATGGTTAAGGTATACCAGGTGTAAGGTAAAGCGTCCCGCAAACTGATAGGGGTTATTCAGTCAACCACACTGAACAACTATCAGTTGGTTTTTTTTCAGGAAGTGAAAAAACAAATTGGCTTTTCAATACAAAATGTTTACCTCGATCAGACAATTTGTATGGAAAAACCATTTTTTTTTTACTTTCGAAAAAAAATATCTTGCTGATAGTAGTTTAGTGTCGTTGATATTGATGCTGTCCCTTACACCTGGTATAAAAACTACTATCCCAGCGACCGGTTTAACGTGCCTTTCGAAGCAATGCATTTTGTGATCGCGATTTCGGATTGGGAGCCCAAGGCACAGATCACTACACCACGGAGGCTTGTATTTAGCATGGAACGTAACATTACTAATTGAACCCTCTTTTTCTTTACAGGTACGGTGCGCAGGGACGTCGTTATTTTTGAAGAATAAGTTCGGAATTGGATATCATTTAACTTTGGTGCTAGATGGTGAGTAGCAACTTGTTTATCCATACCTTTATTGCTTTAGCAAATGTCCACATTCATCCCACAAGGCTAGCTGAGTCACCGCGTAGAATTACTATCTACCAAGGGCAAAATATTTGGAATATGAGAATGCTTTCCTTATAGTCTGCAACCAACAAATCTTTTGCCCACAAAAGCTTACGTAGAAATCTTAATAAAAATAAAACTTAAATATTTTATTATATTCTTCCATGCTGGACTGGGAGAGATAGAAAAACATAGAATGTTCCAGCTGCCCTTCCTCCCGGGCATGCTGTTGAAGTCAGCAAAAGGGACTCGAGGGTTACAGTGTATTGTAATTAAGGCGATGGGCTGACAACCTGTCACTAAAGCAATACATATTACAATCTAAAATTACCCTCATCTTTTGTCAGACGTGGCGAAAGCGCCTTTTACGAGGCGTTAAACGCTCTGCCTACCCCGTAAGGGATAAAGGCGTGATTTATGTATGTATGTATGTATTTTATTATATTTAACTCTCCTGCTGCAGGAGTCTGCCGGGAACACCAAATCACGCGGCTGGTCCGCGGTCACGTTCCTCGAGCAGAAAAGGCGAGAAGACACGGAAGAGAACTCTCCTACATCCTGCCCCATTACGCTGTGCATCTCTTCCCTCCACTCTTCCTGGCCATCGAACATGAGATCAAGGAGAAGACTAATAGACTTGGTGAGTGGTAGAACATTCTAGAAGCAGGTAGAAGTTTTAGGGTTTCTTAGAGTTAAGAAGGCGAGAAGATATGAAAGAGAACTCTCCTACATCCTGCCCCATTACGCTGTGCATCTCTTCCCTCCATTCTTCCTGGCCATCGAGCATGAGATCAAGGAGAAGACTAATAGACTTGGTGAGTGATATATCCTAGAAATAGATTAGATAGATTTTTTTCGGAAATAATAATAATAATAAATTTACTTTATTCTCACAAATGATTTACACATGACATTCTTACATGAAGGAAGTGTATAGAAAACTAATATAAACAATTTGTGTTGGAACATGCATTGCTGATTGTTACTAGTAGTACAAATTAATTGTTGAACCCTGACTCCCAAACTAAGCAAAAGCTTGTATCTTGAGAGTTAGTGTTCTTCCGTATGAGTTATAATTACTTTAAGTACAGTGATAACAAGAATAACAATGTAAATTTATACAAAGAAACATGGTTTATACATGATGCAAGAAGTTGTACAATCAAAAGCATTATCAAGTAAGCTAATGGTGTAACAAAAATACAAGAGAAAAAGAAAATAACAAAACATATTGTTGAGTGAGTATATATGTGTGTACGTGTAGCAGTGTGTTGTACGTGTAAGTGTAGGTAAGTGTATGAGAATGTGAGGAACTGTGAGAAGGTGTGCGAGAGGGTGGTGAGTTGTGTTAATTACTGGTTGGTAACAACTTTTCTGTTTCGTGGTAGTCTTTATGAAGGAGCCAATTTGTTAATTTTCTTTTTATCTCAAATCTATTTAATGTTAGAATATCTAAATAATTATGAACTGTATTATAAATTATGGAACTAGAGATGTTAACCTGCCGAGATGCAAATGTGGTTTTATGTTGAGTACATTCTAGATGATTATTAAATTCCTCAAAGGATTTAAGAATATTCTTGCTATTCTTATCATAAGAAAGTAACTCCTTTTTGGATGTTTCAATTTTCTGAAACTGAACCAAAAGAGTTCTGATATTACAGTAATTAAAGTTTACCTTATAGCCCGCGGGGCAAGAATGGCTAAAATGGAATCGTATCATAATTTATTGCATTAAATAAAAAAATAAAATAAGTTATTCGCATTTAATTTAACCATGGTAAATACTTTATAAGTACGATTTGACCTTTGCAAATTGATGTGAGTATATAAAGTACGTATTCAACCGGTTTTCGTTATTTCGACAAAATGATCCGGCTTTTAATGTGTGTTACTGTTCTATGTGTATTTGGTGTAAAATGTTTTGGTAAGTACCAACTCTTTTAATTTATAAAGAAGTGTCTTTTTACTAATAATCAATGATACCTAAGCTGTGGTAATAGTTTAATAACATTCCTATTTCCTCTAAGTAATATTACCTAATTGTTTTTATAAAACACAGGTTTTGTTTGTAATGTCATTTATTCCTGCATCAGCAGCACATACATATATCCATGCTTAACATTAATTAACTTATTTCCATTTTCTTATCAAAATCAATTTCGACTCGAACGTCGTCAATTCAAACCCCTTAGAAATAACTATAAAACGCACCAACGCAGCTGTGCCACCTTATACAGCGCCATCTAAAATGGATCTTGATGTTTCACAATTAATGAAGACTGAGATACAAGATTTATTGGAGAAATATGCTTCAACAATCGATCCGCTAAGAAGAGCAAAGTTTGGACCCATAACTATTAGTAATAGTACAAAGTAAGCCATTCTTTTATTTATACAATTCTAGCTTTCTACTGTGCGGTTTTCCCTCGGTTAATAGTGAGTGTTCAAAAGTAGCCTATGTCCCTTTTTCCGGATACCTACCAAATTTTCTATCCTACCAAATTTTATCAAAATTATTTTAGGTGTGAAAGGGTATCAAACAGACAGACAGAGATACTTTATTATTAATTTGTTCATATTAGTATTTGTATGGATCGATGACAATATATTATACATACATATAATCACGCTTTTATCCCTAAAGGGGTAGGCAGAGCTCAATCGACCTAAACAAAGGACGTTCCGCCACGTCTGACAAAGTTTTGAGAGTTATTTAAGATAAATTTGTAGGTGTATTGGTGTAGTGACCGGTTGTCAGCCTATCGCCTAAATTACAATATATTGAAACCCTCGGGTCTCTTAGCTGGTGTTTACAGCATGCCCAAAAGAAAATACAGCTAGCACATTCTATGTTTTTCTGTCGCTCCCAGACCAGCATGGAAGAAATATATTTATTGAATTATTATTTTATTTTTTCAAATATTGTATCTTCCAAATTTTTACTTTTAGCGAGAGACTAACGTTGAAAAAAATCGTCTTGAAAGGAATAAAATCCTTTATTATTGATCGTCTATTCCTCATATCGGGGCACAAAGATGACATAAAGCGATTTGAAGCAAACATCATATTGCCAAGGATTAGATTTAAAAGTAAGTGTTTTTTTTTAAAAAAAAAAGCGTTGTGATCTTTTTCTACTTAGTATTTTTATTGTATTCCATGTTTAACATGAGTTAAATATTTATGAATCTAAAACTCATTTAATATTACTATTATATGAGATATTATCGTAAAATATTCTTACGTGTCATTTTTGATAATCAGTTTCAAAGGTCTTTTATTAACACAAACATTTGCAGTAGTTTTTTGTATTTCAAGAATTAATTATTTTGATAATATGGATCATCTTTAGGGTAAAAAAAAAACATATTAAAGGAGTTGATCGTAAAAAGATGATTGTATTCTTCTTCTTCTGTCGAGTGGGTATCGAGTCTATGGACCCGATGAACCCTGGTGTCAGAGTTTTTAAACCGCCTAGTAGCACAACTATCAGGCCTCTGTGTTTCTTATTTTTCTTGTGAACATCTTTAATTTACCATATGGTTTGCAATAAACAATTTGACTTTGACTTTGACTCTGACGTGGTTTTGTGTAACGACCACTATCAAAGACAGCGACCGGGACCGACGGCTTAACGTGCCCTCCGAAGCACGAAATCTTTTTCTTTTCGGACAATCAGGTGATTCAGCCTGCAATGTCCTACTCAAACTGCGGAAAAATTCACAAAGTGATAAATTCTCAAATATCAACTTTGTGTTTTACCCCGTGGGAATCGAACCCAGGACCTCCGGATCGGGAGCCCATGGCACTAGCCACTACACCACGGAGGCAGTTATATATTATGATTGTATTAATTAATGACAACACCTAATATTATTTCAGCAAATTTCACCTCCAACCAATATGAAGGAAAAATTAAGTGAGTTTACATCTTAAATACCTACATATCGTTAGTGTGTATTAGTATTACTATAATTATTAATGTTATTACGTTTATTATATCTGTTCCCGTGATTTTCCCTTCTTTCATCCTCATTAGGTTGGCTGGAAGAGATCTCTTATAGAGATAAGCTCGCCTTTTGTTTTAATTTTTAAGTTTACTTTTATGTTTAATTTTTTAAAACAATAAAGAATTTAATAAATAATAATAATAATATCGTATCACTATGCGATATATGTACAAAGAAAACATAATCACATGTATATTTTTTATTATACTAAAACAAAAGCCCTCTTTGGTTTGTAGGTTAAGATTTATTAACATTACAATATATGTGGCTGCCGGGTTACTCCCGCTTGAACCAAACTCGAGATACCACGAACTATTAGGAATGGACGTGAAGATACATATCGATAAAGTACAGGTAATGATAATATTTTTTTAGTTCTTTCTACAGGGTGTATTTGTAAAACACTGTCCACTGAATCATGAGATCATAATTCGGGCAGTGTATTAGCTTAGCTAGTATATAGGTAACTATAGTCTGTCAACGTCGTGCTTACCGCGCCCTAGGGGTACAGACGTTGGCGGGGACGCGGTAGCACGCGGCGATTGCGAACATGAACACATTGCGTCGTGCTCGCTCACCCTCCTGCTTCACCGCCCGCACCCCCGTTACCGCGTCCCCCCCCCGCGCACGTCTGTACCCCTAAGACGCGGTAAGCACGACGTTGACAGACTATAGCTTTCGGTCCTGCTGTTCCACCCGCAGCTTGATTAATTTCCCCGTGCGAATGAAGTATTTTTCTGTGGTAAAATTAAGCATTCTTATATTCCCAGTGAAATAAAAAAGTCTATCTGTATATCAAATTTCCGTACCAAATTTCATCAAAATCCGTTCAGCGTTTAGGCGTGAAAGAGCAACAAAAGCCCAAGGCTTAAATAGTTACTCCGTGGTTTTTAATCGGTTCTATACCAACCGTGTTAAGTTACTATTTTTAAATATTAATTTAAGTTTTTTGTGATAACTATGAATTTGGTGATTTGGATCTTTGGTCGGGAATAAACGATTCTATTATTCAAAGGAAATTATTTAATTCTCGTGTTTTTAGATTCGTTCAGTAACATTGGAGCCAAGAAATGAAGAGCTTGAGAAAGATCAGTCCAAACTTCAGGCTGCTTTGGAGCACGTATACGGACCACTTCTAAGAGAAGTGACGACTAAAGTGTACAATCTAATCGACCCACTTATCCGAAAATATCGCATCCCGTTTTATACACCTTACATAAACAGATCGGACAGTTTGAAAGAAGACAAGGGAGGTGTTTGCCCATCAGTGGGACAGTGTATAAGCTAGTATAATAAAAGTGTTACTCAGGCTGCAACTATAATTGTATTACAGAAAGAATTATAAAAGTGATTATTTTTATCTTTATTTTATCCCACGGTCCATATCTTTCATGCCGGACTGGGAGCAAGAGAAACACATAGAATGTGTCAGCTGCATTTCCTCCCGGGCATGCTGTAAAAACCAGCTAAGGGATCCGAGGGTTTCAGTATATTGTGATTTAGGCGACAGGCTGACAACCTGTCACTACAGCAATATACCTACAAATCTATCTTAAACAATCCTCAAAACTTTGTCAGACGTGGCGGAACGACCTTTGTTTAGGGCGTTTCCTACCCCATGAGGGATAAAGCCGTGATTATATGTATGTATGTCCATGGAAAAGATTGAAAGAAATTTTCAAGAAAGAAGCTAACAGCTCGACGTGTACATAAAGAAAAGCTGTTCCGTTCTTCCCTCCTAGGGGGGATAGGCCAGGGGGGATAGGTGGAACAGGGGATAATGAATTCGTCACTCCCACTACCGTTTCGGTAGCTTAGTGGTAGAGTTATGGACTGGCATTGATGGACCAGCATTCCAGAGGCGCAGGTTCGAGCCCTGCCCGAAACGAATTTGATATTTTCTTGCTTTCTAATTCCATGAAAGAAATTTTAGCTGATTGCCCTCCGGGGTTTCACTTTCACCCGGGGCTTAAATAGATACCCCATGTTTTTTAAATAGTTTCTACACTCACGAAGACAAATCCTGATAGTCTTTAAATGAAATAGTTTAATTCCCATGTTTATAGGTTCGTTCAGTGAAATTGGAGCCAAGCAATGAAAAACTCGAGAAAGATCAGTCTAAACTTCAAACAGCTATGGACCGTATTTATGGACCACTCTTAAAGCACGTAACATACATACATACATATAATCAAGCCTTTATCCCTAATTCTTCCATGCTGGACTGGGAGAGATAGAAAAACATAGAATGTTCCAGCTGCCCTTCCTCCCGGGCATGCTGTTGAAGTCAGCAAAAGGGACTCGAGGGTTTACAGTGTATTGTAATTTAGGCGATGGGCTGACAACCTGTCACTATAGCAATACATATTACAATCTAAAATTGCCCTCAATTTTTGTCAGACGTGGCGAAAGCGCCTTTTACGAAGCGTTAAACGCTCTGCCTACCCCGTAAGGAATAAAGGCGTGATTTATGTATGTTTGTATGTATCCCTAATGGGGTAGGCAGAGCGTAAACGACCTAAACAAAGGTCGTTGCGCCACGTCGGACAAAGTTTTGAGGGTTATTTAAGATAGATTTGTAGGTATATTGCTGTAGTGATAGGTTGTCAGCCCACCGCCTAATTTGCAATATACTGAAACCCTCGGATCCCTTAGCTGGTTTTTACAGTATGCCCGGGAGGAAATGCAGCTGGCACATTCTATGTTTTTCTCTCGCTCCCAGGCTAGCATGGAAGAAAAATTGGAGCCAAGTAATGAAGAACTCGAGAAAGATCAGTCCAAACTTCAAACAGCTATGGACCGTATTTATGGACCACTCCTAAAGCACGTAACGACTAAAGTGTACAACATAATCGACCCTCTCATCTGAAAATATCCTATTCCATTTTTTAGACCTTATATAAGAAACATGCTTTCTTCCATGCTGACCTGGGAGCGAAAGAAAAACATAGAATGTGCCAGCTGCATTTCCTCCCGGGCATGCTGTAAAAAACAGCTAAGGGATCTGAGGGTTTCAGTATATTGTAATTTAGGCGTTGGGCTGACAACCTGTCACTACAGCAATATACCTACAGATCCATCTTAAAATAACCCTCAAAACTTTGTCAGACGTGGTGGAACGACCTTTGTTTAGGTCGTTTACGCTCTGCCTACCCCATTAGGGATAAAGGCGTGATTATATGTATGTATGTATGTATAAGAAACAACCTAAAACCTGGGACTATCGACTCGAAACCCACACTACATAATGAAGTACCAGACCTAAAACCTGCTATGAATCGCATTTATATACTACTAGCGACCCAACCCGGCTTCGCACGGAAATTATCAGTGTTTCTCTTCTATATTATGCATGTATTATACATATAAACCTTCCTCTTGAAGCACTCTATCCAGTAAAAGAAACTGCATCAAAATCTGTTGCGTAGTTTTAAAGATTTATGCATACGTAGGGATGATATAGGGACAGAGAAAGCGACTTTGTTTTATACTATGTAGTGATACCTAACAGAAGTGTTGAGGATATCCGTAGTATTATACATAATCTATGATATATATAGAAAATCATTCTTTTAACCACCTTTTTACGTAATAAGTACGTAACTGTCGTAAATGTACCAGATTAAGGCCCGTATTGATAAATAGCATTTGAGACTAACTTCTAGTTTGAGTTCGTATCAGAAATGCCATTTCAATACAATATGACCTGTCAAATTCGTACTTAATATTGCTCTCACTCTTGAGATCGCTATTTAAATACGAGCCTTAGGGACGGTTCAATCCGCCCCCCATGTAATTTCAAAAGTCTTGTATAAATTTAAATTGCTCGATGCATTTTCCTTAACTATATACTGGGTGGCGCAAAAGTAAAGACCCTATTTGGTTCAGCTATAACATTTTTTCTAAATTAGAAAACTAGATTTAGGTTTTTTTAAATGTATATTTGTGCCATTAAATTTCGTACCATTAGGATTTAAAGATGATGTCTTTTAAATGGTGACCTCCAGAGTTGATACACATTTGAGCCCTATTTATGACATTTTGCATAACTTGCCGTAACACTTCCTGCGATATGTTCGTTATTTCTTGACGAATGTTTTCTTTTAGAGCTGCGAGAGTCTGTGGCTTGTTCACATACACCCGAGATTTCAAAAAACCCCAAAGAAAGAAGTCTGGACTGGTCAGATCGGGTGATCTTGCAGGCCAAGGTAAATCGCCAAAACGAGAGATAACTCGGCCTGGAAAAGCGTCCCTCACTAAGTCCATAGTGTCGCGCGCTGTGTGTGCCGTAGCGCCGTCTTGTTGAAACCAGATGTGCTCCAGCCCCAATTCGTCCAAACTGGGTATCAAAAACTCACGTAACATGGTTCTGTAGCGTTCTCCAGTGACAGTTATCGCATTGCCTCCAGCGTCTTCGAAAAAATAGGGTCCGATCACTCTGTCAACACAGATGCCACACCATACAGTAACTTTTAGTGGGTGTAGAGGTGTTTCTTGAATAATGCGCGGATTATCAGTGCCCCAGAACCGAGTATTCTGCTTATTGACATGCCCTGAGAGATGGAAATGCGCTTCGTCACTCATAACCAATTTTGAAGGAAAATTATCCTCTTCAAGGTTGAGGTTTATGACGCGCTGGCAGTAATCTAGACGAGCTCGGTGGTCAGCAGGCAGCAGCTGATGAGTCATTTGAGTTTTATACGGGAACATCTTTAAGTCTTTCACCAAAATACGCTGCAGGGTCCGTCTGGAAATGCCCAATTGCGTGGCACGTCGCCTCGTTAATGTTTCTGGACACTCTTCCACATCTTCGCGCACAGCATCGATATTTTCAGCTGAACGGCCTGTTCTTGGTCTCCTAGACTTAGGTCTATCCAATGTTGAGCCAGTTGCTTCAAGGCGTGTGGCAAAGCGTCGAATTGTGCGACCAATCGGTGCCGGACGGTGGGGAAATCGTCGACGAAATTCACGTTGTGTTCTTATCACTGATGAATTATTCCGTAAGAACATTGACACAATTATTCCACGTTCTTGGAGAGTAAAACGGTCCATGTTTATTTTTAGTGTATTTTACATTTGTTCACTACACAATTTTCAACAACAGAATGACAGAAAATGTCATATAAAAAAAATAAAAATATTTTCTTTAGTGCCAGTACTTTTGCGCCACCCAGTATAATATATATATATTATAAACTTACTGAAGTCAATTACGGGCACAGAATTATTATTATTAAATAAGAATAATAAAATAATATGTTTTTTCATTACTCCTACCATAATTAAATAAATATGTTATTTGAATACTTCAGCGGATAAAAGGTTAGTAAATATGTATATTTTGTATAGCGTATCGAATACATATAGATTCAGTAAATAGCGTAAAATTCAAAGGTTGATGTTTTAGATAACCTACTGAAGTATTATTTCTAAATCTGTAAGTTGCATCGGACTTTGAAATGGAACATGTTATAGAATACGCTGCTACAAGAATGTCCTTCTTCCGTTACGAAAATTTTGGTCTGTATAAAATACGTTTGCTTGTAAATGTTTTCCCATTTGGTCAGTATTTTAGTGTACCTACGTAAACTATGGAGTTTATCTTATTTCTCATAGGTTCTGTACTATTTTTCACATATTCCTGTAAGTATATTTTTTTATACTTCCATGCTGGACTGGGAGAGATAGAAAAACATAGAATGTTCCAGCTGCCCTTCCTCCCGGGCATGCTGTTGAAGTCAGCAAAAGGGACTCGAGGGTTACAGTGTAGTGTAATTTCGGCGATGGGCTGACAACCTGTCACTATAGCAATACATATTACAATCTAAAATTGCCCTAAATTTTTGTCAGACGTGGCGAAAGCGCTTTTTACGAGGCGTTAAACGCTCTGCCTACCCCGTAAGGGATAAAGGCTTATGTATGTATGTATATTTATTTATCCGTAGTAATAGAAATACGCTGTAATAGGTCATCCTATTAATTTAACAGCCTCGAAGTCAGTTGTTGATTTTGTATCTCTTTCTCATTTCTAATTTAAGAGAGTGGCAAAACTAACTTTAAAGTTTAGAAATGTGTTTGCCGAATCGAAACCACTTAGAACTATTAAGTTGAATGGAATTCCGCGAATGTTGGATTCCGGAAATGTCGATTCCACGAATGTTGAATACCACGAATGTTGAATACCACGAATGTTAAATACCACGAATGTTGAATACCACGAATGTTGAATACCACGAATGTTGAATACCACGAATGTTGAATGCCACGAATGTTCTGATAATCAAAATTGTGTTTCAGTAGCTCAAGCAAGATCAGATGTAACAATGGGCCACGAACACCATTTACAACCACTAGATGTCGCTTATTACAGAGGAGAAGTTTCTGATTTGAAATCATATGATAATATAACCAATACTGATATGGATAATACAGAAATTGTTTACGATAATATAAAGAAACTTTGGAAGGAGAATCTTGATAACATTGACCCCATTGAGATAAGGGAAATTCCTATTTATGTAAAGGAAGGACGATTGAAGTAATATTTTCTTTTCTGTTTGATTTGTTCACTTTTACATCATCATCATTTTATTTATGAGTTTAGCTCTTGTCGGGTGATTGGGTATACATGAAGTGAACGCCAGCTCTCTGCATTCTCTTTTCTAAATGTATTATTCTGACAGCCGCAAAGTAAGCTGATTCACGTTCACTTATTATAAATCGAAAATTTAATAATTTTTCTTAAACTTTCGTAGTATGAAAAAAATACCAGTTTCATTTGGGTAGGTTAACACATACACCCTATTTTTATTTATATGGACAGAACATTTTTTTTACCCTTGTAAGCACTTAGTATTTAAGATGATGAAATCTTTAATATTTTCAGCCAAGTTCTAGTTCTAGAACATGCCGTCATAACTGAACTCAAAAACACCACAATTCGACCAGTAGTATTGCGATCATCGTACCCTGACCATAGAAAACGCCTGGACTTAAATGTGACGATACCACAAGTAAAAGTGTATTGTAAGTTATTCTTTCTTTTCTTTATTCTTTATTGTACACACAGATATTCTTAAAATTAACTTAATCTAGATACATTATGTACAAAGGTGAGCTTAATTCAAAATATTTGAGTTGTCCTCTCCCAAGTTATATATGAAGTCCATTTAAAATTAGTCATCATTGTCCTTATCCCATTTATTTGGCGTCACAGTACAGATCGTTTTCTTTATCTATTCATCCCTAAAAGCAGTCAGTTCAAGTTCAACACTCACATCCTTTCTAGCCCTATCATCTTTCACGCAGTCCATCCAGCTTTTCGTTGGTAATCTTCTGTAATCCATCCACAATCCATCTACATCTATATTAAATTACCCTCTTGCCTATATGACTATCATCCCTCTCATTTGCCCTTTTATACACAACTACTTACATAAAGTAGTTTTTTTTTTCATTCTTCGACTCACATATCATTGTAGTTTAAAGAGAATAACCATTCCCTTAGATAGTGGTACCTCGTGTATTAAATGTCGAATTTAATTTAGGTGATGTTAATGTGCGCCTTTTATTTGATTACAGCACAATATTACTCTGAAACTTTTAATACAAAGGGAAGTTTAATGTAAGTAAAATAGTAAGAGAAGATGCTCTTTGTTGATAAATTAAAAGACATGAATTTTCATCTAGTTTCCATAATTCAAATAACTTTGAATTATATTTGTTTTACTTAGCTGCATATATATATTTTGTTTCTAGACTGACGTTAGGGGATATCAACATTGGAATATTCATGGAATTACGTCCTCAAAACAATTCAGATACTAATTACCACATAAGCGCAATCGAAGGCCGTGTCACCGTCTCAGTAGTAAAAGTAACTTATTTTTTTTTTACCGTCTAATCTACATAGAGTTTATAAAAAAAAATGTGCGAGAGTCATGCAAAATAAAAATCACGTTCATGTCTATACTCTGTTGAAGGAAGTGATAGATCCCATTCAGAAGGAAAACAAAAGAAAATGTGTCTAAAATCTATAGGCATTGCAAACATGGTCACATCTACCATCCTATTTATTTGAGTAGGTAACTGTCACGCTACAATCTATCATTCAATCACGAGCGTCATGACCTATTGACATGATAAACCTTTGTTTGCGCTTGGGGTTCATAGGCTATAATAACATCGAAACCCTGGTTTTCCTCTACAGTATGCTAAGGAAGAGAAGCAGCTGAAACATTCTAGTTTTGCTATCACTTGCAGCCCATCATGGAAGTTCTAAGAACATTATTGTTAAAGCTATTTTGTTTCAGATTCAAATAGAAACCGTTCCAACGAACGAGACCGTTGAAGACAATACCAGCTTTTTACAATTCGTAATGGATTTGGTGCAGAACAGCGTAGTATTTGCTATAGGAGACCATATCTTCAGTAATATCAACCATAAAGTCATGTCGAGCGATATTATTCCTGAATAAACTTTACGTCGTACATATTTTATCATGTTGTCATATTTAGCCGTAACTGTTTTTAAAATATACTGACCTAAATCTTTACGTGTTTCATTTTAGTATTGCCTTTGCCAATTAAATAAATATAGGACACAACATACATACATACTTATAATCACGCCTTTATCCCTTATGGGGTAGGCAGAGCGTAAACGACCTAAACAAAGATCGTTCCGCCACGTTTGAGAAAGTTTTGAGGGTTATTTAAGATAGATTTGTAGGTACTTTATTGCTGTAGTGACAGTTTGTCAGCCCATAGCCTAAATTAATTTAGGAAACAAAAAACATCACAATCTAAATATAGTATAGATTCTTCTTCAGTTAACAAAATTAAATAAATTATAAGGCATAAGGTCATTAAACAAATGTATATTTACATTAAGAACGTAGGTCTGATCGTTCACGTATGATAATGAAAAATGCAACCGTCTCATAAACTAGTTAAAACATAAATAAAATACCAACCAGCTACGTTACCTACGACGTCGTAGCAATAAGCCTACGTCGTAGCTATAAATAATAAATATAAATACAGGGTGTCAACTAGAAGGGAGTCAAAAGTTTAGGTTATACAGAAATGTTTTTATCTGATCAGAATTCTTTTGGATAAAGTTAAAGTTAACGATATTCTCAAAGAACTACCCAGTTATCTTAACAGACAAACTTTTCTGACCTGTCAGGTATGACCAGCTACGGCGTCTCCATGACGACACTTGAGGAGGTCTTCTTGAGTTTGGAAGGAGAGAACGACGAAGAAATAGACGCGGTGGAAGGTGTCTCTTCTGTGAAGCTCGTGCGAGCTCGTGCCTTGTCCAGGAGCCTCTCGCTTCAGAGCAAGACCTTAAGCTATCAGGTTGGTTTCCATACATCTGGATTTACAGCTTTCTCTGTGCTATTCCATATGTGGCTAAAAGCAGCATCTATTTGTGGTTTGGCATTGTCCAATGTCCATTGTTATTGTAAATGTAGTGTTTCTGCTGTATGCATGCTTGCATGAAGCTATATGTGGTCACTCTGTGAAAAAGCAACTAAATTAGTCGTAAACTCCTACATTTTCTTCGTAGTGATCCACTCGTCAAGTACATAGACAGATATATCAGTCAGAAAGAGAACATTCAACAGCTTCCAAGCTTTATAAATCTGGAACAATTTTAAATACATCTAACTGTCTTACACCTAGTGTTTCTTCTTCAGGTTGTGAACTTGCCAACATACCTGAGATCCTATTCTACAAAGTCACTTCAGGTCAATATTTTATGTACTGATAGGTATACAAATTATGCATGCACAAACATATCATGCATGGTGAGAGGGCTTTTTTTCTAAAACAGACAAAGCATCAACAACCTACATGTATATTGGCTGGCAGATATTCCATACTCAAAGTCCGATATTGGACAGCTATTTAGAAGGTCAGGACTCTTTAAGACAAATGTATCATCAGATGGGAAGCTTATCACCTGCACCAAAATATTCCATAAACCTTGGGAGAAGGAACTACTCCTGTGCTTTTCACAACTCTTAATCAATGATAAGCTTATCTTCCTGGATTCAAATCTTTCTAAATTCCCTTCCTTTCTTCAGGAGCTGAACGACAAATCTGAGCAGAAGGCAACATCTCTACCGACCCCTCCAGCTTCCCATGCTCTTCACTCAACAACCCACGGAGTGGAACATGTGAAGGTCACCCCTGAAGTCCCAGTAGATGCCCTGGAAGAGCTGATCAAAACAAACCCTTCATGTTGGAGGACTTTCTGTGCTTTAGTCTACATCAGGACCGTTAGGATGATACGGGATCCCTACAAGCTTTATGTGATGATCTTCATGCCTATAAGTAAGTACAGGCTTTTTGTTTCGTAAGGATCTAAGAAATCAAGATACTCATAATGGCATTATCGTACACATTTCGATTAATATCTGGACCTATTGCATCTTGCTTTGTCATTGTGCTAATTTATTTATTTTCTGACACTTGTTTTTCTTTCCAGTTTCCTGTGCTCTCGGTCTCTACATGAAGTCGCGCCAGATCGTATTTTTTCGGATGCAGCCACTCAAGCTGGACCCAAATGCATACTCCAACAAAACTCCTATAGCCTTATTTAGTGAAATGCATAATGCCAAAGAAGTCATAGATTTGAGAGAATCTTTAGAATCCCTTGGGGCGTACCCCATTGTGGATTTCAGTGGGAACTTTTCGAGTCTTTTAGATATGGAAAATTTTGCTGCCTTCACTTTAAATGATACTCTCATACCCTATGGAAAGATTATGGCCTACTACAATAGCACTTACACACATAGTTTGCCGATAATTGTAAATTTGTTGGATAACAGTATTTATAGGTGAGTGCCTTGTAATTTAACCATCGATTATTTTTTGTATCAAAAATTGCCACTGTCATTGCTATTAATCTGAATACCCTTAAGTTTTCATATCTGGCTCCCCAAATATCAAGACAGACCAAAAACACCTTTGTAAATTTCAACTCAACTCTTCTGAAAGTAAAGTTTGTTTTCTCTCAAAATTCCAACTCAACTCTTCTGAAAGTAAAGTTTTGTTTTTTCTCAAATACGTAAAAACCCTGATTCCATCAGAATAATCTTTAGACGACCTTACAAATCTTCCAGGTTGGCAATGTCAGTGAAAGGCCTGATGGACAACTTCAAGCCGATCGAGGTGTACGCACACCCGTTCCAACAGACGGAACAGCAGGAGGAGTTCAACGTGGGCAACGTGGTTTGCGCCATCTTCATGGGAATGATCTTCGCGCTGGTGCCAGTTACGTTGGCTGTGGACATCGTGTATGACCGAGAGGTGATGGTTCCTTATATTATACATATTGGTAATTTTCTTTCTTTCTTTAGAGAGCCCGATGGTGTAGTGGATAGGGCCGCTGCCTCCTGAGCGGGAGTTCGTGGTTCGAATCCCACCACGTACCAATGTATTTTTCGGTTTTCGAATTTCATATGTATGTTTATTCGGTGCTTTTTCCGTGCTTCGGAAGGCACGTTAAGCCGTTGGTCGCGGTTAATATCGTTTAATACCGTAGATATTAGTCGTGAGGCCATATCAGAGGCCAGTGCTAAGCATTGGCGGCTTGAAAACTCTGACCTAATCTAGGATTGGATCTGGTTTCCCTTCTGGGTTGCGGAGGTCAGATGGCAGTCGCTCTGTGTAAAAACCATTATCCTCGTTCAATCCCCTAGATTAGGAAGCCGACCCCGTGAGATACGGGATAAGGCTAGGGAGACGATGATGGTAACTTTCTTTCTTATCGGTCGCTGAATGCTGAGGATCGTGAACATTAGCAAGAGTCCTCAAACTCCAATAATAGCAAAAAACTTGGCAGATATAAGACGGAGTATTAGGAAGAGTTCAACGTGGGCGACGTAGTCTGCGCCATCACCCCTCAATCATATACTATCTCAACAGCGTCACTATACCTGTCGACATCGTGTATGGTCGGGAGGTAATGGTACCTCATACTTTCTCTGCAGCGATGATGACGTCATTAAAACTTCTCAACGCACCATAATGTATGGCTGGACATAGATGTAATAGATTCTTTAAAAAAAATCTTTTTCTGTTAGATAAATTTTCGTATGTTCATTGTCCATTTTGTTGTTGACATCAAAATATATTGCAGTCTTGTTATAAAATTTTGATATTTTATGTTTCAGATAAAAGCCAAAAACCAACTGCGTGTGAATGGTCTCTCGATGAGCATGTATTTTCTAACTTACTTCACCATCCTCATCTTCATCATGCTGTTGACCAGTGCTGGAGTCCTTGTTCTTGTGAGTATCATGTACACTGATTATTGCTGCCTCTATAGTATAGCCTGCCTCTATAGTAGTGCCTGCCTCTAGTCTGTAGTATAGTCTATGGTATAGACCATTTTATTTGAAGCCATTATTAGATGTACATGGGTTTGGTTTTCAAACTCTTTGACTATCTGGTATAAAAGCAAATACATCAGTAATTTCGTGGTTAGTATTAAAAAAGGTAACAGCTCTAACAAAAGCAGGACCCCGTGTTATGTTATGTATATGGTAAATAAACAATATTTTAAAACAAAATAATTATCTTAACCCAAATAAAAAACGCGTAAAACTAACAGTAGAAAACACAAATTCTCCAGTCGTTTGGTTAAACTTCATAGTGAAATTGAGTTTTATTAAGTCCCAAATTTCTACTTCCTTATAGTTAGATCCATTTAATTTACCAACAATTCCTTTTAGGTTATTTGCAACGACATTCCAAGTCTCACCAACTACTCAGCCATCGCGATGTTGTCCGGACTACTCACGCTCTACAGTCCATCCGCCATTTTGTTCAACACCTGTCTCTCTTATATCTTTGACAAGATGGATTCCGCCCAAAGCATCATGCCTAATATCACCACTTGGGTTGGAGTCATTCCTTTCATTCTGGTTGCTGTTTTGGATACTTTTAAATGGGGTAAGTTATTCTTGGTATTCTTCTCTTACAGACTTTAGCATACTCGTACCATTTTGAAATCTATGTAGATATTATGGTGATTTTCTTAAATTGTCATTTTATGATGATTGAGATTGTTAAACTTATAGTCTAATGTCATGTCTTTGTTACAGCGAGTGATATTGCGTTCTATCTTCATTTGGTCTTCAGTTTTCTAGACGTCATGTACATACCTTACGCCATCATTTATTATGTTGATAGGTAAGTGGTATTCTTCTTTCTTTCACACAATTTGACCATCTAACTGGGAGAATCACTTAGCCGACTCGAAGTCTGATATAAGAAACCTCAAAATGGCAATCCGAAATTTTTATCCGAAACTAAAGCATAAGCCAGGCATAAGCTCCCGTGGATGACTTGGAAGTCCCTGAACAGACTCCGCACCCAAGTCGGTCGCTGTAGGGACAATTTGTGTTGATGCAAATGTGGTGCCTCCCCCCAAACAATGGCACATCTATTGTCTTGCCCCGCGTGCCCTTCATCTTGCACGCAAGAAGACCTGTACAACGCCACTGACGTCGCGGTTCGTTTGGCAGAGTACTGGTCAAAATTAATATAAAAACGCTTAAACGATCGACACGACAAGAAGAAGATCCGAAACTTCAATTCCCTTTCCAGAGTTTTTACAACCTGCAACCTGCGAGGTCTGTGCACAACACCAGCCCTGTCAGCTTACTTCACGCGTGAGATTTGGGTGTTGATCGTGGCAATGGTCTTCCACGTACCAGTGTGTGGAGCGCTGCTATTGGCTGCAGATAGATTGAAGTCTGGCGGACGGATATGCCCTGTAAGTATCAGGAATTTCAATTTATACATACATACATATAATCACGCCTTCATCCCTAATGGGGTAGGCAGAGCGTAAACGACCCAAACAAAGGTCGCTCCGCCACGTCTGACAAAGTTTTGAGGGTTATTTAAGATAGATTTGTAAGTATATTGCTGTAGTGACAGGATGTCAGCCTATCGCCTAAATTACAATATACTAAAACCCTCGGATCCCTTAGCTGGTTTTTACAACATACCCGGGAGGAAATGCAGCTGGCACATTCTATGTTTTTCCTTCGCTCCCAGGGCAGCGTGGAAGCAATTTCAATTTATGCTACTTTTTTTATCCCAAGATTCCCAAGGCCCTCTATGGACACTGGTATTAGCGTATTTCCACGTTAATACATACATACATACATAAAATCACGCCTTTATCCCTTACGGGGTAGGCAGAGCGTAAAACGCCTCCTAAAAGGCGCTTTCGCCACGTCTGACATAAATTGAGGGCAATTTTAGATTGTAATGTGTATTGCTGTAGTGACAGGTTGTCAGCCCATCGCCTAAATTACAATACACTGAAACCCTCGAATCCCTTTTGCTGACTTTTACAGCATGCCCGGGAGGAAGAGCAACTGGAACATTCTACGTTTTTCTTTCTCTCCCAGTCCAGTATGGTTCTTCCACGTTAATACCAGTCTTAAGCGCGCTTTCAACAGTAGTGCGCTGCTATGTGTGCACAAGTGGGTGACCCCGTGAAGTGAACCAATAGCATAAAAGAATCAGTCATATCATATCTCAAGTATTTGCTAGTTATCCACTTACTTCTTTCATGCTGGACTGGGAGCGAGAGAAAAATATAGAATGTGCCAGCTGCATTTCCTCCCGGGCATGCTGTAAAAACCAGATAAGAGATCCGAGGCTTTCTGTATATTACAATTTAGGCGATGGAATGAAAACTTGTCACTACAGTAATATACCTACAAATGTATCTTTAATAACCCTCAAAACCAGTTAAGGGATGCAAGGGTTTCTGTATATTGCAATTTAGGCGATGGAATGAAAACTTGTCACTACAGCAATATACCTACATTTCTATCTTAAATAACTCTCAAAACATTGTCAGACGTAGCGGAACCACCCTTGTTTAGGTTTTCTACACTCTGCCTACCCCATTAGGGATAAAGGCGTGATTATATGTATGTATATTATCCACTTCCTCATCTCCCTAGCCTTATCCCGTATCTCACGGGGTCGGCTACCTAATCTAGGGGGTTGGACGAGGGTACTGGTTCTTACACAGAGCGACTGCCATCTGACCTCCGCAACCCAGAAGGGAAACCAGACCCAATCCTAGATTAGGTCTATATTATCCACTTACGCTTAACATTGTTCTATAATGCCCCTTGTGTTTCTGCAACAGCGCAAACGCAAGCTATCGGAGGTGAAACAGCGCGACTTAGAAGCGGAAATGGGGTCTGACGTGCGCGAAGACGAGGATGTCCGCAAAGAGCGGCGCAGGGTGGCCAGCATATGCCAGCAGCCGTCGCCCAACGCGCCAGTACTCGTTGTACATGTAAGGGACAACTCTATTCTATACCTAACTAGCTGACCCGGCGAACTTTGTTCCGCCTTAGACGCCATAAATGAGCAGATTTTTGATTTTATTAAGTTAACCTCTTTGACTATATTTGCAGCACGCATTCAGTCAATTCTATGTCAAATGTCTTAAGGTTACATTAAAAAAGTTTAATAATTTTATATGGTGGTTAAGTAATTTTTTTTTTCTTTCATAAGAACCTTCTCCTGATAATAACGAACAGAACAAAAAAAGAATTTGCGAAATCGGTCCAGCCCTTCAGGCGTGATGCCGTGACCAAGGGAAATAGGCATTCATTTTTATATATATAGATAGACAGATAGATGTCATGAAAACCCGTATCTTTAAAGACTAACAAGTAATTTAAAATGTTCAAAAACCCATCTGCGTAGGATACAAAGTGAGCTTTAAAACTTTAAATCATTATAGATCTTAAATGGTTGTTCAAAACGAAAAATGATGTTCCAAAACTCAAATTGATATTCAAATACCTATTCAATGATAACCCACACGTTATAGTTCGTCGACTTTTATTTTTCCATTTTCACAAAATTCGCCTATTTGTCACAATATAGATTTTTTACAACATCATGTCTTCACTGACACTCGCGTGGTTAATTCGAATCGATTGACGTAAGAATAATTAAAATCAACCTGCGTTTCGTCTTTAGAGCGCCACAGAGGATCAAACATAGATACATACATATAAACAAAGATAGGCTGATAAACATATTAATCTCCTTTGCGTTACTCAGTGGGGAAAAAAACTGTAATTTAACTGGTCTTTTGACAGTTACACCACCAAAATATTGTATTTTCATGTGTGGTACTGTTACTCTATCCAGAATATTAATGCTTTTGACAGTAAAAAAGATCCAGATCGATAGGGTGTGGTTTCAGACTTATTCTTAATATTTGCTCTACTTGAATCATCTACCTTTGCAGAACCTTCGCAAAGAGTATAAGGTGCGCGGTAGCGGAGGCGGGGGATGCTGCGGGGAGGAAGAACCGGGGAAGAAGACAGGGCTTCAACGGCTGTCTCTAGCCGTGGAAGGCGGCGAGGTCTTCGGGTTATTGGGCCACAACGGCGCTGGAAAAACCACCACTATGAAGATCATTACTGCGGAGGAAAGGCCTACTTGTGGAACGGTGAGTATTTATATGGATGATTTTTCCGAAAGAAATGCTTGTGACGAGAATTTAATTAAAAGGTGTATAGGCAAGAAAAGCCCAACTGAAATCTACAGGAAATGAGAAATCTAGGTTATTCATTATTTTCAGGTGATGCTAGGCGGTCAAAACATCGACGAATCGCAAGCATCAGCGTTCCAGATGCTGGGCTACTGTCCTCAGCACGACGCTCTCTGGAAGAACGTCACCATTCGGGAGCATATAGAGTGCTACGCTGCCATTAGAGGAGTTAGCAAGCAGGACACTCCTAGGTAAGATTATTTGAAGAACCAACGTAGGTCAGTCGACCAATTTATAAACCTCAGGAAGATCGCTACTATTCAGAAGAGACAAGAAGAAAGCCTTTCTACATTTGTTTTGGTCTTGAAACTAGTCCTAGCCTGATGTGATTGAAACAGAGTTAAAAATGCTTGGAACTGAACTCTGATGAGAAACTGGGGTGGTCGTGGTCGTATGTCTCTTGTGGTTCCTATCAATCGATTCTTCTTCTGTCGAGTGGGTATCGAGTCTATCGACCCGATGAACCCTGGTGTCAGTGTTTTTTTTTAAACCGCCTAGTAGCACAACTATCAGGCCTCTGACATGGTTTGAGTAACGACCACTATCAAAGACAGCGACCGTTACCGAGGGCTTAGCGTGCCTTCCGAAGCACGAAATCTTTTTCTTTTTCGGACTATCAGGTGATTCAACCTGCAATGTCCTAACCAAAATGAAGAAAAATACGCAAAGTGATAAATTCTCAAATATCAACTTTGTGTTTCCTCCCTGGGAATCGAACCCTGGACCTCTAGATCAGGAGTCCATGGCACTAGCCACTAGACCACGGAGGCAGTTCGAATCGATTATCTTGTAGAAGTCAGGATTTTTGGTTTTACTCACAAAAGCTAATTTAAATACTGTTCCTTGTATAAGGGAAGATTTTAACACTTAAACTCCTCGTCCAGGATAGTGGACGCGTACCTGAACGGTCTTCAGATCATGGAGCATGCGGGGAAGAATGCAGACGAATGCTCGGGCGGGACCCGACGCAAGCTGTCCTTCGCGCTGGCCATGGTGGGAGCCCCCAGGGTGGTGCTGCTGGATGAGCCTTCCACCGGCATGGACCCCAGGAGCAAGAGGTTCCTGTGGGACACCATCCTAGCCAGTTTCCAGGTAAACAAGCTTCAGTGGTGGCAAGTATTGGATATAAGAGAGATGGTTGACATCTGGAGCAAGCTGTCCTTCGCGCTGGCCATGGTGGGAGCCCCCAGGCTGGTGCTGCTGGATGAGCTTTCCACCGGCATGGACCCCAGGAGCAAGAAGTTCCTGTGGGACACCATCCTAGCCAGTTTCCAGGTAGCTATCTAGCTTCCAGGTAACTAACACGCTGTCCTTCGCGCTGGCCATGGTGGGAGCCAACAGGGTGGTGATGCTGGATGAGCCTTCCACCGGCATGGACCCGAAGAGCAAGAGGTTCCTGTGGAACACCATCCTAGCCAGTTTCCTGTGGGACACCATCTTGGCCAGCTTCCAGGTAACTAAGCTTCTGTGGTAGCCAGTAATAGTGATGGTAGAAAGAAGAGGAGAGATGGTTGACTTCTGGAGCAAGGCGTCCTTCGTCCTGGCCATTACAGATCACTCCCCCGTATTGAATTCGTACTTTAGCGTACTCTTCGGTTGGCCCAAGATGGGTTTTAATTAAAAGTCTTAACGATTTTGTCTGTAATACGAGTATTCAGTACAAATCTAACCAACCAAAAAATTGTTTCAGGGCAAAAAAGGTGCTATTCTGACAACACATTCCATGGAAGAGGCTGATGCTTTATGTTCTAGAGTCGGGATTATGGTTAAGGGTGGTTTAAGGTAAAGAAGTTTTCAATTTTTAAACTCCGTGAAAGTGTTTTCCTTTTGAACTGATTATTAAAATCTTTATCACTTCAACAGATGTATTGGATCGACGCAACATTTGAAGAATCTATATGGAGCTGGATATACGTTAGAAATGAAAATCGGAACTGGTTTCCAGAAAGCGGTACGTAATCAATCTTATAAAAATACTTTAGTATCTAAATAGGACAAAAACAGTAATTCTGTCTTTATTTACAGACGGAGCCGGAGTCTTTGTCGCCATCACCGATAAGATCAACAGAAAATTCTCCCTCATTAGGAGAAGCGGACGAAGGTACTATTGATTAAAAATATGTACTATATTTTTTTAAATTAAATTCTTAAATGAAATCTCTTGAATGAAAATTTAAATGATTTTGCAGGTGGATCAGGTAGGGGCTCGGTGTCAGCGGAAGTAGAAGGCGAGACGGAAGCAGAAGCGGTGGATGTCAGCATACACACACCACTCGTAGCTGGTACACCACCACCGGCGCGGCCGCAGCATCGCAGGTACAAATCTACACTGTTGTGTTTTGACTTATGCTCAAAAACTAACTTATTAGGGATGATATAGTAACGTACCTTACACACAGCTTGTTTTTTTTCCAATTTATCAATCAAATTTACTCGCCCTTATTAAAAAGCTTTAAACAACACACACACACACACACACACACACACACACACACACACACACACACACACACACACACGCACGCACACACACGAAATTAATTGTATTTTATTTATTTGAATTTTTGTCTTGTTTTATTATTGGTTTAATTAATTAATTTTAATACCACATATTTTGAAACTCTAATATATGTCACGGGCCTAGCCTAGTGTGGGTATCACAGTGAATCTTGTAATAATTCTGGTCTATTTTTAATAAACAATTTTGTGTTTGTATTGCAGAACGGAGTCAAGTGCAGTGGGCGTAAGCGCGGAAGCGGCGATCGCTCTGGTCGCCCAGCTGTTCCCGGCGGCCATCTTGGAAGAGAACTTCTGCGAACGACTCGTCTTCTCAGTGCCGCAGTCAGCTGTTTCTAGTCTGGCCAGATGTTTCCAGCAGATTGAAGAAGGTAAGTTAAGTACTAAATATCCAGGTTTGTTGAGACTAGAGTAAAAGCTCCTAAGGGACATTAATATTCGCTCATCTGCTCTTGTCGGCCACTTTGATGGAGAACTTAAACTAGAAGTAAATTTAATTTCTTTCATAGAAATCCATTAAAATCATTTCAAATGTTGGCGCCCCAGTTTTCTCACCAAAGTTCGAATTATTTTTGATTACTTAATCCATTCTATTCAATTCCACAGCCAAAGAAAAACTAAACATCGTCGAGTACAGCTTCAGTCAAACCACTCTCGAACAAGTGTTCCTGAAATTCGCACAATCAGAAAACGTCGAATCTTCAGACCAAGAACATTAATAGTAAAAACGTTGATATTAGTATTGTAAGTTAAATATACAGTTAAATAAGCAGCCATTTTGATTTGGTTCCAACATGTTTGGGCTGGGAACTTTAGCCGGCCACTTTGAGTTCACACGCATGTCCTTCGGGTTGCGTAATGCTCCTTCCACATTTCAGAGGCTAATTAATGTAGACCTATCCTGCCTTCAAGAAATGCACTGTTTTACATTTTATATGGATAATGTATTAATTTTGGGACATAACCTTGAAAATCATATTGTTACACAAAATCTTGTATACTTAAGACCAAAAGTGAACAATCTTAATCTGACATAACGCATTTTTCATTACGTTACTATATTATATTCTCTTCATTTCAAGATAATACTTTTTTATAAAGAACTGTAATTTTTATGATGACATAACGCTACTTCAAGTGTAACTAAAGGCGCTGAATCAAAATGGTGGCTAAACTTTAGTGCTTTCGATGAAAATCTTGTAATATATTGACTCGCTTCAAATACTGAATAAAATAGTGGTTCATCTATTTATTTTTGAGGCTTCAGTGATTTACATTTGACGAGAGAATAAACATCATATTTATTTCATATTTTCTTAAATTAAATCCTTATGTCGTAGGTTTTAACTGTTTCTTATCTTTACAAATAAAAAATTATAACCTAAATAGAAAATCCGCAATATCAGTTGATAATTTTAGAAAATATGAAATGAATAGGTAAATATAAAGTAGGTGTCATAGATTAGGACGTGTTGGTCGGATGTATTCGTCGTTAGAGACAGTTTTTTTACGATATACACTCATTAAATGAGTTTCACATTAGGATAACTGTGTTTGTTACGAATAATAATACTTTAAAGAGTTTTATTTAAATTAAATTCAAATATGTTAAAGGTACAACGTATTATAAAAAAAACAACTATTCCTAAAGAACATAGAACCAAATATTTTAATAAGATGGCAGCCCAGCCGCTATACATAATGACACGATCATTCGACACTGTTTTATATTTAATGATTGATGTTACCCATCCTTAACATATTTGCTCTCAATTCAAAATAACCTTTTGTATATCTCTACAAATATGGATAACAAAATTATCTTAATCTTAAAATGTTAGATAAAACAAAACAAGTTTATTATTATAATAAAAGTTGCAAACACAGTTATTCAACTATGTACATATTAAAATATATAAAACGTGTATTTATTGAAACATCAGTCTGTATATAAAATAATCAAAAGAGCAGACAGACGTATGTACAAACTAATAAATGTTGGTGAAATCATTATTTAGGCTTTATGTTAGGGTGCCTGTTACATGGCCTAGTATTCAAGTCGTTTTCTAATTATTAACTTTAAAAAATATCATCATTAAAATGTAAGGCTTTCAATGTATTTAAAAGTTGACTCTCAGATTTCAAATTTAATAAAATGACTAGGCCATGCAAAGCGCCATTTTATGATATTAGCGGAAAATGTGATTTATTTCTAGTCACTTTTTTATGTATATTTTTGATTATTTTATTTTAATTGTAATATTCTGCAACCGAAAGTAATTAAATTGAAGCGATAAATCATAAATTTAAACTTATTTAAATATTATTCAAATATTATAATTTTTAATGTGTATCGATGATTTACTATAAATACTGGTATTAGAAAACTTGAAAAAATGTTGCATAATTTTGTCCAAAGCTAAAATATCTTAGCTTGATACCGATTTTTTTATCAAAATTTTGTCTAGAAAGAACTTCATGAAATAAATATAAAATGCTACTGTCACATATTGAAATTAAATTCAGAAAAACCTACCAAGTATATTTAAAAAAAATACTCAGTTGTTTTAGTTTTTTTAATCGGTATTATTATTAGTCACTTGTATCTTTGTGAAATTATCCCAACGCAATACTGTAGTACCTACATTTAATTTAATTATTATCAGATATAAATTATTATTAAAGAGAATTATTTCATATCTTCACTACACAAATGTTATGTATAGAATTAGTTTAAGGGTCAGAAACTAGTTTTAAGCTTGTTTTCATGGGCAAGTGATGCTTATAACACTGAACGAGGAAACGAATGACAGGTGAACGAATAAACGGTAGCAAGAATGAATGATTTTGTTTTTTTTTAAACATAGCTAGAATGAGAGACAAGAGCAAAAAAAAGATATCAAATGTGTTGTAGTTTCCGGTAAGTAATTATGTTTTAAGGTTAAACAGTATTTTCTTACGTTAGTAATGAAATTAATAATCAAAATTACTTATCGTTTGATACCGTAACATTTTACAACAAACGCTTCGGAATTTAGAATGTGTACTCCTTAAAAATTTAAAGAACATTATAACCTGACCCTTCTAAAGCAGTAGTAACATGCTCTAATTTTGTCTGATTGGCATATACGACGGGACAAAAGGTAAATTAGACAGATTAATGTATGCCCGAAAATAAAAAAAAGTAAAAATGAGAGGGGTATTATATCTCTGTGAAATTCAAAAAGTAAATATGCTACGCGCTGTAGTTCCGTAGCTGCGTTTTACAAATACAATACAATAATTCTTCATTGCACATAAACAACACATTGTACAGGAACAAACATTACAAACAAACAGAGTACAATTAGAGCGGCCCTATTGCTAGGGTAGCAATTTCTGCCAGGCAACCTTTGGGTAAAGGTGAAATGGGCTACCGTATTCTTGTTGCTAAACCCCGTAGTTCCGTAGCATGGTCTACTCATTCTATTTGGTCACGAGAAAGTTACGCAAGAATTAGTTGCGAGAATTCATTTACATGGTGAAATAAAAATCGCTCGACTTTTGAGGGTTAGTTAAGTTTTCTGTCTCCGAAGTCTAGTGATCAGAGCTATGGGCTTACGATTCCGAGGTCCTGGGTTCGATTCCCACAAAGTTATTTGTCAATTTATCACTTTGTGAGGTTTTCCCCAGTTTGGTTAGGACATTGCAGATACAACACCTGATTGTCTGAAAAGTAAAAGGATTCTGTGCTTCGGAGGGCACGTTAATCCGTTGGTCCCGGTCGCTGTCTTTAATAGTGCTAGTTGATAGTGGTCGTTACTCAAACCATGTCTGAGGCCTAATAGCTGTGCTACTAGGCAGTTTAAAAACTCTGACACCAAGGTTATTTAGGTCGTTGTTCGACTCGAGAATCCACTCGCTAAGAAGAAGAAGTTCAGTTTTTAAAAACTGATGTACGCTTCCTCCCATGGAGCATAAGACATAAAGATGTAAGGAAATAAAGACCTCCCATACCAAAATACACGGTCAGCTGAATAACATAAATATAAGTAATTTTTTTAAGAAGTTTCGTAAACTGATCCCATATTTGACGAATGATTTTTATTTCATCGTGTAATTTTTATGCAAAGCTTTTTCAGAGCTACAATTGGCGTATAGCAACCATCGTTCTTTATTTAGTGTATTGTTATAAATTTTTGGTCCGTAAATAAATATTCAAATGACGCATTATGTATGCTGTGCTGCATACATAATGTAAAAGGAAACGGCTTACATTAATTTCAATTGTATTTAAAAAAAGACACCAGTAAGTAAAGTAAAAAAAAAATTAGCTTACCTAATTTATATTTGAAGAGTAGACTGGTGTAAGTACTGTAGTACTGTATACCAGGTATTAGTTTGGATAGGAGTTGCTCAGTTAACGATACTGAACAACTTCCACCAGAATAATCTTTAACGAAGTGAAAATAAAAATTAGCTTTTCCATACAAAATTACCTCGATCAGGCAAAGGTTGACTGAGCAACCCCTATTAGTTTGCGGGACGCTGTCCCTTACACGCCGTATATTAAATACAAACACATATAAATCACAAGTAAGTATAAACAGATAGAAATAAAATGCAACCTATCATGCTATGATTTTTCTCATCGTATGATAATCTAAATATGAAAGTGCGTTATTTTGTCCTGTTCGGAAAACAATTCTAATCAATGTAATTCAAAGATAGTTTTGTGTTACTTATTAAATGCAAAAAAAATAGGTAAACGAGGTTTAAAAATGTTTAATTTTAAGCGTCAATTGTCACTTTGACAGTCGTAGAGCAAGAGATAAATTTTCTATACATTTTGTTGTATGTTATTAAAAAGTGACAGAACAATCTTAAAATTATTTGCTTACTACGACGAACAATATTTTTGAACTTTTAGAACAATTTAAAAATACCAGGAACTGAAATCTGACATTAAAAAATCCGTTTCCTAATTATATGCGCTTTTGTACGATATTAATTTTATTTTGATTATGTACATTTTAGTCAATTGATTTAGTACAGAATTAAAGAGAGCCGACACGATATCATCCAAGCATTTTTATTTGAATCCTATAATTACTATAAAAAACTAAAAACTACCTATACAGCCTGTACCTATACCTATGAGCCCGATGGTGTAGTGGATAGGGCCGCTGCCTCCTGAGCCGGAGGTCGTGGTTCGAACCCCACCACGTACCAATGTGTTTTTCGGTTTTCGAATTTCATATGTACGTTTATTCGGTGCTTTTTCCGTGCTTCGGAAGGCACGTTAAGCAGTTGGTCCCAGTTAATATCGTTTAATACCTTAGATATTAGTCGTTAAGCCATGTCAAAGGCCAGTGCTAAGCATTGGCGGCTTGAAAACTGTCCTAATCTAGGATTGCGGTCTGGTTTCCCTTCTGGTTTGCGGAGGTCAGATGGCAGTCGCTCTGTGTAAAAACCAGTACCCTCGTTCAATCCCCTAGATTAGGTGGCCGACCCCGTGAGATACGGGATAAAGCTAGGGAGATGATGACAGCATGTACCTATACCTATATAAACTAACTAACTATACAAATATATCTTAAATAACCCTCAAAAATTTGTCAGACGTGGCGGAACGACCTTTGTTTTGGTCGTTTACGCTCTGCCTACCCCATTAGGGATAAAGGCGTGATTATATGTATGTATGTAATAACTATAAAATAAATATGATGATATTTACGTAGTAAGTATAAGATCGAGGAGAAGTCGAAACAAAAAGAAGAATTTATCATTTTTTTATACGATGGGTTAGAAGTAAGAACGAAGAACGTTAGTTACGAAGGGATCTTTTGTTAATTCCTATTATTTATTTGCTTCCATGCTGGACTGGGAGCGAAAGAAAAACATATAATGTGCTAGCTGTATTTCCTCCCGGGCATGCTGTTAAGACCAGGTAAGGGATCCGAGGATCCAGTATATTGTAATTTAGGCGATGGGCTGACAACCTGTCATTACAGCAATATACCTACAAATCTACCTTAAATAATCCTCAAAACTTTGTCAGACGTGGCGGAACGACCTTTGTTTAGGTCGTTTACGGTCTGCTTACCCGACTAGGGATAAAGGCGTTTAAATAACAATAGATAATTTATTTATTTATTAGTAACCAAACCAGTAATGGGCAGCTCTATCATTTACTTTCTATTTTCTTGCTTGTGTAAATATCACGTTTGTATTGGACTACCTTAAGATATCAGTATTACATGCGAATCATAAAACAATAATGATAATTTCACCAAATGTGGCTGTAATATCCAAATATGGCAGTTATATCTAAATCCCGGAGAATAAATGCGTCAAACCGTGAGAAACACTAACAATGAAACAGAATATTTCTTATTCTATTTAGACAATACTTTGTTTATGTTAATATGATGAACAATACTTCAATCCTTAAGGTGACGATAGTGCGAACAGATTTAAATATTAGTAATTAAGAAAATTTAGAACCTTATAAATTAGCGATTCATAGTTCGTTGTAGTACATACATACATAGGTACATATAATCACGCCTTTATCCCTAATGGGGTAGGCAGAGCGTAAACGACCTAAATAAACGTCGTCCCGCCACGTCTGACAAAGTTTTGAGGGTTATTTAGGATAGATTTGTAGGTATATTGCTGTAGTGTCAGGTTGTCAGCCCATCGCCTAAATTGCAATATGCTGAAAGCCTCATATCCCTTAGCTGGTTTTTACAGCATGCCCGGGAAGAAATGCAGCTAGCACATTCTATGTTTTTCTTTCGCTCCCAGTCCAGCATGGAAGAAACAGGTTGTCGTAACAGGTAGAAAAATTTGCGAATATCGGCCAACAAGGGTAATTTTTCTTCCTGTTTAGTCAGTACTTCCATGCTGGACTGGGAACGAGAGAAAAACGTAGAATGTGCCAGCTGCATTTCCTCCCGGGCATGCTGTAAAAACCAGCTATGGGATCCGAGGGTTCTGTATATTGCAATTTAGGCGACAGGCTGACAACCTGTCACTACAGCAATATACCTACAAATCTATCTTAAATAACCCTCAAAACTTAGTCAGACGTGGCGGAACGACCTTTGTTTAGGTCGTGTACGCTCTGCCTACCCCATTAGGGATAAAGGCGTGATTATATGTATGTATGTATGTATGTTTAGTCAGTATGTACCTAGTCAACGCACTATGAATCGCTAATTTATAAGATTAAAAATTATCTTTATAGTTATAACTTGAGCCTGTTGGACCGGTTTTTTGATTCACTGCGTTTTTAATGAGTTTTGTTTTTTTTTTCTTTTGGGGGCGCCACTTGGCTAGTATAGTCGCCTTAAGCCAGCCCATAGATTATCTTAGTAGTAGAGTTTAGGAGAATTTAGGCGCTAGGCTGAGTATCTATCACTAAAGCAATAAACAGTTATTTCCTCCTAAAATTACCCTCACTCTTACCGAAATAAAAAAAAACACTCTTAGGGCATTTTTGCACTGCCCCGTATTCGGTCCGTGTCCGTGAAAAATGATATGGGAGCTGTCATACATTTTCGCGCCAATCCATACAATTTTTCACGGACGGAGCAGTGCTAAAACGCTGTTGCTATGAGATCATTGACACTTTACCTAACTTATTAAGGCTCGTATTCATGAAGCGATCTCAAACTTGAGAGCAATATTAAGTATGAAGGAAATTACATTTCTGATACGAACTCAAACTCGCTGCCACTCATGAGAGCTGATTTTAAATACGGCCCTAAGAATACTGGCGTGACAATATGGATGTTAAAGAACTCCCGAATATTGATTTCCTGGTACCTACTGCTCCTTAAAACGACTTAACACAATAGGTATTTCTAATAGAATAGTAGATATTTTATATTTATGTTAATCTGTTTTATTTTTGTATGCAGGTATGCAAATTGTATTGAAGTGATTCAAAACATTTTTTTTTCTAGATATTACGGTAGGACACGTCTGATGGAGAAATTGGCGCCAGTTCATTCAAAGTTAGGTTATGCGTATTCTAGTTTTTCAAGCTTATTAGCTTAGATGTTATCCTTAGATTGTTAATACTTTATTTAGACCTCCCACATCGGCAAAAATAAATCTTAGTTTATTAGTTAGACAGTTAGCGGCTATGAATTGAATCCAGTCAGAGTCTAGCTAAACATCGATACTTAATATTAAATGCGAAAGTAACTGTCTGTCTGTTTTTTGTTGCTCTTTCATGCCTAAACGGTTGAACGGATTTTGATGAAATTGGATATGGTGATAGATGGTAACCTGAAGACAGACGTAGGCTATATAAAATCACGCCACCATACTTAGGGGGTAGGTAGTAGGCAGACTAAGACACAAACTAAAGATATGAATAATCAGGCCATCTTACTTAGGGGGTAGGCATAGGCAGGGAACTGAAGTTAGTTAGTGTTTTTAACCGATTTTGATGGAACTTTCTTTATTTAACTGAGTTTTACCTAAAAACAAACTAAGGATAAATATTATCACGGCACCGCACTTAGGGGGTAGGTACTATTCTAAGCTAAGGAACTATAATTATAGCAGTAGCCTGTAGGCAGGGATCTGATTCTTTTTTTCGCTGGATTTTAACCCACCTCCAGTGGTAGTTTATTAAATAAACACTTAATGTATGATACAGATACTTTGGTATTGTTGTCCCGGACAGATCCTCGCTAATGGATAAGGGCGACCAGGCCGGACCGAGTAATGAGCTAGATATTTGGCTTTAAGTTAGCTTAAGATATTAAATATTTTAAGACTTAATACTATTTACTTTGGTAAGATGTACAATACAGTAATAGATGGTTGGTTGAATAAACAGATGATTGATTATGAATTAGTTGCTTAGTTGGTAAAGATGGTTCATGACAGATTATGAGTTGTATTTTTTTAGTGAATTTATTATGCATTTTACAAGATTATTGAAAAAAGTTATCGTGGTTTCTTTGGTAATGAGTTCTTTTATTAAATAAGGACTAATCGTGAGCATGTGTCAAACTAATTCATGCCTAGATCGTACAGCAGCATAACGCGGGCAGTCTTTAAGTAGATGGTCTATGGTTTGTATAATACTATTGTCACAAGGGCATTTATCGGTGTCAATTATTTTAAATCAGTGATGGTATTGTCGGTGATATCCGTGGCCGGTTAATATTTGTGTCAAATGAAATCCTACTTTTGTTGCTTTGAAAAGTTCATTAATACTTGTTAAATTTGGTAACCATTTACGCGTGTGCTCACCATTAGGGGAAGCCTGATAATCTTGTTCACCAATAGTAAGGTTCTTTAGTTATTCTGCGTATGTAGCTTATGGGGAATAGTACAATACAATACAATACAAGAAACTTTATTGCACAAAGAAACACAAATACATACAGCAGAAAAGTAAGGAACAAAACAGTACAATATAGGCGGCCTTATTGCTAAAAGTCGCGATTACTTATTTCGTGAAGCGCCGATAAACTATCTCAAAGAGTAGCCGTTTCATTTAATTTTTAATTTAATTTCTTTATTGAGAACCCAACAGCAATTATATCACTATTACAAACAGTAATCTTAAAAAACTTATATAGCCAATAACAGAGTTCATCATATTAAATATACATAATAGGGTAGTAAACAATAAACATAAGGTAGGCTAAGTGTGCGTGTAAGTGTGAATGTATGTGTATTGTGTAGTGTATGAGCTTCATGGCTTCATTGTAATGTAAGGGCATATTCATAGAGTAGAGATTTTACTATAAACACAATTGATGAATTGATTACGGGTTAGGAAGAAAATATCGGCTTCATTAAACTTCGACTCATAGGTTTGTACTATTCTGTTAATGATGGAGTTTTGGGAATAATTAGTACGTGAAAAACCGGAATAGAACGATCGAGGATATCGTGTGCGTCTGCTACAGGCGCTAATGCCAATCCGAGCAGTGAGATCAGGGCAATCCAACCGGCCGGTGACCACGTCGTACAAAAACTTCATGTCCGCAACCGATCGTCTATCCTCCAGGCAAAGCATATTGAAATGTACAAGACTGGCATCGTAGTCTTCTCTTCTCCTTGCCTTGTAGTTTATCTGTCTAATAAACCGCCGCTGAATGGATTCGATTTGGGTTTGGTGTGTTGAATAAGCCGGAGACCATATTGAAGATGCATATTCTAGTAAACTCCTGACAAATGTAAAGAACAAAAGCTTGATCGTACTAGGTTTTCGAAAAGGTTTTGTAGTTCTATAAATAAATCCAAGCATCTTGCGGGCTCTCTGAGTAATGTGTAGTAAATAGCATTTTGTTGTCTAACATAACACCAAGATCTTTTACAAGTGCAACTCTAGGTATACTAACCCCATTTAGGTGATAATTAAAAGATATTGTTTTGTGCTTCCGGGTGAAGGTGATGACTTGACACTTTTTAACGTTAAGATCTAGGCAATTACGATTGCAGTACTCAGTAAGTCTGTTTAAATCTTCCTGCAACTTTATACAATCTGCCTCATTATTTATAGGCATGTATATCTTCTTATCGTCCGCATACATCAAAACGTTAGAGAAGAGAAAGCACGATGTTATGTCATATATATAAATGTTGAATAGAAGCGGCCCTAAATGTGAGCCTTGTGGCACTCCTGACGGAATTCTTTCGAAGTTAGATTTAAAAGTGCCGATTCTCACAGCTTGAAGACGTTTGCGTAGGTAAGAGTCTAGCCATCTTAGGAGATCATCAGCCGCATTGTCGTGGGCCCATTTGACAACTTGTTCGATGGCTAACAGCTCCGCTTGAAATATTGTGCAGCTGGGATGAAGCTTGAATTTTGTATAATATTATTGCCATTTGGCATATGTACAACAAATGCGGCACCGACCATATCTCCACTGTGTTTGCTTCCGTCTGTGTAAATTCTTAATGCATTTAGATTACAAATTCTGTCAATGTCCTCTTCGTTATTTGCAAAGCTGATGGATTTTCTTAGGGCAGGATGCAGCAGTTTTGAAAGTGGAGTAAGTCGATGTAGTTGAACATCGTTGGGTAATAATTCCGAAAGCCCTCGAAATTTTGTGGACTCCACAGCATTAACTTCATCTACCTTTAGATGTAGAGGCATAAAGCGAGCAATTGCTATAGCGGCGTTTGCGGAGATGGTTCTGAAACCTCTAATTGCCTTGATGGCAATGCCTCTTTGAAACGACGTAAGTTTCTTTTTTACCCCCTTATACTTTGTCGCTGATGCATATGCCGGCATCGTACGTTATAATAGGCTCTATTACATGTTTGGAGATTATTGTCACATTCTCACTTTGAATGCCCCATGTGGGTCGAACGAGCTTACATAAGTTTTTATTCATTTTCAGCCCCTTATTGATTATGAACTCTACATGTCTAATTAACCTAAGCCGGTGATCGATTATTACCTACCCCTAATATTTTAATTTCGCTGATGAAGTAAAGAGTTGTTGAGTTTATCCTAATAGTAGCTAGCTTAGCTTTCAGAGTGAATGAGATAAGTTGAGTTTTGAATAGTCCGAATGTTAGCTTAGATTGATCAGCCCATTCAGTGATAGTTTTCAAGGCTCTATTTGCTGTATCTTGTAGTATTTTTAGATCCTTACTGTGTATAATTAACAAAACGTCATCAGTAAATGCCTGTAAGTGGCAGTTGTTTGGAAGCTGGGTTTCAAGAAGTTCAAACGGATCCCTGTATACAGCCTCTACTGATTGTGCATTAATAATCTGTGAAACTTTTAAATACATGCACTGAAGCGACATAAGTTTCAGGATGGATGGGAAGAAATGGAACAGAAGCGACTAGAGCAACTCATATGCGGGAGGAATGGATGGGAGGACTGGACAGACATACATACATACATATAATCACGCCTTTATCCCTAATGGGGTAGGCAGAGCGTAAGGTCGTTGCACCACGTCTGACAAAGGGTTATTTTAGATAGATTTGTAGGTATATTGCTGTAGTGATAGATTATCAGCCTATCGCCTAAATTGCAATATACTGAAACCCTCGGATCCCTTAGCTGATTTTTACAGCATGCCCGGGAGGATATGCAACTGGCACATTCTATGTTTTTCTCTCGCTCCCAGTCCAGTATGGAAGTAATAACTGGACAGACATGATGACTGGGTATGACAGGGAGAACGTGATGAAGGTAGTTGAGAAACGATGACGGGAGAAGGAGTTTGACCCTACTTTCACCGCCACCATCGTCACGCTTTCGGCCCAGACCCACAAAACGCTGCAGATAATCAAGGGTGGACGAATGAGAAAAAATAAACTTCGCAGACTAAGTCGCGGGTAAAAGTTAGTGAACAATATATAAAAGTCCAGCAGGTTCTTAGGTGAAAATGAGCTAAGGCAGGCTATTGTCCTGTTGTCGGTTCATTTATGGGATCCTATTTTTTTACAGATCGATAAACTCTTTATTGAGCATAAATCGTACAGTTTGGAAAAGCTTAAAAATAACAGTGTGCGCAAAGGCCTTATCGCTTCAAGTGATCTCTTCCAGACAATCCTCCATTTAATAAAGAATAAATATACATAGCAAGTAGCTGCGGCAACAACAAAGAAAGAACTGAACAGCTAATTAGCTAGTTAGTTGATATCTGATATAATGTTTTGAGGATTATTTAAGATAGATTTGTACGTATATTGCTGTAGTGACAGGTTGTCAGCCCATCGCCTATATTACAATATAATGAAACCCTCGGATCCCTTAGCTGGTTTTTACAGCATACCCGTGAGGAAATGCAGCTGGCACATTCTATGTTTTTCTCTCGCGTCCAGGACACCATGGAAGTAGTAGCCTCGTAAAAGGCGCTTTTGCCACGTCTGACATAAATTGAGGGCAATTTTCATTACATCGAGGTTGCTTGCAACATATTATCAACTTGCGACCCGCCCCGGCTTCACACAGAACTTATCAGTGTTTCTCTACTATATTATGCATGTACCAGGCCACTCAGAAAGTATTGCGATAAATAGTTTTTATATATGGCAGACTGGCCGGTTAGAATCTTTTTTGAAAATATGATTACTTGTAAGTAAAAATATGTGTGTTCCATTTTCAAAATTTCCCTCCACATTTTTTGCGAGCCAATTCAAAGTATCGTGTCTTACTGAAAAATGGATCTGCGCCGGGAACATTTTAGAGCTATGATTTTTTACGATTTCAAGTGTCGCCTGAAACCGGATGAATCGTTCGATAGACTTCAAATGGCATTTATGGATGAAAGCCCCTCCAAGGCAACCGTGTATCGTTGGTATAACGAATTTAGGCGCGGTCGACCAACCTTGGGGGATGAAGAAAGAAGCGGTCGCCCTTTGACGGCTATTACGGAAGAAAACGTGCTAGCAGTGAAAAATTTAATCCAAGATAATAGGCGAATTACATATCAGGAGATTCAGCACATATTAAAGATTGGATCGGGAAGTGTTCACGAGATTCTACATGGGCATCTTCGCGTGAGGAGGATAGTATCGCGCTGGGTGCCGCACTACCTCACCGACGCTCAGAAGCAGGCCCGGGTGGAATGGTGCCGTGATATGCTGAACAAATTTGAAGCAGGCTCGTCTCGGCGTGTTTACGACATCGTAACAGGTGATGAGTCCTGGATTTATCAATACGATCCAGAAACCAAGCGCCAGTCGACAGTTTGGGTGTTTCAAAATGAACCAACGCCTACCAAAGTGAAGCGATCTCGAAGCGGGGGGAAGATTTTGATCGCCAGATTTTTTAATTTGACTGGCCACTTGGCCTCAATTCCCTTACGAGATCAAAGAAGCATTAACGCCGAATGGTATACTACCAAATGTTTACCAAAAGTTTTTTCTGTTGTGAGCAACAAGCGACCAAACACAGGGCTCCGCGGACTACTGCTCCACCACGACAATGCGCCTGCACACACCGCGCTCAAAACGAGGGATTTCCTGGACAGCACACCAGTCAAACTCCTGGGTCACCCTCCTTACAGCCCTGATTTAGCACCGTGTGACTTCTTTTTATTTCCAAAAATAAAAAATCAGCTCAAGGGGATACAATTTTCGTCGCCGGAAGATGCGCTGGCTGCGTTCGAGCAGGCTGTAATCGAGGTGTCTACGGCGGACTGGAAAAAGTGTTTTGAAAACTGGTTCAGACGCATGAATCTTTGTATAGAGGCTGGTGGAGAGTACTTTGAAAAGATTTAATAAAAATATATGTACCTGTAGAACAATTTTTTTTAGTGTCGCAAATATTTCTGAGTGTCCCACGTATTATACATATAAACCTTCCTCTTGAATCACTCTATCCATTAAAAGAAACCGCATCAAAATCCGTTGCGTAGTTTAAAAGATTTATGCATACATAGGGACATAGGGACAGAGAAAGCGACTTTGTTTTATACTATGTAGTGAAAGGGTTCTTGCCCAGCAAGTTTCTGTGGTAAACCCTACTAGTTTTGTATTGGAAATTGATAACATTGTTCAATATTCGCCAAGCCAGTCCATTCAGTACTATGGAACATGTAACAGCTAAATCGAGGTAATAGTAATTATAATTAAATGTCGCGACTTATTTATTTCATTGACATTTGCAAGAGTATACCGGGTGTAAGGGACAGCGCCCCGCAAACTGATAGGGGTTGTTCAGTCAACTAAACTGAACAACAACGTTCACCAGGAAATGCTTTCAGAAGATAAAAATAATGTCTTTCCCATACAAAATAACCACCTCGATCAGACAATTTGTATGGTAAAGCATTTTTTTTTCACTTTTCACTTCCTGGACAAAAATCCTGCTGATAGCTGTTCAGTTTCGTTGACTGAGCAACCCCTATCAGTTTGCCGGACGCTGTCCCTTACACTTCGTATGGCTGTCCTCCGTGAGGCGTGTCTAAAGTCAGGTTTCAAAGAGGCAGAGTTCAGAGTTCAAAACGAAGACGAGTATTTCGACAGCCTGGTAAGTATATGCATCATGCCGGTACCTACTATACGGAGAGTAAGGGACAGCCTCCCGCGAACTGACAGGTTTAGCAAAGTCAACGACACTGAACAACTATCACCAGAACTATTTTACGGGAAGTTAAAATAATATATTTGATCTTCCATACAAATTATCTGATAGAGATGGTCATTTTCAGAAAGAATTTCCTGGTGAAAATTGTTCAGTGTTGTTGACTAAGCCACCCCTATTAGCTTGCGGGACGCTGTCCCTTACACCCGGTATACCTAAGTAATATTTACGAGGAGCAAATTTGATAAAAGAAATATAAAAATAAGGGCACCGATTTAGTCAAAACAAAACAAGTTGTGTTTAGAATAGTCAGGTAGAACTGAGCAGGTTTATGTATTTCTAAATGTTGTTTAAATCAACTATCTGCGTGTTTGAGTTGTTGTTTTTTTGTTCTAATATTTGATGGGACTACCCAAATCAGACGCAGTACAGCATGGATTTTGTTAAACATATTTTAATGGAATGCTTCCATGCTGGCCTGGGAGCGAAAGAAAAACATAGAATGTGCCAGCAGTATTTCCTCCCGGGCATGCTGTAAAAATCAGCTTAGGGATCCGAAGGGTTTCAGTATATTGCAATTTAGGCGATGGGCTGACAACCTGTCACTACAGCAATACATAGATAGATCTATCTGATATGACCCTCAATACTTGTCAGACATGGCACCACGACCTTTATTTAGGTCGTTTACGCTCTGCCTACCCCATGAGGGATAAAGGCCTGAATATATGTATGTAGGGTTTAAATTGTTCACGCCATATCTGGCTCACTTATGCACTCTCACTACCGTAGGTCAGCTGGAAGAGATTTCTTTTTAGAGATAAGCTGTACCTGTTGTGCTATTGTTTTTTTATGTTTGTGTCCTCTGTATGCTCATGTGTGTGCAATAAATTGTTAAATAAATATAAATAAATATGTATGTATTTTAATGGACTAGATTCTAGATACCACCGGCTAAAACTAAAAGTAAATCTATCTGTGACTTTCAAAATAATAAAATTGAAAAAAGAAAATGCGATTTATACTCTGTAGTTTTACACTTTTTCCGCTAGATTTTGACGCGCTTTCACACGTTTCCCCAGGATAAAAATGACAGATCGCATCAGCAGGTTTTTATTTCAGGAAGTGAAAAATATTATAGCATTTTCATACAAATAGTCTGATCAAGGTCGGAGGTGGGGTCATTTTGTATAGGTAGGTATTTTTTTTTGTCTCCTGAAAGAATTTGCGGGCTGCTATCCCTTACACCCGGTATTTTAGTCTAATTAGAACAGAACACCAAATAACTTTGTTGCTCAAAAACCAGTTGTCTTATCTACCTTTTATAGTGACGTAGATATTTACTTAGTCCTTATCATATCCATTCATTAATTAGACATATTTATATACCTTCCTTCTGAAATCACAGCAATAACTAGTGTATATATGAGGTTTACCGCCGTTCTCGCGTTAAATGAAGTAACGTTTTTCGTTATCAAAGAACAAACTAATATGGATGCGAGGTTTACTTTCCGAAAAGATAACAGCCGATTTGCATTCTTACAAGTGAGCAGAGACTGAACATAAAATTTAAGGTAGTTACGATAGAACTAAACAGCCGGGATTAGAAAATAAATCGTCATACGCTAACCTTACGTATAAATCCGTATGGGGCCGGGAAAATTACATACATACATACATATAATCACGCCTATATCCCTAACAGGGTAAGCAGAGCGTAAACGACCTAAACAAAAGGTCGTTCCGCCACGTCTGACAAAGTTTGAGGGTTATTTAAGATAGATTTGTAGGTATATTTCTGTTGTGACAGGTTGTCAGCCCATCGCCTAAATTACAATATACTGAAACCCGCGGATCCCTTAGCTGGTTTTTAAAGGATACCCGGGAGGAAATGCAGCTGGCACATTCTATGTTTTTTTCTCGCTCCCAGTCCAGCATGGAAGAAAAAGCCGGGAAAATTATCTCCCATATTTCACTACGGGAGAAGCTGTATAGGGGATATAAGGGATTTTCTGTACTAACGATGCTAAAATTTGTAACTATGTATACATACTTACATACATGTAATCACGCCTTTATCTCTAATGGGTTAGGCAGAGCGTAAACGACCTAAATAAAAGTCGCTCCGCCACGTCTGACAGAGTTTTGAGGGCTATTTAAGATAAATTCGTAGGTATATTTCTGTAGTGACAGGTTGTCAGCGCATCGCTTAAATTGCAATATACTGAAACCATCGGATCTCTTAGCTGGTTTTTACAGTATGCAGTTTTTCTTTCGCTCCCAGGCCAGCATGGAAACAACTATGTGTACTTAGTTTAATTCCGATTCGTTCAGCTAACAAAATGTACAAACTTTCATTCACATTTATAATAGTAGTAGGATTAGGGCTTAAATATCGGACCATTTTTCAATTCCGGAATTGGGTTTTTATATTGAGCATTTCAATTCCGGGACTACAACCAAATTTTTTGAAAAAACCTTGTCTGATTTAATGGATAAACAGTTTCCTGACCGGCGTTTTTCCCGGCGGTTTATTGAGTTTCATCATTAACATTAAGTATTTTCCCGCGGTGAAAGCCATTATTTTATTTGCCAATTCCGGAATTCCGGAGCTCAAGTCCTAAGTAGGATAGGATAAAATATAATAAGTAAATACTCGAAATATGACATCCAATCCCTTGCATTTATAAAATCAGTAGAATGCTATTTTTCGATTGGGTATTATGAATAAAAAATGATTATAAATAAAATATTTCATCCAGCACAGTACCCAAGATGCTGGTAGGATAAAATAAATACTCGTTTAACAAACAAACCAAACTGTCGCATTTACATACAAACATGCATACATACTATCACGCCTGTATCCCTAATGGAATAGGCAGAGCGTCAACGATCCAAATAAAGGTCGTTGCGCCACGTCTAACAAGTTTTGATGGTTGTTTAAAAGAGATCTGTATATTGCTGTAGTGGTTGTGAGCCCATCGCCTAAATTACAACATACTGAAACCCTTGGATCCCTTAGCTGGTTCTTACAGCATGCCCGGGAGGAAATGTAGCTGGTACATTCCATGTTTGTCTCTCACTTCCAGTCCAGCATGAAGTATATTGTATTTATTAGGATAAAATATGTTTATTCTCGAATTTTGACCTAGCACCACCTAACGTTCTACTAACCTATTAGTATTATCGCTTACCGTTTATAAAATGTTAAATGCAATTATGGATTTAACAGAAGCGGAACCTACACTTGCACGAGACCGGTTTTTTTTAACTCGTCGGATATGGTAGGTTATTCACGTGGCCCTTTTCATTACCATTGTTATGCAATGTCGGATAACCAAGGCAAACACCTGACTTCCAAAAATAGACCTCAGTAGAAGGTTTTACTCTGCTTCCGCTTTATAGCATTTCTTTCATGTTTGACAAGAAACGATATACTATACGTTGACTTCTTCTTCTTCCATACTGGCCTGGGAGCGAGAGGAAAACATAGAATGTGCCAGCTGCTTTTCCTCCCGGGCATGCTTTAAAGACTAGGGATCCCAGGGTTCAGTATATTGTCATTGAGGCGATGGGCTGACAATCTGTCACTACAGCAATATACCTCCAAATCTATCTTAAATAACGCGGCGGAATGACCATTGTTTAGGTCGTTTACGCTCTGCCTACCCCATTAATAAAGGTGATTATATGTATGTATGTAATTTAATCTATGTTATTTTATTAGATTCAACATGGAACATATCCATGGCCGTGAAAAATGAAAAATTAAGGCGAGTGCACATTCTCGCCCCCAGCCTCTTTTTTATGTAACAAGAAATAAATATTACGGAGCGAATCATGAGCGGAAGCGTTTTTTGTTCATAGACTATTGTGAATCATATTTGTTTGTCTCGACTTAAGAAGTCATATTATTACAAAAACAAACTTGGATCAAATATTATATAGATACAAGATTTGTATTTAAGCATTAATAATATTTTTTAAATGCATAAAAAATAGCCCGTAAACAAAAATAAAGTGTAGGTATGTTTTGATATAGGTTACAAGATTATTGTAAACTACATACATACATACATATAATCACGCCTATATCCCTAATGGGGTAGGCAGAGCGTAAACGACCTAAACAAAGGCCGTTCCGCCGCGTCTGACAAAGTCTTGAGAGCCATTCAAGAAAGATTTATACGTATATTGCTGTAGTGACAGGTTGTCAGCCCATCGCCTAAATTACAATATACTGAAACCCTCAGATCCCTTAGCTGGTTTTTACAGCATGCCCGGGAGGAAATGCAGCTGGCACATTCTATGTTTTTCTCTCACTCCCAGTCCAGCATGGAAGATATGATATGATGGAAGATAAGATATTATTGTAAACTGTAATAAATATATACATAGGTACATACAGGTAAACTATTTTATTTGGTCTTGGCTGTGCAAAGTTACACGTTTGCTCATGAGAGTTAGTAGTATTTATTTCTTTTGATTGATAGTTGCATGCAAATAATTCTAATTAAACAATGGACTTGATTCTAGATACCACCGGGTAAAACTAAAACTAAGTAAAACGTCAAAATCTATTTGTCACTTTTAAAATAATAAAATTGAAAAAGACAGGTGACTTATAGACTTATACCCTATGGGTTTACACTTTGTCCGCTAGATTTTGACGCGCATTTGCACGTTTCCCCAGTATTTCTATCAGACGGCGGATAAAAATGTCAGAAAACGCATAAAATCACCGACTATAATATAAAAACCAGAGAGAATAGATATCCTGTCCTTTTACAATATTTTTAGTCTGAAAATGACAAAAACATTTTAATTTTAGTTTTAGACGGCAAATCTAGAATCGAGCCCAATAACTGACACGTGTTTGTGATCCTCACAAAAGATCAATATAACAGAGACAATTCTTTAGTGATCTGATACTTATAGCGAAGCTCTTCTAATCCTTCCACACAACATTGTAAGGACACGGATCATTATCTTTATTCTTTATTGCACACACAGAGATTCTTAAAATTAACTTAATCTAGATACATTATGTACAAAGACGAGCTTAACTCAAAATATTTGAATTGTCTCCCAGCTTACCGTGTGTGAGGAAAAAATATAGGCAACAGCAGGCAAGAGTGTACGCAAAGACTACAATAAGCTACATATAAATATCCTTACATACATTTATATAAATACCTACCTACTAACCAAATAATTTTATAAATAAAAGCATTTTCGATACCTACTTAGAAAGTATTACCTAGATTGGCAAACTGTTTGACATCCGATAAGAAGAGAGCCATCTCTTTACCATAACACTATTTACCGAGATTACAATAAGTATTTTATGGCAGGTCTAATGATATTAATGATAGCAATTCTCTCATAGCTTGTACCGTTGTATCTCGGTAGCTAGTCTGCGTAGACGCAGTGCGCGGTGACACAGCATGCGCAGCGCGCGCGAAATGTGAACTTTTTTTTAAACCATCCTTTTTTTCAAGTGCCTTAGTTTCGTGTTAGTTTTGTGAAAGTGGAGATAGTTTATTTGTTACGTGATTAGAATATAAGGTAAGTAAATTTTATTTTTATTAAAACAAAACTTTTACTTAAATTAATAAGTGAAACTACCAATCTATCAATTAAATATTAATAACTCTACATATTTCTAACCGTGTCATATCTTTGTACCTCTAAATTCGAGACAAACACCTATGGGTATAGATACTACCTAATCACTTTTGTTATAAATAAACTTGTTAGTTTTAAGAATGTTTTTTTGTTATAATAAAAGATCTTTTGGTCCGTTTTTTTCTTTTTAAATAAAAGATACATTCCATCTACATTACATAGGTATATCCTAACCTAAATATTGTTTGTTTACTTCCATATATTTCATTTGAGGTTAAATCTTTTATAAGTTTATTTTTGTTAAAGATCGCAACAGGTAGAGGGCCCTAGGGCCTTTTGACCAAAATGTTTACCTAGGTAAATGCATGTTGGTCATGGTTTACGTTTCGGATTATAAGTATAAATACCATATTTATCGCGGAACGTTTGGCGGTAGTACTATTATATATTCTATGGATTGGCAGAGAAAATATATGGTCGTCTTTCTACCAGCCTCTACGATCGGACCTAATATTTTTATAAATAAGCGTTTAAAATAGATTAAAATAATTTATCAAACACTAGAATGTTTTTTAAACACTCTTTACCTTGATGGTAGGCAAACCATAAGTTAGTAGACAGACATACAGCAAAACAATTTCTTTTTATACAAGCATCGAATCGGAATCTTCGAAAAATCGCTCCGAGGATGAACCGGTTCGATTGTCACAACAAAACTCTGTAAGCAATTTGGAGTGGCAATGGGCAGTCGATGTAACTCGCCGATCAGATAACTGCTAGGGAATAAAGGTACCTGAATGACCACTGGCCAAAAGGCTTAGGATTGGACTGCCTCCGCCTCCAATAAGATAGACAGATAAATTTATAGAATTAGGCGATATTTTGCGAAAGGCGATCGTAACATCATCATCATTTATTTAAGAGCTCAGCTCTTGTCTTTGAGTACATGAAGTGAACGCCAACTCTCCCTGCATTCTGCCTTCTGCTTTACTCCTTGATACGACTTGACCTTAATCTAACTTTTTCTTAGCCTTCCCCTTTCCTGTCCTTTCTTTTATCTTTCCTTCAATGATCGTCTTTAACTCGTTATGTTGTATCAGGTGTCCCAACATCTTTCCTCTTCTATTAAGTATGTTACGTTTTTCGTTTACATCATAACATAAGAAAGAAGAAATACGGGGTCTAAAGAACAGCGTCAAACACAAATGGGTTGCTCACTCAACGAAACTGAGCAACTATCAGCAGGATTTTTATACAAGAAGTATAATAAAAATTGGTTTTCCGTACAAATTGTCCAATCGAGGTAATTTTGTATGGGAAGGTTATTTTTTTTTATCTCCTGAAAATGCAAATAAATGAATATGAATTTCCTGGTGAAAGTTGTTCAATTTCATTGACTGAGCAACCCCTATCAGTTTGCGGGACGCTGTCCCTTACACCCGGTATTTAGCTACTTCCGCACAACTGATGGTAAGTTATGCAAACCCTCAAATAAGTGCACATGCACAAGCAATGCACCTGCACCACTACCACCAAATCTACTCAACACGTGTTTTTTCCCTCCACGGAGCATCATCAGTAGGACTAACATGCGCGCCACGACATAATTTTGTCACCGCGCGCTGCTTACCTCACACTGAATAACGCTTTGCTTTAGACGTAGTGAAGTTTCATAATGCAGTGACAAATGTATCTATTACCGCGCATATTAGCCCTACGAGGGAGATAGACCGATTTACTTCTGCGGGCGGGCAGGCAGTGCACTTAATTAAGGTGAATCCTGCCGGCAGATGAGCAGGTAGATTTCAGGATATGCAACCATCGCCCGTAATGCCTTAGAATATTGTCAGTTACGTCCGTGGCCGCGCCAAAAATGTGCAAATAACGCACAAAAATGCTAATCCCATAAAAACTACGAGTCGGATGAAAAAAAGTCATGTTGGCATTTTTGATAATCATAATACGGATAATTTCCCGAAGGAACCGAGAAAGCGCTTCTAATAGTTTAGAAGGAATATCAAATTTACTGATAAAAATATTTACTTACATACTTATTTACGAACTAGAATATTTTTAAATGTTACAACTGCAGGCCATGAATATTTTTTTTAGAATTTACCATTATTCGTTTAGGAGAAAATAAGCTCTTAAAAACAACCATTTTCCGGGAATAATCAACTTAAATGCATATCTTACCGTCACATGTGTAGAAGCAGCTAATGTTTAGATAGACAGATCGGATAACCACCTTTATTGAAAAGTATTTTGATGTCTATAATTTTAGCCGAAAAATCGCTTAAAGTTGTTTATAAATGGAACGCAATTAGAACAAGGACATATTATACTCAATATGAATGATGACTTCGCAGTTGTTCTTCTACAAATAAAAACAGAAAATTATGAATAAGGTACTTTTAACATTTACATAATTACCTGCTTTACAGTTAGTGATGAGCAATGTTGGCTGAGAGAAATAAAAAAGAATACAGTCATACAAATTGTCCCGCGTTTTGAGGTAGGCAGAGCGTACACGACCTAATAATTAAGTCCTTTTCGCCATGTTTGAGTAATCACGCCGTTATCCCTAAGGGGGTAGGCAGAGCGTAAACGACCTAAACAAAGGTCGTTCCGCCACGTCTGACAAAGTTTTGAAGGTTATTTAAGATAGATTTGTAGGTATATTGCTGTAGTCACAGGTTGTCAGCCCATCGCCTTAATTGCAATATACTGAAACCCTCGGATCCCTTAGCTGACTTTTACAGCACGGCCGGGAGGAAATGCAGCTAGCAAATCCTATGTTTTTCTTTCACTCCCAGTCCAGCATGGTGAAGAAGCAAAGTTGGCTGAGACAAACAAAAAAAATACAGTCATACAAATTGTCACATTTTTTGAGGTAGGCAGAGAGTCCACGACATAATAATTAAGGCCTTTTCGATAGGTATCAATAGGATATCGCTTTAGGCCCACTTGTCAGCCCATGATTAACTCGTCCTTTAAAGTTCTAAAGTATGAACGAGGAGAGAAGCAGCCAGAAATTTGTTTTGACGGTGTGGTCCCAGTCCTTTTGGAAGAATCTAGAATGTTTTTAAATTCTTATCCTCAGTGGATTTATTTACAATTCTATAAATATTTTTAATCCTAGCTCTTTCTGAATTTAAATTTATCAATTCAAAGTATATCTGTTTTTATAACAATAATCTCGATGTTTTATTTTTATAAAACTGATTCACTTTGGTTTATTTTTCTAGCATTCCGCGCATACCTTTTAGTGGAAGACGTCGTGAGAAAATTAAAAGTGATCATTTACTTACATTCCGAATGTGGTTTATTATTACTGAACACATTTTGAAGGACCGGCAAATAAAGTAAAAACTGGTTAAATGCTCTTTGAGAGTCAAAGTCTTAAAAACTCTGTTTCTCATTCGCTTTCCTTAGTTAGTGGATACGAGTAAGAAGATAAAAAAAAAACACGATCACACTCACAGCCTCCACTAGGATTTCCTGGAATCGAACCTGGGATCCACTGCGTAGCAGGCAGATACACTGCCAACTAGGCTTTGCCGGGCGCCAGGTGACTATATACTACTTACTTTGTAAACCTCTTCCAGTTCTGAGACACGAAAAGCTATGGAAAACCTACAGGATAGAATAAAAATAACCACGAAAATAGATACCATGACAGAACAAATCGGTTACTTTGTACTGCATTGTGATACTTACATACATATAATTACGCCATTATCCCTAATAGGGTTGGCAGAGTGTAAACGACCTAAAAAAAGGTCGTTCCGCCACGTGTAACAAAGTTTTGAAAGTTATTTAAGAAAGATTTGTAGGTCAGCCCATCGCCTAAATTACAATATACTGAAATCCTGGGATCCTTTAACTGGTTTTTACAGCATGCCCGGAACGAAATGCAGCTAGCACATTATATGTTTTTCTTTCGCTCCCAGGCCAGCATGGAAGAATGAACTGTGATAGATCGCATTTAAAAAATATGTATTAAACATCTGCACACTTTAAAAGTCACTTCAGTTTTGTACAAAGATACATACATACATATATATAATCACGCCTTTATCCCTAATGGGGTAGGCAGAGCTTAAATGACTTAAACAAAGGTCGTTCCGCCACGTCTAACAAAGTTTTAAGGGTTATTTAAGGTAGATTTGTATATTGCTGTAGTGACAGAAACACAAAGATACATAAAGACGTGTCTAAATACATTTTGTCTTTTCCCAAAATGACTGTCAAATAATACCCACGTCTTAGTTAGCTTAGCGTGTGTAAACAACCTGTGAGATTGGTTATCACTAGTCAAATAACTCATTCAGTTCTAAAACAGAAGGATCATAATTTTTATTGGAGTAGTAGCACCGTATTATTTTGTTCAGGGTCATTTCATGTTGAAATGAAAAGTATTAAATTTAATAATTCTGGGACTGTTGACTGGATACTTCTTCTGTCGAGTGGGTATCGAGTCTATTGACCCGATGAACCCTGGTGTCAGAGTTTTAAAACCGCCTAGTAGCACATCTATCAGGCCTCTGACATGGTTTGAGAAACGACCACTATCAAAGACAGCGACCGGGACCGACGGCTTAACGTGCCCTCCTCTTTTTCGGACAATCAGGTGATTCAGCCTGCAATGTCCTAACCAAACTGGGGAAAAACTCACAAAGTGATACATTCTCAAATATCAACTTTGTGTTTCCCTCCTGGGACACGAACCCAGGACCTCCGGATCAGAAGTCCATGGCACTAGCCACTAGACCACGGAGGCAGTTAAACTGGATACTAATACCTACAGTGTATAAGGGACACCTTTCCACAAACTGATAGGGGTTGCCCTGTCAACGAAACTAAACAATTTTCACAAGAAATTTATTTTAGGATATAAAAAGAAAATTGGAAATAAAAAGAAATCACTCTACAAAATGTATGTGTATGAGGAAAAACAGAATGACTAGCTCGATCAGTCAATTTCAATGGATAGTTATTTTTATATCCCGAAACAATTTCCTTGGGAACGTTGTTCAGTTTCATTTACTGAGCAACCTCTATCAGTTTGTAAGGAGCTGTCATCACACACTGTATAATGGAATATCAGATAGCGTTGACCAAAGGAGGATTAACAGATGTGGCATTATGCGGGGTGTAAGGGACAGCGTCCCGCAAACTTATAGGGGTTGCTCAGTCAACAAAACTGAACAACTATGACCAAGAAATTCAAAAATAAATTTGCTTTTCCATACAAACTGTCTGATCGAGGTTGTAATTTTGTATGGGACATTATTTTTTATCTCCTGATAGAATTTCCTGGCGAATGTCGTTCAGGATCGTTGACTGAGCAACCCCTATCAGTTTGCGGGACGCTGTCCCTTACACCCGGTATTATAATTCTACAACAACTGTGTCTGCTATAACGTGGAAAAGAAAATATCAATTTTATTTCACCACCATGGCCAAGCAAAACCATTCAAATTATCTACGTTAAATTGCCATGAATAGCTAATGTTACTATTACTGGCTAACATTACTATCGTGGTCAAAATGGCGTGCAACATGCAACTTACTTACTAGGTACACTTACTTACCAATTGTTCGTAGACATGATTTTTTGCATGTCAAAGGGCGAGTGAGTTGTGCATTGGTGCCGATTTTGTTGTAAACACAACTTGACTCATTTTAGTTTGGTCCACTTAGTTTCTATGCAGTCCTGTCAGGAATTATAAATACCTGTCATAGAGGTACCATAGAGAAGGGCTTATAGGAAGTGCATAAGTCCCTCTCTTTTTCTCTAAACATAGAATATGCCAGCTGCATTTCCAAACCAGCTAAGGGATCCGTGGGTTTCAGCATATTGTAATTTAGGCGATGGGCTGACATCCTGTCACTACAGCAATATACATACAAATCTGTCTTAAATAACCCTCAATTTATTTTGACAGACGTGTCGGATCGACTATAGTTTAGGTCGTTTACGCTCTGCTTACCCCATTAGGGATAAAGGCATGATTGTATATATGCATGCATGTATGTATATAATTTCAATTTCACCGAAAGTTTTGATACTTCATTTTATTCATTTTTCACATGATCAAAAATCTAAAAATGCGAACAAATTAATTCGTAACGTACTGACGGAAATACTTTCTTCCAGCTTGATTTTCGTTTACCAAAAAAAAATATACATCTATTTATTCACATGATAAAAAAAACTGAAAGTTGCGAACAATTATTTCGTAACTTACTAACGAAACTCTTTTCTTCTAGCTTATTTTCTCACTTGTGATGAAGTCGTGTCTACAACAGAATCGACACCATTGTCTTGTCCTTCAGTACAATGCCTAGATTGCGTGTAGGTACATTCAACAAATAACCTAAGTGCTTTTGTTTTAGTCGGTATTGAAACTGTTGTGAAGAAAAAACGCGTGTCGAGGTTGAGTATTGCGCCTAGCAAAACTTGTAGAGCAATGCAATTCATAGTTTTTGCTATACGTCTCGTATCAGGCGTTTGCGAATATTATATCCAACATATACGTAATATCTACTAAGTTATTCTATTGTGTTTAGTGATTATTATTAGAAGATGTCAGGTTTAAAATTCACAATACTAATATTGCAAAATGTACTAAAAACAGCTATTTTGTGGCTAAGATTTTAATTAAAAATTAAGTAAAACAATTTACTGATAGCTACATTTTATTTCATCAAATCAACAAGAGTATGGTATATAACGTTACAATGTATATGTAAAACATTTATAAAGCAATAACAGTAATAATTTGTACTACTACATCTAATTTACATCTAATAAAGATCAAATAAACATTCTAACGTGAATATTATGTATTAGTTGCAGTCAAACGACTAGGTAACTTTTTAATTTAATTATTTTCTACACAATTTAAATTATCCGAAGATCGTAAATTAGAAGAAAAAAATATTTTCCGGTTGCCTTATAATATTCTAGAAACTGAGTAAAACATTTATAAAGCAATAACAGCAATAATTTGTACTACTAAATCTAATTTACATCTAATAAAGATCAAATAAACATTTTAACTTTTTAAATTTAATTATCCGAAGATCGTAAAATAGAAAAAAAAAAAATCCCGGTTGCCTTATAATCAGAGGTCGGAAATTCGGGTGCAAAAAAAGTAAAAACCCACTGTTGGAGCTACTGAGAGTTGCTACAACCACCTTTTTCAAGATGTTTAGGGCCCCAGTTTATTTTTCTTTATTAAATTGTTTTAGTAATGCCAATGTGTTCTTTGCGTCAATATAAGTCGAAAGTGTTTGCAATTTTTTTTTATATTTGTTTTAATTTGAAATATATAAGTAGAAATGTGTTTTCAATGTACTGAAAAATATTAAAAATATAAAAATATCATTTGATTGTTTGATATTTTTATTGAATACCATTTAGAAATGATTTCTACGATGCTTTTATTATTTTTACACAAAAATTTGAATGGGGCCCTCGGGGGCCCAAAAGCGTTTTATTTCTTAAAAAAAATGCGGAGTAAATTAAAATTAAAATTCGTAATTGGCAAGGTTAAGACAAGATAAACGCTTTTTACTCTTGTAATTTTTTCTCTACGATTGATAGTTTCAGGGTAAATTGATGTTGAAGTTAGTAGGACACAATTGTTCAAGACCAAGCCAAGTAGTTGTTTTTATGGTGAAATCAGCTAGGTTAAGAAGAGATAGGCACTTCTCTTTCAAGAAAGATTTTTTTCTCTACGGTTGGCAGTTTCACAGTGAATTGATGTTAAAATTCCCTGGACACAATTTTTGGGCCTGAAGGCCCCAAAGCGTTTTACTGCTTAAACATTACTATACTTTTTTCTTTCGTTGTGAAACCATTAAGGTTCATTGTAAGCACCTAAATCCTTAAAATAAGACCAGTCAAGCACTCGCATATATATATAAAAAGAATTTTACCGGATTCGTCTTTATTTTATATTTTACAAATAAGTACATACATATAATCACGCCTTTATCTCTAATGGGGTAGGCAGAGCGTAAACGACCTAAACAAAGGTCGTTCCGCCACGTCTGACAAATTTTGAGGGTCATTCCAGGTGGATCTGTATATTGCTATAGTGACAGGTTGTCAGCCCATCGTTTAAAATACAATACTGAAACCCTTCCTGGGTTAGCCGGTTTCCAATAAGTATATCAGAGAAAATACTTGATACTAGGTTACATGTAATACACTTTTGATTTTGTATACTTGCCATATTTTACAAACGAAAAATTAAGACAATACATCCTAAACGCACTTAGACAGATACAGTTAATATGCTGACTTTGTCGCACATACTCAAAGAGAGAGGCCCAAAAATTGTCCTAACAAGTTTAACATCAATTCACTGTGAAACTGTCAACCGTACAGAAAAAATAACAAGAAAGAGAAGTGCCTTGCCTATCTCTTCTTAACCTAGACAATTTCACCATAAAAACCACTACTTTGCTTGGTTTTGAACGATTGTGTCCTGATAACTTCAACATCAATTTATCCTGAAACTATCAACCGTATAGAAAAAATTACAAGAGTAAAAAGCGTTTATCTTGTCTTAACCTTGCCAAATACGAATTTTAATTATAATTTTCTCCGTAATTTTTTTTTAAGAAATATAACGCTTTTGGTCCCCCGAGGGCCCCATTCAAATTTTTGTGTAATAATAATAAAAGCATTGTAGAAATCATTTATAAAGGGTATTCAATAAAAATATCAAACAATCAAACGATATTTTTATATTTTTAATATTTTTCAGTACATTGAAAACTCATTTCTACTTTTATCTTTCAAATTAAAACAAATATTAAAAAAAAATGCAAACAGTTTCGACTTATATTGACGCAAAGAACACATTGGCGTTACTAAAACAATTTAATAAAGAAAAATAAACTGGGGCCCTAAAAATCTTGAAAAAGGTGGTTGTAGCAACTTTTAGTAGCTCCAACAGTGGGTTTTTACTTTTTTTGCACCCGAATTTCCGACCTCTGCTTATAATATTCAGAAACTAAGCGAATTTTTGCTAATTCAATTCCTTTTTTATTTACTTACTAATATTGCTCTTGTATTAGTATCAATCAGTAGCTATTATAAAGGTACTGTTTATTTGATCTTATCCAGTTTATTCACCTTGTATATTTGGAATATTTTCACAGCCTATTATTTGGTACAGTTACAAATAAAGCTCTAAAATATATTAATTTGTACTAAAACTAGGAATCATTTTGTCATAATGTGCTTATATGTATGCCTAGTTGCAAATTATGGAATAAATCGTCAAACGACTCATATTTTTTGACACACAATAATCTAGGAATCACATAAAATATACAATCTATACCTATTATTTTCTTTTTGTGGCAAAGTAAAGTTGCCTCTCCAGCCTTTCTTGTAGTATCGGCCAATTATATTATTAAGGCCACATAATTTTAGCTTTGTGAGTGAAACTTAATACAATTCCAATAAACTTTAAGGTATCGAATACATTTCTATAGTTATTTATTCAGCTATATCCATAAGAATCTATATCTACTAATTCTCTACGTATCCAAATATGTAGTCCAAACTACGCAATAAATTCATCTATGACTTAACTGCTCTACTCAGTGGCGTAGCTACCACCGTATCAATTATACGGGGCCCCCGGCCTACAGAGGCCCCGGGGCTCATGGAGCAACGTGCCTCCCTGTCTCCCTGATCTAAATCTTAATATACGAAATTACCAAATTAATTTACTTTGATCAAAAAAGTGAAGAATCGCGCTCGCTCCGCTCACAAAATGATTTGCTAGCTACGCTCGCACTAAGAGGCAGTCTGCCTCAGTCAGTATGTCACACCTTGCACTCGTTGCGCTCGCGACATGAATGTGATAGCTCGTGGAATTTCAGGCTCGATAAGCTTGCAAATTAATAAAATAAGGTTGTCATCAATAGAGGTTTTAAGTTCTTAAAATATTTCCTTATAAAATATTGATACGGGGCACTACGGCACGCTACGCCACTGCTACTACTATCAGTAATTTTTCAGATCAACATAGAGATAAAATAATAGAACAATTATTAAAAACTCACAAAGATCAGGTATCAGCTGACCGTCCTATCCCATCCCAGAGCACGGTCTGACACGTCCCACCTGAACAAAACCTGCACCACCGGTATTATCCAGCATGCTAGGGACTGCCTCTGACTGCTGGGACGTGGTCTATCTAATCTAAAACTCACAAAATCAGGTGTCCGTACTGAGTATTAGTTTTCTTTGTAGGAACTAGCTAAACAATGAATATAATTCTAGTATACAAATTGAATCAAGCACCACCTAGTTTTTTCTATTAGGAGATTGATTTTCGAAAGTCACCACATTATAAATAATTAAATAACAGGTGGCGCAAAAGAAGTCATCCGATGTTGTTTGGCTCTCATTTTTTTTCTAAATGAAAAACTTCGAATCTGTTTTTTGATTATATTTATTTGCACCTTTAGAATTTTACTGGTCAAGTCGAGAAGATGATATCGGCCAAATGGGCGCCGTTACAATTGATTGCCATACGGGCTCGTTTTATGGCATTTTTCATCACTTCGGCGAGAACTTCGGGCGACAGATTCTCGCACTCGTGTCGAATGTTGTCTTTGAGGGCTTCCAAGGTCTCAGGCTTGTTGACGTAAACACGAGACTTCAAAAAACCCCATAAAAAGAAGTCCGGGACCGTTAAATCGGGCGATCTGGCCGGCCAGTGCAAATCGCCAAAACGAGAGATTAGGCGACCCGGAAATGCCGCCTTCAGAATGTCGGTTGTGGCTCGTGCAGTGTGCGCCGTTGCCCCGTCCTGTTGGAACCACATGTCCTCCAGTCCCAATTCGTCCAATTGCGGCAGAAAAAATTCGGTCAACATGGCCCTATAGCGCGCACCGTCCACTGTTGTCGTTTGACCCGCGGCGTTCTCGAAAAAAAATGGCCCGATGACTCCTCCAGCGTGAACAGCGCACCACGCAGTCACTTTGAGCGGGTGTAACGGCTCCTCGTGCATCACTCGTGGATTCTCGGTGCCCCAGAAGCGATAATTTTGCCGATTCACGTAACCGCTGAGGTGGAAATGAGCCTCATCGCTCATGATGATTTTGGTCGAAAAATTGTCCAATTCTTCCTCGAGATTGAGGATGGCTTGGGCGTAGGTTACGCGCGTTTGGCGGTCGGCAGGCAGCAGCTGATGCACGGTCTGGACTTTGTAAGGAAACATCTTCAAGTCTCGCACCAAAATTCGCTGCAAGGACCGCCGGCTGAGGCCCAATTGCGTGGCACGTCGTCTGGTCGATGTTTCGGGGCTCACTTCAACGTCCTCGGCTACAGCGGCGATATTCTCGGCAGAACGGGCGCTCCGGGGCCGGCCACTCTTAGCAACGTCTCGTGTGGTCCCATACTCTTCAAGGTTGGTGGCTAAACGTCGCAGTGTTTGCGCAGTCGGTGTCGGACGGCCGGGGAATCGGCGACGGAATTCGCGCTGCGCCAACACCACAGACGAATTGTTACTCAAAAAAATAGACACGATTTTTCCGCGTTCTTGGGGAGTGTATCGCTCCATGGCTTGTTCACTTGTATTCTGCATCTGTCTAGTCCACAAATGTCAAAACAGATTTGACATTGGCGGCCATTTGCAAAAATGAGAGCATCTTCCAATAGGGTGATTTCTTTTGCGCCACCTTGTATATAAGTAAAGTTATAATGCTGTATCTCTAACTTACAGCTTACTCACATAAACTTACCTTTTATCATCTGATGACTACCAAAAATCGATCTCCGTGTCTGAACACCCACTGATCTTAAATTCAGGTGGCGATATGGCCTAAGTTGCGGCCCCATCAGTAAAAAAATCATAAGTCACTAAAAACGCAGTGAATTAAATAGCCGGTCCAACAGACTCAAATTAAGATAACTTAGAACCTTATAAATTAGGAATTCATAGTTCATTGTAGTAACAGGTAGAAAAATTGCGAATAACGGCCACCAATAGCCATTTTTCTTCCTGTTACTATGACTCTATTGTTCTACTCAAGGGCGTAGCTACCACCGTATCAATTATACGAGCCCCCCGGCCTACAGGGGCTCCCGGGCTCTTGGGGCAACGTGCCTCCCTGTCTTAAGTTTAATATACGAAATTACCAAATTATTTTACTTTTATCAACAAAGTGAAAAAATCGACAACGAACTAAGAATCGCTAATTTATGAGGTTCTAAATTTATCTCTATACCCTTAGATCAAATATAGTTTTTTAACTATTACTTGAGTCTGTTGGACCGGGATTTCGATATATTGTGTTTTCAATGAGTTATAATTTTTGAACTGATGGGGGCGCCACTTAGCTTCTAAGTCACCTTAATACATCTTCCTATACGTTAAATTCATGATCCCATGAACAAATAAATCTATAGGATGAATAATTATCGGTATGGACGCAAAACCGATGCAGACCGGAATCAAAACCCTTCGGTTCTGAGGTATCTTCGAGATGAGCGCGGACTGAGAAGCGTACTTGTCCACAGCCTTGCCAGAATAGTGAACGATCCTGTTGGTTAAGAGAAAGATATAAATAAGTAGTTACTAGTGCCGTGGCGATCACGTCGCAAAGATCTGGCCCGCCCTCTACTCGAAACACAAGTTCTATAAAGCAACAAATGCTGTAACAAATGCTGAGTCAGCTCCATTACTTGTGCAATACAGATCACAGCATTCAATGAAAAATTGGATTATGTTTTCATCTATATGTAACACTAGCGACCCGCCCCGGTTTCGCACGGAAATCATCAGTGTTTGTTAGATAGATAGAACATTTATTTCCACAATACACAACTACAAAATTACACAGAAAATCATACAGTAAAACATGAGGGATTGAGGACACATATGAAATATAGGTGTGTACTGCAGAAATCAGGCTACAACTCAGCGTAATTTTTGCTCACTAGGAGCAAACACTGATTTTCAGCTGTTACCTGTGTGGTGGATCCGAGTGCAATGCAAAATTAATTATAATAGACCAAAAGTGTTTATGAGCATTTATATTATGAGGAATTAGTCTAACGTTAAATTATGTTAGTAATAGATTAGTAAATAGATGAAAGAAACATATAAAACATAAATACGAAGCGAACGCAAGAAATAGTAACGTTATCCGGCACCATGTTCGAAGCATATTGGAATTCCAGATTTCTGTTTTTCTAGCAAATAAGCTTTTATATGTATTTTAAATGTAATTTTTGTGCCCAGAAGTCGGAAAGGGGGAGGAATGTTATTCCAACACTTCGTAGCCTGGTACCGAATCAACCTTCGAACGCCACAGTTTTGTGAATATGACCCGCGAGGGGGGATCTTGCCGCTCTGCCATACTTGATATATACTTTTGAGAATGTGAGTTTATTATATAGATATTCAGGCGTTTTGAATGTTACAACATCATACACTAAACCGGCAAGATGCAACTACCTGCGGGAATCCATTTATAACATAGAAGCATCGTTGAAAAACTGCGTAACATGACTACGAGGTGAGACATCGAAGCAGAAACGGCAACACGCATTCTGAACACGTTGAATCAAACTTTGCGTTGTTGATAACAAACGCGGCCCATACAGTATATCACCATAGTTAAGTTTAGATAAAATTATGGATTCACACAACATTATACGCGTACGTTCGCTCAGAAAGTTACGGATGTTGTAAAAAAACCTTTAACCTATAAACAGTTACTGACTAGATTCATGATGTACTTTTCGAACCTTAATGTACTGTCAAAAGTGATGCCAAGGTTTTTAGCCTCTTCCACTCGCTCAATAACTTGATCGAAAATTTTAATTACTGGATTATTACTTAATATATTGGTAACCTGTGAGTTTGACCCTAGTAGCATCACTTTGGACTTAGATGGGAGAGATAAAAGAGAATTTTCGGTTGACCACTTTGCGATACCTGTCAAGTCCTCATTATTTTTTTGACAGCCGATGGTGTATCATTGGGTGCCGTTGAAAGATATAATTGAGTATCATCGGCATAACAATCATACTTAGTGTTTTATGGCCCAGGTCATATCAGCACTGTATATAGCAAAGAGAAGAGGTCCCAGAATAGATCCCTGTGGCACGCCACGAACGACCGGTATGGCATCAGAGAACAAGCATGATGCGTCTCGTTTCGGCAATTTTACTGACTGTAATCGATCTGTAAGATAGTTTTTAAACCAATTTGTGTTTGTCTACTATATTCTGCATGTATTATACATATTAACCTTCCTCTTGAATCACTCTATCCATTAAAAGAAACCGCATCTAAATCCGTTGCGTAGTTTTAAAGATCTAAGCATACATAGGGATATAGGGACAGCGAAAGCGACTTGTTTTATACTATGTAGTTATGTCTACTTACTGTATGTTGAGTTTTGTATTGTTTCATGACTAAACGTTTTTCTATTCTATTCTATAATGCGCTCTTGTTCTTAGCGGGTGGTTTCTCGAGTCGAACGACCCGATGAACCCTGGTGTCAGAGTTTTCAAACCGCCTAGTAGCATAGCTATTAAGCCTCTGACAGGTATAAGCGGTATATAAGTGTTTTTACGGTAAACACAGTACAGCATAGGTTCAAGTGCTGAGCCCTTTTCACATCGATTTTACTCGGCCGATCTATACATTTAATAAATCTCTAGAAGGGTCGTGTCTGTACATTGAATACTTTTACAAAAAAATAATTGCAGCAGGCATTATTAAAGATATAAAGATCAAAACGTTTTTTTTTTCTGTCTGTCTGTATGTTACCACATCACGCCAAAACTACTGAACTGATTTCGATGGGACTTTTTTTATTCAACTGTGTGTTACCCGGGTTGCAACTTAGGATACCTAAAATCACGCTACCTGACTTAGGGGGTAGGCAGGAAATTGAAATTTGGCTCTATCTTAGCCGATTTTTATGGATCATTTTTTATTCTAGTGTGCATTATTTAATTAAAATCAACCTTACGATACAAATAATCACGCCTCATGACTCAGGAGGTACCGATTATAAAATGTGAAACTCCTCAATCAATTCCCATTTTATCCCCAGCCGTACCAAGTCTATTCCTTGAATCTCAATGCCTAAATAAAGTACTTTTTTATAGTAGTACTATCATTTTACTCTTTACTTTACTAACTAAAATTAAAACAACGAATATGTGACAGTAAAATTTAATTTAAACAATCGACAAGAGTAATTCCCCATTTTGAATAAACAAATAAAATACAACTTTTTGTGGTTTAGTCACCTTTACCATAGAAGTATTAAAATAATGTTAATCTTTACAAAAATAAAGAGGGAGCTGTAGGTATATTGTTATATTATTTATATTGGTTATTAGTTAATTAAACTTACTTATTTAATTTAAAATATCGCCAGTACAACCTTCCTTTGATTATACTTAATCAGGTACCAGATAAAACCTAAATATAATACTTTTACGAAGTTTAACTTTATATAATTTGTTTCATACTCTTATTTTATCTCTACGAATACTTTGTTACGTTTAGAAGTCGTGTATCTAGTAGATATTTAAGGTAACTGTTTGTAACCTTTTGAACAATAAAATTGGTAATCATATTTAATTCAAGCTAGTAATTTACCTAAAATATTTGACACGAACTATAATTTTCCCATAAAGAAAACCGAAAGTTACTCCTTTGATAATTTGAAGAATAGAGATTACGAGTAAAACATATTTTTATAATTTAGTCTTCGTTTAAAACTTATAACTTATTTACAGAAAATGGTATTGCAAAACTACTAAATATAAACGTCAAGGTTAGTACACAATTTAATTTACTTTCTAAAATAATAACGTCAATAAAATACAATTCCTATCTCATCTTGAAATCAGCCGCACTGGCGATATGATATAAAAAACAACAGAAACATCTATCACCGATAAAAAAAGTACTTTAAATTCACAAAATAATTCTTCTAATTTTATTCGCATATCACATCACACTTAGCGTTTCGCTTTTTTATTTATGAGAATACCATTCTATAGGTGACGTTCATGATGCCATGAACGAACAGATCTATCGGCACCACAATGATGGGTATGGACGCAAGGCCGGCGTATATCGGCAGCCGGACCTTATGGTGGTAGGGGATCTTGTTCAGGAAGGGGTGGTTGCCGTACTTGTATAGAGCTTGTTCAGAGTAAAACATGATCCTGTGGGGCGATAAATATAATGTCAATACGTGGTCGGTCATAACGCACGTTTAACGTTTGGTGGGATGTAGTAAGCCTTCTCGCATAGCGGAACCTATGCTCGGGCCCTCCCCGTGAGTAGCGGTAAATGCAGTGAAACTAGTTACTACACTACGATGGGAAATAAGGAAATAACGCACATCGACCTTTGAAAGAGACAGTGATGATTGCCAAATTTGGTAATGTAAATAATATTCAACAGTTTGCAAGTGCTCTGTTAAGATCGGAACGAAATCCAACCCTTTAGGAGCAGCCGATAAGCATGATCTCCGCAGAGTAGTCCTCCCCGCAACGGGGGCCTTTCCTACGTGTATCCCTGTCGAGATAATGCAATGTCTAGTGAATAGTGTCTAGGGTTGGCTTCCATTCCGAACCAAACAGGCTAAGCTCATAAGAGCGAAGCACTTGCAAACCAACTGTGATGCAGACACTTCTTCATCTGATGAGTTGAAATGAAGACGAAACAGTCGTCAACAAACGACGAATCGATGCGTTTCTCTCACAGTCTACACTAATATTCTACAGAGTCGATCTTAGCTGATGTGCAATATCAAATGCCCCGTACTGTATCAGAGCTAACGAAAACCGACATAATATCTGCCACAGCAAGCAAATTCAAGTTGCAATTTAAATTAAAAAGATCGATGGAACAGACAAGTTCTCAAAATGGCGTCCATGTTTAGAAAATACAGATGGAGTAATGAAATGACCTACGATTGGTGACAAAAACCTGAAGATCGAGCTCAATGGCACGCGTTGAGGGAGAGATCTGGTACGAAATGTGTAGTAGGAATGCCTATCTATTTCGTAGCTTACATCATATAAATAATGCTAGTTGTTGTTACCTGTTGATGGCTAAACCTGGTAAGACGAGAGATGCCAGCCCCTGCCATATAAACGCGTCGCCGGTGGCCCATAGCACTTTGGACGGACGGCCCTCCGAACTCTACAAATAAAAGTTAATCTTGAGTATTCTGACCCTAAAGAAAGTCTAGGTTCGTGATACATAGGTTCCTAGTCATAGTCACACTTGTATTCCTAACAATTTAGGCAGAGCGGAGAGTGTCAACAACGATCTCATAAAAGTACGTTTTCGCTGCGACTGACTTATGCGGAGATATAAATCCAAAATGAAAACAAGAGATTGTCTTCATACGAAATAAAAAGTTGAACATCTCCAAAACGTCAAATACGTGTGTGGGCCTTGTTTGAGGGAATATCATAAAGGGCGGAAGGAGGCACATGCCTGAATAACGAAAATCCAAGATGGCGGATTCCACGCTTTGTGTGCAGATGGTATTTAGTCGCGTGTGCAACAGCTAGCGGAAACCATCAGCTCATAGACGAAACCCCACCGAAGAAACGTACATATGAACTTCGGAAACCGAAAACCACATCGGTATATGGTGGGGTTCGAACCACGACCGCCTCCCACAGGAGACAGTGGTCCTATCCGCTACACTATCGGGCTTTTTAGTAAATATACATATAATCACGCAATTATCCCTAACGGAGTAGGCAGAGCGTAATCGACCTAAGCAAAAGTCATTCCGCCACGCCTGACAAAGTTTTGAGGATTATTTAAGATAGATTTGTAGGTAGGTATATTGCTGTAGTGACACCATCGCCTAAATTACAATATAATAAAACCCTCGGATCCCTTAGCTGGTTTTTACAGCATGTCCAGGAGGAAATGTAGCTGGCACATTCCATGTTTTTCTTTCGCTCCCAGTCCAGCATGAAAGAAATGTTGAAGAAGCAAAGTTGGCTGAGAGAAATAAAAAAAATACAGTCATACAAATTGTCACACTTTTTTAGGTAGGCAGAGCGTCCACGACATAATAATTAAGACCTTTTCGAAACCCTTGTTCGTCAAGGTTCTATGTTATTCTTTTAGTACCTACAACATATGAACATTTAAACTCACCAGCAGTTTACTCATAGCTTTATCGACGACATCGGCCAGCACATACCCGAAGGCGATACCGTAACTGTAACGGACGTACTTCCTGTCTATCATTGGTCGTAGGGCCTCGCCTATCTCGTTGGCGTACCCTGCGAAAATAAAACAAATATCAGGTTAAACGTAAAGACTACATTTAATACTCAAAATCCGAAAATATGTAGGTTATAGATCCCGTATTGAATTTAGCTCTTGAGACTGACAGCAAGTTTGAAATCGTTTCAGATATGCCATTTCAGTACAAAACGAAGTGTCACGAACGTGTGTGTGTGTAACGAAGTGTGAAATTACAATCTAAAATTGCCCTCAATTTTTGTCAGACGTGGCGGAAGCGCCTTCTACGAGGCGTTTAACGCTCTGCCTACCCCGTAAGGGATGAAGGCGTGACTATATGTATGTATGTATGTATGTATGTACGAAGTGTCAAATCCACGCTTAAGATTGCTCTCAATATTAAGACCGTTTTATAAATACGCTCTATAAATATTTCTAACTACAATGCAGGATGAATCATCTGATTGTCTGCTGAGATTGTTTTTTGGGTGATCTCTGACTTCAGGATTCATTTAATTGCAGCGTTAGTCGACTCGAAAACCCACTTGAAAAAATACAGAAACATGTAGAGAAAATATCAAAACTTTAACACTTCAAACATTTTATGAAGTCTTACAACTTAGCAGAGAGTGTTCTAAAGTTTTAGTAGTTATTAAAACATGATTGCTATATTATTTTAAAGATGCCCTAAAAATTTATTTTCTATCTTATTAATATTAAACAAATAAGATAAGTTACAAATTCTAAATATAATTTGTTGTTTCAGATAAAACATGGATTTGTTCAGTGCAGAATACATAACTAGAGACGAGGTGGAGGTGCGAAATCGCGGGTAAGTATTTGTTTTAACCTTTTATTATACAGACACATAATCACGCATTTATCCCTAATGCGGTAGGCAGAGTGTAAACGACCTAAACAAAGGTTGTTCCGCCACATCTGACAAAGTTTTGAATTATTTAAAATAGATTTGTAGTTATATGGCTGTTGTGACAGGTAGTCAGCCCATCGCCTAAATTGCAATATACAGAAACCCTCGGATCCCATATCTGGATTTTACAGCATGCCCGGGAGGGAATTCAGCTGGCACATTCAATTTTTTTCTCTCCCTCCCAGTCCAGCATGGAAGAACCTTTTATTATACAGTATAATAATACTCTTTTAATGTAATTTTATCTATATTTTAATCGTACACCCCTTATCTGGCTCACTTATGCACTCTCACTACCGTAGGTCAGCTGGAAGAAATTTCTTTTTAGACAAACTGTACCAGTTGTGCTTTGTTTTTTTATGTCTGTATCCTCTGTACTTTCATGTGTGGAATAAACTGTTTAATAATAATAATATTGATACTTGCATAAAATATTAATGAAATTATTTTATATTTATTACAAAGTTATTAATTTATATTTTACTTCCATGCTGGACTGGGAGCGAGAGAAAAACATAGAATGTGCCAGCTGCATTTCCTCCCGGGCATGCTGTAAAAACCAGCTAAGGGATCCGAGGGTTTCTGTATATTGCAATTTAGGCGACAGGCTGACAACCTGTCACTACAGTAATATACCTACAAATCTATCTTAAACAACCCTCAAAACTTTGTCAGACGTGGCGGAACGACATTTGTTTAGGTCGTGTACGCTCTGCCTACCCCATTGGGGATAAAGGCGTGATTATATGTATGTATGTATGTATTAATTTAAATATTAAAGGTATACTAGCAAAAGTAGGGTAATTACATTCCATTCTATTTACTAAATAAAGGGTTTTTATTATACACTATAAATAAAACCAAAAATGAATAAGTAAAAAGACAAACCTAAATAACGAACTTTCGTGTCACGAAAGAAGTCCTTACTTTTCACCATCTTGAAATTATGTACTTAGGTACTTATTTTACAAATTATACTAGCGGGCTCCTTCAGGTACTTCAGGCAAGGTTCTGAAAGATAAAATTCATAAAAATAAATAAACATTTAGCCTGACATAAAGTATCAATTTTATTGGCTTTCAAAAAATCATATTTCTGCTTCTACTTATTCTCAACGGTTAAAAGTGGTGTCGTTAGAAAGAGAAGATCGTCCCCTACCAAATATTGCTATTCATCGCCCGAAACTCGTGCCTCAGTATATTAGAACTAACCCTACATAGTTGTTTGCCACATAGCTTGTGCTTATAATGCTGCTGATTTCTCTAGATCTCTAGAAAACGCCGATATTTTCAATACGAAGAAGATATCCTATCGCTGATATCAGTTAATGTATGGCACAATATCTGGCACCAAAAAACTCGCAGAAAAAAAACTTGACAAATGCCTATTAAGTAAGCTGGTAAGAACTAATCATAATTTCAAAATTTTACCTCTACGACGTCGCCAGGAATTTATACCATTACTACAAAACAACCGGTAAAACTACAAGCATAGTTTTTTAGAATTTTAAAGTCTTCTGTGAAAGCTTTCGTAGGAAATTACTCCATGAACCAAGAATGAAAATAAAATAACAATCAATCATATGATTTGACAGTGACATTTGTGACCTTCAATGTTGCCAACTAACATTTTTGGATTGGGTCTCTCGTAGTACCACTTCAAAATATAGAGTCCATAGTAGAGCCGTCAGAATAAAATCTCCTTGTACTTGGTAGAGTCGTAGAATCACTATTTTCTAAATTCTACCAAAGAACCGAGCGGATTTTACACGATAACATACATACATACATATAATCACGCCTTTATCCCTAATGATAAAGAAGCAAATTAATGATATCACTTGTACTGTCAAACAGAACAGCTGATGAACGGCAGACTGACCCTCAAATATTAATCAATAAACCTGTCTGTTTCTAAAAAAACATTCCCTCTGTAGACGAAAAGCGAAATGGCAATAGAAATGCAGACGATTTCCTTGCGATTTATGCGAAACGAAGTCGAATAAAACTCGAATCACCTTGAAAACATCTCGATTGACAAATAAATGTCATTGTCATTTTCCACTGCTAATGACAGTGAGTGGCCGTGTGTGAGGTTATGTTGTTATTATTATTTTGTGCTCGCGAATTTGGCAAAAACGCAAACTATTGCCAAGGACGAACATTCAGTGAAATTGTGAATTAAATTGTGTGTGTAAGCTGCAGTGCGTATATCTAATATACTACAATCTTTATACCATTAATGAATACTGGTACAAAAATGATTTTAAGTGATGCGACTCTATATAACTTTGCCATTTAATGATTTTCAGACTGCAATAAATAAGTCTGCACTTTCATCAGAATAGTGATGTGCTTTGTCGATATTATCGAGTACTACTGATATCGATAAAATACTCTTTATTATTATATTCTCTTTTTATGAGTAGAGCTCTATTAATTTTATTTATCGTAAGAACTATGGTTAGCGTCCAACACTCTATTAAGTAAATAGGTAAATAAATAGTGATTTGGATGTCTAGTCTACCTAAGCAGTTACCTACTATAGTACAGGTAGGTACAGTGATTGCAAGTAGGTAAATAATGTAAAAGATACATATGTATATCAAATTCCTCGATCTATCTAAATAAGAGGTCCGACCTCTTCTTCCCTGCCTAAGTATAAATACGTATACCTACGTATTTTTGCCTAATCTTTTCCTGCATTCGAGGTGTATAAAAAACCTTGATGAGATTGAAAGCATGCGCCCTCTAAAATTACGAATAACCAGTACCTACCTACCTATCTACATGACTAACGCTTTTTGCGCTAGTCCATATTATGTCTCATACATACATACATATAATCACGCCTTAATCCCTAATGGAGTAGGTAGAGCGTAAAATATCTCAACTAAGGTCATTTCGTCACGTCTGACAATGTTTTGAGGGTTATTTGAGATAGATTTGTAGGTATTATATCTCATCATTATTATAAATCATCTCCCTAGCCTTATCCCTTATATCACGGGGTCGGCTTCTTAATCTAGGGGATTGAACGAGGGTACTGGTTTTTACACAGAGCGACTGCCATCTGACCTCCGCAACCCAAAAGGGAAACCAGACCCAATCCCAGATTAGATCAGAGTTTTCAAGCCCCCAATGCTTAGCACTGGCCTCTGATATGGCTAAACGACTAATATCTACGGTATTAAACGATATTAACCGGGACCAACGGCTTAACGTGCCTTCCGAAGCACGGAAAAAGCACCAAATAAACGTACATATGAAATTTGATAACCGGAAAACACATTGGTACGTGGTGGGATTCAAACCACGACCTCCCGCTCAAGACGCAACGGCCCTATCCACTACACCATCGGGCTCTCATCATTATTATAAATAAGTACCTATTATTTATTAAAAGTATTATCACGACCGTGATGTGGTACGTAATATTTACATAAAAAATTGAGTAAATCGTTCGTCAGAGTAGGTAAACAGTAACATCAAATCGTGAACTAGTTGTCTGCAAAGAACAGCATATTATTAAATTTCAAGGTATTTCGACGGGACATTGGTTTTTTCGTGTAAACACTTTCATGCTTCCGTACTAATGAAATGTCAATCATTAACTACGAAAAACAGACTGATATCCTATCCAATAAATCTTTAATCAACGAGCATAAAAAATATTTAAATACACGTGAAAGATTCAACTTTGTACGTAGTTATGATTTATCAGTAATGTAGAGATGTACTTATTGAGAGAGATTACTTCCATGCTGAACTGGGAGCGAGAGAAAAACATAGAATGTTCCAGCTGCATTTCCTCCCGGGCGTGCTGTGAAAACCAGGGTTTCAGTTTATTGAAATTTAGGCGATGGGCTGACAACCTGTCACTACAGCAATATAGCTAAAAATCTATCTTAATTAAACCTTTGTCAGACGTGGCGGAACGACCTTTGTTTAGGTCATTTACGCTCTGCTTAGCCCATTAGGGATGAAGGCGTGATTGTATATATGTATGTAGAGATCGTATATGGATAGGAAAATTACTTTCATCAAGTGATCTGGTGTTTACGTGTGTACTGTCCACTTTGCCTCATTAAGGTCAAGTGAAATATAGTGTAATCTACATGACTATCATGTCATCATTGAGTCAAGTTCATTAGATTGATACATACCCTTAGATCTGCTGCAAAATAAGGGTCTTCTAAAACGTAATATATAGGTGATAGATACGGGATAAGGCTAGGGAGATGATGATACATAGAAGCGTTACAAAAATCTTGCTAATCAATTTCGCTTAGATATAGGAACGAAATGAGTAGACTGCTGAGAAAAAATATCGTATTTACCATATTACTTTGTATAGTTTTAATATCCTAAGTTATAGCTATCAGATATAAGGAAAAGTTTTTACTAACGTAGATGTTCTTCTCAGTAACTCAAAATGTTATGTACATACATATAACCTGTGAGTGAATATGATGGTTAGGCCCATTATATTCGCTAATTATCCGACAAACATTTGCTTACCTGCCATGTCATAATAACAAGGAAAACATACAAGAAAATGTGTTATTTGACGCACGTTTGAGCAAAATTTCGTATTTTTTATGGTTTTTATTGCTTGTTTATGGTCAGCCGAAAAGAGTTCAGTTGTTTAATTTATTATCATCTACATAAATACAAATTATACATCTGTGATTGATATCATTAAACATTTGTAGTTATCTAGAGAAGCCGCTTGGTTTGTTTGTGATCATTCTAACACAATCTCTCAATTCGGTGCGAGAATACCAATAGAAACCTGAAAGAGTTACCGAAAAGGATGACCTCGCTCCATCGTGGTCTAGACTAGAGACAAAAGAAAACCCATCTGACATAAAAACGTAAAGCCATCGGTGAACATACGTCCAGTTTAAGAAATTTTGTATTTATTACATTTGATTATCCGTTAGTTACAGTTTTACATATTTACTGCATGCTATGTACATGTTAATAAGAACTTATTATCTGATTTCGGGTGGCAATAAGTTTATCGTTATTGATAATTGTTTTGTATTACGAAATACAAGATAATAACGCGTAGCAAATGTTTTTATTATACGTTGAAAACACTAATAAGTTTGCTGTAATTTAAATATACATACAAATTTAAGATGTAGACAATCTTGTGATGTGTATAAGTGTATGCAATATTTTCAAACCAAACCTAATTAGAAGCAAAAATATGAAGCATTTGGTCATGAGTAGGACGTTTGGTTAAGTTTGGTTTTACTGTTTAGGAATAAAACCGAAACTACGTTTGTATGGGATTTCAACGTTACAATATCAGGTAGGATGTTTAATAAAAGTAAGAACTTTACAATTGCTATAGCTACAAGAATGATATAAAGTGTAAACACCTGTCGATAGCATTGTTGCAATTACTTGTAGTTTAAATCGTAAAAAATAAAATGATGTTAATCTGAGTATAAACACGGATGAAAAATATACAACTATCAATAAAACTATACACCTATATGCACATAGAGATACGTTGGAAAATTTCAAAAACGATTCGCGATAATACTATCAGCTGGCTGACACTGGACTCACTGGAATCACGACTTAACTAATGTAAGTTTATACCTGTCTTTTTGTCATTAGAAACTGAAAGGGACGCCAATAATTTTAGTCAAGATTTAGTTAAATTGTGCGCGCTCTACGAATCGATAGCAATCTATAGCAGAGCTCGATACAATCAAGTTCGTGTGTCCTTGTCACGTGAACTCATGTGTTTAGACAAATCTCTGCACTGCTCATGCAGCCAGCAATTGATATTAGATAGATAGATAGATAAACTATTTATTGCGCATAAATCGTACAGTTTGAAAAACTTAAAAATAACAGTGTGCGCAAAGGCGGCCTTATCGCTTCAAGCGATCTCTTCCAGACAACCCTGCATTTAATAAAGAAAAAAAAAGAATAATTTAGATATTACGTATCTAAATTACTGCTTGTCACATTTTTCCTGTTTTTATGTCGGTTTGGCGTCATGCTTCAGTCTGATGTACATATTATTATCTGATAATGCTATCGATCGTGGAGGGCAAAACTTAAGTAAATCTCCACTAAAATTATTGCCGTCCCTTTTTATTCTTTTCTGATAGAAAATGACAGGTATACATTTAAATTAGTTATGTCGTGGCTTTTGCAACTAAAAATTGCTTCCAATGAGAATTTATTGAATGACGTACCTATATGGTTATTTAATTAATAAATAAATAATTATGGTAGACTGAGAGTGATAAGTGCATAGGATATACCAGCTACATCTCATCTCGGATAAAATGTAGAGACCTAAGAGTTTTTACCTATGGCAATTCGGCTGTAAGGCTATGTATGCTATGCTCTTCTTAATTTGTTAGATGTGGCAAAACAAATTTTAATAAGACGTTGATGCTCTTATCTGTCCCATAAAGTCTATGGGTGTGATTTTATTTACTTATAACATGAGTTAATCAAAATAGTATTTTATTCTTAAGTTTGTGTAATTCTGATTATTTTATGACTTAAAATTGGCTAAGTCTTAACTAAACAACAACACACGGAAAACCACATGAACTGGTCAAACATACATTTGCTAGTTATTGGACATTGTGCAAGCGTAGAGGAGTGTACCCTGTACAAATAGCAATAAAGGCCAATCCTGCTAGGGCTCGTATTTTTGAAGCGATCTCAAACTTGAGAGCAATATTAAGTATGGATTTGACAGGCCAACTGAAACTCGCTGTTACTCTTGAGAACTGTTTACAAATATGGCACTAGATATACTATGGTAAATAAAATGTACAGAACCCAAGGAAAAGTAACAAAACTCCAATTCCGGCTAGAATTTGTTAAATCGGTTGTTATATCTGCAGAATCAGGATACGCACAGTTGATGTCTATCGTTAAGTGCTTTTACACAGATAAGAAAAGAATTCAATAGATATTCAGATAATATTATGAAACATATTATTAAGAGATAAAGAAAATACAAGGGTAACTAAATATGGTATCTGACATTCAGATAGGAGGGACTGGGAGCGAGAGAAAAAAATTGAATGTGCCAGCTGCATTTCCTCTCGGGCATGCTGTAGCTGTAGCATCCGATGGTTTCTGTATATTACAATTTAGGCGATTGGCTGACAACCTGTCACTACAGCAATATACCTACAAATTATTTTAAATAACCCTTAAAACTTTGTCAGACGTGGCGAACGACTTTCGTTTAGATCGTTTACACTTTGCCTACCCCATTAGGGACAAAGACGTGATTATATGTATGTAAATTAATAAAATATATTTTTGAGTAATTCAATAAGACAAGCTTAGCCATATACATTTTTAGGCTTTTACATTCACCGTGCCACTATGTGCCGTAGAATGTGATCTCTTGTTCACAAGTAATATCACGCATTAGTATTATAAAATAACATATCAAAGTTGACATCGTGTGACTGTGGCGTTATGCTATGCGACAAGAAACCCAAATCTAGTTAGTTAACCAGCCAGCTAATCTCGTCTTATCTAAAATCCAATTAAATGTCTTTAATTGCTTGTGTATGAGATCAATTTTGAAATCTTATCAAGAATTAGCATATGTTGATACGGTGAAAACGAGCCTTAAGACAATGGCATGCTAAATTGCCGATAGTAGGCACCAAAAACGGCGACATATTCAATATACAATGATATTTAATTTCCTGCATTTTAATACATTTATGTTTAGTTTCATATTATTAGTTCAGATTTCAATAATACCAGTTTGTTATGTTATCAAAAGAAATCCATATCCCTATACAAAAGTGCTTTCGGCATTGAACAAAAACCCGTTAAGAACATGCAGCATTTCAGTCATAAAAAATATACAGACATACATATAATCACGCCTTTATCCCTAATGGGGCAGACAGAGCGTAAACGCCACAAACAAAGGTCGTCCCTCCACGTCTGACAAAGTTCTGAGGGTTATTTAAGATAGATTTGTAGGTATATTGCTGAAGTGACAGGTTGTCAGCCCATCACCTAAATTACAATATACTGAACTCAGATCCCTTAGCTGGATTTTACAGCATGCCCGGAAAAAATGCAGCTGGCACATTCTATGTTTTCTTTCGCTCCCAGTCCAGCATGGAAATACAAAAAATAACTATTAAAACAGTGTTTAAGTTACTATGAATTCAGTTCAGTGAAATGCTAATGTATTTTATCGGAATTGAGTCAAATTAAAAATAATTATTTCTAAGAAAACATGACTAGCAGCGATGGATAGCAAATTTACCTTTACCGTGAGGACACGGCTAAACACTTTTTATTAAAGAGATCTTTCCCAGGAAAGCCTTGAAGCGTCAGTCTACTCGCGAATATCGATACCGCTTGACGTGGGATTTGGCACATCACTAGCCACAAACCGTTTTAAAAAGTTTTCGAAAGTGCTTATCTTTAATACTGAAGTGAAAAGTAGAATGTATATCCGTATTTTTTAAACTTTAGATTTTTTATTGTTTTGTAGTTACAGATAACTATATAAATTTGCCTATTATTAAACTAAAAATGTGCGATATGAAATAAAATTACGCAAGCAAGTTCTAAATGTTTCAGGAAAATAACAATATTTTATAGAATTAAATATAAAACCTTCATAAGGGTACATCTATTGACAATCACCACTAAAAACGAGTAACAAAAAATATTGAATTTACAGATTTTATTATTAAGAAAAACTTGGCTTATTTGAATAAAAAGTAAGTCATCTCATATCTACCTATGCACGTGTATCAATTTAAATGAATTTGCTGCACATAATGTGATTGTAATGAATTAACATACAACATTAGAAAATTCTTCCATGCTGCACTGGGAGCGAGAGAAAAACAAATAATGTGCCAGCTGCATTTCTTCCCGGGCATGCTGTAAAACCAGCTAAGGGGTCCGAGGGTAACAGTATATTGCAATTTAGGCGATGGGCTGTCACTGCAATATACTCTATCTTAAATAATCCCCAAAACTTTGTCTTGGCGGAACGACCTTTGTTTAGGTCGTGTACGCTCTACCTACCCCTTTAGGAATAAATGCGTGATTATATGTATGTATGTAAGAGGAAGTAGCGTATGGAGTTCAATGAACTCATTCATATACAACTCGTTGCAAAATCACTGTTATCGACAATGCATACACTCAGTGCAGCGATAAGGAACATCACTAGTTTGTGAATCTAGCTCTTCGTATATTATACTAGGTAATTATTTTAAACTAGGTATGCGAATAAACTATAAAACAAAATATGTGTACCTACCTAAACTAGTGTAGTTGTGGCCTTTCATGTAAAAATATCACATTTCTAAAAAGAAAATACATATTATATGATGATAAAGGCGTGATTATATGTATGTATAACAATCTTAAAATTACGTAATTTAATACCTCACAGTGGCATAGTGTTTAAAAATAGCTGTGTCCTATAAAAGCCTATCTAAATCAAAAACTTAGATATTTTCAAAGACCATTTCAAACGGGAGAGGCAAAACATTTTATTATGAAAATATTGTAGATTGAATAAAAATATAATTAGTCAGTTATGGACTGTTCAGCTGGGTTTTGCTCTGCTCATTTTAATTAAATTAACCTTGAAATTACTGCGCTGTTTTTGTGTATTAAATAATTTATAGATTCGTACCTATAGTATTTGCAACTGAGTTTTAGTATAAAGGTAGACAAAGTTTCATGTCTTTTTATTAGAAAACACATTTCAAAACTAAATTATTCGTGTTGGCAAAACAGTTAAGCTCATAAAACTACTATTTCATTATGTTGTCATATCTAATAGTTAAAACTTATTTTAAAAAACAAGATTTTTAATTAAAAGACACGAAACATTGTTTACCTTTATTCTAAAACGGAGTTGGAAATAATATAGTACCTATTTTTACACAAACATATAGTACGTATTCTTTTAAAGTCATTTAAGCTTTATCCCGCTACCAGGACTAGACTTAGACAAGACCTAATAAGTGGGAGAATACCTGGATGAAGAAAATAGAAAACTAATACGGTAGTCCTCTTTTTTTAAAGGGTCAGGTGTAACCAGTTTGTTAGTACGCTGCTGAAAGCTCGTTTTTTACTACGAATACATACATACATATAATCACGCCTTAATCCCCAATGCTTCCATGCTGGACTGGGAGTGATAGAAAAACATATAATGTGCGAGCTGCATCTCCTCCCGGGCATGCTGTAAAAATCAGCTAAGGGATCCGAGGGTTTCACTATATTGTAATTTAGGCGATGGGCTGACAACCTGTCACTAAAGCGATACACATTTTAGTCTAAAATAGCCCACAAAACTTGTCAGACGTGGCGGAACGATCTTTTCTTTGGTCGTTTACGCTCTGCCTACCCCATTCGGGATAAAGGCGTGATTATGTGTGTGTGTTTATCCCCAATGGGGTAGGCAGTGCGTAATCGACTAAACAAAACAAACTAAACAAAGGTCGTTCCGCCACGTCTGACAAAGTTGTGAGGGTTATTTACGATAGATTTGTAGATATATTGCTGTAGTGACAGGTTGTCATCCCATCGCCTAATTGCAATATACTGAAACCCTCGGATCCCTTAGCTGGTTTTTACAGCATGCCTGGGAGGAAATGCAGCTAGCACATTCTATGGTTTTCCTTCGGTCCCAGTCCAGCATGGAAGAAATACTACGAATGAATACTATTATTACATATTCTTACGTCTTTTTACTTTTGCCATAGATCAAAACATACACGTTCGTAAATCCACGTCATGTAATAGTTGTTTAAGTGCGATAAGCTAGATGATAATCTCGTGATGCGTTTGTTAAGGATTTTTAGAAATAATACATAAATATAACATACATACATATGATCACGCCTTTGTCCCTAATGGGGTAGGCAGAGCGAAAACGATCTAAACAAAGGTCGTTCCGCCACTTCTGACAAAGTTTTGAGGGTTATTCAAGATAGATTTATACCGTATCGTTTAATACCGTAGTTATTAGTGGTTAAGCCATACGGCTTGAAAACTGACCTAATCTAAGATTGGGTCTGGTTTCCCTTCTGGTTTTCGGAGGTCAGATGGCAGTCGCTCTGTGTAATTACCAATACCCTCGTTCAATCATATAGATTAGGTAGCCGACCCCGTGAGATACAGGATAAGGCTAGGAAGATGATGCAACTAGGTACTTTACTTTAGGTTCAAATTACTCCATGAAATTAAAATGAAGATCATCTTGACTATATCACTACATAGTATAAAACAAAGTCGCTTTCTCTGTCCCTATATCCCTATGTATGCATAAATCTTTAAAACTACGCAACGGATTTTGACGGCATTGCAAATACAGGTGACATTTTTAACTAGTGATTTACAATATAAAATGTCACACATCCTTTCTAAGTAAAACTCCATTTTATATTAACACACCCTTTGCAATCAATAGCTTAAACTTAATTATGTTCGATTCACGTGCCAAAAGATAAACAATCAATTGATACTTTGCAAAATATTGTTAACTGTAAACTGCTATTGTTTTACAAAGTATTGGAAAACACAGTCATTGACGTTTTAAACAAAAGACATCATATTTTTAATAAGCGTGAAACTGAACGCGTACTTTAAACAATACGTATTTAATAAAATATGTTTTACATTACTAGTAGCGACCCGCCCCGGCTTCGCACGGAATTTATCAGTAATTTGGCGTTGCAAATGACACGACTTAACTAATAATATAAGTCCATACCTGTACATTTTCTATCATGAGAGAACAGAAAGGGACGACAATAGTTTTAGTTTAGTCATGTTGTACCGAATAGCCTCAATTTCTCCTATCGCAAGCGTTATCAGTCGATAAGTGTGGTGATTCCTTTAAAATGTCAGTGAAAGACAAAGAACCACTTGTGATCTCAGTGTAAGATAATATTGACAATGCTATCAGCTATAATATAATATAAAAACCGTTTCGACAAACTACCTATATAATTTGTCAAGGTAAATAATTGATCATTCGCTTTCATATGAGGTTTAAATAAAAAATTGAAGACAATTATGTTGTTTTAAATAAACTTATAAGGCTACGGAACCCTACACATGGGCGTGTCCGACATACTCTTGCCCATTTTTTTCTTTTTAATATTGGGTTCCTTTAAATGTCCACGAAACACAAAAAGCCACTTGTGAACTCAGTGTAATATAATATTGACAATACTATCAGCTATAAGAGTAATCCCTTCAAGGCTCGCTTCAGTCAGGGCTGGGTGCTTTACTCATAAATAGGTCTTCTTTTTTTTCTTTTTAATATTGGACTATCCTAATGTGGTGATTCCTGTAAATGTCCGCAAAAGACAAAGTGCCACTTGTGATTTCAATGTATGATAATGCTATCAGCTTTGAGAGTATTCCCTTGGAGGCTCGCTTCAGTCAGGGCAGGGTTTTACTTATAAGTAGGTCTAATTTTCTTTTTTTTAATTTAAATATTGTCCAATATTAATGTGGTGATTCCTTTAAATGTCCGCGAAAGACAAATAACCACTTGTGATCTCAGTGTAAGATAATATTGACAATACTATCAGCTTTAAGGGTAATCCCTTGGAGGCTCGCTTCAGTCAGGGCATGGTTTTACTCATAAATAGATCTTTTTTTTTTTATAGTTGACTATACTACTGTGGTGATTTCTTTAAATGTCCGCGAAAGACAAATAACCACTTGAGATCTCAGTGTAAGATAATATTGACAATACTATCAGCTTTAAGGGTAATCCCTTGGAGGCTCGCTTCAGTCAGGGCATGGTTTTACTCATAAATAGATCTTTTTTTTTTTATAGTTGACTATACTACTGTGGTGATTTCTTTAAATGTCCGCGAAAGACAAATAACCACTTGAGATCTCAGTGTAAGATAATATTGACAATGCTATCAGCTTTAAGGGTAATCCCTTGGAGGCTCGCTTCAGTCAGGACAGGGTTTAACTTATAAATAGGTCAAATTTTTTTTTTTTAATATTGGGCTATCCTACTGTGGTGATTTCTTTAAATGTCCGAGAAAGACAAATAACCACTTGTGATCTCAGTTTAAGATAATATTGACAATACTATCAGCTATAATCCCTTGGACGATTGCTACAGTCGGGGCAGGGTTTTGGTCATAAATAGGTCTAACTTTCGTATTTTTAGCAAAACACCTATTTTATTATTTTTACCTGTCCCATTATGGATTCTATTTAAAGTGCACACTTATTTAAAGTAAAATACTTTCATTCAACTTCAAAAATAATAGATACAACCTAAATCTTTCGTAGGGAAGGGACTAAGCATTTTTAATATTCGTTATTTCTTTATTATTATTATAAAATAAAATAATTTATAAAGTAAAACAAACTGTCCCTGATCTTACAATAATTTATAACTTTTATCATCTATGGAATAAATAAGTATAAATAAGTGAAAAATACTTCAAAATTAATTTATAAACGAGTGAAATATTTTGTGGTGCTAAACAAGAACCATACAAGTGAACGAATGAACTGAAACAAATAACTCTAGTGCCAAGTGATAATGCGAGTGAATGAAACAAGATGAAGCCCAGTAATGAAAACTCCAAAGAATGGGAGAAGGAGAAACTTAACCCTAATGGCTGGTAAGTAGATTTAAAATGTTTGAGAGTAATTCGGTAAGAGCACGACTTCACTTGCCTTCCTTTTCTGTTTTCTCATAATAGGAAATGGCAGACATAAAATTATACCGGGTGTAAGGGACAGCGTCCCGGAAACTGATAGGGGTTGCTCAGTCAACGAAACTGAACAATTATCAGCAGGAAGTGAAAAAAAAATGATCTTCCCATACAAAATGACCACTTCAATCAGACAATTTGTATAGAAAATTTAGATTTTTTCACTTCCTAAAAAAATCCTGGTGATAGTTGTTCAGTTTCGCTGACTGTGCAACCCCTATCAGTTTGCGGGACGCTGTTCCTTACACCCCGTATTAGTTAGGTCATAACATTTGATATCGACGCAAAAGTTTAAATATGTAGATTTACTTCCATGCTGGACTGGGAGAGATAGAAAAACATAGAATGTTCCAGCTGCCCTTCCTCCCGGGCATGCTGTAGAAGACAGCAAAAGGGACTCGAGGGTTACAGTGTATTGTAATTTAGGCGATGGGCTGACAACCTGTCACTATGGCAATACACATTACAATCTAAAATTACCCTCAATTTTTGTCAGACGCGGCGAAAGCGCCTTTTACGAGGCGTTTAACACTCTGCCTACCCCGTAAGGGATAAAGGCGTGATTTTATGTATGTATGTATGTAGATTTAAAGTCATTCTTCCATGCTGACTGAGAAACAGCAACTCATAGTCTTGGCACAGAATATATAATAGTAAGTGCTACATAGTCTTAGCCCCCGTCGGGAATCGAACCATTAATGTGTATCCTAAGGCTCAGACTAGGCTGGTAGACAGACACACACTAATACCTACCGATTCCTTGAGGACACAACTTAACCAAATCTTGACTAATATTTTTGCCGTCCCTTTCTATTTTCTCATGATAGAAAATATTTTTTTGTGATTTTGTGCGCATACGAATTTACCATGTTTATTCTTCCATGCTGGACTGGGAGCGACAGAAAAACATAGAATGTGTTGCATTGAATTGAAAGTGCGCATCCTGTGAAATCCAGCTAAGGGATCCGAGGGTTTCAGTATATTGTAATTTAGGCGATGGGCTGACAACCTGTAACTACAGCAATGTACCTACAAATCTGTCTTAAATAACCCTCAAAACTTGATTTGTCTTAATCATATGATTAAGGCCCGTATTTATAAACAGCACTTGAGAGTGACAGCGAGTTTGATTTCATATCAGAAATATCATTTCAGTACAAAATGACCTCTCAAATCAGAGACATGTCATGTCAGAGACAGTCCATTCGATAGAAGAATAAGAAATATGAGGTAGAATTCATATGTATGTGTTCTTAAAGTTCTTGACTAGGCGAATTTTCAAGGCGAAAAATAGGATGGACGCTGTTGATAATAAAAACCAAAACATATTCTCACCATATTATAAAATACTAATATTTCACTGCACTTGAAATATATTTTGTCAAATATGATGTGATAATTTGTAAATAGATATCATTAGTCAACTAAAGATATTTGATTTATTGTATTTTATCACGAACTAGCGACCCGCCCCGGCTTCGCACGGAATTTATCAGTGTTATCTACTATATTATGCATGTATTATACAAATAAACCTACATCCTGAATCACTCTATCCATTAAAAGAAACCGCATCAAAATCCGTTGCGTAGTTTTAAAGATTTATGCATACATAGGGATACAGGGACAGAGAAAGCGACTTTGTTTTATACTATGTAGTGATTTAAATGATTTGTTATAGTCCCGTCGACGCTCTATAGACCATCGTCTATGACTTAGATTTATTTAATCACTTATTCTGGTACTGTTTGATATGTTGAACCATAATCCGAGGGGTGCAAGACTGGCGCCCTTGTGGAAAATTAAATATCGGTGCAATTAGGTCCCACTTTCTGGTTTTATGATTATACGGGCTGTAATCTTAAAGGGATTGCTCAGTCAACAAAATTAAACAACTTTCACCAGGATTTTTTTTTCAGGAAGTGAATAGAAAAATTTGGCTTTCCATTCAAATTGTCTAATCGAGGTAGCAATTTTGTATGGGAAGGATATATTTTATTTCATCTCCTGAAAGAATTTCCCGGTGAAAGTTGTTCTGTTTCGTTGACTGAGCAACCCCTATGAGTTTGTGGGACGCTGTCCCTTACACCCGGTATATTAAAAAATGGTGCGTTTTAGGAGAAAACTTGCAATGGCCAAACAAATGCTTAAAAAAATATGTACAAAAACTTCTTCTTTCTTCTCGGACCAATACTTAAAAAGACATGGTGAATGAAAATGAACCATAATCTGAAATGGATTTCTTTACTGACTGAGTGATTGATGGACTCATAAACGCAGAGTTTAAACTACTAGAGTTAAAATCATGAAATTTGAACAGCAGGTTCCTTTAATAACAAAACCGTCCAGTAACAAAGGATTTTTTGCCTCTAAGAGGATTCGTTTGGATTTTCGCCTCTAAGAGGGCTAAACAGGGAATGGAAGTGAATATGGAACTCTATCAATTTTGAAGTTAGGGTCTTCCAATTTTGTGTTAAGGCTGATTATTAAAAATATATTAGACACTTACATATTTAAATATAATTGGTAATTATTATTATTCAGAGAGATTTGACAAATATAATTATTTAGCTTTTCATTACTACGTACGGTATGAGTTGTTACGTTACGTTTTACGTGATTGCATTATGAATTATTGCTACAATCTTTAGGCACTATTAAGAATAGTGCTAATCTTAATATATGCACACCAAATAGACTGATTATGATAAATATTTGATAAGTGTTTAATCTTACAAGATAAAATGTTCTCGGTATCAAAAATACAGTCACTTTTTGATTACATGCTATGTTACAATATAGTGATGTTGATAAAAAGAATGTGTGGCGTTTCCAAGAAGATAATATTTTCAAGAGTTGATTGTCATGTTTTATTCAAATCTTGCGCACGCGGCGGTGCGGCTTTTTCAAATCATCATCATCATCATCAACATCAGCCGTGAGACGTCCACTATTGGACATAAGCCACCACAAAGGTTCTCCACAGAGCACGGTTTTGGGCCGTCAAATTGTTCTAGATAAAATTTTAAAACAGCCTATTGTAGAATTTTGCAGATTGTTTGTTCTTCGAAATACAAAATCTAAGTATTTCTAGACTTTTGATTTACTTTTTTATTTCATTAGTTTGTAATGGGATTGTCTCTACCTGTTTTGCAAAGTTTATTTTAAATGCAAGGAAGCATACATGCAAGCAAGATTAGGGCATAGTTATAAGTCTTTTAGTCTAGATTTGAGATATTTGGGATGGGATCTACCTCCTAGTGATCCACCCCGAGCAACGGCAACACAGGCTTGCCCGTAAATAAGTCCGGCTGAACGATCCCTACAAAGCGGTGGTAGGCTCCGCAAGGGTCCGACTGGCTCGCAACCACCATGTCACCGGAGTCCGGCGTCAAACAGCTTGCTGTATTTCGTCTATGCGTTGAGATTGTCAGTGCCATAACAGCATCTTCAGGGTGAGCTCGCTCCATCGTCGCCACTGTCACGGTCATCACTTACCTAGTGTCTAGAATCAAGAGCAAACCCATTTCTAATAAAATAAAATATTTTTAAGTCGCCAATCCGTCTCTTAATTTGATTGAAACGTATAATTTGTTCAGATCGTTCAATTCTTGGCAGATGATCAACGTTACTAAGAATAATCAATATAATTAACTTAGTGCAAGGGCATACTTTCATTGTTAATTTTAATATCCGGGCGTATTAAGGTTAACGAACATTATCGTTGCTATCAAAACGGCCTTGCCACGGAAAACTTGCCGCAGCGAATCTTACCGTGGCGGGCCGTAAAATAACAGGTGCTTGATTTTTTTTTTAATGGGGATTTTTTTGTAGGGAAGATTTTTACTAATTTTACCAAATTTACTACAGATACACAGATAGAATACTAACACTAAAAATACATAAAATAATGCGCCTCAATTTTCTGTTGCCTGCTATCAATATGCGTAGTAGCACTGCAATGCCTTTAACAATTTTTCAGGCACTTGTGATGGATAAATGCTAGTCTAGCAGCTAGACCAATGTCTATGAGCTAAACACTGACCCAAATATTAGATTCGATATTAGATTTCGTTCCGTCGTCTACTGTCGCCTAGCCTAGAGTTAAAAGCCAAATAGCCTGATAGTCCACAAATGAATTATTTAGTTTTTGTAGAGCTGTCAATTTTGGCCAAGACTAGTCTCAACATCATCATCCCCTTGCCCTTATCCCATTTATTTGGGATCGGGGCAGTATGTCTTCTTCTTCCATTCAACCCGGTCTTTGACTCTAGACTTCTAGAGTCAAGATAAAAAAAATACAACACGTTTGAACTTCCGTGACTCTTGTAAACTATTTACGATATAATGTGCATTATCGGATTGAGTGCATAAGTGCAATGTATCGGAACGTCATGTGACTTGTAAAAGGAGCGTGTTGTTCAGATAACTGAGGCAGGAGTACTAAACAGCGGTTCTTAAGTTGCAAACAGTTTCAAACAGTAAGAAACACTTTTAAACAGTTTGCAATTTGATCGGAATAATTGTAACTACTTACATACACACGCACACAATCACGCCTTCATCCCAAATGGGGTAGAAAGAGCGTCAACGACTTAATCGAAGATTGTTTTGCCACGTCTGACAAGTATTAAGGGCTAAGTAAATTGCTGTAGAGACAGGTTGTCAGCCCAAAAAGCCCAAATTACAATACACTGAAACCCTCCAAACCCTTAGCTAGTTTTTACAGCATGCCCGGAAGGAAATGCAGCTGGCATATTCTTTGTTTTTCTATCGCCCCCAGGCCAAAGTGGAAGTATAAAACTGCAACTACTGCTTAGAAAACACCCGTGGTGTGATCCTGAACAACTTCCACCAGGAAATTCTTTCAGGAAGTGATAAAAAAGCTTTTCTATACAAATTGTCTGATCGAGTTGGACATTTTGTATGGTAAAGCCAATTTTAATTTTCACTTCCTGAAAGAATTTCTTGATGGAAATTGTTCAGTATCGTTGACTGAGCAACCCGTATCAGTTTGCGGGACGCTGTCCTTTGAGAACACAGCTGCAATCTGTATGATGATGTGATAAGGTCCAGCCTATTATTGGTTTCAGAATTGCGTTTCAGCTGCGTTTGAGTTTATTACGTTTGGTACTCAGGTTTATTAAGCGCAAGATAAATTAGTGAGGGTGGCTGAAAATTTGGAAATAATAATAACTTTTAGAGCTTTGCTCTTGTCGGTGGAGTAATCACCAGTTCATATTACTCCTTCCAATAGGCTGAATCACCTGATTGTCCGAAAAGAAAAAGATTTCGTGCTTCGGAGGGCACGTTAAGCCGTCGGTCCCGGTCGCTGTCTTTGATAGTGGTCGTTACACAAAACCATGTCAGAGGCCTGATAGTTGTGCTACTAGGCGGTTTAAAAACTCTGACACCAGGGTTCATCGGGTTCATAGACTCGATACCCACTCGACAGAAGAAGATTACTCCTTTTTAGGGAAATTTAGTTGCGGTGGTTTCCCCCTTGCCTTCCACACCGCATTTTATGAAGCGAAGCTAGTCCACGTCATATAGTCTGGACACGAGCCCTTCCAGAATCCATTTCCTCGGCTTCCAACCAGTACTGGTGCCACCGCTGCCTGACACCAGGGGAAACCTTAAATAATACTTTACTATACAGTAAACAAATTATTTTAATAGCACCTCGGTCTGTTTTCCGCATCTCGGTATTATTTATCTTTAAATCGTTTAGTGCTTCACAGAGGTAAAGTTTACGAACATGATTTATTTCACGGTATAATAATTCAAATTTTTTACGTAATATAAAGAATCTCTGCACAAAATCATTTTCATCGTAAAAAGTTGCTCTTGTAGGATGACTAATCATGAAAAATATTTCCGTAAGTAAGTTTATTTTTCTTCCATGGAGTGAGAGAAAGACATAGAATGTGCCAGCTGCATTTCCTCCCGGGCATGCTGTAAAATCAGCCAAGGGTTTTTTTTTTTTTTTTTTTATATATATAGGCGAGCATTTGTCCGCCATCTCACCTGGTGGAAAGTGACGATGCGGACTATGTTGAAACATACTCACCTATGTAGTGCCTATTCACTCTCGCCTTGAAAAGGCCCAGGTTATATTGTTCCGGAAACAGATCCGCCGGCAGGGAGTTCCACTCCTTAGCCGTTCGCATTAAGAATGTGGAAGCGAACCGCTTCGTGCGAATTTGTGGTATATCCACGACATAAGGGTGGAACCCCTGTCCACGCCTCGTGCTCCGGAGATGGAAAGGGGAGGGGGGTATAAGGTCATGAAGTGCTAACGCGCACTCCCCGAAATGTATCCTGTAAAATACCGACATGCACGCCACTCTGCGACGGTGCTCAAGGTTCTGTAGTTTTGCCTCAACCAGTGCTGAGTCTCCAATGAGCTTCTTAGCACGTTTCTCGATTGAGTCTAAGGCAGCCAGCTGGTATTTAGCTGAACCGTCCCAAAGGTGGCAGCAGTACTCCATACACGATCGGACTTGAGCTGTGTACAACTGCAATAGCTGTCCCGGTGTGAAGTATCGCCTCACCTTCGAGAGGATACCAAGTTTTTTGGCAGCTGTTGTGGCCAGAGACTCAATGTAACGTCCAAAGTTCAAGTCGGACGTAAGGCTCATACCAAGAAGCTCAAGATGGTCAGAAATCGGTACGGATACATCCCGGAAAGTTGGAGCCAGGTTAAAAGGACTCCGTTTTGTCGAGAATAGACACGCCTGGGTTTTGGATGCGTTGAACTTGACGAGATTGGCATCGCCCCACTCGGATATCACCCTTAGCGATGAGTTCAGACGATCCACCATCGACTCCCGACAAGACTGGATTGTTTCACTGTTGGCCCTTGCACTGGACAGATATCTGTCAACAACCGTGCTGTCATCAGCGTACCCAAAGGTATCGGGTGTAAACATGTCGTTGATATGCAGCAGGAATAAGGTTGCAGACAGGACAGAACCCTGAGGAACTCCGGCATCAATAGCCTGTTGTCCGGAGGAGCAGCCTTCTAAGACCACTTGTATCGATCGTTCGCTCAAGAAGTCCGAAATCCAGTTGCAAAGGCCAGCAGGTAACCCGTAGGCGGGAAGCTTGCCAGTAAGGCTAGCGTGCCAGACCCTGTCAAAGGCCTTGGAGATATCCAGAGACACGGCAAGTGCTTCACCATGTCTCTCGATAGCCTCGCTCCATAAGTGAGTGGCATGCACGAGGAGGTCCCCCGTCGATCGCCCTCGGCGGAAGCCGTATTGGTGATCGTTAAGGAGATCATTATCCTCAAGGTATGCCAGGAGCCGATTATTCAGTACACGCTCCATAATCTTGCAGAGTATAGAGGTTACCGATATGGGTCTATAGTTGACAGGGTCTGCTCGACTACCTTTTTTGGGTACAGGTTGCACATTTGCAAGCTTCCACGATTTGGGAACAACACCAGTCTCAAGTGAGAGGCGGTACAGGCGTGTCAACACCGGAGACAACTCAGGCGCACAGTTACGCAGGACGATTGCAGGGATACCGTCAGGGCCACTTGCTTTATTCACGTCTAGATTTCGCATGGTTTTAAGGACCTCTTTTTGCCGGATGCGTACGGCTGCCATAGAGCAGTCGACACGAGGTAACGGGGGTGGTATTTTACCTGCGGCATCAAGACGCGAACTTTCCGCAAAATAGGAGGCAAAAAGATTGGCTTTCTCCTCCACAGTATGAGCAAGCGACCCATCAGGTCTCTGCAGAGGCGGTAAAGATGGCTGGCAGAAATTTGTTTCCACTGCTTTCGCAAGCGACCAGAATGCTTTACTGCCAGCCGGATAGGAAGCAAGCTTAGCGCCTACTCGGCCTATGTGGGCGAATCGAGCCCTGCGTAATTCCTTTTTGCTTAACTTGGTGGCTTTGTTATAGTTTTTCTTCAGATCGCGAGTATTCGGAGCTTTGCGTGCACGAGCATCAGCCCAAGCATGGAATGCCGACTGTTTCTGCGATTCCGCGCAGTTACAGTCAGCATTAAACCACGGGCGAGCTTTGCTACCGGTAGGAACATCAGAGAACGGTATGAAATACTCCATACCCTGACGTATGACTTCTGTAATAGCATCCGCGCAGCTCGACGATTCGCCTGAAGAAAAACAGTCCTGCCAAGGATACGAAGCAAAGAAGTGGCGCATCTCATCCCATTCTGCTGACCTGTATCGCCACACCCGTCTTTTACCACAAGGGCCCTGATCGGGTGGTGAATACACTGATACAGATTTCACCAGACAGTGATCTGAGGTGCCCAATGGGGCAGAAACAGACACAGAGTATCGGTCTGGATCGGTAGTCAGCAGAAGGTCTAAGCAGTTGGCTGTATGAGACTCAATATCCGGGACCCTTGTTGCACAGCTGACAAGCTGGGAGAGATTTAGCGACAATGCAAATTTGCGCGCCTCTCGCCCAGCATGATCGGTCACTAGGTATGGGAACAACCACTCTTTATGATGAGCGTTGAAATCCCCCAGGATGACTAGCTGCGCTGCCGGGTATCTCTGGAGAGCTTCATCAGCACCTTCACTGAGGTGTTCAAACAGTTTGGTTGTCTCCGTGTCTCCACTATGCGAGCGATAGACGCAAGCATACACATTTTGAGCTACACCAGTATCGACCAGTACCCACAATACGGATAAACTTGGTGCCTCAAGGTTCTTGAGACGCTTGATGCAAATGTCATCGCGAGCGTACACACAGACTCCGGCACGAGGTAGAAACCTGTGTTCTAGTGTGTAGCCGGGATAGCTGAGGTACGCCGCGTCAGCCGGACAATTGATCTGCGTCTCAGTGAGGAACAGCAGATGCGGTTTTTCAGTCTCAAGATGGTGATGGACGGGGTTGAGATTTTCAGTATATTGTAAATTAAGCGATGGGCTGACAACCTGTCACTACTGCAATATACCTACAAATCTATCTTAAATAACCCTCAAAACTTTGTCAGGCGTGGCGGAACAACATTTTTTTATTCACGCTCTGTCTACCCTATTAGGGATAATGTATGATTAAGATATTTTTTTACCAAAAAACGAGTACTCCTATCGTGCGAATTAGAAAACCTTACTTTTTTTAAGTAGAGTATGAAAATAAATAGGACATCAATAATTCTGCCATCCTGATCATTTAGTACTATATATTCTGTGATACTGAGTAAGGACTGCAGTTAACCAAATTGTGGTCACTCTGTATTAAGTTTTGTAAGTAAGGTGGCCGTTTACTCCCAAGCAATATGTATACTTGATTGCCACTTTGTTCTAAAACTAGAAATTACATACATACATAAAATCACGCCTTTATCCCTTACGGGGTAGGTAGAGCGATAAACGCCTCGTAAAAGGCGCTTTCGCCGCGTCTGACAAAAATTGAGGGCAATTTTAGATTGTAATGTGTATTGCTAATGTGTAGTGACAGGTTGTCAGCGCATCGCCTAAATTACAATACACTGTAACCCTCGAGTCCCTTTTGCAGCCTTCTACAGCATGCCCGGGAGGAAGGGCAGCTGGAACATTCTATGTTTTTCTATCTCTCCCAGTCCAGCATGGAAGAAATTACAGATTGTTTATAAAACCTAACCAACAGTTGTCCGTCCATCCGAGACGAGAATTACATTATCGCCGCCAAGACCTATCCAGTACACACCTAACTAGTCATTTAACCGCACGAAGTGAATAAAACTATAAAAGAAATAATTAGATTTCTTACAAAAAACAAAACTGAGTTAAAAACTAAGTCAAAAGTTTGGTAATTAAAAAAGAAGTGATTTACCAGAAATATGACTGAACGAACGTGGAACTAATCTGAAAACGACTGAACTAAAGTACTTAATTTAATCGTACGGAGTAGATAAATCTTACGACCGTGTAATTAGTTTTCTAATTATGAAATGTTTCAGTAAAATTGTGACTATAATTTGATAAAAACATATGCCAAGATAAACATTAAGACTGATAAAAACAAAAATACAGTGATATAACATTACAATAATTACAAGTTAACTAAATATTCATATTAAAACCACCAGTGCATTAATTTCTTCACAAGTGAAATTCTTTAAATAGTAGACCAATTATTTGCAATTATTTTGAAAGTATGATACAAGGCTGGTGTGATGTTGTAACTGCCTCAAATCTGCGACTATAGACCAGTTTCTTTACTGCAGTTGAGTTTGTAACAACAAATCAATTCAAGTGTATAACCTAAGTGTTCTTTGCATAAAATTGTGATAAGCAAAAATTACATGTGAAGTGCATCTTACTAATGTTGTTTCCTTAAAATAGTGATACTCAAATAATGGTGTTATCTGTTAAAGCTGTTTAAGGAGTAGACGTATGTGAATATTAGATGACAGATAACTAAAGGACTTTTCCCACAGAAGGAAAAACGGACATTAAATACAACGGCAAAATAGTAACTCCAAAAATATTTTAAAAAAACCACTATAAATAAGGCTAGCACAGAGCAACTAATCTTAAATAATTTTAGAAGTGATTTGGCGATCTTAAGGCTACACATAACATGACGTGAAGCTAAAGGGAATATAACTATAAAAGAAAGCTAATAATTACCTTTTAACATGCGTATGCGCAAGACATATCTCGTGTACGAGAGTGACTTCAGGGATCTGGAAAATGTGCCGCTCCTGCAGGATAATGCTAGTGATGAATGGCAAGTCAGATTTCAGTTTTAGGGATTAAAAAATATAAAAATAAGTAGATTCTAAACATCGCCCTACATTGCAACAGTTGCAAAAAGTTATAGAATAGAACACAATAGTAAATATGTAGTTCTGTTAAGTATTAACGATAATGAACAAAAGAAGAGGAAGAATTAGATAGGATAAAAATATCTCTAAATATATTTCGAAACACTTTATAACTTAAAACCAAACTTAACCTAAATTAATCTATTCAAAGAACCCCTTGATCCGGGTGCAAATACTATCACAGAATGCAGGCCTACCTCGTAAGGGATACAAGCGTGACTTCTATACCTTGCAAGAACAAGAACAACAAGTTCAATAGTGTTAAATGCTTTCCTTTTGTCTGCAGGTCCTCGATCCAGGCGTCTCCAAGCCAGCAGTTTAACGTGGTGAGGCGGGTCTACCAGAGGGACACCCTCAACAAAGACGCAGATTATCACGAACCAGACAGACCTTGTGAGTTTGTAAAGGTTTCAGTAGTTATTCTTCTTCTGCTATCGTCACGAATCTTTCACATTTATTCTGCATTTACACGGCAACAGCAACAATCAATCCTGAGATTTTGGTCAATGTCATTAAGATTAACCATTTGTGCGGACTTGGTTTAAGTGTATTTAGTTTTTTATTAACAATAGGCAAAACATTTTGCCTGATGGAAAGTGGTTATGCAGACGATGATGGAGCATGTTTGCCTAGATAATGCCTATTCACCAAAAGACCCAGGTTATAAAGTTCCGGCAATAGATCCGCAAGTAGGGAGTTCCACTCCTTAGAAGTTTGCATTAAAAATGTTAAAGCGAAGCGCTTTGTGCGAATGAATATCCAAAAGTCCGCGTGATACATCGAGGGGTGGCTGATAAGTAATCTACCTAACTATGAAAGAAAAGACTTTGATGGCTAGTTTATTTTTTATTTTTCTATATAGTCTCCTGCAAGTGAAATACACTTATGACATTTGCAAATAAGTGACATCATGCCGTTATAATAGTAATTTTTATTTTGCTCTTCAAAATGGTCAGTCACAGCCTCTTTCATTTCTTCGTCCGTCGAAAATCTGCGCCCCTCAATTTTTTCTTTAAATCTTTGAATAAGAAATAGTCACAGGGAGCCAGATCTGGACTATAACATGGATGGTTAATTTCTGTGAAGCCGTTTTTGCTCAGGGCTGACCTCGCCGTTAAGGCTGTGTGTACAGGAGCATTGTCTTGTAAAATCAGAACACCTTTGCTGAGTTTGCCTCTCCGCTTTTCTTTGATTTGTTCACGAAGCTGGTCAAGCAAGTTTGCATAATATTCAGCATTCATTGTTGTATTTTTAGGCAAATAATCTATCATCAAAATCCCTTCGACATCCCAAAATACGGTGGCCATTAGTTTTCCAGCCGACGGCCGAACCTTGAACTTCCTTGGCGGCTTTTCTCCTTTAAATTTCCATTACATTGACTCTTGTTTGCTTTCCGGATCCCACTGGTGAATCCAAGTTTCATCACAGGTCACAATTCGAGAGATAGAGAGATCTCTTCTTCTTTACCTTTGACCAGGTCTAGAAATGCCTGACAACATTTTACTCGCCTTTGTTTGTCAAAGGAGGTCAACATTCTAGGGACCCAACGCGCGCTCACCTTGGACATGCATAAATGTTCGTGAATAATTTCATGAACTCGTTCCTTGCTAATGCCCACATCTCTGGCTATCTCCCACTGCTTGATTCGCCGATCTGCAAGAATCAGGTTCTTCACCTTTTCAACATTATCTGCGGCAACAGCAGAAATTGGCCTTCCACTACGTGTGTCGTCTTCCAGGCTCTCACGGCCATGTTTAAATTGCTTCGACCAAAGTTTATGACGAATTCAGAAGGACTTGAATCACCAAACACCTTTAACATGCGCTCTCTGATCTGCGTAGGCGTATTTCCTTCTTTACTTAGGAATTTAATCACTGCTCGATGCTCAAATTTCATCATTTTGCAATTTTCTTTCGACATGGTGAAATCAAAGCCGCGCCAAAAAAACAAAAGCAAGCGAAAAAAAATAAGCGTCATAATTTTGAAAAAGGAATAAATATAGAATATGATTTTGCAATGGCCAGTTCGATTTTCAAAACTTTCTTTAACAAAGTAGATTTTATATCAGCCGCCCCTCGTACGTATATATTTACAGCGCACTCTCTATAAATTGTTGGGATGTTCAGAGAGAAATCAGGCGGCGATGTGAGTTCCTAACCAAACTAAGTAGAAACAACAACTCAAATCACTCTTCGGGACCTCCAGATCGAATAGCCATAGCCCAGGCTTCTATATGTACTCCGTTTTTATAACGTTTCATTATGGATACCAACTTATTTTGCAGCCAATGACCTGTTTATTCTTTACAACTTTAAAGAAATTCAACCACTAAACATGTTTGTAACAAGGTTTATAGTCAGCGGTTCCGAAATTTGAACCTCTGCTAAGTTGCAAAGAAAAATCAGTTTATGGGCCAAAAAACACGTTGGTAACGTTAAATATATGAACTATAGACACACAGAGGATTCTTGCTATAGCTACGTATTCTTTTTATCTCCAGTGGGCTACCACTGCAAGAAAGTAGTCCGGACATGTGGCTACATCGACTGCCTGCGCAACTCCCTGCCCATCATCAAATGGCTGCCGAAATACGACCTGAAGAAGTACCTGGTCGGGGACTTGGTCGCTGGGGCTACTACTGCCGTCATGCACATACCACAAGGTAAGAACTTTTATGGACGCTCTTATTTAAAAAAAATAGGGATCAGTAACAGGGTAGTTCTCCTTGACGGAATATATTATCACTATTACATAGTAACTGTTTTCTTTTTTACAGATATAATTGACCCACATCCAAAAAGCTATATATTATTTACATTTAAAAGCTTGTGGCTGTAAAATTATTCTAATGTAATGTTTCATCGCGGAACATACTCGTGTCATTTCCGTCAATCAGGAGAACTACCCAACTTGTCTATTGAGGACCCCAAGAAAATGTAGCCAGGAGATCTGACTCTTCTTCGTTATAATTCGATTTTGACTAAAAATGCGTCTTACATTATCCCTAGTGGTAAACCTAATATAAGTAATAGCGTCTACGTACCCTAAGGAAATATTGTACCAAAATATTGTATTGTAGTAAAGCTAGCTCTTAGAGCCCGATGGTGTAGTGGATAGGGCCGCTGCCTCCTGAGCGGGAGGTCGTGGTTCGAATCCCATCACGTACCAATGTCTTTTAGGTTTCCGAATTTTTTATGTACGTTTATTCGGCGCTTTTTCCGTACTTCGGAAGACACATTAAGCCGTTGGTCCCGGTTAATATCGTTTAACATCGTAGATATTAGTCGTTAAGCCATGTGCGAATGCTAAGCATTGGCGGCTTGAAAACTCTAACCTAACTAGGATTGGGTCTGGTTTACCTTCTGGGTTGCGGAGGTCAGATGGCAGTCGATCTGTGTAAAAACCAGTACCCTCCTTCAATCACCTATATTAGGTAGCCGCCCCGTTAGATACGGGATAAGGTTAGGGAGATGATGTAGTAAAACTGACTCAATGGTCCACGATGTAGTCGGTTTCAGATGTAGCACAATAAACTTTAGTTTTATACCCAATCACAACTGTGTTATCTTCTACAAATTTATTCGCAAACGATAAATTAATTTCTCCAAATTACCTTTATCATAATAGTATCTACTATTATTCGGAATGAGACCTATTTATCTACTTACTAATTAATTGGGAGTAAGGAACTTACTATTACTGTACTTAATTGTAACTACTGTTGTTTTAAAAAAATCTAGGATTTTTATGCAAATGGTCCTAACTGTTTTACTTCAAAGTGTTAATGTTTCTTCTTCGTGCATTTGTCAAGCCTACGAATGTATCATCAATCAGGATTTTCTGTTTCCAGGTATGGCTTACGCCCTCCTAGCAGAAGTGCCCCCGATCGTGGGTCTCTACATGGCGTTCTTCCCGATCATGTTGTACGTGTTGTTGGGGACTTCGCCCCACATCTCCATCGGCACCTTCGCCGTCGCCTGCCTTATGGCCGGGAAGGTATGAACAGGTATCCTCGATGTTGCTTTTGTGTTCTTCCATCATTCAGTAATTCTCAAAAATATCAGACTTCATCTTAATTGGGATAAATCTGCAAATATCTCCTTTGGCACCTTAGCCGTCACCTGCCTCGTGGCCGGGAAGGTATGAAGAGGTATCCTCTATGTTGCCTTGTGTTCTTCCATCATTCAGTAATTCTCAAAAATAACAGATTTCATCTTAATTGGGATAAATCTGCAAATATCTCCTTTGGCACCTTCGCCGTCGCCTGCCTCTTGACCGGGAAGGTATGAACAGGTATCCTCGATATTGCTTTGTGTTGTTCTTTCATATTTAGTCATTCATTTCTTTTTTAAAATATCAGAATTCATCTTACTTAAAAATAACTTTTGATCATCTGTCTTCTTTTTCTTACTGCCTGTGTCTTATGCGCTTTGCTTTTCCACTGGTGTTAATTGTAATCTCTATTGGGATAACATAATATATACCTATACAACCCGCTTATTCTCTAGGAGTCCGTATGGTTGTTGGCACTGTATTATACTACTAGTAATCCAACTTCAATCTAAAAAAAAATAGCCTCCTCATTATTTTGCAATCTTAACTATAACACATGTTTTTACAGATCGTCACACAATACTCCTCACCAGTAGTTTTCCTAAACGGCACAAAACAGTTTGAAGTAGAACCATGTAAGTATCCATGAATAAAGAGTTTCCTTTTACAAGTATTGATTCTTCGCAACATGTTTAGAATCTGTTGCTTACATCAAGAATGATGCGAGAAATCTCATTAACATTTCATGTCTTTGAAAATTATAATATAACTGACTCCAGCCAAATTTTAAATTTTACATGATTTTATATCAATCATTATTGATCAACAAAATATTTCTCTTACAGTGGATGGAGTGATACAGTACACACCCATAGAAGTATTGAGTGTAGTATGTCTAACAGTCGGATTTATACAAGTAAGTATTAAGTTCAAATTTGTATACATCAGCAACATCACGCTGATTTGGATCGCTTGACTTGCCAAAGATGGGTCTGCTCTCATTAAATCTAGTCTTGGTTAATTGTTGAGATAACTTTGGAAGGGTGGTGGCAAGCAGTAATGTGATTTTTCCTCGTATTTCTGTGATTTCCTAAAAAAAACTTCCCTCCACATCACGTCCCAAACCAACCACATTAAATGATTCTTACAAAATTTAACCTAACATAGATTATTCCTCTTTAGACAGTGATGTGGGTGCTCCGGCTAGGTGCTGTGTCTACCCTACTCTCGGAGCCTCTGGTATCTGGGTTCACCACGGCAGCCTCCTTCCATGTCCTGGCGTCACAGCTGAAAGACCTCTTCGGAATCAAACTGCCCAAACTGCCTAGCAACTATAAAGTTATTTATGTAAGTGTCTACCTATCTAAGTTTCTCGTTGTGAAATAGATCAATATTCGTAACCATTTATAAAAACATTAAAAAATAAACTTTACTCATAGATATACTGTTTGCTGTTTTTATGGTTTATTTTTTTTTACGTAAAAAATATTTGTACATTGAGTATTTTTTTTTTCAGACTGTGATAGAAATATGCAAAAGAATGCCGACGCTCAACGTCGCGGCATTAGTTATATCGTGTATAACATGCTTCATTATAGCATTTAACAATGAATTTCTTAAGGTATGTCGAGTTATATAGAAAATATTTACATACAAATTTTAGTAAGGCCTTTGATACTGTAACCTATAAGTTAAAATTGTATAGATTAGACGTATAAATTCCAAACTTAAATTGCACTAAATCTATGAACCAATAAAGATACTATACCAAGGAAATTTAATAACACACGCAACTCTGTTCAATTATACTTTATTCTACTTAGTGTTCTGGAAGGCAGCGTGCTCGGTCTAACTCTTTTCCTGAATTAATTTTATAAGTATAGGTAATATAAATGACTATAGGTAATAAAATTATATTATCGTTTCAGCCAAGAGTAGCCAAAAAAACAAAACTACCAGTTCCTATAGAGCTCATAGCGATAGTGACGGGAACACTCGTCTCAAAGCTTGCGGACCTTCACGGTCTGTATGGCATCAGTCAAGTCGGACATATTCCTACTGGGTGAGACCAAAATCTATTTAAATGTTTATATCACCTCATTTAAACTAAAATTACAAGAATTGCTGTCTCTCCTAAGCCGTGATTCCTGCTCTCAAAGATTACACGAACCATACCCCCGCGGGGCAGAGAGGGGAAGGGTTTCACAAACATTTCCCTTTCCCTCTCTGTCTCGCGGGGATATGTTTTAGATGAACCATCCCGTTAGTAGAACTACTTTATTAAAATGAAAATTAAAAATGTAGCTTTAATATGTATGAATTTACTAGAATTTTAAAAGGTCCCACATTGTGCAATACTGACGCTATTATATACCACGGGTGTTGAACACTTTAATTCAGCTTACTACTAGGAGAACTGTATTCTTGTTTTCGTAAAGATAGCTCAACTAATACAAATTTCTCATCTTTTTCAGATTACCAGAACCCAAAGTGCCTCCAATAGAATTGATGCCAAATATAGTTCTAGATTGTGTTACTATAACCATGGTGACGTATACAATTTCCATGTCTATGGCACTCATCTTTGCTGCTAAGGACAAATATGAAGTAGATGCTAACCAGGAGCTTGTGGCTTTGGTAAGTATTTCCTTTTTCTTATTTCATACATTTGATCTCCAAGGTTTTAATGCAATTTACGCAGTAAATACAGTAATCTAAAAACACAGGACAACAGTCACTTTAAACGTAGTATTGGTTGACTTTGGAAAGGCTTTCGATCGGGTTCCAAGAGCCGTAATGTGACAAAACTTTAGAACAAATACCCAAGAGCCTTTTATAAATATTATCATGGACAAGTACAAGACAAGTAAGTTCAGTAATTTCCAAACATAATTATTCACCAATGCAGAACTGTCTGAAGACTTTGAAGTGAATATGGGCGTCCACCAAGGCATTGCGCTGAGTCCACTACTGTTTAACATTGCCATGAACTACCTGACAGCGAAAATACACATTATCTCTAACCTACTTTAGGCCGATGATATTGGACGTGTGTAATCGAACCAGGATCTCCAGAACCCCAATATGTGTCTTGTATTACGAGTAGCTACATTATTGCATTTCTCTTTTCAGGGTGCTAGTAATATATTTGGAGCCTTCTTCGGATGCGCACCAATCTGTGCCAGTCTTTCGCGGTCCTATATCCAGTATCAGGTAATAAAAAAATCCATTTTCTTTAAAAAAAAATAACAAAATACAGAAATATTTAGTTGATAGGTAGGTTTAGTACTAAAAGACTCGATCAGTGTACACCATGAAAAGTTAAAGTTTTATTTATTATCGTTTTCGCCAATGTCCCATTGGAAAAAATCTTCAGTTTTGTGTGTGCATTATGTGTCCAAGTTTTGATGACGCAGCATATTATCTACTACACACACGTTGTATATTAATCTATATTTTTAATCTATATTTCTTCCATGCTGGACTGGGAGCGAGAGAAAAACATAGAATGTGCCAGCTGCATTTCTTCCCGGGCATGCTATAAAAACCAGCTAAGAGTTGCGAGGGTTTCAGTATAGTGCAATTTAGGCGATGGGCTGACAACCTGTCACAACAGCAGTATACCAACAAATCTATCTTAAACAATCCTCAAAACTTTGTCAGACGTGGTGAAACGACCTTTTTTTAAGACATTTACGCTCTGCCTACCCCATTAGGGATATGTATGTATATTTTTATCTTTTCAGGCCGGTGCAAAAACAGCTTTTACATTGGTAGTAAGCGCCTGTCTCGTTCTATGCGTGTTGCTGTGGATAGGCCCGTTCTTCGAGATGCTACCCCGCAGCGTTTTAGCATCCATCATTGTGGTGTCACTTAAGGGCATGTTCTGGCAAGTCGGCGACTTGAGGAAGTGAGTTTTAAACATCTTTTGATTAACTATTTATAATTTACACATGTGTTCACATGATACTTATACCAGTTGTAAGGGGCAGCCTCCCGCAAACTGATAGGGGTTGCTCAGTTAACGCCACTGAACAACTATCAGCAGGTTTTCTTTTATCAAGAAGTGAAAAATAAAAAGGCTTTTCCATACAAATTGTCTGATCGAGGTGAACATTTTGTATGGAAAAGCCATTTTTTTTTCACTTCCTGATAAAAAAATCCTGCTGTTGTTCAGTGTCGTTGACTGAGCAACCCCTATCAGTTTGCGGGACGCTGTCCCTTACATCTGGTATGAAATAAAATGTGTATAAATATATTCCTTATTCGTAGATAAAAATACACATACTTAGTAACGTATTTATTCTCTACGCGGTAGGCAGGGTTAGCTAGTATAAGGTAGTTTCAGAAAGAAATGTGTATTATAATATCACTATGAGCAATATAATAGTCCTCCAACCGATTTTCGGTGATGGCGGCCAATGTTCCAGAGATGGGCCAACTGCGCAGGACTAGTTTTTAAAGCCCAAGTGTTTGCGCTACACATAGGTGCACTCTCTATTCCTTCAATCTCTTCTGATGGCACAGATTGCCTGACACGACCAGAGAGAAATCAGGCGCAGGACCAACTATTTACAAGCCCATCCGACGGCATGGATCATCTTACTTTTCGGACAATCAGGTGATCAGCCTGCAATGTCCTAACCAAACTAGAAACAACGACACAAAATCATTGTACATCGCCGAGAATTGAACCCAGGACCACCGGATTGAGAGCCTATAGCTCAGACCGCTAGCCCACGGAGGCAGTTATGAGCAATATACAAATATATACGGGGTGTAAGGGACAGCATCCCGCAAACTGATAGAGGTTGCTCAGTTAACGACACTTAACAACTTCCACCAGGAATTATTCTCAAGATCAGACAAGTATGGACAAGTCAATCTTATTTTTCACTTCTTGAAAAAAAACCTGTTGATACTTGTTCAGTGTCTTTGACTGAGCACCCTCTCTATACTGATGTCTACATTAGATGTGACATACAAAACAGAATTTTCCAGCTGCTAACGTATTTTGTATTTGTTTCCAGGTTCTGGAAACTGAGCAAGTTAGACGCTCTAGTCTGGATGGTCACATTCTTTGTCACTATGTTTGTTAACATCGATATTGGGTAAGTTAACTACATAACGGGTGTAAGGGACAGCGTACCGCAAACTGATGTGGGTCGCGCAGTCAACGAAATTGAAGTACTTTCACTAGGAGACTCCTTCAGGAAATGAAAAAGTTTTTTAAAGGAGCAAGTTCAGAGGCACTTCATTGAACTTCCTTAATAGACTATACCTTTCTTTTTAGTTGTGTATCTGTCATTCTTTTTCATATTAATCTGAATGATTTATTAATTTCCTTTCGTCCATAATGTATGTATTACATTTACTATATGGTATATAGTAGTTTATTATCTATTATAATAATTTATGTAATTTTTGTACATTATATATGTATTTTATGTAGTCTTGTCTATTTTAATTAGTTTTTAGTGAGATGCACAATCCCGAATTTTCTACATTTGATTTCCTGTATCCAACATTGCCTGGTAGAAATTGCTACCATAGCAATAAGGCCGCCTACATTGTACTTTAGTTTTTATTGAATTACTCGTAGTTCTCATTTCCTGTTGTTTTGTTTATGTGCAATAAAGAATATATCCATCTATTTACTTCCATGCTGGACATGAAGCGAGAGAAAAACATAGAATATGCCAGCTGCATATCCACCCGGGCATGCTGTGAAAACCAGCTAAGGGATCCGAGGGCAGTATATTGCAATTGAGGCGATAGGCTGACATCCTGTCACTATAGCAAAATATACCTATATCTTAAATAACCCTTAAACTGTCAGACATGGCGGAACGACCTTCATTTACGTCGTTTACGCTCTGCCTACCCCATTAGGGATGAAGGCGTGATAATATGTATGTATGTATCTACTTTCCCTTACAAAATGACCACCTCGATCGGTTCATAAGGTATTGTATTGGAAAGATATTATTTTTACTATTTTCCAATTTTCCTGGTGTGATTTGTTTTGTTTCGTTGTCTGAGCAACCCTTATCAGTTAATGGTAAGCTGTTCCGTATATCCGGTATCTTATTCTCACTTATGAAAACTAGATGTTATTACATACATACATATAATCACGCCTTTATCCCTAATGGGGTAGGCAGAGCGAAAACGACCTAACAAAGGTCGTTCCGCCACGTCTGACTAAGTTTTGAGGGTTAATTAAGATAGATTTGTAGATATATGTGACAGGTTGTCAGCCCACCGCCTAAATTGCAATATACTGAATTCCTCGGATCCCTCAGCTGGTTTTTACATCTTGCTCAGGAGGAAATACAACTGGCACATTCTATATTTTTCTCTCGCTCCCAGTCCAGCATGGTAGATGTTATAATTTTTCCTTCCATGCTGGACTGGGCGAGATAGAAAAACATAGAATGTTCCAGCTGCCCTTCCTCCCGAGCATGCTGTAGAAGTGGGCAAAATGGACTCGAGGGTTACAGTGTATTGTAATTTAGGCGATGGGCTGACAACCTGTCACTATAGCAATACAAATTACAATCTAAAATTGCCCTCCATTTTTGTCAGACGTGGCGGAAGCGCTTTTTAGGAGGCGTTTAACGTTCAGCCTACCCCGTAAGGGATAAATCGTGATTTTATGTATGTATGTATGTATTTTAGAGCCCGATGGTGTAGTAAATAGCCCGATGATGTAGTGGATAGGGCCGCTGCCTTCTGAGCGGGAGGTCGTGGTTCGAACCCCACCACGTACCAATGTGTTTTTCGGTTTTCGAATTTCATATGTACGTTTATTCCGTGCTTTTTCCGTGCTTCGTAAGGCACGTTTAGCCGTTAGTCCCGGTTAATGTCGTTTAATACCGTAGATATTAGTCGTTAAGCCGTATCAAAGGCCAGTGCTAAGCATTGGCGGCTTGAAACCTCTGACCTAATCTAGGATTGGGTCTGGTTTCCCTTCTGGGTTGCGGAGGTCAGATGGCAGTCGCTCTGTGTAAAAACCAGTACCCTCGTTAAATCCCCTAGATAAGGAAGCCAAGATAAGGTGAGATTATGTATGTTTTAAAAAAAAACTCTTTTTCCCCGACAGTCTGGGATGTGGTATCCTGGCCAGCTTGGGCGCGCTCTTCTGCCGCTCTCAGAAGCCCTACACGTGTCTGCTGGGAAGAGTCCTCAACACCGACCTGTACTTAGACATCAAGCGGTATAGAGGGGTAAGTAATATTAAGATCCCCTATAACAGTCTCCGTGGTCTAGTGGTCAGAGCCATGGGCTCGCGATTCGAAGGTCCTAGGTTCAATTCCCAGGTGGGGAACACAAAGTTGATATTTGTCAATTTATCACTTTGTGAGATTTTTCAAAGTTTGGTTAGGACAATACAGGCTAAGCACCTGATTGTCCAAAAGTGGAATGATCTATGATGTCATGTACCAGTCGGTCCTGCGCATGAGTTCTGATCGTAATAGTTTTGTTGCTCAAACTAAAATCTAAGTCTTGCGCAGGCTTTCAACAATCACAGAAGTGAAGAATTCGGTAATTTATTTTTATGCGTTTTACATATTAGGTGTGGTAGAGCAGAAAATAAATAATACAAAATATTGTTTTTTGATAAATTGTATTAAAATGAGTATATAATTTGGTACAACAATATTCAAATACCCATTTAGAGCTTCGACCATCCAAGTATAATATTCCAAATGCAGATAAATAATTATGAAGTAGACTGATCAACCCCTACGTCATGCCAGCAGCATTCACAAAACTCCTCAGGGATCGAGCCTGGTGGAAAATCAGTTTGAAAATCTATTGTGTACAGTAATCCTTGCAAAGCGTACATAAATATGATGTACACTATCGAAAATACTATGTATTGGGTGCGGCCAATCACGCTTGGTCTGTAGTCGTTTGCATAAGGATAGGTCTTGTCGGCGAAAAGAGGCATCTTTGTTATTTTGGTTCAAAAACTGACCTGGAAAGAAAATATTCTTTTAGAATCATTATGAATATGAAAATATACATACATACATACATACATACAATCACGCCTTTCAAATATGAACAGTGGAAATATGAGTCAAACAAATAAGTTTCATCAAAATCGGTTAAAAACGTCCGGAATTCAATTTCCTACCTATCTCCTAAGTCATGAGGCGTGATTATTTGTGTCGTAACTATGATTTTAAATAATGCGCAGTCGAATAAAAAAGTTCCATAAAAATCGGTTAAAAACAGACAAATTTCAATTTCCTGCCTACTCCCTAAGTTCGCGTGATTTTAGGTATCCTAAGTTGCAACCCGGGTAACACACAGTTGAATAAAAAAAGTCCCATCGAAATCGGTTCAGTAGTTTTGGCGTGATGTGGTAACATACAGACGGACAGACAGGCAGACAGACAGACAAAAATATAAAAAAATCGTTTTGATCTTTACATCATTAATAATGCCTGCTGCAATTATTTTTTTGTAAAAATATTTAATGTACAGACACGACCCTTCTAGAGATTTATTATATGTATAGATCTGAGTTGGAAATACTATAGTGGAAACATAAAGAATGGAAATATGAGCATCCAGTAGAAATATGAATATAAACATTTGTTGTGTAAGTGATCATGTTGTAAACATCATAATAAGAATCCACTCGCTAAGAAGAAGATGAAGCATGTGACCAACACTGTTAATCCAAAACTATAACCGCATTTTTATTTATGACCAATTATAATTATTAATGAATAGAACTATATAAATCGCGTGACTTACAAGATATTCAGGCAGAAAGATCCTTCATTCATACAACAGCGACTTCTTCAAATTACGCCTTTGTAAGGACGTGTAATTTAGTTGCTGCGATTTCTAAATTATTTATTTTCTTTTTCTAATTTCTCTTAATTTCAATGTAAAGCATCCATTTTCTCTCGTGGGGTTCTAATTCCTCGCCTGGGTCTTTTCGTAAAGGACATAGAGAGCGCGTTTTTCCAGGGATTTGAGGATCAAAGCCCAAATCCTAAAATTGTGAAGCTCATGTGGGATTTGAAACATGTTTTTATTAGGAATCTACCATAAATTCCCAACAAAAACGTTGTACTTATAAATCTAAAAAGAAATCCTCCCAATACGCCCAAAATAATTTATCAAATTTCAATCTGACTGAAACTTGACAAAGGCTGCCAGAGGTGACAAATTTGAAGAAAAATATCTGATTGAAAACTGAGAGAAGATAAACCAAGAAGGTTAGCTCAGTCGAAAAAAATTCACAAAGAATTTGTTTTGTTTTTTTAATATTGCTCGTCCCTTACACCCTGTATAGATCCTGGGTAGAGCGATCCACAGGAACGATACATACATACAATCACGCCTTTATCCTTAATGGGGTAGACAGAGCGTAAACGGCCTAAACAAAGGTCGATCCGCCACGTCTGACAAATATTTGAGGGTTACTTAAGATAAGATGTTTAGTTATATTGCTGTAGTGACAGGTTGTCAGCCAATCGCCTAAATTGCAATTGAAACCCTCGAATCCCTTAGCTGGTTTTTACTGCATGCCCGGGAGGAAATGCAGCTGGCACATTCCATGTTTTTCTTTCGGTCCCAGTCCAGCATGGAAGAACAGAAGCACAGGAACGATTAATACTTAAAACTGGGTTTGTGCTGATAATTATCAAACAACTGTCCCCAAACTTAACCACTGTTTTAAGTTACCCAAAATTTATGAGTAATGGACGATATTCTACGACTCTATTCAATTATAGAAGTACCTAGACCTTAAATTTTTCATTCTTCTTTCACCCAAAGGTTGCCTGGACGAAATAGCTACCTTAGCAATAAGGCCGCCTATGTTGTACTTGTCTTTTGTTGCTATCTGTTGTGTTGTATGATTTGTATTCTTACGTGCAATAAAGTATTTTTACGTTATGTTAAATTCTCGGGGAAATAAAATAATTATCCAATGAAAATCCCTATAAAAACTGTCAAATACGATGTCCTAACTCTTCTCCTCTTCTCCAGGCTGAAGAAATCCCCGGAGTGAAGATCTTCCACTACTGCGGGGGCCTCAACTTCGCCACCAAGAATCTGTTCAGATCCACCATCTTCCGGAAGATTGGGTACATGAAGCCGGTCTCCCAGGCCACTTCCACCCTCGATGAGGACCACACGCTTACTAGTGACAGCTACGAGTGGGACCCCACTATTGGGCAAAAGGTAAGGTTTCCACAAACAAACAAACTTTTAGTACCGAATTCGAAAGAGTTTTAATAACGAAATCACTGTTTTCGAAATTCTTTATTCTATTATATTCCATTCCGATTAATTCCATATTATTCTATTTTATTTCATTCTATTCTATTATATTACATTCTACTCCATTCCATTCCATTGGTAGGGTTATCATATTTGTGTTGGGAGACTAAGGCTCGTATTTATATAGCGGTCTCAAGATTGAGAGCAATATTAAGTATGGATTTGACAGGTCATATTGTACTGAAATGTCATTTCTGATACGAACTCAAACTAGCTGTCAATCTCAAGTGCTGTTTACCAATACGGGCCTAAATCTTGGCGATTGTGACAGGTTCAAAATTGCCTCGCAACCAGTAACAGTAACTCAATTGAACTTATAATAGTTATGACGTCACACATCTCAATGAGTCTATTAGTTTTGACAGGTGGATCAGAACACTCGGTGGCTCAATTGTTAGAGCGTCGACACGGCACGAAGATAATGGGTTCAACACCCAACTGAGTGAAACTAGCCTATTCGTTTTCCGGGCTAATTTATTTTTCTTCCGTAGGTGCGGTGCGTGATAATAGACGCGACAGCATTATCCTATGTGGATGCCCCAGGGGTCAAGATGCTGCAAGCGGTCCAGAAGGAACTTGTGGCTAGTAATATTACCGTGCTGATGGCTGGAGCTAATGGTAAGAAAACTTGCATATGTAAGACTAATTTTAACGCGGTGGGGGACGATTCTACTAGTACAGTTTGAGACAGTTAATTTGACTTAAAATGACACAATCCGCGCATTGGAAATTCAACTTTAAGAGTGATTTTTTAAGATTGCCCATCATTGTACGTAGTATAATGTTACGTCATGGTTCAACTCATGAAACTGAAAACCTTTTTCGACCATTCAATAAAAAAAACTATCCAATATACTATCAAATAAATTATGTCGGTTGTTGGAGTCTTTTTTTTATTCTCATATTTCGTTGTATGGGCTAAAATTGGAGAAAGCTGTTGTCTGTTTTTTTTATTATCACATAGGTACAGAAACCCTTCTTTCACTACAAAATTTCTATTAATTTGAAGTGGTTTTTCTGGCTAATATCTTCTAACTACCAATTCCTATACCTCAGGTCCAGCCCTAGAAATGATCGACCGCTGCAACAGCCTAGAAAAAGACCAGTTAGACATGGATGTTTTCCCCACGGTACATGATGCGGTTGTCTACTGGAAGATTCTAGAAGCCAAGATGGCGGAGAAGAGGGAGAAGAACGATCAAAATGACAACATCGGCATCAAACTAGAGACGTAAGGTTCTTGAAATGAATCGTTGTGCCTTAAAATCAGACATAGGACTCAAAAAATTTAAATAATTCTGTCACTTTCAGAATTAGTATTTTTTTTATAATCGTATCATTAATTTCCTATGATTATACGCTGTTTACGAAAAATTATGGCGATTTTAGCGAATTGCAACCACCATTATGTAACTGCCTTTTAAAATTGACGGAAAACTTGTAAACGTCAAAAACGGGAAAAAATTCAAATCAAATATCTCCTTTCTAGTTTAAATTTTACGATTCTGAAAGTGACAGTTGAATATTTTAAAGTGGTTTTGAGAATTGAGATCAGAGTAATTCCGAACGTTTTTATTTTAATTAGGTAAAGTAAACGAAAGAAATGGTAATAGAATTTAATAAAAATGCTGTGACGATTAAATATGATTTAATCGTAAAAAATGAGTGAACATTCAAGTACAATATGTGATTAATGATTATTTTATAAAAAACAACTTGTGTTATAAACATGAATAAATAAACTATAATGGTCCCACGTATGGGCGAAAAATTATGAATAAAAATAAGATTGTAAAACATTCATTGGGGCGATGGCCTTTATTAGTGCCTTATAACCTTAGTTCCCAAAATTATTATTTTTATCAACAAACAATTTGCAAAAAATTTGCAATATACGTACAAATCCATCTTGATTAACCCTCAAACCTTGTCAGACGTGGCGGAACGACCTTTGTTTAGGTCGTTTATGCTCTGCCTACCCCATTAGGGATAAAGGCGTGATTATATGTATTTATATGTACAATTTGATAAAGTTGATTTTTCTTCAGGGACATTTACTTAAACTGTATCAAATTCAAAGAAAATCATGTTTTTCATTCCTCCAGAAAAGTGTAAATATTTATAGTAGCCACTATTTCAGTAAGTGTGTTATTTATAAAATACCATCTATTTCAGGTGACCATTATTCTAGTTAAGTAGATTTTTATTAGGACGTAAATGTTAAAGAAAATAAGACATTTATATTTTAGTACAATAACAAAAAAATACAATATTTATTACAATGCAGAATTTTAATTTTATAATATGATATAAAACGTTTTGATTCATCCAAGGATAACCTGTTTTTTACGTTGGTCAAAAAATAATCCTGCAATGATCAAAATTAAAGTTAAGTACTTATTTAATGTGTAGTGTAATTAAATTTTAAATCGAGTGTGCTCGAATCAATGTCAAATTATATTGTAATGTAATTGAATATTAATTTCATTTTTTATAGTTGTACATACTGCTCGTCAATTTATTGTGTTATCTTATCTATAATGGTATAAAAAACTATATTTTTTTAAACAAACTTATGCTGTTAATTTAGTTTGACCATATTTTAAGCTAATAAGTAGTGACGCGCCCTTTATTTTACAATCCAGGGTGGTAAAAAGAAAATAATCTCTAATGCTGGCCTGGAAGCGAGAGAAAAACATAGAATGTGCCAGCTGCATTTCCTTCCGGGCGTGCTGTAAAAACCACCTAAGGGATCCGAGGGTTTCAGTATATTGTAATTTAGGCGATGGCTGACAACCTGTCACTACAGCAATATACCTACAAATCTATCTTAAATAACCCTCAAAACTTTGGTAGACGTGGTGGAACGATCTTTGTTTAGGTCGTTTACGCTCTGCCTATTAGAGAATAAGGCGTGATTATATGTATGTATGTATGTAGAAAAGAAAATAAAGATTTATTTTCAAGTGTCAAATTCCAAGATATAGATGATTGGGTGTTATTTCCCTACCTAATGCTGTGCATTGTTTATAAATACGTGATGTTTATATTTAATTCATATTTATAATTGTCCTTATCTTTTTTTTTGTACATCAACAACAATAATCTAATTGTTAATCTTTTGATACTAATATCTTAGTTCACATTAGGTTATCTATCTAACCAATTTTGTTTATTAAAATGAAACATTTCGATTCTAAACGGCGGACCATTTTGAAGATATTTGTAAAAAAGTTAAATGTTGGAACTTCCTTACCCCCTTCTCTCTCCCGGTCCTCTTAGACGCGAGGGCTTTTAGTGTTTACCCTCTTAGCACTCTGAATAGATTTCAGAAGAAATCGCATAATAATAATAAGCATCGGATCCAAGTTACTTGGCATAGCCCGTACTTGGATCTGTAAATACCGGCTCTGTGCCGTGAAAAGTAGAAATGACTCCATGCAAATAAAATCATTTATTCCAGATTGCTCCATAGTTACAATAAATAAATTAACAATTTAATTACATAAAAACATCACAATCAAAATTAAAATTCAATCACAAAAAAAACTCTTAAATCTAAATCTTAATAATAATTATCCCCCCTCTATTCTACCCCACTGTATCTATTAAAAGAATCCGCATTAAAATCCGTTGCGTAGTTTTAAAGATCTAAGCATACATAGGGGTATAGCGACAGAGAAAGCGACTTTGTTTTATACTGTGTAGTGAAGTATAGAGCTGTTGGTTGATGTAAAAATTATAATAAGGTACCCTGTAACACTTGAACGTAATTTTTAAGTTATCGACTATACCGGGTGTAAGGGACAGCGCCCACAAACTGATAGGGGTTGGTCAGTCAACGAAACTGATCAACTACCAGCAGGATTTTTTTCAGGAAGTAAAAAATAAATGGTTTCACATGTAACTTGTCTGATTGAGTTGTTCATTTTGTATGGGAAGGTCGAACATTTTTTTCATCTCCTGAAAGTTGTTCAGTTTCGTTGACTGCGCATCTTCTATAAGTTTTCGGGAATATTCTTCTGTTGAAATTGTTAGTTATTTTATAGTATAAAATGTGGTCTTAAATTATGGCCCTAGTGTCATATTGTAAGTAGCAAATGTAGAGTAGATAAAAACTTGTGATATTTTGTACCTAAAGATAATTATATATTTGTACTTATCTTAGTACTTAATTTAATAAAAACGTTGAATAGTAATAATAGTTGCTGTTATTTAAATATCCTACTAAATGTAGTCCTCTACTTTTGGGAAAAAAGGGATTCGAGGGTTACAGTGTATTGTCATTTAGGCGATGGGCTGACAACCTGTCACAACAGCCATACACATTACAATCTAAAATTGCCCTCAATTTATGTCAGACGTGGCGAAAGCGCCTTTTAGGAGGCGTTTTACGTTCTGCCTACCCCGTAAGGGATAAAGGCGTGATTTTATGTATGTATGTATGTGCTTTTGGAGCCTAATAAATGTAACAATGAAACAGTCAAATTTATTTCACAGAAATTATGGTAATTGACCAATAGGCATGTTGTGGGTGGCTATAAAAATACTTTAAACTGAAGACTTAAAATACTGTGAAACTCATTCATCATAAAAAAAAAACACATTAAGATTTAATAACCGACTTAAAAAATATAGAATTTATTGATTTGATTAGTCAATATTTACTGCCGATTGACGTCATATTTTGTAAGTTGCTGATTTGACTAGTATTCGTAGGTAAAGTAAAGCGGTAGCGAGTGGTCATTTAAAATTATACTCTAAAAATCTAGGATGGTGTGAGAGATGCAATTCCTATACGTGGTGTAAGGGACAGCGTCCCGTAAACTGATAGGGGTAGCTCAGTCAACGGAACTGAACAACTATCAGCAGGATTGCCTTCCAGGAAGTGAAAAAAAAATGATTTTCCGTACAAATTGTCTGATTGAGTTGATCATTTTGTATGGGAAGTTCAATTTTATATATTCATCTCCTGAAAGAATTTCCTGGTGATAGTTGTTTAGTTTCCTTGACAACCCCTATCAGTATGCGGGACGCTGTCCCTTACACCCTGTATAGTTAAATGCAAATATTTTTAAAGTGTCTTCTTCCCATCTGTCTAGATATTTCTATGAATCTACGCAATAAATATTTGATTAAGTATGATAAAAATATGATGTTTCATTTATTTCCATGAGAAAAAGCCGTGAAGGCTGGTACGGAAATTGAAACCCATACCACAGAATATATAATAGTACTACATACAGAATAGCCACACACCTCCCCTACCTAGTCCGATATATGTCACACTCCGCGCCGGATTGTGGGTCACATTGTGCGTACGCTTAGCGGGCTTGGCGGGCGCATGGTTCACAGTGTAACGGAAATAATAAAGCTTTGTGTTTTAAACATGGTTAGGTACTGTTCCGTATACGAATGTCTTTCTACCACAAGATATGACTCCAATAGGATTTTTTTTAGATTCCCAAGTGATGAGAGATGGTAACTTCATACAAAATATGCAACTTAACCTATTCTAACTATTCAGTTACAGTAAGCTACTTTAAAACGTTGGTTTAATCAAGAACCAGATTAATCAAGTGATGGTTATGACCGGTATAACAAAATTTGCCAACCCTTGTAACACGCACACAAACACATGTCAAGTGCAACATGCCGTCTGTCGATGTATGACCAAAATGACATGATAGTTAGAAGTGTCCGAGCTGTCCCCATACAAACGGTAGTTACGTTATAGTTTTGAAATGGTTAAACCAAACTTTCTTCCATGCTGCACTGGGAGCTAAAGAAATACATAGAATGTGCCTGCTACATTTCCTCCCGGGCATGCTGTAAAAATCAGCTAAGGGATCTGAGGGTTTTACTATATTGCAATGTAGGCGATGGGCTGACAATCTAACACTACAGCAATTTACCTACAAATCTATCTTAAATAACCCTCAAAACTTTGTCAGACGTGGCGGAACGAACGACCTTTGTTTAGGTGTTTATTTCGGAGCAGCGGCGTGCCAGGAACACTTGCTAGGCGAAGCTCGAATGGAGCGGCATATCGGGAATCGACGTTCTTGTAAGAATTCCGTTTACGCTCTGCCTACCCCATTAGATCACTAATGGGGTAGGCAGAGCGTGAATATAGAAAGGCGCGATTATATGTATGCATGTTAAATTGTTAAACCAAACTTCACCAAACTTTGTACACATAATTAAATTATTGAACGCCATATATCTATGCTTATAATTAGGTTTCATTGGAAAATTTCAATCACGAACAAAATAATGGCCGACATACGATATTGCGAAAAAATGGTCTAAAATTTAATTTGCTCTCTTATTTTGTATATGGTTATAAAAATTATACCAAAAGTAATTATAAGCGTAGATAAGTTGGATTTGAATTCGTGTACACATTTTGAAAATGAGAACGGAACTACGTTTGTATGGGATTTTGCACCTCCAGTCGACTCTTTAAATATTTTCGCTTTGGTATGGTAAACCACCGACGGACAGCTATCGGCTACTGGTCCCATCCTATAGCAAACATTGGGCTCGAGTCTAGATTTGTCAAATTGTAGTTCAAGTTGTTCTGTGCTATTTCTTACTTAAAAACAGTCAAGCTGTGTCCACACCTTTTTCCACTTCTGTTAAATATCTATATGCCTACCTGTCCTGTTTGTTATGTTATTCTTGATATATACATACATACATAAATCACGCCTTTATCCCTTACGGGATAGGCAGAGCGTTTAACGCCTCTTAAAAGGCGCTTTCGCCACGTCTCACAAAAATTGAGGGCAATTTTAGATTGTAATATGTATTGCTTTAGTGACAGAAGACACTTTTTGAAGAGACTTTTATGTGTGCTTTATTCTTGATTGTGTTTTTATCTTTTGTAATGTGTTTTGTGGAAATAAAGTGATTTGTATTTGTAGATTTATTTTATTATTATTATTTATGTCAATTTTATGTACCATATCATATGACGGCGAATAAAAATGACAGATAACGCATAAAACCACCGACTATAATTCAAAAACTGGAGAGAACAGATCTTCCGTCCTTTTCCAATGTTTTTAGTCTAAAATTGACACATACATTTATGTTTTATTTTTTCGGCAAATCTAAAATCGAGCCCATACACAAGTATTACGAGTATATTGGACATAGGACAGCTGCATTAGGTTTGTAGGTATTATTTTATACTTATTTTATCTAAGATAAGTATTATGAATGAAGATAATTAAAATCCGATGTGCGTAAGTAGGTAAATTAGTTAAGCAGGAAACTTTAGGCATTAATCGATCATGCTGTACATTCATCTATTTTTATCGAGGATTAAGTTTGTCGTCTACGTGTACAGGATGATGTTATAAGACATAGTCTCGCCCACCTTACAGGGTAGGCAGGGAGTTAAGAGCTTAATTACAACCGTTTACTATAGTATTTTTCAGAAAGCATGAGTCTCTTGACAGAAGGTGGGAGAAATATAATGATGTGAGAGAAATATAAGAGGTGGGAAAGAGATTTCTTTATAACTGTAAAAAAATATACCAGGTGTAAGGGACAGCGTCCCGTAAACTGATAGGGGTTGCTCAGTAAAAGGAACTGAACAACTTTCACCGGGAAATTCTTTCGGCATGTACGAGTACGACATAAATATTTTTAAAAGATTTACTTTTTGATTGCTTGTTATTATTAGAATTATCGTATTATTTTAGAAAAACATAGAATGTGCCAGCTGCATTTCCTCCCGGGCATGCTGTAAAAATCAGCTAAGGGATCCGAGGGATTCAGTTTATTGTAATTTAGGCGATGGGATGACAACCTGTCACTACAGCAATATACCTACAAATCTGTCTTGAATAACCCTCAAAGCTTTGTCGGACGTGGCGGGACGACCTTTGTTTGGGTCGTTTACGCTCTGCCTACCCCCATTAGAGATTACGGCGTGATTATATGTATGTATGTATTATTTTAAATGAAATTGTATAATTGATTTTTGACTTTTGACATTTTGTAATTTTTGCATGCTACTCGTATTAATATTTAGCTAAGCAGGCATGATATAATGCATACCTATTTGCAACACCTTAATGTAACCCTGTTTATGGCAAAAAATTGATTCGTCTTTTTTCCAGGAGATGAAAAAAATTACCTTCTCATACAAAATGACCACCTTAATCGAACAATTTGTTTGGAAAACTATTATATTTTTTAAATTCCTGAAAAATAATCCAGGTGAAAGTTGTTCAGTTTCGTTGACTGAGCAATCCTATCAGTTTGCGGGATGCTATCACTTACACCCTATATATGCGTTTGACATGTGTCAGGATGCGTTGGTCCATGCTGGACTGGGAGCGAGAGAAAAACATAGAATATGCCAGCTGCATTTCCTCCCGGGCATGCTGTAAAAATAAGCTAAGGGATCCCAGGGTTCCAGTATATTGCAATTTAGGCGATAGGTTGACAACCTGTTACTACAGCAACCCCTCTACTAACTTTTAGTAGGAAGAAAAGCAGCTGATAAATTCTATGATCCTTTGTATAGCTTTTTGTCCGGCATGGAATTTAAAAGTCACTAAGTCATATGAAGCACCAAATGTGGGGTATTTCCTATGATCAATGGGCTCGATTCTAGATACCATGGGCTAAAACTAAAAGTAAAATCTATCTGTCACTTTCAAAATTATAAAATTGAAAAAGGACAGGCGATTTATACTCTATAATTGTACACTTTGTCCGCTAGATTTTGACGCGAGTTTGCACGTTTCCTTAGTATTTTTTCAATTTTATCCGCCATATCATATTGTGACGGCGGATAAAAAATTTAGATAACGCATAAAACCACCTACTTTAAATCAAAAACCGGAGAGAATAGATCTCCTGTTCTATTCCAATGTTCTTAGTCTAAAAGTGACAAATATATTTCAATTTTAGTTTTAGCCGGCAAATCTAGAAACGAGCATCAATATCTCACCTGAAAGCCAAACACTAAGAATACCAATATATCTTAAGATTATCATGGTTATACTGAAATTGTTTATATATTATTATATATTTCCTGTATTTTTATATACTTTTTTATTTATTTGCAAATTAAAAGACTACTCCCTCTACCTAATTAACGTAACGTTGGAATCCCTGAATAGATTATATGATTATTTAGACTTAAAAGATTAAACGATTATTTATGTGAATTAATTTTTTTTTCATTTATTAAATTTCCCTTAATCCAAATTCAGTTTCACGGGAAGTGTGGAAGATGGCGGTAGCGCAATTTTTAGGATTTTTATTCGTCCTTGGGCTAGCCCAGGTAAGTTTTTTTTAAATATTTTGTATAGATACTTGAAAATATGTTTTGTTGGTTTATTTTGGAAGATAGAATAGAATACTTAGCTTGACTAGATCAAGTTCCTGAAAAATAATGAGGTGTAACTACCCTTTCTACAGGCCGTAAAAAAAGTACTGCGTTCCTATAAACCACGTAATGAATAAATGTTATACAACACAATTCAAACATTAAATAAAATAAATAAAAATCTTTAATTATTATTAAATTCATCAAACAGAAACAAGTAACCCTAACTCTACGGCACGCACACTAAGGCGCAGCGGCACGGCCGGGCGAGCGCGGGGCGCAGGGCAGGGCGGCGGCAGTATACCTGTGCCGAACGTCGTAGTGTGTGTGCGTGCCGCGCCGTAGGGATGCCTAATTTGTTTTTGTTTTACGAATTTTATATAAATAAAATAATTGCATTTATTTTATTAAATGTGTGCATTGTGTTGTATATCACTGAAACATTACGTGGTTTAAAGAAACGCAGTACTTTTTTCTACACACTGTATAACGATGAATTTTTCAAATACCCTGAATATAAAGTGACGTAACTATCTATTTACAGGGCGACCTTGGTGACTACAATGTTCCTGATTTCATGGAATCCGTTCGAAGTACGTATTCAAATAATGGTACGAGTAAAAGTCTTGAGTTTTCAGTCAGGTCTGACCTGAAGTTCGACTCCCTGATCATGAGGTTTCAAGGCTCAGAGTTCGGCCAAGACAAGACCTCCAATCAAAACCATGGCAGGTAGTTTAAATTTACAGGTAGTATTAGAAGTAAGAGATGATGTAATTTAGTTGGAATTTTGAAACTGTAAAATAGTTGGCAGAGCGATGGAATGGAACAGCATTCCGAAGGTTGCAGGCCTTTCCTGCGTTGGAGTTTTGTTTTCTTACCTACTTTTGCTGGCTCAACAATCCAAAGTCCTTGGATTTGTGCCACTCTGACCACTTGACCGCCTGCAGCTCTTTCAGATCTTTGAAGACTTCGTACCAGCAGTTTCGGTTTTTTTAAACTATATTTCAACCTTTAGGCGTGTCTGGAGCGAGGATCGTGGCCGGCTGGGAGGCTGAGCCCGCTCAGATCCCGCACCAGGTCAGCATCCGTATGGTGAACGGCACTGGCTTCGTGTTCTCCTGCGGGGGCTCCGTCATCCACCACAACTGGGTCATCACGGCTGCTCATTGCGTCGCCAAGTGAGTTTGAAATACGCAAGCGAAACGAGCGCGACATTGCACAAAATATAAATGAAGCAATACGTTATATCTAAATCAATACGTCACGCAGGCGACGCGATGTGAATGAAGCAATACGTTATAGCTAAATCAATACGTCACGAGAGCGACGCGAACGCGACATTTCTACGAAATTCAATTTCAATCAATACTCTACACAAACGAAGCGGTCTCGACATTATAAATAATAGAGGCAATTAATTTGCCATTATATTTTTAACTAAAAAAATATTAAAGCAATACAAACATGATATGACAATGATTATGATTTAGTTACCTGTACTAAATAGCTACATAATCATAGTACCATAGTACTGTTTTTGATACAGCTACTTCGATGTCCCAAACAACCAGTGGCGTAACTATACCATCTGAGGCCAGTGGCAAATTTTTCGGTTAGAGCCCTCCGGCGTCCCAGTGAAAATAATATTTGAATTTAACTTCCCTAGCGTGATATATATGTAACAGAAACAGAATTAATGCATTACGCGAGCAAAGCGAGCTCCACTTTTCAAACAACCAAAAACACGAAACACGCAGACAATTAAAACGTAACGCGTGCGATGGGAGCTTTTCACGAAAATTAATAGATAAACATGCAAAAAAAAAAGTAAAACGCAACGCGAGCGAAGCAAGTTCGACATTTCATAAATTTTTCACAAAGACGAACAGACAAACACGCAATTTTTTTCCTGCAGTCCTGCCACCCTATAGTTACGCCACTGCAAACAACCTTATTTCTTTCAGCCGTCACTCCTTCGTAGTCCGCTTCGGCGCCGCCAACCTGACCCAGCCAGCCATGATCGTTGAGGCTACTAGATACTACATCCACCCCTTGTACATCGAATCCATCGCAGGAGTACAGGCCAATGACATCGCTCTCATTGGCATCGACCAACACATCCCTTACAGTGGTAAGTACGCCACATTGTAGAGACATTGACAAAAGTATATGGGATTTCCGTTCCTCCAGGATATCAGGAACCTTAACCAATTTGGAAAAGTCTAAATAGTCTGAAGACACACGATCAGGGTCAAATAAAGCTCTATATTTAAGCTCGAGTGGGGTACTATGTAAGTGGTAAATGTTGCCTTTAGGTAAACATACATACATACATATAATCACGCCTTTATCCCTAATGGGGTAGGCAGAGCGTACATGACTTAAACAAAGGTAGTTCCGCCACGTCTGACAAAGTTTTGAGGGTTGTTTAAGATAGATTGGTAGGTATATTGCTGTAGTGACAGGTTGTCAGCCTGTCGCCTAAATTGCAATAAACAGAAACCCTCGGATCCCTTAGCTGGTTTATACAGCATGCCCGGGAGGAAATGCAGCTGGCACATTCTATGTTTTTCTCTCGCTCCCAGTCCAGCATGGAAGTAAGGTAAATCCATGGTAAATCGTCTTTTTTGTCACTATTATTGTATAAATTATACACTTCATGATTCCAGATCTGATTCAGCCTATTCGTATGCAGAACTCAGAGTCAAAGAACGAGGACTACATGGGCACCAGGCTCATCGTCAGCGGATATGGAATGACTGATGATGCTTGGAACGGTGGGTAGAGTGAATTTGTTTACAATAATTAACCAGTTTGAAAGTAACGAAGGTCGAAATATGCAAAAAGATAATTCTTCGATAAATTGTCAGAGGATAAATAAATTGTTTTAAATAAAGGATGATAAATTGCATTGTCGTCACTGTCTATTTGTCCTTTTCCTAATGTATTTGAGATTAGAGCGTATCCTTTATCCTTCCTTTCCTTATCACCCGATTAATTTTATTTCACCACCCTTTCCTAACTCTCTTCATAAAATTTTCTATTACTGATGCTAAATTACATCAGTAATAGAATTTTTTTACCATTTCCTTTCCTGAATTAATTATTATTATTTGGTTGTATGGCATTTTTTTAAAAACATCTTTACAGCGGTTTTTTATTATTTGTATAGGTGGCGCCACGTCTGAAGTCCTCCGTTGGGTGTTCCTACGAGGTCTCCAGAATCTCCAATGCTGGAACTGGTACCCCTCAGGTATCATTCAAGATACAACCATCTGCGCTGAATACTACAATAACACTGCTCAGTCTTCCTGCCAGGTATGTGAATCACCTGCTCTTATTTTAAAATCAGTTGGTTGGTCAAAATGCTTCTGTACTTATTTCAACTCTTGTTTATGTTTCAGGGTGACAGTGGTGGTCCTCTGACCTTCGTTGATGTGGACGGCAAGCCTACCATGATCGGAATCGTGAGTTTTGGATCTAACCAGGGTTGCAACAGTGCGTGGCCATCAGGTGAATATTTTTGTTTATTTAAATGTAACAAAAAAAAACAATTTAAATTGTTTACCAGCGACATGCAGATAGAATTTCCATGCCATACGTATAAACCACATAGGTCCAAACTTTAACACATCTTTTATTGATTTCAGCGTACGTCCGCCCAGGCCACTACCACCAATGGTACGAAGAAGTGACTGGTCTGAACTTCGACTGGAGCTACGAGGACCTCGAGGAAGGCGAATCTGTCGAATCTAGTGAATCTTCTGAAGAATCGTCTGAAGATGGTGAAAGTAGCGAAAGTGAAGAAAATGGTGAGGGCGAAGGTGAAAGCGAAGGCGAAGGAGAGGGCGAAGGAGGAGAGGGTGAAGGAGAGGGCGAAGGAGAAGGTGAAGGGGAGGGAGAGGGAGAAGGAAACGGTGAAGGCGAAGGAGAGGGAGAAAGCGAAGGAGAGGGAGAAGGCGAAGGTGAAGGAGAGGGCGAAGGAGAAGGAGAAGGCGAAGGAGCAGTTGTGTCTCCTGTCAATGTTATTGAAGGATGAGAACATAAAAAATGATGTTTATTCCAAAGCACACCTACACATAATTTGTTAAATTACTAACAAGGAACCTTGTGTTCTTAAAAAAAATCCTACTTTAAATAAAATGTGTGTCTCCATAGTGTTGATTTTTCATTATTCCGGTTTTATTAATTATTTCTAGGAGTTATTTAACCTTATCTATTAATATTAATCTAGCAGAAAATATTTACTTTAATAATTGAACTCGCAATGTAATTAAAAGTAATTAAATTGATTAATTACGTTTAAAATAAATAATAATAATAAATAAAAAGTAGTTTATTGTACAAACATGTTGCCAAATTAAATTATAGCTGCAATTTAGGTGGTTTAAAAATTCCACAAGAAAAAGTAGTGAATCTCACTGCACTAGTTTGCAGTGGGAATCGCTTCCATTTCGGCATGACATAATGGTATAAAATATGTGTAACAATTATGGATATACCTAGGTTTTCTGTTCGTGTCGAGACAGGGACAGACGCGTTTTCTGCACAACACAATTAATTTAATTTATAAAATAGTGTCAAGATAATTTCCGCAATAGTCAGCGCGTGACAAATGTGCACGTACTGTAAGTGTGTCAATGCGTAATGTTTGTGATAAAATTTTAACTCTAAGATATGAAATTATTTTCAGAATTGCACGCTGCGCTCTTTCAACCGGAAATAGAATTATTTTGGGACCACCACCCCAGGATGTTATGCCATATTATGTACATATCGATTGACATAGAGTATAGTATATATGCTCTTGAGCAGTTTGCAATCACATACAAATCGTAGATTACGGAAAATGTTGAATAGTTTTCTAATGCGATTTGATAGCATATTTATATTTTCTTTCCAATTGAAGTGTCGGTCAATCAGCCTAAATATCTGTTTGATGAGACTGTAGGAAGCTGGTAACTGCTGCAGTCTTCAGCATTGTCAGAATGCAATGGACCCAATTCTAGATACCACCGGCAAAAACTAAAATTAAAAGCTATCCTTCACTTTCAAAATAAAAAAATTGAAAAAGGACAGGCGATTTATTCTCTATGGTTTTACACTTTGTCCACTAGATTTTGGCGCACTTTTGCACGTTTCCCTAGTATTTCTGTCAATTTTATCCGCCAAAACTACGACGCGTAAAACCACCGTAAAATCACCGTCGTAATCTGTAAGTTTTGTGGACAAAAAGTAAAACCATAGAGTGTAGATCGTCTGTCCATTTTCAATTTTATTATTTCGAAAGTGACAGAGAGATTAAAATGTTTGTTTTAGGCGTTGGTATACACATAAACATAAACAGAACAATTACACAAGGAATTAAGACACAACAGACACTGCTTATTTCTACAAAGAAATTTCTTATAGCAGACCTAATAAAAATGTGATAGCATAAAACGTAATGCAGATAAGACGTGCACAATTTAAATATTTTATCAACACAAATAATTATTTTCACTTAAAATATACTAACCACCACAATAACAAGAATACAAATGTATACTTATCTTTAATATAATAGATATTTATAATAAATGAATAAATGTACTATGGATTACTTAGGGATAGATAATGTTCTTTAATTCTCTTCTTGAAGACAGCAATTGACGGACTATCGCGGACAGTATGCAGAAGAGTGTTCCACAATCTAGCTGCATGGACCGTAAAAGAATAAGACGTATCTAGAATCAAGCCCAATAACTCGCCTGAAACCCAGATAGTAAGAATACCAATAGTTCTTTAGATTATCCTGGTTAAACTGAAATTGTATTTATATTGTATCCTGTTTTTTTATTATTTTATCTCTTTGCGAATTTATAAACAACACCCTCTACATAATTAACGTAACGTTGGAAGCCCCAAATCGATTAAATGATTACCTAGATTAGGGAGATTAACGGATTATTTCTGTGAATTAAACTTTTATTTTTTAATTAAATATCCGATAATCCGAATTCAGTTACACGGGAAGTGTGGAAGATGGCGGTAGCGCAATTATTAGGACTTTTATTCGTCCTTGGGCTAACCCAGGTAAGTTATCTTTTAAAAAATATTTTCTATAGAGACTTGAAAATATGTTTTGTTGGCGTTTACTTTGGAAGATAGAATAGAATACTAAGCTTGATTAGATCAACTCCCTGAAATATTATAGGGTGTACAAAACAAACGCCCTAAATATACAATGACGTAACTATTTATTTACAGGGAGGCCTTGGGGACTACAATGTTCCTGAATTCATGGAATCCGTTCGAAGTACGTATTCAACTAAGAAAACTGAACCGCTAACTGCCACCAGTCTATTGGTATCAGTATAAGTCATGAGTTTTCAGTCAGGTTTAACCTGAAGTCTGAATTCCTGATCATGAGCTCAAGGCTCAGAGCTCGGCCAAGACAAGGCCTGGAATCCTCCTGCAACTCTTTCAGATCTTTAAAGACTTCGTGCCAGCAGTTTTGGTTTTTTATTTACTATATTTCAACCTTCAGGCGCGTCCGGAGCGAGGATCGTGGCCGGCTGGGAGGCTGAGCCCGCTCAGATCCCGCACCAGGTCAGCATCCGCATGGTGAACAACGCTGGCTTCGTGTTCTCCTGCGGGGGCTCCGTCATCCACCACAACTGGGTTATCACGGCTGCTCATTGCGTCGCCAAGTGAGTTAAACATGCAAACGCGACATCGCACTAAAGACGAATGAAGCAATTCGTTACGCGAGCGTAGTGAGCTCAACATTTCTACGAAATTCCATTCCTATCAATACTCTACGCAAGCGAAGCAATCTCGGCATTATAAATAATAGACACAATTGGTCATTGTATTGTTTAACTAAAAAATCATTAAACAGGATACCATAATGGTTCAGTTAACCGGTACAAAATAGTTACATAATCATAGTCCCATATTTTATCACTAAACGACGAACAAGTGATATACATACTGATTAATACACGACAACTCACTAGTTTGTTTAACGGAGGTGTTTCGACTCTTTACGAGAGTCTTCTTCATGGAGAGTGAAAAGTGCACAACACCGCCCGCCGTATGTGATCGTCGACCGCGGTTTGCAGCTCGCTGCGTCCGCGCCGTCAACACGACAGGTGGCGCTGCAGTCGGCGGTCTTCTTCTTCTGTCGAGTAGGTATCGAGTCTATGGACCCGATGAACCCTGGTGTCAGAGTTTTTAAACCGCCTAGTAGCACAACTATCAGGCCTCTGACATTGTTTTGTGTAACGACCACTATCAAAGACAGCGACCGAGACCGACGGCTTAACGTGCCCTCCGAAGCACGAAATCTTTTTCTTTTTGGACAATCAGGTGATTCAGCCTCCAATGTCCTACCCAAACTGGGGAAAAACTCACAAAGTGATAAATTCTCAAATATCGACTTTGTGTTTCCCCCCTGGGAATCGAACCCCGGACCTCCGGATCGGGAGTCCATGGCACTAGCCACTAGACCACGGAGGCAGTTGGCGGTAAGGGTCGAAACGTAGAGGTCTAACACCTCTGTTAAACAAACAAGTAAGTAGTCGTTAATAACCATAGTCCCATAGTACTGTTTTTGCTACAGCTACTCGTATTTCAGTGTCTCAAACAATCTTGTTTCTTTCAGCCGTCACTCCTTCATGCTCCGCTTCGGCGCCGCCAACCTGACCCAGCCAGCCATGATCGTTGAGGCTACTAGATACTACATCCACCCCTTGTATATTGAAGCCATCGCTGGAGTACAGCCCAATGACATCGCTCTCATTGGCGTCGACCAACACATCCCTTACAATGGTAAGCTAAGCTATTATGATGGCATAATAGTCCGTCTCCTTAGCGTCAGCTATGGTCCCATCCGGCGGAAAGCATGAAATTTGGAATGCGTGTAGCTTCTACAATATAAGAATTAAATCAAGCTGTAAGGTGATTATCCCCCCCCCTCCATTTGTGTCTTTTTTCTCGAAAACTAATAAAGCTACAATTGAAAAGTCTATGAGACATATATTCCATATAAAATTTTCTACAATGCTGCATTTGTATGTATGTTTTTAAAATATACAGACATTTATTGGTGCAATAACTCCCCCACCGTCACACATTCTATGTTTTTCTTTCGCTTCTAGTTCAGCATGGAAGAACTAAGAACTACTTGTTTGTCACTAATTATCGACTTTATGATTCCAGACCTGATCCAGCCTATTCGTATGCAGAACTCACAGTCAAAGAACGAGGCCTACTCGGGCACCAGGCTCACCGTCAGCGGATATGGATTGACTGATGATGAACGGAACGGTGGGTAGATTTTTTTTTTTACAAGGTCATCATCATCTCCCTAGCCTCATTCCGTATCTCTCGGGGTCGGCTAGCTAATCTAGGGTACTGGTTTTTACACAGAGCGACGGTTATCTGACCTCCACAACCCAGAAGGGAAACTAGACCCAATCCTAGATTAGGTCAGAGTTTTCAAGCCGCCAATGCTAGTACTGGTCTCTGACATGGCTTAACGACTAATATCTACTGTTTTAAACGATACTAACCGGGGCCAACGGCGTGCCTTCCGAAGCACGGAAAAAGCGACGAATAAACGTAAGTACATATTAAATTCGAAAACTGAAAAACGCATTGGAGGGATTCGACTCAGGAGGCAGCGGCCCTATCCACTACACCATACGGCTCACGAAATATGAAAACAAAAAAGTCAGAGGAAGATATAGCTATAGATCATGATAGATTGCACTATCGCCACTCTGTCTATCTGTCCTTTTCCTAATTTATTTGAGATTGGAGCGTGTCTTTCATCCTTCCTTAACATCACATTTTCCTTATCTCTTTCCATATTTTTTTCTACTACTGATGCTAAATTCAGTTCTTTTACCATTTCCTTTCCTAATTTCTTATTTGTTTGTATGGCATTTTTTTTAAGAACATCTTTACAGTGGTTTTTTATTGTTTGTGTAGGTGGCACCACGTCTGAAGTCCTCCGCTGGGTGTTTCTACGAGGTATCCACAACCTTGAATGCTGGGACTGGTACCCCTCAGGTATCATTGAAGATACAACCATCTGCGCTGAATACTACAACAACACTGCTCAGTCTTCCTGCCAGGTATGTAAATCACCTGATCTTATTTTAAAATTGGTTAGTTGGTCAGAATTGAATTTTTGTCCATGCTTCTGTGCTTATTTTTACTCTTGTTTATGTTTCAGGGTGACAGTGGTGGTCCTCTGACCTTTGTTGATGTGGACGGCAAGCCTACCATGATCGGAATCGTCAGTTTTGGATCTAACCAGGGTTGCAACAGTGCGTGGCCATCAGGTGAATACATTTATGTTTATAATATGTAAAAAAAAAAATTAGTTGAGATTGTTACCAGCGACATGCAGATAGCATTTCTATGCTATACGTATACACCATATAAGTCTAATACCTTTTATCAAACAAACTTTAACGCATTTTTTATTGATTTCAGCGTACGTCCGCCCAGGCCACTACCACCAATGGTACGAAGAAGTGACTGGTCTGAACTTCGACTGGAGCTACGAGGACCTCGAGGAAGGTGAATCTGTCGAATCTAGTGAATCTTCTGAAGAATCGTCTGAAGATGGTGAAAGTAGTGAAAGTGAAGAAAATGGTGAGGGCGAAGGTGAAAGCGAAGGCGAAGGAGAGGGTGAAGGCGAAGGCGAAGGAGAGGGCGAAGGCGGGGACGGTGAAGGAAAGGGCGAAGGTGAAAGCGAAGGCGAAGGAGAGGGCGAAGGAGAAGGTGAAGGGGAGGGAGAAGGCGAAGGTGAAGGGGAGGGAGAAGGCGAAGGTGAAGGGGAGGGAGAAGGCGAAGGTGAGGGAGAAGGAGAAAGCAAAGGAGTAGTCGTATCTCCTGTCAATGTTATTGAAGGATAAGAACATATAGAAAAAAAATAAGGCACACCTACACCAAATTTGTTAAATAGATAATAATGATCCTTGTGTTCTTAAAAATATCCTACTTTAAATAAAATGTATGTCTATACTTCGAGCAGTTATTTATTTAACCAATAAATCTGTAATCTAACAGAACATATTTACTCCTATTATTGAACTGGCAATGTTATGAAAAGTAATAATTTGATTAATGACTATATTGACTTGGTAGAGCCCAAGTTTTTTTTCCTGAAACAAAAACTGTTGATAGTTGATGAGTGTCGTTGACTGAGCAACCCCTCACAGTTTGCGGGACGCTGTCCCGTACACCTGGAAGTGGGTTTACCTTTCAAAACATACAAGACTTGCCCGCACGAACTTAAAATTTTCATGATCAAATAAATTAAAAGTATGCTAAAAATTCTTGATACAACCATTTCAAATCGAAATCCTCAAATTAGCAAAGATAATTATAATATCACCTCAAACTTTCCAAATGACCAGCGGACGTTTTCCTAGAAATAAAGGCCTTTAGTGTGCATCAGCTACAAAATGTAATTTATTTCTTAAAAATTAGTTTAAAGTACAAAATTTGTTACAAGCTTTATGACAAACACAGATTTTTGGCGGCAATGACTTACGGCAAAAAAGTGTTTTGGCAAACACGTAGAGTTTTGGCAGCAATGTGTTACGGCAAAAAAGTCTTTTGGTAAACACGCAGATTTTTTCGCCAATGTGTTACGACAAAAAAGTGTTTTGAAATATAAAAAACTGGTATATATTTGTACCGCCATTTTTATTGGGATAAACGCACAAATTGACGTTTTATATGAATCGACGACGGTGAATGGAGTATCCGAACTTTTCAAATGTAGCCATGAACATAAATTATGTCATTCCACTTACTAGGTCTGTATTAAAAATATATAATCCATATAATTACCACACATGTATTTAAGACTTAATAGGAATTTTAATATTAACAACAAAACAAAAATACGTTAATCACATTTTATTTCTAATACATATACATTAAATGTGACTGTGCCGATTTTATTAAACATATTACTTTACAAACACTGAAAGTATATAAGACAGAAAAAAAAAACAGAAACCGCGGGAATTTTATTCGATTCAATTCAATTCTTAGGTTATATGGCTTTTGTGTTGTCAGAAATCAGATTGTATATCGTTTCATACACATTGTATATCCATAATTGTTACACATATTATCACGCTATGTTGTTAAAATGTTCGCAGCTATTTAATTCATTCTTCTTCTGTCGAGTAGGTATCGAGTCTATCGACCCAATGAACCCTGGTGTCAGAGTTGTTAAACCGCCTAGCAGCACAACTATCATGCCTCTAACATAGTTTGAGTAACGACCACTATCAAAGACAGCGACTGGGACCGACGGCTGAACGTGCCCTCCGAAGCAGGAAATCTTTCTTTTTCGGACAATCAAGTGATTCAGCCTGCAATGTCCTAACCAAACTGGGGAAAAATTCACAAAGTGATAAATTCTCAAATTTCAACTTTGTGTCTCCCCCCTAGGAATCGAACCCAGGACCTCCGGATCAGGAGTCCATGGCACTAGCCACTAGACCACGGAGGCAGTTAATATTTAATTCATAATGTGTGTTGTGTATTAATAATCTGTAAAACTTCTATACACGTGCACTGGAGCGTCATAAGTTTCAGGATGGACGGGAGGAAAGGGAACAGAAGCGACCCTAGTTTAGGTCGTTTATGCTCTGCCTACCCCATTAGGGATAAAGGAGTAATTATTATTTATGTATGTCTGTAATACTTATGCTCGCCACAATACTTATATTTCTGTTGAAAAATCGGCTTTAATCATTGAAGTAGCGTACCCCTTTTATGTTATTTGTTGAAAAACACAATATACTTAGTTACCTAGGTGAAATAAATTGCATCACACAGCTACAAATAATATTGGTATTATTGGGTTTTGCCGAGACGTGTTTTTCTACATACAGTAATTTTTATATTAATTAAATAAATTTATTATTTTATTTCTTCCATGCTGGACTGGGAGCGAGAGAAAAACATAGAGTGTGCCAGCTGCATTTCCTCCCGGGCATGCTGTAAAAACCAGCTAAGGGATCTGAGGGTTTCAGTATATTGCAATTTAGGCGATGGGCTGACAACCTGTCACTACAGCAATATACGTACAAAATACAAATCCATCTTGAATAACCCTGAAAACTTTGTCAGACGTGGCGGAACGACCTTTGTTTAGGTCGTTTACGCTCTGCCTACCCCATAAGGGATAAAGGCGTGATTATATGTATGTATGTATGTAAATAAATTTATTATCTTCCATGCTGTCCTGGAAGCGAGAGAATATAGATTGTGCCAGTTGCATTTCCCCCGCGCATGCTGTAAAAATTTGCTACGGGATCCGAGGGTTTCAGTATATTGTAATTTAGGCGATTTGCTAACAACAACATCATCATCACTACAGCAATATAACCTACAAATCTATCTTACAATTACCCTCAAAACTTTATCAGACGTGTCGGAACGACCTTTGTTTAGGTCGTTTACGCTCTGCCTACCCCATCAGGGATAAATGCGTGATTATATGTACGTATTTAAATAAATAAAATAATATGCCTAAAATTCCAGTAAAAGCTGTTTCATATCTAAGGTTCGTATTTATAAAGCGACATCAAACTTGAGTGCGATATTAGATGGATTTGACAGTCCACATTGTACTGAAATGACGTTTCTGATACGAACGCAAACTAGCTGTCAGTCTCAAGTGTTGTTTAAATTCTGACCCTAAATCCTCAAGTCGGTGATTACATTTTTTCCGCTAAGCCTTCACAATTCATTATTTTTTAATTCTTTGTGCATGTTTTTCTCGGAGTTCATTTTGGTTTCCGTAGATACGAAAGAAAATCGAAATTATGACTCAATATTTACTCTGTTATTTCATGTTTAATCGTATCAATTATACTTAGTTATGATTTCATATTTACTATGTATGTATTAGATGGGTTAGTGCTTCTTCCACTTGTTTATTTACGTATTTGATGTTTTTATTCTCACATCACTACATAGTATAAAACAAAGTCGCTTTCTCTGTCCCTATATCCCTGTGTATGCATTAATCTTTAAAACTTTCAATCTTTAAGATTTTGATGCGGTTTCTTTAAATGGATAGAGTGATTCAAGAGGAAGGTTTGTATGTATAATACATGCATACTATAGTAGAGAAACACTGATAATTTTCGTGCGAAGCCGGGGCGGGTACACTCTTTCAAATAAAAGATTTGCGCTATATGTTTCTCACGATAGCCTTAACACTATCGACACTCAGTTACAATTCGAAAACAGTTTAAGTAAGTATCAGAAATGTAATTTCAGTACAATATGACCTGTCAAATCCACAACTGTATACTGCTCTCGATCTTGAGATAGGTTTATAAATACGAGCCTTAGCATGGATTTTAAAGTAACAATTGCTACAATTATTTATGTTCTACTGCGTGTCTTTGTAACAATTGTATACTGTGTACAAGTGAAATCTCATCTGTGGTGTTTGAAGCTACTATCAAGTAGAATTTATCTCATCTGTGGTGTTTGAAGCTACTATCAATTAGAATTTATCTCATCTGTGGTGTTTGAAGCTACTATCAATTAGAATTTATCTCATCTGTGGTGTTTGAAGCTACTATCAATTAGAATTTATCTCATCTGTGGTGTTTGAAGCTACTATCAATTAGAATTTATCTCATCTGTGGTGTTTGAAGCTACTATCAATTAGAATTTAATTTTTCGTCCCAACGACGGTTGTTGATGAAACATTTCAACACAACCGCGACTTCGTACACCCGGTTTGTATGGAAAACACGCAGTGTCGAACATACTGAAAACGCTTCTCCGCACGTAGGAGCGGGATCTGCTAATCCGCGCGCGGAAGAGTGTTTCGCATTGTCTGATCTTTGTTTTTGTATGGAAAACACGATTCCGCGCGCAAGCTAGCAGATCCCGCTCCTACGCGCGGAGAAGCGTTTTCAGTATGTTCGACACTGCGTGTCTTCAATACAAACTGGGGTACTATTAGAATGGTTTGCGTGATTATTTCTAACCTAGGCTGGACACCAGGTGATTTAAAAAAACAAAAAAGTCAAATAAAAAGTCCCTTCGGTTAAAAACGATCAGAGTTCAATTTCCTGCCTACCTCCTAAGCCAGGTGGCGTGATTATTTGTATCGTAACTTTGAGCTTAAGCAATGCTCAGTCAAACAAAAAAAGCTCCATCAAAATCGGTTAAGAACGACCAAAATATTTTTTTCTACCTACATCCTAATTCATGAGGCGTGATTATTTGTATCGTAACTGTGATTTTAAATAATGCTTAGTCGAATAAAAAATGTTTTATAAAAATCGGTTAAGAAACAGCCAAATTTGAATTTCATGCCTACCCCCGAAGTCAGGTAGCGTGATTTTAGGTATCCTAAGTTGCAACCCGGGTAACACACAGTTGAATATAAAAGTCCCATCGAAATCGGTTCATTAGGTTTTGCGCGATGTGATAACATACAGACAGACCACAGACAGACAGACAGACGGACAGACGGACAGACGGACAGATGGACAGACGGACAGACGGACAGACGGACAGACGGACAGACGGACTGGTGAGAGACTAGTGTCTGTGATAAGCGTGAGCCTGTGTTACAGATCACCAGGCTACCCCACTCGGAAAACAATAGCTAGATTTTTACAGTTTCCAACGATATCATAACAATATTTTGTGAAAAATATATCTTTCTTTCATTCACAGTTGTTAATTACTCTATTTATCGATTTATCAAAACGACCTGGACTGCTGTGGGTCACGTTGATGTATTTTAACTTTAATGTAAGTTTCTTTCAATCTTGCAATGAAAACCTAAGTTATTCCTCTGTTCGTAGCCGCAATGTACAGTTGTCGGAGATGTTGTTTACTGCTTGATAGTCCTCATGATCGGAACATACCCACCGATGCTTTTTAATATGTAAGTTTTTATAATAGTTTACTCGGTTTTTTCCTTAATTAAAACTAGAAGTGCAAACGGATTGAAGGACCTGGTCCCTCATAGTACAGGGGATCCTAGTTTAAGGACCAGGAACCATAGATATATTTTTTAAGTATTAATGTAAACCTAGCTATAACACGCAAATGTACAAGTTGTTACAAATAAATAGATTTTTGTTTTGTTTGTTTGTCTGTTTCAATTCGGTTTCCACAGTGCTACGAAGCTTTGCTACTATACAATTCGCTGCAGCAAATTTTCATATAGTTACATTTTCACCATGAATGATTTCCATAGATATTTGTTTTTCAGGCACATACATACATATAATCACGCCTTTATCCCTAATGGGGTAGGCAGAGCGTAAACAACCTAAACAAAGGTCGTTTCGCCACGTCTCACAATGTTTTGAAGGTTATTCAAGATAAATTTGTAGTTATATTGCTGTAGTGACAGGTTGTCAGCCCATCGCCTAAATTACAATATACTGAAACCCTCGGATCCCTTAGCTGGTTTTTACAGCATGCTCGGGAGGATATGCAGCTGGCATATTCTATGTTTTTCTCTTGCTCCCAGGCCAGCATGGAAGAAATGCATGTTTTTCAGGCACCATGGACTGTTTATTTCTCCAACCATTTAGACACGTTTCACATAATACTTCAGGTAGTTCTACCAGCTCGGATGGCTAACAAAATCAACGGTGAAATTAGAGGTTTGAAATTGCTACTACACCAACAACTATTTCAGGAGAAAGGTGGGAGGGCGGAACATTGTTCATAATATTATTAAAATGGGGATGCTCTTGAAATGGTTTATTCTAGGTCAGAGGTGACAAAAACAGATGGTGGAGCAAGATCTTATGCATTCGTATAAATTGACGCAGATACGAGTAAAGTAATTAGTAAATAAGTCATAAGCTTTTACTGGACGTTTTATGATTGATGTCTGAAAGCGCTTAGACCGCATTGATGGCATTGCTACAAATATAGGTTGTATGCCACACAACGTCATTTAGACTGATTAAATCTGATTTCACATAGTACATACATATATATAGTCACGCTTTTATCCCTAATGGGGTAGGCAGAGCGTGAACTACCTAAACAAAGGTCGTTTCGCCACGTCTGACAAAGTTTTGAGGATTATTTAAGAGATTTGTAGGTATATTGCTGTAGTGACAGGTTGTCAGCCCATCGCCTAAATTACAATAAACTGATACCCTCCGATCCCTTAGCTGACTTTTACAGCGTGGCCGGGAGGAAATGCAGCTGGCACATACTATGTTTTTTTTCGCTCCCAGTACAGCATGGATAAAATTTCATAAAAAGAAGATTTCATAGTATCTTCTTGATAAGCACTGAAGTTCATTCTATTTTCTAGAAGACAACCAAGAGGTGGTGCGTCTACTACGCTACTTGGACGCTCGTTGGCCGGACCACAGATAATATAATACTATACGCTGGACCCTTCCATGCTGGACTGGGAGAGATGGAAAAACGTGGAATGTTCCAGCTGCTCTTCCTCCCGGGCATGCTGTTGAAGTCAGCAAAAGGGACTCGAGGGTTACAGTGTATTGTAATTTAGGCGATGGGCTGACGACCGTTCACTAAAGCAATACATATTACAATCTAAAATTGCCCTCAATGTTTGTCAGACGTGGCGAAAGCTCCTTTTAAGAGGCGTTAAACGCTCTGCCTACCCCGTAAGGGATAAAGGCGTGATTTATGTATGTATGTACGCTGGACAACACGCTGTGGCGAGCCATACCGGTAGATTGCAGCTCCAGGTGGTGCTGCTCAGCCTCTGCACCACTTACTTCATCGTCATCAAACAGTTTACTCACCTCTACGACTAAATAGGCTTTGTAGAGTTTATATTGGAGTAATTAAATGTTTCTACTTGTAATTTTTTGAGTTTGATTTCTTAGTAGAGTTTTAATTTTTTATAGTCTAATCGTATCGCTTTTTGTGTGCTTTTTAATATAAGTATCGACAAATATAATATTTCGGACATTATTTCACAGCCGCAGATATTTTATTTATGACCAATTTAGTGTGATACGAGTATTAATTATACCTATTATAGTCAGAATTGAGATAAGATAAGATAAGATAATCATTTATTTGCTCTTAAACAAGGTACAACAGGTGTTACAAATTATGTATTTAGAATCACTTGTTTAACTATTTACAATAGCATGCAAAAAATAACAATTTTAATATAATACATTTCTTAATAATAACAAAATATAATGTCAGTTAACAAAGGCAGTATAGTGATGACACACCTTGCCAGTCAATAGGCAAAGGGAGAGAAAAAAAAAGGAAAATAATTTGTCAAATACTATTTTACAAGACTGGCAACCCCAGCGTAATTGCCGTTACGCACTTTGGTTCCGCACGGTTATGAACAAACTTCGACCCTTCAATAATAAAGTGACTGACTTTTTCCTCGGGATATGCGTAGGACCCAGGACAGACAGAAAGTTACCATTCCCAGTAAGTATTTATCTGTTAATTGCTAATTACTTTGAAATTATCGGCACCTTTGACACCTTCGTTCAAAATTTGTAGTTAGATAACTGTTTGCTTTTCTATCACTTCTCTATCTATTTATATCTATCTATACATATAATAAATCTCTAGAAGGGTCGTGTCTGTACATTGAATATTTTTACAAAAAAATAATTGCAGCAGGCATTATTAACGATATAAAGATCAAAACGTTTTTTTTTTTGTTTTTTATTTTTTTTATTTTTTGTCTGTCTGTCTGTCTGTATGTTACCACATCACGCCAAAACTACTGAACCGATTTCGATGGGACCTTTTTTATTCAACTGTGTGTTACCACCCCCGGGTTGCAACTTAGGATACCTAAAATCACGCTACCTGACTTAGGGGGTAGGCAGGAAATTGAAATTTGGCTGTTTCTTAACCGACAGTAAAAGTCCCATTATTTAAAATCAAAGTTACGATACAAATAATCACGCCTCATGACTTAGGAGGTAGGTAGAAAATTGAATATCGGTCGTTTTTCACCGATTTTGATGGAACTTTTTTTGTTCGACTGAGCATTACTTAAATTCAAAGTACCGATACAAATAATCACGCCACCTGAGTTAGGCATGACATTAAATTTTGTTCGTTTTTAACTAATCTTAAAGGGACTTTATATTTGACTGAGATTTTTTAATTACCTGGTGTCCAGCCTAGGTTAGAAATATTCACACAAACCATTCTAATATAGAGTAAGGACCCCAGTTCATATGGAAAACACGCAGTGTCGAACATACTGAAAACGCTTCTCCGTGCGTAGGAGCGGGATCTGCTAGCTCGCACGCGGTATCGTGTTTTCCATACAAAAACAAAGATCAGACAATATGAAACACGCTTCCGCGCGCGGGTTAACTGATCCCGCTCCTAAGCGCGGAGAAGCGTTTTCAGTATGTTCGACACTGCGTGTTTTCCATACAAACCGGGCGTACGAAGTCGCGGGAACAGCTAGTATCTAATGTAATTGAAGAAAGTGATAGGTGAATTATTTATAATTAGTTGTTGGCTAGATCAACAGCGACAATAAGTAAATGTAGAGCCATAATTAATTGATTTCCAATACACATAAACAAAAAACAAATATCGTCCGATAACGATACAAAGAAAACACTTTATAAAATTGACTTTAATTAAGAGAATGCAAGTATGCTAACCAAGCAATTTAATTAAGAAAACATACTAACAACAAATTGGATGTCTCTATGACAGACGCAGTGCATTTTCAAAAATGATTCAAATATTACAAAATAAAAGAGATCTAGCAAAAAGTAAAATACCCAAAACATTTGCGGCAATTTTTCTCACACTAGCTATAGGTTTTGGCATGGATTTGGGATTTATAAATATGATTGACAAGAAGTATAGGCTTTGTTTAAAGTGTATATCTTTTATAATCAATGTAATATATCTGTCATCATTATTGTATACTTTTTCTCAAATACTCGAATATGATTTTAGAAATGTTACTTCAGATCGAACGGTTTTAATAAGATTTCTGAATGTCCTATTTTTCTGGACTCTGGCTATGCAATGTGTGCTAAATTCTGTTGCTTTAATAGGTCACAAATATACTTCTTTTGACTTCTTTATGGACTTACAAATGATTGACCAAAATTTAAGCATCAATCAGAGTGAGATGTTTGGTGTATTTCTAGTGGTGTACCTGATTAGTATGTTCATAGTCAAAATTGGTTTTACGTTTGAAATTTGTCCAAACATAACGGCAACCATTTGCGACTCAGTTTTTCACATTATTAAGTACTGTTATATTCATTCCCCGATTTTGTGTGTTGATATCATTGCATTGGAATTGTTTTTGATTTATTATAATTTGTATAATTACGTTAAATTAATGAAGGAATCCTTTGAGAACTCGGCAGGATACAATTTGAGAATGTTGCAAGAACGCTATGTAGGAGTAACGAACTGTTTTGATAAAATTAGGCCACATTATGACAGGATGGTAAGTTTTAATTTTTTTAATTTTAAATTTAAATTTTGCGCTGATTAATATTAAAAGCTTAAAAGATCCTATATCTATGATAAATCTTAAAAACCACAGAATAATGAAATACTTGTTTTTTTTTAGTTACTTATCCAGTTGATGTTCGATTTGCCTAAACTGGTGGGATTACTGTGGGGTACATTGGTGTACTTACATCTTGATGTAAGTCACGTGATTGTCTCCCAAAAACTGAAAGGTGTAGTCAAAGTATGAAAATTTCCACAAAAAAAACTTTTAGTCGTAGATTTTGAACTCATTTATTTTCTAGTTACTGAAATAAATTCCTTATAAATGTTGGTCTGTGTCGTTGACTGAGGAAGCCCTTTCAATTATAGGGAGTCTTTCAGTCCCTTGCACATTCGCAGTGGGAAAGACAGGCTAGTAACCGGCCTGAATGGAGATCCTTGGTGAGATCCAAAATTCAAGATTTTCAAACCGATCGCTGCTCTAAGCTTGATGCCAGACGCGATGAACTGAAAACCCGTCCATCTGCGGCCATCAGTTACAATTACGTCAATGGAGTGCTAACGTGCCCGCAATGTGCGAGGATTTTCTCCAAAAAGATTGGCTATATAAGCCACACGCGAGCACACGAACTGTTTAGGAGTTGAAGCAGTCGCCGTGGCCGAAATCGGTCTGGAGCAATATATATATGTATGTCACTTATTTCAGTTTGTGATGTTTTTCACAGTCGCCAGGGCAAATCTACCTGGCGGACTATTTCTCCGCGTCCCACGTGGTGCTCCAAATAGTCCTGCCCGCGGTACTGGCTGGCAGAATCGCGACTCAAGTTGAAGAATTAAAACATCTCCTACATGAGCGATTGATTCAAGAGAAAGGTAAATAATGTTAAAAGATATGATACCTACAAGTGGTTATGATAACGATGAATGAATGATGAAAAACGCTGATTGTACCAAATTTACCCAACCCGCTCGTAGTTAGCGCCTCTGACTATGTTCCCCAACCTATGACTTGTTACAAACGAAGACCTAAGCATGTCCTTACCGACGGCGGAGACCCAATTACTAATGCTGCCAATGCAAGTCGAGCCACACTCAGCACAAGCTCTTTCAACAACCGCGCACCCCTAGGAGGTCCCTCCTTTGCGCCCCACTTTGGGGTTTACCGGCACGTACTGGGTAGATTCTTTCCGATATGGAATTCCCAAGGCAAAGCCATAAGCCGAGGTTCGAGCCCTAGTGAGCGCTCTTAGGCAGTTGTCATTTACTTATAAGGGTGTAGATTGCGTGTAACAACTCCCCGCCATTAGTCCGGTGACGCATTATATACACTTTGTACTGGGTGGCGCAAAAGTAAAGACCCTATTTGGTTCAGCTATAACATTTTTTCTAAATTAGAAAACTAGATTTAGGTTTTTTTAAATGTATATTTGTGCCATTAAATTTCGTATCATTAGGATTTAAAGATGATGTCTTTTAAATGGTGACCTCCAGAGTTGATACACATTTGAGCCCTATTTATGACATTTTGCATAACTTGCCGTAACACTTCCTGCGATATGTTCGTTATTTCTTGACGAATGTTTTCTTTTAGAGCTGCGAGAGTCTGTGGCTTGTTCACATACACCCGAGATTTCAAAAAACCCCAAAGAAAGAAGTCTGGACTGGTCAGATCGGGTGATCTTGCAGGCCAAGGTAAATCGCCAAAACGAGAGATAACTCGGCCTGGAAAAGCGTCCCTCACTAAGTCCATAGTGTCGCGCGCTGTGTGTGCCGTAGCGCCGTCTTGTTGAAACCAGATGTGCTCCAGCCCCAATTCGTCCAAACTGGGTATCAAAAACTCACGTAACATGGTTCTGTAGCGTTCTCCAGTGACAGTTATCGCATTGCCTCCAGCGTCTTCGAAAAAATAGGGTCCGATCACTCTGTCAACACAGATGCCACACCATACAGTAACTTTTAGTGGGTGTAGAGGTGTTTCTTGAATAATGCGCGGATTATCAGTGCCCCAGAACCGAGTATTCTGCTTATTGACATGCCCTGAGAGATGGAAATGCGCTTCGTCACTCATAACCAATTTTGAAGGAAAATTATCCTCTTCAAGGTTGAGGTTTATGACGCGCTGGCAGTAATCTAGACGAGCTCGGTGGTCAGCAGGCAGCAGCTGATGAGTCATTTGAGTTTTATACGGGAACATCTTTAAGTCTTTCACCAAAATACGCTGCAGGGTCCGTCTGGAAATGCCCAATTGCGTGGCACGTCGCCTCGTTGATGTTTCTGGACACTCTTCCACATCTTCGCGCACAGCATCGATATTTTCAGCTGAACGGCCTGTTCTTGGTCTCCCAGACTTAGGTCTATCCAATGTTGAGCCAGTTGCTTCAAGGCGTGTGGCAAAGCGTCGAATTGTGCGACCAATCGGTGCCGGACGGTGGGGAAATCGTCGACGAAATTCACGTTGTGTTCTTATCACTGATGAATTATTCCGTAAGAACATTGACACAATTATTCCACGTTCTTGGAGAGTAAAACGGTCCATGTTTATTTTCAGTGTATTTTACATTTGTTCACTACACAATTTTCAACAACAGAATGATAGAAAATGTCATATAAAAAAAATAAAAATATTTTCTTTAGTGCCAGTACTTTTGCGCCACCCAGTAGTATGGTCACAGAATATATAATAGTACTACATACAGAATGACCACTCACCTCCCCTCCCCAATATACGTCACACTCCGCGCCGGATTGTGGGTCACACTGTGGGCACGCTTAGCTGGCATGGCGCGCGCATGTTTCCCAGTGTAACGGAAATAATAAAGTTTTATGTTCTTTGGAGTTTTGTCATCTTTGGATGGTTACAGTACCTAAGTACTGTTCCCTATACGGATGTCTTTCTACCACAAGATATGACTCCAATAGAAACTTTTTAGATTCCCAAGTGATGAGAGTCGGTAAGTAACTTCATACAAAATATGCATCGTAACGTATTCTAACTATTCAGTTACAGTGAACTACTTTAAAACGTTGTTTTAATCAAGAACCAGGTTAATCAAGTGATGATGCTGACTGGTATAACAAAAATTTACAACCATTATAACACGCACACAAACGCATGCCAAGTGCAACATGCCGTCTGTCGATGTATGACCAAAATTACATTGTAGTTAGGAGTGTCCGAGCTGTGATAGGTGCAAATAGGTCCATTAAAAAATATATTATCATCTGTAAGACGGAATCGACATTATGCATTCATTATCATGAAGGCCTACTGATTAAAATAATGATGTTGATTCGGCGTTGCTAACAGCACAAGTTAGTAAAAAAATGTCCATACCTGTAACTTTTCTTTCTTGGCTTTTCTTAAAAAACAAGTTGTTTGGTTGAACAGCTAATTGAACGAGTTGACTGCGACCTCCTTCTTTCTGGATCCATTCCACCACTGGATACGGTACCTATAAGAAGAGATAATAATTATTAATGATTAAAGAGTTGTGGAGAGTATGAGTATGGGCTTTGAAGAGCTATTTTTTTTCTTAGAATTCTTTCTGGATGCTATCATAACTTATTGATTTTAAGTAACTTATTATTACGACATTGTAATTGAATTATTTGATTGTATTTTATTTAATTGTTAGTTATGATTGTGACCAAAAATGAATTCCTGTTAAATCAAATAACGTAGTTATGTTAATACTAACAAAATTGGATCTGTGTTGTCTGAGAAATAAACTATTATATAACTTTGACGTGGCGTGAACGCCCTTTTTCGAAATTGTTGAAGCTCTGCCTAATAAGTACCTTTATGGTATGTTCCATTCCAGTTGAGGATCCAGCAATTCTTGGTCTGTTGCGCTATGTGGACGGCAGGCCGCTGAACCACACGCTCTGGGGCGTGGTTCCTGTCGACCTTCGTCTCCCTGTGGCCCTCTTCAACCAGTTCACCACATACTTCATCGTCATTGTGCAATTTACTCATCTATATGACTAAATAAACACATGCTTTACTTTATTATACAGAACCACATACATACATACACATAATTACGCCTTTATAATTGGGTAGGAAGAGCGTAAACAACCTAGGTCATTCCGCCACGTCTAAGTTTTGAGGGTTATTTAAGATAGATTTGTAGGTACATTGCTGTAGTGACAGGTTGTCAACAATACAATGTAAATTACAATACACTGAAACCCTCGGATCCCTTAGCTGGTTTTTACAGCATGCCCGGGAGGAAATGCAGCTGGCACATTCTACGTTTTTCTCTCGCTCCCACGCAAGCATGGAATTATAGACTACTATACTTCCTCTAATCTACCCTACTCTACTCTACTCGTGTTTCCCTGTGGCCCTGTTCAGCCATTTCACTCTATACGCGTCATTGTTCAGTTCACTCATCTATATGACTAGTTTAGGCGGTTATATTTATTTGGCTTTGCTTTACTCTATTCTACACTACTCTAATCTACTCTAATTTGCTTCAATCTACTCTACACTACTTTACTCTAATTTACACTTCACTGGAGCGACTGCAAAACCATTGCATCAGATTTATATGACCACGTCTCACAATTTCGTTCGCAGCTCATGTTGCTTCCAATACGGCATCGAAGAAATGCCCATGTACTATCACGTCTCTTTAATGTTCTTCACAATCCTTCTTCTAAGTCATATCTCAGGGAGATCTTCAATTTCACAAGCGTTGTCGCCCCCATGTCAGAACAATTTTAAGCATTCCTTCTCACCACTCTGATTTCTTCAGCTACTCCTTCACTGTACATGCAGCCAGACTGTGGAACTCCCTCCCCGCACACGGCACGTGAAAGTCCTTCACAGTTTTCAAAAAACGAATAAAAGAAGTACTCTTTTATTCGTTTTTCTTCCATCTTTCTCTTCCAAATTAATTCGTTATTGTCATATTTTTAGAAGTTTACTAGTTACGTGTTATTTATATAATAATTATGTATTATTATACTAGTAGATATTATTATTAATTAGTATTATTTATTTATTACTATATGTATGTATTTATGTAGATTGTAGTAAGGTATTTGTATTATTATGTATATTTATTGTTTTTCATTATAATATTGGGCTTTGAATCTTAATTCGTGTAATTTTACCTATATTATAATAGTACACGCCTTTTCTGCCTCACTTATGCACTCTCACTACCGGAAGCTGGAAGAGATTTCTTTTTGAAGATAAGCTGTACCTGTTGCGCTTTTTTTTAATGTTTGTGTCCCCTGTATGATCATGTCTGCAATAAACTGTTAAATAAAATACACTACTCAACTCTACTCTTAAATGTGTACTGTACTCTATTCTAAAAATTAAATTAAATATCATAATAAGTAATAATATGGATCTTAATATTGTTATTAAAAATATTGTGTTTGTAATTTTTAAACCATTTAAGGAATTGCAAATAACTAAACTAATCGCATACTACTACTAATACTTATATGGTGTGGAAGTCCAAACCATATGTCTAATCACCAAAATTAAAGTTAAATTAAATTAAGTAGTTAAAAATAACTTTTTATTACTCAAACAAAGCAAGTAGGCACACTATACACAGTACCATGGTATCAATACAAACATCAAAGAAAATTAATGTTATAGAATAAAATTTATTAATTGATTAATATTTTGTTACACGTGCGAGCGCGAAGCTATACGCACATAGACATCAAAACTAATATTATTTAATTTATTGTGACGACGAACATACAAGCTAGTGAACATCCTTCACATTTAAGTAATATTATAAAATAAAATGAGCGCTCTTCTTTCAAAATTCGGTATTTTACTACAAGTTTTTCTTGGAGTAGATTTTGGTTTCCGCAGTTACAAAAGAAAAACAAAACGATTCCTTAATTTTTATTCGGTTTTTATTTCTTTTACTATAGCTATAATATTTTACATTCATTTGACAAAAGAGTATAAATTTTTGCAAACGCTGACGCTCTTACAATTTCTTTTTTGCTACTGTTTTGATATTTTACTTCTTTCATTATCTAAACGAAAATTTTCGCTACATGTTTACTTGGACAGCCTGAGACCTATCGATGCTGAGTTAAATATTAGCACTGATTCATTTAGAATGGGATTCAAAGTAACAATATTCACTTTTATCATGGTATTCTTACGAGTTTTGGTAACAATTATATTTTGTTATGAATCACACGCAGGATGTTTGAAACCTGCATTTTTCAGAGTATTATTTTTTTTACCATTGATTGTTGGGGATGTGTTATTTACAATTCAGGTTATTTATAACATTTCTGTTAAATTTCGTTTATCTGCAATGCGTGAAAATTTACAAAAATACCACTTAGATCCGGCAAGAGGTATTTTTGTTTACAAATCTCTGGCTGATGTATCAGAAGCAGGTAGAACTATCTGGAATTTGATGGTAAGTGACCAACATTTAGAAAGAGGTATATAAACCACGACAATATTTATTTTGATTACCTCGAGATTCCGGAGCGGTTGCAATAGGTCAAGACCACAGAGTGTGCCCGCTTTGAAATATCGAGGTAATCAAAATAAATACATTCTGTGGAAATAACGCCGTGCCAAATAACAATTTGAATCTTGAAAAGTAGAAGGCAGATATTTTTATTAATTGAAATCTTCGATTTTACAGTTCGGTCTAAAATTTTTCCTAAGTTTGCCAAGCCAGGCAATGAACTTTTACTCTACCCTAGTAGAGCTATCTGCAGCGCCCCGTAATGGATACAAGATGCTGTCTTATGGTGCTGCATGGTTCACCGTTCTACAACAACTGATGGTGATATTTGCACCAGCATTTGCAGCCGACACCGTGGCTTCTGAAGCTCATAGAATCAAGCTGCTGCTTCATGATAAGCTTCTGGCTGAAAAAGGCAAGTGTTTCCGACTAATTAAAATAGAGAACAATATTTTTGGTCGCCAAAGTTGAGATCTGTCACCAAGCTGCGATTCCCAAAATATTATTATTGGATCCCACGTAATTTATTGGTCACCGAATTATTCAATACGATCACCAAGTAGCGATCACCAAATGAATGTCAATTGGTATTTTCAAATAATATATTAATTACTAAGTAGTGGTCCCCCGAATAATAGATCTGTCACCAAAATAATTTATATGTCATCTAAGAAGTACTTATTGATTCCAGTGAAAGACAACTTATATTGTGTTATTTATACATATAATAAATCTCTAGAAGCGTCGAGTCGGTACATTGAATATTTTAACAAAAAAATAATTGCAGCAGGTATTATTAACGATATAGAGATAAAAACGTTTTTTTTTCGAATTTTTGTCTGTGTGTCTGTCTGTCTGTATGTTAACACATCACGCCAAAACTACTGAACCGATTTCGATAGGACTTTTTTTATTCAACTGTGTGTTATCCGGGTTGCAACTAAGCATACCTAAAATCACGCTGTCTGACTTAGAGGGTAGGCAGGAACTTGAAATTTGGCTGTTTCTTAACCGATTTATATGGAACTTTTTTTATTCGACTGAGCATTATTTAAAATTTTAGTTACGATACAATTAATCACCCCTCAAGACTTAAGAGGTAGGTAGAAAATTGAATATCGGTCGTTTTTAACCGATTTTGATGGAACTTTTTTTGTTTGACTGAGCATTACTTAAACTCAAAGTTACGAAACAAATAATCACGCCACCTGACTTAGGGGGCAGGCAGGAAATTGAACTCTGATCGTTTTTAACCGATCTTAAAGGGACTTTTTATTTGACTGAGTTTTTTTTATTATCAGCCAGCCTAGGTTAGAAATAATCACGCAAACCATTCTAATATTGAGTTAGTACCCCAGTTTGTATAGAAAATACGCAGTGTCGAACATACCGACAACGCTTCTCCGTGCGTAGGAGCGGGATCTGCTAAACCGCGCGCGGAAGCGTTTTTCGCATTGTCTTTTCTTTGTTTTTGTATGGAAAAACGCGTACGAAGTTGCGAGCACAGCTAATTAATTAATGAAAATCTGTTGTTTCCAGGATGTCATATGATTTGGATCCCTACACCACGACAAATATTTACTTTGTAAAGCAATGAAACGCCTTGTTATGATCGTATTTAATAAATATTTTATAGTTAATAGTACGTATGAGCGAGCATATTGTATTCCTCCGTGGTAGCATCATTGTTCATGAGAGCGTAATGAAACTAAAAACAAACGTATCTGTTTCAGTTAACGTAATAGGACTTTTTCATTCCAGACCTTGAGAAAATCGTCGACATATACAAATTCATCCAATACATCGACGCTCGTCCGATGAGGTACAAAGTCTGCAAAGTGATTCCGCTGGACTCCACGCTACCGCTGACTGTACTCAACATCTTCGTCACCTACATTCTGGTTTCGGTACAAATGACCCACTTGTATTAAATTAATAAATAATTTTACCCATTTGCTAAATGTATTAAACTTATGAAACTTAATAAATCATTCGCCATCGTGTTTACAATTGTTTTAGTGTATTATTAACCAATATGAATTTTGAGTTGGTGCCTACTTCATAAAACTAATCGTCTCTAAGTTTTTAAAAAAAAAATTTGGTTTTAAATCAAAAACAAAAATCCTACTTTAACGTAAACTTGCGATATATTGTGTTGAAATTAATCTAACTTGGTTGTTTTGTTAATTGAAAAAAAGACGACGACGGAAAACAATTGTCCAGTATTATTAGTAAACAGTAAAAAGTTGTAAGTAAGTTAAAGAAACATGAAACAGGAGTGGTCCGAATATTTAGCCTTGGGTCATTCTAATATAATCTGAGGGCTTGGTGTAGGTTCCACAACGGAGTAAATAAATAGGTACGTACTTTGAAACTTTATCGTACCTGTATATATATAAATATATATATATATATATACAGGTACGATATATATATATATACAGGTACGGTAGGTATTTTGTAATGTTGTACCTAGTAAGTAAGTAACAACATTTAATATTACGATCTAGCCTACTAAGGCTAATGAATAATTTTCTTCTAACTTAACTGGGAATAATTAAGTTAGAAGAAAATTACTAGGTTGTTAGCAAATTTGCTAGGTTGAGTATTTCTAAAAATGTGTCCATTAACACTTTTCTTATTGTCTCTATTAAGAAGAAGACACTTTGTTCTTGTGTTCTTTATGGATAGTAGCACTCACTATTGTTGTTATTGCACTTTTTTAAACTAACACTTCACTAAACTAACTCAAAAGGTTTTGTCCTCTTCAGTCTTCTCACTTTGTCCGTGTTATCGAGGAGCTGGATGGCTTCGACATTCACATGATGATGAAGTCTGCGTCGTGAGCTTCGGCGTTCTTTTTAATTATGTCAGTGACGAGGTCTACTTTGAGATCCCGATGTAGGTCGTCATTTCTTATGTACCAGGGAGCATTTACGATTCCTCTGAGTACTTTGTTTTGAAATCGTTGTATGATACTAATATTACTTTGTTTGGTGCAGCCCCAAAGCTGGCTACCATAAGTCCAAACAGGCATGAGGCCTTGTTTATACAGAAGTATTTCGTTTTGAACTAATAATGAAGAGCGCTTTCCAATAAGCCAGTACATGGCATTGTAGCAAAGTTCTAGCTCCTCTCGTTATTTTTTGACATGGGCTTTCCAGCGTAGCTTCGCATCTAATGTCATTCCCAGATATTTGGCTTTATTTTCATAAGGTCATTATTGTTTATGTATCCAGTCAAATACGGTATTGACGGCTATCTGCACCTTCTCCACTGCTTATTTATGATTGGCACCTGTAGCCATTATAGCTGTATCATCAGCAAATGTTGCGATGATGCTATTTTCTAACTCAGGAATATCACAAGTGTACAATAAGTACTGGACGGGAACTAGGACGCTTCCTTGCGGTACTCCAGCTTTGATCGGCTTTAGTTCTGAATATGCATCATCAAGTCTTACTCTAAACATACGTTCTGATATGTAAGACTCTAAGATGTCAGCAAACTGCTGTGGGTTTGGTAATCTGGAATTAAGATTTTCTCCTCTATTAGAGGTTTTAAACGTTTCAATTTTTTAAAATACCTTTGACATTATCGGCAACAGAGAGATAGGCCTGTATTAGGTTGTGACATTTGGTGGTTTCCCAGGCTTCGGTATCATTATGACCTCAGCCACTTTCCACACATCAGGAACAGCCGAAATGTAGCATTGATAATTGTGGTTAACATAACCATAGCTTTACGGGGAAGGTTTCTAAGGATTTCTCCGGTAATTATGTCATAACCAGGTGATTTATTTTGGTTTCGTCGTTTTATTTCACTGAATACTTCTCTGGAAGTAACGAGTTTTATTTCCAGTACATTACCTGTTGTTTTATCTATCAAGGGAAGGTGATCATTTCCTTCATTAGTTCAAGCCTAATGCCTAAGGTTTCCTCCAGATGTTGTGCAAACTTAATTTCTTTTTGCTCGTTACTAACTGCCCACCCCCCATTAATAGTTTTGATAGGTGGGATATGTATCATGGGTTTTTTTGAGCTTTTGGTGGTTTTCCACAAAGAGTAGTCTGTAATACGATCGCTTGTTAATTCACTAAGAAAGGTTGTTCAGTATCTTTTTATCTTCCGGATATCTTGTATGGTGACATATCTGTCCCTGTTGCCTTTTTTCAGCTACAAATTTTCTTACTCCTGGTGGAAAATAGTTAGGCCTGATTCTTTTTTTAATAATAGGTGTATTTTATCAAGCACATTGCTGAATATCTACAATATTTTTTCTATTTCACGGTCTAGATTCTCTTGACTTTTTAGCGGAACTTTTAAATCTATCACCGAGTCTAAGTCTATTTTGAAGGTTTCCCAATCAGTATTTTTATTTACTTAAGTAGGGAAGGTTTCTCTCAGCATAATAATCTCATTTAGAGTTGGTATGATAGGTGAATGGTCCGAGTTCATATCAAGACCTTCCTCAATGTGAAGAAAATTCGGTGATATATTCTTATACAACAAGGAGGTCCAAAGGAAAAAAAATGATTCCTTAGGTCAAGGGATATCCAAATCACCCCTATGTATGTAGCGATTTTTAGTAGTTTAGGAGTTATGTTTTTTTTTAGTAATTTTCTAAGAAAATTGACTTTAGTGTATTAATTATTTTTTATTATTTTTTTGGGTAACTTTTTTTTTTTTTTTGTTGCAAGTATAATCTTCCTTCCTAGCCGTAATGTAAAATCATTATTTTATTATCGAAAGTTCGAATTTCACGATCGAGCCAGTCCGATCTGACTTTTCGACTTGAAATGAAAAAATGAAAAAGGTAATCCTTGTTCTCTTTAAATAATATTAAAAACTTCGCAAGTTTTAAAAATTACATAAATAATAAAAACAATATTGATTAATGGGATATTATTTCCAGAAAACAGACTTCAAAAGTACTTCGGTGGAAATTACCTAATTAGTAAATTGTTTCAGAAAGTTGAAAGATTCCTGTCATGTCATTACTAAGGACTAATTAAGTTAGAAAATGGATCAAATTAAAGGGATAATAAAATTATTTACCTAAATTAAAAAATATTATTTAAGTTAATGAAAATTCTTTGTAAAATACATCGGACGAAACGGTCCAATCAGATGGCCTTCATGATCACCTAACCTAAACCCGATTGATTTCTTTATTTAGGGTTATTAGGGTTATTAGACAAAGACATAGCTACGGCTAGGAAGCTGCAACTTTTATGGTTAAAAGTGCAATTTAAGATGATACAACAAAAAAAAATAGTTACTCAAAAATATAGTAACAAAAAAAAAGCCACTGAGGTCAGTTTTCTACGAATTTTTAAAAAAAAAAATAATTCCTAAACTACTAAAAATCGCTGAATATACATAGGGGTGATTTGCATACCCCTAGGTCAAGAGGTCACGCGGATTGCTAACTCCGACATCAAATTTTAAAGTCGCATTTTTGGAAACGCCATACGATGATGATGATGAAGGAGTCACGCATCATTTTTATCCTTTGGACGTCTCTTTGGGCCGCGCTGTATATAAAGAAGTCTGTTAAATCTGGAATCCTTAGTTTATCGGTTGGTTAGTATGTAGGTTTTCCGGTTGATAAAGTTTTGCAACGTAAGTCACATTTGCTCTCTCCCTTTGGTTGTGGTCAATCTTGATCCCCAGTAGGTGTACTTGGCATTGAAATCACCACCAAGTATGAATCTATTTCCAAGATTTATTAAAAAGCTTTTGTAATGATCTGTCTTCAAGGAATGCCTTGGCGGGCAGTATATAGCTGATATAGTGATAGGACATTGTTTTGTTTTGACACTGATCACCATTGCTTGTATTTCTTCTTGTTCACATTTGTGTACTTCGTGTAGAAATAAAACCGTATAAAACCTCTATAAATGGTTTAGCATGTTAAAGTTATTGTGTAGAAGTCGGCCAGTGCGAACGCCTATAGACCACTAGCTTTTACCCGCGACTTCGTCCGCGAAGATTTTTTTTTCTTCTTCGCCCAGCCGTGATTATCAGCGTCTTGTAGTCGTCAGTAGGGTAAACCTCTTCTCCCGTAATCGTTCTTCACGTACCTACTACACGTTCCCCCTGTCCTCCCGTCACACGCGTCCCTAAACTGTCATAATGTCTGCCCAGTCCTCCATTCCTCCCATCCATGACTCTCTCTAGGCACTTCTGTTCCCTTTGCTCTCGTTTATCCTGAAACTTATGTCGCTCCAGTGCACGTGTATAAAAGTTTCACGAATTATTAATACACAATACACATTATGAATTAAATAAAAAAGGTGCCCACATAATCGGTTCAAACACATTATTTTTGTTCCCTGCCTACCCCCTACGTTAGGTAGCGTGATTATATCGTAAATCGAGGTAACACTGCGTATACTGAAAAAACTCCTATCAAAATCGGTTAAAATACAAACTCAATTCAGATCTCTGCCTACTGCCTACCCCCTAAGTACGGTAGCGTGAATATTGGGTAAAACTCATTTTGTGTCTTAGTAACCTACAATGAGCTGAATAAAAAAACCTCCCTTCGAAATCGGTTAAAAACACTAACTAAATTCAGTTCTCTGCTACTGCCTACCCCCTAAGTACGGTGGCGTGATTATTTATATCTTTAGTTTGTGTCTTAGTAACCTACACTGAGTTGAATAAAAAAAACTCCCTTCGAAATCACCAAACAGACAGACAGACAGATATAATATTAGTATGGATGCGCAATCATGATGATCGAAGTATTACCAAAAGATATAAACCATTTGCTTCAGCAAAATATCAAAAACGCTAATTGTGACAATTCTTTTTGCAAATCTCGGATTTTGCGTAGATTTAGGATTTATAAACATAATTCAAAGTGGTCTCGCTAAATATGTTTCTATCATTATGGGGTTACATACATACATATAATCACGCCATTATCCCTAATGGGGTAGGCAGAGCGTAAACGACATAAACAAAGTTCGTTTCGCCACTAATAAGCGTTTTCAGTATGTTCAACACTGCGTGTTTTCCATACTAACTGGGGTACTTACTCAATATTAGAATGGTTTGCGTGATTATTTCTAACCTAACCTGGACACGAGGTAATTAAAAAATATTAGTCAAATAAAAAGTCCCTTTAAGATAGGTTTAAAACGGTCAGAGTTCAATTTCCTGCCTACCCCCTAAGTCAGGTGGCGTGATTATTTGTATCGTAACTATGAGCTTAAGTAATGCTCAGTCAAACAAAAATGTCCATCAAAATCGGTTAAAAACGACCGCCATTCAATTTTCTACCTACCTCCTAAGTCATGGGGTGTGATTATTTGTATCGTTACTTTGATTTTAAATAATGCTCAGTCGAATAAAAAAAAAACATAAAAATCGGTTAAGAAACAGCCATATATAATTTTCCTGCCTACCCCCTAAGTCAGATAGCGTGATTTTAGGTATCCTAAGTTGCAACCTGGGTAACACACAATTGAATAAAAAAGTCCCATCGAAATCGGTTCAGTAATTTTAGCGTGATGTGGTAACATACAGACAGACAGACAAAAAATTTATCGTTTTGATCTTTATATTTTTAATAATGCCTGCTGCAATTATTCTTTTGTAAAAATATTCAATGTACAGACACGACCCTTGTAGAGATTTATTATATGTATATAGATTGAAACCTTTATATAAAAAAATATTATCCTGGTGATATAGTTGTTTACTTTCGTTGACTGAGCAACCCCTATCAGTTTGCGGGACGCTGCCCCTTACACCTGGTAGATACCTACAAATCTTTCTTGTGGGGTAAACCAATAAACTGTGAAACGAGTATTTATTGCCAAAGAAATATTACAATGGAGTTCCACCAACTCAACAAGCAAGTATTTATTATACATACCTACAAAGATACAAGAAATTAAGAAACGGATGCGACTGTAACAAGAAAACAAAAACAAATATTCCTGCTACTCTCTCAAAACTAACCTTAACTATATCGGAGTTATTTTAATGATTTATTAATTATTCTTATCTTATCTTAATTAGCCTACATCATCCCACTGCTGGGCAAAGGCCTCCCTCTTCTCCTTCCACTTATCCCTATTTTGAGCCGCAGGCGCCAGTCCTTCAAAAATGTGTCCAGCTCGTCACGCCACCTGCGACGGGGTCTTCCGCGGCGTCGGTTCGTGGTGGGTGGCTTCCACTCGGTACTAACTTTCGCCCATAGTTCCTCTGGCATGCGGCAAACGTGGCCGGTCCAATCCCTTAACTTAGCTGCTGTTTGGGCTACGTCAGATATTTGCGTTTTAGAGCGCAGTATGGTATTTCTGACTCAAATTAATTGTTATTAATTATTATTTTATGAAATATTTGTATGAAAATGTTACTAATGTGAACAAAAAAAAACCAATAGTAGATTTTTTGGTATGAGAATTTATTTGGTACTTTTTAAAGTTCTAAGTACAAGTAACAAAAACATGCTTAAACTTCTTTGTATTTTTTTTATTTTATTTTGTATTTTTAACAGAGGTACAGGAACATAATATTTTTATAATATAAGGCACATAGTTATTTCCCTATGCATAATAAAATAAAATAACTAGTTATATGTAACTGAATACAAAATTGAGACATTTTACACAAACTGGATACATACCAGAACAAAAAAAACAAAATTGCAAAAATCTTGAAGTTTATATGAAAAAAAAACAATAGACTAAGTCTTTCTTATCACTGGTTTGCCCTTTGACAGCAATGTTATTTGTATAAACATTTGGCCACTACAGACATTTATGCCGAGGTCTGTGGACATCACAGAGTAACTATAATAGTACGTACAAGTGGACATTTCTAAATAAGCTGGTATCAATCGGTACACACTTTAAAACTAAGTACAAATTCCGAGTATCATATTGAATTACCCTTACACTTATCACAGTTGTTAACATAGTACTAATCTATATCTACAGGGCGTCCCACGGCGATGCAACACGGAGGGGAAGTACCTTAAATATTAATGATAGGATATTTCACTGAAAGAACACATCGTTTAATTTTTAATAATAAGTAGAACTGCATTCACAGATATTTTTAAAATCGCCTACCTCAACCGGGAATCGAACCCGCCAAATGTGACAGTAAAATTACATGTATTTTATAATAGCGTCTGAAAGGGCAACTCATAAGCATTATTTTTTCCTTAATAACCTTGCATATTAAATGAAACTAAAAACATAAAATTTTACATTTTATTTAAAAAAAAAAAAATCAAATGCTCAAAATGTGATCCGTTCTGTTGTATACAAATTCTCACTCTTTTAATAATTTCTCTCCCTGTCGATTTACTTATTTTTGCATGGTGGATGTTTAAAATAATACGTCTAAGTTCATTTTGTAACTCCTGCACACTGTTGTACCGGTTCCTGTAAACTAAATATTTTACATAACCCCATAAAAAAAAATCAAGTGGGGTTAGATCTGGGGATCTCGGTGGCCATCTAATTTGTCCAAAAGTGTCGATCCAGGAAGGAAAATGTTCATTAAGAAACTCGGCTGTTTTCCTACTGTTATGAGCCGGAGCCCCATCTTGCTGGAATATGAGATTTCGTCGATCTGCATCAGGAAGATTATTAATCTCATTTCTTAAAATCTCAAGTATTTCTAGATATCTTTCCGTGTTCAGAGTTCCTTCGTAAAAATGTATTAAGAGAAACCGGTTACTTACAATCCCACACCAACAGTTGAAAGAAAAACGCACTTGATCATTAGTCTCGCGGATTCGTAAGGGATTCTGTCTGGACCAAATGCGATTATTACGCCGGTTGTACATACCGTTGTTAGTAAAGTTTGACTCGTCTGACCAAATAATGGTGTTCAAAAAATTTTGATCCTCAAGGATGAGTCTCTCGATATGTTGGCAGAAATTGAGTCGTCTTTCAACATCTCCCGGCCGTAATTTTTGCACTAATCGCCCTTCCTTCAACATAACTTTTAAACTTGTATTTTTTCAGCACGCGATGTATTCTACTCTTTGAAATTCCAATTTCTTCTTCACCTTCCCTCACTGAACTCTTCGGGTACGCTTCAAAGTAAATCAGAATGTTGAGTTCATCATCGCTGACGTTTATTATCTGCTGCTGTGGTTGCTGTAAGCGATGATCAAAACGTCCTAATTTTTTTAAAATATCCACCAATCTTTTCAACACAAATCGAGATGGTGTGTGTCTATCGGGATATCTTTCGCGGTACCACCGCAAAGCGAATGAAATGTCTTTGTGATTTAAAAAGTATGCTTCTATTAAATCTAAGTTATTTTGGTACGCCATGGTAAGTAAATTAACACAAAAATTGCTAATAAACGTAAATGAAACTCACAATAAACAAAAGAACAGACGCTTTTTTTAAATTTAAGTGTTCCATTTTCGAGTTATTTATTTTTACTAATATCAGCCAGTTGCATGACGCTTGAAAATTTAAGTGTTTCATTTTCGAATTATTTATTTTTACTAATATCAGCCAGTTGCATGGTAATTGTGAGCTCATGAAGAAGTACTTACTACACTTTATGTGTTAGCGCTTAGGCAGGCTTTCTCAAATTTATCTATCCCAGGTCAGGAGCTCTTCAATGATGTAGGTTTATTTATAATTTCGATAATACTTTATTTAAAAGAATATTAAAGATTTACAAAAGTGTATGCGCTCGCGCGTGTTGACAGTCGTAGAATGGCCGAGTCGCGAACATTCGTATACCGATTCCCCCCGCGTCTTCCTTACCCCGCGGTGGCCCTTGCAGTCGTCCATGGATGCGTAGACATAGCCCCCGGCCTTGGAAGCACCAGCTTCCAACGAAGTGGATACAGGCAGAAGAATCCAAAGAAAAGCTACGACGACCCATCTTGATCCAGTGTGCTAGTGGTGTCAGGATGCTCATCATGGTTCGGCGTACTAGCGATGCCTGGACGCTCATCATCATCAGATAGAAGTGGACATAGTTTTGAATACGACCGTTGTATGATGCCAGTCTCAGTCTTGATGCTGGCAACACGGCAGATGCCATCTTTGCCAGGGAATGTGTCCAGCACCCGTCCCAGTTTCCACTTGAGGGGCGGCAAATTATCCTCTTTGATTAAAACTAATATGTTTGGAGTTAGTGTATCTTGTTTAGTTTGCCATTTAGTCCTCTTCTGTAGCTCCGAAATATATTCCTTGGACCATCTCGACCAGAAGTGCTGTCGCATCTGCTCCACACGGTGATAGCGAGTAAGGCGCTGGGTGGTCGCTGTGGTAAGATCTGGGTAGGCAGGCGCGGTGAGCGGTCGGCCGATCAGGAAATGACCAGGAGTAAGTGGCAGTAAATCATTAGGGTCTGTGGACATAGGTGATATAGGTCGGGAATTTAGGACGGCCTCGATCTGTGCCAACACCGTGCTAAACTCCTCGAACGTTAAATTAGCACTACCAATAACGCGTTTAATATGAAACTTGCATGACTTGATTCCCGCCTCCCACAAACCACCAAAATGAGGCGAATAAGGAGGAATAAATGTTAACTTAATCGAATTATTAGCTGCAAATTCAGTAACATCATCTTCAATTATGTTCAAGAACGAGGAAAATTCTTTTAAAGCGCCTACAAAGTTTTTACCGTTATCAGAAAAAATCTCTAATGGTTTCCCTCGTCGTGAGATAAATCTTTTCAGTGCAAGTAAGTATGACTCTGTAGTAAGACTTGAGACAAGTTCTAAATGTACTGATCGTGTAAGGAAACATACGAATAAGCAAATATATCATTTTTCTAGTTTTGCTCCTCTCCCTTTACGGTTTGGGTAGAACAATGGTCCCGCGTAATCGACCCCACACCTGTAAAATGTGGATACAGGTCTACTGTCTAATCTTTCAGGCGGCAAATTAGACATCTGGATTTGAAAAGGCTTAGCCTTCATACGAGTGCACGTGATGCACTTGTGTACAGTCTGCTTGGCAAGATCACGTCCTCTAAGAGGCCACCAACTGTCCCTGATATTAGCTAGAAGTGTCTGTGGACCCGCATGGAGAAGAACCTTATGCTCATGAAGAAAAAGAAGTCGAGTAAATTTGTGTTTAGCGCACAGTAGTACAGGGTGCTTTTTATTGTACGAAAATGAAGCACAATTTGCCAAACGACCGCCCACTCGAATCGGATTATTGTCGTCTAAAAATATGTTAAGACTGGATATATTGCGTGGAAATTTAACCAAACGTTTGTTTTTTAAGTTGTCGTAAATATCTGAAAATGATTGTTGTTGCGCAAGTTTAGCTAACGTGTAGGTTGAATTATTTAATTCATCAACTGAAAGCGGCCCTGTACGACGCTGTGATTTTATTTTATTGTGTGCATTGGAAATAAAACGTAAGGCGTAAGCCATAGTACGTTGCATACGGCTATAAGAAGAAAAACGATCAAAAAAAGAACTCCCTATATTGTGTGAAATAAGTGTTTTACTTACTGCTGCGATTTTATGAAGTTTAAGTTCCGGTAATAACTCACTGTTTTCACTACAAACATCACTATGATGCTCCCATTGAAGGTTAGGTATACGTAAAAACTCCGGTCCTTGCCACCACATCTCACACGATTCTAAAACATCTAACTGCATTCCGCGCGATAGTATGTCAGCCGGGTTTTGTTTACCCGAGATGTGGAACCACTGTGTATTGCCGGTTAAGTCATTGATTTCAACAACTCTGTTTTGCACGAAAGTTTTTAATAACGTAGGTGACATTTTAATCCATCCTAACACTATGGTCGAATCGGACCAAAAGTACACTTTATCGAATGATAATCTTAACGATTTAACGATTTTATCGTATAGTTTAGCACCCAATAACGCACCACATAACTCTAATCGCGGCACGCTAACCGGTTTTACTGGCGCGACCTTGCCCTTCGCACAAAGCAGATTGACTGTTATCAATGACGGTTGATCATCGCTATAGCTACGTATGTATGCGGAAGCGCCGTAGGCATCTTGAGATGCGTCCGTGAAAATATGCAACTCGATATGTTGTGCATTTTCGGCCTTTATGTGACGTGGTATACGTAATGATTTTAAATGCTCTAATTTACTGATAAAAGTTTGCCAAGTTGTCAAAATATTGTGAGGTACCGGGTCATCCCAGCCTAACTTGGAAAGCCACAATTTTTGTAAAAGTATTTTTACTATCATAATACTAGGTGCGAGCAAACCTAGTGGATCATAGATTTGTGAAATAGTAGAAAGTATAATGCGTTTAGTAACATGTTTCATGTCTTGTGTGCATTTTGTACATACATACATACATAAAATCACGCCTTTATCCCTTACGGGGTAGGCAGAGCGTTAAACGCCTCGTAAAAGGCGCTTTCGCTGCGTCTGACAATAATTGAGGGTAATTTTAGATTGTAATGTGTATTGCCATAGTGACAGGTTGTCAGCCCATCGCCTAAATTACAATACACTGTAACCCTCGAGTCCCTTTTGCTGTCTTCTACAGCATGCCCGGGAGGAAGGGCAGCTGGAACATTCTATGTTTTTCTATCTCTCCCAGTCCAGCATGGAAGTAAAGTAAATCGCTATACATTTGTTTATAATCGGGAGCGCAATGAAGTAGTTTACGTTCGAGTGCTAGAAACCGGTTCTCAGCTAAAGTAAAAGAAGAGCCAAGCTCGTCGGGTGACTCACGTAAGGGAATGCGTACAGAAAATCGACCCGAATCGTCACGTTTGGTAGTTTCCTGAAATAATTTTTCACAATATGAGTCTTCTTTATTAAGATGATTAGCAGGAGGGATCTCTTCCAACTCCCAGATCTTTTTAAACTGTGTGTCTAGAGTTTGTTGCGGTAAAAATTGTGTAAAGTTACACTGAACCCGATTAATGCGCGAGTTTTTATTGTTGGCCAATAAGGGGCCTGTTACTACCCATCCCAGTCTGGTATTTTTCAAATAAGGACCGCTAGGTAAACGTATTTTACCCTGGGTCTCCAATTCGTTATATTTAATTGCACCTATCAATAGGTCAATTTGGTCAGACAAATAAAAGTTAGGATCGGCTAGTGTTATGTTGTTAGGGATCTGAATATTGTGATCAGCACCTAACGACTGCATCTCAGCAGTGACGCACGGTAAAACTATACAATCAAGGCGTGTGTTATACGAGCTAGTTTTAGACTGCATCTGAATTTTGCAAGTTTGTGTGGATTGAGTTACAGATTTTCCTACACCTGTAACGAGAACAGTGGACTGTAAAAGAGGAATGCCTAACCTTTTGCATAAGGCTTCTGAGCATATACAATGCTCACTACCATTATCGAGTAATGCGCGAATGGTATGGAATTTGTTGTCTTTATCCGCGACCTCAACTATTGCGGTGGATAACATAACTCGTGTCAAAAATGGGTTCGAGTTACTGATATCGTCATCACTATCGTAATGCGTGTGAGTGGTATGAGATGCGGTGTGTAATGTATGTGTGTCTGTACTAATAAGCTCGCCGCGCGGCGCCGGCGCCGGCAGAGGCGACGGCTGATGCGGCACGGCAGCGGCGGCGGCGTGTGCGTATGCAGCATGCGTTGACGTCGATGCGCCGGGGCTGTCACTACACTCGTCGTGAATTAACGAATTGTGTTTTTTATTACATTGCTTACACGGTCCGAACCAGCAATCTGTAATTGCATGGCCGGAGCGTAAACAATTACGACAAAGGTTCTGCTTATCAATATATTTACATTTATCTTTAATAGATAAATTAAGAAAAGCATCACACGAGTATAGTGGATGTTTACCATTGCACATGCTGCAACAATATTGCCGCTTAGCAGAGTAAGTATTTGATGTTTTAGCGTTAGTTTTATTACTAATTTTTTGCGTAACAACATGACTGTGTGATCTAGGTATATTCGACGACTGTCTTTTAACGTAATTGTTTGTGTCTGATGTGTGTTGTTTGCTTTGTGATACGTTAATCGTTTCCAATACGTCGGCTCGGTCTTTAAGGAAACTAACTAAGTCGGATAATGAGAACTTAGTGTTGGATTTAGACTGCGAACTAGCAAGGGTACTTTTATGAAGTTCCCACTCCTTTTCAGTAGATGAATCCAACTTCAACACTATAATGTAGATAATTAAAGTATCCCACTGTGCGGTTGGTTCACCTAGCGTTTTTAATGCACGAATATTTCGCAAAATAGTGTCGATAAGTTTCCGAATTTGCGGAGCAGACTCTTTATTGATGGACTGCGCGGAAAACAAAGCCTTTACATGATTGTGAATTAGTAAGCGACTGTTATTGTATCGATTTTCTAGCAAATCCCACGCGATTGCATAATTGTCAGAAGAAAATTCTAATGATTTGATAACTTGAAGCGCGTTACCAGTTAACGCGGAGCGTAAGTAGTGAAACTTTTGAATTTTATCGATATCTGAGCGACTATCTATGAGAGACGTAAATGTATCCCGAAACTCGAGCCATTGATCATAAGAACCGTCAAAGGATGGTAAAGAAATGGTAGGTAATTTTATAGTATTAACGCGTGAACTACTCTGATCGGAATTGGGTTTATTAACGTTGCTTTCAATACATTTATACTTGGCTAAAATCTCATAATACTGATTTTCAAAAGTTTCCCTTTCCTGTAACTCTTTATCAAACTGACTTGGAGACACTTTAATATCTAACTCGTCCTGAACAGAATTGAATTGATTAAGCAAAGGTTTTAAATCCTCACCGCGAACTATTAGTTCCATTTTTTGAATTTCCGATAATTCTGAAATATTGACGGAGTTAATATGCTTCGAGAACAAAGTGAGTTTACGTTTGATAGTACCGCGTTTAGTAACCAAATCACGTATTAAATCCTCCAAATTGATACCATCATCTACGGAATGCCGTTTTTTAGTCATTTTGGTTGGTTGTGTGGAAATAGGTTATCAAGTACTCACAGTTTCCAAGTGTAACAGGTAACAAGCCACGTTGTTCGAACGTTGCACGCGCGCGGACAAAATGAAGGTAGATACACACGCTTGGCGCGCTCGGTAAACTGGAATTTAGCAGAAATAGCACGATATTAGCACAAAACAAGACCCTGGATGGGAAGGAAACTTTGATCGGCCTTACCGATTGATGCAGGTCTGCTGGTCTCGCTGATGATGTCTCTCTGGCACCCTCGGCTTGGATTCGGTCTCGGAGGTCCAATATGTTAGCGCTTAGGCAGGCTTTCTCAAATTTATCTATCCCAGGTCAGGAGCTCTTCAATGATGTAGGTTTATTTATAATTTCGATAATACTTTATTTAAAAGAATATTAAAGATTTACAAAAGTGTATGCGCTCGCGCGTGTTGACAGTCGTAGAATGGCCGAGTCGCGAACATTCGTATACCGATTCCCCCCGCGTCTTCCTTACCCCGCGGTGGCCCTTGCAGTCGTCCATGGATGCGTAGACATTATGTATCGCTTTATTATTATCATGTACTTATACCACGGAAATCTCGTATCTCAAGTGGGTAGATCTTTGAAATGATAATGTTAATTGTTTGAAGCATGGCCAAGTCAGAGGAAATTTATCTGAACAAAATTTTAAATAAAATGTAAAATTTTATGTTTTTAGTTTTATTTAATATGCTAGGTTATTAAAGAAAAAATAATGCTTATGAGTAGCCCTTTCAGACGCTATTATAAAATACATGTAATTATACTGTCACATTTGGCGGGTTCGATTCCCGGTTGAGGTAGGCGATTATTAAAAAATCTGTGAATGCAGTTCTACTTATTATTAAAAATTAAACGATGTCTTCTTTCAGTAAAATATCCTATCATTAATATTTAAGGTACTTTCCCTCCGTGTGGCATCGCCGTGGGACGCCCTGTATATCAGAGTAAAAACCTATCATCGCATGTCTCACGAAGCATAAGGCTTTTCACGTGTGTGAGTTCTAATAATAATATGACTATTTATATTACTGCTTTGAGTAAAAACCTTTGATCGCATGTCTCACGAAGCATAAAGATGTTCACTTGTGTGAGTTCTAATAATAATATGACTATTTATATTACTGCTTTGAGTAAAAACCTTTCATCGCATATCTCTGTTTTAGGAAAATAGTTTACGTAGGATTAAAAGGATTATTTACAGATAACTAAAAAATATCTTCCAAAAAAAAAAGATCCTTTAAAAGATCTTCCATGCTGGCCTGGGAGCGAGAGAAAAACATAGAATGTGCCAGCTGCATTTCCTCCCGGGCATGCTGTAAATCCAGCTAAGGGATCCGAGGGTTTCTGTATATTGTAATTAAGGCGATGGGCTGACAACCTGTCACTACAACAATATACCTACAATCTATCTGTAATAACTCTCAAAACTTTGTCAGACGTGGCGAAACGACCTTTTGTTAGGTCGTTTACGCTCTGCCTACACCATTAGGAATAAAGGCGTGATTGTATGTGTGTAACTAAAAAATAATTACTGAGTTATCTTAACTTTATTGCACATAATTAACAAGCATAGGGTTTTTCACCTGTGTGTGTTCTGAAATGACTTTTTAAGCTACTTAAGAGTGAAAAGTTTTTAGTAAGCCTTTTCGATATGTTTATTTAAAATAACTACTTCTACAAACTTTATATCACATATCTCAAAAGCAAAGGTGTCTCTAGGTTAGTGATGTGCCGGTGGTAACTTACCCGCTACCGGTATTTTACTGGTAGGGTAACTTACCGGTAAGTTTCCAATGTTACCAGTAACATTACCAAAGTTCGTATCTGATTCGGTCTATGTTTCTTTAGTCAAATCAAAGTCAATGTATGTATCTGTTGTGCACTTAGTACGAAACTGTTTGTAACGTGTTGTGATTTCTATAAAATACTCTTGTGGATTATTTGTCATATATTAAGTTGATTGTTGAAAAAATACTCATTTTATTACTTACTTGTATACAATGTTTAGTCTGATCAAAGTCAATTTTTGTACCCTTTTTGTATTGAGTTCGATTCGAAACGATTTGTACCGTATTGTAATTTCTTTTTAATAATTTTCTTGATTATTTTGTCATATTTTATGTTGATTGTTGAATAAATATTCATATATTACCGACTTGTATATCCGCAGTTTTATTAATAAACAAAGGAAATGAAAAGTAACTTAAGGTAATATTCCCGGTAGCCGGTAACATTGGGAATTTACTGGTAACTTACTGGTAACTTACTGGTAACTTACTCGGTAACTTACTGGTAATTTAAGAAACATGGGGATAACTTTGGAAAATCTTACTTTATTGCTTAGGTTAATATTTAAAAGTGTTCTTTAGCTTAAATGTGTGCACAAATTAATGAAAAAATACGTTTGCAAAACATATTTAAGGAAAGTTACCCTATATTACCGGTTTCGGTAACATTACCAGTAGCGTTACTGGGAATATTACCGCCAATTGGTAAGTTACCGGTAGCGGCACATCACTACTCTAGGTACAGACAGATATGTTTATCTAAATAGTAAGTAGTAAATTTAACTTTTATCACAGATCTTGGAAGAATTTATTCACCCGTTAGTTTTATAATACTGGTTAAATGTCAACAAATTCAAAAACTTACTGGCTAACACATCACATCACTGACCAAATTAATAACACTGGATGCGGATTTATCAGTTGTTTCAACTGCCCGCTCGTCTACAAATAATAATTATTATAAAAAATTGCAACCAGCGCCACACCAATTTCTGGGTAAAGAAATAATCAATAAAATGGAGATGTCCAACGGTTCATATCGATAGTAAATCTTTACTTTTTAAACCAAGTTTTAATTCATCTAAAACCATTATTTTGCTTCCTAATTTTCAGTAATTCTTTCATATATGTCAAAACAATAATATATCATAGTGGTAGTAGTGGTGGTCTAGTAAACAACACTTGGAATATTCAATAAGTTTATCTTTATTTCAGTTTTCGAATTAGTACTGGCACATCTCTATTACGCGTCTCTATACATCGCGTTGTCGGCTATAGACGACTGTGGCGTCGGTGGTATTTCAATTTTCTCAAACCGTTGGGACAAAAAAGGATGTAATATTTTACAAGGATTTCCAGAAATTCAGCGATTAATATTGCGATCCGTCTATACAGTACCCTACACGTCAATAAATATCGTAATCAGTCAGTTTATATTGACGGATCACAATATGGATCTTACGCGCATTCGCCGAAAACTACGCCTTTAACCTTTTCACCGCCACAGTCGGGTATAGCCGACAACCCGCGACTTGCCGTCAGCGCCACGGTCGGCTACAGCCGACAAAATATAGTTAAAAAGTTTATGTTAATAAACCAGCATTTTGAAACTGTATATTTTATTTTTTTTGCACCTTCTACTTTGATTTATAAACTTTTGCGCTTAGATATTTATTCGTTTTGTAGTATAAAATAAGAAAAATACTGATTACGTTTTGAATACGCCACAGTCGGCCTTACACGACTGGAAGTGTTGTTCCTTGCTAGGTAGTTCAAATATGAAACATCGTTACGTCTACAATATCTATACGGATTATACTATGTGTATATTTGTCAAGTCTGTCATAACAATAACGTTTTCTTATTATTTTAATGTATAATGAAAATACTTCCGACATCTATTTGCAGAAATATGCTAAGAATTACTCATTTTTTTTCTTTGTTTGATTGAGTATCGACAAACCGGTTTCGCCGACTCGTGCACAGCGATAATTACTTGACTAATGATAGTTCGTCGTTTTTAATGAATATTCAACACAAGTCAAATAATAAAAAGGAAAGGAAATTAATGAATAAAAAAAACGCAATGAAATATTAAAATAGGTACCAGAATAAATCCTTTGATGTTCTAAAGTTGAAGAATTTCATTTTCATATTTTTTATCGATGTTCTATATTACATCCTTATTTGTCCTAACGGTTTGAGAAAATTAAAATGCCACCGACGCCACAGTCGTCTATAGCCGACAACGCGATGTATAGAGACGCGTAAAAGAGATGCGAAAGTGCTAATTCGAAAACTGAACTAAAAATAAACTTATTGAATATTCCAAGTGTTGTTTACTATACCACCACTACTACCTCTATGATATATTATTGTTTTGACCTATATGAAAGAATTACTGAAAATTAGGAAGCAAAATAATGGTTTTAGATCAATTAAAACTTGGTTTAAAAAAGTAAAGATTTACTATCGATATGAACTGTTGGATATTTCCATTTTATTGAGTATTTCTTTACCTAGAAATTGGTGTGGCGCTGGTTGCAATTTTTTATCTATATTGCTTGCGGTGAAAAGGTTAAAATTGTACCTTTAAAAACTATAACGTATCGCAAACAGTAAGATTAACTACGGCTTTTCATCTGTGGGCTTTCTAATATGATAATTTTAACAGACGTTCTGTATATTAATATTTTTACATAATTTACTGACTTAAGGGTTTGCCTGTATGTGCTTTAATGTGTATTTTTAAATAACATTTTTGAACAAATTTTTTATCGCATATCACACAAGCATAGGGCTTTTCACCGGTATGTGTTCTTATATGCATGTTTAATGTACTGCTTTGTGCAAATTTTTTACTGCATATCTCACAAGAATAGGGCAATTCACCGGTATGTGTTCTCATATGAATTTTTATGTGACATTTTCGGGAAAACTTTTTCTTGCATATTTCACAAGCATGCGGCGTTTCACCTGTGTGTGTTCTCATATGTCTATTTAAACAACTACGCTCTGTAAACTTTTTATCGCATATTTTACAAATATAGGGTTTTTCACCTGTGTGTATTCTAACATGATTATTTAATTGACCAACTTGTATAAATCTTTTACTACATATATCACAAGAAAAAGGCTTTTCACCTGTGTGTGTGCGGATATGGTTTTTCAAATTAGCGTGGTATGCAAACTTTTTATCACATGTCTTACAAGCGAACGGCTTTTCGTTTGTATGTGTTCTGGCATGAGAGGTGAAATTACTTTTTTGTACAAACGTTTTATTGCATATCTTACAAGCATATTTTATTTCACCGCTGTGCATTCTAACATGGTTTTTAAAATAATTATAATCTAAAAACTTTTTATCGCATATTTTACAAGTATAGTGCCTTTCAGCTTTGTGTATTCTTTTAGTATGATTTAACAAATATTTGTGTCTTGTAAACTTTTTGTTACATATATTACAAGGAAATCTTTTTATTACTTCTGTATGCGTTCGAATATGATCTTTTAAATAAATAAGTTCTCGAAACCTTTTATCACATATCTCACAAGCGAACAGCTTTTCATTCGAGTGTATACTGATATGCATTTTTAAATTATTTTTTTCTGTAAATTTTTTACCGCACATCTCACAAGCATGTAGTTTTTCAATTTTTCCTGTGTGCATCCTAATATGTTTATTTAAATAGGACTTACTTGAAAAGTTATGATCACATATTTCACAAGTGAAGGGTTTTTCTCCCGTGTGTTTGCGGTTATGTACGTTTAAATAACAGGAATGTGTAAACTTTTTATTACATATTTCACAAGAAAAGGGTATTTTATCTGAGTGTTTTTTTAGGATATGAATATTTAGACTTTCGAGTTGTGAATACTTTCTATCGCACATTTTACAATTATAAGGTTTCTCACTTGTGTGTGTTCTAATATGAATCTTTAAACTAGTCGATGAAGCATACTTTTTATCACATATGTTACAATAAAAGCGCTTTTCACCTTTGTGTGTTTGGATATGTTCATTTAAACATCCACGTTCCGTAAAACTTGTATTACATATCCTACAAGTGTAAGACTTTTGACTGACTTTGACTTTTTTATTCCTGTATTTCCTGGAATGATTACTTAAGCTGATTTTCGCTGAATCCCACAAGTATAGACCGTTTTACTTTCATTAACACATTTTATAATATGAGTATTTAAACTATAATTAGTTGGAAACTTTTTATCACATATTTTACAATTAAAGGGCTTTTCACCTGTGTGTGTTAGTATATGTGAATTTAAATTATCAAGTCGTGTAAACATTTTATCACATGTTTTACAAGCAAAGCGCTTTTCACCTTAGTGTGTTCTGGAATGTTCATTTAAACATTCACGTCCAGCAAAACTTTTATGACATATCTTACAAGCATAGAACTGCTTTGACTTTCATCCATGTGTTTAGTTGACTTACAATGTGTATTTAAATTCCACCTGTACAAAAACTTCTTATCACATGTTTTACAAGTAAAGTTCTTATTACCCGTGTGTGTTAGTATATGTCTATTTAAATGATAATTACGCGAAAATGTTTTATCACAAATTTTACAAGAAAAGCGCTTTTCAGGTTTGTGTGTTCGGATATGTACTTTTAAACATTTACTTTCTGCAAAACTTTTATCACATATCTTACAAGGATAGGAGTTTTCATTTGTGTGTGTTCTGATATGTCCCCTCTACCTACTTTTTAAGCTAAATATTTTATAGCATATCTTACACTCATAATAAAGATTTTCATTTTGCTCATTTATGTCATAAGACTTTTCTTCGTGTCTTCTAAGATGATTAACTATATTTTTTCTGCTGGTAGCAAAAAAAGAACATATATCACAGATATATTTACGTATAGCTAACTGTGATTGTATGTCTGGTTTTAAATCATTTTCGTTTGTAGTTGTATAATTTAGCTGTGGACATAAATAATCTTTAGTTGTCTGTATGGAAGATTCATATTTGGTAAATTGCTCTTTGGACGCTTTATGTTTATCTTTACTATCTAAAAAAATATTTTTTGTTTCTTTAACAGCCTCATCAGATCTTGTACATATATCAGAGTTTGTATCTTTACCTCCGTATTTTGCGTTAGTTTTCTTATTATGTCTCGTTAAAGCTATGTCAGCGGCGACTGTTTGCTGAGTTTTTGCTGTTTCATGCGCGTAAAAGTTTAGCTCGTTCTTCTGCAGGGTGCCTGGTGACAAAACAAAAACATAATTAATTTCAAAAACAAATCTATTGAACTTTTTTTCGTAAGCCTCTCACCAAAAGTCCAGCTAAAAATCAGCACTGTGGTCCAGAGCCACAGATTTTTGCTGAGCTCATCGCCTTTTTAGCGACTACAAATCTGTTTTTTTTATAGCTAAGATCGTTGTTTATGTATGTTTTTGTTTTTAATTTTATTTTATTGTTTTTTATGTCCTTGTGATTTGTATTGGTGCTAAAAAAAAATGTTTTGTCTATCTATCTCTATTCCTGTATACCCGACTACGCTAAGGAGGGTATTGTGTCTATCAGCCTATGTATGAATCTATGTAGCGCTCTAGAGACCAAACGCGTGGGTGGATTTTAATGATTCATATGTCATTCGATTCGTCTCAACCATGTGGGTGTCATTAAAGATGATGATTTTCATCAAAATTAAATATGGCGACAATCAGACGCCATTCTGTAAAAATAAAAAAAAATCTACTAACTATACCGAGTAGGAGTATCATTAAATAGGTATTTGAAATCAGTTTTAGATTTCTTAAATTATTTTTCGTTTTGAATGACCGTTTAGGATCTATAACGATTTAATGTTTTGAAGCTCATTTCATTTCCTACGCAGTTGGGTTTCTTAAACTTTTTAAATTACTTGTTTATTCTTTACTAGATTTCTGCTGGAGGTTTAATATACTGCTAAAAATCTTTTCCTATGGGAATTATGTATTTTCCGTTGGAAAAAAGTAGCCTACTTCTCTCTCCAGGACCTATTTCTGTGCAAAGAAATCCAAGTTTCATCCTGATCTGTCAATTTCTTAAGCAAATTATGGTTTTTAATTTTTAATACCTAATCAACCACATTCTGGTAAATTCAAAAAGTAGGAGATTATTATGTCAATTCCTATCTTATGTGTTGTGCTTATAGTAACACACTTACAATGAAAGGCATCAAGCATCCAACTACAAAGATTCTAGATACAGTATCATACATACATACATACATATATTCACGCCTGTATCCCTAATGGGGTAGGCAGAGCGTAAACGACCTAAACAAAGGTGTCCCGCCACGTCTGACAAAGTTTTGAGGGTTATTTAAGATAGAATTCTAGGTATATTGCTGTAGTGACAGGTTGTCAGCCCATCGCCTAAATTACAATATACTGAAACCCTCGGATCCCTTAGCTGGATTTTACATCAAGCCCGGGAGGAAATGCAGCTGGCACATTCTATGGTTTTCTCTCGCTCCCAGGCCAGCATGGAAGTAAGATACAGTATCAATATTCTCAAATGAGCTGTTTCTGTTAAAAAACTGTTTTGTTGAACCACTCATATTCCTTTTTAAATAAGAAGATGCATACATACATACATACATATAATCACGCCTTTATCCCTAATGGGGTAGGCAGAGCGTAAACAACCTAAACAAAGGTCGTTCCACCACGTCTGACAAAGTTTTGAGGGTTATTTAAGATGGATTTGTACGTATATTGCTGTAGTGATAGGTTGTCAGCCCATCACCTAAATTGCAACATACTGAAACCCTCTGATTCCTTAGCTGGTTTTTACAGCATGCTCGGGAAGAGATGCAGCTGGCACATTCCATGTTTTTCTCTCACTTCCAGTCCAGCATGGAAGTAATAACAATAAGAAGATAGCAACAGACCTAACTTTCAAGATAAGATGCTTGCTTACATAAGTGGCAAGGCTAAAGCCGTGACCCCTGCTCTGAAAGATTACACGAAACATACCCCCGCGGCGGAGAGGGGAGAGGAATGTTCGAGGAACCCTTCCATGCCCTATGGTATTTGAGCGCTGGAGTCACTCTTACCTTAATATAGACATACTCTTCTGTTTACAAAGTAAATCAATGATTAAAGTACTTACATAGATTTGTGAGTGAAGCACCATTAACATTTGCAAATAAAGTCTTATTTTCAACTGTCTCAAGCTTCAGTAAATGTGCAGGGAGGCGAGACAACTTAATCACTAACTGCCTTCGACACAAATCTGCTATTTCATCTATCTTAAATTTGGAATCATGCAATGAACAGATATCATAATCATCTGGTTCTGTTCTTTTCTGAAATAAAAAGAAACTGTGAAAGTGTAAAACAGTGTCATAATGCCTAAATCCAAATCTTTTAACATGGATAAAAAATTAACTAACCTGGTTGCCGGAACTCTTCAAATTTCTCTCAGTTCTCTGCAAATTTAGTTCATTTCTTTTCTGAAGCTAACCTCGTTTTATTGGAAATACTAGCGCGAATCAAAGCGTTTATTATAATTAAACAAATAGCAGTAGGTAGCAAAACGTAGTGACAATTGGTAATGGGTGACAATTGCTACGATTACTTCCCAGAAAATAAAAAAACATGTAATTTTTCCATTATAGTCTGTCAACGTCGTGCTTACCGCGCCCTAGGGGTGCAGACGTTGGCGGGGACGCGGTAGCACGCGGCGATTGCACCGGCAACTGGCGGATGTGCGCACGCGTCGTGCTTGAACGAGCACGACGCGTGCCCTCCTGCTTCACCGCCCGCACCCCCGTTACCGCGTCCCCGCGCACGTCTGTACCCCTAAGGCGCGGTAAGCACGACGTTGACAGACTATAGATTTCAGCTTTTTTTATTTGTTGTGTTATATAGAATCAAATAAAAAATCAACATTATGTTTCACTTACTTATGGGTACAATCATCAACCATGTGATTGATTTATTAATCTTATTAACACTTATCGTTTTTCTAATTTAATTTTATTACTATGCTACTATTATTTTCTACGGCAACACCGAGTTAGATATTTTTTTTCAAAATGTAGGTAGAAACATATTTTTGAAAAAAAAGGTACCTAGTTAAAAAAAATAGAAAAACGATAAGTGTTAATAAGAATAATAAATTAATCACATGGTTGATGATTGTACCTATAAGTAAGTGAAACAACAACCAATCGGCACGAATTGTTACCCCGGTGACAACTGGGAAGACAATTCCCAGCTGTCACCCCGGGGGACAGGGCTAGAGGGGACTACTGAGAATAATTGGAATCCCTCAGCTGGTTTTTACAGCATGCCATGTTTCTATATCGCTCCCAGTCCAGCATGGATGAAATATACTAGGTAAATTAATCACTTGTAAAAGAATTTGTTTAAAAAGCAGAATGAAGGAGAGGAGCATTGATAATACATTGCTTTTACACGTGCTGCAAAAACTGGTACTAAGCAGGAGACAATTACACTGAAGTCAAATTATATTTTTGGATCCATTTTTATCAGGAAGTGACCGGCCGGTATGCTTTGCTGTAGGACCCATGGATAAAAAAGCCTGATGTGTAAAAAGAAAAACAGCAATATATAATAAGTTTTTTATTATCTAAGTAATTAAAATCCCTATTACTTAAGTAATTAAATACATCAATTCAATCTTATTCATAAGTATACAATATGTACAGGGCTATTTCGGGTACAGTGCGCAAAATAAAGCTGTTTGACAACGAAACTGGACAACTTTCACAAAAAAATCTAGACTGGTAAAAATGAAGTATTTTTTACATAAGGTACATAAATTGAAATGATACAAACAGTAATTTGCTACATAGTTTACATTATAATAGTTTTATTATTTCACGTTTTTCAGTATTGTTTAACAAATCTATTTAACTCTGTCTACTTATTTCTAAGCCTGGTTATTTATAAAATGTGTACCAATTTGGCGAGAAATTACTTTTTTGCACTTACATATGTACAGGCATGTACAGGTAAAGGTATGTACTTAGTTCCAAAACAAAGAAAAGGGAGTATGTGTGTGTGTATGTGCTGAGCACACATGTAAAAAGTGAAACTTCTTTGGCAAAATTGTTTAAAATATGTTTGATTTCACTATAGAATCATACATGCATACATATAATCACGAATTTATCCCTGACGACATGTTAGGCAGAGCGGCAGAGAGGCATGTTAGGCGAAGGCGCATTTGGTTTTCCTTATCCTGGCTTCATCGTGGTCAAAGAGCCCGATGGTGTAGTGGATAGGGCCGCTGCCTCCTGAGCGTTCGTGGTTCGAATCCAACCACGTACCAATGTGTTTTTAAGTTTTCAAATTTTATATGTACGTTTATTCGGCGCTTTTTCCGTTCTTCGGAAGGCACGTTAAGCCGTTGGTCCCGGTTAATATCGTTTAATACCGTAGATATTAGTCGTTTCGCCATATCAGAGACCAGTGCTAAGCATTGGGGGCTTGAAAACTCTGACCTAAGAAAGTTTCCATGCTTCGGAGGGCACGTTAAGCCGCCGGTCCCGGTTGCTTTCTTTGATAGTTACACAAAACCATGTCTGTGGCCTATTAGGATTTTTTTTGATGTACCTCTGCTTGAACAATGACCGAAGCAGAGCCTATTTAGTTTTGATCAGTACTTAGCATTTTTGAGAGCTCTTTTTCGAGCTCTATAATGACAAATACATTGCACTGGTGATTTTGGTAGAAATTAAGGAGAATTTAAATAATGATCGAAGCAGAGTCCATTTAGTCTTGATCAGTAGCATTTTTGAGATCTCTTTTTCGAGGTCTATAATTCATCTACGTTGCGCTGGTATTTTTGGTAAAAAAATATGAAGAATTTTCTTGATGTGCCTCTGCTTGCACAATGATCGAAGCAGAGCCCATTTAGTCTTGATCAGTAGCATTTTTTAAAAGCTGTTTTTCGAGCTCTATAATCACGACTACGTTGGACTGATATTTTTGTAAAAAATGATGGAGAATTTTCTTGATGTACCTCTGGTTTAACAATGATCGAAGCAGAGTCCATTTAGTCTTGATCAGTAGCATTTTTGAGAGCTATTTTTCAAGCTCTATAATCACGACTACCCTGGTCTTTTTGGTAAAAATGGTGGAGAATTTCATTGATATACCTCTGCCCGAACAATGATCGAAGCAAAGCCCATTTAGTCATGATCAGTAGCATTTTTGAGAGCTTTTTTTCGAGCTCTGTAATCACGACTACGTTGTACTGGTGTTTTTGGTAAAAGTGATGAAGAAAGTGATTTGTGATCAGTAGCATTTTTGAGAGCCTTTTTTCGAGCTCTGTAATCACGACTACGTTGCACTACTGGTGTTTTTTTTTTTAAATTATGGAGAAAGTGAATTGTGATCAGTAGCCTTTTGGAGGGCCTTTTTTCTAGCTTTGTAATCACGACTACATTGTGCTGGTGTTTTTGGTTGTTTTGGTAAATGTGATGGATAATTTGCTTGATCAACGTGTGCCTAAACAAGGATGGACCTAGAGCTTATTGGACTTTGATTAGTAGCATTATTGAAAGCCTTTTTTCGAGCTCTATTATCACGACTACGTTCTGTTGAAGTTTTGGCGGGAATTTTCAGCGTATTTTTTGGTTCAGTGTAGCGCTTTCTCGTATTCTTATTTTCGGCATCTTGAAATCTAAAAGGAAAATATATACGTAATTAGCATTTTTGAACAGATTTTAAAATTTGAAATAACGATTATTTTTTGCATAGTGCAGTAATTAATTAATAAATATTATAAAAAAAAAATGTATACATAGTGTTATATTTTGCCGGGCAATAAATAAAAATAAAAGCTTTTAAATCAACTATGATATAGGTTATATTATTGAAAATAGTAAATATACTAAGCACGCTAAATAATTTGTAGGTTTGTAGGGACAATGACAATAGTATAAGTCTACATTTCACTTTTGACAGCTGTCATCTTAAATGTCGATTTCGACATCTCGACAAGACTTATCAGAATCAGAAATCTTTATTTGTACTGGGTGGCGCAAAAGTACTGGCACTAAAGAAAATATTTTTATTTTTTTTATATGACATTTTCTGTCATTCTGTTGTTGAAAATTGTGTAGTGAACAAATGTAAAATACACTGAAAATAAACATGGACCGTTTTACTCTCCAAGAACGTGGAATAATTGTGTCAATGTTCTTACGGAATAATTCATCAGTGATAAGAACACAACGTGAATTTCGTCGACGATTTCCCCACCGTCCGGCACCGATTGGTCGCACAATTCGACGCTTTGCCACACGCCTTGAAGCAACTGGCTCAACATTGGATAGACCTAAGTCTGGGAGACCAAGAACAGGCCGTTCAGCTGAAAATATCGATGCTGTGCGCGAAGATGTGGAAGAGTGTCCAGAAACATCAACGAGGCGACGTGCCACGCAATTGGGCATTTCCAGACGGACCCTGCAGCGTATTTTGGTGAAAGACTTAAAGATGTTCCCGTATAAAACTCAAATGACTCATCAGCTGCTGCCTGCTGACCACCGAGCTCGTCTAGATTACTGCCAGCGCGTCATAAACCTCAACCTTGAAGAGGATAATTTTCCTTCAAAATTGGTTATGAGTGACGAAGCGCATTTCCATCTCTCAGGGCATGTCAATAAGCAGAATACTCGGTTCTGGGGCACTGATAATCCGCGCATTATTCAAGAAACACCTCTACACCCACTAAAAGTTACTGTATGGTGTGGCATCTGTGTTGACAGAGTGATCGGACCCTATTTTTTCGAAGACGCTGGAGGCAATGCGATAACTGTCACTGGAGAACGCTACAGAACCATGTTACGTGAGTTTTTGATACCCAGTTTGGACGAATTGGGGCTGGAGCACATCTGGTTTCAACAAGACGGCGCTACGGCACACACAGCGCGCGACACTATGGACTTAGTGAGGGACGCTTTTCCAGGCCGAGTTATCTCTCGTTTTGGCGATTTACCTTGGCCTGCAAGATCACCCGATCTGACCAGTCCAGACTTCTTTCTTTGGGGTTTTTTGAAATCTCGGGTGTATGTGAACAAGCCACAGACTCTCGCAGCTCTAAAAGAAAACATTCGTCAAGAAATAACGAACATATCGCAGGAAGTGTTACGGCAAGTTATGCAAAATGTCATAAATAGGGCTCAAATGTGTATCAACTCTGGAGGTCACCATTTAAAAGACATCATCTTTAAATCCTAATGGTACGAAATTTAATGGCACAAATATACATTTAAAAAAACCTAAATCTAGTTTTCTAATTTAGAAAAAATGTTATAGCTGAACCAAATAGGGTCTTTACTTTTGCGCCACCCAGTAGTTACAGGTATAAGGTATGTTACAGATGTTATGTATGTTATATAAGTACTCCATAACTTGCCATCTTTGTGATAGAACACAAATACATTTTTTATTACATTTGTAATATTGATAGGGTCTATCTGCCTACGAATTTTAGGTCTATACTTAAGATAAGAACCCAAATTTAAAAAAATACAAAACTAAATATTAACTATTATAATATAACTAATTAAATTAACTTTGCAATGTACCTACAGATCTATTTTAAATGACCCTCATAACTTTGTCAGACGTGACGGATCGACCTTTGTTTAGGTTGTTTACGTTCTGCCTACCCCATTAGGGATAAAGGCGTGATTATATGTATGTATGTATGTATGTAAATTAACTTTATTTACATACTATAATAGTTTAATATTTACATAACTAAAGTAGACTATTATATTAATGTCTAATGAGATCAAAATAAACTATTTTTTCTAATTATATTTTGTACATACATGACTTATTATTAACTATCCGAAAAATATTCGGAGATGCTGTAAAAAGCTTTTTCAACTAAAAATTTAAATAATTGGGTTTTAAACTGTACAAAATTTAATTTTCTAATGTTATTAGGAATCTTGTTATATATTTTAGAAGCTAGAGCAAATACACTTTCATGCATTAAAGTTGTCCGTGTTTCTAATATGGCTAGGTTTTCTTTATATCTTAAATTATGGGTATCTGACATTTTTGTAAATAAAGTTAAATTATTTTTTACAAATAAAGCTACTTCAAATATGTACAATGATGACAAAGTTAAAATATTCAATTTTTGAAATACGGTTTACAACTGTTTCGTACGTTCAGATTACACATGCAGCGGATACAACGTTTTTGGGCTTTGAATATGGTTTCTTTCTCATTGCAATTGCCCCAAAATATTATACCGTACCTTAAATTTGATCCGACAAATCCATGATATGCAGCCATTACTGTGTCCCTGTTAGATATCTTACCTAATTCATACAGGGCATAAGAGAATTTATATAACTTTTTACATGTTTCTGCAGCATGATATTTCCAATTTAATTTATTATCAATATTTATACCTAAGAATTTTGTAACGTCTGTATTCTGCATATTGGTTCCATTATAACTAACTAACTATATTAATATTTTGTATTTGTTTAGACGGTTGTCGTTGATAAAAATGCATAAGTTTAGTTTTTTCCAGATTTACTTGTAGATTATTTTGATTGAGCCAGTTTATAACTTCTTTTAAGGCATTATTTATTCGATTTTCATAATCATTTGGATCTTCGCATTTTATAATAACTGTGCTATCATCAGCAAATAATAGCATAGGCTGAGATATATTTTTGGGCAAATAATTAAAGTACGATAGAAATAAGAGAGGGCCTAGTACACTCCCTTGGGGTACGCCAAATTTAACGTCTCTGTCACTAGATAATTTTTTTATTTCCGTATTGGTAGTGGGGCAGAGCTTTGTTAAGCTTACATATTGTTTGCGATTACTAAGATAAGATTTTAAGAGATTATAAGCATTACCACGTATTCGGTAAAATTCAAGTTTTTGTAGCAAAATGTTATGATCCACAAAATCAAAAGCTTTGGTTAAATCCATGTAAATAGCACACACTGGATTTCGTTTATCTACTTCGCGAATGGTTTGATTTAAAAACTCATAAATATGATCATATGATGAATCTCATTGATTGAATGATTTTTTCGGAATCCTTTCTGTTCTGTACATACTTACATGTTATATTTTTCAAAAAATGTGTACATCGATTGATAGATAACTTTTTCGAATATTTTGGATATAACCGGGATCAATTCAATGGGTCTGTAATTATTCATATCTCGCCTATCTCCTTTTTTAAAAAGGGGTTTTATTATTACAGGTTTCAGTTTATCTGGATATTGCCCATTACAAATACTAATATTAATTATGTAGCTAATTGGATGAGCTATAATTTCTGGGACATGTTTCAATACTTTTGTAGAAATCCCGTCATAGCCCACACTTTTTTTATTCTTTAAACTTTATCATCTGTCTCTGGACACTAGTACTCTAGGGATCGTATTGATGAAGCGATATCAAACTTCAGAGCAATATTAAGTATGGATTTGACAGGTCAGTTTGAACTGAAATGACATTTCTGATACGAACTCAAACTCGCTGTCACTCATGAGGGCTGATTATAAATATCGCCCTAGGGTCGTTCGATAGTTTTCAAGTTATTGAAATATTGCCATTCCAAGTTTGACAGCTGTCATCTGAAATGTAGATCTCGCCAAGACCACCTTTTTGACTGTTTTAACCGTTTATACCTTTTTGACCTTCGACGACTTCGATTTCGAGAAAGAAAACCGTGATGGCGCCATTTAAATTTCATTCCTAACGCGCTTAAAGAAGTTTTACTTCAAAAAACAAGTGAATCTATAAAATACCACTAATAAAACAAACACAATTTAGAAGATTCAGCGGCACAAGAAGCTAACACATCTGACTTACGTTACTTTACTGTAGACAAAGTTATTTTTTTCAAAATACTAGAATTGAATGTGTGCCAGTTTCTTATGCATCGCTGGAAGCTGGAATATTAACACTATTTTCTCCTAACGTATATCTTATTAAAATAAATATCATCAGAAAAAAATACACGTATTTTATTATCATCTATGTTGGGTTCGAATTCAAACTGTGGGTCCTTCGAATATGTTTACCATAAGAACCACCATCTGCAAACTTTTTCTCGCATAGTTTACAAGCATAAGACTTTTCGCCTGTGTGCGTTCGGGTATGTACAGTTAACTGACCGAGTTGTGCAAACTGTTTGGTACTATCTTACAAGTAAAAGGGTTTTTACCTGTACATACATATAATTGCGCCTTTATTCCTAATAGGGTAGGCAGAGCGCAAACGACCTAAACAAAGGTCGTTCCGCCACATCTGACAAAGTTTTAAGGGGTTATTTAAGATAGATTTGTAGGTATATTACTTTAGTGACAGGTTGTCAGCATATCGCCTAAATTGGAATATACAGAAACCCTGGGAAAAACATAGAATATACCAGCTGCATTTCCTCCCGGGCATGCTGTAAAATCCAGCTAAGGGATCCGAGGGTTTCAGTATATTGTAATTTAGGCGATGGGCTGACACTACACCAATATACCTAGAATTCTATCTTAAATAACCCTCAAAACTTTGTCAGACGTGGCGGGACGACCTTTGTTTGGGTCTTTTGCGCTCTGCCTACCCCATTAGGGATAAAGGCGTGATTATATGTATGTATGTGTTTTTTGACTCGATCGACCCGATGAAGCCTGATGCCAGAGATTTTATATAGCACAGCTAAAAGGCCCCTCACATGGTTTTGTGTAACAACCACTATCAAAGACAGCGACCGACTTAACGTGCCCTCCGTCCCCATCAGGTGATTCATCCTGCATTGTCCTAACCAAACTAGATAAAAATGCTGATAAATTGTGTTTTGCGTGTCGCAATTAGAAATAAAGCATTAAGCGAGAATTAAGGCAATTTAATTATAAAAATAAAATAAAACATTTATAATTACATCATATATTTTACATTAAGACATTTCACAATGTAAGAAATTATCAATATTTCTTAATAAAATTATCCATTAATATTATTACAATTATATCCTTAATATTATTAAATGCAACTCAACAAGACATTATCAAAAAGCTATCATTATCACAAATACAAGAAGTCCGGCCTTTTATACCGGGTGTAGGTAAGGGACAGCGTCCCGCAAACTGATAGGGGTTGTTTAGTCAAGGAAACTAAACAACATTTACCAGTAATTTCTTTCAGGATATGAAAAAGAAAATCCTATACAAAATAACCACCTCGAACAGACAGTTTTTATGGAGATGCATTTTTTTATTATTTTCCGGAAAGAATTTCGTTGACTGCGTAACCCCTATCAGTTTGCAGGACGCTGTCCCTTAAACCCCATGTGTGTGTTCATATGTTTATTTAAATTATCGCATCGTATCATGAAAACTTAATTAAACGAACAAATTACGAATATTCTCCTGTGTGTGTTCGAATGTGTCTATTTAAATTTGTAGGCTGTGTAAACTTTTTATCACATATCTTACAATTAAAGGCCTTTTCACCTGTGTGTATTAATTTATGTCTATTTAAATTACGACGTGAGACAAACCTTTTATCACATATTTCACAAACACATGATGATTCACCTGTGTGCGTTCGAACATGTACATTTAAATGACCGACTTGTGAATACTTTCTATCACATATCTTGCAAGTAAAAGGCTTTTCACCTGTGTGTGATAGCGTGTGGTATTGTAAACTACTGACTTGGGTAAACTTTTTATCGCATATCGTACAAGAAAAGACCCTCTCACCTGTATGCGTTCGAATGTGTAAATTTAAACTACTTTCTACTACAAATTTCTTATCGCAAAACTTGCATGTATAGGGCGCTTCACCTGAGTGTGTTCTCATGTGTTTATTAAAATAACTACTATCAGAAAACCTTTTATCGCATATTTCACATTTAAATGGTTTTTCATCTCTATGTGTTTGTGTGTGTTTTTTAATAGCACTAGGGTCTGAAAACTTTTTATCGCATATTTTACAAGTATAGGGTTTTTCACCTGTGTGTGTTCGGATATGTCTTTTTAAGTTATCTTGATCCGAAAACCTTTTATCACACATCGTACAAGCATAAGGCTTTTCTTTCGTGTGTATTCTTCTGACATGCCTTTCTAAGTTACATTTTAGTCTAAACTCCATATCACAATTATTACACGCAAAACGTTTTTCATTTCCACCAGATTTTGTACATGCATCAGTGTTACTTGTCTTCACATCTTTGCTTTGATGTTTTGGGTTCGTTTCCTCGTTAGGTCTCATTATGGCTATGCCAAAGAGGTCAGGAACAATGTTTTCGACTGTTTGCTGACTTTCTAATGATTTTTCCATCTTTAATTTCTCGTTGGTCTGCGCTGAACCTAATGACAAAACAACATTATATTTTTCAATCATGTTGATAACAGGAATGTTAGAGGATTGACAAAAGGTCTTACCATCCTTTTACTTTAAAGGCCGAAGGCGTTTTCTCGTATTCATGTGATACGGGAGCGGATGATGGCAACAAATTGAAAAATCAAATCCTACTATATAAATGCGAAAGTTTGGATGTTCGTTAAGCTTCAACCACTGCACGGATCGACATAAAGTGTGGCACATAATATACAGGATAGAGGTCTATAAATAGAACATAGTCTCTTTGTTTACCCAGTTAAACGAGTTTAGAACTTAAGACAAATCATTTAGGAGTGAATTTTAGATGCGCTCACTAGGACTGAAAGCCATTTAATGCTCAACATGTTTGCCGGAAACTATACAACCCATACTTCATTGCTGGACTGGGAGCGAGAGAAAAACATAGAATGTGCCAGCTATATTTCCTCCTAGGCATGCTGTAAAAGCCAGCTAAGGGATACACGGGTTTCAGTCTATTGCAATTTAGGCGATAGGCTGACAATCTGTCACTACAGCAATATAGCTCCAAATCTATCTTAAATGACCCTCAAAACTTTGTCAGACGTGGCGGACCGACTTTTGTTCAGGTCGTCTACGCTCTTCCTACCCCATTATGGAAAAAGGTGTGATTATATGTATGCAACCCAGGACTTTTCTCCTGCGTGTATTTGGGTATGTCTATTTAAACAAGCGAGTCATGCAAACTTCTTTCAAACCAGGGTTCATCGGGTCGAAAGACTCGATACCCACTCGAAAGAAGAAGATGCAAACTTTTTATCACATACATTATAAGCATAGGACTTTTCACCTGTATGTAATCGATGTTTATTGAAAATACCACGTGCTACATACTTTTTATCACATATCTTACAAACATAAGGCCTTTTACATGTGTGTGTTTTTATAATAATTATTATTATAATAACGTTTTTCCGTTCTTTTGAGGACTAAGTTCGTTTTTTTTTAATAACTGACGAAGGGTTAAAAACCGCCAAGCTCAAATGGGAGTGGGCTGGGCATGTTTGTCAGATGCACCCGGATCGATGGGCCAAGATTGTCACAGAATATTGGGTACCTCAAGACGGTTTTCAAGAGGTAGGACCCGAAAAAGATGGCGTGACGATCTCGACGACCATCTGAAAGACTGGACTGAAGTTGCCTTAGACCGTGATGAGTGGAAAATCGCGGGGGAGGCCTTCGCCCAGCAGTGGGATCTAAAAGGCTAGCTATAATATAATAATCTCGACTAAGAAACAGTTCGGGTTTGTTTTTCTTTAAATGCCTGGTGTTGTTTTTTTATATTGACAATTAAAAAGCTCTTTCGTAACTTATTCTAGTTATGTTGTGTACGCATCCCACGCAAACGAATTAACTTTTTAATTGACGAAAGAAGTTTACAATTTCTTTCATCGTCAATGTTATTTCACAATAGAAGTATGTAGGTCATCATCATCTCGGGGTCCCTAATCTAGGGGATTGAACGAGGGTACTGGTTTTTGCACAGAGCGACTGCCATCTGACCTCCGCTACCCAGAAGGGAAACCAGACCCAAGCCACCAATGCTTAGCACTGGCCTCTGATATGGCTTAACGACTAATATCTACGGTATTTAACGATATTAACCGGGACCAACGGCTTAACGTGCCTTCCCAAGCACGGAAAAAGCGCCGAATAAACGTACATATGAAATTTGAAAACCGAAAATCACATTGGTACGTGGTGGGATTCGAACCACGACCTCCCGCTTAGGAGGCAACGGCCCTATCCACTACACCAACGGGCTTTTTGTCAATATGGCGGGACATAGTTGGACATTTTTATAATATTTTACACCATTGTATTACCTATGATTCACAATTAATAAATTTCATTTTATTTCATATTTTTCCTTCCGTACACAGACATTGCCCTTACCACGTACGTACTCTGTCCACCGTTTGAACACCCATAATGTCCAAAGATAAATCGTTCTTATTTTAGCTATGTAAATATAACTAATAAAATATATATATTTTTTACACTAAAAAATAATCAAGTGTTATTCACAATGAATAATTATCGGATTACTTGTTTGTATTTGAAAGGAGGGTGCGCCTTCGACGTTTCGATCCTATAAGTGTATCTTCAATACAAAAACCATTGTCATTATATATTTTTTGATTTAAATATTAAATTTTACGGATTTGAGTTACCGTTTTATTTATTTTGATACTCCCTACGTTCCGGAATAGTTTTATTGAAATGAGTTACAGTTGTGCAAATCTCAGAAAACGTGTATATCTAGTAAAATGATAAATGAATATTTTTTGTAAATCCAAATGGAATTACATACATACATACATACATACATAAAATCACGCCTTTATCCCTTACGGGGTAGGCAGAGCGTTAAACGCCTCGTAAAAGGCGCTTTCGCCACGTCTGACAAAAAATGGGGCAATTTTAGATTGTAATGTGTATTGCTATAGTGACAGGTTGTCAGCCCATCGCCTAAATTACAATACACTATAACCCTCGAGTCCCTTTTGTCCAAATGGAATTATGGACAGTAAACGTGATATTTATTACTATTATTTAAAAGTTTATTGCACACAAGATCAAACGAAGGACACAAACATAAAAAAACAATAGCACAACAGGAACAGCTTATCTCTAAAAAGAAATCTCTTCCAGCAGACCTACGCTAGTGACAGTGCATGAGTAATGCAGATAAGGCGTGTACAATAATTATAATATAGGTAAAATTACACCTATGCCTGCAAATCTACTTTAAATAACCCTCAACACTTTGTCAGACGGGGCGGATCGTCGTTTGTTTAGGTCGTTTACGCTCTGCCTACCCCATTACGGATAAAGGAGTGATTATATGTATGTAAAATTAGATTAAATAAAATTCAAGTAATGGCACAGGTTATTCTCTTGTATGTGTAACAATAGCACAACAGGTACAGCTTATCTCTAAAAAGAAATCTATTACAGCAGACCTACGGTAGTGAGAGGGCATAAGTGAGACTGATAAGGCGTGTACAATTATAATATAGGTAAAATTACACCTATACCTGCAAATCTATTTTAAATAACCCTCAACACTTTGTCAGACGTGGCGGAACGTCGTTTGTTTAGGTCGTTTACGCTCTGCCTACTCCATTAGGGATAAAGGCGTGATTATAAATGTATGTATGTATGTAAAATTAGATTAAATAAAATTCAAGTAATAGCACAGGTTATTCTCTTGTATGTGTACGGATATGCCTATTTAAATGTGAGAGCACAGTAAATTTTGCATCACATATTACAAGCAAAGGGCTTCACCTGTGTGTGTTCGGATGTGTTTATCTAAATTACTGCGCGATGAACACTTTTTAGCACATATCTCACAAGCAAAGGACTTTCCACCTCTGTGCGTTCTATTGTGTGTCTTTAAATCACAAATTTTACTAAACTTCTCCTCGCATATTTCACAAGAATAGTTCTTTTCGCGTGTGTGCGATTTTATATGCCTACTTAATTGCGGGTTTCCTGCAACTTTTTTGTTACATATATGACAATAAACGGGCATTTTTACAGCTTGTCTCGTGTGTGATTGGATGTGTTTATATAAAGAATATTTAGCTACATAAGTTTTATCACATAAATGACAAGCGTAAGGCTTAATAGTCGTGTGTACATAATTAAAATGTAGGTTTAAGCACCGTTCATTTTTACATTTTTTATCGCATATCATACATACTACATATTCATTTTCAACAGATTTTGCATTTATACATATATCAGTGTTCCTTGTCTTCGTATCGTTACTTAGATATTTTGTGTTTGTATATATATCAGGAGCGTCGTGTTCGACTGTTCGTTGACTTTCTAATGATTGTTTCATCTTTAATTCAAGTTCGTTGGCCAGTGGGAAACCTAATGACAAAACAACATGAGATAAAAATTAAAAATATTGCACTTAACATAGGAAACTCTTAAACATAATGTTAAAAAGTATAACCACGAGTATTAACTGCCTCCATGGTCTAGTGATCAGAGCCACGAGCTTAAGACTCGGAGGTCCTGGGTTCGATTCCCAGGGGGGGAACACAAAGTTGATATTTGCCAATTTATCACTTTTTGATGTTTCCCCAGGTTGGTTAGGACATTGTAGGCTGATTGTCCGAAAATAAAAAGGATTCCGTGCTTCGGAGGGCACGATAAGCCGTCGGTCCCGGTCGCTGTCTGTGATAGCGGTTGTTACGGAAACCATGTCAGAGGCCTAATAGCTGTGCTACTAGGCGGTTTGAAAACTCTGACACCAGACATCATAGGGTCGTTGGACTCGAGAATCCACTCGCTAAGAAGAAGAGTATAACCATCTCTGTAATTTACTTAAACATGTAGTTATACACACAAGAGTGCGTGTTTCTATGTGCAATAAGTATAGCCTAGCGGTAGTCGGGGTTTAAAACAATTATACCAGTAAAATTATAATTGCAAAATTTTGTATGTTTGTTACACTTAAAAAACTGGACGAATCGCATTCACATAAAATTGGGCAGACATAAATGATTGAGGTTCTAACCATATGCTATTTCATATCATGGATATTACTTCATGTTGGCCTGGGAGCGAGAGAAAAACATAGAATGTGCCAGCTGCATTTCCTCCCGTGCATGCTGTTAAAACCAGCTAAGGGATCCGAGGGTTTCTGTGTATTGCAATTTAGGAGATAGGCTGACAATCTGTCACTACAGCAATATACTTACAAATCTATCTTAAATAACCCTCGAAACTTTCTCAGCCGTGGCGGAACGACCTTTGTTTAGGTCGTTTAAGCTCTGCCTAACCCATTAGGGATTAAGGCGTGATTATGTGTGTGTAGTTATACACACAAGGGTGCGTGTTTCTATGTGCAACTATAAATAAAGCCTTGCGGTAGTCGAGATATAAAACAACTATACCAGTTAAATTATAAACGCAATTTTTTGGATGTTTGTTACGCTTCAACCACTGGATGGATCGGAATAAAATTGGACAGAAATAAATGATTGAGGTTCTATCCACATTCTATTTTATATAATGGTTATTATACATACATACATATAATCACGCCTTTATCCCTAATGGGGCAGGCAGATTGTAAACGACCTAAACAAAGGTCGTTCCGCTACGTCTGACAAAGTTTTGAGGGTTATTCAAGATCGATTTGTAGGTATATTGTTGTGGTGACAGGTTGTCAACACATCGCCTAAATTATAATACACTGAAACCCTCAGATCCCTTAGCTGGTTTTTACAGCATGCGTGGGAGGAAATGCAGCTGGCACATTCTATGTTTTTCTCTCGCTTCCAGGCCAGCATGGAAGAATGGATATAATTTTATCACTAAATGACGAACAAGTGTTATTTATACTGATAAATCAACGACCATTCACTTGTTTGTTTAACAGAGGTGTTAGACTTCGCCGTTTCGACTCTTTACGTCTTCTTCATGGAGAGTGAAAATCACACAACACCGCCCGTGTGTGTAATCGTCGAAAAGTTGAGGTTCGGTTAAACAAACAAGTGAGTAGTCGTTGATTTACCATCATGGATATTACTATAAACATACATACATACATACATAAAATAATGCCTTTATGCCTTACGGGGTAGGCAGAGCGTTAAACACCTCGTAAAAGGCGCTTTCGCCACGTCTGACATAAATTGAGGGCAACTTTAGATTGAAATGTGTATTGCTATAGTGACAGATTGTCAGCCCATCGCCTAAATTACTATACACTGTAACCCTCGAGTACCATACTATAGACATGGAAATATTAGTACATACATACAAGATACATACGTACAATGTTGATGAACCAATTAACTTTCCTTGACAGTCGGGTAAAAACAGGCATAGCTGACGTAGGACATGATCACGGCATGAGGCATGAGCCCGATGGTGTAGTGGATAGTGCCGCTGCCTCCTGAGCGGGAGGTCGTGGTTCAAATCCCACCACGTGCCAATGGGTTTTTCGGTTTTCGAATTTCATATGTACGTTTATTCGGTGCTTTTTCCGTGCTTCGGAAGGCACATTAAGCCGTTGGTCCCGGTTAATATCGTTTAATACCGTAGATATTAGTCGTTAAGCTATATCAGAGGCCAGTGCTAAGCATTGGCGGCTTGAAAACTGTGACCTAATCTAGGATTGGGTCTGGTTTCTCTTCTGGGTTGCGGAGGTCAGATGGCAGTCGTTCTGTGTAAAAACCAGTACCCTCGTTCAATCCCGAGATGATGAGCTGACGTAGGACATGAAAGAATTACAAGGAAAGTCGACGAGTATTTTTATATGCTATAGGAAAACTTCACAATAACAAATTAAGTATATTTTATCCCTATCAGTTTGTTTATCCCTATCAGTTTGTTTATCCCTATCAGTTTGCGTTACGCTGTCCCTTACACCTGTTATTTCAATGGCTTTTACACCTGGTATTTAAATACAGCCCGAAAAATGTTTTTTTACAACGCTCGTTGGCCGAAATAAAAGGACAAATTGCGGAATATGCGTTTCGCAGTAATCAATCCGCGGAGTAGGTATACTACTCCCATGCTGGACTGGAAGCGACAGAAAAACATAGAATGTGCCAGCTGCATTTCCTCCCGCGCATGGTGTAAAAACCAGCTAAGTGATCCGAGGGTTTCAGTATATTGTAATAAAGCGATGGGCTGACAACCTGTCACTACAGCAATATACCTACAAATCTACCTTAAATAACCCTCAAAACTTTGTCAGACGTGGCAGAACGAACTTTGTTTAGGTCGTTTACGCTCTTCCTACCCCATTAGGGATAAAGGCGTGATTATATGTATGTATGTATGGAGTAGGTATCGCTTATTTCCAGCCAATAAACGATTTCGAGGATTGCGCGTAACATACATATTATATTTCTAAATAATGGAGAACCTTGGGGGAGGCTTATGTCCAGCAGTGGACGTCTCACGGCTGATGATGATGGTGATGATGATGAGGGCCTAGTCTAGTACCTATTGCTACTTTTAAGATTGACATGTATAATTAATACATTAAGCTTTATGTGACATTGAATAAATTTGCAGCTAAAAAAATCTAAATATAAGTAAATCTTAATATGATAAATATAAATAAACAAATATTGTGCACGTCTTATCCGCTTTACGTTTTATGCTATCTCACTTCTTAGGTCTGCTGTAAGACATTTCATTTTAGAAATAAGCAGTACCTCTTGTGTCTTGATTCCTATGTAATTGTACATACATACATACATAAAATCACGCCTTTATCCCTTACGGGGTAGGCAGAGCGTTAAACGCCTCGTAAAAAGGCGCTTTCGCCGCGTCTGACAATAATTGAGGGTAATTTTAGATTGTAATGTGTATTGCCATAGTGACAGGTTGTCAGCCCATCGCCTAAATTACAATACACTGTAACCCTCGAGTCCCTTTTGCTGTCTTCTACAGCATGCCCGGGAGGAAGGGCAGCTGGAACATTCTATGTTTTTCTATCTCTCCCAGTCCAGCATGGAAGTAATTGTTCTGTGTATATTTCTGTGTACAATAAACTGTTAAATTAATTAAATACTGCGCTATCCCTATCAGTTTGTGGAAAGCTGTCCCTTACACCCAGTATTACATTTATTTCATTTTAATCTTCGAACATTATGAGAATGTAACTTTAGGAAAGGGAAAGGGGTTGGCTGAAAATCAGTATTGTACGGAACCGCATCATTCCATACAAGGATAAGCTGAGAGAGCTCCTTTTGCCTATGTAATCATATGTAATGGTTTAGTTCTAGTTTATGATGTACTTGTAATTTTGGCAATAAATTGTTTTTTTATTAATTAGTAGTAGTACAAATTGTCCTTTTATAAGTGTACGGATATGTCTATTTAAAGTTGAGTATTGTGTTAACATAGCATCTCATATATTACTAGACAAGGGATTTTCACCTGTGTGTATTCGTGTATGCCTATTTAAATGGCCACGTAATGTAAACCCTTTATTACATATCTTACAAACATAAGGTGTTTCACCTGTGTGTGTTCTACAATGATATTTATAATAACTGCTAGTTGCAAACTTTTTATCACATATCTTACAAGTAAAAGGCTTTTTATCCGCGTGTTTTCGCGTATGCGCAATCAAAGTACTTTGATGGGAAAACTTCTGATCACATATTTTACAAGAATAGGGCTTTTCCCCCGTATGTGTTCGGATGTGTACATTTAATGCACTTTTAGTTATAAACTTTTTATCGCATATATTACAAGCGAATGGCGTTTCACCTAAGTGTCTACTTATGTGTTTATTATAATAAAGACCATCTGAAATCTTCTTATCACATATTTTACAAGTATAGCGCTTTTCATCTTTGTGTGTGACGACATGTCTATTCAGACTTTTACGATCTGAAAACTTTTTATTACATACTTCACACGTATAGGGTTTCTCTTTGAGCTTTTCATCTGTGTGTATTCGGACATGTGTATTAAACACATCAGATCGTGTAAACTTTTTATCACATATCTTACAAGAAAAGGGCTTTTCAGTCGTGTGTGTTCTTCTAGCATGTTTGTTTAAGTTACATTTTTTATTAAACTTTTTATCACACATCGTACACGCATAAAGCTTTTCATTTCCAACAGATTTTATACATATATCTGTGTTATTTGTGTTCATATTTGTGTTTGTTTTATTGGTAGGTGCCGTAATGACTATATCTGCGGAAAGGTGTTCGACTTTTACTGTAGTTTCTAATGCTCCATGCACCTTCGATTTTAACTCGTTAGTCGGCGCGGTACCTAATAACAAAATAACATCATATTACATTTCAAGTACATTGCACTATACAATTTAATAATTTATGTTTTTAAAATATTTTTATTACTTCGAAATAACACTTTAAATTTATTGTTCGGGAAAAAGAATAAAGCCTAAGCAACCTGCGCAAAGAGCCATGGAGCGATCTATCTTATTGGGCATCAAACTTCAGGATTGTGTTCGTAATGAGGAGATAAGACGGCGAACTAAAGAGTCTTCGATGTTAGAATAGAGAAATCTCGTATGATCTAAAATTGTATGTTTTTATTCATAATGTTTATTGTCCTTATATTATAATAGAAACATTTAATATAATTTCATTTCTATTGAATCACTTAAATAATTAATAAAAACTGCAGAATAGGCAACAGAGATCCAAATATGTGAAACGCAACACCATTGCCCGAAACGAAACGTGACGTAAAATTTTATGACAAGAGCTTGCCGCGGTTTTCATACAAGTCCAAACGAAGAAAACTATCCTCTTTATTAAATTAACTCCTGCTGCTCCTGTCATTTGACGTCATCAAGAACGCGCCTACAATGGCGGCGTTTTAACCGCTCGATTTTTCTGATATTATAAAGAAATAAAAAACAAATGCATTTAAAATTGGGAATGTATCAAAATGATGTAAATAATAAATAGAAAGAATAAAAAATGCATGAATTTTCTCTCTTAACAAATCACGAAACAAGTGGTGGTAGGCAGGGCACTCAGCTCGTTGGTACCACGGATGGTGGACCAAGGCGGTAAAGGAGTAGTGGCCGTTGTCATCAAAACATCCAGTAGACCACCAGCCAGATGGTCTGGTGTCATAGTGGCGATAGAGGGACAACAGTGGATGCAGAAGGCACAGCATTGGTGTAAATGCCGTAGAAAAGGCCTCAGCAGAGGGTAGATGTAGGCTAATACAGAGGGCGAGCAATCTCTCTTTTCTAAATTTACGCGTATTTTATCTATAGTGTTCTCCTCTCCTAATTTGCTGTGCCTAACAGGGTCCATGTTGTAGTACTAATGTACATTATTTGTATATAATAGCATTACTATAACATCTGTATACTTCATGGAATACATACATACAAACATATAATCACGCCTTTATCCCTAATGGGGTAGGCAGAGCGTAAACGACCCAAACAAAGGTCGTTCCGCCACGTCTGACAAAGTTTTGAGGGTTATTTAAGATAGATTTGTAAGTATTTTGCTGTAGTGACAGGTTGTCAGCTCATCGCCTAAATTACAATATACTGAAACCCTCGGATCCCTTAGCTGGTTTTTACAGCATACCCGGGAGGAAACGCAGCTAGCACATTCTAAGATTTTCTCTCGCTTCCAGGCCAGCATGGAAGTCATTCATGGAATGCAATAAATATTTGAGTAATTAACGTTATATTTTAATTAAAAAAATAGTAACAAGGCAGGAGGCATATTGGGCAATAACTGAAGCCATTAAAGCAATAAAACCTCTGGTAGCAATTTTCCGGTCGATCCGGTCACATTTTTCGATTCCGCATAAGTTTATACGTTTGATATCTTCTAACCGAAACCGAGAACAAAATATAAAGGGTGCAAAAAAAGTTCTCCGTTCCTTTAAATCACGTGATGTATTAGTGATATACAACATAATACACGCATTAAATAAAACTATGTAATTTGTATTAATTTCTTCAAACATAAATTAAATAACCCTAACTCACTGTGCATGTATAGGCGATGGGCTGACAACCTGTCACTACAGCAATATACCTACAAATCTATCTTAAATAACCCTCAAAACTTTGTCAGACGTGGCGGAACGTCCTTTGTTTAAATTGTTGCGCTCTGCCTACCCCATTAGGGTAAAGGCGTGATAATATGTATGTATGTATTATACAAGTTGTAAGTAGCTCATCAACAAAACTGCACAATTTATACGAAAAAAATCTTTGGAGCAATAAAAACAAATCGGTCTCCGTACAATTTGTCAGACCAAGGTGATACTTTTTTCAAACCTTTTGATACCATGTGTGAAATAATTTCTTAACTTAAAATCCATGAACCCTAATCTTTGATCAAATCGCCCTATAAAAAAACCTGTCAGATATGGTGAAAAAGTATAGCTTTTCGCATGTGTGTTAAAATATCGAGTTATGAACATAAATCATTTACAAACTATCACATCTTTCCTCTGTGTATTAAGATATGTTTATCAAATCCCTTTTTCAACACAAACTGTTTATCGCATAACGTACAAGGGCTTTGGAGAGCCCGATGGTGTAGTGGATAGGGCCGCTGCCTCCTGAGCGTTCGTGGTTCGAATCCAACCACGTACCAATGTGTTTTTCGGTTTTCAAATTTTATATATACGTTTATTCGGCGCTTTTTCCGTTCTTCGGAAGGTACGTTAAGCCGTTGGTCCCGGTTAATATCGTTAAATACCGTAGATATTAGTCGTTAAACCATGTCAGAGGCCAGTGCTAAGCATTGGCGGCTTGAAAACTCTGACCTAATCTAGGATTGGGTCTGGTTTCCCTTCTGGGTTGCGGAGGTCGGATGACAGTCGCTCTGTGTAAAAACCAGTACCCTCGTTCAATCCCCTAGATTAGATAGCCGACCCCGTGAGATACGGGATAAGGCTAGGGAGATGATGAACGTACAAGGGCTTTTCACCTGTGTGCGTTAGCTTGTGTGTCTTTAAAGTTCAGGGTTTTACATGGGTTAGCTTGTGTGTCTTTAAATTATAAAGTCTTCTAAACTTTCTATCACATTCGTCACAAGAAAAGGGATTTTCACCTGTGTGTGTTAGAATATGAGTGGGAAGACATTGACGATGTGAAAACTTTTTATCGCATATTGTACAAGAATAGGGCTTTTCACCTGTGTGCGTTCGCATATGTATAATTAATTGAGCATTTCGCGCAAACGTCTTATTACATATCTCACAAGAAAAGGGCTTTTTAGTTTCACCTGTGTGCATTAGGATGTGTTTATATAAAGTAGCTGAGTGTACAAAACCTTTATCACATAAATGACAAGCGTACGGCTTGCTAGTTGTGTGCACATTTTTAACATGTTGGTTCAAATAACTATCTGTTTTAAACTTTTTATTGCATCGTGTATGATACACACATGTTTTTTATTTTCAGCAGATTGTGTAGATATATCGGTGTTACTTGTGTTAATTTCACCATAAGTATCATTTTTTGTGTTTGATTTCTTATTATTATTAATCCTCGTTAGAGTCATGTCAGCGGCGATATATTTGATTGCTCGCTGAATTTCAACTGTTTCACACGCGCTCAATTTAACCTCGTTATTCCGTGGGGAACCTAATAACAAAACAACAACGAATTAAATTTCAATCACATTAATAACCCTACTAAAATCTTTAATGACTTTTAAGAAGAAATCGCTATCAATTTTCAAAAATAATAAAACATGTTTCTAAATGACATATTTATTCCACAAGGTTAGTATATGGTTAGTATCAATATTTATGAATAATAAGACTATTTTTAAGATTATATAAATCTTCATCTGTAGAACATTTTACTTATTGTAGCAGCTATAATAGGACACACAGCTATATATATTTATAATAATTTTCGCGAAATAAATTACACTTGTATAGATTTTTATAATAAATAAAAATCAATACAATTCAAGGTTTAAAAAAAACTTTTTCAAACATATTATAACCCATGACCGTGATCCTGTGTGTATTCGGACATGTTTATTAAAATTTCTGAGTTCTACAAACATTTTTCGCAAATCTTACAAGCAAAGGGCTTTTCACCGTGTGTTTTCGGAAATGTCTTAAATAACTGCTAGTTGTAAACTTTTTATCACATATATTACAAGAAAATAATTGTTTACCTGTGTGTATTCGCATATGTGAAATTAAACCACCGTTTTGGGTATACTTTTTGTCACATATCTTACAAGAAAAGGGCTTATCACCTGTATGTGTCCGCATGTGTATATTTGAAGTACTTTGCATTACAAACTTTTTATCGCATATATTACATGTGAAGAGTGTTTCACCTGAGTGTATACTTTTGTGTTTATTTAAATAAGGTAGACCTGAAAACTTTTTTCGCATATTTCGCAAGTGTATTTTTCACCTGTGTGTGATAAGATGTGTTTATTAAGACAACTGCGATCTGCAAATTTTTTATCGCATACTTCACAAAAAAAGGGCTTTTCACCTGTGTGTGCTCGGATATGTATATTGAGACCATAACGATCTTGAAACTTTTTGTCACATTGTGTACAAGGGTAAGGCTCTTCACCTGTGTGCGTTTTCAAATGCCTATTTAAGATGTGGTTTTGTTTAAACATTTTATTACATATCTTACACAAAAAGGTCTTGTCATTATCTACAGATTTTGTACACTTATCAGTGTTACTTATTTCCGTATATACCTCTATTCTTTGTATTTTTTTTTCTTATTATGTCTCGTTAAGTCTATGTCAGCGGCGACTGAGTGCTGAGTTTCTACTGTTCCATGCGTGTTCAATTTTAGCTCGTTAGCCCGTGGGGAACCTAGTGACAAAACAAAATCAAGTTAAATTTCAAAATACGATACATAACGGAATCTATTGAACAGAATGAAAACAAGTTTTGCCGTAAGCTGTAGTGACCGTGCTATAGATTTGATACAGTCCAGATGAAAAAAAAATAACTTTCCATACAAAACGACCGCCTCGATCAGACAATTTGTATGAAAAATCAAATATATTTTTTCACGTCCTGAATCCAATCCGGCCGATAGTTGTTCAGTTCCGCTGACTGAGCTCCTTACACCAGGTATAATTATATACCAAAAACTTAAAAGAGTGTTTTTCAACTTTATTAAGGTATTTGTGTAACTATTAAGTATGTCGTTGTGGTGTGAAAGAAGATATAGTGACAAGTATTGACAAAGGAATGCTTAAATGGTTTGGACATGTTGAGAGAATGAGTGAAAGCAGGTTGACCAAACAGATATATATGGCGAGTGTGGACGGGAATGTTGGATGGGGAAGGCCTCGACGCACGTACTTGGATCAAATCGGGGACGTCCTAAAGAAAGGTCAGGTCAAGAGTACCCTAAACCGACGAGCATGTATGAAAAGATTAATGAATGTGGATGAAGCGAAAGAAGTATGTAAGGATCGTAGCAAGTGGAAGAAGTGGTCTCTGCCTACCCCTCCGGGAAAGAGGCGTTTTCTATATATTTTGCTTGATCATAAGTTCATAACGAATCTATATCGAATCTATATGCATATATGATAAACGTAGTTTAGAATGTAAGAAAATTGCAATGAATTGGTTAAAAACTAAAGATTATGAAGAGACGGAAAACTTACTGACTGTAATTACATAATCAACTAATTAGGCGCAATCAGATTTTGAAGACTATAATGTTAATCTAATACTAAATTAGTCACCTTTTGTTATTTAATTAATTATCTTATTCCTTTGCATTAGAATATATTTTCCCAGCAATTTAAGTTCCTAAGATACAAGTACTTACTTTACATAAGTACTTAGTTTAGGCACTTTAATATAATTATTATATGAGCATACAGTTTTATAATCAAATGCGTAACGTGCTTACTATTGCATATATTGTGTCGTATTCTGTGATTCTACCTAACCTACATACCTACTAACTTATACTATGTATCTAACCTACAACTAAAAACATACTAACAATGAATCATGTAATCTGAATAATAATAAATTAATTTGAATTGAATTTGAAAATCTACATACATACACATAATCACGCCTTCAATTGAAATTCACCTCTAGAGTATAGATTGAGGATCCGTTCTAAAAGTATTATATTTTCTGTAAATTCAGCGCTACAGAAGCCAAATTTTTAGAAGATACCATACATAATTGCTGCTAAATGATGCAAAATCTCTAAAAATATTTATCTATTACTTAACGAGTTCCAGGTGGTTCCTCAATTCAGATGTTTAGATTGAGGAGCCACTTTTGAATTGATAAAACTAGTGATAAATTTTGGTGCTAAATCCAGAATTCGTGCTGCAAAATCAGCTACTTTGCTGCTAAATAATGATGAGATCAGCTTTTAAAAATCTGATGTGGCTCCTCAATCCTTACGGACATCGTTCCGCCACGTCTGACAAAGTTTTGAGAGCTATTTAAGACAGATTGATTTGTAGGTGTATTGCTGTAGTGACAGGTTGTCAGCCCATCGCCTAAATTGCAATATACTGAAACCCTCTCGTCCCTAAGCTGGTTTTTATAGCATGCCCGGGAGGAAATGCAGCTGGCACATTATATTTTTTTCTTCCGCTCCCAGACCAGCATGGAAGAATCTCTATCTATTAAGCCTATATTAGCTAACTGCCTACGTGGTCTAGCGGTCTGAGCCATGTGCTCCCAACCCGGAGGTCTCGGGTTCGAACCCCGGCGGGGGACAATGAATTTGTGTTTTCAGGCTGGTTGTCCGAAAAATAAGATGATCCATGCTGTCGGATAGCCATTTAAAAAGTCAGTCCTACGCCTGATTTCTCTCTGGTCGTGTCAATCAATCTGTCCCACAATAATAAGTTATTGAAGGAATAGAGAGTGCATTTGTAAGTTGCGCAAACACTTGGGCACTGAAAACTAGTCCCGCGCAGTTAGCCGATCTCTGGGAGAAATATGAATGTGTGTTCCTTTGTGGCGCCCTTGAAACAATACGCGTAGACCGATTTTGCTACACAATTTGCTTGATTATAAGTTCATAACGACTCTATGATATTTCAATTTATTTCGTTAACAATATAAATTGTGTTCGAAGTTACATAAAATAACAGTTCAAGATTACAATAAAAATTAACAATCAAAAAGACTTATCAACGGTTCAATATTAGGAAAAATAATCATTTCATAATTAAATTCAAATAGATAATAGTGTAAAGTCAAGGTATTACTTACACTAAAAACAAATATTTCAAAATAACTAAATTAAAATAATATTCCTAAAACTACATTCAAAATAACAATGTAAATAGTTACATTTGCTGTTAGCTATTACTAACATTTAAAAAATATGTACATCAATTACATGTCACATTATAAAATTACATTATTGAAAACAACAGTGTGCTTTACGTTTACGTTTTAATCATTGTATTGCTAAAACTCGTCAATACTATAGCAGCACTTTTCCAAAAGGTATGCTTTTAATTTGTGTTTAAAAGAATTTACATTCTTTATAGTTTTTAGAGTTGAAGGTAATCGGTTAAACAAACTAACTGCCTGGTATCGCGCGCAGTGTTTAACTACATTCAAAGTAGGCTGAATAATATTATTTAGGTCCTTTCGCCTAGTGGATTTTCGTAGCTCCATTTCCGTTTCAGTCTCAAAAATGTGTCTTTGTTTGACGACATCAGTTAGTAAGACCAAAATATAAAGACTTGGAACAGTCAAAATGCCCAGACTTTTAAAATGGGGTTTACATGAATCCCACGGTGGGATGCGAACTATTGTTCGTACTGCTCGTTTCTGGGCAATAAACGCTTTCTGGATGTTATAGCAGTAGCTATTACCCCATAGTTTGACGCTGTACCTAAGTTTTGATTCAATGAGAGCAAAATAAATAATTTTTAGCTGTTTGCTTGTCAGTTCGTCTCTCAAGCTACGCAAAGCATAACATGCCGAGCTTATGGAACTTTCCACGGACTTTAATTCAGGTTTCCAGTTCAGAAATTGGTCCAAATATACACCCAAGAATTTAACTTCACTAACATTCCTAATCGACTCTCCATTTATTGTAACATCCAAAATGTCTCTATTTCGAGCCGTGGTCTTTAAAAGCAATATGTTTGTTTTACAAGTATTTAATTTAAGATTATTGCATTGGAACCATTCATTAAATACAGTTAGTGCTTGACTAACCTTATCATTTAGGTCATGAATATTATCACTTGACAAAATGGCATTCGTGTCATCTGCAAATACAACTAGTTTAACTTCAGGGATTTGATGAGTAATAAAATTCAGCATGTCATTTAAAAATATTATGAACAGAATTGGACCTAATATAGAGCCCTGTGGCACGCCTCTAGATACCTTTACCAATTTTGAAGTATGACGACTTTGAGTCTGAGTGCCTTCTGTAAGTTGGGTTATCTCAACAAATTGTTGCCTGTTATTAAGATACGATTTAAACAAATCTAAGGCCCGGTTTCGTATACCATAATACTCCAATTTTTGTATCAGTATATCGTGGTCCACTGTATCAAACGCAGAGCTCAAGTCTAAAAATATTCCAGCAACTTTTTTCTTAATGTTTAACTGTTGCATTGTATCATCAATGAGAGTATCTATGGCTGTGGTAGTACCGATTCCTCTCTGGTAACCAAACTGTCTCATATGAAGAACAGAATTAGTGAGAATGTGATTTAATAATCTGGATTTCAAGATCTTCTCAAAGATTTTTGCTAAAGATGGAATAAGCGAGATTGGTCTATAATTCCTTGGATCCATTTTGCAATTCTTTTTGTGTATTGGTACTACTCTACCTATTTTCAATTGATCAGGAAATGTGCTTTCTCTAATACATAAATTAAAGAAATGAGATAAGGGTTCAGCCATTACGTCAATATTGTCTTTTATTACTGAAATTGGCACTTCATCGTAACCTGATGATTTTTTCGCTAACATACCTTGTACTATCTTTGTCACTTCAAACTTGTTTGTCGGACGTAGTTCCATTTCAGTTTCTACTCGTTTGGTACTTGTTTTTAGTAAATAATTTGCTTTTAATAAATCACTAGAGTTCATCAAATTTTCTGGGTCAAAAGAACTACTAAAAACATTAGCAACGTCAATAGGCTCGTCAATAATGCGATTATTTACTTTTAAAACAATTTTACCATTTAACGCTCTAGGTTTTTTATTTGTGTGTTTATAGAATAGAATAGAATAGAAAATGGTTTATTTGTCACCCAATTAATGTGTACAAACATAACTTAACATAAAACTTATATCTAAAGACATTAGTTTTTTCTTAAAACATAATATTAAGGCGACAAAAGGGACTCGCTCAGCTTTATGCTGCAGAGGTGCTTACCACCACAGCGCTGATCTTCCGCGAGACCAGATTAAAAATTAAAAATAAAATAAAATAACGAATAGGAAAGCAACAGCAACGAAACCTAAAACACCAAGTTCACGCTCGGACTTATAAGCGTAACTTAGAAAATAAAAATATTATTTTGTGTAAATAAATAAATGTTATTTATACCTAAGTGTAGGGAATACATAAATAATAAAATAAATAATAATACGTGTAGGAGCATAATATTATATACTATTGCTTAAAAACTAGTGAGATCAATCAGTTCTTTTATAAAATTAAATAATTGTACCCATTTTTAAGATATACTACTATAACTATGTATTTTGTTTTTGTAAAAGATATTGCTTGAGTTTTGATTTAAACATATAAATTGATTTCGAGTTTCTGATGGGAGGGGGCAGGTTATTCCAGCATTTCGTGGCAGCATAGCGGAAGCTACCACGAAATGCAGCAGTATTGTGCTGTGGGCAGGATATTCGAATCGCAAATCTAACGTGACGGTCTGAAAATTTGAGTTTGTGATATAGGTATGGTGGTTGTTTGTTTTGAATGATTCCAAAGAGTAGGGTTGCAAGGTGTAAATAACGTCGTGATGACATGTTCATTAATCTATTGTTATTTAGGAACGGAGTAATATGAGCTCGCCGCGGTATTTGAAAACAAAAACGTGCACAAGAGTTTTGTAGTCTTTGTATAACCTTTTTGGTTCGTGCAAGCAGGCACTCCCCGAAAACTGTATCGGCATAATTAAGCTTCGATAGAATAAGTGTGTCGCAGAGCTTAATACGTAAATCGACATCTAGATAATTGCTCATTCGGTACAGTACCTTTAATCTGTAAAAACAATTTCGTACAGTCTGTAAAATATGATTTTCAAAGTGCAACATACAATCTACCAAAACTCCTAAATTACGCGCTTCGGTAACACATTGTAAAGGGTCTTCCTTTATGGTGATTAGAGGATTTTTAGCTTTGATATCGTCAACTTGTTTATTTGAACCCAAAATTAGAAATTTGGATTTTGAAGGATTTAACGCCAAACAATTCTCCTCACACCATTTAGATACCCGATTTAAATCTTCAGTCAGTTTGTTGACTGCTGTATTTGTTTCTTCAGGCTTAAATGAGATATATAGTTGCAGATCGTCAGCGTAGATGTGATAATTACAATTTTTAATGCTTTCTATAATATCAGTGGTATATAAGATGAAGAGTATTGGTCCAAGAATGGAACCTTGCGGGACACCTCTTTTCACGGGAGCAATTTGTGATACCATAGTTGATCCATCATTCTTACGAATCTCTACTAATTGGGATCGTCCAGTAAGGTAACTTGAAAACCAACAAATGGTATTGTGATCAAATCCATAAAATGCAAGTTTGGATAGAAGAAGAGAAGTATTAATAGTTTCAAAAGCACGCGAAAAATCTAATAGAGCTAACAGTGTTCCTTCTCCTACATCCTGACCGGCCAAAATATTGTCAACGACATCTATTAATGCAGTTGCTGTGCTATGACCCTTCCTAAAACCGGATTGTTTTACAGGTAAAATGTTATTATTTTCAAGAAAGCTGTAAACTTGCATGCACACCGCTTTTTCAACAATTTTGGAAATTAAAGGTAATATGCTTATTGGTCTTAAATCTTTGGGTTCAACAGGGTTTTTACTTTTAGGCAGTGGTTTAACAATTGCAGTTTTGAAAGCGTCAGGAAAGGTATTCGTTTCTATGGATACATTAACTATAGCTGTGATAATGCTAATAGTGTGAGGAAGCGTCAACATAAGCATATTTATTGATATTCCATCTATTCCAGTCGCGTTTGTATTTATTGACTTTATTATATTTAAGACTGTTTTCTCGTTAACGGGTTCTAGTCTAAAAGTAGCAGGTCCAAATCTGTGGAATTCAAAATAAGTCAACAAAGAGATATCTACAGTGTCATTTCCGGGCAGGGTCAGATAGTGAGCATTAATTTTATCGGGGTCAAATAAATGTGGCGGAACTTCAGTATCTTTAGGCTTAAAATTTGCTACGTTATGCTTAATATTACACCATAATTTAGTAGGGTTTTTTATATTCGAATTTATGTTGTTTTTAAAATAAGCTACTTTTTCAGTATGAAGAGCTGCTGTTACAATATTTTTCAAACTTTTGTAGTACTCTTTGTGGGAATCTATTTGTGTAAGACGGTATCTGGCATAAGCTTTATCGCGTAATTTCATCATTTGTTCTATGTTATGCGTAATCCAGGGGTATTTTCGATCTTTAACACAGACTAGTTTTTTCGGAGCATGACGATCAAAAAGAATAAGAATATAGGAGGTCAAACTTTGTAATATGTCATTAACGTCATTAGTAATTAATTGTTGCCAATTTATTGATGATACATCGTGCTCAAAAAGATTTATATCAATATCCTTCAGTGGCCTATATATAATCCATTTCGGTAAAGGCTTACATTTTTTAAAGTTCGATTTACATGTTATAAAAGCATGTTTGCTGAGGTCAGGTATTAAGTCAACATTCACATCAAAAATTTTCGTCGTAGAACATAAAAGGTCAATTAAAGTTTTACTATGATCTGTGAAATGTGTTGGCTGGTCAACGTATTGTGTGAGATTCATACATTTGAAGAAGTCTTGAAGTTTTTTTATTTCACGTTGTCCTTGTGGTGAATTATTTAAGAGATCGGTATTGAAGTCCCCTACAAGAATAATATGGTCATATAAAGAAAAAGAAGTTATGGATTCAGATAAGGCATCAATAAAAGTATCTAAGTGTACCCACTGTGGGCGATAGGCAGTACCAACTGCCACTTTAAGTCCATTTAGGTTGAGTCCTAACCACATTTGTTCTACAGTATGTGTGGGAGGATATGTGAGATAGCGGACATTTATGCCACGCTTGATGTAGAAACCCACGCCACCTCCACGGCTGCGAAGGTTTTCAGGACGCTGTGTATACCGTAAGCGGTAGCCAGGCGGGGCAGGTGCGCGAGCCTCTTCACCGTCTCTAATCCAGGTTTCATTTATAGCCATAATGTCTACTTCGTAACGCGACATAGCTACGAGAAACTCATCGTGACAAGTACCAAGTGATCCGGGATTGAGTAAGCCAATTGATAAATTTTGGGTCTTGATAAATTTAAGAACGTAAGTATGGAGTATTTGATAGTATTTTCCGTGCATCAGCAATAGTGTGAGTAGTGTTATGTGCCGCCAATCTATTTTGAATGAGTAAAGAGTCAATACCGTGTTATGTGTGTAGTAAGTATATAAAGTATTTTTTCTGTGATTTATGTGTTTTGTTGTTGTTGTTGTGTTTATTGACTATGCTCCAAATTCCTTTCACGGAATTTTTAGAGTTCTCTATTTTTGCTTGAACATTTATTGACCTCGCATTTCTCAAGACCTTTTTGTACAGTTTTATATACGATGTCCGGTAATTAAATAGAGTTGTGTCATTATGTGTTTTGTCTAGCGTGCAGAGTACTCTTTTCATTTTACTCGAGACTCTTACACCTTTTGTAACCCAGTTAAGTTTTGTAGACTCTTTAAAATAAACTCTTTTCCTTACTTTCTTAAAGCTTACTAAAAAGATTTCCCTAAACTTTTTAAGAAACCCGTTTATTCCTAAACAATTCCAATCCACGCTAAGCATATTTTGTCTAAATATGCAGTTATTTTCCTTATTAAATAATCTCTTTTCTACAAACATCGTTTGATCGTTATTACAATCCAAGACCTTTCCCCCGGTTTTACTTTCTAACTCTACTCTACCTAGAATTGCACTATGCCCGTCTGAGAGACCATTTTGATCTACATTTATGTTCTTTATCCCATTATCAGAAATATTAGTTATAAAATTATCTATACACGATTGCAATCCATTACGTTCAAATGTCACAGTATTATCCACTAGATGTCTAAAATTATAACATTTCAGCAAGTTCAAAAAATCTGATTTGTTATCATCATTTTCTTTCATCATATCGACATTAAAATCTCCACAAATCAAGCAATTCTTTTTAAAAAAGTGCTGCAATAATAACTCTAGTTTTTGTAGAAACGCGTCAAAATTTTTATTATTTTGATACAAACAACACAGATTTAGATTAGTATCTAAATCCCGCAAACCGCACACTTCAAAGCACTCACATTTGCTTATTTTATTACAAAAATCTATATTTATCATTTCTCTACCCTTTCTAACTAATATCAGTGTTCCACCTCTAATTTTATTAGACCTTGCATAATATGCAGCCAATTTGTATTGATCCAAATTTAGATTTTTTATAGCAGTTTCATTTAAGAAGTGTTCACAAATACAGACATAGTCCTGATTAAACTGTAATTCATCCAGATATAATTCTATTTGGTCTTTTTTCGTGTTTATACCACATACATTCTGAAAGAAAATGTTTAATTGTACATTTGGATATACGAACTTTTTAGCAATGGTTGGAGTTGTAGAAGAAATGGATACATATGATTCACAATTACTAATGTCCTTGCTCACGAAAAAGCTGTATTTTTAACGATTTACAAATAAAGTCAATAGTATCAAATATGTCATTAAATAATGTTTGCATTCCAAGACCATTCAGAGTCCCTGTATTTTTATGAAACATAGAAAATTCATATTCCAAGTTTTTATTGGAGTCTACCAAATAAGCGTATTCATGTGACTCTATATCCAAGCAAAGCAGATTATTAAAAACTTCTATACGTGAATTGTATATATTCATGAATTGTCCATGTTTATATGTCGGTGAACAAATTATAATATTTGTGTGTTGAATACTGGATAGAGTCTCTCTAATAAATATGACTAAATCAGGGTAATCAACAGTTGTACGGAAGTCTTCTTCACCTAAAATTACTATACAAAAGTCTGCCATGGTGAAGTTTCTTAGTTTAGAATCTAAGCCCGTTAACAGGTGGTGTGTATCGCAGTTTGCCATTTTATAATGACAAAATTCAAAATTTCCGTTAAATGTATTGTTTGCCGCCATTAATACTTTGTTTGATTTATTAGAGCTCAATATGCATACTCTATGCTTCGGTTTCTGGTCTTGTGAAGTCTCGTTAGGTAATTTAGGCTGAGTCTGTTCCGGAGTGTGGGGTGGTTGTGCTTGTGACATATTTGGAAGTTTTACCCGTGAAAATGAGTTCTCTACATTAGTATTGGTACTAATTTCGACCTTTGTTTGGAACGATTCTTCTGCCTCTGGGAGTAAAAAGGACATAGAATTGTTAATTTTAGATTTTAATTGCTTTTTCTTGCTGCTGGATGTCATACATAATTTTCCCAGGTGGTCGCATTTCTTCATGTATTTCTGTAACTCATTTTTTAATTCACAATTTTCGGTCACCATATTTGTGATTTCGTTGTCAGCCGACTCTAGTTGCGCTTCCAGCATTATCACCTTTTCCCTTAATTGTTCTAGTTCACTTAGCATCAACACATTATTTAACTCTGGGCAGCTTCTTCTAAAGTCAAGACACGGTGGTGTTACATCATCATCATCATCGCAATCGATTTCCATTGTTGACGATAGTGACTCGAAAGAGTTCGACGTGGAAACGTTCACTATAACAGGTTTCTTCCTACGGTGTGTAATATTATTAGACATTTCAGGTGTAGTATTGTTCTGTATTAATGTTAATTGTCTATGAGGTTTGTTTTCAGTTTCAGTCAAAGTTACTTCAACTTCAGTCGATTTAATGCTTAATGGGGTATTGGTGTTTAATACACAGGATTTGTCAGTGGGTGAGCAAGCTGAGGTCACCTGTTCGTCCGATTTGTTCTCCGTTTCAGTCGAAGACAGCGTGCATTTTTGAATAATGTTGGAACCGCTCGCATCAACCAATTCAATTGTGGGTATGAGACTAGTGTTAGATGTGCAGGAATTGTCCGTGGTGGTTACTTTTTTACCAAAAACAGCTGAAACTGCGCTACTGCTCTTAATAGAAATAGGGGTAGTGTTTGCCTCTGTAAGGATCGTGGTACTGTTACTTTCAAGTGGCAACGGTGTGTTTCCAGTGCTTATTTTAGGAATCTCCTTTAGTTTGTTTTTCATGTCATTTGGAGTGCTTGTTTTAGCTTGTACGCATTTTACACACTTCCAAAATGCTTTTTTTCCTGGTTCCATGAGTGTATAACGCTGTCTTGACACATTTGAACATCCATCGACACACAGTACTTTTTTACAGGAAGAACAAGTAATGTAGTCGTTTCTTTTAAACTTTTTATTACAACCATCACAAGTTTGGATTTTTGCTGCCATGTCTAAAAATTACTTTTTAAATACGGGCTATGTAGTGCCCTCTAATTATTTAATCAATATAGATGTTCCGTCACATACACACTGTAGATACAGGTCACGAGATGGCGTATAGTATCGTCCTCTCTTGGTGAGTAGGGTATAACTAGTATTAAGTTCCGCTACTTCGCGCTAGATGGCGTATAATAGCTCCCTCTCTTGAAATTCGCTTGAACTAATTAGCAAACAGAATCGCAGCACTTGATTGGTTAATTCTGTGTTGTTGTTTCAATTTCAAAATCGTTAACGTAATCAATTTATTAAGATTTCTATTTAATCACATAATAACACTTTTCTATGCTGCAGATGTTATCACTTATTAATGTTACAGTACTTACGATTGTAATCAGCAGCAATCGCAGTACCAGATCACAATTATTACGTGTTATATAGCACTTGTATTGTTATTTTAGATAATCCTTGATTTATCCACAAACACTGATTTAATATATTTGCAAACACTTGTACACAATATTTATAGGTATTGAAAAATATTTAAAACATTTGCGCAACAGGTTTTTACAGAAGAAAAATTAAAATCAAATTACAATACGGAGACGATGTTTACGTGACGGTGGCGCCACCAAATTGATGAATATACATACATACGTATAATCACGACTTTATCCTTAGTGGGGTAGTCAGAGCGTAAACGACCTAAGCAAAGCTCGTTCCGCCACATCTGACAAAGTTTTAAGGGGTAATTTAAGATAGATTTGTAGGTATATTGCTGTAGTGACAGGTTGTCAACCTATCGCCTAAATTACAATATACTGTAATGGTCATTATTGTCGTTTGGTGAAATTGTCGGCCGCTACGAACTCGAAAGAGTGAATGCATGCTTTATTGTTTCTAAATAATCGAGCAAGTGGGAGAAAATATTGTTATTTAATTTAAACATTTCCAAAAGTATTTAAAATCAGTATTATATCTAAATGATGTAAATAACGTTTTTTTTACTTACATATTTATTATTGTTAGGATTCTTCAAAAATCTGTTCACTGTGGTCTAGTAGTATAAGTTGTTGTTTCTAGTTTGGTTAGGACATTGCAGGCTGAACACCTGATTGTTAAAAAAGCAAGATGATCCATCCACGGACGGGCATGTAAATAGTCGGTTCTGCGCCTGATTTTCTCTGGTCCAGTCAGTCTGTCCCATTAGAATTAGAGATTGAAGGAAAAGAGAACAAGTACACTTGTGTTATGCACTAAAAACCAAGTCCCGCGCAGATGGTTGATATCTGGAAGACTAGCCGCCGCGCCGTCGTCAGTAAAAATCGGGCCTTCGAGTTTTCCCGTGGAAATAAAGGTTATCCCGTGGTGCAAACTAGTCAATTTATGTCCTATTCCTGGACCTAACCTATTATTTGTGCCAAGTTCCATTCCGCTCCGCCCACTGGTCAAAGTGTAATTGAGAAGAGTAACAACCATTCAAACATCCAAACTTTCGCATTTATAATATTAGTAGTTAAATATTGAATTAGTGATAACTTTAATTATATTTATTTTAAACAATGTTTATAAATTTTTTTTTGACGTGTAATGAATGGTAACCAATAAATTATGTCTATGTAGGAGTATAACAAGACTTAAGAACTTTTTTGTTAGAAAAATATCAAACACGATATTTGATATTTGTGAAGTAAGGAATAAATGAATTGAGAAGCAAATAGTAGTACCCCGCAGTTACTGCCGAAATTTTCGCCAAAAACGGCCGATTTTAGCCATAATTTTCATAGTAACCATCATCTCCCTAGCCTCATCCCGTATCTCACGGGGTCGGCCACTTAATCAAGGGTACTAGTTTTTCCACAGAGCGACTGCCATCTGACCTCCGCAACCCAGAAGTAGTCTGAGACTCAATCCAAGATTAGGTCGGTTTTCAAGCCGCCAATGCTTAACCAACGGCTTAACGTGCCTTCCGAAGCACGGAAAAAGCGACGAATAAAAGAAAATATGAAAATCGAAAACCGAAAAACACATTGGTACGTGGTGGGATTCGAACGACGACCTCCCCGCTCAGGAGGCAGCGGCCCTACACTACACAAACGGGCATTTCTATAAATAACTGTGGGGTACTATTTGCTCAAAACATTACTTCTAAAAAAACATTACCTTTGATTCTAAGGAAATAGCAGAACAAAGTTTTAAAAATCTATATTTCGCGAGATACGATTCTTTTACGATTGGGGTGCCACCGCTTGGTATAAATGCTATTAAACAGTAATAGAATAATGTATTGTGATACTCGCTCTGCTTGCACTATAGAAATACAACCAGAGCCAGCACCCGCCTGATGCAAGGACATACATACATACATAAAATCAAGCATTTATCCCTTACGGGATAGGCAGTGCGTTAAACTACTCGTAAAAGGCGCTTTCGCCACGTCTGACAAAAATTGAAGGCAATTTTAGATTGAAAAGTGTATTGCTATAGTGACAGGTTGTCATTCCATCGCCTAAATTACAATACACTGTAACCCGAGTCCCTTTTGCTGACTTCAACAGCATGCCCGAGAGGAAGGGCAGCTGGAACATCCTATGTTTTTCTATCTCTCCCAGTCCAGCATGCAAGGACTATTGCAGATAATGGTAAGGTAACTAGGTCTATGGGGAGGGATTTAGCTGGACCGGTTGCTGGGATATTGATCGAGACTACGGGACGCCTGCCAAATCAGTCTCAATCTCGGAATCCGGTGACAATTATTATTATGACATGTATATAAGAAAGACTGATAAATTTCGTCACTCTAGCTACCGTCTCGGTAGCTCAGTTGGTAGAGCGATGGACCGGCATTCCAGAGTCGCAACTCGCAGATTCGAATCCTGCCCGAAGCGAATATATTATTTTCTTTCTTTCATATTATCTGACAAGATCTATTGATAAGTAACTATTAAAAAGAGCCCGATGGTGTAGTGGATAGGGCCGCTGCCTCCTGCGCGGGGAGGTCATTGTTCGAATCCCACCACGTACCAATGTGTTTTTCAGTTTTCGAATTTCATATGTAAGTATATTCGGCAATTTTCCCGTGCTTCGGAAGGCACGTTAAGCCGTTGGTCCCGGTTAATATTGTTTAATACCGTAGATATTAGTCGTAAGCCATATCAGAGGCCAGTAATAAGCATTGGCGCCTTGAAAACTCTGACCTAATCTAGGATTGGGTCTGGTTTGTTTCCCTTCTGGGTTGCGGAGGTCAGATGGCAGTCGCTCTGTGTAAAAACCAGTACCCTCGTTCAATCCTCTAGATTAGATCGCCGAAACCTTAGATATGGGATAAAGCTATGGAGATGATCTATTGATAGGTAACCAGAAACTTAACTTTATTGTACGTACCATTATCACCATCAGCCTCTTCAGCAAAAGGATCTTTTTTGAACTCTTCAGGGCCCAAAGGATCTTTCTTAATACCATCAGGGTCATACTTGATGTCAAGCTCCAAACTGCTACATTCCGGGGGCTCCTGTTTTACCTTTAAAAATAACAAAACATACATACATATAACCACGCGTTTATCCCTAATGGGGTAGGCAGAGCGTAAACGACCTAAACAAATGTCGCTCCGCCACGTCTGACAAAGTTTAGAGGGTTATTTAAGATAGATTTGTAGTTATATTGCTGTAGTGACAGGTTGTCAGCCCATCGCCTAAATTGGAATATACATGAGCATCCTGACACATGTCAAATGCATATTTTTTTTTAGACTCTTTCACATACATACATACATATAATTACGCCTTTATCCCTAATAGGGTAGGCAGAGCGTGAACAACCTAAACATAGGTCGCTCCGCCGCGCCGGTGTCAGGATGCTCATGTATATTCCAATTTAGGCGATGGGCTGACAACCTGTCACTACAGCAATATACCTACAAATCTTCTTCAATATGTTTTGACATGTGTCAGGATGCTCGCTCATGCTATGAGAAAGTTCTCTGTTTTTGTGTTTGTACATCCTCCCCAGCTTGTATTTGCTTCACTATGTGTCATTTGCAGAATTGTGATTACACAAAAGCCATTAATCAAGATTTACTTAACTTAAGGGTATACTACTCAACTCACTTGTTTGTATGTTTAACGGGACGTCAAGGTTTAATGACACTTTTTCATCATTTAGTTTTATTTTTCGGAATGAACTCCTGGAAAAGGCAGCAAATAAATCAAATTTTCCCTTCAAAATCGTCAACAGAAACCAACTGAGAATAAGCAGCTCTGATGTGGATGTGTACAAAAATCTCATGAATGTAGTCCGTCAAAATAATCTTATAGGTCACACATTCAACCGGAAAGATCAGAAGCTCTTCAGAATAGTGATAAAAAACCTGCATCACACCACACCACACGAAGCCATTAAGGAGGCTATAGAGCTCACCGGAAATACCATAGTTAGTAAAATAATCAATGTTAAGTTTGGAAAGGAGAAAAAACCAACTTCAAAATTCTTTGTAAATATGAAACCTAGCTCCAACAACAAAGCAGCTAAAGAAATAAAATTCATATATCATCAATCTGTGCCAATTGAAGACCCTAAAAAGAAAACAGGAATTGTACAATGCCAGAGATGTCAACAGTATGGACACACAAAAAATTACTGTTTGCGACCTTACCGTTGTGTTAAATGCAGTCAAAACCACAAAACCTCTGAATGCCCAAAAAAAGATAGGAACACTCCAGCTGAGTGTGCCCTTTGTCAAGGACCGCATCCTGCAAAGTACAAAGGTTGCGAGGTATACAGAGAAATACTAGCCAGGAAAATTACTCGGAAACCAATATTTAAGGAAGCTAACCATGTACCACCTAAACCAGAATTGGACCCTAAACCAGCCATTGAGCAGCCAACAAGAGTAAGCCACAGAAATCAATTTACCTATGCAAATATCTTAAAACAAAACCACAATATAAATGAAGAGTCACCTGAAGACAACCACAGCAGCATTGAAAAGCTATTGATAAAACAGTCAGAAAAATTTGATTTAATCCTTCAACAAATGAGTACTCTCCTAAGTCTCATAACCGCACTGCTTACAGCTCAGTCAAAATGACTACTCTCAAGATTGCCGCTTGGAACATTGGTGGTCTAGCACCGAGAAAATTAGAAGTAGAAACATTCTTACAGTTACATAATATTGACATATTATTGATATCAGAGAGCCACTTTACGGCTAAAAGCAATTTTATTATAAAGAAGTACATTACATATAACACAAATCATCCTGATGGGACGGGAATGGGAAGACGTAGAAGACGGAACTATGCACCTGACAAGAAGTGTTCAAATGGCTTGCTGGCAATGCACATACATACATACATACATATAATCACGCCTTATTATCCCTAATGGGGTAGGCAGAGCGTAATCAACCTAAACAAAGGTCGTTTCGCCACGTCTGACAATGTTTTGAGAGTTATTTAAGATAGATTTGTAAGTATATTGCTGTAGTAACAGGTTGTCAGCCCATCGCCTAAATTACAATATACTGAAACCCTCCGATCCCTTAGCTGGTTTTTACAGCATGCTCGGGAGGATATGCAGCTGGCACATTCTATGTTTTCTCTCGCTCCCAGGCCAGCATGGAAGAATCTCTCGCTCCCAGGCCAGCATGGAAGAAAATGGCAATGAAAATGGCAATGCACACCAGAAATTATACCAAAATCAAACCAACCCAATATCTCAATGAAAGTAAAAGAAAAGATCCTAGAAAAAAGAAGACTACGTAGAGTATGGCATACCAGCAGACACAATGCTGACAAAAAAGCGCTTAACAAGGCGATTAAAGACCTTAGAAAAACAATTGCTAAGGCGAGTGAAGATACCTTGGAAGCACACATGCTATCACTCAGTGCTACCCATGTCACTGATTACTCTCTTTGGAAAGCCCTCCCTAAGAACAACCAGCCAGTTAAACCTAAACCTCCTCTAAGACTTACTGACAACAAGTGGGCGAGAACTGAATTAGCAAAAGCACAAGAATTTGCAAATCACCTCGAATCAGTCTTTAAGCGTAACGAAGTACACGATGAAGCTGGCGAAGACGAAATAGATGTAATCCTTGGGCAAGATTTTCAACTTGACCTACCGATCAAACATGTAACACCTGGAGAGATAAAGAACGCTATAAAAAAACTGGCCAACAATAAAGCACCTGGGTTTGATCTTATAGATAAAAGGGTACTCAACTACAAGAACTCCCTCGAAAAAGCATAGTTTATCTTACAATGTTGTTCAATGGCATCATACGCACAGGTTGCTTTCCTTCTTTATGGAAAGTGTCACAAATTATAATGATACACAAAGCAGGGAAACCAGTGAATGATGTGAAATCCTACAGACCAATTAGTCTGCTGCCAGTCGTTTCTAAACTCTTCGAAAGAATTCTGCTGCGCAGGCTGCTGACAGTTCTTAACACAAGATCAGTAATACCAGACCACCAATTTGGGTTCCGGCAAGAACATGCAACAACTGAACAAATGAACAGAGTATGCAAAGAAATAAGAAGGGCAATGGAAAAGAAACAGTACTGCTCAGCCGCCTTTCTAGATGTACAGCAGGCTTTCGATAGAGTCTGGCATAAAGGCCTGCTCTGCAAAATTAAATGTTTTCTATCTCACTCATTCTATGATGTATTAAAATCATATTTGGCTGATAGGATCTTTCAAGTTAGAGAAGGCGACGCCACATCGTGCTTTCACCCCATAGAAGCTGGGGTACCGCAGGGCGCAGTTCTTGGACCAGTCCTTTACACCATATATACGGCAGACCTCCCACAGGGGGATGACGCCACTGTTGCAACCTATGCAGATGACACTGCAATACTCGCAAGCAGAGAATGTCCTGAAGAGGCCTCCAGAGCTCTTTTTTTTTTTTTTTTTTTTTTTTTTTTTTTTTTATTTGAACAAAAAGGTACATACATAAACATACACAAATATCTCGCCAAACTGAAACAGTTTGTTGGCGAGGAGAGCGCTCTCTTAACTACTAATCATGCACCTATTATTAACAATTTTTAAATAGTACCACACACACACACTCACACACGCACGCACACACACATGCACACACCACACACACATACACGCATAAAATTTACAACTATTTTAAATATGTATTTAATATTTATCTGTTTATATCTCTAATAGTAATAATAATTTAAGTTTGTTTCTTAAGATGGTCTTAGTGACTTTGTTATCGTCTAAGAGCCATGGTGTTTCATTGTACATTCTAGGAACGAGATAACTATTTTGTCTTCTACCATAATAGTTATTAGCTGCTGGTTGCACAAGCTTTCCCTCCCTGACCCTTCTTGTGTTGTATTTGTTTGTCACCTTTTGTTTAAACTCATCACTGTAGTAATGTTCTAAAATAATTAAGTACTTAGTCTTCAGATGGATAGGTAAGATTTTAATGTGTTTAAATAGTTCGGTGTAGTCCGTGCAATTTTTCTTTGTCTTTTTGTCAACTAAGTACTTAATTAATCTAGTTTGTAAGTTTTTAACATCTTTTATGTAGGTACAGAAAGTACGGCCATACACAGTCAAACCATAGCTTATAAGAGAATCGGCCAGTGCATAGTATACTACAGTCAGCGTCGGTTTGTCTACTACTGCTTTAAGGGTATAGAACTTGCCTAATATACTTCTTAACTTTTGACATAGTTCTTCTATATGTAGCTTAAAGTTAAAATTATTGTCTACTAACAATCCCAAATATTTATACCTGTCCACAAGTTCTAATTTACTACATTTACAAATTACTTTGTTATTGTGCAAACATTCATAAGAGTGACTAATTATAGATATCCTTGAGTAGTGTACATTCTTAGCCGACCTGTTGTATGGTGAATACAAGTGCAAAATTTTGGTTTTCTTGGCGTTGATTATGATGCCGTTGTCATGTGCCCATTTTATGATGTTTTCATAATCCGACTGTATCTCCGAACGAGCCTCGTCAATGTTTTTGGATGCATATAATAGGCACATGTCATCAGCATACATAAGCACCTTACACTTTTGAACGACATTAACAACGCTGTTAACAAGCATGATATAGCCGAGCGGTCCATACACCGAGCCAGTAGGTACTCCGAGTATGGCGCATGACTCATCTCCCTCGATTCCATCAACTAGAGTTCGAATAGTTCGGTTTGTCAGATAGTTTTTGAACCAGGCGTTAGTAGGCCCACCTATCCCACATTCTTCCATGGACTGAAGAAGTATATCGTGGTCCAAAGTGTCGAAGGCTTTCTTGTAGTCTATGAATAGACCTAGCACTTGTTTCCCATTATTTAGACTCTCATTGATTACTTCAGCAAAGTGTGTCAGTGCGGTACTCGTACCACGGCCGCGACGGAATCCGTGTTGACAGTCTGTTAGGATATTATGTCGCTCAAGAAAACCATTCATTTGACCTACTACAATCTTTTCGACTATTTTATTAATCACCGACAATATGGCAATAGGTCTATAGTTCGAATAATCGTAATGGCTCCCACTTTTATAAATGGGTCGTATAATAGCCTTTTTTAAATAGTCTGGATACAATCCCCTTGACAGGCTTAAGTTAATAAAATGAGCTATTATGGGACTTATTTGTTTTTTTATGATTTTTAAATCTCTGGCTCTAATTTTATCTAAGCCCGGTGATTTTTCACTACTTAAAGACGATATTATTTTACTGACCTCTATTGCACTTATTTTAACAAATCTGAAACAAATATTACTACGTTTTACATAAATATCCCTATCGAGGAATTTAGTTTGACATACATGTTTAATATCTAAGATCTCTTTAGTAAATGTTTTCGTAAACTCACAGCAAATATTGTACATACTGTCACTTCTGCCCAAGTATTTTTTAATGACGTCATCCAAACTACCTTTTGTACGACCCAGCCAACCATTTATGTGCGACCAAATTTTCCTATAGTCCCCGTTACACGTACTTATTTCCTGCCGTCGATATTTATTTTTTGCTTCATTCACTAGTCTATTTACTCTATTCCTTAATTTTGTGTATTCCAGTCTTTTATTGACATTATTTGGGGTTCTTTTCCATTCACGGAGTAATGAGTCCCTTTTAAGAAGCATTTTATACAATGTTTTAGAAACCCACGGCTGTGTTACTCGCTTACGTCTTACTACAATTTCGGTTTTACATTCTTGGTACATATTATTAAAAATAATACATAACTGTTGATATAACAACAAAGGACACATAATTAACAACAATTTTGACCAATCAAAAGAACAAAGTTTGTCATGCAGCATTTTTTCATTCAGAATAGTTTTTTTAACGAGGTTATTTTCATTCATACTGGTTTTGTTTACGTCTAACGTGACACCTATGACGTGGTGGTCCGAGATACTGCACTCCAGTAGGAAAGCTGATGCTCTCGCACAATCGTTAGCTGTATCGCTCTGTCGCACTCGCACCCACAAGTGATCAATGCACGATTGCTCCAGCTGACCGTCAACTATCGCTTGGCGCGTTATCTCAGTACAGGGGATAGTCGATTGAAGGCCGCGCTCACACAGGTTGTTTTTGTAGCTTGATATATGGGCATCGGTTTTATTTTCAAGTAGGTCGATGTTCACGTCTCCGATGATGACGAGATCTTCAAACTTAGGTATAGTTTCCGCAAGTATTATTCCTAACTGTTCAATAAAGTGTCTTTTGTTTTTACTTGGCGGTCGATATACTGCAACTATGTGTAATGTTTTCTTTGCTATCGTTAGTTTGCCATGCATCCCTTCAAAAGCCGTTGTTTTCAATACATTGATATTAAAATGAAGTTTCTTTCTGTAATATATACATATTCCTCCTCCTCTTTTTGTCTCTCTAGTTGTAGCATATTTGTCGTAGCCATCGATTGCGTACATAGATAACTCTTCTTGCTTTATGTTTATTTCAGACAGTATAATAACATCTATTTCGCATTTACTTTGGCTTAGTAGGACTAACAGCTCATTAAAATGTTTCCTAAGCGATCTGATGTTGAGATGCACTATATGTAGCTTAGATGAATCTTTCTCCCATCTTGTACTCCAAACCCTAATTTCTTTAAATCGATCATACTCTATATCCCTATTCTGGTTCAAGTTGTCACTATCATCTGTGAATTTTGTTATTATTCAAAAACACTCCGTGTGTAGACCCCTTGCTAATCGCAAAATTATTTCTTTAAGTGATCGATATCTGTGACGCTCCGTATTCTGTAAATTTTTGGTTCGTTTTCTTTCCGGGCCAGGATATTAGAATTCTGTATCCAGATATATTTACAGATATCTTTTAGTTCAGTTTTCGCATTCCATAATAGCTGACGCTTGAATCTAGGTAGGTCTTCATTAATGTATATTTTGTTTGTATTTCCGTTACCAAATATCTGGTCGTTGGTTATTTGTTTTTTACGGGCCGCTAGCCAATTTATACGAGAAGAGTTAGATCTGAGAGTTATTATCACAGGTTGTGGCTTCTTCATATCTTTATTTTCTCTACCTACCCTCTTAGCACTTAAGATCTCATCGGGATTCAATGACAACGTTTTAGCAACTGTCTTTACGATTTGAATTGTATTCTCTTTTTCTTTGCATTCTAGACCAATTATCTCTATATTCATCTCTTTATCCTTAACTTCTAGTCCCTGGATTCGTTCTTCTAAAGCTTGGTTGCACTTTATGAGATGAATGTTTTTGTTTTCAAGAGACTGGATTTTTTTTTGTGCGTCGTCTTTAAATTCAAGCAATTCCTGGTATTTTTCGGAGTAAAATTGGACACAGTCTTTAAGTTCCTCTATGTCTTTTCCCATTTTGTAGATAATCTCTAGCTTATTGTTCATTTCTTTAAGAAGACTTTCCACTGTTATGTCCGATTCTTTAATTTTTAGTTTTTTACACTCCACATTACTTGGGCTAGCAGGAAGCTTGGGTGATTGCTGGTTTTCTGTGCTCTTCATACATTCCTCGCACCATTCTTTCTGCACTAAACTCTTTATAGTACGGGCACAGATTTTATGAAACACTGCATCACATCCTCCTTTGCACTTAATGATATCCTGACTTCTCGAAGACAAGTACTGTTTACATTTAAAACACTGCACCATTTTGATTACAGACAAGTATTTTTTTCTTTTTTACACTCCACGTATTAAGAAAGGTACAAAAATTAGCGCGCAATCTGCTGTTTACACACGTCCGCACACCGAGCGCTGAGCGGCTAGATATGAAGACCTACTCTACAGAAGACCTTAAATGATATAGAGTCGTGGCTTAAAAAATGGCGAATCTATGCCAGTGCATCAAAATCAGTACAGGGTACATTTACCTTGAGAAAAGGCCCGCCGGTAACGCTCGGCTCCAACCAATTACCCCATGAAGACTCTGTAAGATACCTTGGAATGCACCTGGACCGTAGACTAACCTGGAAACCTCATATCAAAGCCAAGAGAGATCAAATAAATATGAAGTACAGGGACTTGCAGTGGCTCCTTGGAAGAAACTCAAAACTATCACTGGACAATAAGTTGCTAATTTATAATTCACATTTAAAACCAATCTGGTGTTATGGTATCCAACTATGGGGCTTCGCCTGTAACTCTAACATCACAATAATTCAAAGAGCACAAAACTACATCCTGAAACAGTTATGCGATGCTCCCTGGTTCATAACCAATAACGAAGTCCACACAAACTTAGGAGTGGCGACAGTAAAGGAGGAAGTAGAAGCTTGTTGCACCAAATATAACGCCAGAATGGCAGTACACCCAAACAAACTGGCAGTGCAACTTATACAACCCGAGAGTGGGCAACGTCTAAAACGACGCAAGATCCAAGACTATTAATGAGTTGAGGCATCCTCAATGGACTCTACATGCTAACTACCGCACACCTCATCTGCTCATAGTTGTTGGACTGATTGCAGATTAAAACGAAGAAAAAAAAAAAAGTTTTATTTTTTCATCATTATTAACTGCCTCCGTGGTCTTGTGGCTAGAGCCATGGACTCCCGATACGGAGGTCCTGGGTTCGATTTCCAGGGGGGAAACAAAAGTTGATATTTGAGAATTTATCACTTTGTGAATTTTTCCCCAGTTTGGTTAGGACATTGCAGGCTGAATCACCTGATTGACTGATTAAAGAAAAATATTTCGTGCTTGGGAAGGCACGTTAAGCCGTCGGTCCCGGTTGCTGTCTTTGATAGTGGTCGTTACTCAAACCTTGTCAGAGGCCTGATAGTTGTGCTACTAGGCGGTTTAAAAACTCTGACACCAGGGTTCATTGGGTCGATAGACTCGATACCCACTCGACAGAAGATTTAGTGATAAAATATGTTGTGCGTTCTTAAAAACATACCTTTTGTGCCGGTTCTATCTTGACTTTTTCGATGGGTTCAATTTTGACGTTAACCTCCAGCTTGTTACACTCCGAGCTGCAGTCCGGAAGGTCTTCTTCGATCGGTTCAGATTTGATCATCACCTCGGTATGTAGGCCTATGTTTGGATCTGAAATAAGCAATATATTTATGTGAAGTATACCGGGTGTAAAAAACTTACACATGAAACTGAACAACTTTCCCTAAGAAACATAGAAACTGAACAACTTTCCCTAAGGAACATAGGTAGACAATAATTTGGTTTCCAATACAAATGGTGTTGCTTGTGTCATAAATTTATAAGGAAGGCCAATTTAGTTTTTTCATACTTCGTCTCAATTTCCATAGGAAAAGTTGTTCAATTACTTGATGGTATGTAACCTACCTTCTTTTTTCTCAACTTCAACTGAATATTGAGTTTCATGAATGCTTGGTTCAGTTTTCTGAAACAAAGAGAAATAAATAGTAAATGTAATTGCGGTACACATTCGGAAAACCAACTAGTATAAATTTAAATAATCATTTTTTTAAATGATTTTCTTCAATGTTGGACTGGGAGCGAGAGAAAAACATAGAATTTGCCAGCTGCATTTCCTTCTGGCCATGCTGTAATAATTACCTAAGAGATCTGAAGGATTCAGTTTTCGAATTTCATATGTACGTACGTGTAAATTGGAATATACATATTGCAATTTAGGCGATGGGCTGACAAATTGTCACTACAGCAACATACATACAAATCTATTTTAAATAACCCTCAAATCTTTGTCAGATGTGGTGGAACAACCTTTGTTTAGGTCATTTACGCTCTGCCTGGGTAGGCAGAATAGGGTTATTAGGGCAAAAGGCGTAATTATATGTGTTGTATATGAGTGGGTAGCCTTATATTACTTATGTAAAATTATAGAGGGTAACACTGTACTGATTTTGACATCGAAGAATAAACGTGTGCTCTAGCTGAAATCTGCGATATTTAATTGTTAAATCCCTGAAAAACCTGAAACACAATAATATGGATGTGTGTATGTTTTTTTTATATATATTACTTTTGTAAAATCACTTACTATTTTGACAGTTGGCTGAGTTGTAGACATGTTCATAGCTACAGCAGATTGACCCCCACTGCTGAAATAAAACAATTATATTTTTACTAGCAACCCGCTCCGGCTTCGCATGGAAATCATCAGTGTTTCTCTTCTATATTATGCATGTATTATACATATAAACCTTCCTCTTGAATCACTCTATCCATTAAAAGAAACCTCATCAAAATCCGTTGCGTAGTTTTAAAGATCTAAGCATACATAGGGATATAGGGACCGAGAAAGCGACTTTGTTTTATACTATGTAGTGATACCTACTTAGACTTTATTGCACATAAATGGCGTAAAAAAAAATACCTTTAAACCACAAGTTTTACTAATGATATTATACCAAACAACTTTCCAAAGCATTAAAATTTTAGTTTGAAGAAAGAAGTTGTATGGACAAGGCAAAACTTAATATTAAAAATATGTTTTTTTGTGCTTTTCAAAAGTTGATCAGTATATACAGGTACCTGTAAACTGATAGGGGTTGCTCAGTCAACGTAACTGAACAACTTCCACCAGGAAATGTTATCAGGAAGTAAAAATAATAATTGGCTTTTTCATACAAATTATCTGATCAAAGTGGACATTTTGTAAGGGAAGGTAAATTTTTCTTTTTTCATCTCCTGAAAGAATTTCCATTTCAATTTTCATTTTGGTCTTTGACGGAAGCACAGAGGTCCAGCCTTAAGATTTACCAGCGAGCTATGGAGCATAGTATGCTATTGCCTGTCTGTAGTGGATTGATCTAAACAGGAATACCATACTGCGCTCTAATACTCAAATTAACTGATGCAGCCCCAGCAGTAGCCAAGCTAAAATGGGATTGGGCCAGCCACGTCTGCTGAATGCCAAAAGAACTGTGGGCCAGAACAAGCACTCTGTGAAAACCACCAACCACAAGACGACGCAGTGGAAGACCCCGTCGCAGGTGGCGCGACAAGCTCGACACTTTTACAAAAGATTGGCAAATTGAAGCTCAAAACAGGGAAAAATGGAGGGCGAAGAGGGAGGCCTTTGCCCAGCAGCGGGATGATTCAGGCTAAATAAGATAAGAAAGAATTTCCTAGTGAACGTTGTCCAGTTTCGTTGACTGAGCAGCCCCTAACAGTTTGCGGGATGCTGTCCCTTCCACCCGTTTTAACATGTGGTTTAATTAAAGGAATGCAGTACTTTTATTACACCCTGTATTAATATTAAAAGTGGGTCAGTGTAAGTAAAGGAAGGGAGTCATCAGCATACCAGGCCACTCAGAAAGTATTGCGATAAATAGTTTTTATATATGGCAGACTGGCCGGTTAGAATCTTTTTTGAAAATATGATTACTTGTAAGTAAAAATATGTGTGTTCCATTTTCAAAATTTCCCTCCACATTTTTTGCGAGCCAATTCAAAGTATCGTGTCTTACTGAAAAATGGATTTGCGCCGGGAACATTTTAGAGCTATGATTTTTTACGATTTCAAGTGTCGCCTGAAACCGGATGAATCGTTCGGTAGACTTCAAATGGCATTTATGGATGAAAGCCCCTCCAAGGCAACCGTGTATCGTTAGTATAACGAATTTAGGCGCGGTCGACCAACCTTGGGGGATGAAGAAAGAAGCAGTCGCCCTTTGACGGCTATTACGGAAGTAAACGTGCTAGCAGTGAAAAATTTAATCCAAGATAATAGGCGAATTACATATCAGGAGATTCAGCACATATTAAAGATTGGATCGGGAAGCGTTTACGAGATTCTACACGGGCATCTTCGCGTGAGGAGGATAGTATCGCGCTGGGTGCCGCACTACCTCACCGACGCTCAGAAGCAGGCCCGGGTGGAATGGTGCCGTGATATGCTGAACAAATTTGAAGCAGGCTCGTCTCAGCGTGTTTACGACATCGTAACAGGTGATGAGTCCTGGATTTATCAATACGATCCAGAAACCAAGCGCCAGTCGATAGTTTGGGTGTTTCAAAATGAACCAACGCCTACCAAAGTGAAGCGATCTCGAAGCGGGGGGAAGATTTTGATCGCCAGCTTTTTTAATTTGACTGGCCACTTGGCCTCAATTCCCTTACGAGATCAAAGAAGCATTAGCGCCGAATGGTATACTACCAAATGTTTACCAGAAGTTTTTTTCTGTTGTGACCAACAAGCGACCAAACACAGGGCTCCGCGGACTACTGCTCCACCACGACAATGCGCCTGCACACACCGCGCTCAAAACGAGGGACTTCCTGGACAGCACACCAGTCAAACTCCTGGGTCACCCTCCTTACAGCCCTGATCTAGCACCGTGTGACTTCTTTTTATTTCCAAAAATAAAAAATCAGCTCAAGGGGATACAATTTTCGTCGCCGGAAGATGCGCTGGCTGCGTTCGAGCAGGCTGTAAACGAGGTGTCTACGGCGGACTGGAAAAAGTGTTTTGAAAACTGGTTCAGACGCATGAATCTTTGTATAGAGGCTGGTAGAGAGTACTTTGAAAAGATTTAATAAAAATATATGTACCTGTAGAACAATTTTTTTTAGTGTCGCAAAACTTTCTGAGTGTCCCACGTATGTGAAAGATTACCTCAAAACTAACTACTGAAGTCTTCAAGTAATGCTAAATTATAATACCCTTACAGATGCAAAGATTTTGGTCGAATCAAGTTCAGGGCAGAGTTCTCACATTATCATAAATACTAGGCTAGGACTCTCCGGGACACTATTTACACAAATACAAAGTAGACCTGGGTAACCCGTGTGTGAGCGACTAAATTAAATGAATGAACTCCTCTTTAAATCAAATTGGCTCTTTAGTTCACCACTTTGTTCAGTAGTTCATCAGCTCATTTAGTTCTTCAACACTCTCAAGTCACAGACCCGCATTCAAATCACTCTCGCTCTTTGAAAGAAAAGAAAGGGAAAATGTGTTGCGGGACTAGTAAGAATGGCAAATATGACTATCTTATTTGAAGATAGCCAGAGTACCATAGTAGTAGTATTGCATGGTGGTAGCAATGTGGGCAGGTTTTTCATCAAAAACAAGGAAGCTAAGGCCTACCTCCCTCAACTTAAAATTCTGCGCGTATCGGAGCGCGACCCGCGACGTCATTCATGACCGCCGTACGCCGTTTTTCATACAAAATATCAGATTTTCAAAAGATCGTATCTCTGAAACTATAAATTTTCGCAAACTGAAATTTTAAAGGGTGGTTCCCTAGACCTAGACCTATTCCCAAAAAAACATAAGCCGCAGTTCGTCTTTTACTGTCATTTTCTATCAGGAGAGAACAGAAAAGGACGGCAATTCAACGAATCGATACCATTGTAGTTGTATCGTTGTATCAGAAGCTTGATCTGATGTCTTTGTAGGGTTATGCACTCGCTATCCTTAGATATGTTCTATGAAATCTCTATTAATGCACCCATTACGTGGATTTCGATGATAACAAAGTACAAACCTGGTTGATGGTATGGCTTCGTTTTCTCCCATTTTTTACTCGCTCTTTAGTTTGTATTTTAAAAGGACACCTTTTAAGCTAGCCGCAGAGTTTCGTACATGTTGTGTTGCATGCAACAAAGCAATTTATTGTGGCTTTTCTTTGTAATCAAGCAAATTATTGATAATAATACGAATCACTACACGGGCACAGGCAGACAGACAGCTGCCATAGATTATATTATACATACAGTAACTCTTGTTTTTTTTTTTATATATATGTATATCGTTTTACGGAATCTTACAATTTGAGAAGTACACTTTTTTTTTCTAGGATAGACGCGTTTTGCGCATTGCCACTTCCAAACACGGGGAACGAAAACGAAATAAAAGGATGAAACTGAATTTGGAAAAATCGATAGGATCAGTTTATAAAAGGAAATAAATTATAATAATTTATATATAAATAATCATAGGATACGAGGATATTAATAGATGAAAAAAGGTAATTTGGACAGGAGAAGAAAATATTATATAATTAATATTATATTGATGTAAAGGCGCAGCCGCATACGAAACGAAAAATGATGCATGTAACTTCCAAGCTCAAGTTTGCGAAACCAAAGCACAGGCAAAATACTCATATGAATCTGTGAATAAAAATTACTACTTACTTGAGAAATCTCTATTCACGTATGATCCGTATCTAAAAGATCGCATGCAGATGAAGCAACTAAACCATAACTACAATTTTTAAAAGGACTATTGTCGTCAATGATTGCAACAGTATTATTTTTATTTGTGTACCGTTATGAACCAAGACTCTTGCAGAGACAAGAGAAATGGTTTATACGAATAATAAGTATAAAATAATAAGTATCAAGTTTTTTATGAGATGCGCTTTTGCAGTTCCACTAGATAATTTTCAAATGCATTTTCATTGTTGTTAGATTGATGAATGACTACATCATCTGATGGGGCAGCGTGGGACGGTGATAAATTAGATTGTAAAAAAGATTTTAATAGAATCATTATTTGTTCAATGGTAGAACTTACTGAGGAATCTGAACTATTACTATTCGCTACTAGAGCACATACTAAAATCTCTTACGAGAGCTTTATGCGCAATTACATCATACCCTTTAGAAGAAGGAGGAGTAGGAACACGGGGTTTTGAAAAAACTGTTTTAGTGTAGGATATGTTCATGTTCTGATTAATAGGACCATTACTTTGATAATTAGGAACGCGATGGATTAAGGAGCCCGATGGTGTAGTGGATAGGGCCGCTGCCTCCTGAGCGGGAGGTCGTGGTTCGAAACCCACCACGTACCAATGTGTTTTTTGATTTTCGAATTTCATATGTACGTTTATTCGGCGCTTTTTCCGTGCTTCGGAAGGCACGTTAAGCCGTTGGTCCCGGTTAATATCGTTTAATACCGTAGATATTAGTCGTTAAGCTATATCAGAGGCCAGTGCTAAGCTTTGGCGGCTTGAAAAACTCTGATCTAATCTAGGATTGGGTCTGGTTTCCCTTCTGGATTGCGGAGGTCAGATGGCAGTCGCTCTGTGTAAAAACCAGTACCTTCGTTCAATCACCTAGATTAGGTAGCCGACCCCGAGAAATACGGGATAAGGCTAGGATGATGATGATGACTTTGATAATTATAAGATACTACAGGCGGAATGATTGGTGTAGTAAGTAATGCATCTGCATAGGATTTTTTAGAAATTTCCAAGTGCATTTTAGAAGCTTCTGCATATGACAAACAGTTTTTTGCCATTGTTTCTTTTATGATTTTTTGTCTTTCAAATTCAAGACATTTTCTATCCGTTACGTTATGAGATCCATTGCACAAGCAGCAATGGATGTAATCGTCACTAACCAGACATTTGTTTCCCTCATGGGTTTCTTGTCCACACTTGAAGCATCGAGGTGTCCTTGCTCTACAATTTGCTCTTACATAACCATATCTACAACACCTATAGCACTGAATCGTAGGAAATATATATAAATCAACCGGTAAGGCAGTAAAACAAAGAAAGACCCTTTTCATCAAACGTAAAAACGAGTGTCTCTGTTGGCTTTTGTTCAGAATTTCCATTTGTCGCAACCTTTTTCTTTAATCGTCTCACTTTAAGAATAGCACCGCATCTGAAAGGAACAATAACACTCTCTTTGATCTCGTCCTCAGACATGTCAACAGGTATACCGCGAACAATATCCATTCGAGTAAGGTTAAAGGAAGGGCTTTGCCACAAAGGCTTTGTAATTATATGTGTCCAGAAGAGAGCTGTCTAAGAAAGAATTTGCATCTTCATAACTTGGAAACGACATGGAAACTCTGTTTCTTCCAATTCGCTTTAGGCTTCCGTTAACAACATTTTTGAATGAATTTATTTTTAAAAATTTACCAAATGTTACTGGATGAAGTCTTTGAATATGCACAACAAATGGGGCAGCATCAGATGACTGATAACGTATGCGAGCCGGGTTAGAATTCCCTTGTAATAGAGGGGATGAATCTTTTTCTGAGTTATCTTCTGCTTGATTATGATATTTGTTAGTTAAATTCTCAATTTGAGAAGTAGATTTCGTCTGAATATTATTTTGAGTTTTGTCTGCGAGTTTAAAATCATTACCTGAGTTTGGTCTAGGATGAATATTACAAGGATGTTTCTGGTCATTCTCTGAATCTTTAACGGATTTAAAAAAAAAGCTCTTCTAAGCAATTGCAATCATCGGGTGTCAATTCCCTTCCACTTCAAGTTTTACTTCGTTTTTTATTACACTGTCTGCATACGCGACCAGAGGAGACACGTTTGCGTGCGCTTTGGGTTGCATCCTTGAATAAGCTATCATCGGTGTCCATACTAGCATCATTATATTCGTTTGCAATAGTTACACTGTAACCGACCTCAATAACATTGTTTACATTTTTTGTCCCACCAGGATCGTCAGTGCCTCCGGGATCATCCGGAGGCGGCATAATGATAAGATATCAAGAACTTACCAGTCGACAAATAAGAATTTTTACACTATTATATATTTACAAGATATAAACAAAGAAAATAATTCTAAACTACTATACTACAAATTTTATAAATTAACTGATCCTATTTTAGTAAAAATAACGGCAAAAAACTTTAAAAAATAATAAAAACCCGGATCGATCGACCTCCACCCACGACATTTCCCACGCTTTTGCTTCAAGTACACTTTGTTTATCAAAGGACGTACAGTACCTCTTTTTTTTCATTGTTGCCAGTTCAATTCAATTCAATCAATTCAATCATTTATTAATAAATACAAATTTACACGTCACTAAATTCATCAAATACATTTTTTTTTAATCAAATTAACTGATCGATAGTCAAAGTAGATTATACTCATCTATACTTTATAGGTTAGGTCCTAAAATACCAGGCCACTCAGAAAGTATTGCGATAAATAGTTTTTATATATGGCAGACTGGCCGGTTAGAATCTTTTTTGAAAATATGATTACTTGTAAGTAAAAATATGTGTGTTCCATTTTCAAAATTTCCCTCCACATTTTTTGCCAGCCAATTCAAAGTATCGTGTCTTACTGAAAAATGGATCTGCACCGGGAACATTTTAGAGCTATGATTTTTTACGATTTCAAGTGTCGCCTGAAACCGGATGAATCGTTCGATAGACTTCAAATGGCATTTATGGATGAAAGCCCCTCCAAGGCAACCGTGTATCGTTGGTATAACGAATTTAGGCGCGGTCGACCAACCTTTGGGGATGAAGAAAGAAGCGGTCGCCCTTTGACGGCTATTACGGAAGAAAACGTGCTAGCAGTGAAAAATTTAATCCAAGATAATAGGCGAATTACATATCAGGAGATTCAGCACATATTAAAGATTGGATCGGGAAGCGTTCACGAGATTCTACAAGGGCATCTTCGCGTGAGGAGGATAGTATCGCGCTGGGTGCCGCACTACCTCACCGACGCTCAGAAGCAGGCCCGGGTGGAATGGTGCCGTGATATGCTGAACAAATTTGAAGCAGGTTCGTCTCGGCGTGTTTACGACATCGTAACAGGTGATGAGTCCTGGATTTATCAATACGATCCAGAAACCAAGCGCCAGTCGACAGTTTGGGTGTTTCAAAATGAACCAACGCCTACCAAAGTGAAGCGATCTCGAAGCGGGGGGAAGATTTTGATCGCCAGCTTTTTTAATTTGACTGGCCACTTGGCCTCAATTCCCTTACGAGATCAAAGAAGCATTAACGCCGAATGGTATACTACCAAATGTTTACCAGAAGTTTTTTCTGTTGTGAGCAACAAGCGACCAAACACAGGGCTCCGCGGACTACTGCTCCACCACGACAATGCGCCTGCACACACCGCGCTCAAAACGAGGGACTTCCTGGACAGCACACCAGTCAAACTCCTGGGTCACCCTCCTTACAGCCCTGATCTAGCACCGTGTGACTTCGTTTTATTTCCAAAAATAAAAAATCAGCTCAAGGGGATACAATTTTCGTCGCCGGAAGATGCGCTGGCTGCGTTCGAGCAGGCTGTAAACGACGTGTCTACAGCGGACTGGAAAAAGTGTTTTGAAAACTGGTTCAGACGCATGAAATGAACGCATGAATCTTTGTATAGAGGCTGGTGGAGAGTACTTTGAAAAGATTTAATAAAAATATATGTACCTGTAGAACATTTTTTTTTAATGTCGCAAATCTTTCTGAGTGTCCCACGTATAATTAATATGGGATACTATTAACCAGCAGAAAAGCTTCGTTATCACGGGAAATCCCATTTATTTGCAAAATTAATCATAAAAAGAAAGCTAATGAAAAATGATAATAAAAATGGTTGTCTGTAAAGTCGGTTGTCTGTCTGTCTGAGTCTGTCATAATAATAACAAAATATAATTAACTACTTAAGCCTAGGCTGCATGGACTGACATGACTTTTTACCTTTATGAATTATAAAAAAAAGAACGTCAGCGAAACGAGTCAATTAAACTTATGTTTCGAGACTTCGAAACTTCGAGTGCATTTTGATAAATAAATGCTTGATTTGCATTGCACCACAATTGCACTTTTACATCCAATAAAACGTGGCTTCAATTTCAAATCTACGGATACGGATTATGTATAAAGTAACCTGAAGAAAACCCAGGGAAAATTTAACCATTTCTGAAACCAGGTTTGTTTACTCTTCTGTTTAAAAGACTCGCTGCCGGCTGCTTGTTGTGATGTTCCCAGACCGACCTTTTATTTATATGGTTTTAAAATATGTGCTGTGGAAAAGCTTAGGGGTCGCGACTTTTGTGGCGGTACGAAACAACTGGCGAACCAATATGCTAAGGCTAACTCAACAGAAACCAACCAAAAAATATATATCTCAAATCACACGAAATCTCGAAAAATATCGATTAGAGCGAAAAATTGTAATAATAATAAATTGCTTATTTTCCCATAAACTTACTAAATTCATAATTAAAAGTGATACAAAAACCTTAAAATTTTCAAAAATTTGTCGTGTCCTGAAAAAAATTATCTTAAATCACTCGAAATACAATGATTGTAAAAAAAAATATGCCTCAAATTTTTTCTAAGCTTTAGTAAATAAATTCGACGGTCCATAATCAAGAGTTTTACCTTTCATTTCCTTAAGATCCTGCCCATTTGGAGATCCAACTCCCTACTGATAGGTTAGGGTAGGTCCTAACTGTAAATATTATTTCTCTGTTAGTAGTTGACTCTCTGATCGACTGCATACCAAGAACTAATATGGGTTGCTCAGGCAATGAAACTGAACAACTTTCAGCAACTCAAGGCACATTTTAATTTTCATTTCTTAAAAGAATAAGAATGTTGAAAGTTGTTTAGTTCTGTTTACTGCGCATCCCCTATCCGTTTCTGTCCCTTTCACCCAGTAAGATATGATATTAGTAGCATTAGTATAGACTTCCATGCTGGACTGGGAGCGAAAGATAAACATAGAATGTGCAAGTTGCATTTCCTCCTGAGCATGCTGTAAATACCAGCTAAGGGATCCGAGGGTCTCTGTCTATTGCAATTTAGGCGATAGGCTGACAGGTTGTCACTACAGCAATATACCTACAAATCTATGTTAAATAACCCTCACTACTTTGTCAGACGTGGCTGAACAATCTTTGCTTAGATTGTTTACTGTTTGCCTACCCCATTAGGAATAAAAGCGTGATTTTATGTTTGCATGTATGTATGTATGTAAAGATAGGATAAACTAATGCACACTATTACTTCAACAATTTCTTTAACATTTAAATGATGAGTTTAAATGTCTAGTCCTGGGTCTGGGTGTTCTTTGTGGTTGTTTCTGTGTATGTCTATGGTACCCTGATACAGGGAATCTTAGTGGGGGCTGTGAGTGTTAGCAAGTTTTTTTTTTCAGGACAAACAAACTGACGATGGTAGCAGAGATTCCAAATGCAAGATGGATGGAGTAGCTGATTTGTGTCAAAGGCAGTTGGTGATCAAATTAACCCGCCTCCCTGCACATTTACAGAAAACTGGGACAATTGGAATTAATCATTTACCTGGTAAACCATCCAATTTAATTCTTAATAAGTGGGTTTTTAGCGTTAAGGAAAGACCCAATGAATGTTAAAAAACCTAGTGTCAAAGTTTCAATTTCATTAATAGGTACTTTAGGTTCTTAAGTTTACATACATACATATAATCACGCCTATACCCCTAATGGGGAAGGCAGAGCGTGTACAACCTAAGTTTAGAAGTTAAATAAATAGCTCCACTTCATTGAATACATACATACATATAATCACGCCTTTATCCCTAATGGAGTAGGCAGAGCGTAAACGACCTAAACAAAGGTCGTTTCGCCACGTCTGACAAAGTTTTAAGGGTTTTTTTAAGATAGATTTATACGTATATTGCTGTAGTGATAGGTTGTCAGCCCACCACCTAAATTACAATATACTAAAACCCTCAGAACCTGTAGCTGGTTTTTACAGCATGCTCGGGAGGAAATGCAGCTGGCACATTCTATGTTTTTCTCTCGCTCCCAGGCCAGCATGAAGCTCATCATTCAATACCCTGAAGAAAATGGTTCAAATCCCACCTGAGTGAAACTTTTAGCTATGAAAATAAATTTCATGTTTTGGAAAAATGCCTTTACAATTATTATCAATTACAATACAATAATTATTATGGATGAAACTTATATATAAAAGTTTATTTAATTTTATACACAGATACAACACAATGCAAAAAGGAGGAAGAATTAGGATATTTGGCGACTGATCTCAAGTTTAATCCAAAGATATCTCCTTGTAACCCAGCCGCATCTATAGCTGAAACTGTCATCAAGGAGACAAATAGCAATGCATTCACAAATCAAGGTACTATGCTGAATTCGCTCGCCAATTAAACAACTTTCCTTCATGAATAGACGCTGTATTTATTATTTTCCAGTCAGCGAGTAACCCATAACCCAGTCTAAACATTTTTACAAAACCTTATGTCTCGCTGACGCGTACCAATTCATGGCCAATGAGCAAAGGCGCGGACGCGACAGTATCTACCTAAATTATTTATTGAATAATTTAATTGAATAATTTTTTCTTGTATTTCAAGCACATGGATCATCATCTCCCTAGCCTTATCCCGTATCTTACGGGGTCGGCTACCTAATCTAGGGGATTGAACGAGGGTACTGATTTTTACACAGAGCGACTGCCATCTGACCTCCGCAACCCAGAAGGGAAACCAGACCCAATCCTAGATTAGGTCAGAGTTTTCAAGCCGCCAATGCTTAACATTGGCCTCTGATATGGCTTAACGACTAATATCTACGGTATTAAACGATATTAACCGGGACCAACGGCTTAACGTGCCTTCCGAAGCACGGAAAAAGCGCCCAATAAACGTACATATGAAATTCGAAAACCGAAAACACATTGGTACGTGGTGGGATTCGAACCACGACCTCCCGTTTAGGAGGCAGCGGCCCTATCCACTACACCATCGGGCTCTTTCAAGCACATGGATGTCAATTGATTATTTATTTCTCATCACTATCTTGTGCCTCAGGAACCATAGATTAACATTAAAAAATCATGTCTTCCATAATATTTTTTTTATCATATTATGACCTGTTCCCTGGAGAAAGTTGTTCAGTTTCATGGGTAGGTTCGTTCCCTAATACATACATACATACATAAATCACGCCTTTATCCCTTACGGGGTAGGCAGAGCGTTTAACGCCTCGTAAAAGGCGCTTTCGCCACGTCTGACAAAAATTGAGGGCAATTTTAGATTGTAATATGTATTGCTTTAGTGACAGGTTGTCAGCCCATCGCCTAAATTACAATACACTGTAACCCTCGAGTCCCTTTTGCTGACTTCAACAGCTTGTCCGGGAGGAAGGGCAGCTGGAACATTCTATGTTTTTCTATCTCTCCCAGTCCAGTATAGAAGAAATAAATATTTGTCAAAAAAAATATAAAACCAAGAAATGTAAGACACATTCAGTTTTTGTCTTTCCAGCTGTAGACATGGGCCTCCACTCTGAGTTGGATATTAAACCTGAACCAGCCGAAGAGTTGGAGGATGCTCCAGACTGCAGCCCGGAGGATGATGTACAGGCTGAAGCCAAGTTTGTACCCGGAGATGAGTTGAAGCTGGAGCCCCAGGATTATGAAACTACTGGTGATAAAGGTATTGTACTGCAAAGGTTTTGGTTTTAGGGCAGGGTTGGCATGATTAAATCATGATTTAAATCACATTTTAAATCCAATTATTCTTCGATGCTGGCCTGGGAGCGAGAGAAAAACATAGAATGTGCCAGCTGCATTTCCTCCCGGGCATGCTGTAAAAACCAGCTAAGGGATCCGAGGGTTTCAGTATATTGTAATTTAGGCGATGGGCTGACAACCTGTCACTACAGCAATATACCTACAAATCTATCTTAAATAACCCTCAAAACTTTGTCAGACGTGGCGGAATAACCTTTGTTTGGGTCGTTTACGCTCTGCCTACCCCATTAGGGATAAAGGCGTGATTATAGGTATGTATGTTTAAATCCAATGATTTTTTTCAATATAAATCAATGATTTAATCAGTCTCTTTATTTTCATAAGTAAAATCAATACTTAAAGATTTTGTATTTTAAATCTGAGGAATAATAATCATTATATATAATATTTTCCAGCCATATCAGTTCCCAGTTGGAAAAAAACCTTTCCACAGGAGCTAAGGCCACTATCGCCATATGGCTCTTGTTAATTGGTTAAGAGGAATCTTCACTAAAAAAATAGTTTGTCGAAGAAGTGGTTGCACGTTTATGTCTTTGTTTTTTTTTATCACTTTAGGCTTATACTGAAACTAAATTTTAGCTTCGTCTGACATAGTTTTGAGGTTGATCTAAGATAGATTCGTAGGTATATTGCTGTGTTGACAGGTTGTCAGCCCATCGCCTAAATTGCAATATACTGAAACCCTCGGATCCCTTAGCTGGTTTTACAGCATACGGGAGGAAATGCAGCTTTGTATGTTTTTCTCTCGCTCCCAGTCTAGCATGGAAGTAGTGATAATTCTCGTAATTTTCGGGATTTCCGGGACTTGCTGGCAAAATATACCTGCCAAGGGACTCATTCAATATATCTAATGAAAATGCAAGGTTGAGCTACTGGGCATGTCCCGGGTTTGATGCTACGCTAATGTAAGCATATTTCTGAAGATCCGCAATTTCCCGGATGTACTGGGAAAAATTTAGTACCAAGGGGGACCTGTGCGTGTGAGTGATGTAACCGTCACATAGGTCATATTTGCATCAAATAGTGTTCAAATCTGTCATGCCTATTGTGTACATATACAGTATATAGTTATACAGGTTAAACCTAATATAGTATTTTTTAGGTTTAACCTGTATAACTATACACAAGGAACTCTGAATTACTAACATAAGTATTTAACCTAAAATATAAACATCTTATTCATTAACATTATTAACATAGTGAGATTAATTCTTAAACTAACAAATTGTAGGCATTAAGCTTTACAATTTTCGCAAAATGCTAGCCTATATTTTTGGTCAGTCTTTTTTTTTGTTTCGGTCTATGTGCAACATTTTTTTAATATAATTAGGAAAAAAATGTTTGTACAGTTTTCCTATAAATACAAGATAACCGCCACAACCTTCTTGGGATAACATACTAGACAGAAGAAGCCGACTACCGCCGGTCCGACTGAACGAACGCCGAATCGAGCTCCGGCTCGGCGGGCGGGGCGAGAACCGTGACGTCACGAGTGTGTTGGACCCCCGCGCGTCTTGCAATTTGGATACGGGATTGAAAAAAATAACCACATTAATAACCATATTAAATAACCCCCACAACCATTTCCATGCTAGACTAAGAGCGAGAGAAAAACAGCATGTGCCAGCCGCATTTCCTCCCGGGCTACAAAATCTATCTTAGATCACCCTCAAAACTTTGTCAGACGTGGCGGACCTACCTTTGTTTAGGTTGTTTACGCTCTGCCTACCCCATCAGGGATAAAGGCGTGATTATATGTATGTATGTATAAAAACACAACTTCGTAATTTATGAAGCAATTTTAATAATTGTTTTACTGGGTTTCATAGAAAGCTTAGTATGATTATTTAAAAATAAAACTAATTGGAAACTACCTATAGTATTTCCAACTCAGTTTTAGAATGGAGGAACAAAGTTTCAAGTCTTTTTATTCAAAAACACATTTCAAATATAAATGATACGTGTTGGCAAATTAGTTAAATTATTAAAACTGTTTCATTATGTTGTCATATCTAAAACCTAAAACTTATTTTAGAAACAAGCTCTTCGATTAAAAGACATTAAACTTTATTTACCTTTATTCTAAAACTGAATAGGAAATAGATAGTTGACCTTACTTCTTGACACAAACAAATTGTTAAAAGAAACAGAATCGGATATTGGTGGCAATTCTGGACGCACTATTCCTTAACTAATTCTTAGATAGATAGATAGATGTTGTCAAAGTCATGTGTTTATTTGCTACCCTGTTCTTACGTCAAAGTTAAGAAAGTGACAGAGCTAGCTAAGAATTAGAATTAGGATTATGTCGCGAGAATCGACGCCAATAAATACATTCACATAAATAAAATCTCAAATGCGTTATTCGTTCATTAGTAACTAGATAAATTTAAATTCGGCTGGAGTCTGGAGTCTTGTACCAATTAATCAGTCTACAAAATACTGACAAGCCGGTGTATTCCGGTTAACGGCTAAAGTTTCGGAAACGAGAGAAAAAACTATATTAACATTATAAATGCGAAAGTAACTCTGTCTGTCCGTCTGTCTGTCTGTTTGTTTGTTTATCTAAATGACTGCCTACCCCCCTAAGTACAATGACGTGTGTATATATATAGCCTATGTCCGTCTCCAGGTTACCATCTATCACCATACCAAATTTCATCAAAATCCGTTCAGCCGTTTAGGCGTGAAAGAGCAACAAACAAACAGACTTATGCATTTATAATATTAGTATGGATGGGTTATAAAATGGAGAATTACTTGCGATTTCCGCAAAAAATTAAGTATTTTATGAAAATGTTTGTATTTTGGATACAATTAATTTATAACTATACTCGTTTCCAACTTAAGCGCAATACATTTTGTTTTGTCACTAGGTTCCCCGCAGACAGAAGAACATAGTGTGAATAGAACAGTAGAAACTCAGCAAGTTGCCGCTGACATAACCTTTACGAGAATTAGACAGAAAACAAACGCAAAAGTTGATGGAATGGATACAAAGACAAATAAAAAATATTGAAAAGACATATATACAGGATCAGTTGATGCTGTTAAAGAAACTAAACAAAAACTTTTCGATGCTAAAGATAAATGTCAAGCTAATAAACAGCAAGATACAGAAAACAATTTTAAAAGCAACAAAGAACATTCATTGTCAGAGCTTAATGACGAAAATGATTTAAAATCAAACTTACAATCACAGTTAGCTGTACGGAAATATCTCTGTGATATTTGTTCTTATAATGCTACAAGCAGAAAAAATATAATTAATCATCTTAGATTACATAAAAATAAAGAAAAGTCTTCAGTCACAATTGTACCTTTAACAAATGACAAAAATGAAAAACTTCGTTATGAGTGTAATATATGCTATAAAACGTTTAGTTCAAAAGGAAAATGGAGCAGACATGCCAGAACACACACGAATGAAAAGCCATACGCTTTAAGATATGTGATAAAAGCTATTCGCAACTTGGAGATCTAAATATTCATATCCGAAATAAACGCACAAGTGAAAAACCATTTTCTTGTAAAATGTGTGATAAAAAGTTTACACATTTCTGTTATTTAAATAAACACACAGGTGAAAGTTCCTTCACTTGGGAAATATGTCATAAAAAGTTGTCTAGCAGTTCTGCTTTAAATCATCATATTAGAATACACACAGGTAAAAGATTATATGCTTGTGAAGTATAAAAAAAATACAGAAAAATGAACCTTAAAAAGACATGTCAGTGTACACACGAATGAAAAGTCGTTCGCTTGTGAGATATGTGAGAAGAGATTTCGAGAACGTATAAATTTAAATAAACATATCCGAACGCATACAGATATAATAAAAAAATATCCTTGTGAGTTAAGTAATAAAAAGTTTGCACGACACGAATATTTGATAAACCATGTTAAAAAACACACACCTGATAGGAACCAAACTTGTAAAATATGCAATAAAAAGTTTCTTGATATAGTTTATTTTAAAATACACATATTATGAGAATGCACAGCGGTGATATACCATATGCTTGATGAAAATATGCGACATAACTTTTATACAAAAAAAGTAATTTAAACACTTATATCAGAATACACACGAATGAAAAGCCCTATGCTTGCAAAATATGTGATAAAATGTTTGCTCAGCCACAGTGTTTAAAAGGACATATCCGAACACCTACAGGAGAAAAACCCTTTTCTTGTGACATATGTAGTATAAAAATCACTCTCAAAGCTCAATTAATTAAACATGTAAGAATACACACAGGTGAAAGGTGTAAAATATGAGATAAAAAGTTTACAGAGCGAATTTGCTTAAATAGACATATGAAAATACATACAGGTGAAACGCCCTATGCTTGTGAGATTTGCGATAGAAAGTTTGCACGTAGAGAAACTTTAAAACTTCATGTCAGAACACATACAGGTGAAAAGCATGTATGTAAATTATGTGACAAAAAGTAATCTCAACCCTGTGACTTAAATAAACATGTGCGTGAACCGCACTCTTTTGAAAAACCCTACGCTTAATGTGTAATATAATGTTTTAATAAAGAATATCTTCATAATAAACATACATGCTGTACTGGGAGAGATAGAAAAACATAGAATGTTCCAGCTGCCCTTCCTCCCGGGCATGCTGTAGAAGTCAGCAAAAGGGATTCGAGGGTTACAGTGTATTGTAATTTAGGCGATGGGCTGACAGCCTGTCACTACAGCAATACTAATCATTACAATCTAAAATTTGCCCTCATTTTTTGTCAGACGTGGCAAAAGCTCCTGTTACGAGGCGTTTTACGCTCTGCCTACCACGTAAGGGATAAAGGCGTGATTTTATTTATGTATGTATAAACATACATATTAGAAAACAAACAAGTGAGATGCTCTTTTGTTTTCTTGAAAGAATTTGTGATAGAACTAAAGTTTAGTGATAAAAGAAAATTATATGAATAGCCTACTGTCCTTGATTAGGTATTACCGATTTTACCTAAATTATTTTACGGCATGTAAATGAGTCGTATGTTTTTTCGCGGCTTATAGCACTATTAAATAAACGGCCAGGCAGTCAGATTACAAAAACATTTAAATCGCAAGTTAAAATATTTTCATGACTACGAGTTGAAGATTTGCTGTAAATGTAATCCAGACGCCTTCATACTTTGCTTGACGTATTAATTAATTGTTTATGAGATACGTTTTTTATTTGTGATTGTAAGCAAAGTATGGAAACGTACAATTAATTATTACAATTATGTTTTATTTGAATCATTGTCATGTCCTAGAGTATTTGTTAATATGATGTTGTATTGTCTTAGGTTCCCCGTGGAGTAACAAGCTTAAAATGGTGGCGTATGGGACAACGATCACACACGTCGTCGCTGATATAGCCTTAACAAAATATAATAACACAAAATATCAAAGTAACGATTCAAACACGAGTAACGCTGATATATCTGTTGATTCTGTTGTTGAATTAAAAAGTGATAGGAAATATGCTTGTGAGGTATGCAACAAAAAGTTTTCAGGAAAAGGTGATTTAAACAAACATATCAGAATACACACAGGAGAAAAACCCTATACTTGTCAGATGTGCGATAGAAAATTTGCACTCCCGTGTACTTTGAATGCTCATACAAGAACACATACAGGTGAAAAGCCTTATGCTTGTCAAGTATGTGACAAAAGGTACTCTCAACTTGGAAATTTGAATAAACATCTTAGAACACACACAGGAGAAAAACCGTATCCTTGTCAAATTTGCGATAAAAAATTTGCACTCCAAAGTACTTTAAATGCTCATGTCAGAACACATTCAGGTGAAAAGCCTTATGCTTGTCAATTATGTAACAAAAAGTATACTCAACCCGGTAATTTAAAAATGCATGTCCGAGCACACAAAGGTGAAAAGCCATATGCATGTAAGATATGCAGTAACAAGTATTCAGAACGAAGTTATTTAATTAGACATATGAGATCTCATGTACCTGAAGACTTCTATGCTTGTAAAATGTGCGAGAAAAAGTTTTGTGAAAAAAGTGATTTAAACAAACATGTTAAAATACACACGGGAGAAAAGCCCCACTCCTGTAAGATATGCAAGAAGAAGTTTTCAGAACGTTTTAGTTTAAATAATCATATTAGAACGCACACGGGTGAAAAACCATTTCATTGTCAAATATGCAATAAAGCGTTTGCGATGCGTTATACTTTAAAGCTACATTTCAGAAGGCATACAGGTGAAAAACCGTATGCTTGTACAATCTGTGATAAAAAGTTTGCATACCAGAGTGGTTACAAAAATCATATCAGAACACATACAGGTGAAAAGATCTATGCTTGTAAAATCTGTGATAGAAAGTTTGCACAACTTGGTAATTTAAGCAAACATGTCAGTACACACCAAAAGCCATATGCTTGTGAGATATGTGATCAAAAGTTTGCAGATCAAGTTATTTTAAACAAACATGTTAAAACACACACAATTGAAAAGCCATACACTTGTAACGAATGCGATAAGAACTTTTTACGCTTAAGTGGTTTGAGAACTCATTTCAGAACACACACAGGTGAAAAACCTTATGCCTGCAAATTATGTGAGAAAAAGTTTAGACACGCTAGCAATTTAACTTCACATGTCAGAACTCACACAGGTGAAAAGCCTTTTGCTTGTGTTATGTGCGATGAACGGTTTTCTCAAATTAGTAATTTAAATAGACATATGGTTAGAAAACACACAAGAGAGAGAGAGAAGCTTCATATTAATACTAAATAATTATTTATAACGTTAATTATATGCTTCCATGCTGGACTGGGAGTGATAGGAAAACATAGAATGTGCCAGCTGCATCTCCTCCCGGGCATGCTGTAAAAATCAGCTAAGGGATCCGAGGGTTTAAGTCTATTCTAATTTAGACGATGGGCTGACAACCTGTCACTATAGCGATACACATTTCAAATCTTGTCAGACGTGACAGAACGATCTTTTCTTAGGTCGTTTACGCTCTGCCTACCCCATTCGGGATAAAGGCTTGATTATGAGTGTGTGTTAATTATAAACGAGAGTGATTATTTAGTTGTAAGAGGTGTCAGTATTATCCATTTAGTAAAAATGTTAATGTATTTTGTAGAAATTCATTGTGATATGATATGTTTTGTTGATAGTCGTATATTTATAAAAATATCTTTATGCCTTAACATTATGTAAAAAAATACTAAAATTACAAAGGAGGTATGTGCTGAGTGCAATAAAATGGCTTTTACGATGTGCTATAATATGTTAAATATTGCAATTTACTTTTGAGTGTTGATTTCACACGATCGTTGTAGTTCTCGTTAAATGTATTATTTCGGGTTTGGTTTTGTTATTTGTATATAAAATACCAAATAAACGTTATGATAAAAAAAGTAGTTTTCTTCTCATACAAGTTACTCTGTTTTAAATAGGTACATGGAAATCTCCAATCAAACAAGAAGTGATGGCATACCTATAGGCCGATGGATTGTAAGTGCATTTTGCGACATTTTTGCCATACAAACTCTTTGGATGTAAACTCATTACTCAGAGATTAAGATGATATTATATTTTCTGTCATTCACGCTCTCTTGAACGCGACGCATGTACTGAACTAGTTGTTTGATATTTCATTCTTGCATCAAATAAAAGGCGTCATTATGTTGTCTGTGTTAATGACATAATTTTTAATACCGCATTTATCTCTAAATTTTTTTATTTCATTGGCGGCTACTTATACAACGCATGCAACAAAAAACTACTCATATACCCTCAATCTAAATCAATCTGTAAAAGGTCTGTAACAAATTGGCTTCTAAAATTAAGCTACAACGAAACTGAGGACCTTTTTAATATACAATCTTAATTAAATAATATTGGTCAGTGGCTGACAGCAAATAAAATCGGTACCTACTTTTCGGCGTACGGCTGTGCCCATTATGTACTCGTACTTATTTTCGTATACACTATTTTTTTTATCTTTTCTATCTATTACAGATAGCATTAATGGCTGCGATGCCTTTGCCCACACACTACACACATGGACATCGTCAGACACACACATACACACACACAGAGAGAGACTTTCATACATACTCATATTATCTTGTTTTACCATAGTATTAATTACAATTTTTTTTTTAAATACTTTTTTTTTGTAGTTTATATTTTACTCCAAACTATTGTTCTGTAATAGTCCGGCGGTGGAGGCCTGGTGACCTATATGACAGGGTATCCTAGTTTAGGCGCCAGTCTCCACATATAACATGTATTGCCCAAACTACTGTATGTGATGTTTTTGTTCTTGTATGTTATTGTGGAGAAAATAAAACATTTTATTATTATTTTTCAGTAATTCATTAGTTTAACATGTGAATATAATTTGTACGGTGTAACAGTGTAACACAAACCTACACGCAATAAATATAGAGTGGGTGTACGTATCAGTGAGTTTCCTTTCTCTACGACACCCGCCAAACGTACATTCTTTACAGGCCTTTGTAAACACAAAACAAAACGAACCACGTGTTAGCTCTCTCTCAGTATACTTACACTCTTTATGAAAGAAAAACTTCTTAATGCAGCTAGAAAATTCCTTTCAAACGTCCCAATGAGTACTATTGGGTTGAAAACTTAACAGAAACCTACATTTTGGCTTACTTGTTAAAGATAACTTAAAAAATATTTTGCAAATATCTTGATTTTTACGAGTACAACTTTAAGCTATTCGTAACAATTTTAGAGCTTTAATTGAATTCTTACAAGGACGTCGATTCCCGATACACCGCTCTATTCAAGCTTCGCCCAGCAACTGTTCCTGGCACGCGAAAAAAAATGGATATTTGGAGAAATGGATATTAAAATAATTATTCATTGATATCCATTGCTTCTACGTTGTTGTTTACAAACGATGACAGTACGGATATGCTTTTGTTAAAAAATTACACTCTGAAACAAAACGGTTCCGGCGCAGCAGTATCAACCGACCTGTGGTTCCGACCAAAGCTGTAACTAGTTTTGGTAAGATATTTAAAAAAAAATGAACACTAAAAACAAATGAATGTGGTATAATCAAAGGAATGTAGCAAAAAACAAATGAATCCAGGAAAAACTAATGAATGTAGGAAATATGTAGAAAATTTATCAATAACAAGTTACAAATATTCGAGCAAGTAATTTTCGATCATATAAAATATGGTATATTTTTTTTTTTTTCATATATTGTAAATTAAATACATTATCTATCGGTGACTAAGGTCGAGAGGATTTGAAATATTATTATCTATAATTGTCCAAACGGGGTTTATGGGGTTTATTTTTTTATCTCAACGCTTCAAGCTCTGGCCACCGAAGAATGGCGGAATAAATAACCATTCCTATATACAACGTGTAACAGAAGGGGGTCAGCCCATAAAACTGAACAACTTTCCCAAAGATACATAGGTCAAAATAAGAAAAAAAAAATCACCTTTCATACAAAATGCATCAGCTTTTTTTATGTTTTTCGACCTATGTTCCTTTGGGAAAGTTGTTCAGTTTAATGGAGCGTTTCATATTCTTTCAGGTGCATATACCCTTTCTGTTACTCGTTGTATAGACCAGCGACGGGCAGCAGCGCCACTGGTACGAGGAGTTGCGCTCTTAGGTCGCCAACCCGCATAGCTCAGCGTGGCGATTATGGGCAAAACCTCTTATGGCAGAGCAACATAATAGACGGTCCCCAGTTGTCGACTGCCCCGCTAATCCTGATCAACGCGGCGGGTCAGGGGTTGCTAAGAATCCCAGACCTACTAGCGGCCTGCCGTATACCCTGCAAACAATTGACTTTTACAGCTGGAGGAGGAGCTGAAATAAACAAGGTGGGGCATTCTGGGGCTATGTGAAATTCGCAGAGACGGTGAGGATACAGTAACTCTATAATCGATCCACCTTATGTACTTCAAAGAGGCTTTCTAACGCTCTGGAGGACATTTCAAGACGTTCAATATAAACGGCGAACACATCTCTCACCTACGTTTTGCAGACGATATCGCAATTATGGCCGAAACGTTGTAGGATCTTCAACGTATGCTGGACAGTCCAGCAAATGCGTCTCAGCGTATCGGACTCCGGATGAACTTGGATAAAACCAAGGTCATGTACAACGAGCACGTTGATCCGGGGCCGGTCGCCGTGGACGGGAGTCCCCCTCGAATATGTGCACCTAGGACAGAAGTTCCAACTAGGGAAGAAAAACTTCGATGAGGAGAATCAGAGGCGGATTCAGCTGGGCTGGGCAGTGTTCGGAAAACTTCGTCAGGTCTTCTCGTCGCCTATACCCTGAAAACGGAAATTGTGGCCACTTACGGTGGGACTGATCCACAAATTTAAGGTCGCCCAGCGAGCTATGGAGAGAGCTATGCTTGGTGTCTCTCTGAGATACGAAGTTATCCGACATAAAACCAGAGTTACCGAAATAGCTTAGAAAATAAGTAGGCTGAAGTGGCAGTGGGCTGGTTACATCTGTCGTAAAACTGGTTGCCGTTGTGGCAGACGAGTTCTAGAGTGGATACCACAAAGCAAACGTAGTGTAGGACGTCCTGAAACCAGGTGGAGCGATGATATTCGTAAAAAACGGGCAGAATATGGATGAGAACGGCTGAAGACCGAGCTGAGTGGCGTGCCATGGGAGAAGCCTATGTTCAGCAGTGGACTGGCTGATGATAATGATCCATACACGCCTTGAGCCCTAATGGTGTAGGCAGAGTGTAAACGACCTAAACAAACGTCGTTCCGCCACGTAAGACAAAGGTTTAAGGGTTATTTAAGGTAGATATATTGCTGTAGTGACAGGTTGTCAGCCTATCGCCTAAATTACAATATACTGAAACCTTCATAAGTAGCAAATCTATACTGTTATCTAATGGTTTATGACTTATCTTTGAATAATTACCTATCATGATAACAATAGTCGTGTGTTCATCACGAGTCCCTTCTGCAATCTTTTTTACATTGTCCTCAAAAGTACTATCTGGGCAGTAAATATTAGTCACCTGTTGCTGAAGGCGGTAGTGCAGAAGAGACCCAAAACCTTCACCTAATCTGTCAGAGAACACTAGAGTCTTTTTGCTCACATTTACAGAGGTTATTCTGATACGTCACTGCTGCTGCGGCTGGTGATTATCGAACGTAGCGTAGAGGGCGAACCTGCGGTTGTCTAATGGCCAGGACGGGGGTAGCGGCCTCACTCGCAAATGGACGGGAGCGGCGGGCCCCCAGCAGACGGGATGAGGACGGCGGTCCCCCTCGCGGACGGGACGGGGGCGGTAGCCCCCCTCACAGATGGGACGTTGGCAGACGCCCTCGTCGCCGCCGGCAGGGGTGCGGCGGCCCCCCTTGCAGACCGGGCGGTTGCGACGATCCTCTCGGCAGATGGGAGGCTCACTCATTTTTTTCATCAGTTTTAAGTTCTGGCAGTGAGATTCCTCTCACTTTCTTCGTAATAGCTGACTGCAATTGAGCACTCAGCTTGCATGCTTTCAAGCTTCTTTTGCATATGCTCAATTTGCTATAATAAAGTGATTCTCTTTATACGATCGCTTCGCTCGCGGTACGTTTCAGTATACTGTTCTTTTTCTCATTTAAACATAAAGTTTCCGTACATTGGCTGCCGAAATATTTGCAAGCAAACCCCTCCCCTTTATCTGTCCAGGCGTCTCTATTTGCTGCCTCTGTCAGGCTGTCAGCCATTGTGCACAGAAAGCATCTAGGTCGTGCACAAATTTGTTATGCACCAAAAATATAGTTTTTCTTTTTTCATTCTTTTAAAATTTAACAGTCAAGCGGGTGTCGGTTTCTCTCACCGAAGCTTCCGTAACCAGAACAGTTTTTTTAGAGCATTAGTATCCGTCCGACAAGAGAGCCCGATGGTGTAGTGGATAGGGCCGCTGACTCCTGAGCTGGGAGGTCGTGGTTCGAATCACACCACGTACCAATGTGTTTTTCGGTTTTCGAATTTCCTATGTACGTTTATTCGGTGCTTTTTCCGTGCTTCGGAAGGCACGTTAAGCCGCTGGTCCCGGTTAATATCGTTTAATACCGTATATATTAGTTGTTAAGCCTTATCAGAGGCCAGTGCTAAGCATTGTCGGCTTGAAAACTCTGACCTAATATAGGATTGGATTTGGTTTCCCTTCTGGGTTGCGGAGGTCATATGGCAGTCGCTCTGTGTAAAAACCAGTACCCTCGTTCAATCCCCTAGATTAGGAAGCCGACCCCGTGAGATACGGGATAAGACAAGGGAGATGGGAGTATCCTTCACGACAGATAGACAGACACCATTCAATTCAGATCCCTTTTTTTTCTTTTAAGTTGACGATACTAGCCAAGTGGCGCCCTCATTTGTAAAAAAGAAATTAATTCACTAAAAACGCAGTGAATAGAAAAACCGCCCCTTCAGAATAAAGTTATAGTAATTCAGATAATTTAGAACCTTATAAATTAGCGATTCATAGCTCGTTGTAGAAAAATTTGCTAATAACGGCCACCAAATCCACTGCGTTTTTAGTGAATTATGTTGTTTTTTACTAATGGCCACTTGACTAAAATCGTCACCTTAAGATACAAATACCAACAATTTCAGTAAAAAAATATGGTAGAAAAGAATAGATGTATTTATTTTGAAATTAAAAAACCTGACAATATGAATTAGTTTCGCTCACTATTTACGCAAGTTGCCTTCTTAATTTACTCTAGGATGTGGGTGAACTGTATGATGACGATGAAGTAAGTGGTGCAGAGGCTGAACAAGGCGGCCGGAAGCTGCAGGTCTACCGGTATGACTCCCCACAGCTTGTGATCCAGCTGTCGAGCATCCAGGTACTTCACAAGACGCCGGATATCTGGATTGTCGTCTGAAACAAAAATCATACGAATAAACACTTGATTTCTTGCGGGTCAGGCAGACCGCCAACGGATTACTAAAAACCGTTTCCGGTAGAGGGTGAGTTCAGTATAGTAGTTCAGTTCAGTATATATCCGATATATTTTGATTTCTTAAAACGAAAAGTTATAAACCTATACACTCTAAAACTTCTTCTATGCTGGCCTGGGAGCGAGAGAAAAACAAAGAAGGTGCCAGCTGCATTTCCCCCCGAGCATGCTGTAAAAACCAGCTAAGGGATCCGAGGGTTTCAGTATATTGCAATTTAGGCGATGGGCTGATAACTGTCACTACAGCAATATACCCACTAATTTATAGATTAGTATCTTCTTCTTCCTAGCCTTATCCCGTATCTCACGGGGCCGGCTACCTAATCTAGGGGATTGAACGAGGGTACTGGTTTTTACACAGAGCGACTGTCATCTAACCAAGACGGGAAACCTGACCCAATCCTAGATTAGGTCAGAGTTTTTCAAGCCGCCAATGATTAGCACTGGCCTCTGATATGGCTTAACGACTAACATCTACGGTATTAAACGATATTAACCGGGACCAACGGCTTAACGTGCCTTCCGAAGCACGGAAAAAGCGCCGAATAAACGTACATATGAAATTCGAAAACCGAAAAACACATTGGTACGTGGTGGGATTCGAACCACGACCTCCCTGCTCAGGAGGCAGCGGCCCTATCCGCTACACCATCGGGCTCTTTTAATTTATAGATTAGTGTAGTAGTATGTATAATATTTTACAGCATGCCTGGGAGTAAAAGCAGTGGCACATTATATGTTTTTCTCTCGCTCCCAGGCCAGCATGGAAGAAGTAAATATATGTACTCGTATGTATGTAAGTAAAAACCTATACATTCTACAACTGTTTCATAATAATTCTATTCCCATACTCACCTTCCTTTTGAAGTAGTTCCTCATGCAACATGAGCTTCAATTTATACCACTGAGAGTTGATTTTGTGTGCCATGTAACAAGGCAATATTATCTGTAGGATCAAATGGGATGCGAGGAAATAATCCGGAATGTACACCGTCCATTGCACCTGAGAGATGAAAAAGGATATAAAAAGAAACGTAACACGTACGTTCACTAAGGCTCGTATCGATAAACAGCACTTGAGACTGACAGCTAGTTTGATTTTGTATCAGAAATGTTATTTTAGTACAACTAGCGACCCGCCCCGGCTTCGCACGGAAATTATACAATACAATATACTTTATTGCACAAAAACACACAAACTACAAATTGCTAAAAAGAAAAGTAGTACAATAGAAGAGTAGTAGTATCAGTGTTTCTCCACAATATTATGCAAGTATTATACATATAAACCTTCCTCTTGAAACACTTTATCCATTTAAAGAAACCGCATCAAAATCCGTTGCGTAGTTTTAAAGATAAATGCATACATAGGGATATAGGGACAGAGAAAGCGACTTTGTTTTATACTATGTAGTGGTAAGGCCTGTCAAATCCATACTTAATATTGGTATCAATCTTGACACCGCTTTATAAATACGATCCTTAGAACGTTTGATTGGAACCAAGAATTTTCGTCGGATCGATCGAATGCGCGGTGCGGTGGCCCAGCGGTAGGGCAGCGGCACGGTACGCTGAAGGTCGTGGGTTTGCATCCCTCCTGCGCAAATTTATGGATTCTCTATTTACATACATACATATAATCATGCCTTTATCCCTATTGGGGTAGGCAGAGCGTAAACAAACTAAACAAAGGTTGTTCCGCCACGTCTGACAAAGTTATGAGGGTTATTTTAGATAGACTTGTAGGGTTCTCTATTTAAATGTTTAAAAAAAAAACAATTAAATTTTATATCCAAGTCTTCAAGGTCATATTGTTTCTTGTACCCTAGGACTAGGAGTATGTAATATTAATACCTATAGTGTGTATATCAAAAGAGTCTTCTTAGCTTCTACTATTATATTATCATTTATCAGACATGGCAATACGTTCTTGTACGTAGGTATTTATTTTAAATCCCAGTTTCAATCATCTATACGTTGAAACTCAAAAATTCTGTATTTTTGAACTATGTACCTTTTACCGTACCTACGGTAAAAGACGTAGATACGGTAAAAGCTAAGTAGTATAGTAGTAAAATTAAGCTAAGCTAGATATTAAGCTATGAGGGAAGGTTGACTCCGAAGAGAGCTAAAAAACCGAACCCGTCGAGTGCTGGTTGTACACTAATTTATTGCAGTAAAAAATGTATCAACTGACGATATTGTTAAAATAGCTGATTTACGCAGCGCGCAGGCTGACCTAAAATAATAAGTGCGAGCGTAGCTCGTACATACCTTATATGTCAGCCCCTTTCGAATTTCCACAAATCACTCCTTAGCGGATGCCTACACTGCATAAAGTACATATTTGCAAAATTTAAGTCTCTAACTTCAGCGGTTTGGGCTGTGCGTTGATACGAGTATATCAGTGAGTCAGTTTCCATGCTATGCCATGCTGCATGCTGATACTAACCTTCAAATTGATATACACCAATGTTCCCCAGAGCAAATGCAGCAACTTTGGAAGTTCGAGCATCAGTTCAATCAATAACTGGGTAATATAAAACATATTGATCGGATTAGAATGGCATATTGCAGAAAGCGAAGCGTTTATTGTAATTGGCTGGACCTCATGCACAGAATATATAATACCTCATGCCTAATAAAAAATAAACGAGATTACACGCCTAAGCTCGTATTTATACAGCGATCTCAAGATTTACAACCAATTTGAGTCCCTTAACAGGAAAACGGGTCCGCCTTTGTGCCACTATTGTTTTAATCTTGTATTTTAGTAAAGGCGTGATTTTATGTATGTATGTATGTATGTATGTATGTATGTATTTTAGTTTTAAGATTTTTAAGGTACAATAAAGAGCTTACATACATACATACATTGAGTTCGTATTAGAAATAGAGTAGAGCCCGATGGTGTTGTGGATAGGGCCGCTGCCTCCTGAGCGGGAGGTCGTGGTTCGAATCCCACCACGTACCAATGTGTTTTCGGCTTTCGAATTTCATATTACGTTTATTCGGCGCTTTTTCCGTGCTTCGGAATGCACGTTAAGCCGTTGGTCCCGGTTAAAATCGTTTGATACCGTAGATATTAGTCGTTAAGCCATATCGGAGGTCAGTGCTAAGCATTGGCGGCTTGAAAACTCTGACCTAATCTAGGATTGGGACTGGTTTCCCTTCTGGGTTGCGGAGGTCAGATGACAGTCGCTCTGTGTAAAAACCAGTATCCTCGTTCAATCCCCTAGATTAGGTAACCAACCCCGTAACATATGGGATAAAGCTAGGGAGATGGAAGATGATTTGAAATGTCATTTCAGTACAAGATGCCCCGTCAAATCCATATACATATATTACTCTCCATCTTCAGTTCGATTTATAAATACGAGCCATAGCCCCCATTAGGATTCCCTGTATCGGGGTGCCATAAACATACACGTAAAAAACCACAAAGAACACACAAACCCAGAAACAGACTTTTAAATTCATCATTCAAATGTCTGCCCCGGCCGGTAATCGAACCCGGGACCCACTGCGTAACAGGCAGATACACTGCCAATTAGGCTGTGCGGGCCGTCGAATTGACATCCTCTAATGAGCAAAACACACCCTCTGCTATATACGTGGGACACTCAGAAAGATTTGCGACACTAAAAAAAATTGTTCTACAGGTACATATATTTTTATTAAATCTTTTCAAAGTACTCTCCACCAGCCTCTATACAAAGATTCATGCGTCTGAACCAGTTTTCAAAACACTTTTTCCAGTCCGCCGTAGACACCTCGTTTACAGCCTGCTCGAACGCAGCCAGCGCATCTTCCGGCGACGAAAATTGTATCCCCTTGAGCTGATTTTTTATTTTTGGAAATAAAAAGAAGTCACACGGTGCTAGATCAGGGCTGTAAGGAGGGTGACCCAGGAGTTTGACTGGTGTGCTGTCCAGGAAGTCCCTCGTTTTGAGCGCGGTGTGTGCAGGCGCATTGTCGTGGTGGAGCAGTAGTCCGCGGAGCCCTGTGTTTGGTCGCTTGTTGCTCACAACAGAAAAAACTTCTGGTAAACATTTGGTAGTATACCATTCGGCGTTAATGCTTCTTTGATCTCGTAAGGGAATTGAGGCCAAGTGGCCAGTCAAATTAAAAAAGCTGGCGATCAAAATCTTCCCCCCGCTTCGAGATCGCTTCACTTTGGTAGGCGTTGGTTCATTTTGAAACACCCAAACTGTCGACTGGCGCTTGGTTTCTGGATCGTATTGATAAATCCAGGACTCATCACCTGTTACGATGTCGTAAACACGCCGAGACGAGCCTGCTTCAAATTTGTTCAGCATATCACGGCACCATTCCACCCGGGCCTGCTTCTGAGCGTCGGTGAGGTAGTGCGGCACCCAGCGCGATACTATCCTCCTCACGCGAAGATGCCCTTGTAGAATCTCGTGAACGCTTCCCGATCCAATCTTTAATATGTGCTGAATCTCCTGATATGTAATTCGCCTATTATCTTGGATTAAATTTTTCACTGCTAGCACGTTTTCTTCCGTAATAGCCGTCAAAGGGCGACCGCTTCTTTCTTCATTCCCCAAGGTTGGTCGACCGCGCCTAAATTCGTTATACCAACGATACACGGTTGCCTTGGAGGGGCTTTCATCCATAAATGCCATTTGAAGTCTATCGAACGATTCATCCGGTTTCAGGCGACACTTGAAATCGTAAAAAATCATAGCTCTAAAATGTTCCCGGCGCAGATCCATTTTTCAGTAAGACACGATACTTTGAATTGGCTCGCAAAAAATGTGGAGGGAAATTTTCAAAATAGAACACACATATTTTTACTTACAAGTAATCATATTTTCAAAAAAGATTCTAACCGGCCAGTCTGCCATATATAAAAACTATTTATCGCAATACTTTCTGAGTGGCCTGGTATTTATTGTAAATCATTCATGATATAACTTTGACACAGTGAAGTCCTAATTCTAATTCTTAGCTAGCGCTGTCACTTTCATAACTTTGACATAAGAACAGGATAACAAACACATGACTTTGACATTCCTAATATGACATAAGACTGCTTATTTGACGTAAAATAAGTGATCATACTTTATGCTCAGTTCTTATTTAAAGCGTCTTACGTCAAATTACATAAATACTTACATATAATAACGCCTTCATCCCTAATGGGTAGGCAGAGCGCAAACGACCTAAACAAAGGTCATTCCGCCACGTCTGACAAACTTTTGAGGGTTATTTAAGAAAGATTTGAGGTATATTATTGTTGTTGTGACAGGTTGTCAGTCCATTGCCTAAATTGCAAAATACTGAAACCCTCATTGTCCATTAAGGTTAAAGGCGTGATTATTTGTAGAACCATATTCTGATCTGACAACATTTTGAGAGGCAACTCTACCTACCAGCCTACCACGCAACGGACATTTGCGTGAATTCATTGTATTTATCCATCCTCCACATTTTATTATTTCAAAGGACTGAATAATCAAACGCAACAATCTCTCAGTATTTGACCCATTTTTTCCATCACAATATTCCCAATGCTATAAAATTTCTCAAAATGTATGATTTTGTTATGGGATAAAGGCGCTATTATATTATCTAGGAAGGAAAGAAAGTACTTTATGACGATCATATTAGTCTCTGTAATTTTTATATTAATTTAATAATGTGATATAAGTAAATTAATCTAAATATTTACTACCGATACTGAACATTACGTTCTCATCTACTCTACATAACTTGTTTAGATCAAAATGGAAATAATTGAACAGAATATTTACTCACCATTCTATCAAAATGTGGTTTAATCTTGTCGAAACAGTTTGCAATAGCCACGATCATATTTCCTAATGTCTGAACGTTGTAAGTCGAATTCTCAAAGGATTTTCTTGTAAAATTTATAGCGTTAAACAAATAATAGTAAATCAAGTATAATTCCAATGCTACTGAGTCTATGCACAAGGTAGGTGAATAGTATTGGAAGTAAACAGCTGTCTGCAAAATTGTATTGCACTTAGTTAGAGTTATATTAGCACAGTCAACGTAAGTCGACATTGTTTTAAGTACGAACATTCCGTAGAGATAAATGGCCATCGTTAATCCGAACATTTCACTATGATTCAACAATAACAGGTCGTCGATCATCTGCAAGTCTATCATAAAGTCGAACAAAGTATATCTTTCGAACAACAAAACGACCAAATATAAGGAGCAGTGCGTAGTTAACGAGCAAAAATATAATAATGTATTGAATTCGAAAAAGACATCTTCGTCGGTCGTGATATTGTGGACATTTATATTGAATCTATTTATGAATAAGTGATATAAAGATGATATATAAATAATCCTTGTTGTTATAGTTATTAGCTTTAGGAAAATCCAGTACTTTCTGTTGAATATTTTTATAAATCCGAAACTAGCACCGGTGATAAGTTCGGATACAAGAAATGCAGCTGTGAGCACTTTTGAGATTTTCTCTTTCACTCGATCTTTTCTTAACAAAGCACTGTTGAATCCGATCATTTTGATCTTTGGTATGATACCACTTCTGAGTTAATTGAAAGTTTTATCTAATTACTTTGTGTTTGTGATGGGGATGTTTTAAGCGCAATAGCTTTATTTAATTTACGACAAATTTATTACAAACTGTTTTCCTCGTTGGAAATGTATAGAAATGAGGGGATAACACCTTCGCATCAAACTGCGAAGGAACAAAAAGATGATATCAGAACAGAACCAATATACCCACATATTTATTCTAATAAGCATGTTATAAAACAAACACTGAGTAAGTTATAGAATTTCCACAAATAATTATGTACCTGTCATCTAATTACACGTTCTTGATGTGTTTCTTTCTGTTTCAACAACAGTGAAGTAACATACATCTAACTATAGGTACATATAATAAATCTCTAGAAGGGTCGTGTCTGTACATTGAATATTTTTAAAAAAATGCAGCAGGCGTTATTAACGATATAAAGATCAAAACGTTTTCTTTGAATTTTTGTCTGTCTGTCTGTTAGTCTGTCTGCCTGTATGTTACCACATCACGCCAAAACTGCTGAACCGATTTCGATGGGACTTATTTTATTCAACTGTGTATTACCCGGGATGCAACTTAGGATACCTAAAATCACGCTACCTGACTTACGGGGTAGGCAGGAAATTGAAATTTGGCTGTTTTTTTAACCGATTTTATGGATTTTTTTTTATTCTACTGAACACTATTTAAAATCAAATTTACGATACAAATAATCAAGCCTCATGACTTAGGAGGTAGGTAGGAAATTTAATTTCGGTCGTTTTTAACCGATTTTGATGGAGCTTTTTTTGATTGACTGAGCATTACTTAAACTCGCGGTGCCTCCTGACACAGGCCTTTGGCTTAAAAGTAGACATCAATCAAAACTGTTATAATTCACATTGTAAAAAGAAATAAATGATTTATTTATGATTATTTATTTATGAACTCAAAGTTACGATACAAATAATCACGCCACCTGACTTAGGGAGTAGGCAGGAAATTGATCTCTGATCGTTTTTCACCGATCTTCGATTCGATTAAGGGGTTTTTTTTATTTGACTGAGTTTATTTAATTACCTGGTGTCCAGCCTAGGTTAGAAATAATCACGCAAACCATTCCAATATTGAGTAAGTACCCGTGTTTGTATGGAAAACACGCAGTGTCGAACATACTGAAAACGCTTCTCTACGCGTAGGAGCGGGATCTGCTAGGTATAAATTAAACTAGCAACCCGCCCCGGCTTCGCACGGAAATTATCAGTCTTTCTCTACTATATTATACATATAAACCTTCCTCTTGAATCACTCTATCCATTAAAAGAAACCGCATCAAAATCCGTTGCGTAGTTTTAAAGATTTATGCATACATAGGGATATAGGGACAGAGAAAGCGACTTAGTTTTATACTATGTAGTGATGAATGCAGTAACTAGAGCCCGATGGTGTAGTGGATAGGGCCGCTGCCTCCTGAGCGGGAGGTCGTGGTTCGAATCCCACCACGTACCAATGTGTTTTTCGGTTTTCGAATTTCATATGTACGTTTATTCGGCGCTTTTTCCGTGCTTCAGAAGGCACGTTAAGCCGTTGGTCCCAGTTAATATCGTTTAATACCGTAGATATTAGTCGTTAAGCCATATCAGAGGCCAGTGCTAAGCATTGGCGGCTTGAAAACTCTGACCTAATCTAGGATTGGGTCTGGTTTCCCTTCTGGGTTGCGGAGGTCAGATGGCAGTCGTTCTGTGTAAAAATCAGTACCCCCGTTCAATCCCCTAGATTAGGAAGCCGACCCCGTGAGATACGGGATAAGGCTAAGGAGGAGATGAGATGATGAATGCAGTAACTAAACTAACATACATGACGTATGGTGAACACATGATATACCAAAGAAGGTACAACTTGGTACACCGGGTGTAAGGGACAGCGTCCCGCAAACTGATGGGGGTTGATCAGTCAACGACACTGACCACCTCGATCAGATAATTTGTATGGAAAACCATATTATTTCTTTTACATCCTGAAAAAGATAGTTTGTGGAAATTCTATAACTTACTCAGTATTTGTTTTTAACATGCTTATTAGAGTAATTATGTGTGTGCGTATATTTTCTTCCATGCTGGACTGGGAGAGATAGAAAAACATAGAATGTTCCAGCTGCCCTTCCTCCCGGGCATGCTGTAGAAGACAGCAAAAGGGACTCGAGGGTTATAGTGTATTGTAATTTAGGCGATGGGCTGACAACCTATCACTACACATTAGCAATACACATTACAATCTAAAATTGCCCTCAATTTTTGTCAGACGCGGCAATAGCGCCTTTTACGAGGCGTTTAACGCTCTGCCTACCCCGTAAGGGATAAAGGAGTGATTTTATGTATGTATATGTATGTGCGTATATATATTGGTTCTGTTCTGATATCATCTCTTTATTCCATCTATCTTCCATTAGTTTATTATATATTATGCATTAGTTTATTTTACTAATATCTATGTAGTAGCTTGTACTTAGTTTATGTATTATATGTAATGTAATGTATTTAGGATACCTATTTGACTAGGTTTGCACAATCCCGCTTACCGCTTCGCATTTTTCTTTCACCCAAAGTTTGCTTGGAAGAAATTGCTACCTTAGCAATAAGGTCGCCTATGTTGTACTTGCCTTTTTTTGTTATCTGCTGTATTGTATGATTTGTATTCTTACGTGGAATAAAGTATTTATATGTTATGTCACAGCTCGGACACTCCTAACTACCATAAAATTTTGGTCCTACATCGACAGACGGCATTTTGCACTTCGCATGCGTTTGTGTGCGTGTTAAAAGGGTTGACAAATTCATCATTTTGTTATACCGGTCATAATCATCACTTGATTAATCTGGTTCTTGATTACACCAACGTTTTAAAGTAGTTCACTGTAACTGAATAGTTAGAATAGATTAGGTTGCATATTTTGTATGAATTTACTTACTGTCTCTCATCAGTCATCAGTGTCATCACTGTGGAATCTAAAAAAGTTCCTATTGGAGTCATATCTTGTGGTAGAAAGACATCCGTACACGGAACAGTACCTAACCATCTTTGGAACACAAAACTTTATTATTGCCTTTACACTGGGAATCTCGCGAAACATACTCGCTAAGCGTACGCTCAATGTGGCCCACAATCCGGCGCGGAGTGTGACGTATGTCGGACTGGGGAAGGGAGGTGAATATCCATTCTGTATGTAGTACCATTATATATTCTGTGGTTATGTTATGTTATTCTGCCGCAGTTTAATACGAAGTTGTTATTCTTAAAACGAGGTAATGCAGTTTCTTATAAATCCGTCGCAAATTACATAAAGCTATTGCGCTAAAAACATTTCTATCACAAACACAAAGTTATTAGATTAAACTTTCAAATAACTCAGAAGTGGGATCATCATCATGTCGTCCACACAGTATCCGGCGACGGCGAGTCCTATAAGTTTTTAATCTGCTTCTTTATTCTGGTGATCTCTGATGTAGCTGGCAAAACCGAACTTTATTTTAAAGACTCGGTTACAAGAAGCACAGTATAACTGGCCAGCTAAGTTGGTAGTGTAATAGTAGAAGGGATAGGATGAGCCCTGGTGTCAGAGTTTTCAAACTGCCTAGTAGCACAGCTATCAGCTATAGGCCTCTTACATGGTTTGAGTAACGACCACTATCAAAGACAGCAACCGGAACCGACGGCTTAACGTGCCCTCCGAAGCACGGAATCTTTTTTCTTTTCGGACAATCAGGTGATTCAGCCTGCAATGTCCTAACAAAACTGGGAAGAACCTCACAAAGTGATAAATTGACAAATATCAAATTTGTTTCCCCCCTGGGAATCGAACCCAGGACCTCCGGATCGTAAACCCATGGCTGGGCTGTAACCACTAGACCACGGAGGCAGGCTTGTATTTTATTATCCGACTTGAGATTGACAGCCAGTTTGAGTTTGTATCAGAAATATCATTTCAGTACAAAATGGCTTGTCAAATCCATACTTAATATTGCTCTCAATCTTGAGATATCTTTACAAATACGAGCCTAAAACGCAGTGAAGCGAAAAAGAAACTACTCGTCCAACAGATTTAAGTAAAAGTAAATAAGATAATTTAGAACCTTAAAAATATACTTCCATGCTGGCCTGGGAGCGAGAGAAATACATAGAATGTGCCAGCTGCATTTCCTCCTGGGCATGCTGTAAAGGCCAGCTAAGGGATCCGAGCAATTTTGGCAATAAGCTGACATCCTGTCACTACAGCAATATACCTGCAATGCTGTCGTGAATAACCCTCAAAACTTTGTCAGACATGGCGGAACGACCTATGTTTAGTTTGTTTACGCTCTGCCTACTCCATTGGGGATGGAGGCGTGATTATATGTATGTATTTATGTATGTAATATTTTCGATTTATGTTTCGTGTAGTAACAGAAAGAAAATTTGCCACTTATAGTTCGTTGTAGTTACATATAAAAAATGTGCGAAAAACGGCCACTTAAAACACTTTTTCTATCTGCATCTGCAGTGACCACTGAATTTTAATTTATTATGCTTAAATTCTTCCATGCTGGCCTGGAAGCGAAAGAAAAACATAGAATAAGCCAGCTGCATTTCCTCCCGGGCATGCTGTAAAAACCAGCTAAGAGATCCGAATGTTTCAGTATATTGTAATTTAGGCGTTGGGCTGACAACCTGTCACTACCTGTCAATACCTACAAATCTATCTTAAATAACCCTGTAAAGTTTGTCAGACGTGGCGGAAAGACCGTTGCTTTGGATCTAGTACAACTGCGTCTATGCACAAGATAACCGTATAATAATAATAAGTTTCGAATACAACTTGGATGGTAATACTCCGATCATGTGTATCTGCGTACAAAATCAAGTAAACGGCACATTTTAAAAAGTACATTCTATATATTCGATAATAATGCTACTTTTCCATCGATTTTGTGTAAATCTGATAATAAATCGAACAAGGAATACTTGTCAAGTAACAGGACGATTGCATAAGTGATATGTTGTGTAAATACGAAAAAATAAAGGCGTAAGGCATCCATAGTGTAAAGTGTTTCGTAAGAAAATGGCCTGTTTTTAGTTTTGACAAAAAGTTTAACCGCTTCTTTGAATAATAACAAGAGTTCTTTGAGTAATGACATGACTATTTTAACACATTTTGTCATGATTTTTAAGTTTCTGTTCTGAATTACGTTTATGAACTCCATATTTATACCAAAGACACTGACTATAAGAAAAGGAACTGATATCCATTTGGATACTTTTACTTGAGCCTGGATTTTGTATGAAAATATTTGTGACATATTTCTCAAAGGACGTGTGAGCGAGTGATCCGCTGTCAGTGATTCAATCATATTAAAACATTAAGGTGGTTCGAGAGCTGCGACAGAGGCGCCATCAGTTTTAAATTAATTGTGCCTCAAATACAAACAATTTCATGAGTATTTTACTTTTTCAGAAAATTCAGATTCCTGCCTACTGCCTACCCCCTAAGTACGGTGGCGTGATTATATTTATCCTTAGTTTGTGTTTAAGTAAACTCAGTTGAACAAAAAAAGAATTCGATCATAAACACTAATTTAATTTAATTCCCTGCCTACCCCGTAAGTACGGTAGCGTGATCATTTATATCTTTAGTTTGTATCTTGGTAGCACTGAGTTGAATATAAAAAAGTCCCCTCGAAATCGGTTAAAAACACTAACTAAATTCAGTTCTCTGCTACTGCCTACCCCCTAAGTACGGTGGCGTGATTATTTATATGTTTAGTTTGTGTCTTGGTATGAGTAGCACTCAGTTGAATAAAGAAAGTCCCATCGAAATCGGTTAAAAACACTAACTAAATTCAGTTCCCTGCCTACTCCCTAAGCCCAGGGGAGTGATTATTTGTATCCTTAGCGTTTGTTTTGTAACACTTAGTAGTGCATTCATTAAAGATCACTAACTAAATTCAGTACACTGACTGCTACCTACCCCTTAAGTACGGTGACGTGATTATATATAGCCTTTGTCCGTCTCCAGGTTATCTATCACCAAATTCTACCATTTTTTTAACAAAATCCGTTTAGCCGTTTAGGAGTGAAAGAGCAACAAACAAAACAAGAAATATTAAATTAGTCATCATCTTCCTAGACTTATCCCGTATCTCACGGGGTCTGCTACCTAATCTAGGGGATTGAACGAGGGTACTGGTTTTTACACAGAGTGACTGCCATCTGACCTCCGCAACCAAGAACGGAAACTAGACCCAATCCTAGATTAGGTCAGAGTTTTCAAGCCGCCAATGCTTAGCACTGGCCTCTGATATGGCTTAACGACTAATATCTACGGTATTAAACTATATTAACCGGGACCAACGGCATAACGTGCCTTCCGAAGCACGGAAAAAGCGCCGAATAAATGTAATGTGTGAAATTCGAAAACCGAAAAACACATTGGTACGTGGTGGGATTCGAACCACGACCTCCCGCTCAGAAGGCAGCGGCCCTATCCACTACACCATCGGGCTCTCACTGTATTACCCAAGTAACTTTTTTTTTTTTTTTTTAGTATTTCAAAACAATAAATGTCTTTATTGATAAGAATATAAGATTATAAACATAAGTTTAAAATAAAACTTACTAGCTACTTAATTAAACTAAATCTAACATCCCGTCCCGACTCATACCAGGTCCAAACGTGCCCATTGCGCTGGCCGCATTGCCACGTTGAATAGCCAACGAAATTTGTTGGACCAAGTATGAGCCGGCCCGAGGATCACCACCACGGTCCCGCAAGCGAAGCCCAATCTGATGGACAAACTTTTTTGCTTCCGCACCCCAAGCGCCCGAAGTCTCCACCGCGAAAGGAACAAAATCGTAATTTTGCATTAGGTCATGGTACTTTGCCCGTTTTTGACTTGCTAGCCACTCTGCTGCTGAACCAGCTGATCGAGTCGTTTTGGAAAAGTGAGAGGCAGCGTACGTACACGCACACGTCGCATCCCATAGGAGACATTTTCCATTTTTCCACGGGACTAGCGTGAGGCCATCGGGTCTCCTTCCATCAGTCCGTGATAACCCTGGTGGCTCGAGGACGCAGGGAATGTTAGCAGACACCATGGCACGCCGAATTAGATCATTAATAGCGTGATGTCTTGGATGTCTGCCCGCGCTGAGTCTGCAGCTTGGTCCATGGTGGTCACCACTAGTCACTAGCATCTACCTGCACTCCACACCTGCACGCATGTGGCTCGCATAGACTACACCCGAGCCGAAGTGCCGCACCTATCCGTAATGAATTGTTATCCAGCAATGTCCCGAGGTGCGGTGAAGGTAATGCATGAAGCCATGCGCCAGACTCGTGGCAAGAAATCGCTTTCAGCCGGGCCAGATCTGCACCAGAGGAAGACTCAATTAAATCATTGAGTACCGATTTCGCCCACAAGTCGTCCCAGGACCTTTGTACTTCGGGTCTGTCAGGGGGTGGGGAGTTAGGGCAAACCGCAGTCCAGGCCGTCAGAGCCTCATTCTGAAAAGGAATATCGAAAGCGTCACCTTGGTTAGATAAAATAAGTGTGGCGAGTTTTAAAACCCCATTCGCAGAAGACAAAAAGGCCGACGGACCGGTATCCTGCACTCGCCTAACACCCAGACCACCATGACGTACAGGTAAACACTTGTTGCCATTGCCGCTCGCTAAGTTTAACCGCTGAGGCTATTTGCTATGCAGACGACACAGTTGTTTTGTTTAGCGGAAACACATGGGAGGCAGCAATGCGTAGAGCGGAACACGGAATGGCACGGCTTAAATTTTGGCTCGATCACAACTTGCTCACCCTAAATGCATCGAAAACAAAGTATATATGTTTCCATAAGACCGCTGCTTCGAGACCAATTTCGCCACTTATCTTAAAAATCCACCAGACATGCAACCCCGCAAGCTGCCAGTGTCCTATAATTAACAGAGTTATAGATATAAAATACCTCGGGGTTACCGTTGATGAGCATCTCTCTTTCAAGGCACACCTCGACTTAATGTCCAAAAAAACTAGAAAGATGATTCACGTCATGAAGCTACTACGGAACTCTGCCAGCAAAAGTATCCTCCACCTGGTTTACAAATCGCTATGCGAATCAATTATTAGCTACTGCATCACAATCTGGGGAGGTGCATGCAAAACCTTCCTGCTCTTACTGGAACGTGCTCAACGTTCAGTGTTAAAGGTAATGCTTCGTAAACCTTTTAGATACCCAACTGCGTCCCTTTACTCTGAAGCTGAAGTACTTACGGTAAGACAATTATATTTAATGAAACTTACTCTATCGATGCACCGTTCGGTAGTAAACTCACGTGAATACCAAGATATGCTTAAAAAACGGATCTTTAAAGTACAAAGGTTGAACGTGAAAACAGAGTTTGCTCAGCGCTTGCCAAGTTACTTATTCCCAGCTGTATATAATCGTGTGCTCAAGGTCTGTGACATACGATATAGCTCATTGCCTCAAGCAAAGATTGCTGTCGAACGTTATCTGCTTTCAGTATCCTACGACCAAACGGAAATGATTATTACTTCTCAAAAGTAGCTTTTTCATTAATTCGAGTGGGTAACATAAACACGCACACACAAACACCCACACAAACACACACACACACACACATACACACACACACACACACACACTAACACACCTTACAAATCCTACTGTTTACCTTAGTATATCATTTAATTATTATATTCAAATAATGTTGCTATTTTATCTGCATGCTACCTTTTTTTCTAAATTCGGTACTAAGTCTGCCATGTTAAATAATCGTTAAGGAGGGACGCCCGCGCCACAGGTTTTCCTACAGCGGGGTCCATGGTGTCTGTGAATTGTGCAAATGGTTTGTTAATAAAGATATTTGTATTTGTATTTGTAAGTCTAATGTTAAGCACCGTTTCGAGTGTGTTCTTGAGTACTTCATCCAAAGCGACCACTGTTTGGGGAAAGAGCCATGTCGGGCACGTTCTGATCGTGTATATCAACTTGGGCAACGACAAACAGTTTCTGAGCAAAACAAGAGCAACATGAGCCGAAATATTTTTTAGCTGGTCTTGTGCTTTACCTAAAACGGCTCTTTTCTCATCCAGGAAATCTGGAACTGCTTCTGCGAAAATTGGAGTACCCAGCAGAGAAAAATTTACTCTATTCAAAGTTCTTAGACCCGGTATAAGCGCCTCGATTCTGGGACAATCTCTAACCGCTTCCGAACCACAAGGAAAAATTTCGCATTTCTGTGTATTTACTACAAGCCCCATTTCTTCCAATTTTGGAAAAAGACGCTGGATATCATCCGCTACCTGATCGACTGAACCGCCTATCGTGCCATCGTCTAAATACCATATATTTAACGGGGAATTTAGTTCAGTGATCGCTCTATTTATGGCCAGGCTAAAAATTAAAGGCCCCAAGGGGTCGCCTTGTTGAGCCCCTACTTTTGAAGAAATCACAGAACCGCCATAAAAAAGGTTTGTGGGCGCCGCATAGCATTGATAGAGGAAAGGAAACAAAGATGGAATCCTTTCCTTTGCTTCTGCAAGAATAACATCGCGTTCCAGACTATTAAAGGCGTTTTTTATGTCTAGTTTTAGAATTACTTTGTCAGAGTTGGAATCGTCCATCGCAAACGATCTTGTGGCATGGATAGCTGCTTCACATCCGAGCACCGTCCCAAACCCTAACTGGTGTGGCTGGAGAAAAGCAGCCATTTGATCTTTCGTTGCCCTGCATCCGAGTTTTGCCACGAGACGGCGAATTGTGTTGCCGATAGCTATAGGCCGTATCCCGCCATCTTTCTTGTTCAGAGCAATTAGAGATGCCCCATAAATAAAGGGACGAACTTCCGGATTTAACATTCCTTTAAGTAAAAAGTTGCACAACCGAGTCAAGCTACCCAAAAGCCGCTTTCCGTTGTCACCCGCTGAAGGAGAAATTAATTCTTTTAAGTGTTGTAGGCGTAACCCATCCAAGCCTGAAGCGGAGCTGTTATAAAACGACCCTATAGCTGAAGCAACATCATCACTTTCAACAATAAGAAAGGCAGATGCCCGATCTGGTTCAGGGTGAAGAGACAAAGATCGTGAAGGAGACGGATGCTTTTCTTTTAAAACTGTCAAAGTGTCGTCATCTGCAGGCGCGAGACTACAATCTGAAACTAATAAACGGACTGCGCTTCTCAGATCTCCTTCGTGAACTTTTGCCTCAATACGCTTAGATTGCGTTGCGGGCGAGCATCTCCCGGTAAAGGTAAAAATGGACACAAATCTTCAATATTTTCCTTTACTTTGGTAGTCAGAGATCTTTTGTCTCCTTGTTTCGGAATTTTGAGGCCATAAAAGCAAAAGATAACAAGGAAAACCATGCCTCTTTACTGTTTAAACGGAGACAGTCATCAATAATCGCATAAAGTTTACCCGCCGCTGAACACCGAGCGCCTTTCGGGATGTGTTTAAGAATTCTGCCATTCGCTTTTAAGTCCGGGAGATTATCAAGGCCCAACGATGAAGTAGATGTTGTTGATGGCTGACTGATGTCAGTGTTATCATGGGTGTTCTCATTATTTACTAATGAGGCTTGCGATGTTGGAATATCGTTATGCTTGCTTCTAATGTGAAGTTTATGACCTCGAGCAGTGAAGAGCTTAACCCTGTTGGGATCTGAAGGCATAGGGCAATGCGGGCATGGAGTTCTTGAGGGACCGTTCATAATTGATTAATTATGTATCTTATCCATAGATAATCGAATACTTATGTTTTTTTACATATGTTATTGTTTGTATTGACAACTCAACTAGTAACAGAAATTCAAATATATATTATTATTTTCTTACCAAATTACCTAACTTATAAACATTAAAAAAAAAACAGTAAACGTTAGTACATTCAATGATAGCTAATAAACTTAATAGTGAAACGTAACAGGAATCCTATTTTAAAATGTATTTTTATAAAAGGGCAATGCAGAGGGCACTACAAAGACGCCGCCGCGGCTCGCATAATTTTGGCCTAGGTGTCGTTGCGTTAATTTAAACATAAATTATGTGCATGCAAGACAGAATGACAAATTAAATAGGTATTATAGTAAAATTTAAACGAAAAACAAACTTGACTAGGCTAAAACTAGACAGGTACGAGTAAAAATATGGTAGTAGAACGTGCTAAAATATTATTGGAAATGGGTTGTGCAGGGGGCTCAGAGGCGTCGCGGGTCGCAGATGTATGTACTGTGACGGGCAGGCAGGAAGGCAGGATTCTTCATCATAGACAGTGCACCGACAGGTCTGTGGTCTTCAGGTCTCATATCATCACCGCGTGCCGCCCTCTAGTTTCCAATAGGCAGTATCATTTCGACATTGGTTAAAAATATCATGTCTCCAAACAGCACCGAACAAAAAAAAAATATATCTATATATATATAAGTTCAACTACTCCATAACAGATGGCGTTAATAGCTTCATGTTTTCAATCGTTAATTGTTCTTTTTGCGTTAAAATAGTAATATTTAGGAAAATACTGCCAAAGAGTCCTTAAAATTAGAAACAATATTTTATAACACAAAAGCACAATACCAATAGACAACTTTTATGTATTAGTTCATAAAAAAGAAGTTTGCACTGAAGTTTGAAAGTTCGTTACGTTTTGTGTTGGTAATCGGTTTTGAATTTGGAAAGTAGTAGAAAACGGAATGAATTTTTGATGAATTTATCCCTCAACTAAGCAAAAGTCTCTGCGAAAAGTGCACTGTTTGTCCTTTTACACATATCACTATCTAATATATAAACCCAGTCTGGAGCAAATACAAAGCAAATATAGGGCTTGAATAGTATAGTTTGAAAGTTTTGGCGGCGTCGTCAGTATTGATCACATGAAATCTCCTTTCAGGCATCAGGCCCCGTGAAACTAATGTTCGCAGTAATAGTACTGCATGTATACAGTCACAAACACTTCTATTTATCACTACATTGGTGGTAAAACATTATTAAATTCAATTTGTCTGCCTCCGTGGTCTAGTGGCTAGTGCCATGGACTCCTGATCCGGAGGTCCTGAGTTCGGTTCCCAGGGGGGAAACACAAAGTTGATATTTGAGAATTTATCACTTTGTGAAGTTTTCCCCAGTTTGGTTAGGACATTGCAGGCTGAATCACCTGATTGTCCGAAAAAGAAAAAGATTTCGTGCTTCGGAGGGCACGTTAAGCCGTCGGTCCCGGTCGCTGTCTTTGATAGTGGTCGTTACTCAAACCATGTCAGAGGCCTGATAGTTGTGCTACTAGGCGGTTTAAAAACTCTGACACCAGGGTTCATCGGGTCGATAGACTCGATACCCACTCAACAGAAGAAGAACCCAAGTACTAAAAGTGGTCACTTTTAGCACATTGTAATACATAACTTTTATGCTTAGTGTTATATTATGGATTATAAACTGGAGAGTTAGTTGTTATTGTCGCAAAACGTAAAGGCGCCAACTATGCTCTTCTACCACCTTCATGTGATTGTAATTCTATGTGACGTACGCACTCAATCATTTAAATTACATTCCAGTAATTGATTAACTGACAAACATCATCGTTATAACTAGTAATATACGGTAAGGTGTTTTATAGTAAAAAATCTACACATCGAATAGGTAATAGAATAGAAAGAATTGAATAGAATAGAAAACATTTATTATTCCTGACGTCACAAACACAACACAGTAAATACATTTTTAAACAAAAACAGAAGAAACGAAAGTGAAACAAATAATGAAATGAAAATATCTATTATCTCATCTGTGATAAAAATAAACAGTTAATGCTACCGGAATGTGCGTGTCGCGACGTCACAATAAAAGGACCCACTCAGCTTATGCCGCGATCTTGTGAGACCGCGACGCTGGTATTCTGTGCCCTTCGTAATCAATATTTTAATAATATAAGTACAGCACTTACTTAAATCAGATAAGCGCTTACTCATAAAATTAAACTTAATATAATTTAGGTACTATCTCTCTCCAAACTCGATATACCACAAATTCGCACGAAGCGGTTCGCTTCCACATTCTTAATGCGAACGGCTAAGGAGTGGAACTCCCTGCCGGCGGATCTGTTTCCGGAACAATATAACCTGGGCCTTTTCAAGGCGAGAGTGAATAGGCACTACATAGGTGAGTATGCTTCAACATAGTCCGCATCGTCACTTTCCACCAGGTGAGATGGCGGACAAATGCTCGCCTTTATATATTAAAAAAAAAAAAACTAAAACTAAAACTGACAAGTCTATTCTAGGATGTGGGTAAACTGTATGATGATGATGAAGTAAGTGGTGCAGAGGCTGAACAAGGCGACCGGGAGCTGCAGGTCCACCGGTATGACTCCCCACAGCTTGTGATCCAGCTGACGAGCATCCAGGTAGCGGACCAGGCGCTGGATACCGGGATTGTCCTCTGGAAACGGAAAATAGTGGTAAAGACTTGAAATTAATGCTAAAATTGGATATTTTTTGCCCAATCTGATGATTCAACATAAAACTCGCAATATGTTTGCAAAATGTTTGATATTATTTTCGCGATATGTTTGATAAGTTCGCAATATGTTTGATATTATGTTCCCAATATGTTTGATATGTTCGCGATATGTTTGATTTGTTTGCATACCAGGTGCTTAAATTATTTAGATGCAAATAACTTACCCTTCTGTTGCAGAAGTGTTTCATTCAATAGGAGTTTCAAATAATACCACTGGTGGTTGATCTTCTGTGCCATCCATGCCGGTAAAATTATTTGAAGGATTATGTGCGACGCTATGAAATAGTTGGATAAATATACTGACAATGATGCCTGAAATAAAACAAAATATTTTAGTACCTATAAGAGAAAATTAAAAAAAACATAGTTTAAACTGAACACATTCCACAAAGAAAAATACTTAAAATCATATATATTCTTCCCGGTACAAAATGTCTGGAGAAGTAATGTTTACTTTTCAATTATTCCTGCATGCATACTTTCTTTCTGTTTTATTTTGATGATTTGGTAGAAAACTAGAGAGCTTTTACTGTTTTACTTACCTTCAAACTAAAATACACTAATGTTCCCCACAGCAATACCAGCAATTTCGGCAAATCAATCATCAGTTCTACTAATAACTGAAAAAAATAAAATACATTTAAATAATGAATATGTCGCTATAAATGATTTGGCTAAAACACACCGAAAATACTTAATATAATCTTTGATTCAGATTTAGGAAGTTGTCTGAACATTTGATAATGTAAGAAAAGATAGGCAATACATGCGATGCGAACTTCTCTTCTCACTAGTTCAATTGTACAGAATTGTAAAGAAGAAGAAGAATTGTACAGTTCAATGATTGATAATAAATAAATACAATACAATATAACTAGTGGCACAGAATAATACAAAGGAACTTATTGTTCCAGTAGTTAAATGTTTTTATAGATTGAACAACTGGGAAGAAAAGTTCCCATTAGTTCTATTGAAATAATTTACTAATTAATTGATTAAGATCATGGCGTTTTTATAACAAAATCTTTATATAATTCAAGACATTACTCACCATTCTATCGTAATGTGGTTTGATCTTGTCGAAACAGTTAGCAACTACCACGATAATATTTCCTAAAGTCTTCACATGATACGTGGAATTTTTAAAGGCCTTCCTTATAGTTTTTATGACGCCAAACAAATAATAATAAATCAAGAACAACTCCAAAGCAACTGTGTCTATACATAGGACAGGTAAATGATAAAGAAAGTATAGAACGATGTCTTGAAATGTATTACAGTTAGTCTCAGTTATATTAACACAATCGTCAAACGTGGACATTGTTTTAGCAAAGAACATTCCGAAAAGGTATACTGCCAACATGGTGCCGAAGATCTCGCTATGATTTAATGTGATCATCTTGTGTATCATTTGCAAGTCTATTATAAAATCGAACAGAGTGTATCTTTCGAACATTAGCACGATGATGTAGATCGTACTTTGCACAATGATCGTCCAAAAAAATAAAAATGTCATGAACTCAAAAAACACTGCTTTGTCAGTGGTTAAGTTCGGGAAATTTAAAGAAAATCTCACTATTAAAACATAATATAAAGTTAAAGTGAATAGAAACCTAGTAGTTACAGAAATTAATTTAGTCATGATGTGGTATTTTTTATTGAACACTTTGGAAAACCCAAAATCTGCGCCAGAAATTATTTCTGCCACTATAAAAGTTGCTATAATCACTTTGGAGATTTTCTTCTTTTCTAACTCTTGTCTGATCCATCCATTTTTTATTTTTTTCATCTTAACAGGCAAACAATTCCACTGACTAGCTGAAATTTATATTTTTCTTCGTCTAACTGGTTCGTTAGTCTTTATAGAGAGATGCTTCCATGAAATTTATTGGTGGATGTTTTGTTCTATCCATGTATACGTCTTTCTCTGTAGCAGCAAATTATATAGAATTTCAAATAATATGACTGCAAATAATACACAATTTCCTGTTTGTCTGTTGCCTACACTCTACGTATTTAAATGCAGTCACGCATTTTTTAACTTTACTCCCTATAATATATATGTTTGTTTGATACCGATAAAAATCTGAACCTATGTAATTCCTTTACCATTAGAAACCTATTTATTTATCTTACAAAAGCACCTTTTTACTTTTTACCCTGGGAAAATATAATTTTCTTTCATGCTGGACTGAGAGCGAGAGAGACACATAGAATGTACCAGCTTCATTTCCTCCCATGCTGTAAAAACCAGCTAAGGGATCCAAATTGCAATTTAGGCGATAACCGGTCACTACAGCAATATACCCGAGATCTATCTTAAATAACGACCTTTTTTTAGGTTAAGCTCTGCCTACCCCAGTAGGGATAAAGGTGTGATTATATGTATGTAAAATATAATTACAATATAAAGTATCTTCTCATATTATTTTCAATACCTTGAAGATAAGCAAGTGGCAAATTCTTTGCATTACCAGCAATAAACTCGACATACGTTTCGAAAGGCTACGGCGTAGCGTAACTCGAAGTGTAGGCATTCGCTACGGCGTAGGCAGTAACATTGCTACGCTAGCAAATACTAATGCAATTTGTTATGAATTGGATGTGTCTGTCTGTATAGATCAGGGATGGCCAAACTTTGTTAGTATGCGGTCTACATTTCACCATCGCCATCTCCTTAGGGTCCACCTACCGTTACGTTCTTTTTCTAATTGATATTAAACACAAAATTAAATATTTTATATTGAATATTTATTATTTCATCATATATATTTTTTTGTTTGTGGATGCTTCACATCGACAAAGTCGTGTTGCACAATCTATCTTTTCGTCTGTCCAACAGAAACCGTGTTTGATGACTGTGATTTCAGATTTAAATATTGCTATTTATTTAATTAACTTTTACAGTTCTTTTTTTATTCTTTCCCTATTAGAGTAATATTTCAACGGGCTACCTAATTTGTTATTGTCGTCTTGGCCACACCTGGTACAGATGTTACTAATATACTTTCTTTATCATTTACCCGTCCTATGTATAGACAGTTACTTTGGAGTTGTTTTTGATTTATTATTATTTGTTTGGCGTCATAAAAACCATAAGGAAGCTCTAGGCGCGACTGCATCACTAAGGTGCTGGAGTTGCCTAGTACGAATACCAAGTTCTTCTTCAACTCCTTTTCCGTTAAAGCTGCACAACTGTGGAATAAAACTGCCTAAGACAATTCAAGAAAGTCCCTCTGTGAATGTCTTTAAGAAAAGATTAAAAGAGCACTTCTTATCTGAAAAATTTTGATGTATGTATTTATGTAGTTTATTCGTATATGTATGTATCAATATATTGTTTAGTATATATGTATGTTTATTTACGATTGTAATATACGGTAGGTATTTATTCTATCTAGGTACGTAAGTACTTTTTGTTTTTATTTATTAGTCCGTGTTAATGTTGCATTTTCTTGTCCCCTCAAAATTATTCACTTTCTCTTACTACCATTGGGTTGGCTGGAAGAGATCTCTTCATAGAGATAAGTTCGCCCTTGCACACTTTATTTGTAAATTACATTTCTTTTGTGTTTATGCAATAAAGTATATATATAAGGAAGGTTTTGAAAATTCCACGTATCATGTGAAGAGTTTAGGGAATATTGTCGTGGTAGTTACTAACTGTTTCGACAAGATCAAACCACATTACGATAGAATGGTGAGTAATGTCTTAAATAAAATAAAGTTTTTGATATAAAAACGCCATGTTCTTAATCAATTAATTAGTAAATGAATTCAATTAAACTAGTGGGAACATTTTTCCAAGTAGGTCAATCTATAAAAATCATTTAACCACTGGACAAAAAGTTCCTATTTATTACTCTGTGCCACTTGTTGTATTATATTGCATTAATTTATTGTCAGTAATTGAACTGTACAATTCTTCATAGATATGAATTCTTCAATGAATCATAGATATTTTAAACAAAGGTAAAATGTATTGAATCAATGATTTTGAAATCAAAGATTATATCAAATATTTTCGGTATGTTTTAGCCAAATCATTTATAGCGACATATTAATTACTAGCTGTGCCCGCGACTTCGTACGCCCGGTTTGTATGAAAAACACGCAGTATCGAACATACTGAAAACGCTTATCCGCGCGTAGGAGCGGGACCTGCTAACCCGCGCGCGGATGCGTGTTTCGCATTGTTTATGTATGGAAAACACGATTCCGCGCGCGAGCTAGCAGGTCCCGCTTCTACGCGCGGAGAAGTGTTTTCAGTATGTTCGACACTACGTGTCTTCTATACAAACTGGGGTACTTTACTCAATATTAGAATGGTTTGCGTGATTATTTCTAACCTAGGCAGGACACCGGGTAACTAAAAAAACTTAGTCAAATAAAAAGTTCCTTTAAGATCGGTTAAAAACGATCAGAGTTCAATTACCTGCCTACCCCCTAAGTCAGGTGCCGTGATTATTTGTATCATATAGTTGAGTTTAAGTAATGCTAAGTCAAACAAAAAAGTTCCATCAAAATCGGTTAAAAACGACCGAAATTAACTTTCCTACCTACCCCCTAAGTTTTGAGTCGTGATTATTTGTATCGTAACTTTGGTCTTAAATAATGCTCAGTCGAATAAATAAGTTCCATAAAAATCGGTTAAGAAACAGCCAAATTTCAATTTCCTGCCTATATATGTTTTTTAGATTTTTTTTCTTTGTAGAAGGTATTCAGTTTAAACTATGATTTTTTTTTAATTTTCTCATGTAGGTACTAAAATATTCTGTTTTATTTCAGGCATCATTGTCAGTATATTTATCCAACTATTTCATAGCGTCGCACATAATCCTTCAAATAATTTTGCCGGCATGGATGGCACAGAAGATCAACCACCAGTGGTATTATTTGAAACTCCTGTTGAATGAAACACTTCTGCAACAGAAAGGTAAGTTATTTGCATCTAAACAATTTAAACACCTAATATTCAAACAAACATATTGGGAACATAATATCAAAAATATTGTGAACTTATTTCTTCCATGCTGGACTGGGAGAGATTGAAAAACATAGAATGTTCCAGCTGCCTTCCTCCCGGGCATGCTGTAGAAGACAGCAAAAGGGACTCGAGGGTTACAGTGTATTGTAATTTAGGCGATGGGCTGACAACCTGTCACTACACATTAGCAATACACATTACAATCTAAAATTGCCCTCAATTTTTGTCAGACGCGGCGAAAGCGCCTTTTACGAGGCGTTTAACGCTCTGCCTACCCCGTAAGGGATAAAGGCGTGATTTTATGTATGTATGTATGTGAACTTATCAAACATATCGAAAACATATTGCGAGTTTTATGTTGAATCATCAGATTGGGAAATAAAATATTAAATTTTATCATTCAAGTGTTTACGTTTCCAGAGGACAATCCCGGTATCCAGCGCCTGGTCCGCTACCTGGATGCTCGTCAGCTGGATCACAAGCTGTGGGGAGTCATACCGGTAGACCTGCAGCTCCCGGTCGCCTTGTTCAGCCTCTGCACCACCTATTTCATCATCATCATACAGTTTACCCACATTCTAGAGTAGACTCAGTTTTAGTTCGGAGAGAGATAGTACTTAAATTATTAGAAGTATGTAACAAAAAAATCCACCATAAAATCATATTTATTTTATATAGAGTCCATTATAAATCATTTAAAATCTTTTAATAATACTTAAAACGTCAATAATAACTTCCTATTAATTTTAAATAACTATATTTATTTATGTATGTATACTTTTACAATCTTACAGTAAATTAAAAATATTGTTAATCCCAAAAACCAGTATCAAATAGCTGAGCTTTTGTTTTTGTTACCCATTTTAATGCTAAGTTAGTTTTAGTCATGTGTGTAAAAGTGAACCAAATAAAATAATATAAAAAAAAGAAATTATATTAAGTTTAATTTTACGAGTAAGCACTTATCTAATTCAAGTAAGTGCTGTTCTTATATTATTAAAATATTGAATACCATCTATTCGATGTGTAGAATTCTTATTATAAAACACCTTTTCGTAAATTGCTAGTTCACACGATGATGTTTGTCAGTTAATCAATTACTGAAATGTAACTTAAATTATTGAATGCGTGTGCCACATAGAATTACAATCACATGAAGGTGGTACCAGAGCATAGGTGGCGCCCTCAATAGTAATAAATTAATTGTGTTTGTTATTTATAATTGTAGTTACCTCGATTTACGATATCATCACGATATCTAACGTAGGGGGCAGGCAGGAAACAAAAAAAAAGAGTGTTTGAACTGATCATAACGGAACCTTTTTTATTTAATTCTGTGTTACCTGGACTAACTTAGAATACATTTCATTACGTTTCTGTAGTTGGGGGGGCAGACAGCCAGAACTAAGAGTGTTATGTTGTTAATAATCTGTTAAACTTTGATACACGTGCACTGGAGCGATATTAGTTTCAGGATACATACATACATACATAAAATCACGCCTTTATCCCTTACGGGGTAGGCAGAGCGTTAAACGCCTCGTAAAAGGCGCTTTCGCCGCGTCTGACAATAATTGAGGGTAATTTTAGATTGTAATGTGTATTGCCATAGTGACAGGTTGTCAGCCCATCGCCTAAATTACAATACACTGTAACCCTCGAGTCCCTTTTACTGTCTTCTACAGCATGCCCGGGAGGAAGGGCAGCTGGAACATTCTATGTTTTTCTACCTCTCCCAGTCCAGCATGGAAGTAACAGTAGTTTCAGGATGGATGGGAAGAAAAGGAACAGAAGTGACTGGAGCGAGTCATAGGCGCGAGGAATGGATGGGAAGACTGGCAAGATATGATGACTGTTTAGGGACGCGTGTGACGTGTAGGACAGGGGGATCGTGTGGTAGGGTAGGTACGATGACTGGAGAAGAGGTTAGACCCTACTATCACCGCCACCATCGTCACGTTTTCAGACCAGCCCCACAAACGCTGCAGATAATCACAGGTGGATGAAGTAGAAAAAAAAAACGCAGACGAAGTCGCGGGTAACAGCTAGTGGATTATAAAATGGAGAATTAGTTGCGATTGTCGCAAAACATAAATTCATGAAAATGTTTGTATTTTAGGCACAATTAATTTAAAACTCATGGCGCCTCTGTCGCAGCTCTCGAACCACCTTAATGTTTTAATATGATTGAATCACTGACAGCGGTTCACTCGCTCACACGTCCTTTGAGAAAGATGTCACAAATATTTTCATACAAAATCCAGGCTCAAGCAAAAGTATCCAAATGGATATCAGTTCCTTTTCTTATAGTCAGTGTCTTTGGTATAAATATGGAGTTCATAAACGTGATTCAGAACAGAAAATTAAAAATAATGATAAAATGTGTTAAAATAGTCATGGCATTACTATACATGTTATCGGTACTGTATTTATTCAAAGAAACGGTTAAACTCTTTGTCAAAACTAAAAACAGGCCATTTTCTTACGAAACACTTTACACTATGGAAGGCTGCATTTATTATTTCGTATTTAATATACAACATATCATTTATGTGATCATCCTGGTACTTGACAAATATTCCTTGTTCGAGTTATTATCAGATTTACACAAAATCGATAGAAAAGTATCATTATTATCGAATCTTAATTTTGGTATCATCTCTGCTACATATTTGTATGGAATGTACTTTTTAAAATGTGCCGTATACTTAATTTTGCTCGCAAATACACATGATTGGAGTATAACCATCCAAAATGTATTCAATACTTTTTATTATTATTGGGTTATCTTGTGCCTAGACGCAGTTGCACTAGATCTGTTAATAGTGTATTTCAGTGTGTATCGTACTATGAAATACATAAAGGAATCATTTGAGAACTCAAGAATCGATGTAAAAACTCTCTTGGATCGATACGTATTGTTGGCGAACTGTTTTGATAAAATAAAGTGTCATTGCAACCGTATAGTAAGTTATATATTTATCATATTGATGAATCACGCGAGTACTAACTTGTATGTTTAACGCAGGTATTTGACGTCAACGTTACGACTCTTTACGAGAGCCTTCTTCATAGAGAGTGAAAACAAAACGTTGAGATCAAGCACCTCCGTTAAACATACAAGTGGTTTGTGTATATTTTACATGTTATTTTTATTTCATATTATTTAAATTGCAAAACAGAGAGGGAGAGAGGGACAGACTTTTATTTTGTTTTTGTGATAAATCGATAAAGTTTAAAACTATTAAACGTAATTTTTTCAATAGTTTTTCTTTATTATTTCCTAATAATTACGTGTTCTTTCAGTTATTCACCCAGTTGTTATTCGATCTGCCGAAGTTATTAGGAGTGTTGTGGGGAACACTGATGTGCATCAAACTTAATGTGAGTTAACATCAAAAACATACATACATACATATAATCACGCCTTCATCCCTAATGGGGTTGGCAGAGCGTTAACGACCTAAATAAAGTTGGTTCCGCCTCGTCTGACAAAGTTTTGAGGGTTATTCAAGTTCGATTCGTAGGTATATTGCTGTGGTGACAGGTTGTCAGCCCATCGCCCAAAATGCAATACACCGAAACCCTCGGATCCCTTAGCTGGTTTTTACAGCCTGCACGGGAGGAAATGCAGCTGGCACATTCTATGTTTTTCTCTCGCTCCCAGTCCAGCATGGAAGAAAGAAAATACTTAATTATTCATAAATGAGAAAGTCATATTGATAATGGTGGATTTTTACTCTTTTTCTTCTATCTTCCCTCAAGAACGGTATTTAAAAAGCGGTCATGGCGTTGCAAGTATTCTAACATATTTCCTCTTCTATTTTCTATAATATCAATTAAGTTTCGCTTCTCAATCCATTCTAATTCACGATCAATATACGAATAGTAAACTATTTGGAAAACTTCTTCGTTTGTTTTCCTCTCCATTTTGCGACCAACTAATCCTCTCCAATGGTTCCAATATTAACCCGAGTAGAGAAAGAATTTGAAGTATCCGAAACCTAAGTCTCCCATGCTGGCCTGGGAGCGAGAGAAAAACATAGAACGTGCCAGCAGCATTTCACCCCGGGCATGCTGTAAAAACCAGCTAAGGGATCCGAGGGTTTCATACATACATATAATCACGCCTTTATCCCTAAGAGTTTCAGTATACTGCAATTTAGGCGATGGACTGACAACCTGTCACTACAACAATATACCTACAAATCTATCTTAAATAACCTTCATAACTTTCTTAGGCGTGGCGGAACGATCTTTCTTTAGGTTGTTTACGCTCTGCTTATCCCATAAGAGAAAAAGGCGTGATTATGTGTATGTATTTATAACACAAACCTATTATATTGTAGGCATTACAACCTAAAAATTTCAACGGATATCTGCACGCCTGGCACATAATACTTCAGTTGATCTTACCTTCGTGGATGGCTCACAAAACTAATGTGCAAATGAACGACTTGAAAGTTTCGCTGCATGAAAAACTACGACTGCAAAAAGGTGAGGAGTGTTCTTTTTTTTTCTTATTTAGACTCTAGATTTAAGAGATCTAGGCATTTTTTTATTTATTTAGAGCAAGTTGTAATATATTCAGAAGATCAGAAAGTTTGTCTTAATTTTGTGGACTATTCCAAGTTTGCAAATCTTCTAATATCTAGTTTTATATATTCTGTGCCAATATACAATACAAATATTCTTTATTGCACATAAACAACACATTGTACAGGAACAAACATTAAAAAACAAACAGAGTACAATTAGGCGGCCTTATTGCTAGGGTAGCAATTTCTGACAGGCAACCTTTGGGTAAAGTAGTAGTTTTTTAATATTATGCGGGATAGTGCAGTTACTATTGTTATAAATTTAAATAGAATACATAGACAAAGTACTTACTAGTTACATAAATACGAATAGGTACAATAGACTAATACATAAGTACAATTATAATATAATAAACTAATATAATATGCTATAAGAGAGAGGAAAATGCAATATTTCATTCAGATGGGGAAGTGAGATTGTGAAAAAAACAAAAAAAAACGATAATATAATTAATACACAGTAAGTAATTACTTAAGTCAATCAGGTGCTATGTAGGAGAATGTAGGAAATATTTTTTAAATATTACTATTCAAACAGTAAAGAAAATGAAAAATGGACCGTAGATCTGACCTATTTTGATACCTCTACCTACGTTCCTTCTCCTTTTTATCTTAACAGACGGAGGGACTTAACAGAGGGGTGTTTCTTTTTTTGGGATACAAGTCGAAACCTTAGTAAAGGATCGTCTTTTCCAGATGACAATCCAGACATACTCCGTGTCCTGCGCTACCTTGAAGCTCGGCGCCTGGAGCATACTCTGTGGGGGGTCATGCCGGTAGACCTGCAGCTCCCTGCTGCGCTGATCAGCCTCTGCACCACTTACTTCATCGTCATCATACAGTTCACGCACCTCTACGACTAGATAACTGGCAGCCAAGGGCGAATACAAGGGGGGGGAGTCTGGGGCAGGGGGAGTTCGATAATTGATAATTTATTTTCGTGTTGATTTTATGTAGCCTATGTTGATTAGTCATCAACTAAGTAACAACCCCCACAATAATCCAACGACTATAAAAACTATGCCGCCGCCCCCATCAATAAAAAAAACCTTACTCACTGGAAACGCGATTGATCAGATTGAAGTATAGGTACTAAAGTTTATTTTAAGCATACATACATACAATCATACCTTTATCCCTAATGGGGTAAGCAGAGCGTAAACGACTTAAATACAGGTCGTTCCGCCACGTTTGATAAAGCCTCTTAAGGCGACTATAAAAACTAAGTGGCGCCCCCTAAAATAAAAAAAATCGTAACTTACTGTAAGCGCAGTAAATCGTAAAACCAGTCCAAAAGATTAAAGTAATAGTAATGAAGATAATGTAGAGATTTAAAAAAATGCGATTCATAGTATCTACGTTGTAGTAACAGGAAGAAAAATTGCAGTTGATGGCCGTTATTCGCATTATTTATTCCTGTTACTATAACGAACTATAAATCGCTAATTTATTAGGCTAGATTTTTTACTGATGGAGGCGCCACTTAGGCCTATCGCCTTAAGCTGCTTAGGAAATAAATTAAATATATAATAATAAATAAAATGTATGTTAACAATTAACTTGTATACGCTGTATTACTTTCGTCTGCCGTAGGCATATACTTTATTATTTACTAGCGACCCGCCCCGGCTTCGCACGGAAATTATCAGTGTTTCTCTACTATATCAAACATGTATTATACATATAAACCTTCCTCTTGAATCACTCTATTAATTAAAAGAAACCACATCACAATCCGTTGCGTAATTTTAAAGATCTAAGCATACATAGGGATATAGGGACAGAGAAAGCGACTTTATTTTATACTATGTAGTGATTTGAAGCTTTTTTTTCATAAACATGTGAAATTCATTAGTTAAATTAACACAGGTACAAATGACGTAGGTGTAACGGTTAATGCAGTTTCAGTATGATTACAAACATAAAGTATTGTATGTAATGTAGATAGGATAAACCGTCACAAAATTATTATTCGTACAAAACCGGGGTGTTTCACGTTTTTCATTTTATTCAGATTACATACATACATATAATCACGCCTTTATCCCTAATGGGGTAGGCAGAGCGTAAACGACCTAAACAAAGGTCGTTCCACCACGTCTGACAAAGTTTTGAGGGTTATTTAAGATAGATTTGAATGTATATTGCTATAGTGACAGGTTGTCAGCCCATCGCCTAAATTGCAATATATAGAAACCCTCGGATCCCATTAGCTGGTTTTTATAGCATGCCCGGGAGGAAATGCAGCTGGCCCTTTCTATGTTTTTCTCTTGCTCCCAGACCAGCTTGGAAGTACTTTATTGAGATTACACTAAATAATACAGACTTTGCAATTTATTTAGATTCATCTGCCTAGACTGCTGAATAGATGTAACAACATGGCGTCCTACTTTTATATTTTCAGCTTCAATTGAGTTGAAATTGAAACAGCGTAGCATTTACGCTTGCTACGTTAAACATCTACGGCGCAGCAAATAAACTACACCGTAGCGTCACGTATCTTCCGGCTCCAAACCTTCCTGTTTCCTGTTTTATCTATACGGTGTGTAAGGGACAGCGTCCTACAAACTGATAGGGGTTGCTCAGTCAACAAAACTGAACAACGATCACCGGAATATTCTTTCAGTAGATGAAAAAAAATACTTTCCCACGCTGTCTGTCACCCGGTAAGTCAAACTAGTAAACGGACGTCTTCATACAATTTCTATTAAAAGGACCCGGATGCGACTTGTTCTAACGTGGAGATGCACAGACCTTACCTTACGCGGACCTTATGTCAGTGGCCTTGCTAATGGGCTGCTGCCATACGGTCGAGTTTCCCTTGATTTGTCTTAGTTTGGACCCAGTTAGACCGAGACACTTATGTACCTACTTAATTAAATATACAACGGTCTTGACCTCTATTATTTAAGACGACATCAATCTATTTTTCTGAAAAGTTGCGCTCGCTTTGCTCGCGTAACACATTCATTCAAATTTCATGTGTTTGAATATTTATTTTTCAGAGTACTTATACCTGGGCCAAATAGTCTCTTTCCAGGCACGACAAGAAAAAGAAGTTGCTAGACGCATCGAAAATGCCTGGAAGAGCTATTGGTCCATGAAGGAGTACATGAAGAGCGACCTGCCACTCTCACTTAAACGATAACTCATGGACATATGCATTCTCCCGATACTCACCTACGGTGCTCAGACTTGGTCTTTGACGGAAGCACAGAGGTCCAGCCTTAAGATTTGACAGCGAGCTATGGAGCGTAGTATGCTAGACCTAAAGCGAAATGATCGGGTCAGGAATACCATACTGCGCTCTAAAACTCAAATTACTGACGCAGCCCGAGCAGTAGCCGAGCTACAATGGGATTGGGCCGGTCACGTTTGCCGTATGCCATAACAACTGTGGGCAAGAACAAGCACTCTGTGGAAACCACCAACCAGAAGACGACGCCGTGGAAGACACCGTCGCAGGTGGCGCGACGAGCTCGACACTTTTACACAAAACTGGCAACTTGGAGCTCAAAACAGGGAAAAATGGAGGGAAAAGCGGGAGGCCTTTGCCCAGCAGTGGGATGATTCAGGCTAAATAAGATAAGATAAGATGTTTTCAATGAGTCGTGTTAGCACGCCACTGGTTTTTAATTTTCTCGAGTGGCCCATATTCCCAATAAGTCTGTGCTACTATTATAATTATAACCCACCTTAGTCTTAAAAGCTATTTCGTGCCTAATAGCTTTGTTTCATTTTTGAAGCGTAGGTATATGAATTTAAAACTATACTCTGCAAAAATTCGGATGATAAATGGGGCACGTGTAATTCTGAAGAAAATCAAATAAAATGTATCAAAAAACCATTCAAATTGTAACTGTCATAGTCACTCTTACAGTTTCTCGAGTATAGCTTTGAACTTGTGCTGTTAATTAATTAGGCAAGTTAATTACGAATCAATAAAACTGATGAGAACGTATTGAATTTAGTGTTATTTAGAAAATTGTGTTCTTCAGACACACACGTCGTTAAAAATGACAAAAATATTTCCAAACGCAATAGAACAACCAAAACCAGTATCCAAATGGATATCTGCTCCTTTTCTTGTAATTAACTTGTGCTTTGGTATAAGATTGGGATTTTTCAACGCGGTTTCTGAGAGATACATTAAGTTAATGAAATATATTTCGATGGTCGTAATATTAATATACATATTGTCACAAATAGTCATGTTCATCGAGGCCATGCGTTTTATTGAAAGTGGAAATAGATTAGTATCTTATAAAACTATTTTTGATATGGAAGACTGTGTATTCTTCTGTGTGGTATCTATACAAAATTTAGTAATTATGTTAGTTCTGGCATTCGAAAAGTATACCCTCTTTGACTTTCTATTAGATTCGTACAAAATACATGAAAAAAATTCAATACTCTCAAGCGATTGTTTTGGTGTTTTCTGCGCAGTATACTTATTCGGAATGTACATTTTTAAAGCCAGTTTATATTTCCTATTTTCTTGCGATGGTGTGCTTGAAGTATTATATACTTTTCTTTACAATACACCAATCTTGTGCATAGATACAGTTGCACTAGAACTATTAGTGGTGTATTTGAGTATGTATCGTTCTATTAAATCTATAAAAGATTCTTTTGAAAACTCTACACTTGACGTAAAAGCTGTTCAGGAACGGTACATAGCTCTGACAAACTGTTTTGGTGAAATAAAACCTCACTATAATCGTATGGTAAGATTTTATGAATAATTCAGAAAAAATAAAGACTGTTTTAAGGTTGCAAAGAAAAACAGTGTGTCTATATAAACTATTTGTTTAACATAAAAAATTAAGTTGTTGATTTTGCTTTTCAGTTGTTCTTCCAGTTGCTATTTGATTTGCCTACATTACTGGGTTTATTGTGGGGGACTTTGTTGTATATCAAACTTGAAGTAAGTTCCAAGTACAATGTTTATAAAAAAATAATAGATAGTAGTCTGACTGCCTATAGATAGGGTGTTCTAATTTCACCCTTTCTATTCTCACAGGTTTGATTTTAGTCAAGAATTTGTGATTTTGAGCGCATACGAATTTCCCCCACTAACTCGCTTTCTACCATGTATTTTCTTTAACTTATGTGGGTTTTTTTTTAACAGGCAATAGAAATAGGCATTTTGACTGGGTGGCTAAAAAAAACAATACGTTTATACTTAAAACTGATGACTAAAAACACTGTGGATCTTATCTATAACTAGCGACCCACCCCGGCTTCGCACGGAAATTATCAGTGTTTCTCTACTATATTATGCATGTATTATACATATAAACCTTCCTCTTGAATCACTCTATCCATTTAAAGTAACCGCATCAAAATCCGTTGCGTAGTTTTATAGACTTATGCGTACATGGGGATATAGGGACAGAGAAAGCGACTTTGTTTTATACTATGTAGTGATAATAAAAATATATATATTGATTTGATTTGATACACATATATAAAAGTTATTGATTTGAGTAGTCAATATTTACTGGCGAGTGACGTCATAACCCACTATTTACTTCAAATTTACATACAAAAAAGTGATTTGACATTTCATAAAAAGTTGCAGTTTTGTGTTCCAAAAATGGTTAGGTACTGTTTCGTGTACGGATGTATTTCTACCACAAGATATGACTCCAATAGGAACTTTTTTAGATTCCACAGTGATGAGAGACGCTAAGTAAATTCATATAAAATATGCAACCTAATCTATTCTAACTATTCAGTTACAGTAAACTACTTTAAAACGTTGGTTTAATCAAGAACCAGATTAATCAAGTGATGATTATGACCGGTATAACAAAATTTGTCAACCCTTATAACACGCACACAAACACATGCCAAGTACAACATGCCGTCTGTTGATGTGTGACCGAAACGACATGATAGTTAGGAGTGTTCGAGCTGTGCTTCAGTGAAAAATGCAATTATGTTTCAGGCATTGTGGCCTATATACGTGAACGACTACCTGTATGCATTCCACATGGTGCTGCAGATAATATTGCCGTCGTGGATGGCTCACAAGACCAATGTACAGATAAACCGTTTGAAGATCCTGATGCACGAACAACGGCACCAGGATAGAGGTGGGGAAAGAGTTTTCGTAGATAAATACCAAACTGAACCTATAAGTTCCCGACAATTATCTTGAGCATTAACTGCCTCCGTGGTCTAGTGGTCAGAGTCATGGGCTTACGATCCGCAGGTCCTGGGTTCGATTCCCAGGGGGGGAACACAAAGTTGATATTTGTCAATTTATCACTTTGTGAGGTTTTCCCCAGTTTGGTTAGGGCATTTCAGGCAGAATCGCCTGATTGTTCGAAAAGAAAAAGGATTCCGTGCTTCAGAGGGCACGTTAAGCCGTCGGCTCCGGTCGCTGTCTTTGATAGTGGTCGTTACTAAAACCATGTCAGAGGCCTTATAGCTGTGCTACTAGGCGGTCTGAAAACTCTGACACCAGGGTTCATCGTGTCGTTGTTCGACTTGAGAATCCACTCGCTAAGATCTTGAGCATCGAATGAAATCGTTGTGGTTTTGACCTAAAATTCGTCTGTACTATAGATATTATTTCGTCTTGATTTTATTTTGAAGCGGCCAACGTTAACCCCTGTGCCATTTTACGCACTTCATACAGAAAAATAACAACGCCGCGATGGATAAAAATAAGATGGCTACCGGACTCCGGACTACCTTATTCATATTTTTTGTAGGATGTTTGAGAAAGTTTTACCTAATTTAACCTTTGAAATATCTTTCTTCAATCAAGTGAAGTGATGAAAAATAATATTATTTGACTTATTTATTTTGGTCTATGTGGTTAAAATTATAATTAAGGTATTGTTTTTTTTTGTTTTGTATTGTTCGTATCGTAACACTTTTATGGACATTTTAAAACATTTATTGAATTTTGAATTTTAACTTATTTCAATGCCTAATGAATTTAATAATGTATTTTAACTTATTTTGACATGATGAATTTAATAATGTATTACGTGTTATTTTGTTGTATAAATCTCTTGTAAAAAAATACTCTAGTAACAAATATTTGCATGTCAATTGACTAAATATGTGTGTCTATTATTTTAATTCTAAGATCTGGAAATGTACCATGTTTATTGCAAATAAAGAATCTGAATCTGATGGAAAGCACTCCAATAGAACTTTGTTTTTCCAGCTGACAACCCACAAGTGATCCGTTTCCTGCGCTACCTTGAAGTTTGTCCATTGGACCATACCTTGTGGGGGGTAATTCCGGTAGACCTGCAGCTCCCAGCGGCGTTGTTCAGCCTCTGCACCACCTACTTCATCGTCATCGTACAGTTCACCCACCTCTACAGTTAAGGTGCATCATCCTGCCGGCAGATGAGCAGGTAGATTTCAAGATATGCAAGCATCGCCCGTAATGCTTAAGAATATAGTTGAAATCAGCGCGCGCTATGGCGTGGCGGTTAGGTCGGTGGCCGCGAAAAACGCACAAAAAACTAATTCCATAAAAACTCTCTCTTCTCAGTCGTAACACTCTTGGCAGAGTGGTCGTGGTCGTTATGGGTTGGTGGCACGCTTCACCAGTCGCCGCCATTCTTCCCTTATGGCTGCTTTTCTTGTGCACTCGTGAAGGGGCCCATCAAAAGCCTTTCTGATTTGGTCCGTCCACCGCGTTGGAGATCTGCCGCGAGCCCTTTATGAAAACTACGACTCGGATTAAAAAAGCTATGTTGCGATTTTAAATAATCATAATACGGATATTTTCCCGAAGAAGCCGTGAAAGCGCTCCTAATAGTTTAGGAGGAATATCAAATTTACTGATAAAACACACACACACACACACCCCCTACTGGATGGAAACAAGTTACAAGCTGACATAAACAGACTACAAGAATGGACAAAAACATGGATTGTCAAACTCAATGTGGCTAAGTGTTCAGTCCTACACTTGGGCAGCAATAATCCTCAAATCAACTACACCATAGAGCAAGAAACGAATGCTGCAACGAACTCTCAGAAAGACCTTGGAGTGCTTGTAACTAAAAACCTCAAATGGGGCGATCATGTCAACATGATTGTCAAAAAAGCCAACTCATTCCTGTATGTTATTAGGCGATCATTCCAACACCTTACCATAGATGTTTTTATAAAATATGTCAGACCCTTGCTAGAGTACGCAGTTCAAGTGTGGAACCCATACTTTGCTAAGGATATAAACCTGCTGGAGAGTGTGCAAAGAAAAGCAACAAAGATACCTTTCAAACTAAGAAAGAAAACATACAAGGAGAGACTACAAATACTGCAGCTTACCACGTTGGCGGAAAGGAGAATGAGGGGAGACTTAATAGAGACATACAAAATTTTCACTGGCAAATATAACCTTCTTACGAATGGGATGTTTACAATGAAATCCTCACTCTTACAACGTGGTCATAGTCTGAAAATCAACCGTTCACATTCAAATACCAACGTCGCTTATCACTTCATAACTAATAGAATAGTGAATTTGTGGAACAAACTCCCCGATGAAGTTGTATCAGCCCCATCTGTTAATGTTTTTAAAAAAAGACTGGACAACTGGTGTAAAAAGAATAAAGACAAAATTAATAGTTAGTTTAGTGTGTGTACTGTGCTTAATAAAAACATTTATAAACAATTATGAACTACATAAAATGATCAATAGACTTTATAATAATAGTGAATAGTGATAACCGAACAACATAAATCCAACACTGATAGGACCTATTAGCATATATATGCTGCCTGTCCTCAAAATAAAAACAGCTTAACTTCAATATTTTTTTAGCATACTATTTTATAAACTAGATTAAAAAACAAATTTTACAATTGCAGGCTATGCACTAATTTCTTAGATGTATATTTTTTAGATTTTTCAAATGATTCGTTTAGGAGAAATAAACTCCTTGAACTTTAAGCTTCCTACCTACACATGCCGCGTCGCAGAAGCGAGCAATCCGAACTCATTCTTAATTTCGCACAGTGCTTCGCTCATCGCAGAGATTTAATTTCTCTCTCTTACAACTTTTTTAACCTCAGGGCCCCAGGGGCTTGATTTAGTTGTAACCTACACATTTTGTAATTGAATTGATGGTTAATAAAAGTTTGTAAACAATTTTGTTTTTATATAAATTAATACCTAATTAGGTGCAATGTTCTAATGGGTTTATGAATAAATAATAAACTTGTAATTAGATGTTACTCTTTATTACTGAGTATTACAATAAATAGTTTATCTACATACACCAAAATCATGGAAACATTATTGCTTGAGGATTTGTACCAAGAACAATAGAAGGAACATACATCGAATTGTATACCGGTTGTAAGGGACAGCGTCCCGCAAACTGATAGGGGTTGCTCAGTCAAAGAAACTGAACAACTATCAGCAGGATTTTTTTTCAGGTACAGAAAAAAAATGCTCTTCCAGACAAATCATGATCATTTTGTATGGGAAAGTCAATTTCTTTTTTCAAATCCTGAAAGAATTTCCTGGTGGTTCGTTAACTGAGCAACCCCTGTGAGTTTCCGGGAATCTGTCCCTTACACCCGGTACGATATGATATTATACTACTAGTAGTGTTGTTATTTGAGATTTAGACAAAATTAATATGTAATTGAGACAAAATACAACAGTTAAATGTACTTTGAAGTGTGAAAATGACACTAAATTCATGTACAGTATTTCAAACTCAGTTTTAGAATAAAGGTAAACAAAGTTTATTGTCTTTAAAGCGAAGATCTTGTTTCTAAAATAAGTTTTAGCTATTAGATATGACAACATAATGATATAGTATTTTTAATAATTTTACTAATTTGCCAACATACCACATTATTTTTGAAATGTGTTTATGAATAAAGAGACATGAAACTTTGTTTACCTTTATTCTAAAACTGATTTAGAAATACCACAGTATTATAGTACTGATGATGATTCTTCCATGCTGGACTGGGAGAGATAGAAAAACATAGCTGCCCTTCCTCCCAGGCATGCTGTAGAAGTCAGCAAAATGAATAAAGACGTGATGATGATGATGATTATAGTACATATTGCAACTTAAGCTCGACATAAATATAACATATCTACTTTCTCAGATAATAACCCTTAGACTGGCAGACAGGCCAGGCCGGCTGCCGGCTTTCGCGTTTATTTGACGTCTGATAGCGGCCGGCTGCCGGCTGCAGTGAGATTTCATATTTCACACGTATTTTAAACTGATTTTCGTGGCAGTAGTATGATGTTGTATACTAGCAGTTAGGTAACTTCAAAATGGATCAGAAAATTTAAACATATTAAATAGAAATCTAATAGAATACGAATTTAAATGCATTTTGTTGGAACAAGTCATTTGAAAACCTGGCTGGCAGAGCGACAGGCTTAGGGCATGCCATATGCTCGACAATTTTCAAAATGGCGCTGCCAAATTTTCAAAATGGCACAGCCAGCGGAAGGGTTATTATTAAGTCGCAGTTTCAAAAACGCGCGTTTAAATGCCGAATAAACCGGGTGTAAGGGACAGCGGCCCGCTAACTGATAGGGGTTGCTCAGTCAACGACACCGAACAACTTCTACCAGGATTTCAAGAAGTGAAAAAGAAAATGGCTTTTCAATACAAATTGTCTAATCGCGGTGGACATTTTATATGGAAAGATTTTTTCTTTTGACTGAGCAACCGCTATCAGTTGGCGGGCCGCTGTCCCTTACACCTTTTAGACCAGTCTTTATAAAGAATGCAGTAATGTCGTTGACACATTGTTAGAAGAACCAGACGCTTATCTGTCGGCGATGACGTCATCGATGGGGTCAACTTGCGGGCAGTTGGCGAACAGCTGTGTGACCAGCTCTTGGCAATACTCGCGCTCTTCTCGGAACCTGGGAGATAATAATAATATATATATATATTTTTTTTTTTTTTATGTAATAAATAAATAAATAATAATCAGTTTCTTTTTCTTCACAAAATTACAGTTACATTAAGCTAAGTGGTAACAGTAGTAATAATTTTATATTTATGAGAGATTGAAGCCTAAACTAAGACGAGCTTGTATAATAGGTCTCCAGGCCCACCCTGCTGTTTATAGTTTACACATACATATAATCACGCCTTTATCCCTAATGGGGTAGGCAGAGTGTAAACGACCTAAACAAAGGTCGCTCCGCCACGTCTGACAAAGCTTTGAGGGTCACCTAAGATAGATTTGTAGGTATATTGTAGTGACAGGTTGTCAGCCCATCGCCTAAATTGCAATATATTGAAACCCTCTCATCCCTTAGCTGGGTTTACAGCACGCCCGGGAGGAAATGCAGCTGGCACATTCTATGTTTTTCTTTCGCTCCCAGTCCAGCATGGAAGATAGTTTACACAGTTTACATTATTTAAACACAATGTAAGATATACGCAAAATGAAAAAGGGCAAGTTAGGGCGTTTGTACACATACATACATACATAAAATCACGCCTTTATCCCAAATGGGGTAGGCAGAGCGTAACAAAGAAAAGGTCGTTCCGCCACGTCTGACAAGTTTTGAGGGCTAATTTAGACTGAAATGTGTATCGATATCGATAGGGCGTTTGTGCAACCCATATTAGATCCGAAACCAATTAAATTAGATTTAGATTTATTTATTCCACACCATCAATTTCATAATTACATTACAATTATAATAAAAATATACGAGGATAATATGATCGTCAAAACATAATTATACAACTATATCAAACAAAAGTAAAATAATTTCTTCCATGCTGGACTGGGAGAGATAGAAAAACATAGAATGTTCCAGCTGCCCTTCCTCCCGGGCATGCTGTAGTAATCAGCAAAAGGGACTCGAGAGTTACAGTGTATTGTAATTGAGGCGATGGGATGACAACCTGTCACTACACATTAGCAATACACATTACAATCTAAAATTGCCCTCAATTTTTGTCAGACGCGGCGAAAGCGCCTTTTACGAGGCGTTTAACGCTATGCCTACCCCGTAAGGGATAAAGGCGTGATTTTATGTATGTATGTATGTAAAATAAATAAAAGTTCAATAAAATGTCTAAAAGGAAATCAATATAAAACGGCAATTAATAAAATAAAAGCTAATTTACACAATTTACTTTGTCAGACGTGGCTGAACGACATTTGTTTAGGTCGTTTACGCTCTGCCTACCCCATTAGGGATAAAGGCGTGATTATATGTATGTATGTATGTATGTACACAATGCGTGTTAGCCGAATTCGTATCTGAATCGGCCTTCTTACGGCGTTTTTGCACTGCTGCCGTATTCGGTTCATATCCAATTCGTATCCGATTTGGCCTTTCTAGTAAATGTATGAAATATTGTGCATCCATCCGGATACGAAACGAATACGGAGCAGTGCATAGAAGAATTCGTAATATGAGTGTACAAACGCACTTAAGTTACTTTCAGCAACATTTGTTCAAAAACTTGCTTTCTTCCACGCTGGACTGGGAGCGAGAGAAAAACATAGAATGTGCCAGCTGCATTTCCTCCCGGGCATGCTGTAAAAACCAGCTAAGGGATCTGAGGGTTTCAGTATATTGCAATTTAGGCGATGGGCTGACAACCTGTCACTACAGCAATATACGTACAAAACCATCTTGAATAACCCTCAAAACTTTGTCAGACGTGGCGGAACGACCTTTGTTTAGGTCGTTTACGCTCTGCCTACCCCATTCGGGATAAAGGCGTGATTATATGTACTTGCTTACTACGTATGCTAACTTGCTTGATTTAAACTTGCTTATTTTCAATTTAGTTACGTGGTAACACAGTGTTTAAATTCGCATCCGCATAAAACACAACGGCTAAACATAATTCAGGCCGCTAGTCAAACAACGCCACCTAATTAAAGGGCTAGACGGTTAACAAAACAGCTAATTAAAGCAGTAAAAAAAAAATTGTTAGTATGTATTACAGCAAGAACTTTCATTCTCCAAATTTTAAGGACTTGGTTCTTCTGTCGAGTGGGTATCGAGTCTATGGACCCGATGAACCCTGGTGTCAGAGTTTTTAAACCGCCTAGTAGCACAACTATCAGGCCTCTGACATGGTTTTGTGTAACGACCACTTTCAAAGACAGCGACCGGGACCGACGGCTTAACGTGCCCTCCGAAGCACGAAAATCTTTATCTTTTCGGACAATCAGGTGATTCAGCCTGCAATGTCCTACCCAAACTGGGGAAAAATTCACAAAGTGATAAATTTTCAAATATCAACTTTGTGTTTTACCCCCTGGGAATCGAACCCAGGACCTCCGGATCGGGATCCCATGACTTGGTTATGCCATGATACTAAACCACTTTCTCTATGGAACATAGATTGAAATATAAAAAAAACCTCACCTATCCCCAACCAAATCTGGGTGTTTCAAGTGTTGTTCCAGGGTCTTCTGCAGCCCAAGACCTGGGTCCCTGCACTGTTCCAAGACTATAGGGTCCAAACCTTCCGTCAGGGCTAGTAAAGTGTTGAGTAAATGCTCCGAGGTTCCATCCCGACCTTTCCTGATCTGATCCGTGATCGTCTTTATGAGGTTCAGTTTGATGAATTTCTCTAGAAGTAGACAAATAACGAAGCTAAGATATCCGAGAACTTACACATTTGCGGCAATTCTGGATGCACTATTCCTTAACTAATTCTTAGGTAGCGCTGTCACTTTCTTAACTTTGACTTAAAAACAGGATAGCAAATGAACACATATGACTTTGACATTCCTAATTTGACGTAAGACGCTTTAAAAAGAATTGAGCACAGAGCATGCTTCACAGATAACAGAGGTACTTCTGTTATCTGTGGCATGCTTCCTTATTTTACGTCAAATAAGTAGTCTTATGTCAGATTAGAAATGTCAAAGTCCTGTGTTTATTTAGTATCCTGTTCTTATGTCAAAGTGAATAATATGACAGCACTAGCTAAGAATTAGAATTAGGATTATGTCGCGAGAATCGACGCCAATATTTGAAGATTTTAAACATTAAATAGGCTCAGTATGTAATGTTACCTTAAATTAAAATCACTTTCAAAATAATAAAATTTAAAAATAATAGAAGATTTTGTGTTCGGATGTGTTATATATATGCTTTTCCACAAAGACTAATGTTATACCAAGTGTAAGGGACAGGGCAATTTGTTTTTCACTTGCTGAAAGAATTTCCTGGTAAAAGTTGTTCAGTGTCGCTGACTGAGCAACCGCTATCAGTTTACGCGACACTGTCCCTTACACCCCATATGCTTTTTCCAGAAGATTTTTCTTGACGCATTTTACACATACACATTTCTTCTGATCTAAAACTAAGGATTCAAATTCAAATTCTTTATTTTGCTTATAAAGGCATTTTTACAAACCATGCAAAATACATTATAATTAAGAAGCCTAAGTATATTCACAAAATACACTTATTAACTGAAAGAAACACATAAAACAGAAATATAAAGGAACAAACGTGACAATATAGGCGGCCTTATTGCTAAAATAGCAATTTCTGAAATATTTTAACTAAAGACTAGTTAAATTAATAAAATAGCTTTAGCAATAAGGCTGCCTATATTGTCACGTTTGTTCTTTTTTATTTCTGTTTTATGTGTTTCTTTGTGCAATAAATAATTTTATATTATATTGTATAAATTTTAGCACATGTGTATAGGTTATAGGTTGTCAAATGGCGTCGTTAGGAGTGCCTGGGGTGTGCTGGTGGTAAAATCCCGTACCTTTGGCGTCATTATGGTGCGTGCACAGGTATCTGATGAGGAAGGCGGCTTTGGTCCTGGCCGCGTCTTCTGGCGCTGTGAGGATCTGGGCGAGGGTCTCGCAGCCACCTTGGGCGATCAGCTCGCGGAGAGCCGGCAGGTATTCTCTGGACGCACCTGGAATCAGGTCCAAAAGTTATGAGAAATAGTAAATATCTGGACGCACAACGGCACAAGTAAGCGGGCAAGGCCGTACCAACAATTTGTCGATCCACTAACGACCATTTGTGATCCTCTAATATTTCCTTTTGGATCTTTCTTTCATATAAAATGTAGTAACCCAAATTCCTACTAACTATGTTATTTCAGCACTTGTTTTAGAGTGTCAATTAGTCTAATGATAATGAAAGCTGTTTACAAGTTATCAGACTAATTTAGAGGGTAAAAGATTTAAGCAGTCCTCATACTGAAAAACAACTGGTATTCTGTTTCTTATCGTCCCCAGACCAACATGGAGATCAGTAATCATCACAGAAATATGAATTTATAAAAGTACTTACAAGAAATAGCATATAGACACTTGACTAAAGCCATCCCTCTCTCGGACTGCACCAAATTCAACAGCACATTGAGTATTCCACACTCCAGTGCTCGGGCTTGGCAGAACGGGTTGTTCTGACAGAGTTCGGCTAGGACTGTGCTGGCTTTGGCCCGCACCTCGTCATTCTCACTGCCGTATGCGATCGGGAAGATGGCAAACCCGCCCATTTTGTAGAAATCTGTAATAGTGTAAAATACCAGTGTTAGTTCAAAAATTATTTGACAGAGAAGAATCATTACAATTCTTTCAAAAATCTGGCAAATATATAATTTTTTTATTTATTATTGTTATTACTTTAAGACGGATAGGCAGTTGGAACAACTAATAAATGCTCGCATCCAGCTTTACTTTGTTGCCTTTTTTTTTGGTCAATGGTGTGTTTGTCTAGTAAGTTTTTGAATTTCTTGACATTTGGTGCCGAAGCCACTTCTTCGAGTAATTGGTTCCATCCTTTCACAACTCTATTAGAGAAGAAGTGTCTAGGCGGATTGTTGTTGAATAGACTGTCATTATTTATTGATATCTACAGTACTATTGGTGAAAAACAAACGTACAGTTAGCTTCAATAGCATCACTGTTACCTATGAATATGTTTCAAAATCTCTTATCTATGCCCTTTTGGAGAGCCAAGTAAGTACATATATTTCCCGAAAAGTTAAAAAAAGCATACATACATATAATCACGCCTTTATCCCTAATGGGAAGGCAGAAGGTAAACGACCTAAACAAAGGTCATTCCACCATGACTGACAAAGTTTTGAGGGTTATTTAAGACAGATTGTAAATATATTGCTGTAGTGACAGGTTGTCAGCCCATCGCCTTAATCGCCCTCGGATCCCTTAGCTGGTTTTTACAGCATACCCGGGAGGAAAAGCAGCTGGCACATTCCATGTTTTTCTCTTGCTCCCAAGCCAGCATAGAAGTAAAAAAAGCATACCATTAGCAATATCAATATCATCGATAAACTCCAGCAAGTTATTGAATGCGGTGTCTACATCCTCCGGCAGTGGCTGCCCGAGCTGTATGCTCCTCATCTTCTCCGTGTCTGTGAGGGTCTTGATGGCTTTGTGGAGGACCTCTGCTATGTCCACGGTTAAGCTTTTTAAAGCCTCCTCAAGGAATTTCCGGCGCTGAAAGAATGGATTTATATGATTAATGATTTCGGTTAGGCTGCAATAGTCATACAATGGTGTAAAAATGAAGACTGGTTTGGTCTGTGATCAACTTTTTTTTCGGTGAATCATACAGGATGTCAGACATTAAAAACTGAAAGGGGTTGCTTAATCAGAAAAACAACAACTTTTACAAAGAAATTCTTCTGGGACATTAATGATTCCTCCACATTAGAATGTTCCAGCTGCATCTCCTCCAGGGCATGCTGTAAAAGTCAGCTATAGGGATTCGAGGGTTTCAGTATATTGTAATTTAGGCGATAGGCTGACAACCAGTCACTACAGCAAGACACAGACTTATCTTAAACAACTCTCAAAACTTGTCAGACGTGGCGGAACAACCTTTATTAGGTTGTGGATGCTCTGCCCACCCCATTTGGGATAAAGGTGTGATGTATGTCTGTACATTAATGATGCAATCCTGTAGGTAGTTCACTTACTTCTTCATCCATGGGACCAAGTTCTGAGTTGCCTGGTGCATCTTCTGCCTTTGTTGCCTCCATTGCAAACCGAAGAAGGCCCTGAAACATACATACATTCATCATATTCCTAATCTAGGATTGGGTCTGGTTTTCCCACTGGGTTGCAGAAGTCAGATGGAAAAAATGGTTGATCTGTGTAAAAACCAGTACCCTTGTTCGATCCCCTAGATTAGGTATCAAGCCTCGTGAGATACGGCATAAGGCTAGGGAGAAGGAATATTAATTAGTCAGGGAAATATAATTTTTCTTTGGACTTAGAAAAAAATTGTAAAGATAGGCCCCCATGAAACATTTGTAAGTCTTTTTCCATAGTGTCCCAAAGGCTAGATTCCAACCTATAGTATTTACAATTCAGTTTTAGAATAAAGGTAAACAACATTTCATGTCTTTATATTCAAAAACACATTTCAAATATAAATTACACATACATACATAAAATCACGCCTTTATCCCTTACGGGGTAGGCAGAGCGTTAAATGCCTCGTAAAAGGCGCTTTCGCCGCATCTGACAAAAATTGAGGGCAATTTTAGATTGTAATGTGTATTGCTAATGTGTAGTGACAGGTTGTCAGCCCATCGCCTAAATTACAATACACTGTAACCCTCGAGTCCCTTTTGCTGTCTTCTACAGCATGCCCGGGAGGAAGGGCAGCTGGAACATTCTATGTTTTTCTATCTCTCCCAGTCCAGCATGGAAGAAATTATATGTGTTGGCAAAATAGTTTAAGTACTACAATTTATTTTAGAAACAAGATTTTCGTTTAAAAGACATGATACTTTATTAACCTTTATTCTAAAACTGATTTGGACATACTATAGTTGGGGAATCCCCCAATATGCTCTCAATTTATATTCTATTATTTTTCATGTCACATTTTTATACTGCATTCTATGCTACGCTATAACTTCTCAAAATGTTGTTATAATCGTTCCTTATTCTTTCAAAACATACCAAATCTTTAAAGTTGTTGGTTAGGAAGCATGGAAATATAGATATCAAAAGATGCAATAATATTACCTGTAAATTCCTCGGTTGCCTGGGCTGGATGGGCACTTGCTGCACATTCTCATTGCTCCGCGATGGGAACGTTATAGCTCCGGCTATTTGGTTATTCTGCTGGTTGTTAGGATCCATTCTTCCTGAGAATTTAACACAAACACTGAGAACTAAACTATACTCTCAAATAATCGCTATTTACGAGCACGTCAGCACTGGTAACAGGTCTAGCTTAATTGTTGTGAAACTAAATAGAAATAAAGTTATATATAAACTTGATTTACACAATATTACTCACAAAATTCTAGAAAATCGGCGAATAATCCAGAACAGAAGTAACAATCGAAACAGAGAGATTTGTTAGTTCTCGTTACAGGCGACTTTTATCATGTTTTACTAGAATACTTACAATTCGATATACACCCCGATTGTTCCTTGTAATCCATGTAACTCGCTGTAAGTACAAACCAGCAATGTATAACGTATATTTGGGAAAGATTAAATTCAAAGTTTTTGTCGCCGCCATGCGTTTTGCTTTGCGCCCGCCTGCCCATGCATGGATGTCAATGTCAAACTGACGCTGTCAATTCAACGGTGCGTTTTATTCTCACTTTACAAAAACGTGGATAAAAAGAAGACAGAGGAGTTTTGCGCGGGAATCGCTGTAGGACTGAGTTTCTGGCTTTCTAAATTAGATTTTCGCGGCTATCATTAGGTAGCCAATCACGTGAGATACGGGATAAGGCTAGGGAGATGATGATATTGTGATAGTATTGAGGGATTAGCACAATAATGTGCTGGTAGTGAAAGACAATGTAGTAGAAGTGAGATATAAAGTACAGAATACAGATATCATATATGGTTCGACGCGACACTCCCAAGTTAATCTTCTTAAGCATTGGCATGTGAGCACCACACCTCCACAGAATATATAATAGTACTACATACACTCACATTCTAATGAGTTCTTGATAAGTTTAGGTTAGGTTAGGTTGTGTTTGCGCGAGGAACATGAAAAACACACGGACTTTGTTCTTTGCTCTTCTAAATTTGTTCCTTGCAGTGTTAATTGTATCAATATGGTGGATTTAACATAGTAATCTGCTTACGAGAATCAATATGTAAGAAGCAAAGGAAGGCGCTACTGTACGATCGGATTGATATCTCCGCGCAAGTCTGTTGAACATTGGAATATGAATATGAATATAAACAATAAGCAACGTGTAATAGGCATTCTTCTAGATCTAAGTAAAGCTTATGATAAAGTTAACTATTCACTCCTATTACAGAAACTATATAAATCAGGTATTCGTGGTAAAGCATATGAGTGGTTCAAATCATACCTTGAAAATAGGACGCAGTACGTACAAATTGATCATTATAATAAAGACACTCAAACAATAGAACAAATTAAATCGCAAATTGGAAAGAACACATAGCTAAAACAAAATCAAAATTATGTAGATTTACATATGCTCTATACACTATCCGAACAAACACCAGTGAAGAAGCTGCTTTATCGGCGTACTATGCATACGCAGAGTCCTGGCTCCGCTACGGAATAGTGTTATGGGGCAACAGTACCAATGTACATAACCTTTTTATAATGCAAAAAAAATGCGTAAGAATCATTTTCCACGTCAAAAACCGTAAAAGCTGTAAACCATACTTCAAATATAATAATATATTAACACTACACTCTCTTTATATCCTAGAACTGGCAACCTTAGTGCGTAAAAATTTACATCTATTCACAAAAAAAAAGTACTTATCTTACTCATAATCTACGAAACAAAGACAACCTTGCGCTACCTACCACATCTTTGAGTCTTTACCACAAAAGCCCATATTATACAGGGATCAAAATTTATAATAAATTACCTCTTTCAATAAAATCCGAAACAAAAGATCATATATTCACCCAAAAACTTAAGTTACACCTCATAAAAAAGGGTTACTATAGCTTAAACGAATTTCTGGAAGATAAGTAAATATATTAATAATAAATGGTACAAAAGGTTCCTAAACACTATGTTTATGAAACGGTTGATTCTTTTATTAGTTAAGTTTAAAAAATGTTTTATTCGTTCATATTATAATATTATATAAGTCTCTGAATGATATAATTAAGGATAAATTAGTTAATAAGTTTTCTTTCTAAACTGTTATTAATGTAAATAATAAATGCCCTCTCATGCTATATTGCTATGCCCTCGTATGTCACAAATAAAGGGTATCATATGCTGTACTATCTATGCTAAGAAAAACAACTGTATCTACCATATGAATGCAATAAACAAATATGAATATGAATCACCGGTGTATTCTTATGACTTTTAGGTTAGCGTAGGTTGAGTACTCAAGAATAAAAACTGATGACTAGGCTGCATGGGCTCACACTCTTGCCTTCCATAATGGAAAGACAGGTGACAAATTCAGGATATCAATATTTCCCGTAATACCTAAGTCCTTATTTTATATAAATTGTAGGCTAAAAATAAACTTTTTGAGAATTTAAAGAATGGCGGATGTTAAATGTCTTCAAATAAAATGTCTCCCTCTAAACTAATATTTATCTCTCATATCGCTTAAATAAAACGTACCGCATTCGGATACATTTTGCATTATTTTGCCTGCGTTCGGATACATACATTTGTTTTTTTTTTGTTATTATTACCTAGATCCTATTGATTCTGGAAAACGCTCTAGCATACAGATCTACTCATTTGAAAGCGCGGAAAGCGCCTGATAGTTTCCAAATAGCAATCTATTATAACAATTTATTTAACTATTTATTGTACACAGAAATACACAAAGGACAAAATACATAGGAAATAAAGACACAACAGGCATTGCATATCTCTAAAAATTAATTACTAACAGCAGACCTACAGTAGTGAAATAGCAAGAAACGATACATCATTCATCATCATCATTACTATATACTATAGGAAGGTATCTACTATGCCACACTTACATATATTTTGTGACCATACACCCAGTCTGGTAGAAAGCATGGCCACAGAATATACCGAGTGTAAGGGACAGCGTCCCGCAAACTCATAGGGGGTTGCTCAGTCTACGAAACAGAACTATCAATAGGAAATTACCTCAGGAAATAATTTTTTTTTTTTCGTACAAACTGTCTGATCCAGATGGTCATTACGTATAGGAAAGTCGTTTTTTTTTTTTATTATCTCCTGAAATAATTTCCTGGAGAAAGTTGTTCAGTTTCATTGACTGAGCAACCCCTATCAGTTCACGGGACGCTGTCCCTTACACCCGGTATGGCGTATTACGTGAGGTATCTAAACCTACTGCAGAGCGGAAAGGCTACGCAACACCATGCTCCCCAAGCTAGAAAAACACTTTCGCTATTTCTTCGTTGATCAGGAACACCTAAATTACCTAGCTAGACTTTTTTCTTTTCCTTCTAATGAAGTCATTGGCAGGATTATAACGCGTAAAATAAAACTACTTAGTAAATAACAATAAATCAGCTTCTTCCATGCGGGCCTGGCAGCGGGAGAAGAATATAGAATGTGCCAGCTGCATTTCCTCCCGGGCATGCTGTTGAAACCAGCTTTGGGATCCGAGGGTTTCAGTATATTGTAATTTAGGCGATGGTCTGACAACCTATCACTACGGCAATAAACCTACAAATCTGTCTCTGTAATAATCATCAATACTTTCTCAGATGTGGCGGAACGACCTTACTTTAGGTCGATTATGCTCTGCCTACCCCATTAGGGATAAATATAGCACTTCAATTCAAACTGCTTTACATTGTGCGTTTTGCTTTCCATCTTGTCGCAATTTGTCGACTTATGACAATAAAACCAATCTAGTTTATCTGAAGATAGCTTATCATGTAATAAGATAAAGATAAGTCAAGTGGCCGCGCAAAAACATGTTTTCATAATAACATCCACCGTAGTGGATCTTAGACATTATACAAAGTTATTTAATTGTTTATTATTTTCAGAATTTATGTAATAGAAATAAGTGCTTTAAAGTTCCCTAGTCCTTACCAGTTTGAGGGTAAAACGTATTTCTTTTCTGCGGTCCAAATAGCCAGCAGTTTCTATTTCAAGGACTCGTAGATATTAAATAAAGGTGAGTTTATTAACTATCTGCCCTAGCCTGAATCTCACTACAAAACAATAGCGACGCATTATAGCAGTTTCTGAAATTATTCGTAGGTTCTACCTATGCTAACCCTAGGGCTGCGCAAGGCAGAAAGATTTACAGGACCTACAATAGGTTCAAGTTCAGATATAAACTTTCTACCACCAATACAGCATAGGGTATGAGTATGAATCGTTTTATAACGATGGGCTAGGTCAGGCTACCATAGAGACGTCAGCTGCAGACTGCATCGCTCGCTTCAGTGACGTCGCGACAAGCCGTCCGATAGATAGAATGTCCTGTAGAAAAGGTATGAAAAACCTAGAAATTGGCCAGTTTCTAACAATCTACAACCTTAGTAGAAGCACTAGTTCTATCGGAGTAATCCTTATCCCTACATTTTGCAGTGATGCCGCCTCGGCAAGACATGATCATCCAACCACCCCCAATCAGGATGGACCAGGTCCAACCACCGCCCCCGCCACCCCCAGGCCGCCTGCAGCGTCCTCCGCACGACAACCCTGCAGCCTATTTGGACAGAAACAACCCTCAGAGGAATAGAAACGCTACTGTCACTGTAGGAGGCAATCAGAGACGCTGAAATGTGGAATATTAAAGACTAAGTTTTGCATGATGATTGTGTTTGTGGTAGAGTCAGTGGCATTCGCATCTGATAGATAAGACACAGAATATATAATAGCACTACATACTGAATGGACACTCACCTGCCGTCCCCAGTCCAATATACATCACACTTCGCGCCGTATTGTGGGTCACATTGTGGGCACGCTAAGCGGGCATGGCGCGCGCATGTTTCCCAGTGTAACGTAAATAATAAAGTTTTAAGATGTTTAGGTACTGTTCCGTGTACTGATGTCTTTCTACCACAAGATATGACTCTAATAGGAACTTTTTTAGATTCCCAAATGATGAGAGCAATGATATTATATGATGAGAGACGGTAAGTAACTTCATACAAAATATGCAACCTAACCTATTCTAACTATTCAGTTACAGTGAACTACTTTAAAACGTTGGTTTAATCAAGAACCAGATTAATCAAGTGACGATTATGACCGGTATAAAAAAATTGTCAAACCTTATAACACGCACACAAACATATGCCAAGTGCAACATGCCGTCTGTCGATGTATGGCCAAAATGACATTGTAGTTAGGAGTGTCCGAGATGTGGATAAGATACATAAGGAACCGAGATAGTTAAGTAGGTACATCACTCTTATATTATGTTCTAAGGATACACAAGTAAAAGGGGTTTAGGATTGCTGATTTAGTATGTTTTATCACTAAAGGAAGTTCAGTCGGAGACCACACACTACGGACTTTCCATGAAGACTGTCGTAAATAATCGAAACGTTAAGGACACAAGTGAGTATTCGTTGACTTATTTGTATGTTTAGTATGTAGTATATGTATCAAAGTTTTAAATATGTAGGATAAGGGCGACGGATATGATTGTTTTACTTATGTATTTTTAGGATTGATACCCCTATTAAAACGTTAATTCAATTGCTATGTATAATGATAGGGTTCTAAGTAAATTGCGCATTCGATCGTAAGAGTAAGCTTAACTGATAAATAAGATAAGATAGCACCTTTTGTTCTAGGTTTTATCAATAACAAGATAAGACTGTCAAGATATTGTATAAGTGTTGGAAAATTCTTAAATATTATTAAACGCTTTTTCAACAACAGAATATTTGCTTTATTTCTGTTATTTTTATACAACAAATATGGCGATAGACTGACAACCTATCACTTCATCCATATTACACTTGAAACCGTGGTGATAACGCCCCTTTATAAGGTCGTAGACGCTCTCCCTACCCCGTAAAGAAAACAGGCGAGTCTATTATATAGATGTATACGTATGGTTTTGCAATTATGTTTTTCACAGGAACTTAAGTGAACAAACAACACGGGCGCTACTTAACCTACATAAACATACATTCACGCCTTTATCCCTAATTGAGTAGACAGAGCGTAAACGACATAAACAAAGCTCATTCCACCACGTCTAACAAAGTTTTGAGGATTATTTAAGATAGATTTGTAGGTATACAGCTGTAGTGACAGGTTGTCAGAATATCGCCTAAATTTCAATATACAGAAACCCTTGGATCCCTTAGTTGGTATTTATAGCATGCCCGGGACAAAATACAGCTGGCACATTCTATATTTTTCTTTCGCTCCCAGTCCAGCATGAAAGAAAACTTACATACACTACAATCTTTTAACTACTGCCACCTCCATTTTGTAAAATTGGCTTTGTTATGATGTCCGCGTTATTTTTTAGTTTCATTATAAATCATAAGTACCTACCATAATGAAGTAATACATCATAACTTGCAGCGATGTAGGTACCTAACTAGCACACGAAACTAAATACGACAGCATTTACATTGGTAACATTACAACCTTCCATGCCGGCCTGGGAGCAAGAGAAAAACATAGAATGTGCCTGCTGCATTACCTCCCGAGCATGCTGTAAAAGCCAGCTAGGGGATCCGAGGGTTTCGGCATATTGTGATTTAGGCGATGGGCTGACAACCTGTCACTACAGCAATATACCTACAAATCTATCTTAAATAACCCTCGAAACTTTGTCAGATGTGGCGGAATGACCTTTGTTCAGGTCGTTTGCGCTCTGCCTACCCCATTAGGGATAAAGGCGTGATTATATGTATGTATGTATGTTTACATTGGTTGGTACCGATTCCCTGAGGACACAACATAACTAAATCTTGACAAAAATATTTGCCGTCTACTTCATATACATACATACATACATATAATCACGCCTTTATGTGGGCAGAGCGTAAACGACCTAAACATATGTCATTCCGCAACGTCTAACAAAGTTTTAAGGGTTATTTAAGATATATTTGTAGGTATATTGCTGTAGTGACAAGTTGTCAGCCCATCGCCTAAATTGTAATATACAAGAAAAACCCTCGAATCCCTTAGCTGTTTTTTACAGCATGCCCGGGAGGAAATGCAGCTGGCACATTCTATGTTTTTCTCTCGCTCCCAGGCCAGCATGGAAGAAATTTCCATTTCTGTACTCTTATATCAGTTAAGTCGTGATTTTTGCAACTACGAAATGCTACCAATAGGTATTATAAATGTACCTACTACGACTTATACCAAATCCTCTATTCCCTACATTGATATACTAAATTCCCTATTTTCACTCGGTTCCATGTGCTAGAATAGGGTATCTAATCTAGACTATCTAGTAGCTGGTACCTACAGCTACCTACCATACCAAATTTTACTCCGTTTTGTTGGTAGGAATATTGAGATACAGATGCCTACTTGCTATAAAGACGCCTATGTTGTATGGTAAATTTGTATTTTGTAATTTAATTAGTTCATGTGATTAGATAGAAATATCAGTAGTTAGATGGCACCTACCAGTACATAAGTACCTAGTCTCTCTTTGAAAGAAACTAATACTCAGAAAATAGATAGGCAGGTGTCACTATTCCCTGTATAAATTAATGGGTAAACAATAAAAATAGTGTTTCGAAGAGCACATTGCACACTGCCAACCATTGGCGATTTGGCACACCACGCACACATCGACACGACAGCCGCGCGGCAAAGCGGCAAGCGGTCGCCCGCGCGCACGGAACGGCAACGTCGCGCGATCGATTCACCGCTTGCTCGGTACCGCTGCTTCGCCCGACCGCGTGAAAGGCACATCTCAAAAACTTACCTTTTTGCGTCGCTCTTTCAAACTCGTACAAAATTCGTTTCTAAAAACGTTTTTTGGAAAGTATAGGTCTATTTTGATCTAGATAGGTTTTTTAGGTTCAATCAAATTATTTTTTCGTTTAGATCGTTAGCTTAGGTTGTAGTAAAAAAACTATCTTATTTGTGTACAATACATGACGACGACGATATAACGACGCTGGAGAGGAAAAATTATACAGGCAAAAAAAGCTGGTTTTTACAGCATGCCCGGTAGAAAATGCAGCTGGCACATTCTATATTTTTCTCTCGCTCCCAGTTCAGCATGGAAGGAATTGATTTTATTTATTTTTTATTTTATTTTATTATAAGTAGGAACACCAACATCTTTTAAATTAAACATTAGGTACAGTATTATATCTTAACTTAAAATCACTAATTTAAAAGACAATTATAGGCGAACACATCGTTCTCATAAACATGCAACAATAAACAGAACTAAAATTAAGTAAGTTATGTTAGGTACTGTTGTACCAAACCAATAGCTTATAACTAAATAATTATAAATACAATATTAAATTGAGATCAAGATAATACTTACAAAAAAACATCTTAATAGATCAGCAAAAATATAAAATTACGAACAGAAATGACAAACTTGCTCAAAGTCTTTAACATAACACAATTACGACAATCTCGAAATTTTCAAAAATGGACAAAATATTTCGGTTAGCAAGGAAGAAAATAGTGAAAACTCGCAAACTCCATAATGTCGAAGCGACATCAGTCGTCGCAGAAGGACGCGAGTAAGACCAAACGACGCAGAAAAATCAGGCGATTCCAACAATGTATAGGTATAACTCAATATGACCTTAAATGCCGGTCGGTTATTTTTTCCTTTTCAGCGTCAACAATATGCTTTTCTTAATAATAATTTTAGCATAATAATTGTGTTTCACGTTAAGCTAGTAGATTTATACACATAGGTAAGTTGCTAATAGCTCTACGCACTACATTAGCTAATGTTGGAACTTGGAACTAATTTGTCGTAATTAGTGAATGTTTACCATTCCTCAAGATTAGAATAAACCTAAGGAAAATCTGCATGTCACGCGAAAGATTTATCGTTGGCACAAACATCGCTTATTTATAGTTGGGTATTATGGGTAGTATAGGTAGGTATCTAGCATTTGCGTTCAGGCGACGTTGCCGCACCGTCTAGCTAGCTAGCTCTAGGCTAGAGCCAGTTTTCTGCTATGTAGCCACCACAGTACAAACCACGCTAAGTATATAGGGAGTTAATAAAATATCCGACCATATTTTAGGTTGTGATTCTACCCATGAAACTGAACAACTTTCCCCAAGAAACATAGGTAGAAACAAAATATGAAAAAAAAATTGGCTCTCCCGTACGGGGAACATCAATGCGCACCACGAGAATTGGCGTCATATAAACAGCATCATGTGAATCAGCACCACGAGAATGGATGTAACGTGTCGTCAATTCACATGCTGCGTATTCCCGTGCTGCTGGTTACACTGCTGCAAATTCATCAAGCGCTTGCGGAAATCACAACACGCGCATGTCGCTAAAAACCGTGGTGCGAATTCATCAAGCGCTTGCGGAATACTCACCATGCGAGTACGCACCACGAGAATTGATGTAACGTCAATGACCTTTGTCAGAGGGGTACCAAGCGCGGTAGCGTATATTTCTCGATTTAAAATTATCTCGATTTGGACCTTTGAAGTGTCATTTTCAGCGACTTGACAAACGTTGTTTGCGTTGTAAATAAATACCTTAATTATTCTATAAACTTAGTTTCGAGGATAAGATAACGTATGGAATGCCTGGAAAAAATAAAGGAAAGCATTCCCAAAGAAGACTCCAAGAAAAGAAAACATTGAGATCGAGAAATGCTAGAGAGTAGAGTTGATTGTGTAGCGCGTGCTATTCTTCAAAGAATGTGGGTGAGTTGTATTAAATTACTAGTTACACAGCAATTCAAAGATCGCTCGTTTCACGAGCACATCTATTACTTAATTTTTATATTATAACCAGCGACCCGCCCCGGCTTCGCACGGAAATTATCAGTGTTTCTCTACCATATTATGCATGTATAAAGGGTGGTTTAAATGGTTCAAGTTGTAAGTATAGTTGGTAATTGGAAATGTGTAAACAGTGGGTTTCACAGCTGACAGTGTATGATATAGTTACTTACCATATGATTTTGCATGTTTCAGTTCTCAAGAATCCTACCTCCCAGCAAACTTCTTGGAGCACCTACAAACATGCCTAAAGTGTACCATAAGTTAGTTTGACGGACTCTTCCGATGGATTGTTATCATACTGTTTGCGAGCCTATGCTGGATCTATCAGTTATTGTCATATACCTAGTCAGTTAGAAAACTGACAGAAAGCATTTACTGTTCACAACTTGTCAGAAGATAGAAATATTCCTATCAGGACTAACAAAAAATAAGGAGAAATCATAGTTGCCAGGGGCCGATATAAGAAAGATTGTCTGCTTCGCAATGTACTTTGAATTGTTATTGTCAGTTTTATTAAACGGGCCCCTGCCTGGTCTAACAACAGAACAACCTAGTGATAGTGTGGCAAGTTTTCTGACTTTGATTATTGTTAGATCCTATGTTTACACATATGAATGAATATACATATAGAAAAGATTATTAGACCTAAGTACAATATAAATTATTATAAAACAATTAATATACATTTTTTTAAATAAAGTACTATAGTAAGATACTGAACTCTTAATTATATCATAATTATTGTGAGTGATCCATTATATGTAGTACTATTATATATTCTGTACCATTGGCAAGAAAATTTGTTTTTGTTTGTTTTATGCTGTGCAGATAAATAAGAACAAGTACTTATTACATTAGTGTTTTATTGTTCATGATATGACAAATAGTGTATAAAAACTATATAATACCTTTATACTTGGTAAACAAAATTGCTGAAAACAGAATACTAAAAGATAATACTATACACACTTTCATATTCTAAGCTTTTATATCTTTAACTACCTATCCAAAGAAATAGTGCTGGCCCCTGGATTTTAAAAGGAGGATACCTACTCAGTAATTTTGGATAACCAGCCTTATTAAGGTATACTTACGGTATGATCTTGTTTATGCCACTGCTTACTAGTTCTTCTTGAACGTCGGAAACAACTCTCTGATCAAAGTTTTTTTTTTTTAAGTAGGTAACTAATTCCTGAATTGCTCAGTATTCCTCCATGTAGGTAGAGGGACATAATGCTGTTGATCATGGACGCACTAGCTGCCTCCGTGGTCTAATGGACAGAGCCATGGGCTTACAATCCGGAGGTCCTGGGTTCGATTCCCAGGGAGGAAACACAAAATTGATATTTGTCATTTTATCAGTTAGTGATGTTTTCCTCAGTTTGGTTAGGATATTGCAGGCTGAATTACCCGATTGTCCGAAAAGAAAAAAGATTTCGTGCTTCGGAGGGCAGATTAATCCGTCGGTCCCGGTCGCCGTCTTTGATAGTGGTCGTTATTTGAATCATGTCAGAGGCCTAATAGCTGTTTAGGCGGTTTGAACACTCTGACACCAGGGTTCATCTGGTTGTTCGACTCGATAATCCACTCGCTAAGAAGAAGATGGACGACTAACTCTAGTGCTCTAGTCGTTCATGGTATTGACCATGTGTTGAGCACTTGACTCGCTAGCTTTTCACCCCGCGGTTTCACCCGCGACTCAGAGAGTTTTCCCGTGATAATAATTTGTTTACCTAGTAGTAAAATGAAACCAATATTTGACACAAAATCGGAAGATACAGTTTTATATCAGTTTTTAATCATAAGCCTCTAAACACGAAATTGGAAGATCCTAACTTTGAAATTGGCGGAATTTCTATACAATCTTCCAACGAAACGCTGATACAAGTGTCGAATAATTTTTAATCATTAGCCTATACACAAAATTGCAAGATCTTAACTTCACAATTGGCGTAATTTCCATACAAACTACTAACTCCTATTTAACTCCCTTAGGGGTAATAAATCCAAGAACGCTGAAACATGTACCTATTCTTTATTATTTAATTATTAGCCCAAACACCAAAATTCAAAATCTTAACTTAAAAATTTACGAACTTTCATACGAACGTCAAACACCCATTTTCAGACATACATACAATAATACGGTTTTCCTTCTGAGTTGCGGAGGTCAAATGGCAGTCGCTCTGTGTAAAAACCAGTACCCTCGTTCATTAGCTAGATTAGGTAGCTGACCCCAGGGGCACAGGATAAGGCTAGGGAGATGATGATGGGTAGGCAGAGCGTAAACAACCTAAACAAAGGTCGTTCCGCCACGTCCGACTAAATTGTGAGGGTTATTTAAGATAGATTTGTATATAGCTGTAGTGACAAGGTTGTCAGCCGATCGCCTAAATTGCAATACACTGCAACCGTCGGATCCCCTAGGCTGATTTTTACAGCATGCTCGGGAGGAAATGCAGCAAGCACATTAGATTAGAATAGAATATTTACTCTCACTACCTGTCTAGCATGGGGTGGAAATTCCAAAAATTCTTTCTATAGTGAGTGGTTATGGTTACGTTGTAAAATAAATCTTTAGAATTTTAGTCTCTGCGCTGATGAGTCAGTCAGTAAGGAAACGATTTTATAATCTTATCATTTATCATCATTATCTAAATATTGGCTAAATAATTTAGCCAGTGTCAGTGCTTTTTGTTTATGAGCAATTATTGCTCTGCAAAAACCAAATAATCTAAAAGAAGAAGAATCAAGAAACGGCGGAATAAATGCGCGGGAAAAGTTTAGCGGGAAAACTAATACATAAAGTTCGTTTATTTAGCGTTGAGTTATTGGTACCGTTAGTTAGTTATAGGTACCGTTATGCATGTATTATATGTACCTACATACAAACCTTCCTGTTGAATCGCTCTATCTATTTAAAAATAACCGCATTGTCATATTCGGTTGCGTAGTTTTAAAGTTCTAAGCATACATAAGCAGGAAGGGGAAGCGACTTTGTTTTATACTGTGTTGTGCACCTACCTAATGTAGTGAAGTAACAGATGCGTACCTAAACCAAAATAATTTCGCCTACATGTTATGCGAACATGCGAAGTATGTGAACTTGAAGTTTCGTTTCTATTTCACCCCGCGGTTCGTTTACGCCACTTTTCAACAATATACCTACTATCAATCAATGGTAAAAGGGCCCTTTTACCATTGATCTACACAGTAGGTATAGTAATATTTCTATGCCTTTTACTTATTATATCGTTGCCACTTTTAGACAACCTGCCAGAGGTCAAAATGGTTAATGAATCAGCTGCGATGCCGTTGGTGGGTCTAGCAGTGGTAGACGAACAATCACGTAAAAAGCCAAAAAGATTAAATAAAAATATTGAAATTGCTATACCTACAGGTGCCTATTAAATTGAAGGAGTTCCTTCAATAGGGAAGAAGGTATCCAGTTCATCCACTTTTATTTTTACATAATCAGTGTTTCAAATCGCTTCATAACTTACGAAGTTATTATTTCCCCCTTCCTTATCCAAATTGCAAGCACTCGCGGCCGGCCGACACGCGTGTGACGTCACGGTTCTCGCCCCGTCCACCGAATGGGAGTTCGACTCGGCGTTCGTTCAGTCGCACGGGCGGCGCACACTGGCTCCATATTGAAAAATTTTGGCCAAGGGTCCAAGGTCAATGAACCGGTATGATTTTTATTTGGAGGTCGCTGGCATCATTACAAACATTTTTTACTGAGGATGATTTTCTGTAAAATGTGTATTTTTACAGATATATACTATTTATATTTCTGTAAAAATTTACAATTTATACTTTGAACAATAGCTTGCGTGATTCAACCGGATTTAGAATAGAAGTTGCTGTAAGTTGTTGAAGAAGTTACAACTGACATTTCTTCATAGACGATGTTTGCGAATCGTTGCTATAAGCAAAGCTTCAGGCGGATATGTATTTTTGTTCTGAAAGTAGAATGTTTTTTTTTTATGTGAACAAGTGGCACTATAATAAACACTCAGCACTCAAATGATTTTCCAAAAACTTGGGTACTCCTATATAAAAAATAATTTATATTTTTTAATATGGAGAAAAAATTATAATTTAAAATTTCTTGCGCGATTCAACAGGATTTAGAATAGAAGTTGCTGTAAGTTGTTGTAGAAGTTACAACTGACATTTCCTCATAGACAAATGTTTGCATATAGTTGCGATAAACAATTATTATATAAAAAAATATATGTATAAAATGTTTCAATTAACTCAATTTAACTTAAATACAATGTTGTACTTACCTGCCCAACCTCAATATTTTTTAAATATTTCTTAAATTCTAAGCAATGGTCTAAATAATAAAGAACTAAATTCCAGTGATGTGACGTAATCACCCGTGTAGTTCCCGGCGTAGAATAGGACTACCCTATACCATGCCATGGGTGTCGTAAGAGGCGACTAAGGTAAACTTCCCAGGAGGGTGGGCAGCAGCTTCCTTCTGTGTACTTTTATACTATACTGCAATCGCCTAGACGCCGCCATGCGATTGGCGACTGGAAAACTCCCCTCATGGATAACACAACGGCCCCTAGTCCCCGGCAGCATGGTAACGGTGGCTAAGAATCCCCGGCAGAGATCCGGCTACCAACACAACAAAAAACTAGACCTGGTAATTTATTCATTCAATACAAATGGACCGATGAAAAGTTTATAGAGCTAGAAGAACAGGTGAACAAGTTACGATGGGATATAATCGGATTGTCAGAGGTCCGAAAGCAGGGGAGGACACTATGATCTTGACATCTGGTAACTTGTTCTACTTCTTCTTCTTCTGTCGAGTGGTTATCGAGTCTATCGACCCGATGAACCCTGGTGTCAGAGTTTTTAAACCGCCTAGTAGCACAACTATCAGGCCTCTGACAGGGTTTGAGTAACGACTTGTTCTATTACCGGGAGGAAGACCAACTTTCCCAAGGTGGTGTCGGATTTATTGTCCACAAATCTCTCGTCAATAACGTTGTGTAAATAGAGAGAGTAGCGAGCAGGGTGGTATACCTTATACTCAGAATTATCGAACGGTATTCGTTGAAGGTCATACGGGTATGAGCACCACACTCGTTACGCCCCGATGATGAGGTGGAGGTTCACCTCCACGCTGTTCACAGCGTACTGCCATAGCAAGCACAACTGCATTTACTTTCTGCACCACAGCATATGCTGAGTTAGGGCCTATTTAGGGGTTCGGTACACTTGCGATAACTTGTAACTACTCAACTTTTTTATTAGTTGTTGTCTTTTTTTTACTTTTCATGTTGTTGTATTGTGTTGAACCCTTAATAAACGGTTTTCTATTATATTCTATTCATTTATGGAGCCATACGGACGGGGTGTTGAACTATATGGCGGGAGCTAATGAGAGTATGAGATGATGTATGACATTGATTTATTAGTTAATATGTATGATGTTTTATAATAAAGTTATGTAATACACACAGTGACAAAAATATCTTAGTATTCTATGCGTGTAAGTTGCAAGCTCAGCATGTCACTCAGTATTGGTAATAATTATGTAGTAAGCAAATCCATAACCTGCGCGACATGCTGACATAGAATACTTATACGTAAGCGGCGCGGCGGGCGCATGCTGGATGAGATGTTTGGGTTAGCCCAAGGGTTTTGTGGTTGGGTTTTGTACGAGCATATCTCGAAAGCCTTACACATCTCGAGTACGCACTTTAACGTTATTATGGGGGAGTTCAACGCGAAACTAGGCACAAATAATGGTGATGAGTTGAGAGTAGGGTAATTTGGATACGGACAACAGAATCGTCGAGGTCAGCACTTGATGGACTTTATGGGAGAACCTTTTTGCAATGAACTCTCTCTTCCAAAACGTTTAAGTTGGAAATGGACCTGGTTAAACCCAGACAAGACAAAAAATCTTTGAGCATACATTTAAATGATCGAGATGAAATGAGACTCCAGTCTTTAGCTGATATGCCAAAATTTAGGTAGCTTAATAGACAGATCTCAAAAGCCATGAGACGCGATACATGCGAGTATAATACTGATCGTATTAAGAATGCAATTGAGCGAAACCCAAATCGGGCTCGAAAGTATTCGCTAGAGATCTGTCTATTGCATAAAGCTAACTAACAAAGCTGAAGATCGATAAGAGTAGTATAGTTTCATTTCATTCAAGTTGGAAGTGTTAAGTGAGGTTGAGGAGTTCTATGGACAGTTATACACGTCTACACAAAAACCTGTCATAAGTTTGGCCAACGAGCCAAGAGCCAAAATTAACCCGACACTATACCGAAGATATCCCAGATGTCAGTCTGTATGAGATCAGAATAGCTCTCTTCTTCTTCTTCTTATGTAGCCGTTATGTGTCCCACTGCTGGGCAAAGGCCACGAATAGCTCTCAAAGAACTAAAAAATAACAAGGCGCTGGGTAAAGATGGAATCACATCTGAATTCCTGAAGGCAGGTGGTACACCGGTACTTAAACCCTCCAGAAGCTGTTAAATTTCGTCATACTCGAATGTTCGACTCCTAAAACCTAGACCGAAGGAGTGGTGATGCTGTTCTTCAAGGTGATAATACCCTATGGAAGAATTATAGACCTCTCACTCTCCTGAGTCACGTATAAAAGTGGTTTTCGAGAGTTATTACGAACCGACTCGCGCGCAGGTTTGACGACTTTCAGCCTCCCGAACAAGCCCGCTTTCGTAAAGGCTTTTGTACTATAGACCACATTCACACGCTCCGCCAGATTATACAGACAACCGAGGAGTATAATCGGCCACTATGGCAAGCGTTTTGTAAAGCCTTCGATTCTATCGAAACCTGGGCTGTGCTCGCGAGTCTTTAAAGCGATGCCGAATTGACTATCGGTACATCGAAGTGCTAAAGTGTCTATACAGCAATGCCACAATATCAGTCCGTATCCGGGATAAAAGTACGAAACCAATGCAACTTCAGAAAGGTGTTAGACAGGGAGACTTTATATCTCCAAATCTGTTTACCTGTGCCTTAGAAGACGTTTTCAAGCTTTTGAACTGTAGAGCATATCAACATCGATGGCGAATATATTACTCACGTTCGATTTCCCGACGACTTAGTTATCATAGCGGAGTCGTTGGACGATCTAGGCACAATGCTCCATGATCTCGGCAATGTTTCCGAACGAGTGGGCCTTAAAATGAACATGGACAAGACAAAAGTTACGTATAACAGTCATGTTCAGCCTATACCAGTACATGTCGAAAGCAAAGCACTCGGAAGTTTTAGACCGGTATGTATGTTTACCTTGGACAGACTGTCCAACTAGGTAGATACAACTTTGAAAAAGAGATTAGTCGAAGAATCTAACTCCAATGGGCAGCATTCGGGAAGTTGCGATATATCTTCGAATCCCAAATACCACAGTGTCTAAAGACCAAAGTATATAATCAGTGTGTGTTACCAGTGATGACATATGGCAGTCAGACATGGCCCTTTTTTTCTTTCTCTCTTATATTGGTCTCATAAATATGCTCGCAGTCGCTCTGCGCGCGATGGAGATACCTATACTCAGAGTTTCGTTACGCAACAGCATAAGAAACGACTATATCCGTAAACGAACAAAAGTAACCGACATAGAACTGAAGTGGCAGTGGGCAGGCCATATAGTTCGTAGTACTGATGACCGTTTTTAGAAAACAAGCATATTAGTTAGAAAATCATTTGAGTAATAAGTGTTTGTTATAATGCAACCTGTCTACATGAAAAAAAAACAGTATCAAAACTGTAAATAAATATGCGCCTGAGGCTTTGCTTATTGCAACTATTCGCAAACATCTGTCTATGAAGAAATGTCAGTTGTAACTTCTACAACAACTTACGGCAAGTTCTATTCTAAATCCGGTTGAATGGCGCAAGTAATTAATCAAGGACTTTTTTTCCACAAAAAAAATAAAATATTTTTTGTATCTTCAAAAATACGCATTTTACAGAAAATCATCATCAGTATAAAATGTTTGAAATGATGCCAGCGACCTACAAAAAAATAATACCGGTTCATTGTCCTTGGACTCAATGTCCAAAAATGTTCAATATGGAACCAGTGTGCGCCCGGGAGGAAGGGCTGTAAAAACCAGCTAAGTCATTTAAAGGTTTTAGTAGGTACCTGTATTGTAATTTAGGCAGATCAATCTAAAACAACCCTCAAAACTTGTCAGACATGGGTACTCAAGTAGATTTTTATGATTTTTGTAAGTTTTATTATTATAGGGATCTATTTCCTAATTTTCTAAGTTTTTTAAAAGCCTGCAAAGCTTATGAGAACTACTCACCAATGTAAAGTCAATCATAGTAGGTATTTGCTAACCAAAATATGTTAATAGCTAGGTAGGTATTATAAACAACTCAAATTTAGGTATTACTTTTCAATTTATTTAATGTAATTTCATTCACATAATGTGCAATCAGATTAAAAACATTCCAACATAAAAACTGTATAAACGTTATATGTCTCAATTGTAGTGAATGCACAAAAAAGTTGTGAGATCAAAAATCAAAATCTAGGTTTAGGTAGGTATTTAAAGTTAATCATATTTTTTAAATAAATCAGATTTTATATGACTTGGCTATTAACTGCTGATAGTTTTTTTTTTATTTCCAACTTCTGGTATTTACAGTGGCCAATAAATAAATTAGATAGATAAAATTAAATCATTCTTTATTCAGTAAATAGGTAGCTCAGTAGGTTATAACTTAATTGATCTATAACTAAGTGGGTAAATAATAAGTACTAATTTACATGTTTTCCAACAAGTTTATTGAGGATAACAAGGGTTTTTATTCTTCAGTAAAGATCTAATGTAGGTATTAACTTTACATCTTGTAAGTACTAATTTATCTTATTTTATTGCTTCAAAAATTATCACTTCTGTAGGTCTGCTGTAAGAAATTTATTTTTAGAAATAAGCATTGCCTGTTGTGTCTTTGTTTTTTATGTCCTGTTTTAATGTTTTTGTATACAATAAATTGGTATATAAATAAATATTAAATCAATTCTGGTAATTCTGTTCAATTATGACTATAATTTGAAATCCTATCTGATCCTATGCAAATATTTAATTATTTTTTAAAAAACTTAAATACATTTTAATTTATGCACTGTTTCAGTTTTTAAACCACCTAATAGCACAGCTAATAAGACCTCTGACATGGTTTGTGTAACAATCACTATCAAGGGCAGACCGGGACCAACAGCTTAACACAGAATCTTTTTTCTTCCAGATAAACAGGTGATTTAGCCTTCATTATGCACCTGACTACACAAGTACCTTATGTTGCTTGTTAGTGATGAATATAATATATTAAGAGCCACAATAATAATGTGAGTGTAATATGAGTGTGCAAGTAAGCTTAGCAATAACAATCTTTCCGCATCACAAAATAGAACTTTTGTCCTAATTCACTTGCAGCTGTGCCTGGACTCTGGGCCTTGCACCATAACAATAGATAAAAACTACATTGATATGGCTCCATGCTGGACTGGGAGTGAAAGAAAAATATAGAATGTGCCAGCTACATCTCCCGGGCATGCTGTTAATACCAGCTAAGGGTTCCGAGAGTTACAGTGTATTGTAATTTAGTCAATGGGCTGACAACCCATCTATATATCAATATACATAGTCATCTGTAATAACCCTCAAAACTTGTCAGATGTATGTTTAGGACATTTTGCTTGTGCCTACCCCGTCAGGGATAATGGTGTTATTTTATGTATGTATGTTTGTATATGCTTGGACTTTTCAGATATTTACCTAATGCTCCACTCTTTAACATGAGTTTCTATGAAAACAGTTAAGTTCAGTTATAAGTTTTTATGAAAACAGTTAACAGATAGGCACCTATTACTATCTACAGTTTGATGCAACACACCAGCTGTTCTACAATCTTCTTATTAGTAGGTATACCATGAATGTATAATGTTGACTTTCTGAATACAAGGATTAGTGAGCCTTTCTTCTTTGCTTTCTTCTATAAATAATAATAGCAGTGGTAATGTAATAGACAGACGTTTGCCCTTTTAGGTAAATGCAGACTGATTGGGTCAGATACATAATTTCAGGGTGGATTTCTTGACTATTCCTTCTACTTCACGAACCATTTTACACCGAACACTGTGCTTAAGTTTAAAAGTTTGCTTAAGTTTTACTCCATTTGTCCACAGTAGGTACAAGTAGAACTCTACATAGCAGTCTCTGCAAGGTATAAGGCAATATTTGTAACAACACAGTCCACTCCACTTCTTCTTCTCGAGTCAATAGTTTGGAGATTTCTTCAGTACTGAATTATTATCCTAAAAATAAAAATCAACCGGCGATATCAGCTTGTTATCACCACACCACAGGATATATACTAGGTAATCTGTGCACACCACAGAACAGAAAAACAGGGTCAGAGAGTAAAGGAAAGTAGGCGCCTACTATAGTGTTAAAAACACAAAAATTTCGAGACAGTTTTATTTTTGTCCAAAAATGACAGTTTTTGTTTTTGCGATGAATTAAGCAAGATTATGGCAAAATAAGCCATTTACTGCACTTTCGATTTTTCGCTACGATCGATATTTTCGAGATTTCAAGTGATTAAGGATATTTTTTTTTTGGACTGGGAGCGAGAGAAAAACATAGAATGTGCCAGCTGCATTTCCTCCCGGGCATGCTGTAAAAACCAGCTAAGGGATCTGAGGGTTTCAGTATATTGCAATTTGGACGATGGGCTGACAACCTGTCACTACAGCAATATACGTACAAAACCATCTTGAATAACCCTCAAAACTTTGTCAGACGTGTCGGAACGAGTAAAATAGCTTTTAGGAAGTTAGAAATCCAATTACCATCCTAAATCGGAAGAAGTGAGGCTTCTGACTGACTAAATCTTTTAACATCCTAATTAGAAAGCCATTTAGGAAGGTGGAATAGCGTTTAAAAGCGTTAGTTGCACCGCATCCGTCACTGCGGGAGGATGTGCAATTTTTAATTAGTTAACATGTAAGGACGTGAGTGTACGATGTCGCCGACGACGAGAGAAAAAGAAGTTATGACTAATATAATAGAATTATATAAAGAGATGCTTTATCTCCGGAACAAAAACTATTCAAATAAAAATATTAGACGTTTTTAAAGTATTTACAAGGACTTCTATTATTTATTTTTTTATATTTAAATGCTTAATCAAAACTCGAAAAAGAAAATTGACAATTTAAAAACCAATTTTTAGTTATTCCTTTTTTAATTTTTAATGCCCTGCAGTGGGACACCACAGGCTCATAAAAAAAATATTGACCCAACAGCCAGGCCTATGAGAAGACCAAGACCAATTTTTGATATTTTGACAGGACTGAAGTCATTCATCACCAAACGCAGAAGAGCAGCCCCTCCACCCCAGCGTAACTAAGTGCAGGCACCTAGCTCACCTGCGCAGCCTCGGCCACTACGGCTCGTACGGTGCCCGCGCTTAGTAACAGTGGGCAGGGGCTCCACGCCTCCAGATTTTTATATACACTCTTGGGGGTTATGAGCGGAAAGACCACGTGAAATTCGGGGTTGACAGATTCGGTTCTGTCACAAACAAGCAAGCATGCAAGCAAACAAACATGCATGCTAGTATGTATGCAAGCAAACAGGTAAGCAAGCAAGCAGGCATGTATGCAGGTATGCATCACTAGCAATCTAACCCCGAAGGGTATGGTGGAAGCAAGCAGGGCGAGCGCAGCGAGCCTAATCTATCGAACCTAATCTATCCGTGTCGGGGTGCACCGAGTCGGTTTGAATGTCATTCGGAAAATTAATATAGCCGACAAATAAGTATTCTGTAAAATGTTGCTTCGGTATGGAATACATTATGTCAAGTAAATTATCTGACAATTAAGAAAAGGACAGGTGATATTATAGTATTTAGTAAAAAAGACTTACTGTAAAGCAGAGTAACGTTGTTCGGAGAAAGAATACTGCGGTGAAATGTTATTGCGTTAATGAAAAAAAATACAAAATATAAAAATGGAAATAGTAAAATGTCCGAATCGTTTTCGGAATATTGTAATACGGATGTAGGTTTTTCAAAAATATGATAGGTTACTATCACTACTGGCACTTCGCCAGCCGCTGCCATGGCACGCTCGCGCGGCTCGTGTGTTGTGGTCACTAGTCTAACCTAACCTAACCAACCAACCAAAAGGTTTTTTTTATTGCCCCACGTTTCCTCCCTCGGAGTTTGCGACTTATTGCGGTCAGTTAGCATATTTGTCTGACAGCTGTTTTATGTATTTCTCTGAAATTCGTCATGAATCCTAAAAACATAAAAAATAAAACTTCGATTTACTCGAAAAATATTGATTTTAGAGAAAAATTTAAAAGGTAATAAAATGTTTATTTAGTCATAATACAGCTAAATTCATCATAAAAATTAACATTTTCTGAAATTCACTGACCACTTCAAAAATTTGCTGTCTTTAAAAAAAAATTCTAAGTCACGGCGCCCCCGTAAACTAAAGGGTATCACACACTGCCGCGGTGAGTAACGGTGGATGTAGTAGGTTGGCTGACTAAAATTAGATTTTAAACAGGGTACCTAGGTACGCAAATATAATATTATTATTGACAGTACCTACATTACCTATCTATATACAGTGCAGGCAAAGATAGTAGGTATAATACGTACACTACAGTGCGGGTGCAGAAATTGACCCTAATATTGTCTATTATCTATGAGAAATATGTCAGTCAGTATGTTCATCCGTCCATCAAGAAAGAATAATAAAGTATTCGTTAAACGTCCAATCCAATCTCAAAAATGGGTAGTGTCCCACGATTGGGTCATCTGGGTAAAGTCCGATATCATATCTGATAAATTTTGTTGAAACATGGAATTATCTTACCCGGCCTTGGGTAGAGTTCAACATTACCCAACGCTGGCTGGGTAATGTCCGATGTTGTGTAATTTTAGAGCCTTTGTGTATGTTTGAGAGTTTGTGTTTTCCCGTGGGAATGACTTGACTCCTGTGGTAAAAAGCAACTTAAGTATTTGCCTAGGGCTTTTTTTTCATTTCCAGAAAGAATTTCCTTTTGTATTTGTTTAGTTTCGTTGACTGAGCCACCACAGTTTCTGATACGCTGCCCCTTACACGCGGTATAGAACGGTACAAGTGGCACCAGCAAGCAGCATGTGAGACTCTTAAAGTGGTTAAAAATTGAAGCGGTTCTCACATCACATCTGGCACGTACTCTTTGGGACACTATGAAAAAAAAATACACTTCATGTGGGGCCAAAATTATTCTAAGTAAATAAAAAGAGATTTTCCTAAAATTAAATAGGTATTAAATTATTTGTAACTTCACGTTCCATACTTTGCGTGTTTTCCATACAAACCGAGGTAGGTACTTACAAAGAACGATCATCACGACAACATCAACGACATCTCCGTCGCGTACCGTGAAGATGATAGTAGCTAGTCTACATATATATAGTAATCTGTGATAGATAGTGTGACAACCACTTAATGTCACTTGTCGTTGTCACGTTTTTCCCGCCTAAAGGCAAATTATATGATTTCTGATACAGCCTGCTTGGCGTATAAAAATCGTAACTTAAAAAATGCACATCTCATCAAAAATCCAAACGCCCAAAAAACACATGCATCAAGTTAAAAAGCATAAAAAGAAACATCTTGAATTGAAAACCATTTCAAGGTTTTCAATTCTGTACTTATAAGGAATGACGAATTTAAACTACTGTCCAGCTCGTCTTATAGCTGTAGCTGTAGTATGTAGCTCTTCATTTGCTACTACTCTAGTAGCTTAAAAGCTCCAAAGATTCAAAACGCAACTGCGAAAACTTTTTTTAATCGATCGATTTATAATCGGAATCGATGACAAGCTCGGACTTCGTCTCAACTCTACGGTAGAGGTCATTCACATGACGAGAATTCTCGTGGTGCTTCTTCCTCAAGCGCTGTGGGAATTGTCGTCATATATTTTGCATCACGGTAATTGTTGTCACGTGATGTATTCGCGTGCTGCCAGTTCACATGGTGCGTATTCCTACAGCGCGTGGTGAATGTTCATCACGGGAAATAGCAGCATATAGTTAGCACCCTGGGAATTGTTGACATGTCATGTTTTACCGTGACGCGTATTCACATGGTGCGTATTCACATGTTGAGCATTATATGCTGCACACTAGCCGCACTCTCCCGTACAAATTGACTCGACCCGCTGACTCCCTTTGTATAGGAGGGCCAAATTCTTTTTACGTATTTTAACCTATGTTCCTTGGGGAAAGTTGTTCAGTTTCATTGGTAGAATCACACCCTAAATTATAGTTAACTATTTATTTTTAAACCCTATATAATAAATAATGCTATTAATTTAATTACCGCACGCAAATAAATATACGTACATACATAGATAGATAGGTGAAGGTTATGTAGTTTTTTGCTTCATGTGGCTTACAATGTTGGTACGTACTTATAATATATTTATTGTGTCAAGTTACGGCACTACAAAATGTATATTAATAATAAAAATGTCGAGAGGCATAAACAATGGCACTAATTCATAGTTGCCAAAATCACGACATGACTATTATACCTATGCCTGTAATTTTCTGTCATAAGAGAACAGAAAGGGACGAAAATAATTTTATTCAAGATTTAATTAAGTTGTACGCTCTACGAATCTATAGCAATATGCATAGTACGTAGGTAGGTACAGAAAAAAAAACTAGTTAAAATCTCCATGTAGTTACAGGCACAAAAAGTTTTAATTCAGGGTGCCTTACAAAGTATATTTTTCTACTTATTCAGGAGGACTCGGTTCTAGATACCACCGGCTAAAACTAAAATTAAGATCTGTCACTTTCAAAATAATAACTTAGACAAAGGACAGGCGATTTATACTCTATAGTTTTACACTTTGTCCGCTAGATATTGACGTGCTTATCCCGTTTCTCCAGTACCTATTTCTTATATAGATAACTATGTAGTACTATTATATATTCTGTGATAACGCATTAAACCACCGACTATAAATCAAAAACCGGAGAGAATAGATCTCCTGTCCTTTTCCAAAGTTTTGAGTCTAAAAGTGACAGATAGATTTTAATTTTAGGTTTAGCCGGTTGAATCTAGAACTAAGCCCATAGTCTTCGTACTAAAAACGTAAAATATAAATAAAGGGAGATACGTTGTATTTTGCTCTACTAGAAGATCTGTTAAAATCTTGCATATTCAATTCAAATTCAATTCAATACTTTATTTATATAATAATAATTTTACACGTCACATAATGCATTATTACTTGGAACTTAATTACAAAATTTGTTTTAGAATTAGTCATGTCATGTCATTTTAAAATACAAGATAGTTAATTTAATTTATATAATTTCATCTATAATGTCAGGCCTGACATCTACACGCATCAAAGAATCTACGCGCGCACTTAACATACATTTTGGGAAATTTTGTAGCATTGGGAATATTATGATGGAATAACTGGGTCAAATACTGAGATTGTTGCATTTGATTATTCAGTCCTTTGGAATAATAAAATGTGAGGATGGTTAATACAATGAACTCACGCGAATTTTCTTCCATGCTGGCCTGGGAGCAAGAGAAAAACATAGAATGTGCCAGCTGCATTTCCTCCCGGGCATGCTGGTTTTTAACCAGCTCAGGGATCCGAGGGTTTCAGTATATTGTAATTTAGGCGATGGGCTGACAACAGCCCTCAAAGCTTTGTCAGACGTGGCGGAACGACCTTTGTTTAGGTCGTTTTCGCTCTGCCTACCCCATTAGGTTTAGTATGTATGTATGTTTGTAATTACCTAACTAAAACTAGGCACGAACGAAGTCGCGGGCAAATGCTAGTCAGTAAATATGATATCGATTCCCTCTGCCAAGTTGAATCAAGAAAGCGTCAGTAAACCGAGCTCCACTCGAAATGGAATAAACATAAAAGCGAGTTGAAGTGTAACGACGAACGGAGCGGGATTGGAAGGTTTCTACTCGGTAATTACGCCAGGACTTCCGCGAAGGTCGCTCCCACGCGCCCCCTACCCATACCACGGAGCCATGGACGCCCACGCAATGGCTGGGTGGCAGCCTCCCAACCCAACTGAGTTGCCAACTAACTGGCATACATAGGTATTTTTATTATTAGAAATGGATTTGCTCTTGACTCTAAACACTAGGTCAGAATTGACCGTGACATAGTCGACGATGGAGCGATCTCACTCAGAAGATGCCTGTTATGGCACTGGCAATCTCACGCATCGACGGAACACAGCAAGCTGTTTGGCGCCGGACTCCGGTCAGAGACTCCGGTCGCGAGCCAGGCTGCCCCTTGCGGAGCCTACCACCCTTGGACGAATCTACCACCGCTTTGTTGGAATCGTTCAGCCGGACTTATTCACAGGAGAGCCTGTGTTGCCGTAGCCCGGGGTGGACCACTAGGAGGTAGATCCCATCCCATCCCAAATCAATTATATTGTGCAGCAATAGAACAATTAATACCAATTGTCGTTCCGTAGCCGTAAACAAAGTACACTGCAGGAAATATGAGGAAAGCGGCTTCAGAACTCGCCATCCCCCAAGGCATGCCCAGTGCCCATGGCGAGTGGTTATGTTCTGTGTTATTTGAGCGCATATATACATATAATCACGCTTTTATCCCTAATGGGGTAGGCAGAGCGTAAACGACCTAAACAAAAGGTCGTTCCGCCACGTTTATCAAAGTATTGAAGGTTTTTTAAGACAGATTTGTAGGTATATTGCTGAAGTCACAGGTTGTCAGCCCATCGCCTAAATTGCAATATACAGAAACCGTCCCCACGGAAACTTAGCATTACTTAAATTACATATTATATGAGACTTGTGTTTAAAATGCTAGGTTTAGCTACAAAACAGCTGAGTTGGCATCACTGGCTCCCGCCGACCGACGACAGCGACACCCCCCGGGTGGCACGGCGAGTGGTTGTGTTGTATGAGCGAACTCATGGTTTCTTAGAATAACTTACCTTTTTAATGATAAAATGCTAGATTTAGTTACAAAACAGCTGAGTTGGCATCACTGGCTCCCACTGACCGACGACAGCGACACCCCCCGGGTGGCACGGCGAGTGGTTGTGTTGTATGAGCGAACTCATAGCTTCAAACTTAGAATAACTTACACATTTTATGAGAATACTGTTCTTGCAAGTTTTTACATATTACCTAAACCTAAAACCCGAAATCTGCTTTACAATATGCTCGGAATTTGTTTTCCAAAGAGAACTATATAAATGGAAACCGTGTCATATTATTTAGCAAGGCTCACATGTGATGAAACGAGCAAAGAATCTTAAGTGCCAAGGCATTGAAATTGTTTCAATGAGTATTGACTTTGACGTGTACGTTAACTTAAGCCCATATTTATAACCAGCAGTTCAGACTGACAGCGAGTTTGAGTCTGTCAAATCCATATTTAAATTGAGATCACTTTATAAATACGAGCCTTAATGTTGACGATGCGTCAAGACATCACATACGTAGGTGGTACGAAATTAAATAGAAAGAAGAAGAAATGACAACGGTTCAATGTACCTACTTACCGGAGCACGGAATCTTTTTCTTAGCCGACATTACATTGCATATGTAGGTCGTTTAACGCTCTGCCTACCCCGTAAGGGATAAAGGCGTGATTTTATGTATGTATGTATGTAGGTCTAATTATACTAGGTAGGTTATATATAATTTAATAATCATAAATTGACAAATACCAACATCGTTGTTTCCATCTGTTTCCCCCGTGGGAATCGAACCGACGACCTGCGAATAGTACGGATGGAACGAAGTCCAAGGCCTATCAGACCAACTAGACCATCACCGACAGATGTTGGTAAAACGGTTAAAAATGAATAGACCTAGGTACTTCTACGATCGTCTATGCAAAACGATCGTGTTTTGTTAGGTTAGTCTATAAACAAAAGAACGGTGCGTTGAAAAAAAAAACAAACACGTACGTGGGTATGATGTAGGTACTTACTATTCATAAACAAAGTTTTAAGCAGTTACCCAAAGAAGGCTTTCTGGCAGACCTTGCTGAATTGGCAATTAGGCAGCCTAATTGTAAATTGTATTTATTTCTCTATCTGTATGAATGTGAAAAATTGTAGGCATACACCCAAAGATTCCTATATAAATACACCTCGTTTGCCCATGATATAAAAGGTAAGATACTTATACTATACAATACTATTTATGTAGGTACCTACTTACTAATGTTCCATTCACTTACTATAGGTATATAATACAATTCGAAATTGCATTGAAGCCAAATGAAGTTCAAAATAAATAAAATCTATATTAATAGCGTTATCTTGTTATAAGAAACATACCTAGTACCTAGAAATCTACAAAACTAAAATAACGTATTTACTGCATTTTGGCACATAGCCCGTGTGTAGGTACTTATGTTGTTCTACATACGAATCTCGTTGCAGTATTGAAAATTACATAATTTTTCCCTAGGGTGCCCTATTTCGCAAAAACTGCGAAACCTGGAACGGTGCCATAGGGATCCGCCAGCCAGGCATGGTAATAACTCCTCATTTTGCAGTTTTGCATCATTTCCACCTCTACGTAGTATGTAGATATGTGGGTATGTTGGTAGATCCACTACCTACCTGCCTTTATCTATGCTATCGTACATACCTACCTACATACATACTACAGAGATGTAGCGTGGCGTGGCACGCGGTTTGCTTGTTTGCTTCTATATGTATAGGTATCTATAGCGCAACTTTCATCCGCAATATGTAGGAAGGTATGTTTATGACCATATGATGGTGCGTGTCTAGGCTACAGCTCTGCTCTGCTCTGAGGTTGAATCCCAGGCTCGGCAGGTACAGTATCAAAGGGCCACGGGGATTTCGCCGTACTTTCGTAATCCGAAACGTGGGCTCTGACTTGAATACCGGAGCGAGCTGGCAACGTCGCACGCTCGACCGACGACCTCGCGTTATCGCCACTCGTGGTGACGAGATACGTCGAAAAGGTCACCAGTTGCCGCAGTGTTTGCTACCATGTTGATGTCTTAGCTATCGGAACAATCGTAGTGCCTACATAGAATCTCATAAACATACCGTGAAGAACATTCTTGCAACGTGGCGTCGACGGCAGCGTCCGTGCGGTGTACCGACCGCGCCACCATCCCGCTCGCTCGCCCCCTCGTCCCGCTCCGCTCGGCCCCGCCCCCCTCCGCTGGCAGCGCTGCCTGGTGGCGCTCCGCGGAAACTTGCATCGTCTATACAGCGTTGCCATTCCGTACTTATAATTTCGCTGGACGTAAATTTCAACCTAAACAGTTCAATGGACTTTTCGAAAACTTAAAACGTGTCAGGGTATCGTAAATCGTCTTGTGTTACCTATGGAAACGTAGTTAGTGGTGTAAAACGATCCGTTCTCTATAAAATTGTGATAATATTGTGCAAGTTGCGTGTTCGTGCGTGCTAAGTCCCGTTGGGAGCTTCAGACTCAGTTTTTAGCTAAAAGGTAAGGAATAAGTGCTTATACCCCATACAAAATAGATAGGGAATAGTTAGGAGAGTGTTTTGAAGTAGTTTCCGTGTACGGGAAGTGTCATTCAACTCGCGACTACTTTCCTATGTCGTCATCAGAAATCAGTTTTCTACTGGTATCTAACTGCGTAGAATGAACTCGGTCGTGATTTCTGCGGGGAACTGGAGGCGAGGAGTTATGTTAACTTGGCTCGGGTCGTGTTATGGTGGGTGCACGTGCAGGGAAAGAATTATGTAAGTGGAGATAAGGTTATCACCGCGTCGGAGCCGTTGATCGCGACGGTATTTCGGTCGTGCCCTTTGGCCAGACGCTAGGAGTGCTAAAATAGCCTGGTTGCATCCGCTATCTATCCGCCCCCAAGTGAACAAGCGCTGGTTATCCTCGACCGCACCTTCGGCGTAGGCCTATCTCCGCTCAAAACGCGCTAAGTCGCTTAACGCGGCCCTTCGACCCAAATTGCACGAAACTCCACGAATAGAAATCACGAAAAACCATACGAGCAAATATTCACAAAAATCGTTTTCTTGACCCTCAAACTGAAAGTAAAATACATGCTCTACCTCCGCTCTTCGAAAATTAACCAGATAGCAAAGTAAAGTTTTTTCTTCAAGTTCCGTTCACGCAAAACACTTGCACGAAATAGACTGCAGAAAATCAAATTCAAATAAAGTTGCACGAACTGATTTCTGAAGATGGCACAATCGAAACAACCATTCCCTCACGATTTTCTAATTCTGAGATCGAATGCACGAACCGATATTAAAATAACTAAAGTCTGGTCAAATGCCTATATAATAGTGCCATGGACAAATAATTAATGGAACTCGTAAAATTAAAGCTAGAAGGAAAAATGGAAAAAGACTGTTATTTTTTCTAATCTAATCTGAAGATACTGGCCAGGATTTTAATAGTTTCGAAATTCAAAATCATGTGCATTTTTCTAACCTGCCAGTATTACTTTGTGATTAATCTATGTGACTAATTTAAATAGAGAAAAACGAAATGTCTTTAAATGACTGTCATTTACTTTTATTTATGATTAGCAAACATTTACTTAGGTAATTTCGAAATTCAGATGTTTTTCCAATTTTCTAACATACCAGTGAGTACTAGCAAGATCATGAATAATGTCAAGAAAACAAAAAAATACGTAATAATAATCTTCATTTATGGTAGGCATTTGATATTTTTCACAATAGTAGAATTTACGACAAGTGCACAAAACAAGTCAGTTAATATGAAATCGAGGTCCAAAATGGTATTGTGCACGAGGTATAAACTCTGCTTTTCACTTCGATTGCTAAGAAAATTGAGGAAATTCTACAAAAATATTATAAATAAACTAAACAATTCATCCCCGTCATTTTAACTTTTTAAATCATTCGACAAATCTAATGAATGCTTTGCCTATCTATACAGCCTTGTATTAAATTATTTTTGTAATAATAAATTAAGCAAACTATCGTACTTGAATTTAAATTTTAATATTGTTTTATGTCTTAAAAGACAAAACGAAAATAATTTAAAGTCAATATAATAAAATAATAAGCAATATCTATGAACTTTTTATTATGTTTGGCTGTATGGCCTAATTTTCTGTGCCTTAGAAGAGGTGCATTTATTAGTAAAATACGTTTTTCCGTGTGCAAAAAATTCAATTTTGTGCAGCCTACTACACCCTACACAAAATGGCGCTTTCCGAGCATGAGAAGTGAAAATATACTTTTTTAAACCTACCAGTAGCAAGGACTTTAGAAGTCTAAAAATAACCGCTAAAAACAAACATACATACTTAGGTAGGGTTGCTATCCTACTATGCTAAGCGAATTTTTTTTCCTCACATGCTCACCCATTTCGGATCAGGTAAAAACTACCCTTCAGATGAGCACGAATAAGATGGCGAGTACAGTAAAAACTATATAGGTAGGTCTGACTTTTACTACTACTACTACTTATCTAGGTAGATCCATGTGATTTTTCAAAAGTTATACCTAGAAATTGCCTTGAGGCGCTGAGCTATCTAGGTTCTCCTAGACACCACATATGAATAAGAAATAAACACATGCATCCATACATATAATCACGTCTTTATCCCTAATGGGGTAGGCATAGCGTAAACGACCTAAACAAAGGTCGTTCCGCCACGTCTGACAAAGTTTTGAAGGTTATTTAAGATAGATGTGTAGGTAAATGTAGTGACAGGTTGTGAGCTCATCGCCTAAATTGCATTGCAATATACTGAAACCCTCGGATCCCTTAGCTGGTTTTCACAGCATGCCCGGAAGATATAGCTGTCACATTCTATTTCTCTCGCTCTCAGGCCAGCATAGAAGAAAATAAATAAATACATAGGTATCTATCAAGCATACTTTCTTAATCAACCCCTAAAACTAGCCAGACATGAAAAAAGTGACCCTTTATTAGGTCCTTGACGCTCTACCTAACCCACAAGTCTTTGTATCAAGTATAATACTGCTTTAAAAACAATCAGGAAAACAGTAATTAACTAAAGATAGAGATTACGTAAGGTGTAGTCTAGTTTAGTTAAATCTAATTAGACATAGAACGTAATTAAACGAAACGTACTAATCAAAATAATATGTTGAAATAGTCGTAACATTTCTTTAGACACGTCTTGAGAATGCGTTAATTTTTTTTTATAATAAAATATCTTGCACAACAAATTGTGGATAAAATGTTAATGCCTGTCATATCATAAAACTATGAATAGTCTGAAGAATATAACTTTGCATTCTAACTTCAATATCCTATTATGAATTTAGTTTTTTGGCAAAGAAAGTGAATTCTTCCTTGTTGGACTGGGAGCGAGAGAAAATCATTAAATGTGCCAGCTGCATTTCCTCCCGGGCATGCTGCAAAAACCAGCTAAGGGATACGAGCGAGGGTTTCTGTATATTGCAGCGGAAGGACCTTCGTATTTAACATTCGGTAGTGAAGGAGTGATTATATGTATGTAGAAAGTGAACAAAAACATGTCCCCTAACATGCCACTTTGTCCGCAGGTTACCCCGTGCAGTGCAGTGCAGTGCAGTGTAGTGTAGTGTGGTGTGATGGCGCTGGCAAGCTAACCCAGCGCGGCGTTAAGCCATGCCAGCGGCCGACACGGTATGGCGCAGTATACACAAAGGACACAGCCGATGCACAGGTAACGTATTATAACTGTCCATGTGTCAGCCATGCTGAAATGGGAGTGAGAGAAAAACATACAATGCGCCAGCTGCATTTCCTCCCGGGCATGCTGTAAAACCAGCTAAGGGATCTGAGGGTTTCAGTATATTGTAATTTAGGCGATGGGCTGACAACCTGTCACTACAGCAGTATATACCTACAAATCTATCTTAAATAACCCTAAAAACTTTGCCAGACGTGGCGGAACGACCTTCATTTACACTGCCTGCTCCATTAGGGATAAAGGTGTGATTAAATGTATGTATAACCAGATTATCATAGCCAATTGCGGACCCCAGTATCAGGCCGGGAAAACGCTAGGCAGAAGAAGAAGAATTGCCAACAGTCAGTAACCCCCCTCCCTCTATTCGGATTGGTTTTTCGATACACTCTAGGGTTAGCAAGAGAGTGGGTGGCAAGTAGGCAACATTCATCTATAGAGTGAGGTTAACAATACGTACGACCCATGGCACCCTTTTTAAATCGCCTCATAGAACAGCTAATATACAGCGTTTTAAACCTACGTTTTATACCCTTCGAGACTCGGTCCAAAATAATTTTTAATTTTCTTCGTAGCGAGTCGCACAACAAACTGATGAACCCTGGTAATATTTTTCTTGACTCAGGTTACCCTGCCTGCCCTAACCAAACTCGAAAAAATCTCTAAAGTGACTAATAGGAAGTTTGTGTTGGATAGGAATCGATTTTTTCTGATTGAAAGCCCAAGACTGACCACGCAGTTACCCCATTACATGACTAAATTTTAAAATTCGAAGCCTCCACCATGTTGTGCATTCAGCCAGCTAAAATGCGTCGTTGGGTGGCGCTGGTTACCGGTTTTACCGTTTACCGATTCGAAATACCTGGCCAGTTACCAGGGTTTTCGATTAAGCACCTATTGAGGTACTAGATTGCTTGGCTGCGTTCGATTCCCGTGATAAATTGCAGTTTGGGTATAATAATATTTTTTTACTTATTTTGTGGCTCAGTATGTACCGGGTGTAAGGGACAGCGTCCCGCAAACTGATGGAGGTTGCTCAGTCAACGAAACTGTACAACTTTAACAAGGAAATTCTTTCAAGAATTGAAATAAAAAATTGGATTCCCATACAAATTGTCTGATCGAGGTGGAAAAGACTTTATTTTTTTTCATTTCCTGAAAAAAAAAACTCCTGGTGATAGTTGTTCAGTTTCGTTGACTGAGCAACCCCTATCAGTTTGCGGGACGCTGTCTCTTACACCCGGTATTTTAATTACGACTTGACAGTATTCGGTTCGTATCCGTAAAAAAACTGTATAAATTTACTACGAAGGCCAAATCTGATACGTGTTGGATACGAACCGAATACGGGGCAGTGCAAAAACCCCATTACTCAATTCATTGACAGTAATAAAAAAAATATTTTATACTTACGATGGGTTTCAATTTTACAATTTAACTGCGTAGCCACTGTAAAATAATAAAAGGTGAATCATTTTATAGCTATTAATTAAAACTCAAGTCTTACTGAAAAGAGCGTTTTTCTTTACGAGCGATTTAACTTTAATTTTAAATGAAGAACTTGAGACTGGGAATTTCTATTTTATTATCTTTCATAATTTTCCTTGAAAAAACTTAGTAGCTTGCTTACTTTGTTGATTTTGAAAACATCGTGTAAAGTGAAATATTAATATTTTGAACTAAGACTACATAAGTAATTCAGTTTAATGTAAAAAAGAATCGCTCCATTCCGATTTAGAACGAATACATTTACTTTACTTTCCGTATATTCTTCATTTATTTAGCGTTGAGTTATCAATACCAACTTGTTTTGCGACCCATAAACTACTTTTTCTATACAACTTCAAAGAGAGTCAACCGCAAAACATATGCTTGTAACAAGGTTATTATCTGCGGTTCCGTAATTTGAACCAGTACTAATATGCAAAGAAAATGCTGTTTATGGGTCGCAAAACACGTTTGTATTGATAACTCAACTTTAAAAAACGTACTATAAATGTTTCATTCTCTAGCTTCCAAGTTTTCCAAGATAATTTACAAGTAGGCAGGTACTTATAGATAATAAATATAATACTCATACACGCTATCAATCTAATACAATGTAATACTTTGTATCAATATTATGACAGTATTTCTATTGCGTAGTTAGGAAATTGGTACAATTTGTTTATTAACTTTTAACTACCTATAAATAAATGGTACCTATAAAGTTCTTTTTTTTTACGTTTGATAGGTTTTGTACATAGTCATGTGATTATTAAAGTGGATTTTTATCTTAGGTACCTCATTCAATATTTGACCTAGTTTTTCTCTTATATGTATTTCTTCCTTGCTGGCCTGGGAGCGAGAGAAAAACATAGAATTGTGCCAGCTGCATTTCCTCCCGGGCATGCTGTAAAAACTAGCTAAGGGATCCTAGGGTTTCAGTATATAGTAATTTAGGCGTTGGGCTGACAACCTGTCACTACAGCAATAATTTGAAGGTAACAAATCTATCTTTAATAATTCTCAAAACTCTGTCAGACGTGGCGGAACGATGGTTAGGTCGTTTACGCTCTGCCTACCCCATTAGGGATAAAGGCTTGATTATATGTATGTATGTGTGTATATTTAATGCAATAAAAAGTACCTTAGTAAATGTAATGTAAATATAGAAACGAAACTTCAGAAAACGACCCACGAACCACGATTCTAATAACTTATTTTGCTAGGTCTAAATATTTATATATATTACTATCTATATAACCCTGGATGGGCAAGAGCCCGATGGTGTGGTGGATAGGGCCGCTGCCTCCTGAGCGGGAGGTCGTGGCTCGAATCCTACCACGTACCAATGTGTTTTTCGGTTTGCGAATTTCATATGTACGTTTATTCGGCGCTTTTCCCGTGTTTCGGAAGGCACGTTATGCCGTTGGTCCCGGTTAATATTGTTTAATACCGTAGACATTAGTCGTTAATCCATGTCAGACGCCAGTGCTAAGCATCGGCGGCTTGAAAACTCTGAACCAATCTAGGATTGGGTCTGGTTTCCCTTCTGGGTTGCGGGGGTCAGATGGCAGTCTGTGTAAAAACCAGTACCGTCGTTCAATCCCCTAGATAAGGTAGCCGACCCCGTGATATACGGGATAAGGCTAGGGAGATAATGATAACCCTGGGAGGGTTATGAAACCGCCATATGAAAATGCGACCGAGATGGGGACAGAATTCAATTTCAATCCTGTCATGTGCAGAAGTGGCAATCTAAACCATATTCTGAATATTTTGAGAATTACTATTTCTCAGGATCCGATAACTTATATTACCTATTCGTATTTATATAACTAGTAAGTACTTTGTCTGTGTATTCTATTTAAATTTATAACAATAGTAACTGCACTATCCCGCATAATATTAGAAAAATACTCCTTTACCCAAAGTTTGCCTGGCAGAAATTGCTACCCTAGCTACAAGGCCGCCTAATTGTACTCTGTTTGTTTTGTAATGTTTGTTCCTGTACAAAGTGTTGTTTATGTGCAATAAAGAATATTTGTATTGTATTGAAATGTATTACAGCTAAAATATGAAGTGCTAAAACACACAAATGAAACGTTCGGTTGAGATTTTTTTCAGGCTCGTATTTATAAAGCGATCTCAAGATTGAGAGCGTTATTAGGTATGGACTTGACAGGCCATTATGTACTGAAATGTCATTTCTGATACGAACTCAAACTCGCTGTCACTCTCAAGTGCTGATTATAAATACGGGCCTATGATATGTATGTATGACACAACAGCTTAACGTCGCATTTGGCATAGTGCGCTAAACGTGGACATTCCGTTGATGTGCCACGTATTTTTTTTTATATTCCTTCTTATCAAGTTGAGGTCGCTGTATTCCATGGTTGACATCACTCCAAAGTGTTCTATTACCCTATTACTATTATGTACATACATACATACATATAATCACGCCTTTATCCCTAATAGGGTAGGCAGAGCGTAAACGACCTAAACAAAGGTCGTTCCGCCACGTCTGACAAAGTTTTGAGGGTTATTTAAGTTCAATTTGTAGGTATATTGCTGTAGTGACAGGTTGTCAGCTCATCGCCTAAAATGAAATATACTGAAACCCTTAGATCCCTTAGCTGGCTTTTACAGCATGCCCGGGAGGAAATGCAGCTGGCACATTCTATGTTTTCTCTCTCTCCCAGTCCAACATGGAAGCAACTATTATGTACCTTATACAAAATTTAAAAAAAAAAACAATTTCCTCATATTTATAGCTTTTTTTTTCTTTTTACAAGCATTTTAATGTCTACCACATCTGTCCAAGCCCCTCTTTCAAGCCTGTATGAATAGAATCGTGTAGCTAGGACAGCCCGTAAGGCAGTCTGACAAGCTCATACAATCCTCATACAATCACACAACTTTGAATGAAGTCATGGAGACAGATGAATAGGGACATGTGGAATTGTTGATGCTCTTTTGCATGGGAATCCAACCATCCTTGGTTCTGTCTTGGATTCGCTAATGTCATATTTATACTTTTTTTTAAAAAAAATTGATTCATGTTAACAACTTATTCGAAAAAATAAAAGAATATCGATAGCTTACTTTACGCCTGTCAAATTAGCTAGTGACGCCTAAACAATTTAGACATGCGTTCTTTCATTTTAGTTATTTTAAATAAGTTACTTTCTATTACAGTTCTTTTCGAATTTACGAAAGTGTCAGAACATTCTAACAAATAATTTTAATATGCGTTACCCAAAATCGCCGCCATGGCGTGTTTTAAAATAATAACAATTCTCAATTTTCTTAAGAACCAAAATACCTTGGAATTTTATCGAAGTCGTCAAGTATTTTTTTTATAGCTATGTGTTCGTTTCATGGTCACAGTAATATCAGTGAACTTAGCGAGGTCGTAATTGGTTAAATTACTTTAAATGCTTCCGTTGATTTCGTTTAGGGCCAACGGATATCTACGTGACCGTAGGAATGAAACTTTAGCAGCAATAAGTATTGCTGATTCGATATCTTTTACACATGTGGGGTCTTATTCTTAAAACTACAATTTATTGCACAGATTAGCGAAATAAATAAGACACCATTTTCTTTGACATTTTAGGCAAGCACGATAAATTAATGAACGAAATAATTAGGTGATATTTATTTTTAGTTTCTCTTCTAGACACATACATACATATGTTCACGCCTTTATCCCTAATGGGCTAGACTGAGCGTAAACGACCTAAACAAAGCTCGTTCTGCCACGTCTGACAAAGTTTTGAGGGTTAATTAAGATATTTTTTAGGTATATTGCTATTCTAGACTTGAAGTTATTTCTTGAAATTTATCTAGGAATTATTAATTTAATACCTATTGCTTGTCTTTTGACACAGAATCCTAGAAACACTACAATCGTAAATAGCAATATGAACCGGAACAATAACCAATTAGAAAACACGATCTAATAGTATACTGTTGGAATTAGCACTATTTAGGTCATCGGCCTTATCTAGCCAGTGCCTAGATTCGGTTAACAGGGGTGAATGACCCTATGACGTCATCATTACGTATGTGTTTAGAATTAATTGTGGTTCTTCGAATTTCGCACACAAACGTACAACCCTTACGCCATTTTAAAGATGTTTCCTTGAATTGCTTGTAGATTTCAAAATATGCAACCAGCGCCCGCGCTACGGCGAGTAGAATTTTCCAATGATTCGTTTGAGATAAGTAAGCTCTTAAAAACAACCATTTGCCGTTAGGATTCACCTTAAATCGCCAAATGGCCTTTGAAAAACGTGCCTTTCAAAATCAGAAGACGAACGCAATACTACTATATTCACTACCGTTCACAAACGCCAACCTCATGTTTAGTGTTTTAACTTTCAAATTATGCCTAGGCAGGCAGGCACCTACTACTTTTTATTTCGTGACAAAGTCACATTCAATAAATTCTAGAAACTTGTGCTACGAATAAAAACTTTAATTTCTTAAGAACAATTAGGTTCGTTTATAATGGAAAAAACACCTGACGTATTTCCACAAACTGGTCCAACCAAAACCACACAAACTAAACTAGTATAATAATAATGTTATAATATAATAAAGTACTTTCGATACTTTTCATATGATAATAATATTCCTCCCACCGATTTTCTGTGATGGCGGCCATTCTCTCAGAGATAGGCCAACTGTGCAGGACTAGTTTTTAGTGCCCACGTGTTTGCGCAACACACAAGTGCACACTCCATTCCATGTCTTATTCTGATGAGACAGATTGACTGACACAACTAGAGAGAAATATTTCATATGATTACATTTATATTTCAAATATATTCAATTCATCTAAACATAAACTTAAAGATGACCGCTTACCATCAGACAGTCCATCTTATAAACTCGCTAATGTATTTTATAAATGGCTGCCAATAGTTATTTTAAACGTATTCGAAAGCTTGATATCAATGGAAATCATTATAAAACGGTTGCGTAATGTATTGTGCAGCGAGCTGGCGGCCATGACTCTAGTTGTCAAGGTTCAAAAACATTCACGGCGGCCATGTTGTTTATTTACGATAGTTTATGATTTCATGAACTTTTCGGAAAGTTTTATGCAGCTAGGAAGGAATACATTAATTTTCAGACCTGATAAGGCAATTTACAGCCGAGTGAAATTAGAAAGCTACTTTTTTTACTCTAGCGAAAGTTTTATGATTTCATTAGCTTTTTGGTACGTTTTACGTAGCTAGAAATGTACATTACAGTCCAGACCTGAAATATAAAGAAATTCAGAGTTTACAGTCGAGTAAAATTGGAAATCCATCCAGTATTTTTTATGACTACGGTCCATTTAGAAATCAGGTTATTTAATGTACCGTACTCTTGATTTGGTTACAAGTTACAAAATTTCACCCCGGGAAAATCACTACATAGTATAAAACTAAGTCGCTTTCTTTGTCCCTATATCCCTATGTATGCTTAGATCTTTAAAACTACGCAACGGATTTTGATGCGGTTTCTTTTAATGGATAGAGTGATTCAAGAGGAAGGTTTATATGTATAATGCATGCATAATATAGTAGAGAAACACTGATGATTTCCGTGCGAATCCGGGGCGGGTCGCTAGTATAAATCTAAAGGGAAAACTTATTAGGTTAAAAGTGAAAACATAGGGTGTTCACCAAAATATTTCTATGATTAAACTTTACACTTAACCCAACTACTTTAATTTAGAAACAGCTTATTTAATGTACCATGACCGCGCACCCATTACAGGGTTGGAAGGAGGCTTTCCCCTAAAACCTGGAGGCTATATTAAGCCATAAATAACGACTATAAATTGTACTGTAAACCCTATATGGCGTGAGATAACATAGTAGTTTTTAATTTAAAAATATCGGCCAATATCGCACAGAGATAGTGGGAAGGTACCTAGGGCATAAATATAGGGTGATAAATTGATGATGATAAAACGACTGCAGTTATTTCGAAAGATACTGCCTCCGTGGTCTAGTGGTCAAAGCCATGGGCTCGCAGGTCCTGGGTTCTATTCCCAGGGGGAGACAAAGTTGATGTTATTGTAAATGTATCACATTGTGAGATTTTCCCCAGGCAGTTTAGTTAGGATATTGCAAGTTGAACCTATTAGTTGTGCTATTAGGCGTTTTAAAAACTCTGCCACCAGGGTTCATCGGGTCGATCCGATACCCACCTACACGACAGAAGAAGAAGAAGAATTTGGAAAGGTTTAGTTAACCGTTTTTCTTTTGTTTGTGTTTCATTCATGTTCACCAGTGTTCACAGTTTTTTTTTCGATGTGATATCATAATTAAATGTTCAAGTAGGAAGTCTATGCTTCTATAGTAGTGTATTTTTATAGTGGCGTTTTTTATTCATTTTTATACTCTTTCTCCTAGAGATGCTATGCGGGCAAACAGGAATTAATGGTATGCGGGTATAATAAAATTAACCATTCGTCTTAAGACTGTAGAGAAGAACTCTTTATTATGTAGAATAATATCTGGGATTTAGCCAACATTTATGCACAGTTTTCTTAAACAAGTAAATTTTGCTTGAGATTTTTAGCTGCCCGACCCCGCAGGATGAGGGCTGATATTAAGTCGGGGACAAAATTGTTTTGTGTACAAATTATAAACTCTGCTTTTCACTTCGATTGCGAGGAAAATTGAGGAAATACTACAAAAATATTGTAAACTGAACAATTCATTACCGCCATTTAACTTTTTAAATCTTTTGACATGAAATATTAGGCTTGGGCTGGAGACCTATACAGCCTGCTACCGTTAAATTAATTTTGTATAATAAATTAAATACGTGCTTTGAATTTATCGTTTTTGTCATAAAAACACAAAAGGCAAATACTTTAAAGTAATTTCTATCTATGAACTTCTTATTATGTTAGGCTGTATGGTCTAATTTTCTTTGCCTTAGAAGAAATGCATTTATTAGTAGATACGTTTTTGCCCTTGTGCACAATATTTAAAATTGAATTTTGTGCAGCCTACACCCTGCACAAACAAGCACTTTCAGAGCATGAGAAGTGTACTACGTATACAAATATTAATTTTCTGATTGCTTCATCGATCATACAACTTTTTGACGTGAAATGAACACACCAATTTAGACTGTACATTTGCATTAGGCACTTTTAATGGTCTTCGACATAATTTAAAATAAATATTGTAATATGTATTTAAATGACGACAAAATACACTTCAAGGTTTATTAAACTAAGAATTTGAGAATTCATAATGAAATGACAATAAATTACATAGCACCAAATGTCAATAACCTCGACCAGCTGGCAGTGACATCTTGTCTATATACCTCCGGTACCTCAGTAGGTATAGGCCAGGGGTGGCCAATACGTCGACCCGCGTAACAAATTCGGTAGCCCGCAGACATATTCCTCTTACATACATACATTCACGCCTTTTTCCTTTACGGGGTAGGCAGAGCGTGATACGCTTAGTGAAAGCTTTTACGCAACTTCTGACAAATATTGAGGGCAATTTTAGATGGTAATGTGTATCGCTATAGAGACAGGCTATATTCCTCTATAGGGAAAAAGTTCAATGCGACATATTTTTTAAAACAAGAGCGTTAAAAAGTGTTTTTATTTTTTAATTTGATGCACAAAGGCAAGTTTCCATTGCATGTCTAGGAGAAGTAACTCGTTTCTGTTTGACAAATGAGCATATAGATTGAGCACGACTGTCAAACATTATGTACTACGAGTATCATGTCAAGCATCCACAAACCAAAAATATTGATAATTAGATAATAAAAAACTTTTTTTTTTTTAAACAAAAAATACATGACGGTGGGTAGACCCCAAGGTGATGGTAAAATGCAGACCGCACACAAACAAAGTTTGGCCACCCCTGGTATAAGTATTGTGACCTGTGACATTTACTAGTGTAGGTAGTTGGTAAGTACTGTGCGTTATGTAGGAAAGGGAGTGGCAATGGCAGGTCGTAGTACTATGCTATAATAAGGTCATCTAAACATAACTAGTTTTATGTTTTTTGACTTCATAGTAAACACATGAACTATTTGTTAGAAGAATCTCTCTTTACATGTAATATACCTTCCTATTATATAAGTGTAAAACCAAGTTGGACTGGAAGCACGAGAAAACATAGAATGTGCCAGCTGCATTTGCTCCCGGGCATGCTGTAAAAACAACCTAAGAGATCTGAGGGTTTCAATATATTGTAATTTGGTCGATGGGCTGACAACCTGTCAACAACAGCAATATTCCTACAAATCTATCTTAAATAACTCTCAAAACTTTGTCAGACGTAGCGGAACGACCTTTGTTTAGGTCGTTTACGGCGAATAGGTGTTTTACGCTCTGCCTAACCCGTAACGGACAAAGACGTGACTTTGTTTTTATTGCTGCTCATTCAGAATTTCCATTTCTTAGCTCTTTTTGTACAAACTAGTACCGCAACGTTTGCCAGGACCAAATGGCTTGGCGCCCGTCTGTCAGTTGGCAAGAGTACTTAGTTATTTATATGCGCTATGCTATGGCATTATGCTGTGGGGTTGTTATAGTATACTGCAGTATGGCCATAGCACGCAAAGTAGGGAGTTAATGAGTATTTGCAGCCATACGTATACCGGGTGTAAGGGACAGCGTCCCGCAAGCTGATAGGGATTGCTCAGTCAACGATACTGAACAACTTCTACCAGAAACTTTTTTTAGGAAGTGAAAAAAAATGTCTTTTCCATACAAATTGTCCGGTCGAGGTGAACATTTTGTATGGAAATGGCATTTTTTCTGTTTCTGAAAAAAAGAATCCTGGTGGAAGTTGTTCAGTATCATTGACTGAGCCACCCCTATCAGTTTGCGGGATGCTGTCTGTCCCTTATACCTGGTATAGTTAATATTTTCACTGCTGGCAAACTTGGTATATACTGTCACAAGTATACAGCAAACTGCAACTATTTAGGTTACCTGGCAGAAATTGGTACTATAGCAATCATCATCATAGCCCCCCTTCCTAGCCTTATCCCGTATCTAACGGGGTCGGCTACCTAATCTAGGTGACTGAACGAGGGTACTGGTTTTTGCACAGAGCGACTGCCATCTGACCTCTGGTACTATAGTAATAAGGCTACCTAAATTGTACTTTTTTGTAAAGTTTTCTATCCTTTGTAATGTCTTTGTACAAGGCAAACATACTTGTGCTAAGTATTAAGGTGCATTTTCGCTTACACACCCGGGTATTATGTCGTCTATTTAAAATAATTGTTGTTTTCGTTAATTTTTCCTCCTACTATGTTATATTATATACCTGTTTACGAAGTATATACCTACTTACTTAGTTTATTATATAAATAACATAACGATTAAGTGAACAGGAAAACTGCATTAAGATCTCATAAATCCTGCATCATGCATTTAATAGTCCGTGCATTAAATAAAGTTTTATTCGCTCCTAGTTTCCAAACGCAATAAAAAGTAGTTCGTGATAGTCACAGTTATGTGTATGAGAACAATAAGCAAAGACAATGCACACGTACAGCCTTCTGCCATACATATACAGTCACGCCTGTACTCCTAATGGGGTAGACAGAGCTTCAAAAGGGCGTTTTCGCCACATCTGAGGTTTAAAGTTCGCGGAAAGATGATAGATTGTCAGCATATTGCCTAAATTGCAATACATTGAAACTCCCGTTTTCCACAACTTGTTTCTTCCGGTGGTATCTACTGATTTTCACAGCATGCTTGGGAAGAGAAACAGCTGAAAATTCTATGTTTTCCATCGGTCTCAGTCTTGGAAGTAAACCCTTACATAATGTATCCATTTATTCCGGTGGCTGAATCGATTTTTCATCAGACCACGTAGAATGGGGTCGGCCACGAATATCCAACCCCCGGGTACTAAAACTGTTGAGAGACGATACATTCGTGACCTAACCTTTTTATAGGGAACCTAGATTTAGTTCTATTTACATTTGTCGTTAGGGCTTTGGGTCTTCGTGAAGGTATAAGATAGTTAGATAGTCTTCTATGCTGGACTAGGAGCGAGAGAAAAGCATAGAATGTGCCAGCTGCATTTCCTCCCGGGCATGCTGTAAAAATCAGCTAAGGGATCCGATTCCGATTTCAGTATTTTGCAATTTAGGCGATGGGGTGACAACCTGTCACTATAGCGATACACATTTTAGTCTAAAATAGCCCTCAAAACTTGTCAGTCGTGGCGGCACGACCTTTTCTTTGGTCGTTTACCCTCTGCCTACCCCATTCGGGATAAAGGCGTGATTATATGTATGTATGTATAAAATAGTTACTAAGGAACATTAATTCCAGTGGCTGAATCGATTTTTCATCAGACCAAGTAGAATGGCGTCGGCCACGAATACTAAAGCTCGTATTTATGAAGCGATCTCAAACTTGAGACCAATATTAAGTATTGATTTGACTGTCCATAATGTACTGAAATGACATTACTGATACGAACTCAAACTTGCTGTCTGTCTCAAGTGCTAATTACAAATAAGACTATCTATTAAAACTGTTGAGACCTCGATACATTCGTGACCTAACCTTTTTATAGGAAACTTAGATTTGGTGATCATCGTTCTATTCCATTTTCATTTGTTGTTAGGGCTTTGGGTCTATACGAAGGTAGATGATAAGGAATATTTAATCCGATATCTGGATCAATTTTTCATCAAACAAAGCAGAATGGGGTCGACCACGAATACCCAACTTGTATCTACTAAAACTGTTGAGAAGCCTCGATACATTCGTGACCTAACCCTTTTTATAGGGAACTTAGATTTGGTGATCATTGTTCTATTCTATTTTCATTTGTTGTTAGGGCTTTGGGTCTATACGAAGGTAGATGATAAGGAATATTTAATCCGATATCTGGATCAATTTTCATCAATCAAAGCAGAATAGGGTCGATCACGAATACCCAACTTCTATCTACTAAAACTGTTGAGACCTCGATACATTCGTGACCTAACCTTTTTATAGGGAACCTAGATTTGGTGATCATCGTTCTATTTTCATTTCCGGGCTTCAGGTCTATACGAAGGTACGTCAGCAAAATGAGATATCTTTGGCCCGTTTGAAGCGGATGAGACTTATTATATCAGCCTAAACTGTCCCACTGCTGGGCAAAGGCCTCCCCACTCTCTTTCCAGGGTACACGGGTGCACGGTCCAGGGCTTTACCGACCAGTTCGGGTCGTAGGCGACCAGGTCATCACGCCACCGCTTCCTCGGTCACAATCTGCGTCGACTATTCAGATTATGGATGAGACTATTACAGGAAATTGTTAATGGATTTTAATACATACATAAAATCACGCCTTTATTCTTTACGGGGTAGGCAGAGCGTAAAACGCCTCGTAACAGGCGTTTTTGCCACGTCTGACATAAATTGAGGGCAAATTTTAGATTGTAACGATTTGTATTGCTGTAGTAACAGGTTGTCAGCCCATCGCCTAAATTACAATACACTGTACCAATACCCTCGAATCCCTTTTCACAATTGATTTATCGCAACAAATATACGGAATTTCATAAAAATCTATTAAAGAAGTCCTGAAGTAATCTCATCCTTTTAGAGCGGCCCTTACCAGCCATCGCCTTTGCTGACTGTACTAGATAGTTACTAAGGAAATTTTAAACGTGCCACTGTCTGGTGCATCTTAACATAACTACTATGAAATGTTTAATAATAATACGTTATAAGTTGTATGTTAGATGCAGCAGTTAGAAAATTGTATATATCTATCTACATGGCTCAAATTGTCAAACATGGGAGCATAGGAGATATAAGTAAATCTTTCTTTGATGTCAAATTGAACTATATAATAAGTTCCAACTGTGTAGATTAGGTACAGCCATGATATCTATTGCGTATTAAACTCCGCCATTTTGAATCGGCTTGATTGACCGTTGAATCGTCTGATATTTCAGCGGTGCTCTTTTAGGCTAGGCTCAACCTCAATCAGGTCTGGATTGTCGGAACCAGTCTGTTTAGGTTGATTTCGGGTCCTTTGATCTTTGGATTTATTGGGTTTGCTAACTCGGCACAATCGTAGTTCATTAGCTGGGATCATAGAAAAGGGATATAATGTGGGAAAGTTTTACAAAAAATATTATACATACATAAAATCACGCCTTTATCCCTTACGGGGTAGGCAGAGCGTCAAACTCCTCGTAAAAGGCGCTTTCGCCACGTCTGACAAAAATTGAGGGTAATTTTAGATTGTAATATGCATTTCTACAGTGACAGGTTGTCAGCCCATCGCCTAAATTACAATACACTGTAACCGTCGAGTCCCTTTTGCTGACTTCAACAGCATGCCCGGGAGGAAGGGCAGCTGGAACATTCTATGTTTTTCTATCTCTCCCAGTCCAGCATGGAAGAACTACAAAATAGAGTAGGTCAAATATGGTCAAAATTATGGAACACATTGCACCGCCCGATCGCCACGGTGGCACTGACAAATAATAAAAATATGTTCATTTCTTCCATGCTGGTCTGGGAGCGAGAGAAAAATATAGAATGTGCCAGCTGCATTTCCTCCCAGGCATGCTGTAGAAACCAGCTGAGGGATCCGAGGGTTTCAGTGTATTGTAGTTTAGGCGATGGGCTGACAACCTATCACTACAGCAATTTACCTACTAAAGCTTTGTCAGACGTGGCGACCTTAGTTTGGGTTGTTTACGCTCTGCCTACTACTATATGTATATATTTATGTAGATATGTATGCATATTTGACAGCCTAATATTTATTTACCATAGTAAAAGTAAGGGAGCAGTAAAACGTCTTAATACAAACCACTGAAACTGGTAGTTAAGCGCCTATTGATCATTTCTGTCGCTTGTAAGAAGATATAATATAACTTATATGCTGGACTGGGAGCGAGATTAAAACATAGAATGCGCCAGCTGCATTTCCTCCTGTGCATGCTGTAAAAGTCAGCTAAGGGATCCGAGGGTTTCGGTATATTGTAATTTAGGCGATGGGCTGACAACCTGTCACTACAGCAATATACCTACAAATCTAACTTAAATAACCCTAAGAACTTTGTCAGACGTGGCGGGACAACCTTTGTTTTGGTTGTTTACGCTCTGCCTACCCCATTAGGGATAAAGGCGTGACTATATGTATGTATGTAAGAAGATGAACTCATTTTCTTTCCTGGTACAAGGTAGGTAGGTTTAAAAACGTCATAATTCACGGAGCACACCCAGGTTTTCTCTAAGCCGGGCAGCTTAGGCGTGCTGAGCTCGGAACAACCAACTAGGTGTGGTATAGTCGTATAATAGAACTGTATGTGGGGCTTATAGAACACACCTAGTTAGTTACAAGCTAAAAATTCTACGTTCATTTATTCTACGGGAAAAACAGACTTATTTTTTGATAGAATGCCATGCCCGAAAAGATATAAAGAGAAAAATATAGCGGGCCATATTTTAGATGAATAAAATCTTAAATCCTACCATTGACCCTTTGACTAACTTTTATAGAGATAAAATTTTATCAAAGAACCTTTTCATACCTATTAACTTTCCTAGCAAGCAGTTTCGTTTGAAAGCCTTTAATAAAAGTTAAAAGAAAGACGCAGGTAGGTAAAAGTTATATCTTTAAAAAAGTTGCGAAGTGGAGACTGCAAGCTTGTAAGAAAGTTTCTTTCAATAAACATTTCTTGGAAAATATCTTAGCGGTCTTGGCTTACGGTTTGAGAAATGTTACAACTTTTTGTAGTTTTGTTCTATGTTTTTCATGAAGCTGGTTTTGGTTTCCCCATTGGAAGTCAGTATGCACAAGACACAATAACGTATCCATCCATTATAGTAAATCGCATTCTCACCAAGCCAGCTGATTCAGATCGGCCGAGACAGGCGAGCCAAATGGCGCGGCGACGTTGCCGCTCCGTGCGTCAGAGCGCCACCGCCACCGCCACTAAACACCGCGTTGCCGTTCCGTGCACACCACAATATTCCATTTTCGAACTTGTTTTGGCAATACGATACGAATTGGATAAGTTTGCGTAAATGTTCTGCGAGATATATTTACGTCTTTATACCTAACTATATTATATGTATATGTAAGTCATAGATTCAAATTCGTATGGTATTGGTAAACACCATGTTGTAATTCTCGAGTTGTAACGGGAATTAACTCGGCCAATTAAATAAAATAAGACAGAACAGGTTTCTGATTTTGATTTCGTGGTTAATTGGGTGTTGCTTTCCAAAATAAGAATGACATGAACGCGAGCGCATTTTAAATGTGTTTTTGACTTCTTTTTATCTTAAAAGAGCTACATTATTACCTACCTGTCTACTTTATATAGGTATGTTGTTCTAACTACACTTACTGTAGTTTATGTAACGGCTCCTATCTCCTAGATTAGGTAGCCGACCGTGTGAGATACGGGATAAGGCTAATGAGATGATGATGTTGCTCTACCTACACTCACTGTAGTTTAGGTAACGCATGCATTTTTGTTTCCTATCCAAATAAGTTGGATTGAATATCATTTGCCATAAAAAAATCATGTTATCCAGTTATATCTTCTACCTATGTAATTTTGTAGTTAGGTATAGGTATTTATTTAATACAGTTCTATTGCTCCGTGTAAGCCATTTTGGATTCAGAATGTTCTAGATACCTGCCACGAGCAGTGAGCACGTTTGTTGACATTCGCCATGTTTAAAACGTTGGAAACTTGGGAAGGAGACAGCGCTGCTTCAGTTCACTTCGAGAGCACTTGGAAATACCTATTCGTGTATTTACCTATTTGCTAACAAACAAGCACGAGGCTTATTCTCATAGTAGGTACTTAGGTACAATTCGATGAAGACGATTCTATTTTATCTCTTTAGCATGAACAGCTTATATGCTGGAATGGGACCGAGAAAAGAAAAGAATGTGCCAGCTGCATTTCCTCCACATCACAAAAGCCATTGGGGGTTAGGCGGTTTCAGTATATTGTAATAATTTATGCGATGGACTGACAATCTGTCACTACAGCAATATACCTACAAATCTATCAAATTTTGTCAGACGTGGCGGGGCGACCTTTGTTTAGATTGTTTACGTTCTGCCTATCCCATTAGGGATAAAGGCGTGATTTCATGTATGAATGTAGTACGAACAGTCTTCTTATGGTAAAACAGGATGCAATTAAAACGACAGACATTTTGTTACCAACCCACACAGTTTATGAATGATAAATTGATAATATTGATAGTGTTATCAAATATTTTTTCTCTGCCCGATAACCTGTGCGGCATCGATCGCCATCGCCACGTTGCCGGTTGGTGCGACCGGTGGCGCGCGACGTTGCCACTCCGTACGGCCGGCTATTATTATTTATTTTTATTATGTTGGCTGCCTGCATGCTGCTTGCGTCATCGTGCAATGCCCGAATGTCGAAACTATTGTCTTCTCGTGTGATTAATAATCCTGCCAGTCCTTGATTGTCAGCTGGTGGCGTTACATTGACAAATTTACGTATTCATTTGTTTTTACGATACGTTTTTGTTCCCAACTTAAATGGGTTTTATTTTAGCACGTTTTCTGTAGCACTTATGTTTACCGTGCTTATTATTGCAGTGTTTTGTAGATTACATTAGATTACTTATTATTAGTCATTCTATATTACACCCACCCACTTTACTGATTGCGAAGCCACAACAATCACTCGTAATATTTTTTTTGCGCAGCACAGCACAGCAATCATCATTTAGCCAGCGTGCGTTGATTAGCAGACTCCATCAATCACACTTCAACTCTTGATAGATGGCAAATGGCAACATGGCGCGTAGGTGCAAATTACTGTTTTGCGCTAGCCGAAATTATATCAGAAACCACACACCGATAGTACCTACATATCTATTAATTTCATGGTCCTCTTCTTAGCGAGTGGATCCTCGAGTTAAACAATCCGATGAACCCTGGTTTCAGAGTTTTCAAACCAACTAGTAGCACAGCTATTGGCCTCTGACATGGTTTGAGTAACAGCGACCGGGAACGACGGCTTAACGTGCCCTCCAAAGCACGGAATATTTTTTCTTTTTGGACTCAAATTAGACATCACATACACTTCACAGAGATACAATTTTTGGTTTATGTAATTCTTCATGTCAAACTTGTTTGTTGATTAGCTTTCGTTCCTCAATTCAAAAATATTTCGTTGATCTTTCAATCCAAGGTACTTTATGTAAATGACATGATATTAGCAAGCAGACCATGTACAGAATTATTCAGATTTTAGGAATGCAATATCATCGACATACTCGTTGCATTATAATCGCCAATCTAGTGTATCTACTTAGCTAATTAAATAGAGAGAACCCTTCTATTTGGTCTAAATAAATCCCTGCTTAGCTACGTAGCTACGTCAGCAGCAATATTCCGGATACTAGCACAGTTCTTCTCAAAGTGTGGATTTTATCCGGGTCCTGAGTTGGGCTAAGTCTTTTAAACCGACAGAGACCGATAGTAAAATGGATTACTTTTGGAGTGGGTCAGCTTCTGGCGCAGTTTTGTGACTTCTTTCTTTCTGACCATATACCTGTTTGGAAAAATGCATTGAAGAGTTCCAAATATCCAGCAGTGGACTTGTAATAGCTGAAATGATGAGTCTAGGGACGACCCGCCCGCATAGTCTATTGGGATTTTATCTGCCTGCTGCGTGTGCAGACGATATTTGGTTCGATTTCCGGTTGGCCAGATTATATTAACATCTATCTGGGTGTTCTTTGTGATTCTGTCTGTGTATGTCCATCCACGTTAGGTTATACCTATGTGGAAACTATACTTCACTTTGGTATTGATAAAACGTTGAGAACCTCAGGTTTCTAAGAATCCCGTTTCCCAGCATGGCACTCCCTTTGCTGGTCGTTGGGTTTTACTGATGCCACTCCAATCTCCGCGCCACAGGGCTGCGACTTCTAGATATAAAACTGCTATATATTTTTCTCAATCTGAGTGCGTTCTACTTTGGTCCATGGCACCTACACGGAATACGATGTGTTGGATGTTATCAATGTACCTTAGACATCGCTTAGCTACTTTGAGAACCACTGGTTTGTAAGGGTTCCATTTCCCTGGTCGTTGGGTTTTACTGATGCCACTCCAATCCCCGCGCCACAGGGCTGCTAGATATGAAAGGGATTTCATCGCGAGGGTACGCTTTATTAGCCAGTCTGATAAAAGATTCCATGCTTTCCTCTTTGACAGAATTATGGGCTGTATTACTGGGACTTTTTAATGAATTTTGCGAAAAATCTGAGAGCGAATATAAGCTTATCTTTAAAACTAGCTGTATTTCAAACAAAAGATTCAAAATGATTATTTATGTCGATTTTGGTCGCATGTCGTGTAGGGTATGGAGTGGAGACGTTATGCTGTCCCCTAGCTTTGCTAGGGCTAAACCTTAGCTCTATATTACATTCCTCTATGGCGCTACGTTCTACGTTTAATCCTCTCAAGATTAGAAGCTCGGTTTGCACAGCCCCAGTCTTAGATTACAAACGGAACGGAACCTACATTTTACTCGAAAGAAAATCACGCCTATACCCCACAAGGGGTAGGAGCATCGATTGCTTAATATTGAAAGTAATTTAAGACAGGTACCTATGTGATTATTTATCTCAGATACAGTTGACTCGTTTTCGACAAAGGCTTTGAACACGTGTATTGTCCAAGTCACATGATCCAAGGTTGACGAAAGAAGGTACAATGCATAAACTAATGTCTATATACTTCTTCTTCTTCTGTCGAGTGGGTATCGAGTCTATCGACCCGATGAACCCTGTTGTCAGAGTTTTTTTTTTAAACCGCCTAGTAGCACAACTATCAGGCCTCTGACATGGTTTGAGTAACGACCACTATCAAAGACAGCGACCGGGACCGACGGCTTAACGTGCCCTCCGAAGCACGAAAATCTTTTTCTTTTTCGGACAATCAGGTGATTCAGCCTGCAATGTCCTAACCAAACTGGGGAAAAAATCACAAAGTGATAAATTTTCAAATATCAACTTTGTGTTTCCCCCCTGGGAATCGAACCCAGGACCTCCGGATCAGGAGTCCATGGCACTAGCTACTATCAATTGTCTATGTACTATCAATTGAGATTGGGACGGCGATTAAATCAAACTGTGGTAACTTTCCGTTACCTAAAATAGAGGATATAACATTATTTTGTCGCGTTCGTTATCGAATCTAATTATTTAAATTACAACCTGATTCGTTGAAACGTTTGTCAGCGTTTTTTAAACCAATCAGCATCCTTTAATGTGATAATGTCCACTTTATGACCTACTATTGACCTAACCCTGAAAAATCGAACCCACGACTTTTGAATCGAGAGGCCAAGTACCACACCACTAATCTACAGAAGAAAAAGGAAAAACGAGGTCCTTTTTATTTGTGTTAGAGAAACTGTTCCCACTTACTTCGGTGGCTGCCATGCCAATAACAAAGTACGATCGATACGTCCCGGGAGGAATTGTGCCAATCGCCGACTCGGCTCCCGGAGGAAATCATATTATTTGCTAAATTCCGGTCAATCTTGACTTGTCTTAGGCTTTAACCTTAGGAATTGAAAAATATTCTCATGAAATTCTATGAATATTCACATAGATACTTGTAGTAATATTTTTTTCTTAGACTGAATAAAAAGCATTTTTATTTATACATACTAACGGTCGCCTGATCCTACTGCGAAGCCTGTAAACTTAAGTTTTTTTTTTGTTGCTTGGGGAAAGAATTTGGTAATTATAGTAAACATCCTGTATTTTTCTAACCCAACGTAAATGAATAGAAAAACGACGCTTGCGAGCGTTTGCTTCAAGTTATTACGAACCTGCGATCAAAGAATGTAAATATTGATATCTAGCAGGTATAATAATAAATTCATACCGATGTTCGTCGGTGCAAAGAAATTAATGAGACAGCCATGTTTCCGACCAATCGAACTATGCAAATAGATAATTTACAAGCCGTTTCGCTTTCCACATGATCGCTGCGAACAAAACGAAACGCTGAGCAATTATGTAATAAATAGTCTTCGTAAACAACCATGGAAAATGTGCGTTGGTATTTTAAATATGGAAATTGTTCGAATTGAGGGTGAAATCAGCTTCATTAGAAAATATGTGATGCATAATTATGACGTCACGTACTTAAATTTTGGCCTGACATTTTGGAAGTGGTTAAATATCTTTGACACTACCACACTGATTATGATAATATCCGAAGTATCTGGAACAATCAGGCTAGGCCGCATGACTCAGCCGGCCACATGATTGCGTGAGTGAAAGCAATCACTACACCAGCCCTAGCATTCAGTAAACGTACGAACGAGCCCAGGTGTTGCTAGCTAAATCGCCTGGATTCATAAAGGCTTTAGATCAGGTGTATAAAGTGTATGAGAGTTTTAAAAGGTGGCAATGTAATTTAATAGGCATGATGCCTTGCCTAGGCACATTGTATGTCAAAGCGCTTGTAATATCTGATATTTTTTCAGCCTCTTATAATTTGCAATCACTTAATATCGTGGTGAGCATAAAGCTTAAACACTTATCATCGAATCATTACAAAATAATTTAAACATTTCTAATTGTTACGGACGTTTAGAAGACGATTTCTATATTATTTATTCTTTGTAGGAAGCAGTAGTGCAACAATAATACGAACTATCATGTTACCAATTTATGCATCTGATTGTATGTAAATAACTTTCGCGAGGCGTCTGATTGGGTTGACCTTGTATTTTATATTCAAACAAATCAATTAAACAGTTTAATTACATAGTCACGTTCAGCGTGCTTACATTTATTGCATATTTTATGACTTTACGCATTAAAATTTCTCGTAAATAGTTTGTGCAGTTGTCAGAACTATTTTCGTCATTCAGAGCTTTACTGTGGGCCTGATATTTCAAAATGCATTCAGAGAATCTTTCACAAGTTTCTATTGCTAGTGTCGTTTTCTTGTTCCTTCACTATGAAAAGGATCCGAGAAATATGTGATGTCGTTAACCTGTTTTTGCGAAGGGTTAAAACTTACGACGCAGCTTGCACGTGCTCGCAGGACTACAATAACACATCGTACATATTCTATGTATGTTTGTATAGCAGTTGTGTCGGAAGGGTCAGGCAGAAACCCGCTTGCCTCACCCCGTGTCCTATCGATCGCGTTCACGCGACGTTGCCGCTCTTCTACTCGTACTTTCCTCGCGACGTTGCCGCTCCGCCACTCTATTTAGATAGAGCGTTGCTATACGTAGCTATACAATGCTCTTTATTATTATGACTTGTTGCTGTTCTTTGAGCTTCACATCGCATCATATCTTTCGTCGGTTGTGAGAATGGTACTGTATCTGTAAATGGAGTAGGTTTCTGGTGCACTTAGTGTTGTTTTCTTAGTAACACGTTCAAGATTTATATCGTCTGTTACTCATCTACTTGACAACTACAATTTTATGAAATATTTCTTCAAAATGAGTCTTCTGTGGTACCTATATGTCTATTGGTAGTCAAACGATTCAATTAACCTTGATGACAGTTTCTAAATCATCTAATAGTAATAGGCACTATGTATCGACCACTACATAATGGGGCCAACGCCGACGTGTTATTGTGTTCTCCGAAACAAAGATTAAATTTATTTGTAACACAAAATTAAAATGACCATGAAAATAATCTCACAAAGAGGACATCAACGTTGGGTGATCTAGATAGAAATCGAACCCATGATCTAACATACTTCAGTACTGCACGATACCTCGTAGCAAGTATGTAGGTAATTTAAGTTTATTCATATAATTACAGCGTAGTTTCATGTGAAGGTATATGAAATAGCGTTTCCACATCGCTAATGAAGACGTGTAACATGAAAGCGTGTATTTTATAAAAGCGAGAATTTCATAAAAGCAAGCCTTTCATTTGCAACTAGGGCACCCTTTTCATCGCAAAAACCAGAATATTTCAGACTTGTGAAGGTAGGTCACGGAGAGAACTCTCGAAAGTTGTTAGGTTCAATTCCCGTGGGACACACAGTTAAAAATAATATCTCTCGTAATAAGATTATTTCTAGACAAAACGCTGGGTGATTATATTTGTGTTTCGGAGAGTACGTTAAATTACCGGTCCCCATTTGCTGTCTGTACCCATTGGTGGTACCATGCCAGAAGATTATTAAGTACATAGTTTATAATCCCCAAACCAGGGTTCATCGGGTCGTCTGACTCGACAAATCCACAACAGAGGATGAATAGTTTCTTGGAATGAATGATACGACAAAAAGTTTTTTCAAAAAATATTTATTTGGAATGGTTTATGACTTAAAGTCAATTATTCTAACAATAGTCCACTTATTCATCATTCGTCACTTTTATATTTCCGAATTTTCTTTACCAAACTTAGCACCTCGCTACGAAATTCCAGTTTTTGGTCTATGTCGAAACTTCTCACAGCAGGTAATAAGGATTCGAAGAAAGATTTGTCTTCATCTTCTGCGGCAAAGCTGCATGAACTAGCATCACCTACTATCGGCGCTTCAAAGGGGTATTCTAAAGGGTTATCTTCCTCTATTTTAACCTTTTTTATCTTTTTTTTACTTAAAGGCTCGTCTATTGAGTTATCAGAATCGTCCTGTAGGTATTCTATTTCTTGGAACTTTGTTTTTTTCTTATATTCTGTATCATCCCAATCGAAATCGTCATCTGTTTGGGAGTTGATGAAATGTTGTTTGTAATCTTTGTGATCCTTGTAGACATTATCTAGGAATGTCAAGTGTTTGGCGTACATGTAATTCTTTTGGCCAGGTCTTTTCTTTTTGTTCCTCACGTATGAGTCCCGGATGTTCCGCCATTTGTTGTGCAGTTTCCGGTCTGAAACAAAGGCAAGAATTTACAACATCTGGCAATAGTACGCTACTCTCTCAATAATCCAGTTAGTTACTACCTTGGAAATTTTACAAACCTATACCTTTTCTTTTGTAACTGTCACTAGGATTCCCTGTATCATGGTCTCATAGACATACATTAAAAACCAGAACACCGGAACCATGACATCATTTTCCGGACCAGGAATCGAACCCGGAACCCTCCCTTTCTTTTGCGAAGCAAAAAAACACTGCCAACTAGACTGCGCCTCATCATCCTAACTACATTACACACAAACTTCAAAATACCTTCATTATCCGTTTATTACCTTCATAGAAGTATTGAAGATCTTTTATTGATAAATATACTTGTTTACCTTCCCGCAAGAACCATGAACATCAAACTTTTATAAATATGGAGGTAGGAGGTAGATACTTACAAACTTCTTCTCTCTCAAGTGTGCTCATATCGTCGATGTCTGGAATGAAATTTCTAGCGACGTCCTCCCATGCCTTCATTTTCAAGACCTTTTGCGCCTGTGATCTGTTTTCGTTTTCGCTCACAAAGTTCCATATTACAGGCCGCTTCTCTACTTCACTTATAAAATGTTCTACGTCGAGGGAGTACGACATTGCGCCAACAAACTCGCTGTCTGTTCGTAACGAAATACGCGCGACGGCCGTGCGGTCGCCGTGCGTGTAACGGACGTTCTCGCTCGACTATGCCGCGCGGCACGTTGGCGCGAAATGAAGCCCCGCGCGGCAAACGCTCGGCTACGCAGCGGTTCTGTCGAGTCGCAACGCACGGAGCGGCAACGTCGCCTCGTCGCGCTAGCTGGGATCTTTCCTGCCGTTAATTTCGCCTTTTGGGACGATTCTTTTGCATTTTTGAGTAATCTCAAGCAGAGTTAGAAGCCGCATTCAAGTTTTATTTTAAATTCTTACTCATGTCAAACATATTTTTTAAATGGACAGTTATGTTTTCAAAAATTTCACCATAGAGAACTTATTTATTTATAGCGTACGCAACGTACATAATCGTATGCCCTGCTTTAGGTAAGTAGGTAACTAGGTACTGAATGTGAATGTACTTCCCATCGTAGTGCATTCATAATCTCATGGTAACCAACTGGCTTCTTCTGGAAAAACAGAGCATACTTTGCCTTCATCGTGGAGTCTGTCTTTATCGCCTCTGACCTAAATTAAAGAATTCATTTCGATTTTACTTCCATGCTGGACAGGGAATGAGAGAAAAACATAGAATGTGCCAGCTGCATCTCCCGGGCATGCTGTAAAAAACCAGGTAAGGTATCCGAGGGTTTGTGTATTTTGCAATTTAGGCGATGGGCTGACAAAGGTTGTCCCTACAGCAATATACGTACAAAGTACAAATCAATCTTAAATAACCCTCAAAACTTTGTCGGAAGTGGCGGAGCCTTTGTCTAGGTCGTTTACGCTCTGCCTAACCTATTAAGTATAAAGGCGTGATCACTGAGTGAGTAATCACTTGCGTGGGCGTGATTATATGTATATACTAGCGACCCGCTCCGGCTTCGCACGGAAATCATCAGTGTTTCTCTTCTATATTATGTATACGTATTATACATATAAACCTTCGTCTTGAATCACTCTATCCATTAAAAGAAACCGCATCAAAATACGTTGCGTAGTTTTAAAGATCTAAGCATACATAGGGATATAGGGACAGAGAAAACGACTTTGTTTTATACTATGTAGTGATGATTTTAATATGTAAATAGATGACTAAAACAATAATTTAGTATGCCCCCTTGCTTCGAACAGTCGGTTAAAGTGAAATTACACGCTCTAGGAGACGGTGATTTAATTCTCGTGCAAAAACTGCGCAAAGTTATCCCGAAGGCAAGGAAGCGCGCATAAAAGTTCCACGGGGGAAAGTTTTCGGCCCTAAATTAAAAACTTGGTCTATAACTCGCGCGTTCTGCGCTGTACTGAACTGGGAAACTTCTAGAAGGTTGTACATCATCTCCCTAGCGTTATCCCGTATCTCACGGGGCGGCTACCTAATCTAGGGGATTGAACGAGGGTTGTACGAGATAGTGTTCGGCGTAACCAAACGTGCCTACCTCAATGTACACGAAATAAAACTATACTATAAATGGACTGTATGTATATTTATTATCGAAAAACTACTAACAACGAAATGTTGAAACTATCTGGCAACACTGTAAAACAGAATGGTGCAATATCTTAAATATTTATGAATTAAACTGTAAACGGCATTCCACACTTCTGTTATCTTATCACTATTAATCACTGTTATTTCCACTGTTATTCTTGTTCTTGCTGCTTTCGGAACTATTCAAAAACGGATACGAAACGGAAACTGTTTACGGAACTCTTTGTCGATAACTATAAACGAACTATCACGGAAACACTATACGAAACTATTACGGAACTGTTTGTCGATAACTATTAACGAACTGTCGCGGAATCACTGTCACTGTTACTATATACTGTTCACTTCACTTCACTATTTCTTCCCACTATTCGATTACTGATTCGAAACTGAATCTGAAAACTGTATCACGGAACTATATCACTGAACTATACTGTATCTATCACGAAACTATATCTATTCTGTTCACTGTCCACTATTTTTCCACTATTCGGACTGATCTCCCGAAACTATATAACGAAACTATATCACTGTACTATATGGCGAAACTATAATGCCGAAACTATACCACGAAACTATATGACGAAACTATATCGAAAACTATATGCTTGGTGCGGTCTGCGCAGCCGTTTATATACTCCAATCTCGGTACTGTAGAATTCTCGGGAAACAGCTGGCAATTCTTTTCTCGAAATGTCAAGCGTCTTCTATAATGTTCGATCGAGATAGCTAAATACAAACTGTCACTAGTAAGACAGGGATGGCGTTATATCGATTCTCGAATATTCTTGATCATACGTCAAGCTCGTAAAAAGACAAGAATAGAATACTATAGCTATCTCGTTCTATCACACGCTCTGATTGGTTGATTTGAATTTGCCTCTTAATTTAGGGATGACAGCTCTCAATTGTAGCCATCCTAAAAAATACTCCTTATTTATATGGGAATAAAAAAATCCTAAAATTAAATACGTTTGCGCCGTCGCGAACAAGGGTACTGGTTTTTACACAGCGACTGCCATCTGACCTCCGCAACCCAGATGGAAAACCAGCCCCAATCCTGGATTAGGTCAGAATTTTAAGCCGCCAATGCTTAGCATAGATATTAACCGGGACCAACGACTTAATGTGCCTTCCGAAGCACGGAAAAAGCGCCGAATAAATGTACATATGAAATTTAAAAACCGAAAAACACTATGTGATGGGATTCGCACAACAACTTCCCGGTCAGGAGGCAGCGGCCCTATCCACTACACCATCGAGCTCTTTTTCTAGAAGGTTGTACATGTCCTGGATTTATGTTATTTTAGTTAGATCTTCAGTAATATAACGAGAATCTTAATATGCGAAGTGTGTTTTGCAACTACGTCTATGGTTGCATAATTCAGCATACTATTTACAACTCAGTTTTAGAATAAAGGTAAACAAAGTTTCATGTCTTTTAATCGAAGACCTTGTTTCAAAAATAAGTTTCAGCTATTAGATATGACAACATAATGAAATAGTAGTTTTAGTAATTTAACTAATTTGCCAACACGTATTATATAATATTTTTGAAATATTTTTGAATAAAATGTCATGAAAATTTGTTTACCTTTATTCTAAAACTTGGATATACTACGTATAAGTGTGAACATTGATATTTTTAGATTACTCCAAACTATGCTCCTTAATTTTGAACAACTATAGTGAATTACTAAATATATTTATTAGGCATATTTTTACTAAATATATTTTTTTATTACAGGTAAACATCAAAGCTTGTATGAAGAAGGAGACTCTCTATAGAGGTAAAAGTCCTTGTTAGATGGAATGTCTTTATTAGGTTCATCTGCACCTAACATTTAAATAACAAAACTACTTTTGAAAACATGGAACTATATCATACATATAACTAAAAATAAGTACACTACTGGTTGACAATCTGAACGTAAAAAAACTTGTAATAATAATCAACAAGAAGATATTTGAAGTCGGAATTCTTAAAACTTAAACTATGTCTACAATATTTCCAGTTCATTCAGAACTCTGAAAAGGTGACGATACTAGCCAAGTGGCGCCCCCCTCAGTAAAAAAAAATCATAACAAACTAAAAACACAATGAATCGGAAATCCGGTCCCGCAGACTCGAGGAACAGTTATTAAGATAATTTAGAACCTTATAAATAAGCGATTCATAGTTTTTTGTAGAGTTTAGATTCATAGTTTGTTATAGTAACAGGTACAAAAATTGCGGTTAACGGCAATTTTTATTTCTGTTGCTACACTGCGATCTCACCCACAACTTGAGTTTCAATGGCGACTTCTTTATCTCCGGCAGAAATGACATCAGAAACAGCTACCTCAATTTGTATCTAATAGGTATTTAAAGAAGAAATTCTTAAACTAAATCTATAATATTTCCAGTCTAGTTCAATCAGAACTCTCCTTCCTCTGCCTCTTAATCCCCGCAAAGTTGGGTGTAGCATCGTTATAATGGCAGCTCACAGCCTCCTGCATGGCATTAGCTATCTGCGCCCTCACCCACATCTTCAAATTCGAAGGCAACTGCTTCATCTCCGGCAGGAACGACATCAGAAACAGCTTATCTGAATCCGTCTCATTGCCTTGCTCTCTTTCGTTTATATCGTAACTGAATAAAGGTATCTCCATTTCTTCCCGATCGTTTATTTCCTCGCTAGAAGATTCATGTTTCTGAACATATCTTCTCGGATTATTGGAAAATTTCATCGGTTTTGAAGTAGAAACGACTAGTTCGTCTAGAGGATCAGCGTAGCTGCCGTCAAAGCCTAAATTATCATCCAGTTCTTCTATTTCCATCGTAACACTGTCTTTACTCTCATTTAGTGTGATGATGTCATCATTTAGTGTATTGTCTTTATCATTAAGTGTGTTATCGTTGTCATTTAGTGTATTTTCGTTATTATCTTCATATACTTTCGTGTCTGTTTTGGGAGGACTGAAAAGATAATGGTTTATTACTTGTGATTCATACGATATATTCCTTACATTTCATAGCAGAATTGTATTGTCAGTTTAATCAATAATGAAGCAATACACCGGTTTCACTTATTGACCTTGAAATGGTGAGAAAACTTAACACGAAATGAACGTCTAAACCTACTATATTTCCTTTCAAGTAACCGAGTTTGTGGGGTAGTGTCATACTTATAATTTTTTATTCAACTGTAACTTTCCGTGTAATAAACTAATAAAACAGTCAGAATAAGAGATTGAAGGAATAGAGAGTGCACTTGTGTTTGTGTATCGCGCAAACACTTGGGCACTAAAATTAAGTTCCGCGCAGATCCCAGCCAGAAATCAGTTGGGAGGAGTATTATTTACTTACCCAAGGCCATCGTTTCCTCCGAGGAAGCTCATTTTCTTGTAGTACCGGTATGTGGTCCTGGCCACGCGTTTCCCTGACTTCCGTCCCCTAATCTCTCTTTTGTACGCGTCGCGGAGGGACCGCCATTTTCTTTGCAGTTGTAAAACTAAAAATATAAGTATACGGGGTGTAAGGAACAGCGTCCCGCTAACTGATAGGGGTTGCTCAGTCAAGGAAACTAAACAATTATCATATCCTGGTGATGTTTTGTCCCCTCCGGCCGCGTACGAAACCGGAGGTTCGTAACTAGTTACGATAGAAGAAAAAATACTCTTTGTACGATACCAGTTACTAACAAAAAGATTTTTTTATTTACTAGATACTGACCCACAAGTTCGTAACTAGTTACGATAGTTGAGAACATCTTTCATACAGATTGTCTGATTGAGGTGGTAATTTTGTAAGGGAAAGTTATTTTTTTGTAAGTAATTTTCTGGTGAAAGATGTTCAGTTTCGTTAACAGAGCCCCTATCAGTTTGCTGGACGCTGTGCCTTACACCCGGTATAAGCTACGATATTTTTGGAAATTGACATAGTTTTAAAACTTAAAAGGTATAGCGCTCGCTTCGCTCGTATTAATTATTGATTTTATTTTCGTGGGCTGGAGAGCTCGCTTCGCTCGCGTTTTGTGTTGATTCTGCTTTCTTGTGATGTAAAGTTCGCTGCGCTCGCGATACATACCGATTGATTAAACTTTTGTGAGGTGTTGAACTCGCTTCGCTCGCGCAACGTAATTAATTCGTCGTTGGAGTGAAGTCGAAAAAGTCTAAATTTTTTATGAATATCCGGGGGTTGAGTTTGTTCTGAACTTGATATTAGCACAACCGCTTCTGTACCGGTTTTGAGTCTAACCTAACCCTAGTAATGATACCTCTATCATAGGCAGTGGCCTTGGAGCAGTCTTTCCAGTCTTTAAACATGGCGGCCCCTACGTCCTTCCACATCTGTAGTTTCACATCGCGCCCGCCCTGGCACTCCACGTTCCACAACCCGGGCCGTTTCTCCACTTCCTCGATCAGCTTAACTTGGCTGTACTCCAGCATTTTGTTGGAGTTTGCGCATCTTATCTAGAAGGGAGGAGAAAAAAGGTCCAGTGAAAACAGAGGGCTTTTTTAAAGTGGTCTACGAAGCAATAGTGATGCTGTTGTAGTGTTGTGTAGTGATTCCTCAACTCATTCATCATCATCAAAATGGCTTTTTGCATATTGGTTTTGCCAGTTTCAAACCCAGCTTACAGCCAAACTAGCAGCCAAAATACCTATTTGGATGTCATAGAACATGTCAATTTGTCATATAATGATAATGACTGAAGCATTTGTTGTGCTTGGTCTACGAATTTAAGGGAGAATTTAAGTGTGTAGTGAATTTATCGCCCATTTTAATTAAATAATATACTTACGTATGACCTAGACTCGATTGCCATGGTAAACACACGACTATTCGATATATTCTGTGCTATGTCCGATTTTCTCGCGACACGAAAGCACCTCCCGGCGTCCGACGTTCGGTGCGACTGACGCATGCTCCTTGACGCAGAGTGAGACGGAGGACGCGCGATTTGACGCACACAAGCTCGCTTGCGGGCGTTGGACATGCGATTTGGCGAACTCACGCGAGTGTTGTTGCGATTGGTCAGGTATTGGGCTCGATTCTAGATACCAGCGGCCAAAACTAAAATCTATTTGTCACTTTCAAAATAATAAAATTGAAAAATGACCGGCAAATCGAGAATCGATCCCATTTACGACGAACGCAGTAAAATAGCGATTCTGCGTCTGTCGGTCGTTTTAGATTCTTCGTTTACATTGTATTATAATGTATGTACCTTACTTTACTATCTTCGTTATACGAGTACCTATGTGCTCAATTAGTTGTCTGCTAGTAAAATCAGATAGCCGAGTTAGTAGAGATAGATAGATAGTAGGTTAAGTATAACAAGCGTAGAATAATTATGAGATGAGAATAGCTCCTTAATGGCACTCACTTAGATCCTTTATTATTTATAATCCACTGTAATAAAATAAAGTGCTCAAGGAGGAACGAGATATTATTAATTTGAATATTGCGCAGTCTATGATTCATATTTAATCTCGGAAGATTTGCACATGGGGATATACATACATACATACATATAATCACGCTATGGGGTTGGCAGAGTTCCGCAACGTCTGACAGTTTTGAGTGTTATTTAAGATAGATTTGTAAGTAGGTAGGTATATTGCTGTAGTGACCGTTGTCAGCCCATCGCCTAAATTACAATATACTGATAGCCTCGGATCCCTTAGCTGGTTTTTACAGCATACCCGGGAGGAAATGCAGCTGGCAAATTCTATGTTTTTCACTAGCTTCCAGGACAGCATGGAAGAATATAATGGGTAAATACATACCCACGTTATCTAGATAAGTATGTAGGTTATTATGTGTTATGTAGGTATTTACTTATGTTGAACACCCAGTCAAATTATGAGCAAAGGAAGTCAATAACTTTTTGTAGGTAGTAGGCTTTACCAACCTATTATAAAAAATATCTAAACCTACCTTCCATTGAATTTTTCAATGCCAATAATTATAAGAATAACTTATTGGCCGGAACCACCTGCCATAAATAACACTAATTTACAGACCACGAAATTATGAATTCGTGTCTGAAATGCCTAGGTACAAAATATTGATGTTGAAAACGCGGCAACGTCGCTTCGCCGCGGCGGGAGCGCGAGGTTGCCGCTCTGTGCAGCGTTGTGGCGGTACCGCTATGCGACGTTGCCGCACCGACCCACTTCTGAGTGGCAACAGGGCCAACAGGAACTTTTTTCACATCGCTAAATTGGCCGCGTTTGTTTAGGTCGCATGAACCTTTCATCTACTTTATTTACACGTTCCCAAATACTTTATACCTACGTTCTTTCTCTGTTTACCTACTCGCCCGCAATACTCATCAACTCGCGACCTCTAAATCTGTTCACGGTTTTTGCGAGCCACATTGTTTATTGTTGTTAACAGAGTTTCAAGTTCCGTCAAGAACAAAAACCTGTTGTTCTTGTAGTTAATGATTGAAGAAGGAACTAGATATATCTACCCACTAAAGTTTGTAGCTAAATGTACCTATATTTTTGTATTACAGTCGATAGAGCTCGCAATACACTAAGGCTCGTATTTATAAAACTATGTTACGATTGAGAGTAGTATTAAGTATGGATTTGACAGGACATATTGTAGTGAAATGACATTTTCGATACTTACTCAAACTAGGTCAGTCTCAAGTGCTTTTTATGAATACGGCCCTATAGGTATAAACGTGGTATAAACTATCCCAATAATAGTACAGGATCGGCTGCTAGTTTTCGATGTTGTATTTTTGATCATAATTATCCCATAAATACAATACCAGCCTATTTCTAGCGATCTGAACCCACCAATACCCAGCTATAGCTTCATTTTGAGACACAAAACTTCGAGTACCCAAAAACATATTGCAATACGGGCTATTTTTGCACCTTTTACTTTCGAACGAAGTTTTTGCAGGCAGACGGCACGTCAGCAAGTACAATGCACGTCCGGTGTATTGTCAGACCTGCATCTTTACGGCGAATGCACTGTTGTAATTGCAACTTCAAACGCATCTACTCGTGCCTACATGCATATGTCGTAGGGTGAATCCTAGGGATTTTGCGAAATGACGAATAATTAGACAACGGTGAAAATGTTGTCTAATCTTACTGGCATCAGTCAGGATTTTTGCAAAAAAACTCGTCGTTCTAGTAACATTTGATATCCTAACTCTGATTGGCTAGATTTTTACTAACTGATTTAATCTTAATCTGATTGGTTAAATAACATGCGTTTATGCCTGACATTTAAAAAGTCAACCAATCAGAGATCTTGCGTTAGGTACACTAACCAACCAATCAGCGTTCTTATTTCAATTAAGGATATCAAATGTTACTAGGCCAATGAGTTTTTACGCAAAAATCCTGCCTTTTTACAGTAAATTCTGACAATGGTGTCACGGATCACCATTGTCTAACTATCCGTGTTTTCGCAAAATCCCTAGGATTTTTGATAGATTAGAAACAGACATAATTTTGCAAGTTGTATTTTGAGCAGTAATTCCAGTACCTTTAGGTAGAATGTATATAATGTATCAGTTTTTAAATACGCCAGCGTAATACTTGAAAACCCGTCAGATTAAAACTAAGAAGTAACTTGGGCCTTTTCAAGGCGAAAGTGAGCACGAGCAGGCTACCTAGGCAATCATACTCCATCACAGTCTGTATCATCACTTCCCATCAGGTGAGATGGCGGACAAATGATTGCCTATCTACTATTTAAAAAAACAACGTGTTTATGTAGAATAGAACCTAATACTTGGCGTGAGCGAAGCCGCGGGCAAAAGCTAGTAAATCTATAAGACGCTTATACCTTTGCTTACCTACTTATCTAGTAGAAAAAAAACTTCTAAAAAGTAATTAAAATAAACTAAAACCGACTTCAAATGGCTTGTCGGTTCGGTAAGCATTATGAATATAGGTGATAGATAAAATAGGCCTTTAAGTCTTTCGTCATAACGACAAAAGAGACGAAACGATAATTTTCTCTTTTCTAAGCCATTTAAAACGAATACTCAACCGTTTCCTTTATCACGCAATTACGTACATTTAAAATAACTATTTTTATGACAGTGTTACTGAATCTATCTATCTAACTATCTTCCATGCTGGACTGGAAGTAAGAGAAAAACATAGAATGTGCCAGCTGCATTTCCTCCCGAGCATGCTGTAAACACCAGCTATGGGATCTGAGGGTTTGGGTATATTGTAATTTAGGCGATGGGCTGACAACCTGTCACTACAGCAATATACGTACAAGTATGACCTTCGAAACTTTGTCAGACGTGGCGGAACGACCTTTGTTTGAGTCGTTTACGCTCTTCCTACCCCATTAGGGATAAAGGCGTGATTATATGTATGTATGTATGTGTTACTGAACTTGATGTCATATCTGCTATTAACATGTCTAAACACACATACCCACATTTTTCGTCCTTCGCTTCGACTGCGTGCCAATTTTCACGGCGAATGAACACCATAATAAGTTAGTACCACCGTAACTACCTCCGTGGTCTAGTGGCTAGTGCCATGGACTCCCGATCCGGAGGTCCTGGGTTCGATTCCCACGGGTGAAAACACAAAGTTGATATTTGAGAATTTATCACTTTGTGAGTTTTTCCCCAGTTTGGTTAGGACATTGCAGGCTGAATCACCTGATTGTCCGAAAAGAAATAGATTTCGTGCTTGAGGGCACGTTAAGCTGTTGGTCCCGGTCGCTGTCTTTGATAGTGGTCGTTACTCAAACCATGTCAGAGGCCTGATAGTTGTGCAACTAGGCGGTTTAAAAACTCTGACACCAGGGTTTATCGGGTCGATAGACTCAATACCCACTCGACAGAAGAAGAAGAAGAAGCTAGTCTGTCTCTAGACTGACTGACTGCCGGACGGACGAATTAGGTTTTTGTTGTGCTCATACATACATACATACATATAATCACGCCTTTATCCCTAATGGGGTAGGCAGAGCGGAAACGACCTAAATAAAGGTCGATCCGCCACGTCTGACAAAGTTTTGAGGGTTATTTAAGATACATTTGTAGGTATATTGCTATAGTGACAGGTTGTCAGCCCATCGCCTAAATTACAATATACTGAAACCCTCAGATTCCCTTAGCTGGTTTTTACAGCATGCCCGGGAGGAAATGCAGCTGGCACATTCTATATTTTTCTCTTGCTCCCAGGCCAGCATGGAAGAAAGAACTTTGTGCTCTATTACTATAAATGCCGAAGTTTAGCAGGCATTTTGGTTGTTTCTAAGTATAGTATAGTATGTGAATGCTAATAGCATTCGCATACTACTATACCTATCACAAAACAAAAACAAAGCCACTCCAGGAAATAGATCTGCGTTGATATTGATTTTTTTTTCACTTCCTGAATAAAAAAACTGCTTATAGTTGTTCGTTCAGTTTTGTTGACTGTGCAACCCCTATCAGTTTGCGGAACACTGTCCCTTACAAAAGTCCCCTTTAAAAGGTCCCTTTTAAAAGTGAGTTATACGGGTGTATAACTCACTTTTTGGCTTTGAGCTCCAGGTCTATTTGGTACGAAACGATACGAACCACGGATCTAAGATTAGTTAGTACGGACATACAAACAGTCAGTCATAATTTTGTATCTATCATATTAGAATGAATGTGAAGCATGGATGTGAAGGGCCTTCCTCCTTTTTTACACATGGCAGCGTTTTTCATTAAAGTCCCTTGTGTGTGCCGCTTGCCACGGTGGATGGTCACAGTAATGAGCCTTTTTGTCTCGACAAGAACTCGACATTTTCGGATTCATTACAATTTACAAAAAGCTACGATTTGTCAATCGTTAGGGCAACCTTGCGTCGACTTTTACTAAAAAAATGAAAATTGCTGAGAAAATTTTGTAAAAAATCGCGTCGGGAGTACCCCGGTAGAGGTTTTCCCGGAATATTCAGAATCGCGCCATAAATTGCTGGCATGGTTGGTAGTTGGAAGTTTATTAAGATTTTATGCTCGCATTCGCTTAGTTGCATCGTTGCTCAGTGTATCTCATAAAATATACGGTGCCTCCTGCTCTATTATGGTAGGTAACGTATTTTTTATCTATTCCAAATACATACCTACTAACTAATCTACGTGACACATGTAGGGTAGATAAATGATTTGAGGATGCGAATTCGAACAACTTCCAACAAAATGGGAGCCGGAGCAATTTACTAAAATGAGTTTGAAAGCCATTTTACCCTATTTGCGGACCTAAAAGGACTCGAAACGAGAACAGGGAATGGCGAGACGGGACTACGGTACCTACGGGGTACGGAAATTGGGCAATCAACTGGATTCCAGTCCATTAATACCCCGATTGGCCCAAATCACAGAATCGGCTTAAAAAAAAGGGATGAAGGAAATCCTCGCGCGACCAATTTATAATAAGTACCTACGTACGTTGCTACTATCTATCGATCGTACATAGATAGAAAAACCTTCTCCGATAGCCAGTCGTTACTTATACCTAAACTACTAGCCAAATACCTACCTAAGCTTCTAGTAAAACTGTGGTTGCATTCTCGTATATTAACAAATATTTGCACAAAGTCACGCCAATCCATTAAAAGTTACACATTAATTGAATGAATGGTATTTTACGATTCGGAGGTGCGGAACGGCAACGTCGCATGGCGCCCGCCCGCACCGCACGGAGCGGCAACATGGCGCCAACGTATTCGTCGATGCGGCAACGGCCACAACTCCTCGGTCGCACGGAACGGCAACGTCGCATACTGATTCAGCACTTCACATTCAGGATTCAAATATGCGCGTAGCGTGATTATTATTTTTACTTTGGAAATTGTTTTTATTCACTTCGAATTTGAAAAATGTGTAGAAATGAAAATGTGTGGTTTACCTTCCATTACCTATTGTATGTTAAAAAATCCCATACATATATATAATCACGCCTTTATCCCTAATGGGGTCTGCAGAGTGTAAACGACCTAAAAAAGGGTCGTTCCGGCACGTCTGACAAAATTTTGAGGGTTATTTAAGATATATTTATGGGTATATTGCTGTAGTGACAGGTTGTCAGCCCATTGCCTAAATTGCAATATACAGGAACCTTCGGACCCCGTAGCTGGTTTTTACAGCACGCCCAAAAGAAAATGCAGCTGGCACAATCTATGTTTTTCTCTCGCTCCCAGTCCAGCATAGAAGAAGAAAAACCCGAATGAAATAATTCTTATATGGTTGGTAGAGGCGTAGTTTTATTTATTCTTATGGTAGAGGTAAGTAAGTCAGGGATACGCAACCAAGCTGCCTGTCCGGCAGTAGTGGTTTTGTATACGGGTATGCGACCCCGGCTTCCCGAGCTACTACAGCCACAAACCCAGTCCTCCAAGGCAGTAGTATCCTTACACCTAGTTTCCTATCCCAACTCATATTTTTCCTCTCCCACCCACCCTTTCCGTTCACCTTCCTGTTTCCTCCCTCATCCGCCAATCTAAGGTCTGCCGCGCCGATGGATGCATGGCTAGGGGCGAGCCTAGTTTTGAGCGTGCCGATGGCCCTGGGACCGGGTGACCCCAGATCAAGGCTAACCTTGTCCTGGTAAGCGGGGCTCTGCCAGGATCGACATATGAGTGCCCTCGCTGCTCGTGGGAACGCAATGGTTTTTTTAAATATGCAAACTAATAAAAATGGCGGCGATGTAGGATTTCGCAACTCATCACGTCACGTTTCTACCGGGTGCGGAACGCGGACCACAGAGAGCCGCTTTGCTACGATGAATGTTAGAGGTAGTATGGCTGAGAAAATAGACGAGGTATGCCAGTTGATGGATGATAGGCGTATAGATGTACTGTGTGTGAATGAGACTAAGCGGAAGGGATGCGACCAGACGCAACATGGACCCTACGTAGCGTATTGGTCTGGGGTTCCCAGTACCGACAGAGGCTCTAAGGGAGTCGGTGTATTCCTCTCCGCACGAATGGCTGAATGTGTGACTGAGTATGAATGTGTGAGCCCTCGACTTCTCTGGCTTAGGCTGAAGGTCGGAATCACTCGTATCTTCATCCTAGGTGTATATGCACCGACGGATGTGGGTAGGAGTGGGTCCACAAAAGCTAAAAAGGAAAATGAGGAGTTCTGGGAGAGTGTTAGAGATGTTTTGAAAAACTGCAAGGCAAATGAAAAGATTATAATGTTAGGCGATTTTAATGGATGGGTGGGTATTAAGCGTGATGGGTATGATAAGATCCTTGGAGCATTTGGTGATGAAAGGATAAATGAGAATGGAAGGAGTTTGTTAGGGATCTGCTTGGAGTGGGATCTTTTTGTGTCGAATACCATGTTTCAACACAAAAAGATCCATACTTATACTAGAGCAGAAAGATCCTTAAGAAGCATGATAGATTTTGTGATTGTGGATGAACGATTGAAAATGAAAGTTCTGGACACTCGGGCATATCGGGGTGCCGGAATCGACTCAGACCACTTTCTGGTGATATCACGTATAAGTGGTCTCTTTAATCGATGGAGGCACAGGGTGAATCAGCCAACTAGTGATCTGGAAAGAGTGAAAGTAGAAAATTTGCAAGAAAATGATGTAAGAAAGGAATATGTTAGAAGATTGAAGGATGAATTTAGTGGTGTGAATGAAATGTCTGATAGTGAAGAAGGTTGGAAGGAATTTAAGGAAAGAGTGCTGAAAGTTGCTATAGAAGTATGTGGAGTTTCTAGACGTTCGAAAGGGAATAAACAGAGGAGTGCATGGATGAGTAAAGATGTGCAAGAAGTGGTACAAAGAAAGAAGAAAGCATGGTTGGATTGGTTAGCTACCAAAGCTAATCAAAGAATGCAAAAAGCGGCAGATGAGGATGTAGACGAAGCACGAAAGGAATATAAACTATTGAAAGATGAAGTAAAGAAAGCAGTGAATAAAAAGAAAGACGAATATAAAGACGAATTTGACAGGAGGCTTTCAGAAAACTTTCGGTCCAACTTAAAAGTTTTCTGGAAATCCATAAGGACAGCTCGCGGTAAAACTGCAACATCCGAGCTGAGTAGGATTCGAAGCCAGGATGGTAGTATTGTAAAAGGTGAAGAACACGTGCTGAATAGATGGAAGGAATATTTTGAAAGTTTATTTGAAAAAGAGGAAGAAGCACAAGGTTTTACCATTCCAGAGGTAAATGAAAGTGAGAATGAAAGTGAAATTGAAATGGATGAGATTGTGAAAGCACTGAAAAGAATGAAGTTGGGTAAGGCTGCAGGGTATGATAGAGTGTCTGTCGAAATGCTGAAGGCTGGCGAAGGAGTTGTTGCTAGTCAGCTGTACTGCCTTTTCAACCTGTGTTGGAGAAGCGGCCAAGTGCCAAAAGATTGGTGTAAGGCTGTTATCGTACCACTATACAAGGGTAAAGGGTCACAGCTTGACTGCAAAAATTACCGCGGTATAAGCCTTCTCAGCGTCGTCGGCAAACTGTATGCAAAGGTATTGATTGAAAGAGTGATGAAAGAAACTGATGAGAAAATATGGGATGCTCAGGCAGGTTTTCGTAAGGGGATGGGATGTACGGATCAGGTCTTTTCGTTGCGGTGCATAACCGAAAAATATTTGGCTAAAAGCCAAAAAGTTTATTGCGCGTTCGTGGACTTAGAAAAGGCCTATGATAGAGTTGTGAGGAATGAATTGTGGTCGGCGCTGTCCATGCATGGGGTGAGCGGTATTTTGATACAAGCACTGAAATCCTTATATAAGGATTCCAGTGCTTGTGTCAGGATCAACGGGGCGTACACTGAATTGTTTAACATCGAGAAAGGTGTAAGACAAGGATGTGTAGCGTCTCCATGGCTGTTTAACTTATTCATGGATAGCTGTTTGACAGATTTGAAAGATAATGAATGTGGTCTAAGAATGAACGAGTTACTCGTCAAATGTCTTCTCTACGCTGACGACCAAGTTATACTTGCGTCCACGGCTGAGGAGTTACAGGAGATGGTAAATTGTATGCATGAAGCTTTGAAAAAGAAAGGAATGAAAGTGAATGTTAGTAAAACCAAATCATTGGTTTTTGAGAAAGAGGATAGAATGACAGAGTGTAACATTCTGATAGGAGATGAAAAGGTGGAGCAAGTGAAAGAGTTTGTTTATTTGGGTTCATTGTTTACAGCAGATGGAAAGTGTGATAGTGATATTGAAAGAAGAGTGAATGCTGGTAACATGGTGAATGGGGCGTTGCACACCTTTATGAACAGCCAGAGGGTGTCCAATAAGGCTCGTCTGGCTGTGCATAGAGGAGTGTTAGTCCCAACACTTATGTATGGCAGTGAAAGTTGGGTATGGCAGAAAAGACATGAAAGTAGAATAAATGCGGTAGAAATGAGAGCATTAAGAAGTATGATTGGTGTGAAACTGAGTGACAGAATAAGAAATAGCGTGATAAGGGAACGTTGTGGTGTGAAAGAGGATATAGTGACAGGTATAGAAAAAGGAATGCTGAGGTGGTTTGGTCATGTTGAGAGGATGGATGAAAAGAGATTAACCAAACAGATATACATGGCGAGTGTGAGTGGGAATATTGGAAGGGGAAGACCTCGACGAACGTACCGCGATCAAATCGGGGACGTTCTAGGGAAAGGTCAGGTCAGGAGTACCCTAAACCGACGAGCGTGCATGAAAAGATTGATGAATGTAGATGAAGCGAAAGAAGTTTGCAAGGATCGTAGCAAATGGAAGGATGTGATCTCTGCCTACCCCTCCGGGAAAGAGGCGTGACGTTATGTATGTATGTATGTATGTATGTATGTAGAGGTAGGTTAGGTACCTACCCATTTTGTATAGTAAAGGAAAGGTTTTTTGATAGGTAGGTTAACTAACTAGCAAGCTAGTTGCTTGCTTACTATGATGAAATAATGGATCCCTACCGTACATCTTGGGATTCCTTGTATTGTAAGCAAGCAAGGCAAAAACATAGGTAGTATACATAGTTCCAACAACATAACTTTTTTTTGTCAATCAGCTCCTGTATTTATTTCCGTTTAATGCTGTAATAAAAATAGATACATTTTTAGTTCTGTTTATAATAAATAGGTAGATGAAAAGGTTGATGAATGTAGATGAAGCGAAACGTTTGCCAGGATCGTACCTACTTAGCAAGTGGAAGGATTGTGATCTCTGCCTACCCCACCGGGGAAAGAGGTGTGATGTTATGTATGTATGAAATAGATCGCACTAACAATAGGCAGTAGCATACAGTATCGTATTTATTGTGCTTTGTACACCACGCGATAAAAATCGTAACTGCGCGCTGCGCTGTATTGCAATATTGTGCCCGATTCCGACGCGACGTTGCCAAGTCGTGCAAGTCGCGCGCGACAAGCAGGACGGCCCGATTAGTTGCTTTCCTGCGCAGCAGCGGACATTACGTCAAAATCGTGCGACAGACAGGTACAATTTACTGTCAGAGCGGCACCAACTGTCGAAAAATTCGGTGAAATGGCACCACCTAATTTAGGAAGTACAGAAGAAATGAGGACAAGATTTCTGATAAGTTTAGTAAAAGAAAGGCCTCCGATTTATAACAAAAATTTACCCGAATATACAAATTCAGAAGTGAAAAGACAATTGTGGAACGAAATCGCGGAGAAAATTCACAGAACTCGCTGGAATAGATGGAGTAAGGCCGAGAAAAGAGAAGCTGGTAAGGATTTTTTAAAATATTATCTACTTGTGGCGGCTGGTTTACATTGTTCAAGCGTGTATGTAGCACAGTGTAGGTAGGACTTCATACTTTAAACTCACTGGAAGAGCCGCATACTTTAAAGTCACTGGAAGAGCCGTTTACATTGTTCAACTTTATGAACAGACTGTCCTGTACACTTGAACGAAGGAAAAGCTCTGTTATCATCATATTAAACATAAGCCCATGTATACATACCCATTTAAAAAAAAATACTCGCATTTTGTTTCAGTTTTACTGCTTCAAAAGCGTTGGAGCAACTTACGTACCACCTTCGCCAGAGAACTAAAGATCTACATAAAAGCGAAAAGAAACGGAGAGGAACCCGAACTCAAAAAGAAGTACGTTCATTTCGACAGAATGAAGTTCATCATAAACTGGTTGACTCTAGGGATAGACGGTGAGCAAAAACCAGCCGTGAAATTCTTTGAAAATGGCGAAATAGAAGAACAAGACAAGCAAGATGATTCAGAAGATGATGAGGTTTACGATGAACAGTACCTCGAAGAATCTTCGTTGTTAGAAGAAGAGTATAATGAAAGAGCTAGTGACGAAGGTGAAATCGAATATTTAGAGAATGAACCACTCGCTCACCCTAGTCCAGTTAGAAATGAAAAACAAGAAAATATCTTTGTATCGAGCTTTGATTCCATAGAAAATAGTTCATCGAGGAATAAAGCTAATAAGAAGGAGAATATTAACTTTATAGTAGAAGATGAAAGTGGCCAGGACAGTAGCATTGACCAGGAAGTTAATTTTGCTATGTCGCTCGTGCCTATGCTTAGAGAGTTGCCACGAAGTCTTAAATTACAGGCACAGATAGATATATTAAAGATATTTCAGAAATATACAGATGAATAAAACTTTCTTATGTGTTTGTTGTCTCTGCTGAATAATAAATGATAATATGGAAAATTTGTATTACTTTCATTAACTAAATATACCTTGTTACTCAAGCAAGGTAATCTACTTCGTTCATACCACTTCCTTCGATCTCTGGTTTGTACAGTATCTACATTCCCTGTGTAAACACGCCATAATTACATACAATCACGCCTTTATCCCTAATAGGGTAGGCAGAGCGTAAACGACCTAAACAAAGGTCGTCCCGCTACGTCTGACAAAGTTTTGAGGGTTATTTAAGATAGATTTGTAGGTGTATATTGCTGTAGTGACAGGTTGTCAGCCCATCGCCTAAATAACAATATACTGAAATCCTCGGATCCCTTAGCTGGTTTTTACAGCATGCCCGGGAGGAAATGCAGCTGGCACATTTTATGTTTTTCTCTCGCTCCCAGACCAGCATGGAAGAATTATATATAACATAATAGTTTCGTGTTCTTTGACATTCATCAGAAAGGAGAGTCTTTCACTCTTGACTAACATAATAATTTGCCAGTATAAAATGAATATCGACTAACATGTTCTGGTGAGAATCAACACACACAAGTGTACAAACTCAAACACAACCTGAGTCATTGAATCCACACACCACACCTCGCCCATCCTGTTGTGAGAGAATACAAAGTATCTCGAACCCCGGCCACTAGCAGAGAAAGGAAACTGACAATAACCGAACTCGCTCCACAAGAATTTTAATACCTTTTCGGGGAACCTTTTTTTATAGCGCGAAGGGCAACGTGAACCCTAAAGGAAATTATAGCTAGGGAGCTATTGATTACGGGATATGAATAAGGGAGCATGCGAAAACGTGCGCGACGAGAAATCAATAACAATCTAAAAACGGGATCTTTTTATGCTCGTGCAATCTGACCGAATTAATAATCTATTTCGGTCTTAGAGCACTGCCAACGTGGTATTATGAAGAGCATCAATTTCGATTGCTTTTGGCAGGGGCTCGTTGTTTATGCTTCAGATATTTCTGGCAATAAATATCTCTCCGTTTACTATGTTGTCGGATTTTTCTATCGCCGGATTTTCCCCTCCATTCAGTAACATTGTTTTCTTTAAGATCCAAGGCTGTTCGCGTGAACTGTTCAGTGTTCTCACAGTCCAAAAGTTTTAGTACCAAGACTGTAACAGAATTCGCACGGCTTCGATCGTGAAAGTCTATACGTCCGCTCGCCACGCAACTTGATCTTGCCACCGCGACTAGAATGACACGTCTCGGCGAAACAAGTATACTTAATACCGACACAACTTGTTTGTAATTAACCGGGTGGGTAAGGTTCGCCGTGGAAATTTCTTGAGAAAAACTTGTTGATTCCGTATATAGGCGGATCGATGAGTATAGCAGCCTCGAAAATGTTAAAATGTTGAAAGACGGCAAAAAACTGAGCTGGTTGTGAAGTAAGTAGGCATTTTCGGATAAAATGGGTATTCTGTAGCTGTAGGTAAACGTTAACTAAATGCTAAGAACAATCTTATTCTTCTCATTGATGAATATTCCTAAGAGCGGTTAAGTCCGTTTCATTTAAAAGGAAATAACAAGTTCGTACAAACGGTTCCATTCAACGGAACAGAGAGAAAGAATGTTTGCCTTGTCAACTAAATGCACGCTTCGTAGAAAGTTGCGGAAAAAACGACGCTCACGCGGTTAGTCCGCCATGTTGGTCAAGCTTGATGGACTGTGTGGCCTTGGTGGTTTCCTGCATCGAGGAACATTACTTTGTTGTTGAATATAGCCTCATCTCGCACCTTTTTAGACCTCGAATTGTGTAGAATACAAATGGAACAGGACAGATAATCGAATAACATTGCGAGCGGTCGTTTGCACATGTTTTTCTTTATTTTATTGCGGCAGGTGATCTGTACGATTCCACACCCCACACCAGTCGGACCTGTCGCTCTAATGGATGGTTATTGAAGTCTACAAATTTATTGCTTACAGCGGTGTCCGGTTCATGCAGTGCAATAGGCTGCTTATAACGTTCGAGAACATCTGTTTAGTTTCTAACTGACCAGACGCTCTCATCGCCCCGATATTTAGTCATGGGACGAAATCTATGGTTATTTACAAGGTAAACTGCATTTTGTAAGCTTCCAAGTGCGCATTAACGATGTCCATAATTCCATTTGAATCGAAGCGTGACTGATTTTATTAGTAACACTTATTAGCTGCGCCATAATTTATTAGTAAAACATTGTTTTTATTTTGAGAGAGTGTGGCGTAACAACTAGTTCTCATCTGAATTGCAAATGGCGGCCCGGAGGAGGTGCGGCAACATCGCGGTCGAGAAGAACGGCAACGTCGCTGCGTGCGTAATTTTATCAAAGGCACAATCTCAGCTTTATCTGTTATCAAGTTGGTTATTTGTGTTGGTATTGTACGTCTCTCGGACGGGTGAATCTGAATTCCTTATACGCACGAACATAGGAGTAGCTTCCTTTTGAATGTGTTTGTTTGTCTCATATTTTTGTCTATGTAGACGATGTTTTCCATGGCAGCAAAACATCAGAGGCGGGGTTTGGCGCCGAATGAAATTGTTGAGATCACTGTTGTTATGTAAAAAAAGAAACGGCGACAAACATTTCCTATTTTCTTCCTATACATACCTATGTATAGTAAACTGTAAAAGTCATAAAGCATGCAAATAGACACCTACCATAATATCATGGACGGCAGTCAATCCACAAAACAAATGGCTGAATTCTGGGCCGCTACGATGTAATTTCTCGTGTTTCATCGAGACGCTAAGAAGAAGATAGCGACACATATTTCAAAAATATCCGTCCCATTTCCTACCATAAATTAATTCTCCTTTAAAAATATAAACACACGCGAAACGTCGATATTCCCCACCCTACCTTTCAGTGGGTGAGGGGGCGAATTCCCGGCGTACCAAAATAGGATTTTCGCGCGCCCCCCTTTGCCCGGGCAAGGGGGGTTGTGTGGTTGGGGTGGCGAGGAACCTTGAAGCCTGCCGTTCGAATCAGCTGTTCTATTGTCGACTAATTTTATTGCCTTTCATAAACTTTGTCAATATTGCATTGCGCTGATGCTGGTTTGGCAAGGTTTACATGCCTGGAGCCTCCAACTTTAGGTATACCTTAGCTAGGTTACATAGGTACTTACTAATGCTAGTATTGCTAGTATCTACAACGATATAATTGTATAATCTTCAGAAACTTTACTATTCCCATCCTTTTTGTCTATTTTATTATATGCTGTTATTTCACATAATTCATGTTCTGGAAAATTTCCAATACCTTCTTTAACCAACAAAGATAAGTCCGTGGCATTTCTTGAAGGACTACAAACTTTCTCTTTAGAAGTCAGGACAGGAAGTCCAGGCCTTTCTACTTATTTAATATTTTCTTTCATTTTCTTGGACGTATACAGTATTACTTCCATGCTGGACTGGGAGAGATAGAAAAGCATAGAATGTTCCAGCTGCCCTTCCTCCCGGGCATGCTGTAGAAGTCAGCAAAAGGGACTCGAGGGTTACAGTGTATTGTAATTTAGGCGATGGGCTGACAACCTGTCACTATAGCAATACATATTACAATCTAAAATTGCCCTCAATTTTTGTCAGACGTGGCGAAAGCGCCTTTTACGAGGCGTTAAACGCTCTGCCTACCCCGTAAGGGATATAGGCGTGATTTATGTATGTATGTATGTATACAGTATTTAATACATACATATAATCACGCCTTTATCCCTAATGGGGTAGGCAGAGCGTAAACGACCTAAACAGGTCGTTCCGCCACGTCTGAAGTTTTGAGGGTTATTTAAGATGGATTTGTACGTATATTGCTGTAGTGACAGGTTGTCAGCCCATCGCCTAAATTGCAATATACTGAAACCCTCTGATCCCTCAGCTGGTTTTTACAGCATGCTCGGGAGGAAATGCAGCTGGCACATTCTATGTTTTTCTCTCACTCCCAGTCCATCATGGAAGTACAGTATTTAATGTCTTACTCTTTTTAACCTGCTACCCTCACATGTATTAATTTCGTCTTCTTAAATGCTAGATTTGACCTTACATAGTCCGCTAGACTGGTTTCAGGACGGTCTTACTTGAACATAACAGGTATAAAGATCCCTATGGGCTTTAAGGACTAGATTTCGCTTTAATAAAGTTCGTCGACGTCATTTGGACACTTTAGAATGTTTTTAAGGTCGTCTCCTCATAAATTACTATAATATTCACTGCGTACTTCTGTATACGACATATTTTCAACTATTTGTCATTCCACTTTATCGAGTTGTCTAGTAGGAGAAAACCAGAGCACTTTTTCTTCGATCCAACTTGTTGAGAAACCTTGATTGATAGAGCGACATTATCTCTTTAATTCCGGTTTGAGTGACGTCTTTCAACGAACGACATCTTAATGAGGGCGTTGGTTGCTACATCAACATCATCTATGTACCTACATGCACCACGTCTTGACTAACGGTTTCGTGCATCAAGAATTAACTGGCTTGATGAACATGATGGCTGAAAAAGAATAAGAAAACAACATGGCCGCTTTAAATAGTATATTCTGTTGGCAAAGTCGACTCTGATGCTACCTGTTTTGTAGAATTAATAATATTTAAATACTTTAGTTTTGAGTTTAATTTACCAGCACCAAGTTGCAGTTGCAAATGTTATGATAAAAATGCAAATTCTTCGATAATCAAGCCCAGATAAACCACAACAGGTCCAATAACCGATCGCCCAGTCGTGGAAACACGACCGCAGCTGCAATTGTACCCAGTTCGCCCACTCAGAGGAAAAGCGTTATTTTGCTACACAACTCTACGTCTGTGTGTCACCAGTCCCCATTTGTTATTGTACATGTTTCTGTGTGTGTGTAAACGTACGCGAGCGCCCGCGCCGTGCCAGACACGACATTATCACACATTCCGCAGTCACACGATACGCTACAATGTTTCATGTGTCGATGTTACTCATTGCTAATGTTGGTGAAAGACGATGCCCTTTGCAGACCACACAGGGTTTGCACGGAAAACGCCTGTAAACATTGTTGCAGCATATTTTTGTTTACCGCTTTAGTCTCTTCAAGATCATCCCTTCATTCTCAACTCAGTGAAAGATTCTCTTTTAGGCATATTCCATCCCCAAGGACTGGTATCAATTTTAATTTAGGCATTATTCTTTTTTTTTACTACTAAATTATTTAAATATGCCCCGACATCATTCTCTTAGCTTATTCGAAAATAATGTGGGGACATCATCGAAGTAATTTTGTAAAGGATAACACTTGTTATGTCCACCCCAGTTTTCATCAAAATACCTACTAGGAAATAACTATTTCCATTATATCATTAATTTATCTACGCTTATTCAATCAAAAATATTTTGTCAAAAGTATATATTCCTTTGTCATTTCATCACATCACTCATAAAATCTTCCATGTAAAACAATTTTCATTTTTCGTTCGTCGACTCATGTATGAGAACCCACACGATAGAAGAATAAAAAACCTGAACATCTACATACAACCACACTCCCACAGCAGGTACCTACCTACCTACGTACGTATTCAAATGCTGTGGTACTGTGTTTCTTTGTAAGGTTTCGATTTACAAAGCGCAGCAAGCCAACCGTTCAAGGTTTGATCCCTATCGTGTCGGTTCCATTCTCGTGGCCCTCAGATAGAACGTTAGATAGCCATTACTTATTCCTAACTTGGCAAGATACTGCACCACTATCTAGGAATTTTAAGTGTCTAAACTGAAATGGAAATTGCTTCTCGGTATCTCAACTGGCAGTAAAATTGGCACCTCTACTTAATAACAATAAAAGACCGTCAACAGTAGTGATGTCATTATCTTTTTGTTTGCGAGGTTGACGCAATTCTTTCAAGTCTTTTGTTGCTTTGGCCGACTATCAGATCAGTAATCTCACGACTACTTACCTTGTGGGTCTTGGGAGCTTGCCCTCAGCTATCTACTACCCAACCCAGTACTCACAATGTAAATTGATTTGCATTCGTTCGGAGTTCACCACCTATAAATTTGCATACACTTCCAGCGTTCCAGCAACTGTCGTAAATTTTGGGCTTCCTAAATTTTTTTATGTCGAAGTCGAGGCTGCATATAGAACTCTTGAATTTTAGTTTAGTACTAAATTTATAAAATCTCATGAAAATTCTTTACTTGTTCCAGGTAAACATCTACAAGATCAAATGCAAATGGCTGACTCATAGATAAGTCAACTTAGGGGAAAATATTGAGTTGACCACATTCACTTGTCTTTTCAAATCTGTGGTCTTATCAAAATTTTTAGTTCAACTTACTTGCGATTTCATAAAAAAAAAACAATTTGCTTAATAATTTTTAGTCTTCAGTAATTTTCACAATATTTCTAAAATTTATAATTTATAGCATTGTTTCGCTTATTAATTTGTATTTATCATTTCGCGATTTACGGACCAGCTTCAGTGGTATTTTATTTCACTTGTCACTGTCCGATCGCAGCCTCGATAGTTCGAAGTTTCTATCATCATGACTAGTATTTGGTGGGGCTGATACGTGACACCCGTTCGACGTCTCGATCACAACTGCCGCGAAATCCATTCAACAGGCAGCCAGGATGTGGGCGGGGCGTGCGGGACGCGGTGTCATTGGGCAAACGGCCGGGCCACAATGATGGCGGCCAACGCATTCGGCCAATGAGCGGCGCGCGAGCTGAACGCGCGTCCGTACTACAACCGGCGCGACGTTGCCAGCTTTTCAGAAAAAAATACCAGATTCGACCTTCTTAGGACCCCCGGTTTTTTTTTTGTTTGGCCGCGTTATCATTCGGGAACGTGTACCGAGGTCCTTATCCGTAGTGAGATGGTGTTCGTTCGCAGGTGGTTCGGTTGTGTTGTGTAGTGTTGTATTATGGTGTGGTCGACGCCATCCGGAGAGGTGTTGATAGACATCGTCACAAGGTAATCAGTGACTGAGTCATGTGACAACGTGGCCTGGAGCCGGAGTTCCTCGCCTCGTGGCCCGGTGACGTGTCCCTTATCAGTCACCAGCTAAATCGATCACTAAAAATGCCTACTTTGTCTAATATCTCTTTTGTTTTCTAACTATGTTACCTATTAAGTAAACTACATCTTTGCGTCACACCTCTAGTACCTACCTGGCATTGAATCTACAGAGTTATGGAAGTATGACTAATAAAATAAATATAAAAACTGGAGTCTAGCTGGTTAGTAAGTATCTTGGATAATGACTATATTTTACTTCGTTTTGATCTTAGTGAGGATGTTATGAGTATTTGTCATGTCTCTTTCCTTTTAGCTTTCTCATGATTCAGTGAAACCTTAACGACGAATTACTTATTATCAAAAAGTTTCTACATTGTAATAAATGCAGGTATGCGAACGAGTCTGGCAACTTTCATAACTGCATATCAATATCTATACATACCTACCTAGCCAGCTATCTGTACTGTAATTCAGTTATCGATAATTGAAGGTCCTGAACTTTACAATACCCTATTCATACCTACTTTGGATTCACATAGGTAGGTAGGTAGGTTACAGGGCACAAAAATCACGCCTGTATCTCTTATTGGGTAGGATGAGCATCAAAGACCTCATAAATGGGCACTTTCGCCAAGTTTCTACACATTCGTCCACTCTGTACATTCTACTCTACTGAGTTCTTATTAAGGATGAAAAGCAGTTGGAACATTCTACATGTGTTTTTTGTATCATCACTCCCAGTCAAACATAGAAGCATTAATTTCGATTCACGTTTGGTAGGAACTGACGTAGCATTTCCAAAATTTATTTTCCTGTATATCAACCACTATGAGTATGTCGTCTACGTAAGCTTTTATGTCCTTAGTTAGTTTGATATTTGAGACAAATGCAGACAGGTAGGGTAGGTTTAAGGATTGTCTTCTATGCACAAACTGAATCACAAAATATGTCTCCTAGGGTAAAATAAACGGAATCATATTAACTAACTTATCGTAAAAATCCATCGAAATGCTACCACGTGCGTGCGTTTCTGCCATACCTAGCTAAATATAGCATATTCCTTCGCGGAGGTCGCACCGATATAAAGCTACCATCCATGTTGCCCTTGACAATGAATAATGTTAGAATTCACATCAAATATACCCACGAACTTACATATATACCTACATACTTATAATCACGCCTTTATCCCTAATGGAGTAGGCAGAGCGCAAACGACCTAAACAAAGGTGGTTCCGCTGACATTGAGGGTTATTATTATTAGTTATTAAAGGTATATTAGTAGGTATATTGCTGTACTGACAGGTAGACAGCCCATCGCCTAAATTTCAATATACAGAAACCCTCAGATCCCTTCCTCGGACCGGAAAAAAAAAAATGCAGCTGGCACATTTTATGTTTTTCTCTTGCTCCCTGTCCAGCATGGAAGAACTTCCGTCCAACTTACATACTTGTGGTGAAATTGAAGAATTAAGTTTTAGTCGTCTCCGAATTTACCTGATAGGTACTGTAGACGAACAAAATAAGATAAGAATATACTTTATTGCACATAAAAGACATAAGTGAAAAAATAAAATAAATAGGCGGCCTTATTGCTAAGCAGCAACTTCTTCCAGGCTAACAAGATTGTTGGATCAGACTATGAAGGTCCATTTTCTATACTTTTTTCGGAAAAACCTAATGCTTGGTCATGGATGGCTGGTGTATGGTACAGATAAGAGTACGACCCATATGGTTTTCCGTGCTTCGGTGCGCATGACAGGCTGTTGGTACCGATCACTATCGCAGTGGTCGTTGGACCAACTTAGGCTCGTATTTATAAAGCTATCTCAAGATTGAGAGCCATATTAAGTATGGATTTGACGGGCCATTTTGTACTGAAATTAAATTACTGATACGAACTCAAACTCGCTGTCACTCTCAAGTGCTATTTATAATTACGGGCCTTAGAAACCATATGGCCCAACTAAGCAAGTATCCAACCATGCAAAAACGTCTTTATTTTTATAAAGCCCTCATGATTTACATGAAAACTATCGGGACCGAATTCATTCCACAACATTAGAAGTAAATGATGATTCAGAAGTAAATGAAAAAACCTGCACACACTCTAGACAACTAAGATAGTTACATACATACATATATAATCACGCCTTTATCACTAATGGGGTAGGCAGAGCGTAATCGATCAAGGCCGTTCCGCCACGTCTGAAAAAGTATTGAGGGTTATTTAAGATAGATTTGTAGGTATATTGCTGTAGCGACAGGTTATCAGTCCATCGTCTAAATTGCAATATACAGAAACAATCGGATCCCTTAGCTGTTTTTTACAGCATGCCCGGGAGGAAATGCAGCTGGCACATTATATGTTTTTCTCTCGCTCCCAGACCAGCATGGAAGAAAATACTAAAATACTTGTAGAGACATAAAGTGACTTCTCTAATGACAAGGCAATAAGGCCGCCTAATTGTACTCTGTTTTGTAATGTTTTTTCCTGTACAATGTGTTATTTATGTGCAATAAAGAATATTTCTATTGTATTCTTCTTCTGTCGTGTGGGTATCGATTCAATCGAACCGATGAACCCTGGTGTCTGAGTTTTTAAACCGCCTAATACCATAGCTAATAGGCTTCTGACATGGTTTGTGTAACGACCGCTATCAAAGATATATATAGCGGCCAGGACCGACGGCTTAACATGCCCTCCGAAGCACGGAATCTTTTTTCTTCCAGACAATCAGGTGATTCGGCCTGCATTGTCCTAACCAAACTGGGGAAAATCTCACAAAGTGATAAATTGACAAATATCAACTTTGTGTCCCCCTCTGGGAATCGAACCCAGGACCTCCGGATCGTGAGCCCATGGCTCTGACCACTAGACCACGGAGGCAGTTATATTGTATTGTATTACCACATTAGTCATCAACATCAGTAGCTGGTGCGTCATCAACCGTATCATTTTACCTAAGAACGACATTACGTTTGTGCAATAATAGTGAAACATTTCCGGTCACATAGCTACTAATTTGCATCTATTATGTACAATTGCTAGGTATTATCAGGCTGAAATGGTCTGGTAATCCCAGATTATAAAGTCTAGATTGAACGTTCGTCTAAATTAATTTCTATCCTCTTCTGTACACCTGACGTAGGGTGGACTTAAAAACAGCCAAACTGTGTCCACACCTTTTCCACTTCTGTTAAATATCTATATGCCTACTTGTCCTGTTTGTTATTCTAGATTGTGTGTTTTTATTTTTTGTAATGTATTTTGTGGACATAGAATGATTTAGATTTGTAAATACGCAGTAGATATTCATCCATTCGCTTCCAGTCATTCACTCACATTCAATCACACGGATAGGAAAAGTTTAGAACGTAGAACTTACTAGGTAGAGAGAGTACCTGGGTCATATTTCAGAACACTTACATACATATAGTCACGCCTTTATCCCTAATGGGGTAGGCAGAGCTTAATCGACCTAAACAAAGGTCGTTCCGCCACGTCTGACAAAGTTTTGAGGGCCATTTAAGATAGATTTATAGGTATATTGCTGTAGTGGCAGGTTGTCACCCCATCGCCTAAATTACAATAAACTGAAACCCTGATCTACCTATTACACAAACATTATATTACACTATGTTACATAGTAAATCTCCTTATTTACAACATAGTCGTATAGGAATATTCCTAGTAGTAAATAAATCAAACCACGTTTCTCGCACATGAGGAAAAACCTCGACAACCTTTGGCCGGTACAAAACGTGTCGGAAGACCTACCTATGTAATCGTTTTACTAGTTTTGCTGCGTTTCTGTCGACTGGTGTCGATTCTGTACAAACACGACTTACATAAAAGTACGTGTACGTGTCATTTTCTTTTATGAGCGAACAGAAAGATAAGATAAGAATATACTTTACACACAGAAAAGACACAAGAAAAAAAGGAAATAAAAACAAAGAGTATGGTATAGACGAATTTATTTGGTTTATTTATTAATTTACTGTTTATTGTACACAAGTAACATGAGAAAGACAATACACAAGGAATACCGACACAACAGGTACAGCTTATTTCTACTAAGAAATTTCTTCCAGCTGACCTACGGAAGTGAGACTTAAAATGAGAGACAAATTAGGCGTGCACAAATAAAGCATAATATTAAAATAATACCAGAAAATTATAAATTACATAAATAACTTATTATATAAATATTGATCGTTTCAGTTACATATCGCTTTAAAATCTAGGATTTAGATGAGTCTTACTTAGTCGATCGATAGTCCATACAATCATAAACTATCCATAGATACCGACACGATCAAAAATCTAACTATGTCCATCTGTACTGCCGTCCCTTTCAATTATCTCATGACACAAAGCGACAGGCATAGATTTATTTATATAACTTGTTTCTTTTACAGAATCGACACCAAAGTTACATCAGCAGTGTAATATTAGAAGTGTTCATTTGTCGAATGATCCAATTAGTTAGTGACTGAGCACGCAGTTTTGTTGTGTTCGCTTCATTTCGCAATGTGAAGGATTTGCTGTGTGTTTATTTTGACGATCTGCTATTGCGTCATTCGAAAATTGATCAGCACTTATTATTTTTAGGGCCGTAATTATAATCCTCACTGACTAAGAAATGAAATTTGTATCAAAATTATAATTAAATACAAAACTAAATGTCAATTAACTAAATGTGCTGAAATGTGCTGCACTACAATAATATTCAGATCCATCTGAAAAACCATCAAAACATGTGGAGTGGGGTAGCCAGAGCGTAAACGACCTAGACAAAGGTCGTTCCGCCACGTCTGACAAAGTTTTGATTTGAGGGTTATTTAAGATAGAATTATAGGTTAAGTGGTGTAGTGAAAGGTTGTCAGCCCATCGCCTAAATTGCAGTATAGTGAAACCCTCAGATCCCTTAGCTGTTTTTTACAGCATGCCCGGGAGGAAATGCAGCTGGCACATTCTATATTTTTCTCTCGCTCCCAGGCCAGCATGGTTGCTTATCTCTAGAAAGAAATTTCATACAACAGACCTCCAAACCAGTAGCATGGTACCCAATTACCTATCCTATCTCCTTGCTGACAGTTCGATATACGTACGTACGTAAATATGACGTACACAACCGACGTTACTATAAAAACAACAATAGGATTCCTTTGCCTTACAACAAACGCACCCAATACTACCAAATCACTACATAGTATAAAACAAAGTCGCTTTCTCTGTCCCTATATCCCTATGTATGCTTAGATCTTAAAACTACGCAACGGATTTTGATGCGGTTTCTTTTAATGGATAGAGTGATTCAAGAGGAAGGTTTTATGTATAATACATGCATAATATAGTAGAGAAAAACTGATGATATCCGTGCGAAGCCGGGGCGGGTCGCTAGTTTATTCTAATTGCGGACACAACATCGATATCCTAATTGGCTAATCAATATCGGGTGTCATTGAACCTAAAAATAGACTTTGCTCCATAATGACTCGGTGATAACGGAGCTACTAATTAGTCTTGTTTATATTACTCTTTTGACCCAGTATTGTTTCCGGGACCGCAAGGGCGTATGTGACAGTGACTTAGAACACGAATAAAAAAAATCAATTCTTAATTAAACGAATATAATCTTACGTTATTAATATTATAAAGAGAAAAGATTGTAACGAATAAACTCAATAAGTACTGGACTAATTTTAAAAATTCTTTCACCATTAGAAAGCTACGTTCACCCTGAGTAACATAGGCTATTTTTTACCGCGGAAACTCATTAAGTAAGCCTAGTATTCTATAAAAATAATTAAATTGTTGATTGAAAACGCGATCACGACGAGTTTTTTTTAACCATTTCTATCTTTAACGTCCATAAGTTTGAAAGAATCGTAGCATGTAGGAGGATGTGACTTCAGCCTACCCCTATGGGAAAGAGGCGTGATGTTATCTATAAAATAAAATGTAATAATAGCGTAACTAACATTTACAATTCCAAGGTCTCTATGTCTAGTTATTTGATCATAATTCGTAAACAGACATAATGTAAAACTGGTTTCCTACTAGAGTAGAAAAAAGGTCATAAAAAGACTTTCAAAATGATATCAAACTGCTTAAACAAATCCTTCAGAAAATATACATCTTTTACTCCTACTACTTATATATTGTGCTCGCTTTCTAAATACTTAAATCTGCATTAGGAATTTCTCAGAAGTCTGCCTTTAGCCTTTCATTAAAGTCTGTCTATGTCTAAATATGGTGTCGTCAAAGCGAGCTGTAGAGATAGAAACTAGTTTCGTCCAAAGCAGAATTTCACACAAAAGACAGTCGAGACAAAACTGCACGGCTTATATCTACATGCTTTTATGTATTTAGTTAGGTTATTAGATGTTTTAACTGCCTCCGTGGTCTAGTGGCTAGTGCCATGGACTCCTGATCCGGAGGTCCTGGGTTCGATTCCCAGGGGGGAAACACAAAGTTGATATTTGAGAATTTTTCACTTTGTAAATTTTTCCCCAGTTTGGTTAGGACATTGCAGGCTGAATCACCTGATTGTGCGAAAAAGAAAAAGATTTCGTGCTTCGGAGTGCACGTTAAACCGTTGGTCCCGGTCGCTGTCTTTGATAGAGGTCGTTACTCAAACCATGTCAGAGGCCTGATAGTTGTGCTACTAGGCGGTTTAAAAAACTCTGACACCAGGGTTCATCGGGTCTATAGACTCGATACCCACTCGACAGAAGAAGATTAGATGTTTTAGGTATTATTTTTATTCATCTGGTTGAACATACCGGTAGATAATGTTTTTGAAATGAATGTTGCATGCAACCACGCCTTGATCATTAATGAAGTAGGCAGAGCGTCAAGACCTAAACAAATGTTGTTTCGCCCCGTCAGAGAAATTTTGGGGATTATTTCTTGTTGTAGTGACAGGTTGCCAGCTCATCAAGTAATAATATAATAATAGGTGTAATTTTTTTGGGGTTATTTTCTTTCTTAGGTAGAATTTAGACCCTGCGTTTGCAATAACTCTGAAATATTTTAGACCATCTTTAACTCCATGTTTTACGATGTGCTTTCTCAGAATTATTATTCAAGTCGTATCATAATAAAATCGTGATCCAAAACATGTGCATACGCCGTTGTAGATTATATGACGTCATTCTTCTCTGTGCAAGTTTTTTTATTATTATTAACAGCCTGAGGTGTCCCACTGCAGGGCAAAAGCCTCCCTCCCCTTCTTCCATTTCTCCCTATCTTGATTATCTGCGCAAGTATACTATATCAATATTGTACATACATACAATCGTGCCTTTATCCCTAATGGGGTAGGCAGAGTGAAAACGACCTCAATAAATATCGTTCCGCCACACCTGACAAAGTTTTGAGGGTTATTTAAGATAGATTTGTAGGTATATTGCTGTAGTGACAGGTTGTCAGCCCATTGCATATATTACAATTACTGAAACCTTTGGATCCCGTAGCTGGTTTTAACAGCAGTCCCGGGAAATGCAGCTGGCACATTGTATGTTTTCCTTTCGCTCCCAGTCCAGCATGGAAGATGTCGTATCATAATAAAATCGTGATCTAAAACCTGACATACTCCGTTTTAGACTATATGACGTCATCCTTATCTGCGCAAGTATAACTATAATAATACTGTATGTTTGTTTAAATTCTATTGTAGTAGAGCCATCGCCAAACATTGACAGATAAATATAACAATCGTTGCGGTCGTGTTCTTATGAACAAGATATTTTATCCTATGTATAGTTTCTTCCATGCTGGACTGGGAGCGAGAGAAAACATAGAATGTGCCAGCTGCATTTCCTCCCGGGCATGCTGTAAGAACCAGCTGAGGGATCCGGGGGTTTCAGTGTATTGTAATTTAGGCGATGGGCTGACAACCTGTCACTACCGCAATATATCTACAAATCTATCTTAAATAACCCTCAAAACTTTGTCAGACGTGGCGGAACGACCTTTGTTTAGGTCGTTTACGCTCTGCCTACCCCATTAGGGATAATGGCGTGACTATATGTATGTATGTATATATAGTTTAGCATAAGACTGTATAATGTAGATTGTATCCAGGAAAATTTATATTTAACTGCTTTTATGCCGGATTTACAAATATTAATACCTACCTTACCTACTATGGGTTTTATCTACTTTCAGAACTATTTTTTTTGATCACTTATCAATTTTGCTTCAGATTGCCCAAATACATCTTATTCTGGATTAATTTATGAATTCTTAGGCTTTTGATTGTAAAATATTTTGACAACTAAATTGATCTTACATCAGTGTCAGTCAAACCTATTCTAAAGATACAAGTTTTAGAAAATAATTAGAAACTTACCTCGTAGCCCTTTCGTTAAAATTCTTCACTATCCTCTTTCAATGTTAACTTTCTTCATTTCAATTCAAGATTGCCATAAAGCAAAACACCAATAAACCCACATACATACATGTCCCAAAATCTAAATACATAGTTTATAGCTTCCCCGTAGTGACGTCATAGTATCACGATGTATGGCTGTAGTATACATATATGTCTATGTATGTATGTATGAGCATGGTTATATCCGCCGGCAGAACATTAGTACAGATTTATTAGGTTCGGGTATGGTTGGCAAAGAAAATGGAGTTATTCACTAAGTTGCGCCATAAAAAATACATACATACATATAATCACGCCTTTATCCCTAATGGGGTAGGCAGAGCGTAAACGACCTAAACAAAGTTCGTCCCGCCACGTCTAACAAAGTTTTGAGGGTTATTTAAGATATAATTCTAAGTATATTGCTGTAGTGACAGGTTGTCAGCCCATCCCCTACATTACAATATACTGAAACCCTCGGATCCCTTAGCTGGATTTTCAGCATGCCGGGGAGGAAATGCAGCTGGCACATTCTATGTTTTTCTCTCGCTCCCAGACCAGCATGGAAGCAATAACGCCATAATCTCAGACAAAAGTGTTTATTTGTATGTGTATTTCGCTTTTTACTGCTCCATTTGTAATACAACTAGGTTAGGATTTAATTTCCGTGCAACAAAAACAAGATCGGCGAAATATCAAATTTTGAGAAATTCGTAAGAAATAACAGATTTCCATAAGAGAATTCTTATTATTCAGATTCGTATCTAGTTAAAAATCGTAAAATAACCGTTATGTCGTCTATCAAATTTCAAGACACAAAAGGCGGCGTGGGCAGGTGAATATATAAAACACAATAAAGACCTTTTAAACCCGATACACTTGAATAGAACACTCAATAAATGTCTTTTGTGTGAAATTTGACACTCACAGTGCTATTTTATGTTCCAAAGCATGACAATAAGCTGAAATCTAGATATAGATTGGAACCCACGACAGAAGAAGACTAGACACAATGACATTCTATGGAATCTTGATCATTCATCTCATTCCATAGATTTGCTACATAGTATAAAACAAAGTCGCTTTCTCTGTCCCTATATCCCTATGTATGCTTAGATCTTTAAAACTACGCAACGGATTTTGATGCGGTTGCTTTTAATGGATAGAGTGATTCAAGAGGAAGGTTTATATGTATAATACATGCAGAATTTAGTAGAGAAACACTGATGATTTCCGTGCGAAGCCGGGGCGGGTCGCTAGTAATATACATAGAACTATTTACACATTAATACTATGTATCAGAACGAGATAGATACTATCCTAACCCAAGTTTTTACAAAATAAAGTTCCTTAGAAATCTTCGTCACAGAAAAGCAGTTTATTTTGCCAGCTCCAATATATCTATTCCGCTCAATATATCTTTCCGAGCTCCGACCGTACAAAAATACAGGGTCCTAGGAAAACAGAGTTATAATTCTCTTGTTTGTGTACCCCCCGGGCAGTTCGATGTTTTCTTTTGCTGCTTAGAAAGCCGAGCTCGCAGTTTTACCCCATTTCTTTTAAATAAAAAATACGTCTTCGTGAAATATTTTTATGTAACGTAGGTAAATGGTTTCGTCCTTAATAGGTTCTTATGTTAGCGAAGTTATATTTACTCTTTACCCTATACTGGTGCCAATTCGTAGTTGCAATAAGTCTATACTATCATTTTCTGTCATGAGAGAACAGAAAGTGACGGCAATGCGCTCTACGAATCGATAGCATAATTATTATTAATTGTAAATAAAAGGTCTTGGCACTTAAAGTAACATTCGCAGATATTAGAACTCATAGAGATGAACATTCACATAAATATAAATACTTCAACAGAATCATACATAATAATGATATACATCATACATAAATCACGCCTTTATCCCTTACGGGGTAGGCAGAGCGTTTAACGCCTCGTAAAAAGCGCTTTCGCCACGTCTGACAAAAATTGAGGGCAATTTTAGATTGTAATATGTATTGCTAAAGTGACAGGTTGTCAGCCCATCGCCTAAATTACAATACACTGTAACCCTCGAGTCCCTTTTGCTGACTTCAACAGCATGCCCGGGAGGAAGGGCAGCTGGAACATTCTATGTTTTTCTATCTCTCCCAGTCCAGCATGAAAGTAATAATAATGAACTACAATTTATTGCGTAATTAGTTCAACATAACATCTAAATAACAACTCTTATCTTAAGTATTGAAAGATCAAGTCTAGAAATACGAAAATGATAAGATAAAATACATTTTCGGCTCATAAATAGCTAACTTCTTTGTCTGAGGTGCAATTTTTTATCTGTTTGACTTTTATCATTATCGGCTACGATTATCAGTTTATCACACGAAAAATATTTGGTCACGTACAACTTTTTGTTTACTCTGGTATAGATAGCAATAACAATGTTTTATATTCTGCTTCCCGCGGTAAAAAATAGCCTAGGTATGTGATATTCCGTAGCTATCTGTAGAGTTTACCAAGTTTCATCGGAATCAGTGCAGCCGTTTGAGCGTGAAGAAGTGCTTTCGTGTTTCCGTAATTAGTCGGTAGGATTGTTTATTAATTAAAATTAAAAATATATTTACTAGTATGTTAGTTTATCACTACATAGTATAAAACAAAGTCGCTTTCTCTGTCCCTATATCCCTATGTGTGCATAAATCTTTAAAACTACGCAACGGATTTCTTTTAATGGATGGAGTGTTTCAAGAGGAAGGTTTATATATATAATACTTGTATAATATTGTGGAGAAACACTGATAATTTCCGTGCGAAGCCGGGGCGGGTCGCTAGTTAGGGATAAAGGCGTGATTATATTATGTATGTGTGTGTATGTATGATAGCTTCAACTTTTCCTTTTCATACGATTGTCATAAAAATAGCACAATATTTTTGAAAATGTTTCTATTACATACATGTATTTCTTTCAGTTACTAGCTATTATATTCTAGAGCTGCATACATATAGCTATGAATACCCGTAGATCCCATTTGCATTTACAAAAAGCACATTTGCATTTGGCTGCAGTTTTTCCGCTGTGCAGCACAACACAGCATAATGGAGTAGGTAAACCCTTGCATAGGAGGGAATCTGACCACACCACGGTCCACTGAGCCTTTTGATGTAGTGTAGCCCTTCCCTGGCACATACAAACATCTATAAAGCACATGCTATAGTCAAAATAATATACATATGCCTCGAAGTTGTAAGCCTAGTTGGCTGTGTATCTGCCTGCTACGGGTTCGATTCCCGACCGGGGCAGACATTTGAATGATGAATATATATGTCCGTTTCTGGGTGTTCTTTGTGGTTGTTTCTCTGAGTATGTCCATGGCACCCCGATATAGGGAATCCTATTGGGGGCTATGAATGTGAACGTGTTTTTTTTTAACTACTTCTAAACTAGGATTTTATTTTTCTTTTTCTGTGAGGTCCCTGCAACATCCCAGTCTGTAGATAGGAACTATTTGTGAATTAGGTATAGGTATTGTACAACATATTCAAATGTACAGAACAGGGATCTAGTAAGTCGAAACGTCTTTTGCCTCTGTCCCCGTGATCAATAAAACAACTCCAGTTTGAGTTTACTCGTTGTAATTTTCGACTCAGATATGTTCATACTCCGTAAAATCATGGGAAACACCCACGCATTCAAAACACACGAGCTCACATTTTTTTGTCGCTACCAGACAATGGCCTAAAATGCCATGGCACAACTCAGCTATCATCACATGTGCCCCCCCCCCCCCCCCCGCACCTCCTACGGCGTATGGCCTTGACTTGACTCCCGCGCACTTGTCAACGGTGTGCCTGCTTCGGTCCGTTTAAATTTAGAACAGGCATGTGTGTTTTACTCTTTCGGGATTTTATGGCTGTGGCTGCACTTTGTACGGCCGGCAGTAGTTTTTTTTGTTGTTGTTTGTAGTCTTATTTGATACTGAAAGTGTACGAAAAATTCATTGAGTTATTACTTCCCTTTATCTAGCCTCATAAACTAAAACGCATTAAACGACAAAAAACAACTTTTGGAGATATTGTAATTTTTGAATTCTAATTAAGTATTAATAATTGTGAAGCTGTAGAGTACCTAGATGTACACAACTTCTATTATTAAAGCTACGTTCTTTAACTCGTTTTTTTTTGTCCCGTTCATTTCAACCATTAACAAAGCTAAATTCCAGTTTTATGAAACAATCCAGTAAAGAAAATCTTTTCGTATAACAATCGTCATTTCCCACAGAGAACTCAAGTTTTTACTTCAAACACGAACTTTAAACAATGGTTGAAATGCCTAAAACACCTCACGACCAAAGCCGAGGGGAAACTTTACTGAAGTTTGCAAATAAACTTTGGTCGGCAGTTTGCCGTTGAAACTGTTCGTACCTTGTTATTTCCAAGTTGAACTTTACAAATTTGTTCTTTTTAAAGAGCTTTACTTAAGTCTGCTATGTTTTTGTTCGACTTCTCAGTCTAGTTTCGAAATTTTACCTATAGGTATAGGTACAAAGTTTCAAGTGCTTCCATGCTCGCCTGGGAGCCAAAGAAAAACGTAGAATGTGCCAGCTGCATTTCCTCCCGGGTATGCTGTAAAAACCAGCTAAGGGATCCGAGGGTTTCAGTATACATATTTAGGCAATGGGCTGACAACCTGTCACTACAGCAATATACCAACAAACATATCTTAAATAACCGTCAAAACTTTGTCAGACGTGGCGGAACGACCTTTATTAAGGTCCTTTACGCTCTGCCTACCATTAGGGATAAAGGCGTGATATGATATGTATGTATATCTATCTATCTATGTATATATCTATCTATGTATATATATATATACAAAGTTTACTGAATCAAAAATAATAATTTACGTATATTCCTGTCTTAGTCTTGCATACATACATACATATAATCACGCCTTTATCCCTAATGGGGTAGGCAGAGCATAAACGACCTAAACAAAGGTTGTTAGCCACGTCTGACAAAGTTTTGAGGGTTATTTAAGATTGATTTGCTGGTATATTGCTGTAGTGACATCGCCTAACTTGCAATATACAGAAACCCTTGCATCCCTTAGCTGGTTTCTACAGCATACCCGGGAGGAAATGCATCTGGCACATTCTATGTTTTTATCACGCTATAAAAGTCTTAGTCTTGTCTTATTATTAATGTGTCTTCTGAAATAATACTACTGTGCGGGGGCAGAGTTATTTAGGTTGACTGCCGTAAGGAATCGTAAACAAGTGAATAATATTAAACCTATAAATAGAAACTCCGGTCATAAGGTGACATACATTGTAAAGTTTGTAGAATACAAGGAAACTAGTCTAAATTATCCTACAACTTTGTTTGTAAAGACATCGCAGTTCTCTAGTACGTTGGTAGTAACTGCCTCTGTGGTCTAGTAGCTAGTGCCATAGACTCCCGATCCGGAGGTCCTGGGTTCGATTCCCGTGGGGAAACACAAAGTTGATATTTGAGAATTTATTACTTTGTGAATTTTTCCCCAGTTTGGTTAGGACATTGCAGGCTGAATCACCTGATTGTCCGAAGTGAAAAAGATTTCGTGCTTCGGAGGGCACGTTAAGCCGTCGGTCCCGGTAGCTGTTTTTGATAGTGGTCGTTACTCAAAAACCATGTCAGAGGCCTGATAGTTGTGCTACTTGGCGGTTTAAAAACTCTGACACCAGGGATCATCGGGTCCATAGACTCGACACCCACTCGACAGAAGAAGTACGTTGTCGTTGGAAGTTTTTTGGGTAAGCTCGCTCTAACGTCGACGCAGTTTAATCATATTTATGAGAAGATTTTTTTTATTAATTTCATATTTTCCATGCTGGACTGGGAGTGAGAGAAAAACATAGAATGTGCCAGCTGCATTTCCTCCCGAGCATGCTGTAAAAACCAGCTATGGGATCTGAGGTTTTCAGTATATTGTAATTTAGGCGATGGGCTGACAACCTGTCACTACAGCAATATGCAAATATATCTTAAATAACCCTCAAACTTTGTCAGACGTGGCGGAACGACCTTTGTTTGGATCGTTTACGCTCTGCCTACCCCATTAGGGATAAAGGCGTGATTATATGTATGTGTATGTATGTAATTTCATATTTTAATCTCAGTTGGAAACTTAATAAATTATTAACGACGTCATGGTCGTAGGTACTACCGGAGGGTACTACCTATTTCCTTATTTATGTATTTTATCTTTCATTTATGTCGGTCGTTATAACAACCCCTCACTAATCATATTTTCTGCCAAATATAACAGCGAATCCTTATCTTATTTTTATCTCGTTTTCCAATACATTTATCCGGCTCGGGTTAACCCGGGTTAATGTGTAGCTAGTCCCAACATAGGCTGGGCTAGGGTTAGATAGGTCTGGGGCTGACCCCATTGGCCTGAGGGCCGGACCCTTGCGAAGGGGACGGGAGGCCTGTACAAAGATAAATACCAAACTTTACAGGGTGTTAAGTAAATAGGGTGTTGCTGTTTATATAAGAACACCTTTATGAATGTCTTCGTTATAATTCGAACAGTTTTGGCCAAATCGGCTGGCATATGAAAGATATAGCGAAATTGGGAACTCTCATATAAACTATCAGCTGATTCTTTTTCTGTCGACTGGGTATCGAGTCTATGGACCCGATGAACCCTGGTGTCAGAGTTTTTAAACCGCCAAGTAGAACAACTATCAGGCCTTTGACATGGTTTGAGTAACGACCACTATCAAAGACAACGACCGGGACCGACGGCTTAACGTGCCCTCCAAAGCACGACATCTGTTTTTAACAAACTGTTGCCCGCGTGTACACACTCACTCACACACACACACACACACACACTCACACTCACACACACTCACCAGTCACACCCATATATGTTAAATTTAAGTTTATATTTTTTGTAATTGAGTTTTAATTTTAAAAGTATTTTTTCCATTTCATAATTTTATTGCATGTCTAATATTTTCCAAATTCTAATGAACAATATAACTAAAAAATGTCGTAGTAGAATAGTGTCCAGACCTGACGTTTTTAAATTAATACATTTACTGATAACTGTTGTGAGGTTCCCGCGATACAAGCTGCGCTTAGTGCGGGGATCGTTGTTAAATGCTTGTTCTATTTTAAATGTTTTTTATTTTAATAAATACAATTTATTTATTATTTATTATTTTCGGACAATCAGGTGATTCAGCCTGCAATGTCCTAACCAAACTGGGGAAAAATTCACAAAGTGATAAATTCTCAAATATCAACTTTTGTGTTTTCCCTAGGAATCGAACCCAGGACCTCCGGATCAGCTGATTGATTTATTATGACTTTAATTTCGGGCTCATGTTTTTGGTATTAGTACGATTTTTTCAATACACGCTGTATTGTATGTTGTTACTAAACATCTCTACTATGTAGAGACAAGAGGCCGACTGAACATGTTTAAACCAAAATAAACCTTATTCCAAACATTGTTCTGCCAAAGTTTAAGTCAAGCTATAACTATCATACACACAGTATCTATGTTCCTACTGTCTAAGTGTATGTATGTGTACTACTGTTATGTATCTGTATGTTTCAAATTACATAGAACTGATAGCTTTATGTACACGTCGTTATTAACTTAGATAAGTTAATAATAACTTGTCTCATTCGAAGATATTGACTTAGTTCGCTTCGTGTATAGGTACCTATTATTTTGTATTGATCTTTCGTAACAATGTTATTTATCTATTAATAGGTCCCAGCAGTGACACCACAAGCTCTTAAATAATAAATAAAACAAAAGTCACCTGCCTCAAGCCCCATAAACCTAAAACGCATTAACCAACATAAAACAACTTTTGTAGATAATGTCAATTTCGATTTCTAATAAAACATTAGGTTAGGAATCATAAAAACAAACGTCGGATTATCTTCACGACCTAATCCAAACTCAGTCCAAAGTCCACTCAACGAGAATGAGAGAACTTGCTAGAATAAGCACTTAGAACATTGCTTGGATGTACCAAAGTACTCAGTTTCAACATGAGGAGTGTTGCTTACGACGCAAATTACTCATATTACGACTTACAAGTTTAATGATAACTTATTGCAAGAGTAATATATCTTCAATATTGCTTTTTTAGCGAATGTGTAATTTTGATAGTCGAAATGCCTTACCCAAAACTGTAGTCTTAATTCTACATAAATATAGCAGAAAAGCTGTTTCTGAACGCCATTTCAATGTCAGCAACAGAACTCAACCTACCTACGCTTCACTTCGCTCTGCTCGTAACTGCAAAGTAAACTCAACCGGTTAAAATGTTGATCGAAAGTCTGCAAACAACTTTGTAAACGACTATCTACAGCAATACCTACGTATCTATAGAAACGCAGATAGCTAGAGCAAACATCGACATAGCGCATGCACGCGCTGAGCTAACTTTCAAGTCGCGCGAGTAGGGTGACCTTCGCGAACAGCCGGCTGGCAACAACGTACTCATATCTACTGTATAACGCGCTGTGTATACAGATTGGATCAACAACCATACATATAGCTATAGACAACCAGTAGGCACGCTTAGCACGATGACCCGCTCGCCCGCGCCCGCGCCCCGCGCTTCCCCGCCCGCCATTCCGTGACGCATCAAACACGCAAGACGCCAAAACAGCGTAAGCGACCTTTCGTTCGATTCACGTTCGAGCTTAGCGTTACGACTTTAGGTTGTAACTTGTTTGAGTTAGCATATACTATACGATGAATTGTAGACATTTGTTGCGCGGGAAAGTGTTCATTGTATTTATTTTTGTACACAGCAGGCGCAGTCGGACACAAGTGCACTGTTCCGAGAAGCGTTTCAAAAACAGACGCGTATTCTAGCGTCTGCAATGCATGCAGCTATGAATCGACTTGTGTTGTATTGTACGGCTGGCTGAAGCGACGTAGAAGATTTTAGTCTTAACAACCTTACTTTTTTTATCGTACTGCGGAAAATGAGTAAATTTTTAATTGCCAAACCTTTTTGTTTCAGCAATTTTAAACGAGGTTGCCCAGCTTGTTATTGATCTTGACATAGTCTCGATCATTGCTATTATTATCTTACAGACAGACAGGAAATTACGCATACATATAACATTTTGAAGAGGGAGAGAGAGGTTTCTTTGTATTAGTACACAGAAAGAGGGTATCACTCTTTTATGTTTTCTATTTCTACACGAAATAGATATAACCAGTTTAAACACATAAATATTCGGTATGGCTTATAAACGCAGCTAATGTCCTCTTTTAGAATACACGAATGCGTTTCTAGATTTTGTCATAAATTTGAAATACCAACAATAATCCTAATTATAATTATCATAAAGTTTCGCAATGCAAATGAGACTCTAAATGTTATCGAACTACGTAAAATTTTCATTGCTGGCGTTTGGTAATAAAACAGATAAGTGCGACATAAAATGGGAGTTTAGATTTAGGATATACATTCAAATCACAACATTTAAACTTCTGAAGTAAAGCTATTTAAGCGGTAGCTGAACTTGATATTTTATACTGAAAAACAGGAACTGTGCAATTTAAAATTCCAATCGGTTGTTTTTACCGCTTTTTAGGTCGGTAACGGTTTTGCTAAACGAAACATTTGCAGGCTAACAGTTTCGCGTCCGCTAGGGTTACACCATGGAAAAAGAAATTGCATTAGTTGCTTAGTCGTTGAAACCTGACGTAAATCTACTTCAGTGATTTCGTATCGTATTGTTATTTTATTTGTTACTATTGTATTGTTGTGTGTGAGAGCGTCTTGCATTTATATTGTTTTAATTTGAGAAGATAAATAGTTACTGAATAGCCTTACGCAAAATATTTTATGAATATAAAACATTATTATTAAACAATAAATAATTAGCTGAGCTGTACTGTGATTAAGTGTTTGCTCTCCCCGCCCCTTTTAAGTCATGCTTTGACAAAATCGCAAGAAACTCCCTTTTCAGGTTCTAGAGTATCAGGCATATTTTAATTTAGACTCAACCAGAGTACTCATTTGCATTTAATAAAACATACTTTGTAGGTTAGATAGCAAAGTACAAAATTTATTACAGTTTACGTGAACATTTTGCTAAAACAGAGTTAGCTGAATGTCATTGGCGATGACCGCGATGACCGACACTGTATTCTAACTAATACATTCAACAATTTACCTACGTAAAAGAACTTCGACTTGATAGTGATTTAGTTTTGAATTGATTTACGTCATAATCTTTTGACATAATAAAAGAACAAAACCAATGATTATCAGGTATATAAAAAGTAATTATTAAAGAAAACTGAAATAGAGACAGAATAGAAAACTAAAAACGCTTTTGCTAATGAAGTATAGTTCCTTTTTATATTCATACATAACTAATAAATAAAACAGTAAGTTGACTATATATTTGTATATTTGCGTCCGGTAGGTCAAAGGAGTCAAATGGAGTCGGAGCTCTTTGTTTTTGGATAACGTTCGTAGATTAGCGGCGTATGTTTTTAACGAACAAAAACGTAAAGAATTATTCATATAGGAATTAAATTATGACAGCCTTTGTGTAAATAACCAGCTTTTTTACGCATATGTGGTGTGGCCTCGTTATGTTACAATAAGTTTTTATCACATATTTCAAGTAAAGAAAAATACTCATTAATTAACGTTTTTATTAAAAAGACGTAAATTTTTTTAACAAAGAGAAATTGTTGAACAAAATGTCGCAAGAATTTTGCGTCGGGGCATCGGCTGCGTTCCGTTATTTATCGCGCTTCTCGAAAAAGCAGTGCAAAAGCAAAAATATGGAATTCCACGACCGGTTCTCGTATTGCTATTGCCACCAATGGCCGGGTTCAAGCACGCGAACGTGAATTCTTTTATAAAGGAAGAAATGTACGTAGAATTTTATAGATATGCGGGCTATTTTGGGAATCCAGACAGCAGTAGTGCTTCTTATAAGTGTAATGTTGTGTTAAGTTTGGTATGCAAAGCCATATATAACTTAGCAGAATAAGAAGATAAATCTGACTTTTCTATATTCTACTCTAAGCACCAAAGTAAGACATTTCAACATCATTAGCTTTTTACTAAATTCTGTATCTCTACTTTACCTTTTTATTTGTTCCTATGTGTTGAGGATACCCAGTAGCGTTTAATAACGTGTCTGAAAACTCCGAGATTGGACAGCGCATTTGTAACTGTCATAGGGGAAGCAGATGTGTCTGGCTTATGATAATACCCGTTCGTCAAGATATACGTACGTCCAGAGATCTCAAGACGACTCGTAAGCTTTGTACGGATTTGTCTCGTAACTACGTAGTATTTTGAGTCTAATTATGGAAAACATGCAATTTGTCACTTAGCGCCTTTTGTCTTTTCAGCTGATAAATAATATGATTTGTTCAATAAAATGTATGGACAAAATATAGAAATCTATATAATATTGAAAAACTTAGGAATAAATTGCTTGAAAAGCCTGTCTTTACTATCGATACAATCAATTCTATTATGTAGTCAATGATCAAGTCAAGTCAGAATACCTATCTACTTGATTTTGTCATGAGACCTGAGATAATTCTAAAAATATGTTTAACTATTGTATATTTAATACTTGCGATTGTTGGCACTTGGTGAAATTCCAGGGTGAAACGGCTGTAAACGAGTAAAAGTGTATTTATTACCAAAGAAAGATTAATTATAGTAACTAAAAATAAAATTCCTCTCCACATTACGAGCAAAATAAAACGTTCCAAAAATAAAGGGCATTTCACACGATCTCGTTCTTTTCTTAGTTTTATTCGTATCCCAAATGTTCTGTTGGCGTGGTCGTAACTGTGAGTGCTGTTAAATAGATCAAAGGGTGTGCTTGTGTTTCATTTCACTTTTCACAGAGAACGTAAAAGCTTGTTGTAGATAGGCAGAGAGAGGGTACATACAACAGACAAATAAAGTACAGAAACAATTTTTATCAGACTGTTTCGTTACGAGTTCTGCGACTTTGTTAAATTTCTTATTTCTACAGGAAACTCTTTATCAGACGTGGCGGAACGACTTTTGTTTAGGTCGTTTACGCTCTATAAGGGATAAAGGCGTGATTATATGTATGTATGAAACTCTTTTATTTGATACAACGGGTCAGAAAGCTAGTAACTTCAACAGCTTGATAACTTGTCTGCTTAACGAATGGTCACGACAATATTTATTATAACGTTCCATAAATATCATTCTATTATTTTAGAAAGTACATTAGCATCTTCCCACTCAAACTATCCACTTATAGCTTTTCCTATGAGTTTTGTTCTTGTACAGCGAAAGTTGATAAATTATTGCCAGCTTCATCTTATAAACTTTTAGTAGCTTTTGCCGTTATCTGTAGATAGGTGGTCAATTAATTACCATAAAACTGACGCAATTAATCTAATACTTTTCTTCATGATTTTCTAGTGAGCGCAGAAAAGTAAGAAAAACCTCTTATCCTGGCTATTCGTTTGAAGCACCTACCTATAAATACCTACAGTGCCCTAGCTGTTCATCTTTTAGTACAACCAAACTAAGATACTATTTGCTTTTGCACACTATTTATCTACCCTGTGGCAGTAACAAGTATCGTTCCAATATGCGCGCCGGAAGCCTAACATTACCGCTTCTGCGAACTGAACGCGCACAACACATCACTCTTACTTTCGCCCGCGGACTATGAACCTGCAGTTATGCTACTTGAAGATCTCAGAAGATATGATGGCCTGGTATTGGTGTTTAGTCGTGTGTGTGCGAAATGAATTCGGTGACGATTAAGATTAACTTTGGACAATCTAAGTAGACTACGTTCCAAAATCAAATTGAAGCGTTCGAGCGAAAGTGGTGTATCACTGATTTTTTCTGTGAAATCTCGTTAATATTGTAAATCCACATTTATTAATGCTTTACATCATGTTCGCGAGATTTCGAAAATTGAGGGTTACATCACTTTTGCTTTCAACGCCTCAATTCACATAGCGCCATCTAGTTGCACTAACTAGAAGTAGGCATCTCCTGGGTGAGGTCGCATCGTCATCTACTCTCTTTCGATCTTCACCTATCGGAGTCTCTCATAGAGTCAAAAACTAAACAATTAATAAAAACTTTGCTGTATAATGTAGGAATGCCAATGCCCTTGAGGCATCATCTTTTAACTCTACCTCAATTAATTATCGTCTAAACAAGAATTAAGAAGAAAACACTTATATAATTTCTTTCAAACATAACCAACCACATTTCTCTCTTAAATGTATTTAATCTTAAATTTCTGAGCATTTCTAAGAACCACACTATTAATATTAACTCGGTTCCGTTGTGAACCACCTTATTATATTATGACCAGAGGTCGGAAATTCGGGTGCAAAAAAAGTAAAAACCCACTGTTGGAGCTACTAAGAGTTGCTACAACCACCTTTTTCAAGATTTTTAGGGCCCCAGTTTATTTTTCTTTATTAAATTGTTTTAGTAATGCCAATGTGTTCTTTGCGTCAATATAAGTCGAAATTGTTTGCAATTTTTTTTTATATTTGTTTTAATTTGAAAGATAAAAGTTTAAATGAGTTTTCAATGTACTGAAAAATATTAAAAATATAAAAATATCGTTTGATTGTTTGATATTTTTATTGAATACCCTTTATAAATGATTTCTACAATGCTTTTATTATTATTACACAAACATTTGAATGGGGCCCTCGGGGGCCCAAAATCGTTTTATTTCCTTAAAAAGAATTGCGGAGAAAATTAAAATTAAAATTCGTATTTGGCAAGGTTAAGACAAGATAAACGCTTTTTACTCTTGTAATTTTTTCTATACGGTTGATAGTTTCAGGATAAATTGATGTTGAAGTTAGCAGGACACAATCGTTCAAAACCAAGCAAAGTAGTGGTTTTTATGATGAAATCGTCTAGGTTAAGAAGAGATAGGCAAGGCACTTCTTTTCTTGTTATTTTTTCTCTACGGTTGACAGTTTCACAGTGAATTGATTTTAAAGTTGTTAGGACAATTTTTGGGCCTGGGGGCCCAAAGCATTTTACTTCTTAAACAAAGAAATTACGGAAAAAAACAAAATTAAAATTCTTATTTGGCTAGGTTAGGACAAGATAAACGTTTTTGCTCCTGTATTTTTTTCTCTACGGTTGATAGTTTCATAGTAAATTAACAATTAAATGCTTGTTACTAAGTTACATGAAATACTTTTGGCTTTCTTTATAAAATTTTACCATAATATTGTGTACTTTCAACATTTCACAAATTGAAACAGATGCAGCTCTATACGCTGACCTTGTCGCATATACTGAAAGAGAGAGAGTATATTGGACCAGCATGTATGTGTCTTTCAAATAAATATTTCTAGGAAATTTATCACTTCGACCGTTTATCCCAGTATGTGCAAAAGACTACTCAACCATAGTGGAAGAGGCAGGCGGCACCTGCAGCTATACCAAAAAATACTTAAAAGTGACCACTTTGGATTCAAATTGAGTCAATATTGTCAATACAGGTGTTTGAATGCTATTTTTGTTGAATGATTGCACGTAATTTAATCTATCAAGCATTTGACTGTTGACTCCGATTACGCCGATGAAAACATCGCCGATCATCGCACATGTCTACTACCTAGTTTCAAGCAAGTCCTCGCTCCGTAGTTCCGGCAGTTTAAGAGAAATTCATTACAGTTTAATAAATAAATATTAAAAAATTACAGCTCACAACTCTGCCTTGTTTAATGAAATTTAAATAACTTTAAGTGCATCATTCGTTCAGCTTGTAACACTGTATGTATAAATTAAATTCAATAGTCAAATAAAAGAGTATATTGATACTTAAATAACCGATATAGTTATGCACAATAAAACGACGTAAATATGTAAGTTATATTTATATTTCAACACAAATCAACAAAAACAAAATATGCAATAGTTATTTATAAACTAAACTAAACTGAATATCCCTGTCTCTCTCTATCCTTGTCCCTGTCTATCTCTCTCTTTGAGTATGTGCGACAAGGTCAGCATATTGACTGTATCTGTCTAAGTGCGTTAAGGATGTATTGTCTTAATTGTTGGTTTGTAAAATATGGCAAGTACACAAAATCAAAAGTGTATTACATGTAACCTAGTATCAAGTATTTTCTCTGATATACTTATTGGAAACCGGCTAACCCAGGGAGGGTTTCAGTATTGTATTTTAAACGATGGGCTGACAACCTGTCACTATAGCAATATGCAGATCCACCTGGAATGACCCTCAAAATTTGTCAGACGTGGCGGAACGACCTTTGTTTAGGTCGTTTACGCTCTGCCTACCCCATTAGAGATAAAGGCGTGATTATATGTATGTATGTACTTATTTGTAAAATATAAAATAAAGACGAATCCGGTAAAATTCTTTTTATATATATATGCGAGTGCTTGACTGGTCTTATTTTAAGGATTTAGGTGCTTACAATGAACCTTAATAGTTTCACAACGAAAGAAAAAAGTATAGTAATGTTTAAGCAGTAAAACGCTTTGGGGCCCTCTAGGCCCAATAATTGTGTCCAGGGAATTTTAACATCAATTCACTGTGAAACTGTCAACCGTAGAGAAAAAATTCTTTCTTGAAAGAGAAGTGCCTATCTCTTCTTAACCTAGCTGATTTCACCATAAAAACAACTATTTGGCTTGGTCTTGAACAATTGTGTCCTACTTACTTAAACATCAATTTACCCTGAAACTATCAATCGTAGAGAAAAAATGACAAGAGTAAAAAGCGTTTATCTTGTCTTAACTTTGCCAATTACGAATTTTAATTTTAATTTACTCCGCAATTTTTTTTAAAGAAATAAAACGCTTTTGGGCCCCCGAGGGCCCCATTCAAATTTTTGTGTAAAAATAATAAAAGCATCGTAGAAATCATTTCTAAATGGTATTCAATAAAAATATCAAACAATCAAATGATATTTTTATATTTTTAATATTTTTCAGTACATTGAAAACACATTTCTACTTATATCTTTCAATTTAAAACAAATATAAAAAACATTTTCAAACACTTTCGACTTATATTGACTCAAAGAACACATTGGCATTACTAAAACAATTTAATAAAGAAAAATAAACTGGGGCCCTAAACATCTTGAAAAAGGTGGTTTTAGCAACTCTCAGTAGCTCCAACAGCGGGTTTTTACTTTTTTTGCACCCGAATTTCCGACCTCTGATTATGACTAACAAATTAAATGAGTCACTATCTTTTACTCACAAACGGATCCAAACCGGTCTTATTAGCAATTCCATGCCAAAGAATTGTGTTGGATGGGATGACTGTGTCTTTTTTTAAATGATTTTTTGGTATAGTAACACTTTTGTGCCTTGACCTGTGCCTTTCGCGTTAGTTTTTAGCTAATAATAAATGTTTAGCGGTTTTAGCGTATGGTAGTCCCTGCTTCGATCAAATGTCTATATCATACAAATTGTATCAAAGTTTATCAGATATATTTCATGTGTACTCCAAATGACATTCCGCGAAAACTATCGAATTACCAGACTATGGTCGTGTATTTACATACATAAATCACGCATTTATCCCTTACGGGGTAGGCAGAGCGTTTAACGCCTCGTAAAATGCGCTTTCCCCACGTCTGACAAAAATTAAGGGCAATTTTAGATTGTAATATGTATTGCTATAGTGACAGGTTGTCAGCCCATCGCCTAAATTACAATACACTAACCCTCGAGTCCCTTTTGCTGACTTCAACAGCATGCCCGGGAGGAAGGGCAGCTGGAACATTCTATGTTTTTCTATCTCTCCCAGTCCAGCATGGAAGTACGTGATGGTCGTGTATTTAACCGAGTAAAAAACGGAGAATGCTCCCAATTTTGATCATGGCATAATCTACAGTTGAACGTAATGTCGCCTAGGATTTACTACCTATAGACTACGAGATATGGGCGGTCTAGTAACTTTTCTCCCAATACGATTTGCGTTCACCTTTCGTGCGGAGAACACAGTTTTGCACTTTGTACACATCGAGATTGATAACTGTTTTCCTCAGATATAGGCACTAAACAATCATTCTATAAATATTTATAAATAACGGAAGTCCATTGGCTTGGAATATTCCAAAACGATTTGTGCGTGATAGGCGTCAACACTTTCAATGCATTGCGTCACATTATTTACAACCACTTTAAATAACCCGCTATATGCCTAGAGAGAAGTTTGTTTTGCACTGGGTTTTCTCTGGATTCTAGACCAGACCAGACGTGACAGAGAGAGAATCGACATACATATAATCACGCCTTTATCCCTTACGGGACAGGCAGAGCGTAAACGACCTAAACAAAGGTCGTTCCGCCACGTCTGACATAGTTTTGAGGGGTATTTAAGATAGATTTTTAGGTATATTGCTGTAGTGACATATTGTCAGCCCATCGCTTAAATTGCAATATACTGAAACCCTCGGATCCCTTAGCTGATTTTTACAACATGCTCGGGGGGAAATGCAGCTGGCACATTTTATGATTTTCCAGCATGGAAGAAAGATTTTTTATTACTTGACCAATTTTTATAATACTACCTTTAGAAATCTTAGTAACATATAGATAAGTAATCTTAATAAGAATAAGATAAAATATCTTATTCCCACGGGAACACTCATATTCTGTTTCTTCAGAAAACCAACAGAGACGAGTAGCGTCATTCGAAGTAGAAGTTTTAATTAAATCTGGAGAAAGCCAGCAAAAATACAGTAAGGCTTCTTTGAAAAGCGTCATTAATTGGTATGTTACTCGATACTCAATTAGAATTTGAATAAAACATTAATTTTCGTTCGCAAACAATGGTTAAGTGAAATGCTATCGATCTCAAGCCCACCTGTTGTGAATTGAATGTTGATTTTTTTGCCAGACAAGAGAAGACAAGGGCACGTTTACGTATTGTATCAAATCAAGGTATCACCTCGCTAGGGTGTTTATTTATTTATCGTTTTCAGTTTCTTTTTTTATTTCTCAACTAGCGACCTGCGCCGGCTTCGCACGGAAATCATCAGTGTTTTTCTACTATATTATGCATGTATTATACATATAAACCTTCCTCTTAAATCACTCTATCCTTTAAAAGAAACCGCATCAAAATCCGTTGCGTGGTTTTAAAGATCTAAGCATACATAGGGATATAGGGACAGAGAAAGCGACTTTGTTTTATACTATGTAGTGATAAGGATATTATCATTTCATGTTGGTGACTGATGGGGCCGAATTTACGATATTTTCAGTCCGTTGCAACTTCCACAATAGATCTCGATAGTTTATGTTCCTATTTACGACTGTTTTAATGACTGTACTTATATTGAAATGACCAAAATTTTGGGTTGTCACTTATGATAAGTACAACCAATCATTTCCCGACTTTCTAGGCTCTCTAGGAATTCTAGCTTTAGTTTCTTCACGAAGCTAACCTCCTTCTCTTTGGTTCCAGGCCCGGCCAAACGGATCACGGGCACGGCGGCGGGCTGGCGTACGGCGGGAAGCCGGCGGCGGGCGCGGTGGTGCAGCCGCGCGCGCCCTCGCCCTACCAGTACCCGCCGCTGCGCCTGCACACGCCCGGCTATGGCTCCGGCGCACTGGCATACAGGTGATTGCTGATATATACATACATACTGTGTTTAAGCAAGTGTTAGAAGCAAGTCTTTTTCTGTTCTGTAGTCACCATGGACGCTTAAGCTTAAGTGGTGGTTCAAAAAGTAAGATTCCGTCCGTTTGTCGTTCATACCTTTACTTAATATGTGTCAAACCAAGTCTCTGCTAAAATTACGCTATAAGATACATTTTATCCAAGAATAACGTTTCTTTCTGCACATTTGCCAAAATCTGCTTCAGTCATTGAAATTGATTCAAATAATTTTGACTGTGTCGTATTGCAGCCTTCAGCCTATGCACTTTTCCAATAAGTTTGACCAATGTGACTTCTGATTCTAACATTTTTTATTACACATCTGATCATATCAAAAACTAATCACCCGAATCGAATATCGCATGCGGTTCCTATACTATGGCGTGTGAAAGTTAGTGATTCAAAAATAGGGCTCCAGTTCAATCGCACTTCCTTCATGAATACCAGAACCCGTGAACTACATAGTAAACATCCGCAGTTTGGAAGCAACGTTCTTAGTGAACTGCAAGACATGGCGACAGGTGGACTACATCCGCAAAGACCGGTTCCTAGATCCAGTCTTGGATAGAGAGGATACATAACATACATAAGCTAAAGACTGGCAAAACAGCGACTGATAAATGTCGAGGATTGTATTAGTGATCAAATTAGGGTTAATAATAATACTCGTAATCCAAGCCGATTTCGGCTACAGCGACTGCTGGACGGACTTAGCAGCTCGCTGCGGTCGTGTGCTCGCACATGGCTGCTGTAGCCAATTTTGCCCTCAATTAGGGTTATGCATACATATAATCACCCCATTATCCGTAATGGGGTAGGCAGAGCGTAAACGACCTAAACAAAGGTCGTTCCGCCACGACTGAGAAAATTTTGAGGGGTATTTATTATAGATTTGTAGGTATATTTAGTGACAGGTTGTCAGCCCGTCGCCTAAATTGCAATATACAGAAACCCTCGAATCCCTTAGCTGGTTTTACAGCATGCCCGGGAGGAAATGCAGCTGGCACATTCTATGTTTTTCTCTCGCTCCCAGTCCAGCATGAAAGCATTAGGGTTATGGCTTAGGGAAATCGCGTATCCTGAACTTCTTTTCAGCATAGGAATTAGGTCCGAGTGCGATATTTCAAAACAAGGCGGCAGGTGGGCTCCATCCGCAAAGACCAGTTTCTAGATCTAATGTACGCAAGCATCTTGTCTGGGAAAGATAGGGAGATTCGCGTTTAGATTTAGATCTAGAGCAATGATAGAGTAAAGATTTCTATGGATTTTTCTATGAATTATTTTCGTGCATCGTTGCAAGGTTGTTTGCGTCTATATCGCTTATGACAAGTGACATTGATTAGCGATAGCGGCCATCTGTATCCATCCATCATTATATCTGGGGCAAACTTATTTTGGGATGTCTAGCTAATAATAGATCATATTTTATTAATCTACACACAAACACGAACCGTGTACTTTAATATAATTTCATTTTGTTATGATAAATCACTAAATCTAGTTCTTTCATGTAGATTTATCTGAGTTTCGGGTTGCTGACAGCGTTTGGGAAGAAATTTGATTTCGTATTACCATAAGTCATACTTTTAATAATCTTATTCAGAATCGCAATTCAAACAGATTCTTCCATGCTGGACTGGGAGCGAGAGGAAAACATAGAAAGTAACCTTTGCTGCCAATCTTACTACCAGTAGTAATACCGTTAATTTTTTTTACCCTTCTTACTACTACAGCTGTATTTCCTCCCGGACATGCTGTAAAAACTAGCTAAGGGATCCGAGGGTTCTGTATATTGCAATTAAGGCGATGGGCTGACAACTTGTCACTACAGCAATGTACTTACAAATTTGTCAGACGTGGCGGAACGACCTTTGTTTAGGTCGTTTACTCTCTGCCTTACTCATTAAGGTTAAAGACGTGATTATATATGTATGTAGAATCGCAAGTTTCAGTAATGATGTCAAATCAATCATAGGCAGGTTATCGCGTATCCGTTCAAACCAGTCTTGAAGATCCCGTCTAGATTCTGCCTAGTCTAGTCTAGCTAGATAGGTTTGCGACTACGTTATCTGCAGTGGCTATTTAACTATTGTCTGGACAGTTTAGATAAACATAGATCTTAATGTGTTTCAGAAGGACATTAACTGATAGTTAAGTAATTCATGATCGAGAGTTTCCTTGGTATTGAAGTAAAATCATCACAGGTGGTTGCGTGTCCGTTAAAACCAGTCTTGAAGATCCCGTCTACCTATTACGTTTAGTACGTGATCTGTAGTCAAAGGCAATCTTGCTATTTGTGTGGACTTTTTAGATAAACCTCAAATCTATCTTAAATAACCCTCAACACTTTGTCAGACGTGGCGGAACGACCTTTTTTTACGTTGTTTACGCTATGCTTACCCCATTAGGGATAAAGGCGTGATTATATGTATGTATGTTTGTTTAGATAAACATATCTTAATGTGTTTCAAAAGGACTGATAGTGTAGTAATCTTATTCAGAATCAAGAGCTTCCTTGGTATTGAAGTCAAATCAATCTTAGACAGGTGGTCGGTCATCCGTTCAAACCAGTCTAGAAGATCCTGTCTGCCTAGTACATTTAGTACGTGATCTGCAGTGAAAGGCAATCTGACTCTTTATCTGGACTGTTTAGATAAACCTCAAATCTCTTAAACAAACCCTCAAACTTTGACAGACGTGGTGGAATGACCTTTCTTTAGGTTGTTTACGCTCAGCCTACCCCATTAGAGATAAAGGCGTGATTATATAAATTAGCAAAGGCAATCTTGCTATTTGTCTGGACTGTCTAGATAAACAGAGATCTTAATGTGTTTCAAAAGGATATTAAATGATAGTGCCTGTACAGAGTAACTAATGGCTTAGTATTTGTAGTGTAAATTCATTAACTGAAGTCACTGATGAATGTTGTTTTGTTTGTTTCATTGGGGGTAAATTTTACACATTCTTCGTAGTCGTAGACCGTTGTCTTTCCTATGTGAAATTTTCTTGACCATACGCGTTTTTCTCGACACACACATTGCAGTAACATTCTTAGTAGACTAAGGATCGTAATTATTAAGTATGGATTTGACAGGCCACATTGTGCTGAAATTACATTTTTGATACGAACTAAAACTAGCTGTCAGTCTCAAGTGCTGTTTATAATTATGGCCCTAAGCACCCGTTGCAGAATTTCTTCCCTAATACGATTTCAACAGGTAATACATAATGTAGTGAAAGATAATATTGATTTACGATAGGCTGTCACAGCGTGACCTGTGAGAAATTCTTTTTTTTTCAAAGTGCCTCAGACCCTACAGCCCACTTCAAAGAAGTTGCCCTAGCTAGGCAAGAACTCACGCGCAGCCGCGCATACCTGGAACCGGTCTCTACGGATGTTAGAACACCTGTCTATGATCCAGCTATAATCGCGCCTTCGGATCGCTCTCAATAATCTATATCTAGGTTTGATTTCCTATATTGGAGACGTTTAACGCAGATATTTTGCAAGAAATACATAGATATAATCACGCTTTTATCCCTAATGGGGTAGGCAGAGCGTAAAGGACCTTAACAAAGGTCGTTCCGCCACGTCGGATAAAGTTTTGAGGGTTATTTAAGATAGATTTGTAGGTATATATTACTGTAGCGACAGGTAGTCAGTCCATCGCCTAAATTGCAATATACTGAAATCTTAGCTGGTGTTTACAGCATGCCCGGGAGGAAATGCATAATATGTTTTTCTCACAAGAAATATGATCGCCATTCAAAACTACATAAATACTATCATATCTGTATTCCTGATGGGGTAGGCAGAGCGTCAACGAAACAAACAATGGTCATCCCGCCACGTCTGACATGTTTTGAGGGTTGTTGTTTATATCTATAGCAACCGGTTGTCAGCCCATCACCTAAATTCAATACTGAAACCCTCGAATCCCTTAGCTGGTTTGTACAGTTACAGCATGCCCGCATGGAGGAGATGCAGCTGTCTGCCCTTCAAAAACCTATGTGATATCTAAAGTCCGTAGCACTGAACTTATAATCTTTGTTCTCATGTACTTTTATTAGTATTTGCCATACCACATAGGATAAAAAACATTAAATATAGCCAAAGCGAAAGGACTTAGCATACAGCACAGATAACGCTATGTACTCTTGATAAGTATAGAACCACGAGAGCAAAGAGGTCGCCTGTATTTACACCACACTATCATTTGCATACAGTTTAGGATGAGGTTTTGCATATGGGAATACTGCTATTAAGCCTGGCTTGCCTAATAAAGTACTTACGTAGCGTAGGTCTGAGTAGTACAAGTCTAGATACCAACTTGTTTTGCGGCCAATAAACTGCTTTACTTTGCAACTCAGCAGAGTTTAGAATTTCGGAGCCGCAGAAGATAACGTTGTTACTAACGTATGTTTTGCGTTTGACTTTCTTTAAAGTTGTAAAATAAAAACAGGTTATGGGCAACATGTTGGTATCGATAACGCAACGCTTAAAATACGGACTTTATGCCACTTATGCTTTATGCATCTATTTTTTGGCTCGTGAAGACATTGACGTTCCATAATTTTGATTCCTAGAGCCATATTTTTGAATCAGTCGAATCGGAATTCGCATACCGAACATTCACGTAAATACTCGTTCCTATGCTAAATACGATACGAGTGACTTAAAAATACGACCCTGTCCATTGAAAGATTTTTCGTAGGCATTTTAATCAAATTTTCTAGTTGTAGTATTGTATTTGATTTCCCCTACCCAAGGTTGCCTGGTAGAAATTGCTACCATAGCAATAAGGCCGCCTTCATTGTACTTTAATTTTATTTAATTTGTTCTCAATTCCTGTTGTTTTTGTTTTATGAGCAATAAAGAATATATCTATCTTTGTATCTATATGTCAACTGTTTTATACTACTTATTTATTATTTGTTTCTTATTTATTTTTACTATTCAAGGTTTTATTACTTCGATTGACGACTCATTTAATATACTAGAGGTACATACATACATATAATCACGCCTTTGGGGTAGGCAGAGCGTAAACGACCTAAACAAAGGTCGTTCCGCCACATCTGACAAAGTTTTGAGGGATATTTAAATTTGTAGGCATATTGTTGTAGTGACAGGTTGTCAGTGCATCGCCTAAATTGCAATATACTGAAACCCTCGGATCCCTTAGCTGGTTGGCAGCATACCCGGGAGGAAAAGCAGCTGGCACATTCTATGTTTTTCTCTTACTCCCAGGCCAGCATGGCACTAGATGTATACTATACTGTACCTATATCCGTTGTATATTATCGATTTTCCTGTATTACGTCGTATCAGATCACAATTTACTTCCATGCTGGACTGGGAGAGATAGAAAAACATAGAATGTTCCAGCTGCCTTTCCTCCCGGGCATGCTGTAGAAGACAGCAAAAGGGACTGACAACTATGGCAATACACATTACAATCTAAAATTACCCTCAATTTTGTCAGACGCGGCGAAAGCGCCTTTTACGAGGCGTTTAACGCTCTGCCTACCCCGTAAGGGATAAAGGCGTGATTTTATGTATGTATGTATGTATGCAGATCACAATCTTGGCTAGTACCGCGAGAATATTGTTATTTTTACACTCTTATCGACCTTATCGTAGGCTGTTATGAATTATTTACTATTATTAGCATTTGACGTGACCGATCGTACACTACATAGGAGGTAACTATTCTAATATTCTTTGACGTAGTTTATAAATATTACATCGATATGTTATGTAAAATGGCTATTAAAAGATATGCTTCTAAATCTTTTTAAAAATCGTTTAATAAAAGCACAAAGGCCAACGATAAGATAGTTTATGACCTAAGTATCCCCCTGAACGACCAATAAAAATGTGAATTTCTCTCTCTTATAAGCATTTCTTCCTAAAAACCTAGAATGTTCCAGCTGCCCTTCCTCCCGGGCATGCTGTTGAAGTCAGCAAAAGGGACTCTGTAATTTAGGCGATGGGCTGACTACCTGTCACTATAGCAATAAATATTACAATCTAAAATTGCCCTCAATTTTTGTCAGACGTGGCGAAAGCGCCTTTTACGAGGCGTTAAACGCTCTGCCTACCCCGTAAGGGATAAAGGCGTGATGTATGTATGTATGTATAAACATTTATTTTTCTGTAAGATCTATGATGTGGGATCCAAGCTCCAGTAGTTTGAGGAAAATAAACTTCTGAGAGGGGGAACTATGTAAGCACTTTTAACGGCCACTAAAAGTGTTATTATTAATGCTCTCCTGAAATAACACAGTCTTGGAGTAGTTTCCCTCCAGATCCCACCGTGAGTCAGGGCCATGTTTCCTGTTGTTCAGCCTGCCACCTCGCAAATAACTTGTTTACGCCATTCGGATAGGGAAGACTGAAACATTCTACGTCGTAGGTCGTTGACCTACATAATGATGTTTTTAAAAAATAACACAAAGCGTTATAATTTTTCCTAGGATAAGTTGTGCCAATGTTCGGTTTATTGTAGTACTCTAGCACTGATTTTGTTTGATGAGTATTTTAAGTGCTAAATTAAAAAAAAAATGCCGCCAACAACATCCAATTTATATTTCCGTGTAATATATTATAATAATAGTATTAAATAGTTCGTATTTTATTGTAGTACTCAGGCAAGTGTATTTGTTGAGTATTTCACGTGTCGATAAAAATATGAGGTAGGTATAAAAATACAGCATTCAACTTATTTTACAGCGTAATATACCGGGATTAAAAAAAATTGCTGGCCATATTTTAGAATGTGACTCTACCCTTGAAACTGAACAACTTTCCCCAAGGGTCGAAATATGAAGAAAATGGCCCTAACATACAAATTGACTCGAGCCGCGACACCATTTTTATGGAAAGCCAAATTATTTTTTCATATTTCGACCTATGTTCCTTTGGGAAAGTTGTTCCGTTTCATCGGTAGAATCAAACCCCAAAATATGGCCAGCATTTTGTTTACTCTCTATATGCCTTGCCGCACTACACTATAAACATTTGCCAAAACAAAGTTCCTATCTAGATTGCTTTCTAGCTGTTACGACCCTGTTACGACTTATTCCCGTTTGGCAGTGAACGCGTTACGCCAAACACTGGATTTACGACGAATGAATCACTATCTTCTATGTATAGAACGTACACAAAGTCGTTGAAATTTATGGAGTTATGTTGCAATTGCGTCTTATCTGTTGTAGACGCCTGATTAATATTGAACTGTATGTACTAAATAGGATGGTTACTGTGTGCCTGTGTCATATGCAATTCTTATAGATTTCAGATACATTTTCTTTTCCTTCTGATATATTTGTAACTTCTAGGTATAGGTAGGTAGAGTAGACACTAGATTGATCATGAAATCACAGAGACGTCGTATCTACTTTTCTGTACCATCATTATAATGTCCTAGGTTCATAACTAAATGTCTACAGAAAAAATGCATAAGGAAACAATATCAAACATTCTAACAAACCGTATTAAACACCTAATCAGTCCAATTACAACAAAAACCAACTCGACAATCTCGCAATAAAACAAAACGCAGTTTCTCCGCAGGTGACTAATAAGAACAATGGTTATGTATCTGGCCCGCGCCGCGGTTCACATGCCACAAGCACAATGCGGCATAGACGGCGGGGTGTTATCTCGGCAAAAACCCGCCGAACGTCTTTCCCAAGGCGCACATTGTCATGGATATCGCTTGGTTCAGATACACGGCGGCAGGGACGGATTCAGGACTTTTGGGGGGGTCCCCAAGAATAATAGAATCAGAAATTTTATACATTTTTGATGTTGTCAAGTACACCAGTTTTTCAGGTATTGTAAAAGAAAGGCATACTTCTTCTTCTTTGCGTGTCGATGAAAATAAAAATAATATATTTTAAACCATTTTGGACCAGTGCGAAGCCACGAGCACGGCTTCATCGGCAAGGCATACTAATTACATTTCTTTCTTTTACATATGTATCTGGCACAAGGCGCACATTGTCATGGATATCGGACGGCAGGGATGGATTCAGGATGTATGGGGCCCTAAAACCTGATACTTTAAACATTTTCAATTTATTATAGACGCTGCTTAGGCATTGTAAAAGAAAGATTTTATATGATGGGAAAGGCACTTTGCTACATGAAGTTCCATTAGTTATACAGATAGTACAGTACAGACAAAATACAACATACATAGTGTGTTGTACTTCTTCTGTCGAGTGGGTATCGAGTCTATGGACCCGATGAACCCTGGTGTCAGAGTTTTTAAACCGCCTAGTAGCACAACTATCAGGCCTCTGACATGGTTTTGTGTAACGACCACTATCAAAGACAGCGACCGGGACCGACGGCTTAACGTGCCCTCCGAAGCACGAAATCTTTTTCTTTTCGGACAATCAGGTGATTCAGGCTGCAATGTCCTACCCAAACTGGGGAAAAATTCACAAAGTGATAAATTCTCAAATATCAACTTTGAGTTTTACCCCCTGGGAATCGAACCCAGGACCTCCGGATCGGGAGCCCATGACACTAGCCACTAGACCACGGAGGCAGTTAAGACCACGGAGGCAGTTAAATGTGTTGTACTAAAAATACATTACTACATTACACAACAAAAATAAATTTTCAACGCAGACATAGACGGAGGTCCTATTCTTAAAGCAGTAATTTCTAGGTTTAGCTATAGTTTAAGTGATAGAGACTCAAATGAGGCCTGTTTCAGAGGGCCCATGCCCGCCTAGTTCCCGCCCTGGCCACTAACAATGGTTTTCGTTATCTGTGCGCAATACGTAGTCATCTTTCGCAGTTGTTATTGTTTGTATCTGCCCCCAGCTATCCAATGTTTTGATACAGAAGCACTGCTGTTACGATGATGAGACTGACATCAGTCGACTGGCACGGATAAGAGGTTTTATATTTCATTAGGTAGTAAAGGTATAATACTATTGGGTTTTATATGAGGCCTTAGAACCCCTGACCTAGCTCCCTCCCTGGCCACCAACAATGGTTTTCCTTATCTGTGCGCAATGCGGAGTCATCATTCGCTGCAGTTATTGTTTGTATCAGCCCTCAGCAATCCGCTGTTTTGATACAGAAGCACTGGGTGAAGATTCTGACGTCAGTCGGTTTGCATGAAATATAAGTTTACATACATACATATAATCACGCCTTTATCCCTAATGGGGTAGGCAGAGCGTAAACGACCTAAATAAAGGTCGTTTCGCCACGTCTGACAAAGTTTTAAGGGTTTTTTAAGATAGATCTTTACGTATATTGCTGTAGTGATAGGTTGTCAGCCCGTCACCTAAATTACAATATACTAAAACCCTCAGATCCCGTAGCTGCTTTTTACAGCATGCTCGGGAGGAAATGCAGCTGTCACATTCTATGTTTTTGTCTCACTCCCAGGCCAGCATGGAAGTAAGTAAAATATTAGTTTATTTTGTTAGTATGTAGGTAGGTAGGTATAGTAGTGTGTTATGCGATAGGTCTGGACACTTTTGTACCTAGTCTTTGATGCTGAACCAGGAGTAATGAAAACATAGAATGTATCAAACAAGCTAGTAGAAGGACTTAAGGGCCACTAGTTGGCAATTTAGGCGATAGGGCGACAGAGAGCATAATTATAGATTAAGATAATAAGATGCCTCCTCTTGTCATCTTGTAGGGATAGAGGCGTGATTTTATGTACTCGTGTATTTAAAGACGTAATAAAATTATATTTCCAGCTCCGCATGCGAAACACTTTAATGCTCTTATAGGATTTTATAGCTTAATATTTCACTGTCGCCTTTCAGACTCATTAAACCTTTGCCAAAAGTGCTTGTTTTTTTTTTACTGACTCCTCCTAACCGGCATGGAAGCTTGACTATTCAAATCCACTTCTGGACCCAATCCAAGAGTTATGAAAGGGCGCGCAAATATAGAACGGCGAAAATAATACGTCTGCATTCTCGACATGCAGTTTTTTTGGCGCCAGATGGTTTTGGAATGATTTCGGACATTGTATATTGTGTAGGTACTATGTTATGTATGAGTATGGATGAAGTCCATATCTATAGTAACTCTATAAACAAAATCTTATGTAATAGACTTCTGCTGTTCTGCTGTGGATTTTTGGTCTTGATCATGTCTTAATAATAACATTTCTAATAGCATGACATCTATGCATAACATAAACTAAATAATAGAAAACTGTAGGCTGATTTCTTCCATGCTGGACTGGTAGCGAGAGAAAAACATATTATGTGCCAGCCGCATTTCCTCCCGGGCATGCTGTAAAAATCAGCTGAGGGATCCGAGGGTTTTATTTTATTATTATTTAAGCGATGGGCTGACAACCTGTTACTACAGCAATATACCTACAAATCTATCTTAAATAACCCTCAAAACTTTGTCAGACGTGGCGGAACGACCTTTGTTTACGTCGTTTCGGCTCTGCCTACCCCATTGGGAATAAAGTCATGATTATACATGTATGTATGTATGTAGGCTGATGCAAAGATTGAAAAAATAAATCTAAGGCATCGCGATAACAGGCGTAATTCCGCCTCGCCACGTGGTCGAGCACGTGTGTGGCGAAATAATAATACGACCACGCGGTCATAGGATGCGACCTTGGCGTTATCGGAGTTTTTTTTTATTGTTTTCTGGATACAGTGAAACAACAGGATAGAATATTTCACGCTATCAATGCTTGTTTCATTAGGTATCATGAGTCTCGGTTTTTACTTTGTCAATAATCTTCTATCGAATTGGGTGTTTAATTAGTGTTTTTGTGTCAAAACGCACGATCTGACGAACCCTGGTGTCAGAACTTGTCCTGTCTATTTGGAAGCCCTTTGATTAATTCTAGAACAGAAATAGACATCACTGAAAGAAAACAGCTTTTATTTCTGTTCGATCGAACCTCCTTTTTAGTAAACTCCTGCACCAAAGAGAATATAACCGCCCTGCACCTTTTTAGAGATTTTTTCTTCATTACATTTTCTTCATGACAACGTCACGTCACCCAAAAAACATCAACAAACTGCCAAAAAAAGATAAACACAACGTGAGCTCTAGCCCAAAGTAAAAGATTACTTTGGGAAATATGTCGTTTGCTCTAAAATTGTGCTACTGTTATTTACTAAGGATCGCACGACGGTTTGCTGGGGTCACGACTTGAATTGGAGACGAAGGAATAGAATATAATATGTAGGTTGGTGGTTGTTGCCCTTTTATATCTATAGCCCATATCTATATAGCTAATACTAGCGACCCGCCCCGGCTTCGCACGGAAATCATCAGTGTTTCTCTACTATATTATGCATGTAAAGAAACCGCATCAAAATCCGTTGCGTAGTTTTAAAGATCTCAGCATACATAGGGATATAGGGACAGAGAAAGCGACTTTGTTTTATACTATGTAGTGATTATCGTATTCTTTGCCTATAGCGTGGTCTAGGAAGGCCTCTATGTATATCTATATAGTTGATCTAGGAATGCCTGTTTAGCATGAGTATGCAAAGGGTGGCCTAAATATGTAGATGAGATTATTATGTATGTGGGATTGGGGTTATGTAAGAGCCCGATGGTGTAGTGGATAGGGCCGCTGCCTCCTGAGCGGGAGGTCGTGGTTCGAACCCCACCAGTCACCACGTACCAATGTGTTTTTCGGTTTTCGAATTTCATATGTACGTTTATTCGGTGCTTTTTCCGTGCTTCGGAAGGCACGTTAAAGCCGTTGGTCCCGGTTAATATCGTTTAATACCGTAGATATTAGTCGTTAAGCCATATCAGAGGCCAGTGCTAAGCATTGGCGGCTTGAAAACTCTGACCTAATCTAGGATTGGGTCTGGTTTCCCTTCTGGGTTGCGGAGGTCAGATGGCAGTCGCTCTGTGTAAAAACCAGTACCCTCGTTCAATCCCCTAGATTAGGAATCCGACCCCGTGAGATACGGGATAAGGCTAGGGAGATGACTATGATGGGATTGGGGTTATGTAAGTATATATTATGCGTAGATAACATGTCATGATAATCACAGATTCACGTGGTATTAGGAATGTGCAAATATGACTGATTCTCATAGTCTCATGGGAGTGCTATTGCATTTTACTTCTAAAGTAATCTGAAAAGCAGAAGAAGGGCATTAAATCCGTGCCTAAAATGTCTTCCATGCTGGCCTGGGAGCGAGAGAAAAACATAGAATGTGCCGGCAGCATTTCCTCCCGGGCATGCTGTAAAAACCAGCTAAGGGATCCGAGGGTTTCAGTATATTGTAATTTAGGCGATGGGCTGACAACCTGTCACTACAGCAATATACCTACAAATATATCTTAAATATCCCTCAAAACTTTGTCAGACGTGGCGGAATGACCTTTACTTGGGTCGTTTACGCTCTGCCTAACCCATAGGGATAAAGGTGTGATTATATGTATGTATGTATGATTTTTGATCGTAAAAAAACATGTTTTACGACACGTATTACTAGAACTACTGGAAAGTCTTGCATTGCGTTTTGTTAGCTCTAGATCTAGAAAAACGGTCTAGATTAGCTCAATCATATTATGAACCAGTAAAGTTTGCCCTTCGAGGTGTACTTATGACCTGATGACCTAGTAAAGGTCGCTACCAGACAAGGCTGCGGAAACACTCGAAGGAAGGTCATGGCATACTGAGTGCCTTATCTACTTTGAAACGTTGGGTTTTTTAAGGTTTTAATCGACTTGTTTTGGTTTTGTATAATACCAGTGTTCACAGAACCGTAAATAATTAGGAACCTCAGCTTTACTGCTCAAAAACTGCTTTGTTAACTTAGCAGTTTAAAAAAAAATGCTTTACTATTACGAGAAGTAAGAAACGATGTTTATGTGACGTAAATACATATAATCACGCCTTTATCTCTAATGAGGTAGGCACTAGGCAGACCGGAAATTGATCTAAACAAAGGTCGTTCCGCCACGTCTGACAAAGTTTTGAGGGTTATTTAAGATAGATTTGTAGGTATATTGCTGTAGAGACAGGTAGTCTGCCCGTCGCCTAAATTGCAATATACTTTAACCTTCGGATCCCTTAGCTGGTGTACATCATATCCGGGAGGAAATGCAGCTGGCACATTTTATGTTTTTCTCTCCCAGACCAGCATGACCAGATCGACCATTTGATTAGTATAAATTTAGTTTTAAGGGACCTTTATATTTGTATCTTGACATGTTGTTTCTAGTAATAAAACCATTTATTTATTTTATTCCTTTCTTATCTTCCAGGGATAGCGGCTACTCGCGCAGCGGCGGCGGCGAGTACCGCGGTGGTGCCAGAATGTCCTTGTTGGGCAACTACCTCCCGCCCCCCGCGCCGCCGGCACACCACCCCCCTCCCGCAGACCCCCCGCCCTACAAGAAGATCCGCATCAGCAACCAGCATCATCACCAGTTGCGCATTGACACCAGGGTAAGGGTTGAATCCTTCCATCCTGGCTTGAGAGTAAGAGAAAAACATAATTTAGGCGATGGGCTGACAACCTTCGACTTGACCTTTGTTTAGGTCGTTAATGCTCTGCCGACCCCATTAGGGATAAAGGCGTGATTATATGTATGTAAGGGTTGAAAAGTTTGCGAAGTTACTGGGGCATGAGTCATCCACCATAGGTGTCACGGTGTGCAACGCACTCTGATATTCAATGGGTTGATAGTACATTCATATAATCACGCCTTTATCCCTGATGGGGTAGAGCGTAAACAACCTAAACAAAGGTCGTACGTCTGACAAAGTTTTGAGGGTTATTTAAGAAAAAAATGCAGGTTTGTTGCTGTAGTGACAGGTGGTCAGCCCATTGCCTAAATTGCAATATACTGAAACCCTCGGATCCCTTAGCTGGTTTTTACAGCATGCTCGGGAAAAATGCAGCTGGGTAAGGGTTAAAATAAGTGGTAGGGTTCTGTGCAAAATCTATTTGGGGAAGTACCACACCGGTACCTATTTCTACCGCCAAACAGAAGTGTTTGCATTGTACCACTAGTTTGCGTTTGAAGGTCAAAATATTTACATACATACATCACGCCTTTATCCCTAATGGGGTAGGCAGAGCATCAACGACCTAAACAAAGGAAAAAAGCTCATGTACTGAAGTTGTTTTGTCTGGTGTTTCCAGGAGCCGGTGAATACGTACAATACGGTGGAGGTACTGTCGCCCAATCCACCGTCGGAGCCCACAGTGGAAGACCAGAGCTTCAGGACCACCAAGGATGAACTGCTGCAGCAAATATCTAAGGTATGCTTATTAATATAGCACACAAATAATGTCAAATGACTTATACGAAGCAGAAAATAAGATTCACGGTTCTATGGATAGAAATATCGAGTAAAATGGGTCTTCATGAACTGAAATCCGTTGTTCGACTCGAGAACCCACTCGCTAAGAAGGAAAAGTATGACGTCTATATATAGTAAGGTCCGTATGTTGTGAGATATTTTACGATACTTCCTGTGGATACTTCATTTTGATAGTATGACGTGCGGTTAGATGTATTGAGATCTTTTACGATACTTCCTGTGGATACTTCATTTTGATAGTATGACGTGCGGTTAGATGTATTGAGATCTTTTAGGATACTTCCTGTGGATACTTCATTTTGATAGTATGACGTGCGGTTAGATGTATTGAGATCTTTTAGGATACTTCCTGTGGATACTTCATTTTGATAGTATGACGTGCGGTTAGATGTATTGAGATCTTTTAGGATACTTCCTGTGGATACTTCATTTTGATAGTATGACGTGCGGTTAGATGTATTGAGATCTTTTAGGATACTTCCTGTGGATACTTCATTTTGATAGTATGACGTGCGGTTAGATGTATTGAGATCTTTTAGGATACTTCCTGTGGATACTTCATTTTGATAGTATGACGTGCGGTTAGATGTATTGAGATCTTTTAGGATACTTCCTGTGGATACTTCATTTTGATAGTATGACGTGCGGTTAGATGTATTGAGATCTTTTAGGATACTTCCTGTGGATACTTCATTTTGATAGTATGACGTGCGGTTAGATGCAATTAGATCTTTTGGGATACTTCATGTGGATACTTCATTTTGATAGTATGACGTGCGGTTAGATGTATTGAGATCTTTTAGGATACTTCCTGTGGATACTTCATTTTGATAGTATGACGTGCGGTTAGATGCAATTAGATCTTTTGGGATACTTCCTGTGGATACTTCATTTTGATAGTATGACGTGCGGTTAGATGCAATTAGATCTTTTGGGATACTTCATGTGGATACTTCATTTTGATAGTATGACGTGCGGTTAGATGTATTGAGATCTTTTACGATACTTCCTGTGGATACTTCATTTTGATAGTATGACGTGCGGTTAGATGCAATTAGATCTTTTGGGATACTTCCTGTGAATACTTCATTTTGATAGTATGACGTGCGGTTAGATGTATTGAGATCTTTTAGGATACTTCCTGTGGATACTTCATTTTGATAGTATGACGTGCGGTTAGATGTATTGAGATCTTTTACGATACTTCCTGTGGATACTTCATTTTGATAGTATGACGTGCGGTTAGATGCAATTAGATCTTTTGGGATACTTCCTGTGGATACTTCATTTTGATAGTATGACGTGCGGTTAGATGTATTGAGATCTTTTAGGATACTTCCTGTGGATACTTCATTTTGATAGTATGACGTGCGGTTAGATGTATTGAGATCTTTTACGATACTTCCTGTGGATACTTCATTTTGATAGTATGACGTGCGGTTAGATGCAATTAGATCTTTTGGGATACTTCCTGTGGATACTTCATTTTGATAGTATGACGTGCGGTTAGATGCAATTAGATCTTTTGGGATACTTCCTGTGGATACTTCATTTTGATAGTATGACGTGCGGTTAGATGCAATTAGATCTTTTGGGATACTTCCTGTGGATATTTCATTTTGATAGTATGACGTCCGGTTAGATGCAATTAGATCTTTTGGGATACTTCCTGTGGATACTTCATTTTGATAGTATGACGTCCGGTTAGATGCAATTAGATCTTTTGGGATACTTCCTGTGGATACTTCATTTTGATAGTATGACGTGCGGTTAGATGCAATTAGATCTTTTGGGATACTTCCTGTGGATACTTCATTTTGATAGTATGACGTGCGGTTAGATGCAATTAGATCTTTTGGGATACTTCCTGTGGATACTTCATTTTGATAGTATGACGTGCGGTTAGATGCAATTAGATCTTTTGGGATACTTCCTGTGGATACTTCATTTTGATAGTATGACGTGCGGTTAGATGCAATTAGATCTTTTGGGATACTTCCTGTGGATACTTCATTTTGATAGTATGACGTGCGGTTAGATGCAATTAGATCTTTTGGGATACTTCCTGTGGATACTTCATTTTGATAGTATGACGTGCGGTTAGATGCAATTAGATCTTTTGGGATACTTCCTGTGGATATTTCATTTTGATAGTATGACGTGCGGTTAGATGCAATTAGATCTTTTGGGATACTTCCTGTGGATATTTCATTTTGATAGTATGACGTGCGGTTAGATGCAATTAGATCTTTTGGGATACTTCCTGTGGATACTTCATTTTGATAGTATGACGTGCGGTTAGATGCAATTAGATCTTTTGGGATACTTCCTGTGGATACTTCATTTTGATAGTATGACGTGCGGTTAGATGCAATTAGATCTTTTGGGATACTTCCTGTGGATACTTCATTTTGATAGTATGACGTGCGGTTAGATGCAATTAGATCTTTTGGGATACTTCCTGTGGATATTTCATTTTGATAGTATGAAGTCCGGTTAGATGTAGTGAGATGTTTATGATACTTATTTTATTTAGATAGTACAATGAGATAGTATATATATAAGCGGTAGGGTGGAACACATAGCGCGTCTGATTATGTATCACCCCCGCATCTAATTACTCCCGCTTCTACATTTACACTCTGAGGGACGTAGGAGCCAGCTAAATTACCGGGACTTGTGGATATATATCCACTATGAATCTCACAGTAAACAACTCGCATTGCTTATCTCCAATGCTCTTTTTTTTAATCGCTTCCCGCAAACTTGGATGTTCTGTATCGCCAAAAATCTATATTACAAACTGTAAATTCTAGCTTCATGTTAGTGGTCATTTTTCACGGTATTATTGACACGGCCACTATGCTGATTGACATGATATTTCAGCTGGGATCAGCTTACACTTGTCATGAACCGTGACGTGTATGTATGTGGTGATTAATGTATGTATGTGTGACTAAACTGAGGCTAATGTACTCTCCGCACCAATGTAAACAAGTTATGAAATGGCGCTATACACAAAAATAGTATTGACTAGTGCCAACATAATATTTCTTACTATGTAGCTTTTATGTTACCTACATTTATATGGGTTTTCGGTATAAGTATTTTGTGATATGGCAAATAAATAACATACATACCTATAATTACGCCTTTATCCCTAATGGGGTAGGCAGAGCGTAACCACCTAAACAAAGGCCGTTCCGCCGCGTCTGACAAAGTTTTGAGGGTTATTTAAGATATATTTGTACGTATATTGCTGTAGTGATAGGTTGTCAGCCCATCGCCTAAAATACAATATTCTGGAACCCTCAGATCCCTTAGCTGGTTTTTACAGCATGCTCGGGAGGAAATGCAGCTGGCACATTCTATGTTTTTCTCTCGCTCCCAGGCCAGCATGGAAGAAATAAATAAAGTAGTTAAAATTAGCTAAGCCGCCGGGGTAATCAAATCAACCTTCCTCTATAGTCTAGTAATCTGAGTGGATCTCTATCTACGGGGTGTAAGGGACAGCGTCCCACAAACTGATAGGGGTTGCTCTGACAACGACACTGAACAACTTCCACCCAGAAATTCTTTCAGGAGGTGAAAAAATATGGCTTTTCCATACAAATTCTGATCGAGGTGGCCGTTTTGTATGGAAACGGCAATTTTCATTTTCACTTCATGAAACAATTTCTAGATGGAAGTTATGCAGTATCGTTGACTGATCAACCCCTATCAGTTTGCGGGTCGCTGTCCCTTACACCCTGAAGATTATATGTAGTAGTATCATATAGATATAGGTATCATAAGTTTTATTACAGCAAATGAAAGTGTATGAACCGTAGACTTACTTGTGCATCCATCTATATCCGTTTTAAATCGATTTTTCACGGATACGAATCAGTAATACAGAGCACTGCAAAAACGCCCTTATCATAAATGACGTATTTGAAACAGATAAACCTGTCTTTTTCACTGCAAGAAATAATTATTTTCTTTTTTATGATTTACCATTTAAAACTTAAACAATCTTATTCTTTATGCTTTTCTAACGGTTCTACTGTAGTTTCCACATATCTTCCGCAGGTCGTAATCGTAAACTTTTGTATGAGCCGTCATAAAATGAAGAGTATTTCGCGATTACTATTATATGTGCTGTATAACTTTAACTCTCTTCCATGCTGGCCTGGGAGCGAGAGAAAAACGTGGAATATGCCAAGCTGCATTTCCTCCCGGGCATGCTGTAAAAACCAGCTAAGGGATCTGAGGGTTTCAGTTTATTTTAATTTAGACGATGGGCTGACAATATACCTACAAATCTATCGTAAATAACTCAAACTGCCTCCGTGGTCTACTGGCTAGTGCCATGGACTCCTGATCCTGAGGTCCTGGGTTCGATACCCAGGGGGGAAACACAAAGTTGATATTTGAGAATTTATCACTTTGTGAATTTTTCCCCAGTTTGGTTACATGGGACATACATTTGGGACATTGCAGGCTGAATCACCTGATTGTCCGAAAAAGAAAAAGATTTCGTGCTTCGGAGGGCACGTTAAGCCGTCGGTCCCGGTCGCTGTCTTTGATAGTGGTCGTTACTCAAACCATGTCAGAGGCCTGATAGTTGTGCTACTAGGCGGTTTAAAAACTCTGACACCAGGGTTCATCGGGTCGATAGACTCGATACCCACTCGACAGAAGAAGAACTCTCAAAACTTTGTCAGACGTGGCGGAACGACCTTTGTTTAGGTTGTTTACGTTCTGCCTACCCCATTAGGAACAAAGGCGAGATTATATTTTTGTATGTATGTACTATTATATGTGCTGTATAAGTTTAACTGGCGAAGATCGTAGAAGCTTTCATTTCTTTAATAACGTAAGAAACATCAACCATGGCCGGGATGAGTGAACGTTAGATTTGTGTTAATATCTTCTTTGCTTTAGAAAGCACGTTCAGTCATTGCTTCCGACTGCTATCAAAGTAGGTAGTTTATGCAGAATGCCTGGGGAAAAGTATCATTTAGTTATTTACTAGCGACCCGCCCCGGCTTCGCACGGAAATTACCAGTGTTTCTCTACTATATTATGCATGTATGATACATATAAACCTTCCTCTTGATTCAATCTATCCATTTAAAAAAACCGCATCAAAATCCGTTGCGTAGTTTTAAAGATTTATGCATACATAGGGATATATGGACAGAGAAAGCGACTTTGTTTTATACTATGTAGATTTATATATATATGTAGTATTTATCAGTTATAGACAGTAAAGCATGAAAATAATGAAGATGGCAAGAAAATAATCTACTATTTAGCATTACTGGGTAGAACTGCCTCCGTGGTCTAGTGGTCTGAGCTGCTCTCGACCCGGAGGTCCCGGGTTCGATGCCCGGCGAGGTACAATGAGTTTGTGTTGTTGTTTCTAGTTTGGTTAGGACATTGCAGGCTGACTACCTGATTTTCCGAAAAGTAAGATGATCCATGCTGTGGGATGGGCATGTAAATAGTCGGACCTCCACCTGATTTCCCTCTGTTCGTGTCAGTCAATCTGTCCCATCAGATTAAGAGATTGAAGGAAAAGAGAGTGCAACTGTGTGTAGCGCAAACACTTGGGCACTAAAATCTAGTCCTGTCCTGAGATTGGCCGCCATCACCGAAAATCGGTGGAAGGATTTTTTTCCCCTAGCCTTAGCCCGTATCGTACGGGGTTAGCTACCTAATCTAGGCTTTCTAGAAAATATGAAAATTGATGTCTATCTTGTTGTTTTTCTGTTACATAAAACAACTAAGTCAAAACTTTACATTACTTTAAGTTCTATAGACATCTTTTTGTAATTATTTCTAGTCTCAATTTTCAACCTATAAACTCACTATCAGCAAGACCGCTACAAACAGTCAAACATAGCTATTGTAGTATTTCCACTCTTTTTAGTTTATTTACAAGAGAATAACAACGGAAAACTCAAAGCACTAAACAATGTCGCGTAGAACGGTCATATTGGAATTCGTCGAGTTGTGTGTTGAAATTTTAGTGCATCAGGTATAGTATTTCCAACTCAGTTTTAGAATAAAGGTAAACAAATTTTCGTATCTTTTAATTGAAGAACTAGTTTCTAAAATAAGTTTTAGCTATTAGATATGACAACATAATTAAATAGTAGCTTTAGTAATTTAACTAATTGGCCAACACATATAATTTATTAATGAAATGTGTTTTTAATTAAATAAGACATGAAACTTTGTTAACCTTTATTCTAAAACTGAGTTGGAAATACTATAGTAATTTCATTGGCTGATTGTAGAACTAATTAGATCATTGTGTCCCTAAGCCAGTAAGACAGTTTATAAACTCTGACAGTGGGGTTCTCGTGGTCGCTGTTCGACCACGTAATTCACCTATAAGTATGACTTCAGAGCATGTGATGAGCTGAATGATAAAACAAATGACCAAGCTGTAAATTTTTCTCTCAACTACCTCCATCTATTTGTGCTTATCTAAACACACATGCGGTAGTCAGTCCAGCCAAGTTCAAGCCTGTTTATTTTATTAGTTAATATTTTCTATGTTTGTTACCCAGGTGGACCGGGAGATGGCGTTGTCGGAGTCGACCCTAGTGAAGCTAAAAAAGAAGCAAGAGGAACTAGAACAGACTGCCTCAAAGCCAGCCAAGTCGGTAGAACCAGAGGAAGCCGTGCCAAGACATAGGAGTTTAGCACAGTGCGTCTACGCCGACAACAGGAAAAAAGTAAGCAATATTTGTTGTACCAATGAAGCTAAAGCTCACACTCGCTTCGCTCGCGATATTGATGTCGATTCTCGCGACATAATCCTAATTCTTAGCTAGCGCTGTCACTTTCTTAAGTTTGAACTAAGAACAGGATAGCAAACGAACATATGACTTTGACTATCCTAATCTGACAAAAGACTGCTTATTTGACGTGAAATAAGGAAGCATGGTCAGTTCTTATTTAAAGCGTCTCACGTCAAATAAGAAATGTCATAGTCATGTGTTTACTTGCTCTATCAGTAATGCGAAATCTCGTGCTCGTTACGCTCCGTATACTAACGTCAAATCAATCATCGCCAGTTAATAGAACGCTATTACGTGAAATATCTCGTACACGATGTGAATAAGATACTAGGTCAGTAATGTAGAACTTTGTGCCCGCTACGCTTGCATTATAAGTAAAATTCGGCCCTGAGTAAACGCTGGGTACGCCCGCTCGGAAATACCATATTAAAACAGTCGACTTTTGGGTTTCTTTTCCTGTAGCCTTATTTATCCTGTATCTCACGGGGCCGGCTTCCAAATCTAGGATAATACAAAATATACTCCTAATAGCGACCCCTCTACTATATTATGCATGTATTATACATATAAACCGTCCTCTTGAATCACTCTATCCATCAAAAGAAACCACATCAAAATCCGTTGCGTAGATTCAAAGATTTATGCATACATAGGGACAGAGAAAGCGATTTTGTTTTATACTGTATGATTAACCTGTTTGTCTCTCGTTCCAGGCAGCATCAGCGCACGCGTTGATGTCCCACCTGGGCCCACCCGTGCTGTACCCGCTCTACAACCAGCCACAGGACGCGCACGTGTACCACGAGAACATCCGCAGGCACCGGGGCTTCCGGAACAGACTGGCGCAGCACATACGCAGGGTCAAGCTGCAAGCTGAGAAGGTACAAAATACACACAACAACACACAGACATTGAACAAAATACACACAACAACACACATACATTGAACAAAATACACACAACAACACACAGACATTGAACAAAATACACACAACAACACACAGACATTGAACAAAATACACACAACAACACACAGACATTGAACAAAATACACACAAAAACACACAGACATTGAACAAAATACACACAACAACACACAGACATTGAACAAAATACACTGTGTAGCCGAAGAAATGGTTGTTTATTTGAACGCACTTCCGATTCAAAGCGCAATGGCTCCCATAGAGTACAGCATACCAGAGGTTACATTCGTGTTTCAAATAAACTCTAGAAACATACTATGTAGAACATTAAAAACGGAGATTTAGGGAGATTGAGACGGTATCTCCTAATTTGAACGCACTTTCGATTCAAATTACGCGCGCGCGGGCTTCCACAGCAGTCAGCTGGATACCAAAGGTTAAATTGAATTCATTCATTCGTAAATCTCACTTTTGTCGCTAATGGAGCAGGCAGAGAGACCTAAAAAAGATAGATTTGTATGTTACTATAGTGATAGGTTGCCATCATACGTATCGCTTGGCAGGTTTTTACAGCATGCCAGGGAAGAGATGCAGCTGGCACTTTCTATGTTTTTAAATTTAAATTGAAAATCCAAATAATAAATAAATTCTCAAGGCAGTTAGTTCTAGATGGACCCAGTTGCAAAAGTCCCTGTGTCCCATAATCACACTATGGGGCCATGCTATGTTGAACATTGAAAACATGTGAAATTAGGCTTTGATATTCATGACCTTTGCAAGTATCAAACTTTGATGATATGATAGATAAATAGGTAGGTACAACGTAAACAACAAAATATCTTAGTCCCATTATCACAAACGAAAAATCGATCGTATGTATGAATTATTGACCTATAGTTTGATAAAATCAACATAATATACATAATTAAAATCTATATTGCTCTATCATTATGGTTTACTATAGAGTAATCAGCACACATTTACTTAAACGGATGTATAGTTCGTATTTTTAACATTGAGTTATCGATACCAACATGTTTTGCGACCTATAAACTGCTTTTTCTTTGCAACTTCGCAGACGTTCAAATTTCGGAACCGCAGATAACCTTGTTACAAACATATCTATTGCCGTTGACTTTCTTTAAAGCTTTATAACAAAAACATGTTATGGGCCGCAAAACAAGTTGGTTTCGATAAAGCAACGTTAAATGTTTATTACACTATGTTTATTAACTAACAATACAATAACATAATGGTGATGATGCTGACTCATTTGTGGGTCACCTTGCATCACTAAATTAAATTATAATAAAGAGAATGAATAAGCAGAACAAAGTATTAGGTATAGGTAGGTATAGGTATTGCTTTTTGTTAGAGTAATTCTTATTGCTTCCATGCTGGACTGGGAGTGAGAAAAAAGCATAGAATGTGCCAGCTGTATTTCCTCCCGAGCATGCTGTAAAAACCAGCTAAGGAATCTGAGGGTTTCAGTATATTGTAATTTAGGCGATGGGCTGACAACCTGTCACTACAGCAGTATACGTACACATCTTTCTTGAATGGCCCTCAACACTTTGTCAGACGTGGCGGAACGGCCTTTGTTTAGGTCGTTTATGCTCTGCCTACCCCATTAGGGATAAAGGCGTGATTATATGTATGTATGTATGTATGTAGCACATACATCTTACACACACAGCACAATAGTTATACTGAGTGAAACCTATACCGGGTATAAGGGACAGCGTCCCGCATACTGATATATATGGGTTGCTCAGTCAACGATACTGAACAACTTTCACCAGAAAATTATTTCAGGAGATGAAAAGAAATATTGACCATCCCATACAAAATAACCACCTCAATCAGACAATTTGTATGAAATATCTTCTTTTTTTGCACTTCTTACAAAAACCTGCTAATCATTGTTCAGTTTCGTTGACTGAACTGCCCCTAACCACCCTAGTCACCCCGCATATTCTGGGGTCCTGCCCTTTAGTTCTTTGAAAGAATTACTAACATATTTTTTTAAAATATGTATTAACATAGCTGAATGATTGTTCAAGCTGTACGACACTTTGTTGGTTTCACAATCTGGAACAATACATATTGTATTGTTTAGCTAAGCATTTTTTGATGTAAACTGTTGTGTTCATCTCAATAAATAAATAAATAAAAAACCAAATTGATCAGTTTAGTTAGTATACTTTTAAAGCTTTTGTTTCGAATAAACGATTACTGTTAAAATTAAAACTATAAACAACATACATACATAAAATCACGCCTTTATCCCTTACGGGGTAGGCAGAGCGTTAAACTCCTCGTAAAAGGCGCTTTCTCCACGTTTGACAAAAATTGAGGGCAATTTTAGATTGAAATGTGTATTGCTATAGTGACAGGTTGTCAGCCCATCGCCTAAATTACAATACACTGTAACCCACGAGACCCTTTGCTGACTTCTACAGCATGCTCAGGAGGAAGGGCAGCTGGAACATGCTATGTTTTTCTATCTCTCCCAGTCCAGCATGGAAGGTAAAAACAAGTATCATCAAATATCAAAAATATCCAATTTGCAAACAGGAGTACATACATTAGGAGGGCTATGACCTGAACATGAAATTTTTTATAAAACTTCGTCTCTTAACTTGATCAGTATAAATCTTTACAATTACTGATGTGTGGCCATTGCTCAGTTTCTTAATTTAGTGTACAGTTAGTAACTGCCAGAATCCTGCCGAAAATCTTTCCTATTGATGTATGTTTTCCACATATCGTCACTTTCCACCAGGTGAGATGGCGGACAAATGCTCGCCTATATATATTAAAAAAAAAAAAAAAAAATTTTTTTTGTTGTATGAATATGTTAACTAACTTCCATGCTGGCCTGAGAGCGAGAGGAAAACATAGAATTTGCCTGCTGCATTTCTTCCCGGGCATACTGTAAAAACCAGCTGAGGGATTCGAGGGTTTCTGTGTATTGCAATTTGGCCAATGGACTGACAACCTGTCACTACAGCAATATACCTAAAAATCTATCTTAAATAACCCACAAAACTTTGTCAAACGTGGCGGAACGATCTTTGTTAAGGTCGTTTACGCTCTGCCTATCCCATAAGGAATAAAGGCGTGATTATATGTATGTATGAATATGTTTTTAATGTGTTTTTTTTTTAATCTATTGCAGCGAGAAGACGCGTTAGCCGAGGCTTACAGTAGAAGAGCAGCGGACTGGTTAAGAAGAGTGGAGCGGATAGAACAGGGACAGAAGAGGAAAGCGAAGGACGCAAAGAACAGGGAATTCTTCGAGAAGGTAATGTATAATTTATTATTTCGGTATAGACTAGTTCGTAGTAGTAGTTGCGGAGGTCAGATGGCAGTCGCTCTGTGTAAAAACCAGTACCCTCGTTCTATCACCTAGATTAGGTAGCCGACCCCGTCAGATGCGGGATAAGGCTAGGGAGATGTTGGTATAGACACAGAATATATAATAGTACTAGCGTAGTATAGACTAGTCATTGGAAACATTTTCATGTCAGAATTTAGATCGATAGATAGATAAAGCGCTTTATTCATATTTCTACAAAACACATGTACATTTCGCAAATTTTAAAAGACACATACAATAAAACAAACAAATAAATCAAAGTAGTTTACACAATATGCACATGTGTGCTGCAGTGATGTGAAAGGGCCAAGGCTCAGTGAATTTTGCCCTAAGAGTTTTCCCAAAAGGCAACACTGATTTTCAGCCATCACCCGTGATGAGTGACAAGCGGTTAAAAAACGTCCGAGTAAAACGTATTATTAAAAATATTAGTTACTACCCATATGTGAACAAGTATCATAATGTACATTCACTTAAACAGCAGTGACTTGTGCTCATGTAAAATGTGTGTTGTGTTCGTGTAGGAGCGAGTGCTCGCGCAAAGTGTCTGCTTGAATGAGGTTATGTGTTGAGAGTTCCCGCTATTCCAGACAATCCCCTGGAATACTTGGCAATATTTAAAAAGTGCAGCCTTAAATGATTTTTAAAGGACTATTTAGAAGACGGAGATTTACTAATAACAACGAAAATTAAATAAGTAAATAAACATTTTATCTGATTTGTTTGCTGGCCTTTTTATAACATCCAACTTGCAAATAAAGATACGGTTCATCTGGTTGGCAGGAAAGCTGGTCTCTTTGGTCTTACTGTGTTATAACACTGACTATAGCAAGTTGTATAGTTGTATCTTTATCGCTCCTTTTCATACCATTTTGAAGTTTTGAATGGCAAACAACAGATTAGTTGGAGTAAATCTTTGAACTATGTTTGCGTATTTATCTCACGTGCTTGTTCTAATGTTACAGGTGTTCCCCGAACTCCGGAAACAACGGGAGGAACGGGAACGCTTCAACCGGCTCGGAGCCAGGGTCAAGTCTGAGGCAGAGCTGGAGGAGATAGCTGACGGTCTACACGAGCAGGAGCACGAGGACAAGAAGATGAGGTCCTTGACCGTCGTGCCCCCCTTGCTGCGGGACCCCACTGACAACACGCCCATCTATATAGACACCAACAGTTAGTATATATAGCCAGGGTCCGGTCTGAGGCAGAGCTGGAGGAGATAGCTGACGGTCTACACGAGCAGGAGCACGAGGACAAGAAGATGAGGTCCTTGACCGTCGTGCCCCCCTTGCTGCGGGACCCCACTGACAACACGCCCATCTATATAGACACCAACAGTTAGTATATATAGCCAGGGTCCAGTCTGAGGCAGAGCTGGAGGAGATAGCTGACGGTCTACACGAGCAGGAGCACGAGGACAAGAAGATGAGGTCCTTGACCGTCGTGCCCCCCTTGCTGCGGGACCCCACTGACAACACGCCCATCTATATAGACACCAACAGTTAGTATATATAGCCAGGGTCCAGTCTGAGGCAGAGCTGGAGGAGATAGCTGACGGTCTACACGAGCAGGAGCACGAGGACAAGAAGATGAGGTCCTTGACCGTCGTGCCCCCCTTGCTGCGGGACCCCACTGACAACACGCCCATCTATATAGACACCAACAGTTAGTATATATAGCCAGGGTCCAGTCTGAGGCAGAGCGAGGTTATATAGCGAGGTTATAAAATAAGAAAATTCTGGGTCATTTCGATCCATTGACAATCGATTCAAAGAAAGAGGAAGATGATTTACCAACTGTAAAATTCCCAGGTCAAAACGGTACAGGAAAGGTATTGCTAGCGAAGCAAGCGCATAATATTATGTTCTACGGAGGCCAAGGCCTGGAACGGGTATTGCGAGAGAAGCGAGCGCGACATATACCGGGTGTAAGGGACAGCGTCCCGCAAACCAATAAGGGTTGTCAGTCAACGAAGCTGAACAACTTACACCAGAATATTCTTTCAGGAGAAGAAAATTGAATTCGACCTTCCCATAAAATGACCACCTCGATCAGACAATTTTTATGGAAAACAAAATATTATTACCGCTTCCTGAAAAAAAATCTCCTTGATAGTTGTTCAGTGTCGTTAACTAAGCAACCCTATCAGTTTGCGGGACGCTGTCCCTACACCCCGTATTCTAATGTATGAGGCGTTTTACGCTCTGCCTACCCCATTAGGGATAAATGCTTGATAGTGTGTATGTATCTATTCTATTCGTACACATAGCAAACATCATTCTTATTCAAGTACAAGTACTACATACATTAGCATTCACTAACATTCACATTCTATATATTTGACTCTAGTATTGTCAGTTGTAACTTTAATTCTTTGCTCACGATTAATGAGATTCCGTTTCGTCCCCAGGGCGGTGTTTAGACATGGAGGCGGAACATGCCGAGTTGTCAGTGCGCAACGTGTGGTCCAACAACGAGCGGGAGGTGTTCCGGGAGAAGTACCTGCAGCACCCCAAGAACTTCGGCACCATCTCCTCCTTCCTGCCCAGGAAGAGTGTGCGGGATTGCGTTAGGTCAGTTATATTCGATTTCTTTTATCTTGCGCTTTCTGTTAGGTTAGGTTAGGTTAGGTTCTTGTGGTCCAACAACGAGCGGGAGGTGTTCCGGGAGAAGTACCTGCAGCACCCCAAGAACTTCGGCACCATCTCCTCCTTCCTGCCCAGGAAGAGTGTGCGGGATTGCGTTAGGTCAGTTATATTCGATTTCTTTTATCTTGCGCTTTCTGTTAGGTTAGGTTAGGTTAGGTTCTTGTGGTCCAACAACGAGCGGGAGGTGTTCCGGGAGAAGTACCTGCAGCACCCCAAGAACTTCGGCACCATCTCCTCCTTCCTGCCCAGGAAGAGTGTGCGGGATTGCGTTAGGTCAGTTATATTCGATTTCTTTTATCTTGCGCTTTCTGTTAGGTTAGGTTAGGTTAGGTTTTTGTGGTCCAACAACGAGCGGGAGGTGTTCCGGGAGAAGTACCTGCAGCACCCCAAGAACTTCGGCACCATCTCCTCCTTCCTCCCCAGGAAAAGTGTGCGGGATTGTGTTAGGTCAGTTACATTCAATTTCTTTTATCTTGCGCTTTCTGTTAGGTTAGGTTAGGTTAGGTTCTTGTGGTCCAACAACGAGCGGGAGGTGTTCCGGGAGAAGTACCTGCAGCACCCCAAGAACTTCGGAACCATCTCCTCCTTCCTGCCCAGGAAAAGTGTGCGGGATTGTGTTAGGTCAGTTACATTCAATTTCTTTTATCTTGCGCTTTCTGTTAGGTTAGGTTAGGTTAGGTTCTTGTGGTCCAACAACGAGCGGGAGGTGTTCCGGGAGAAGTACCTGCAGCACCCCAAGAACTTCGGAACCATCTCCTCCTTCCTGCCCAGGAAGAGTGTGCGGGATTGTGTTAGGTCAGTTACATTCAATTTCTTTTATCTTCTACTTCTACTTCTACTTCTTGGTGGGACGGCTGCGATGCACGCAGACGGGTGATCAGCTCCTGATGTTGGAACTATTTCACCCAATTCCCAGTGGTGGAGCACTGGGTTCACTGGTGCTCCGTCAGCGTCACCTCCCTGAATCTACCGGTGGCCCTGCAGAAGTGCAGAATGTCTAATAAGGAAATGTTTTCTAAGTCCTTTGTCTCTAGTTTGTCAGTTCCTAAGTATTCCCATCTTGGCAGTGAGTAGCTAGGACATTCGGCTAAGAAGTGGAGACTACTTTCCTCCTGTCCGCACTCAGGGCAATTTGGGTTATCTATTGATCTCATAGTGTGTAGGTGTTTGTTCAGTCCGCAATGTCCTGTCACTAACCCTACCAAGAGTCTGATATGTTTTTTACTAAGTTGTAGTAATCTACGCGTTTTTCTAAAATCTAAGCATTTTATGAAAAACTTAGATTGTCGACAGGACTGTAAGTTATTCCATCTACTGTTACTATCGTTTTTAATTTTTATGTTAATAACGCCTTTTGTTATTTGGCCTGGAATTGGTAGACATGGTTCAGGGCCCATAAAGGTTTCATCTGCCCCGGTCCTGGCCAATTTGTCTGCTATTTCGTTTCCTTCATTGTCTTGGTGCCCTGGCACCCAGGCAATTGTGATACTAGTATTGGTACATAATCTGTTTAGAGTCAGTTTGCATTCCTTAACCAATGCAGAGGTTGTACAGGTTTTGTTGAGCGCTTTTAATGCTGCCTGACTGTCGCTATAGATTATGACTTCTGGTGTCAGTTCTGTATTTTCTAACTCGCCGGCGCACTCCAGGATGGCCTGCACCTCAGCCTGGAAAACGCTGGCGAATTTTCCTAAAGGTATTGTTCTATACAGACGTGGCGAGCTTTCTATGTAAATGCCCGCCCCCGATAATTTGGTGCTTTCTTTCCTAGATCCGTCAGTGTAACAGATCGTTGTCGGGTTGTCTGTGTGAATTTTCCACTCCTCTCTTGAGCCTATGTGTATTCTGTACTTTTTATCAAAAATCTCTTGTTTCTGTATCAAATCGTTGTTTGCAAGAATCATCGAGATATTTTGTCCTATCACCGAGTCTATCCTAACATGCCCTTTGTCCAGATGGTTACCCCTCCAAGACTTAAAGGACTTCATTCTAAACCATTGTTCTAAGGCTACCTTCTTCACCTGTAGGTCAATAGGATAGAGACCCAGGATCATATTTAAGGCTGCTGTGGGAGTTGTTCTCATTGCCCCAGTGATCATCAGTGCAGCTAAGCGTTGGACCTGGTCCAGCGCTGTTTTATTTTTGATGATAGAGGTTCTATGCCACCATACTATTGCTCCGTAACTTATTCTGGGGAGAATTATAGCTTTATAGATCCATAGGACTATATGTGGCTTTATTCCCCATGTCTTGCCGACGGCTCTTCTGCATTGCACTAAGGCCATCTTTGCTTTTTTGCTTGAGTTTTCTATGTGTGTGTTAAAGAGCAGTTTACTGTCTATATCCACACCTAGGTATCTTATCTCCTCTACTACTTCCAGTTCAACTCCATCGATTCGGACTGGTAGTTCTAAATGTTTATTTCTTTTCCTTGTGAAGATGATTAGTTTGGTTTTATTCGGGTTGAGGTTTAAACCTCTATCCCTGCACCATTGAAGGACCAGCTTCAGTGTCCTGTTCATGATGTTACTAATCATGTTCAATTCTCTTCCAGTAGCTAGTATAACTCCGTCATCGGAGTATGCTTGCATATATACCATGGTTCTGTTTATAGTCTTTATTAGGTCATCCAGGAGAAGACACCACATAAGTGGTGAGAGACATCCTCCCTGTGGGAAACCTCTTTTGGCTCGAATAGTGTGCGATGTACCTCCTAGCTCTGCCGTAATGGCACGATGTTTCAGAGCGTTCATCACCCATCTGGCTAGATTTTGTGCTATTCCTTCTCTCTCTAGGGAGTTTGCTATGGCATATGAGGTCGCCTTGTCAAAGGCACCCTCAATGTCAAAGAAACATCCCATAGCGTATTCTTTATTATGTATAGATCTTTCAGCTTTGACTATCAGGTTATGAAGAGCAGTGTCCGTGGATTTTCCTTGCATATATGCATGCTGATTTGCATGCAGCAGGTTGCCACTTCTGCTTATCTTCGATCTGATGAATCTGTCTATAATCTTTTCTAGTGCTTTCATGATGTATGACGATAGGCTGATGCATCTGAAAGATTTGGCTTCTTGATAATTCTTTTTCCCCGGTTTAGGAATAAAGGTAGCTTTGACCTTCCTCCATGTTTTGGGGATATAGCCTGTATTTAGACTTTCTTTGTATAGGTGAATCAAATCGTCTATAATGTGGACTAGTGCTATCTGTAACATTTTAGGAAAAATGCCATCTGGTCCCGGCGCTTTATATGGTGCGAACGATAGTATGCTCCATGTTACAGCTTCTTTATTTATCACTTCATCAACTTCTTCCCACTTGGTATTGGGGTTGATGTTGAGTTGCTCTTCTTGATGTTCTATACACTCTGGAAAATGGGTTTTCATCATTATGTCCAAAATTAATTTTGGTTCGGTAATGATATTCCCATCTATCCTCAGGCTTCCTAGTCTGCAAGTGGTGTCTTTTGCTAGGGTTCTCATGAGTTTGGCGGCTTGTGGTGTGTTGTGAATTTCTTCACAGAAATGACGCCATCCTTTTTTACTTTCTCTGCGACTGGTGTTTCGCATGTTATTTCTAGCTTTCCTGTACTCATCCCAGCTCGCCGGGTCATCCCTTTTTAGGGCTGTTCTTAGTTTACGGCGAGCTAGTTTTCTCTTCTTTTTTAAGTCTTTGTTCCACCATTTTTGCCCCTTTCCTGTTCTCAATTCTTGGAGGGGGCATGATTCATGGAACGCCTTGTTTAGGGTCTTATTTAGTCTTAATGAATCTACCTCTAACTTGTCTATGACGTTAGAGGTCTTTTTGTCTTTAGGGGTCCCTACTTTGAGAATTTCAACGAAGGTGTCCCAGTTAGTCTTCCTAGCGTTTCTAATCATTGTCTTTTCTATCCTACATTCGAGTTGAAAGGTGATCCTTCTGTGGTCAGAGAAACTTTCCTCAGTGTCCACTCTCCAACTCATAATGTAGTTGCTAAAGTATGAGGTCGCTAGTGTAATGTCTAGTACTTCTCGTCTTGTCTTAGTCACAAAGGTTGCGGTATCGCCAATGTTAACTATGTCTAAGTCATTACTTACTATGAAGTCCAGCATAAGGTCGCCCTTCTCATTTATGCCTGTGCTGCCCCAGGCCTCATGGTGCGAGTTGGCATCACAGCCGACAATAAATGGAATATTCTTACCTCTGTATAGCTGGACCGCTTCTTCTAGTTCTTTCGTGGGTGGTTTGAAATCCGTTTCGCTAGGGATGTAAGCAGATATCAACGCTACCCTTTTCTCAGTCTCGTTTGCCATTTTGATATTCATCTCAACGGCTACAAGGTCTCTGTAACATATGCTTTGTATTAGTCCTAGTTGTGTTGTCCTGTTGCTAGCATATATACATGTTCTGGGATTTGACTCACCACCGAGGTAGATTATTTGTCCTCCCAGACTGTTAATGCCAACCACTTTCCCATTATAGGAGTATGGTTCTTGCAGCAGGGCAACGTCTATTCCCTTCGCATTTACATATTGACAAAGTTCGACCATGGCCTCTTTGCAATGATGTAAATTTAACTGGAGTATCTTTAAGGTATTTGTGTGTAGTTTTGGTGTGTGAAGGGGTGTGTTTGTGTTATTTGTGTTTTGTGTGTGTGTGTGTTTAGGGGTTGTGGGTGTGTCATGTTGTGTCGGTGTCGTCGTCAGAAGCGATGATGGCCATAGGACTCGACAACGCAGGATCTCCCTCTAGTGGGATCTCCATCACGTCGTCGTCGTCCGTTACCGGATCATGCTCTGACTGTGCCTGCAGTGTGTTTGTGCTCTGTGGAGTGGGTGCAGGCTCGAGGTCCTGAAGCGACCCGCAGGACTTCTGCGCCCCGCAGGTACACTTACAGGTGCACAACGCTCCCGCGCTCCCACCCTGTGTCTTCTCTGGTCCTTTGTCTGTGTCGGGTCTAGGTCTGTGGGCCCGGGCTTGAACTTGTGTGAGCTGGAAATTTAGCCACACATAGTCCACCCCCTCAAAAGCTTCCTCAGGCACTCCCATCACCAGACGTTCTCCCTGAGGGAGATCCTCCCTGGAGATGAGAATCCACTCAGGAATCCTCAGTGCCGTCTTTTTCTTGTTCTGGATGCGCAGGGTCTTCAGGACATCTCTAGGCTGATCTTCCTTCTTGCCAGGAAGGAAGATTGATGCCCTGAGTTTGTTCCACTTGCGCACCACGAGCTTTTTGTCCTTGAACATACCTAGGTCTCTTAGAAGGAACCAGTCCCTCTTTTATCTTGCGCTTTCTGTCAGGTTAGGTTAGGTTAGGTTCTTTTATCTTGCGCTTTCTGTTAGGTTAGTTACATTTCTCTTCCATGCTGGACTGGGAGCGATAGAAAAACATAGAATGTGCCAGCTGCATCTCCTCCCGGGCATGCTGTAAAAACCAGCTAAGGGATTCGAGGGTTTCATTGTATTGTAATTTAGGCGACAGGCTGACAACCTGTCACTACAGCAATTAGGCGACAGGCTGACAACCTGTCACTACAGCAATATACCTACAAATCTATTTTAAACAACCCTCTAAACTTTGTCAGACGTGGCGGAACGACCTTTGTGTACGCTCTGCCTACCCCATTAGGGATAAAGGCGTGATTATATGTATGTATGTATATTTCACTAAGAAGCTGAATCCTCTAAATCTCGGCTAAGAATGATGTTTTGTGCTCTGAAAGCTGTTTCCTAAGGTGCGTCCAAGCTGACAGCATTCGTTCGCGAGTAACTAGCGCGGGAATAGGTTATGTTATGGAATAAGCATTGGGCGACCATAAATAACCTATACATACTTACATATAATCACGCCTTTATCCCTAATGGGTAGGCAGAGCGTAAACGACCTAAACAAAGGTTGTTCCGCCACGTCTGTCAAAGTTTTGAGGGTTATTTAAGACAGATTTGTATTTATATTGCTGTAGTGACAGGTTGTCAGCCCGTCGCCTAAATTGCATATTGGTCGCGAACGAATGCTCTCACCTCTACAGGTATCATTTCTGAGGTATAATCGTTGGTTTATACTAAGGTTTATTGGGTCTTTTAATTCGATTAAGACCATCACTCTAATACAAAGTTTTCTATCCACAGATTTTACTACCTATCAAAGAAGGCTGAAAACTACAAACAGTTACTAAGAAAACCTCGACAAAGAAGGCCGCCGCGAGCGCAGAGACCTCAACCAGAGCCGGAAATAGTCCTAACACCAGGTGTCACCACGAGGTTACAGAGGTCACAGGGAGGAGGTCAGTATACTATCACATACCTACTTAAATCACACATCACTGCATAGTATAAAACAAAGTCGCTTTCTCTGTCCCTATATCTCTATGTATGCATAAATCTTTAAAACTACGCAACGGATTTTGATGCGGTTTCTTTTAATGGATAGAGTGATTCAAGAGGAACATTTATATGTATTATACATGCATAATATAGAAGAGAAACACTGATAATTTCCGTGCGAAGCCGGGGCGAGTCGCTAGTTATATGAAATAGGCTAAAAAACTACAAACAAATACTAAGAAAGTCTCGACAAAGTAAGGCCGCAGCTTGCACCAAAGATAGTTCTTACACCTTCCGACGAGGTTACAGAGGTCACAGGGTAGAGGTCGGATCATTTACGTACTTTTGTAACATCACGCTTATATGTCATATTTAACGTCAAGGTATTTTAAAAGACTTTCGAAGTAAGCGCTTGTGGCACCATAGTGGCATTACTGACGGCAATAATAATAACTGCCTCCGTGGTCTAGTGGTCAGAGCCATGGGCTTACGATCTGGAGGTCTTGGGTTCGATTCCCAGGGGGGAGCACAAAGTTGATATTTGTCAATTTATTACTTTGTGAGGTTTTCCCAAGTTGGTTAGGACATTGCAGTCTGAATCACCTGATTGTCCGAAAAGTAAAAGGATTCCGTGCTTCGGAGGGGATGTTAAGCCGTTGGTGCCGGTCGCTGTCTTTCATAGTGTTCGTTACTCAAACCATGTCAGAGGCCTAATAGTGTGCTTTATCTATTTCGAATGGTTGTTTAGATATAAGCTCCAAAAAAATTATGTGAATAATTATTATCTGTGAAATAATAAATGTAAATAAATAAATACTTCCATGCTGGACTGGGCATGCTGTAAAAACCAGTTAAGGGATTCGAGGGTTTCAGTATATTGCAATTTAGGCGATGGGCTGACAACGTGTCATGTCACTACAGCAATATACATACAAATCTATCTTAAATAACGCTTAAAACTTTGTCAGACGTGATGGAACGGCCTTTGTTTAGGTCGTTTACGCTCTGCCTACCCCATAACGGATAAGACCTGATTATATGTATGTATGTATGCACTAATCACGTGTATTTTGTCCCTAGGTGTGACGTCAGCTAGGACAGACCAGAAAGAGACGTCAGCGGACGAATCGTCACAGCCCGCCACAGAGCGACCACTATCTCCAAACAACAGCACACCCCCTGAGCCCGCCGCATCGAGTAATACACCACGGTATGTAGATAGATAGATAGATAGATTAAACCTTTATTTCATTTCCAACACGACATACTATAACAAAAAGAGGAAATGTATATAGTTGGTTCACTTCCATGCTCGACTGGGAGAGATAGAAAAACATAGAATGTTCCAGCTGCCCTTCCTCCCAGGCATGCTGTTGAAGTCAGCAAAAGGGACTCGAGGGTTACAGTGTATTGTAATTTAGGCGATGGGCTGACAACCTGTCACTATAGCAATACATATTACAATCTAAAACTGCCCTCAATTTTTTTTTTGTCAGACGTGGCGAAAGCGCCTTTTACGAGTCGTTAAACGCTCTGCGTACCCCGTAAGGGATAAAGGCGTGATTTATGTATGTATGTATATAGTTGGTGACAAAAAAAATAATATCATACGATAAATTTACAACAAACTATAGACTAGAGCTTAACTAATTATTAACGAGCATTTATTAGTGTTGTACCTGTGGGTGTACGTGTGTGGTTGTTGCGTTATGTCGTGTTAGTGAAAATGGCTGACTCAGCATGTGTCGCAGAAAAACCACGACGCTGTACGCAAATACTTGTTCTACCTAGCGCTTCCCCGGCCTGGTGACGCAAAGCAGATCCCATTCTGGGTTTCATTCAAATCGAATGCTAATTACGCTACACATTGTCTGATTTCATTGGATTCAAAGAGCATGAGCGTTCGTGGTTCGAATCCCACCACGTGCTAATGTGTTTTTCGGTTTTTGAATTTCATATGTACGTTTATTCGGCGCTTTTTCCGTGCTTCGGGTTAATATCGTTTAACCCCGTAGTCGTTAAGCCATGTCAGAGGCCCTGACCTAATCTAGGTTTTTGTCTGGTTTCCTTTCTGGGTTTCGGAGGTCAGATGGCATTCGCGTGAAAAAAACAGTTCCCTCGTTCAATCACCTAGATCAGGTGATTGAACGGCTAGGGAGATGATGGAATGCCTGGAAAACCCATTAGCCTTCTCTACTTGGGAGAGTTTTCGGTATCAGCTGGTGTGAGATCGTTCTCCTTCATATCTGTATTCACGTCATCCATTCGCCTTCTGCGTACCTGGTAGATATGGTAAAAAAAACGAAATTGTCTCGCTTGAGAAACGTAAGATACCTGCCATCTATCGGAAATTGAGTGTAGTAGTAGCACAGACCCTTTGTTGCTTCCATTTTCTCTTTTGTTTTTCGTCAGCACCGCCATCTATATTGCAATTACTTGACTAGCTCTTACGAAGTCTAGCATAGTACCCAAACGAACCCTGACCGTAAAGAGAGAACGCGCGACCCTCGGTAAATATTCAATTTTTTTATTGGAAGAAGCATATGGTTGAAAAGCAAAAGGACAAATGATGTACCTTTGCTTTTTCCATGAACAACGTTATTTTTCTCCCATTCGCTCGGAAAAAAACACTCTTTTCGGTCCTCATATCTGCAATACGCCAGCAATTACTACAAACGACAACAATGAAATTAACGACCGCTTCACAAAGTCCATTTAAGGACACATTATTATGGTGTTGGTGTTAGTTCATATTATTGTTTTATTTAGGGCTGGGCTTATTAAATTTACAAAATGGAATGAATGAATGTATGAATGAAATTTGCGCTTGTCAAAGGCGTCATGCAAATCCTAAATGTCAATATATTATGGAGGAATCAAGTTTGATGTTTGTTTTAAGTGTATTGTTAGTGTTTTCTCGCAAAATGAGAGAAAAGTACTATACTTCTCTCAGCCGAAATAGCAATTTAAAGTCTCGTTTGCGTTTGCTTCATATTTACTCGACCTTACATAGGTTTTTTTGGACCTCATAGTAAAGTGCTATTATCGGTACCCCACTCCTGCCAACAATCGCGGAAACTCTTCATAACGCTAACAATACAAACAATCCGTACGATTCAGGCTTTTTAATTAGAGTGTGTCAACACGGCCGGCTCTCGGGCTATGAATTATTCAGATATAGTACGGGAGCGCGCGTTTTTTGCGCATCTTGGTCGACTGTTTGCATTTCACAAGCCACAGCGGACTGCTGGTTTAAATGTTGCGGGTTTTGTTACAAGTCAAATGTGTTATGTTATAATGGGTAGATTTGAAATGGTCAAGTTTGGTAACAATAAAAAATAACATAAATACATCACGCCTTTATCCCTAATGGTGTAGGCAGAGCGTCAACGACCTAAACAAAGGTTGTTTCGCCACGTCTGACAAGTTTTGAGGGTAGTTTAAGATATATCTGTATATTGCTGTAGTGAGAGGTTGTCAGCCCATCGCCTAAATTACAATATACTGAAACCCTCGAATCCCTTAGCTGATTTTTACAGCATGCCTGGGAGGAAATACAGCTGGAACATTCTATGTTTTTCTGACGCTACCAGACCAGCATTGGAGTAAATAAAAAATAAGAAAATAAAAATTGGGTTTCAAGAAATGCACCAAAGAAATATTTTCGTAAGAACGACATAACATCTTCAACTATCGAGAAAATTATTGATTTTTATTCTTTTATCATGAAGTGAAGATACTGCAAGCTAATTATTGTCAAAATTAGCCTAATTATTCCAGTTATTTATGACTACACTCAAAGAAACAGAAAATAAACTGATAAATGCAGTTTTCCGTAAGATTTCTGCCTAAAATAAGACGTTACTTTGCAGGCATCAAATCTGATTTCCATAAAACTCTTATAAAAATTGTTCTAAAAAAGAACATCTCTTGTTTCCCGAGCAAACGTTGGCTGGAGGATGTTTGTTCGGCTCCTACCGACCACTCCAATTCCTTAGCTAAAGATTAACCGTTTAAAATTCATATTTTTATTACATTTATTACGATCCGGGAGATAAATCTGAGAGGTTTTGTTTTTTGAGATCGCTAGACGGACGAGCGGATTTGGTTCGATGTTAACTCAATAAAGCAAACTCCTTTTGCTGTTTTCTTTTATTGCGGATTCTATCCACGTTTCATTTTAAGAATTTCCATGAAATCCGCTATTACTGCTTCATTCCTGTAAAGTATGAATGAGTTAATACTCTTGACATGAAAGAAAGAAGAAGAAAAACTAAAGTTTGTCATTTATCTGGCTGTATGTAGAATAATTGGATAGTGAATCACCAAATACCTGTCTACAATTAGAAACGTTAAAAAACAATCAGCTTAGGCCAATATCTTTTCTGTATACTGCAATTTAGGCGATAGGCTGTCAACCTGTCACTACAGCAATTTACCTACAAATCTATCTTAATCAACTCTTAAAAATGTGTCAGACGTGGCGGTACGACCTTTGTTTAGGTCGTTTACGCTCTGCCTACCCCATTAGGGATAAAGGCGTGATTATATGTATGTATGTATAAGACAATAAATACAAGATCTGATCAATCACAAACAGCAACAAACCATCATGTGACGATATCGCTAATGATTTGGTATATTCTGATGCGATATCTTATTGTCTGTATAGTCCTGAATAAAAAGACTTTTTTCTTATTATTTTTAACCAAGATTCTTGGCGGAACGTTCATTTGAATTTCATTCAATTGTACTCCCATTTCATTTTCTGTGAACCTTTTTTTATTACAAGTGCACTAGAATACTCAGTTAAAAGAACCAGTTAGTTAACTTAATATGCGAAGTAACTGAAAGATTTCGTATTCTTTATGAGATAGAAACTTATATGAATTGAAAAGTCATGTAAACTTTATGTTTGAATCACTACATAGTATAAAGCAAAGTCGCTTTCTCTGTCCCTATGTCCCTATAAATAAATCTTTAAAACTACGCAACGGATTTTGATGCGGTTTCTTCTAATGGATAGAGTCATTCAAGAGGAAGGTTTATATGTATAATACATGCATAGTATAGTTGAGAAACACTGATGATTTCCGTGCGAAGCCGGGGCGGGTCGCTACTAAAAAATAAAGAAAGAAAACTCAATCTGCCGTGAATATGATATTTGTCTAGTTTTATATCTACTTGCACTTATTAAACACAGCAAGACATTTTATCAAGGAAGCAATATCAATCAAAATGTAATTAATAAATCGAGTCTAAAGTAAACTCAACTCAACTTGAAACCAGAATAATTTATACAGAGAACGTTAAAAATAAAATGTACTTTTTTTCCCTATAATTAATTAGTTGTATTTACATGAAATATCGGTAAATATTTCCACGAGTGGAGAAGTCGGGGATGTTAGAAGCAACGTTTTAAATTGTGTCGATTCTCGCGACAACATTCTAATTCTAATAAGCATGTTGACTGGGTGGCTAAAAAAAAAAAACAATAGTTTATACTTAAACTGATGGCTTAAATACTGTGATTCATCATATAAAAAAAAACACTTTTAGATTTAAGAATCGAGTTAAAAATATAGAAATTTTTGATTTCAGTAGTCAATATTTAATAGCGATTGACGTCATTTCTCACTATTTTCATACAAAGAAAGTGACAACGCTGTCACTTTCTTAACTTTATAAGCACAGGATAGCAAATAAACAAATGACTTTGACATTCATAATCTAACGTTTATATGGCATACTAGACTGCTTATATGGCATAAAATAATAGAGCTTGCTCTATGCTCAGTTCTTATTTAAAAAATCTTACGTCAGATTAGAAATGTCAAAGTCATGTGTTTAATTGCTATCCTGTTCTTATGTCAACGTCAAGAAAGTGGCCGAACTAGCTAAGAATAGGGGAAGTTGAAATGTTATGAAATATTATTATTTTTGTTTTCGTATTAAAGAATTCCATGTAGAACAGACCACAAATATATAAAAAAAATTAAACTTTGCATTTTATCGGAAAAATGCGGTTTTAAATTGACAGTTGAAATTTTCGCGCCAAAACCTTTTGGTTCTTATGTAGGGAATTTCAAACGGAATGAGGGAAATTATGTGGAGAGCATCAGCGCGTGGAAAATGCGGGGATCCGGGAATTTGGAAGGAATTCAAAGGAATTCTTTAAAATGGAATTCTTACATGGAATTAGAATGAAAACTAAAATAAAAACATTGCATCTTCCCTAGAATTAGAATGAAGTCGCGAGAATCGACAGCAAAGGAGAAAATGTGGAATATGGAATTACGTGTGGGTTTTGATTGGTGCGTGTTGACAATCACTCCGGTGATTATTTGACGAGAACTCCCGCGAGGGTAAGCAGCCAATCAGCATGCAGGGATGGGGCGGGGTATCGAGGTTGCGTTTGTCGATGTATTTATTCAAGTATTTGTATCGATATTTTGATTTTGGTAACAAAATGGTTCTTAAGAGGATTTGTGGATATGTTATGTTTAGTCAAAAATACCTAGGGAAACTTTTGAAGAAAAAGAAACAATGACAAGGAATAGAAATAATGTTGGTGCTTATTATTCTAAAAAAACTGTCATAATTTCTATTTCGCTGAATATTATTATTTATTGCACAGTTAAATAGAATCGTTCCCGAAGCATACGATCGAATCGAAACAAATTCAAAACAAATAGATCCTCTATCGACATAACAGCCCCTCTATAGACATTACATCCACTCTATCGACACAACAGCCCCTCTATCGACACAGCAGCACCTCTATCGATATCGATACACTCTTGCATCCCTCACCCGTCGATCCGCGCTCCTCGCCTTGTTTAGATTTTCACGCAAACACCCGGTTCCTGTCTACCTGATTGGCTTAATTACAAGTTACATGAAATAACAGGCCTTCTATCGACATAAAAACCCCTCTATAGACATAACAAGCCCCTCTATCGACATAACAACCCCTCAACTCCTCTATCGACACAAGAAGCCCCTCTATCGACACAACATCCCCTCTATCGACACAGCAGCTCCTTTATCGATATCGATACTCGCACTCTTACATCCCTCAGCCGTCGATCCGCGCTCCTCGCCTTGTTTAGATTTTTACGCAAACACCCGGTGCCCATCTTCCTAATTGGCTTAATTAAAAGCGTTGCTGATGGAACACAGCCAGCTATAAAAACTGTTTTTATGATCTTTGATTTGAGTAGAGCAAGGTTTGATTTGAGAGGGATCAAAAATGGACAAGTGGTTGATTGGAAACGAAGTTTTGTTGTAAATTTGCGAAATACAGAAATTTTACTTTTGTTTTGTGTGAAAATGATGTACCTAGTAAGGTAGCAACATTTAATATTACGATCTAGCCTACTAAGGCTAATGAGCAAGTTACTTCTAACTTCATTTGCTGGGTTGAAATTGTACTAAATTTATAAGGATTAAAGTTGTCTAGTGTGGTTCGTCAAATTACTAAACCAGAAGAATACATACATACATTTAATCACGCCTTTATCCCTAATGGGGTAGGCAGAAGAATAACTAAACTAAATTTCAAGCCTGCGAGTTCAGATATTTGAATACTAATTTATGAACTAATTTTATATCCATGAATAACGATACAGGATTTAGTTTAATAAAGTTGTTTCATTTCACGATTGCCGTTTTGCCATACTTATGTGTGTAAATGTACTTACACGCACATTGGCGTTGATTCTCGCGACATAATCCTAATTCTCATTCTTAAATAGTGCTGTGACTTTCTTAACTTTGACATAAGAACAGGATGGCAAATAAACAGATGACTTTGACATTCCTAATCTGACATAAGACTGCCTATTTGACGTAAAATAAGGAAGCATGCTCCATGCTCAGTTCTTATTTAAAGCGTCTTACGTCAGATTAAGAATGTCAAAGTCATGTGTTTATTTGCTATACTGTTCTTATGTAAAGTAAAGAAAGTGACAGCGCTAGCTAAGAGCGCTAGTTAAGAAATAGTGCGTCCAGAATTGCCGCCATTGTCTTTGTTTTAGTGTGCATGTGTTTGATAGTAAACCTGTAATCGCGCACACAAAGGCTTGTGTCAATACACACAACCACATGTACGGCCGAGCGGCAGTCTTAAGATAAAACAACTAAATCCGATCTGTAATAAAACGATAATACTACTATATTACTTCCATGCTGACCGGGGAGTGAGAGAAAAACTTAGAATGTGCCAGCTCCATTTCCTCTCAAGCATACTGTAAAAACCAGCTAAGGAATCGGAGGGCTTTAGTATTTTGTAATTAAGGCGATGGGCTACCTATCGCTAAAGCAATATACGTACAAATCTATCTTAAAAAACCCTTAAAACTTTGCCAGACGTGGCGAAACGACCTTTGTTTAGGTTGTTTACGCTCTGCCTATCCCATGGATAAAGGCGTGATTATATGTATGTATGTAATAAAACGATAATAAACCATACATTTACAGTATGTTGTGAGCTAGGGTTGGGATAAATCTGTTACCCTTCCCCCCTCCCCTGCCAGTAAACTGCAGCGCGGACGGTTTTAATTGGTCGACGCCTAATGATATCCAAATAACGGGCGGTTAGTACACTTTGTAGCTTTTTTGGGCACCTTATTCAGTATTTTTTTTAAAGTCGATTTATATATTTGCGCTTGCAGATATGTTTTAAACGGATTATTTCTTTTTCACTTTCTACATAGTAGACTTTGTAGCATTTTTGAGCACATTTATTCAGTATATTTTTTTAAATTCGATTTATATATTTGCTGTTTTATTTTCGTATATTGTACTTGGCCAAAATTTTGCCTTTGTCTTTGTACTCTTTCTTGGATTGTATACTTGTATAGGAAGTTAATACGACAAAATGCAAGGAGACGAAAAAAAAATATGATTGTTCCTTTATGCTATTTGCGTATGCGTAAATATGATCAACGAAAACCCTTAAAAAACGTACTTTTGAAAGCGTAGATAGAATAATTTCTATCCTTACTACAAACAATTAAAAATATTAGCAATACAACAATATACACACTCGTATATCCGATGGTACAAAAAACAACCCCTTCACCGCAGGGTAGCGTGGGGCAGGCTGGTAATTAATACAGCGCCGAAACTGGATAATTATGTTTGCTTTGCCCCGCCCCCCCCCTGATCTAACAAATCCTCGCGACAATTATGATTAACAGCCGCTGCATGTTTTATGAGAGGCGATATCATTAGCGAGATGATTTGCCGGTTGTTTCAAAGGGGTTTGTTATTATGAAATCATATTTTTTAAAGGTCGCAAAAGGTACATACATATAATCACGCCTTTATCACTAATGGGGTAGGCAGAGCGTAAACGACAAAAACCATGGTCGTTCCGCCACGTCTGACAAAGGTTTGAGGGTTATTTAAAATAGATTTGTAGGTATATTGCTGTAGTGACAGGTTGTCAGCCCATCGCCTAAATTGCAATACACCGAAACTCTCGGATCCCTTAGCTGGTTTTTACAGCATGCCCGGGAGGAAAAGCAGCAGGCACATTCTATGTTTTTCTCTCGCTCCCAGGCCAGCATAGAAGCAATGTCATTAGCGAGATGATTTGCTGGTTATTTCTAAGGGGTTTGTTATTATGAAATCATATTTTAAAAGGTCTCAAAAGGTAGTACCTAAATACTACACATATTTGCGAAGAAATCAAACATGAAACATATTAATCAAATAAAAGCTTTTCCATGCTGGACTGGGACCAAAAGAAAAACATAGAACACGCCAGCTGCATTTCATCCCAGGCATGCTGTTAAAACTAGCTAAGGGATCCGAGGGTTTCATATTGCAATTTGGGCGATGGGCTGACAACCTGTCACCAGCAATATACCTACAATTCTATCTTAAAAAACCCTCAAAACTTTGTCAGACGTGGCGGAATGACCTTTGTTTAGGTCGTTTACGCTCTGCCTACCCCATTAGGGATAACTGCGTGATTATATGTACGTATGTAAAACTTTAAGTTCGACTTTTCTAGATTTGCCTAAACCTACTATCGTCATTTATATAAAGAGAAAAAAAAAAACGTCTACATAGTCTCACTTCAATAAATCAAATATCTCATGTTACCTTTTTACAAAGTTTTATATTGCAGCATCATCAAAAGAGGAATTAATTATTGCTTCTTTTGAAAGTGCTAATTTTACCATTTCAGATTGATACTTATATGCCTATTTCGTCAACAGGTCGGATCTCACGAGAACGCCACCATTACCACCGTCACCACCACCGGCGTCGTCGGCACCGCCCGCTCCGGTCACAGCGACAACGTCAAGTGCGGCCGCGAGCCCGACGGCGCCAACGCCGCCGCCGCTGCTGGCTGACACGCCGCTCCCGGCATCTGAACCCTCACCAGCGGCTGTTTTTGTAAGTATCCTTCATCCCCGCCACCTACGTCGTCAGCACCGCCCGCACCGGTCACAGCGACAACGTCAACAGTATTAGTATCCACAACAGCGCTGCCCTCAGAAGAAAAAAAACCATAACTACAGATTTTAGCGAAATCTTAAAAACTATTCAAAATATGCAAAATCTATGTAAATCAAAAAATAAAAGAAATAAAATGCTTCCTATAAAAAAAACCCTGTATCTTTAAGTTTATTTAACCAAAGGATATGATAGTCGAAAGTCTTTTGCATTTTACGCGCAACATGGTAGGATGCAGTTATGGTTTTTTTCCTTCTGAGGGTATAGCAGCTGTTTATAGTAATCTGATCATAGGAACTTGGCAGCAGCAGCGACAATCCTTGCGTTGCGAACGGTGGAGCGTACATACATATGATTGTCAGTACCATCTACATTGCAAATAGTGTACTAACTGCAATACAACTAAATCCCTAATTAAAAACCCTCATTATTAAGAAAGCCGCGATCTTCAGTAAATATCCAACTTTTATTGGAATAATTTGGGACGATATATACCTACAAATCTATCTTGAATAACCCTCAAAACTTTATCAGACGTGGCGGTACGACCTTTGTTTAGGTCGTTTACGCTCTGCTTACCCCATTAGGGATAAAGGCGTGATTATATGTATGTATGATATGATTTCTTCCATGCTGGCCTGGGAGCGAGAGAAAAACATATAACGTGCCAGCTGCATTTCCTCCCGGGCATGCTGTAAAAGCCAGCTAAGGGAACCGAGGGTTTCAGTATATTGTAATTTAGGCGATGGGCTGACAACCTGTCACTACAGCAATGTACAAATCTACCTTAAATAACCCTCAAAACTTTGTCACACGTGGCAAAACGACCTTTGTTTAGGTCGTTTAAGCTCTGCTTACCCCATTAGGGATAAAGGCGTGATTATATGTATGTATGAATCCTCAAATGTGTATTTTTCTTCGATCGCGTATTCTCAGATCGAACGACCCAAAGAACACCAGTATAAGAGTTTCCAAACTTTCAGGCCTCCGACATGTGTATTAATGATAGTAGTTTCTGTTTGTGTTAAAATGACTCAGAAAACTAACTAAACCCTCTCCCATAGGCAACAATGCCGTCACCATCCAGCGTTCCGCTGCCTTCCCCTCCCTGCCCGGCCGCGTCACCAGCGGCGTCGACAGCGCCCGCGCCGGCGACGGCTCCCCAGCAGTGGGCGGGGCCCGGCAGCCAGCCGCCCACGCCGCAGCCCGCGCAGCCGCCCACGCCCACGCACCCGCCGCCCACGCCCGAGGCTGGTAAGTCGCCTTATATATAAGGTTTCAGGAACAGAAAGCATAAGATTCTAAGGAGATACTAAATAAGATTTTAGGACCATAAAACGTGGCTTTCAGGAACACATAACATACGGTTTCAATAATATAAAGCATAAGGTTTCAAGAACACAATACACAAGGTTTCACGTACGTATAACATAATGTTTCAGGTTTCAGGAATATATACGTAACATAATTTAACAGGAACATACAACATAAGATTTCAGGAATCCATAACATAATATTTCAGGAACATAACTTAAAATTTTAGAAAGGTTTCAGAAATAACGTAAGATTTTTAGAAACTTTACTTTCACGCTTGATTAGAGATGGCCACAAACTTTTATCACCAATAAATGTTAACTAATACCTGTTCTTTAGAGAAATACAGAGAATATCTAAGAATTCGTTGTTGTTCATTGTAAATTACGTAGCTCCTCGTGTAATAAAAAATCTAGACACGTTTGTAGCAATTTAATTATTATATCGTGGTGAAAATATCTGGATCAGAATATACTTTCATTTGATACAATTAATTAACGTTTTAATCAACGCTGGACGAAATCAAACAATGAATTTAATCCGTAAACATTTATTTTAACATTTTATAATTAAATTAATTTTATCTACGTTATTAATTGTTAAGCTCATTTTGATATGTTAATTCTTAAACACTAAATAAACCGGATTATTTTAAATTTTCACTTACTGTTACAAATTCAAGAATACATTTTTGTTTTTAATATGCCTTCCATAATACTGGTACGTTACAATGATAGATTTGAGCACTTTTATTCTTGATACATTCAAATCGAAGAAATATTTACTTTATCTCTATTTCACTAAAATTAACTTATTTTTACATTACTTTCGATGTCGACTAGTTTCCTTGAGATCGAATACTGATATGTCACTTTATCACTCCATTTAAACATCCTGAGAAGTAGAAGGTTCTGGCTGAGTCGCCGTCTCAACCAGCTCTTCGGCGTGGCATCTCTTCCGATGCTTGTGGACGAAGTAGTACGAAGGGAATTTACAGCCACAAGTCTTGCAAGGGTAGTAGTGTATGGTGGTGCGTTGGGTTTTACGATGACGGCACCAGTTACGTTCGGGCGAGGTTTCGCGCCAAGCTGAGTTCAAGACGCGGGTGAATCGTACTGGGCCGTCGCAGGAGGCTACGTCGATGACGGCGCTGCCTTGCTGTTTAGGAGGATCTGGCGCTTCGATTCTTTCCACATCAAGTTCGCTGGAGGTCGTCGATGATGGTGATGGCGGTGGCGGGGATGATGGTGGTGACGGCACGCGTGCTCGCCTCGGCACGGGGCGGTGAGCTCCAGGCGGTGGCGCTGGCCTGGCCACGCAAGGACTTGGGCCCAACCATGCTCGGTATAGCGACAACATTTCGAACGATTCGCGATGTATTCAGTTTGTTACCCGCGCGTCATGCCCGCGCCGCGTCTGGTCTCTGACTGCGATCGCCCGCGGCCGCTGCGCGGTTAAATACGGCTCCAATTTACATAGAATCGGCATCGTTTGCTTATCGGAAATTCTACCTTAAATTCAAATGGTTGGGTGTGAGTTTTGGATGAGTGAACTTTTTCTAGTAACTCAAGAAGTCTGCTCGTACTATACAGCAGCGGACACACACTGATCCGCACCAGACCGTACTATTCACTATTAACTGCTGTTGCGTTAGATTTTGTAAATTGATTGTTTTGGGAGTTCTATCGAATTGTATTTTTATTTGTAGCTAGCGGTTTTATTTGATTTGCCATGTTTTAGCGGTTATTCCGGAAATCCAATGGTAATATTTTACTTTGTTAGATTGGACGTGAAATTAAATGAAATCCGCTGTATTTAATAGCTTTTTCGCCTGCAGTGTCACTCGCGGTTATATGAAATTTCCCATTATATTTTCACGCTGTAAATAGTTATTATAAATATTTTAGCCTAAGACTTTCTAAATAAAAGACGTAACTAAAATATAAATAGGCATAATAAAAGACATGGCGTGATAATATTTATAAAAGCAGTCTAGTATTTTCATCTGTAAACAAACCACACAATCAGACATATAAAGAAATCTCTTTTAATATAGAATTAAAATATTCTCAAAATTTAAGTAAATAAGTTATCTAAGCTCTCTTTTGAAATTTAAACTAAGCTTTTTTTTCCATACCGCACACGGCTTTACAAACTTACATAAAATGCAAATATATTGTAAAAATCCCTCCCTTTAGCATTAAATATTACACGTAGCCTGATCAAACACAGTTGTGAAGAACACTTAATTCGCTTAAGTGTCCCTCGGCGCGGTTGGGTAAAGCTTTACACTTTACAGAGAGCGAGTGGGATTGTCCTGGGAGACTTACAATATCATGACAATTTTTTTTGTGAATATTCGGTACAATAAATAGAATAAATTATACTTAAATGGTACATACATATAATCACGCCTTTATCCCTAATGGGGTAGGCAGAGCGTAAACGACCTAAACAAAGGTCGTTCCGCCACGTCCGACAAAGTTTTGAGGGTTAATTAAGCTAGATTTGTAGATGTATTGCTTTAGTGACAGGTTAGTCTATCGCCTAAATTGCAATATACAGAAACCCTCGGATCCCTTAGCTGGTTTTTACAGCATGCCCGGGAGGAAATGCAATTGGCACATTCTATGTTTTTCTCTCGCTCCCAGGCCAGCATGGAAGAAAATGGTAAATGCGTAAAATGTGATTTTACGCATTTCAAAGCCGTTTTCGAAGTTTCCGTTTTTGCCAAGTATGTCATTTGCTTTTGCATGCTTGTAGTTGTAGGATATGACCATGACCAAGAAGAGGAGTAACTGTTACATTCTATTTTTTTATCGCCCCATTCCAGCATGGATAATATTGTTTCAAAAGTATTAAAAATAAATGTTTACATAGTTAACAAAACTTGACTGAACTCCTATCATGCAGACAAAAGATATTCGTTTCTCAAAAATGGTAAGAAAAAATCTCTAAGCATGTCCAAAACCAGCGTAATCTGACAGAAAAAATTACCAAAAAGTGATCAAATATAAACATAATTTGGTGTATTCCATTCCCAGTATTCTATAGGGGTGGTTTTATTTGTGTTTTTGCTCTGCGGTGAATAAAATATGGCGGTGGCATCCCTACAAGAAGAGCCTACGTCCCAACGTCCCGGGGGAGGGCTCGTGCCGGTTTTTACTCTAACAGGGGGATGGTGTTATGCATTTTTCGAGGATAGGTATTTTCGCACATTTTACGTTTATTACATGATACGAAATTTTTGAAAAAATAATAATATTTATTTACCTTTCTTAAACATACAGAACTTCCATGCTGGACAGGGAGCGACAGAAAAACATAAAATGTGGCCATGCTGTAAAAACTAGCTTAGGGATTCGAGGGTTTCAGTATATTGTAATTTAGGCGATGGGCTGACAACCTGTTACTACTGCAATATACAATTATATCTTAAACAACCCTCAAAACTCGTCAGACGTGGCGGAACGACCTTTGGGTCGTTGACGCTCTGCCTACCCCATTAGGGATACAGGCGTAATGGTATGTATGCAGAACTTCTGAACAAAAAAAACCAACAATGAAATAATAAACTGTTCGTGCATTTAACGGTATTTTTATCTGTTGGTTAGTCGTTTGATAATTTCAGTCTAAGTCTATGACTTAATTCACTTTCTTCACATAACATTGGTTACTTATCTTCAGAATACTTTTTTCTTGTTTCTCTCTGGCATAAACCGATCCCTGTCATGGGAATCGCCTACGATTCGGATCCGCTCCATCCGTTCGCATTTTTAATCGGCAAATAGTGATGACAATCAATTGTTATCTTGCTTGTTTTGTGGCCCGAGAGCAAAGTATTCAGTTATTTTGATTTCTCCTGCTTAACCCGGCGTCGTTGACGCTGGGTAATATTTACCCGAGGTGATTTTAAGAGGGTATATTATTTTTTTCTGTCGTCCATCTTACTCATCCGCCAGTATAGCTGGAGATACAACTACCCTCTATTCGACTAATCGTTTACATCACTTTTACGCCGCTAGTGTAGTGAGATACAAGTGTTTGAATTCAAAACGGGTAAGTCTTACCCACCGTCATAGTTAGTGTTGTGTTTTCATGACATGTTCTTATTCGTGTTTATGGTTATTTTTATAGGTTATATTGTTTCTTTTTTTAGTTTTTGGTCACAAATGGCTTCAAGAAACCAAGATGAACGGATTTTGGAGGTTTTGGAGGAACCAGATTCTGATGAAGACGGGTCGGTGGCTGCTTCAGACATAGGAGATGTTGCTGAAGAACCTCCTCAAAAGATACCTGACACACGTGTTGTATATAGAAGATGTCAAATATGTCCGTCCAAAAAAGATAAAAAAACGAAACATACATGTCATGCATGCAAGATTTATGTATGCCCAGACCATTTGATTGCATACTGTGAAAATTGCAGCAGTTCCATGATGGTGAATAACGAAGAAGATGACTAAAGTTCTATTTTTTTTCTGTAAAATGTTGATTTGTTCTTTTTTTAAGTAGATAAGATGATTATTTTCAAATATTAAACTAAATATCCTACCATAAGTTGTTTTCTAAGAAATGTCATGTTTTTCAAGTTGATTTTTCTAGTGTTTATGAAAAATAAGAAATAAAAAATATTTTCATTATTAATTGGTGCCATATTTTATTTTTTCACATACGTAAAGGTATTTTCTTTAATAAATAACAAATATATATATAAATTATTCACTAATTAATCGAAAAATATTCGAAATAAAATTCGGGTAAATATTACCCGATGTCACTGACCGCGTAATTTTGTTGACGTCAATGGCGCCGGGTTAAATATTAATCTATCAATAACGGGCTTGCGTTCTATTATGTATATTTGTATGATTCCATACATACGTACATATAACCACGCCTTTATCTCTAATAGGGTAGGCAGAGAGTAAACGACCTAAACAAAGGTCGTTCCGCCACGTCTGACATTGTTTTGAGGGTTATTTAAGATAGATTTGTAGGTATACTGCTGTAGTGAAAGATTGTGACCCCATCGCCTAAATTACAATATACTGAAACCCTCGGATCCCTTAGCTGGTTTTTCAGCATGCCCGGGAGGAAATGCAGTTGGCACGTTATGTTTTTCTCTCGCTCCCAGGCCAGCACTTTATACACTCATATTTCGAGTGTCACGTATGTACGCTATGATAATCGTTGGTGGAATTACGCTCGCTAATCCACCCGCGTCGCTCACTGTGGCCCGTTGGACAGGTAACTACAGCTCGCTCGGCTCACACACGGAATCACAAATCAGCTACAGTCCACCCCGCTTTTATAAGATTAACTGGCGACTGTAGGGTAGGCGCTTTGTTTAATTATAATTGGAGTGCAGGTTCAAAGTATGAGGTATCGTTTTAGATATGTCATAAAATATTTATAAACGTCTTATTTTTCAATCATCTCCAGTTTTTCAATTTGGGATAGTAAAAGAACTGTTTTTAATTTCACATACATACATAAAATCACGCGTTTATCCCTTACGGAGTAGGCAAAGCATAACCTTGTAAAAGGCGCTTTCTCGACGTCTGTCTGTAATTGAGGGTAATTTTAGATTATAATGTGTACTATTGTACTGACAGGTTGTCACTTCCCATCCCTTTTGCCGATTTCTACATGGCCGGGAAGAAAAGCAGCTGGTACATTCTAAGTTTTTCTATTTATACCAGTCCAGCGTGGAAGAAAATTTTAATTTCACAAACATGACAATTCAGTCTACTGATGTTAGTTTACCTGAGGTTCCTTACGAACTAGGCATATCATTTTGTTGTCACATATACAATATGATATGCGATACCTAATCATCAATTTCATTTAGGAGTATGTAGCAATTCCACCGACCAAAGCATTTATCTGTCAATTTGCGATATTTGTCTGTAAACTGTATCCTAAAACCAACAGTGTCGCCTGTGTGGGCCCGGTGCGGCCAAGCGCGCCGTTTTAACGAGTTGCAAATACCACGACATGGCAGATTAAATGCTCGACAGTTGCTGGTGTGCCCATCCCACACAGTTCTTACGCAAATTGCTCTCATCTAAATGATACTGGGAATAAGATGTATTGGAATATGAGTGGAATCTAGTTTCTTACTAGTCAAATCAGAAACTAAAAGTTTGAAATGTCAAAAACACTTCTTTGTATAAAAATAGCGAGGTATGACGTCACTCCTTGGTAAATACTTGACTACTCAAATCAATAACTTCTGTATTTTTAAATCGATTGTTGAATCTAAATGTGTATTTTTTTTATGAAAAATTATGTCTACAATATTTTAGCCATCGATTTAAAGTATAAACTTTAAATTTTTTTTAGCTACCCAGTCAACGCGCCTATTGTGTATTTTACGAGTATAACTGAAGTAGAGCAGATATATGCAAATCACATCTTTAGAATTATAAAACAGACCACTGACTATCAGCTTGGTAAAGCCTGTCCACAACAAACTGGATATACCAGGGGCTGCAAGTTTTGTTCAGGACGGACGCGCTCTAGGATGGGATAGGACTTTCAGTTAATGGCAATCGGCTGACGATATCCGAGCAACTATGCAGTTATAATAAAACAGATAAATAAGATCTTTGTTACGTTCTTTTAGAAGAAATTAAATTATATGGTAGAAATAACCATATTTTCGAAAAAAAAACAATGCAATGCGGTAAAGGATTATCACTAGCTTACAGCGACACGTGTTGATCTGAACTCGGAATCCGTCTCATAAAAGATTCCGTTTCGGCCATTATCCGATATGTTAATACGTACCGTAATGCCAGATTCCCTTTGACGTAACTGTCAATGGTCGTTTCAGGATTCGAACTGATATACCTGGAATTATATTAACTAAACTATCCGACATCGACGAGAACGGAAGCCCAACAGTGGACTACTATGGGCTAATTACATAGATCAGATCTGACAGACATTGTCTTTTAATTATTCCGAACATTTAAAAATAAAATAAGGCAATAGCCCATCTCAAACTATCCGATGAACAGCAATATGTTTTTAATTTAGATAGATACTCTAAATACGTTTGCATTTCCAAGAACAAGAATCTATCCTAAACGTTCTCAGTATGTTATTTCATTGCTTTGTAACTGAATTTTGTTCTAAATAAATGTTACTTTGATCCCTCTCTGGGCGCCATTTTAACTATACGCCCCACACCGGGCGCCAACTTTATATAAAATGATAAATCAGCTCTTTTCTGGACACCAATTAAAAACGTTAATCAACTGAATAAATAAATGATGAACGAACGAAACCCAGAGATGGATCCAATTAGTGGCTGTGCAAATATCAGTAATGGAGATTAATCGACTCTTCCCACAGTCGGTGTATAAACTCTGGAAGCGATCGTTTTCTCTCGTGTAAATACGAGGGAATTTCAGGTCAATACATAAAGCAAACGTCGTGTAGGTAGAATGTGGGGTTGATAAAAGACCTGATAATCCTTGGTGACAAAAAACTTGCGAACTCTACATTCAGTGTCGAAGGATCAAGTCTTTTATAATAACAATCTGCTTGATTACTTGGTCTTTTCACTAAATAATTATTTTGTTAGGTGTCTGTACTTCTTATTATATGTGTAGAGTATTTGGGAATCTATTATATTCTCATATACACGTGGGTATTTTTCCTACAACTGCCCGTCTATTCCAGATTCAAATATTTAAAAAAAAACCACGGCCACACTCATAGACCTTACTTTGATTCTTGTATCAGAGTGCCATGGCCACACACAGAAACAACCACAATGGAATACTAACACGACAAATACTGATTTTTAAGTGAATTTGAGAATAATTGAGTGAAGTATCTTAAAGGCGCGTCTATTCCAGTGTCTATAAGTAGTGAACTTAGGTAACAGACGCGGATCTGAAGATAAACGTCTGCGGTTTGCTCAGGGCGCCGCTAATTATCTCCAGACGATATCACGCCGCTCGCAGATCAAGGGATTCGGTCATGGAATATTAACACGATAAATACTGATTTTCTAGTGAATTCGGGAATGATTGAGTTTCTTTGATAATTATTTAATGAGGTATCTTAATTATAAACATAACTTTGATGGGTTAATTATTTTAACTACATAATTAGGAGCGTTCCTTCTTTCGAGTTAAAATATTTTCGGAGGCCCCTTTACCTCTATTATCACAAACGAATTAATAGTGATTTCTATTTTCCATCGCTTTTCAAAAAGTATTACAAAGGGAAAACAAAAATTCCGTATTACATCAGGTAACTTCTGTTCTCAACTCAAAAAAATACCGAGCTAAAAACTAAGGGCCGTATTTGCAATCAGCTCTCAAGAGTGACAGCGAGTTTAAGTTCGTATCAGAAATGTCATTTCAGTACAAACTGGCCTGTCAAATCCATACTTAATATTGCTCTCAAGTTTGAGATCGCTTTAAAAATACGAGCATTAAACTCCTGCCGTACTAAAGTTCCCACCAAACTGCAGCACCTCATAACTACAACTCAAACTCGTCAGTTTCCAGTTGCAGTTAGTTAGCGCTGCACAATCTGGCCGCGCCGCCACTGCAGGTTAATTATTAAGTTTGTTTAGCAGCTTCGCGCACGGATTCACCATTAGCACTGGGGTCAGCGTTTGGAACTGAAATACTAGATAGAAAGGGTTATCTAGGTAGGGAACGTGGTAGGCAATTTTGAGCTTTAAGCTTTAGCACAGAATAGAAACGAACAGTCATATAAAAAATACTTAAATATGTTTCCCAAACATTGTCGACTTTACTATTAGTCATTACTACGCAAAACTAAGGCAAACGTATGCCGAAAGAACAAAATAGAGAAGGTGTATGTAGGTAGTGTGAAAGAGTTAGTCGATTTCCCCCTGTCTAACCATGGAATTTTGGAAACAAAACACATTTAAAAGACATGCAAGTATAGTTCTTTGAAGTCCTAGAAACGCAACAGCTCAACTAGGAGAGCATTGGATGAGTATTCAAAAGTTTGTGGGTCCGATTCGATTCCTACTCTCGTTGATATTTTTAGTTCTACTAATTTGTGATAAATTCACCTCTTCTTAATCGTCAAAAATCCAGTATTCATCTTAGGCCTATTTCACATTCTAACCTGCAAATCAGCTAAACAGACTGGCTGGTTTATTCAGACGAGCGCGGGTGTGCAAACGAGGCGGGGGAGATAATTCCCTGCACTTGCCTAGGGCTGTCAACACCTAAATAGCTGAATCTAGAAAATACGTTGAAAATATGAAACATTTATGTAACATTGCGGTTGTTCTGAGGACGCTCGAAAAAAATACAAGAACTAAAATAATGTAAACATTCGTATTATCTCCTTAAAACGGACGCGTTCCGAACTCAAACCAATCCGTGGAAACCCGAACGTTTGGCAGCCCTACACTAACCGGATTACACCAGATTACCAGATCGTTATTTATTTATGCTGTTTAGTTGTTGCGAGCCGTTTCCGACATTTTGGTCCATTCAGTAATGGACGATTCGGATTTGGATGGATTGAGAGTTTCGGCTTACATTTACTATTTTTGGATTGTCGAATGCTTGCGTGAAAATAACTGACTACACCAGAATATACTACTAGCACTAATACTATCTAATCGACACAGCTGGAAATGGACTTCCATTTACGGATATTTGTCATACTCAGCACTTTTGTTAGGCGGATTGGCTAGTGCAAACCCCACAATCAGTTATATTTAGCAGGAACCGCTGCTGCACATTCCCTAAATTTATCCCGCAGTCGTTTTTTTAAACTTTATATTGATGATGCTGTTCTAATATGACATGACACCAAAGCTTTCAAATAAATTTCCACTTAAATCTAACATTTCAATTTCTTGTCCACAGCGGTAACGGAACGAATCGGCACACCTTCAACGGTCATGACGAGCACGACGAACACTCCCGTGACGTCATCCCCCCTCCCCGCGCAACCCGTGGTGACGTCAGCCAACTGCGCGGTGTGCAACATGGCGGGCGCGACGAGGACCGTGTCGCGGTCGCGCGCTGTTCACTACGGGCTGAAGGAAGATGCTGTCGGAGCGAGAGTCTGCGAGCCCTGTCACTGCAGGTCGGTTAGGTATAACGGACTAATCTTATAGAATGGGATCTGGAGTTTACTCTGCTCCCGAGATTTTCCACAAGAACTACACTTCTTTAAACAGACCATGAAAATTTGCTGTTGGCATATGCTTCTTTAACTCTCCCTGGAAATAATAGTGCTTTTTCTATTCCTCTTGTTGCGTAGGTTGTCGGATTGAACTCGAAAAATCCAATTAGCCGTAGTTGCAAAGTCTTAAAATTGCCTTTATTTGTCAGACAATCAGGTGATCCATGATTCAGTAGCACTTACTATGCAACCAACTAACCGATCCTTTCTTGCTCCAGATGCGTCAGATCTCGGTACACCCGGTGTCCAGTACCAACCTGCCCAGGACCCAGAGTACGAGCGAAGCGGTTACGGCATCTACCGCCGCGGTGGCATGATCTAAAGCCAGAATTGAAGAGGCCACTCATGGATGAGTTCCGTAAGTTACATTTCCTTTTATTTGCGTTGGGTTTGACACTTGACTTCAGTCGAGACCCACACTGCGACGGAACACAGCAGGCAGTTTGTGGGGTCGTTTCGAGATAGGCAACCCGTCTCGGAACTTATGAAAGGAAAATAATGGGAGCGTACAGTCGGACTTCTTGACAGGCAAGCTTGTGATGTAGGAGGATGATTCGATAACACTACAAAGGATTTTTGTGAAGTTGCTACATTAAATGTACATCTAGTAATTGTTTTGAACTAAAGTGGTCACCCAAACAATTGTCTTAATGATCCCATTCTTTTCCAGAAATCCCTAGCGAACTAAGCAAGTGTTGCTTAGCTTGCTTCAAGCGGATCACGCGGCGGTTAGAAGGAGTCGGCGAGGGAGTCTCGGAGCCTAGTGAAGACGAGGCGGCGCGGTTTAGGGCTCTGCTGAGGGACCACGGCACCGCCTGGGACCGCATGGCGGCGCAGGCTGGAAGGACGCCGGCTAGTTTGAAGGCCTTCTACTTTACTTATAGAAAGAGGTAAGCATTTTTACCAATAAAAATACATACATAAAATCACGCCTTTATCCCTTACGGGGTAGGCACAGCGTAAAGCGCCTGGCTTTCGCCACGTCTGACAAAAATTGAGGGCAAATTTCAGATTGTAATGATTTGTATTGCTGTAGTGACAGGTTGTCAGCCCATCGCCTAAATTACAATACACTGTAATCCTTTACTGAAACCCTTTTAAAAAAAAAACTGTTTTTAGATGCTATCGTAATATTGATTCCATAGATAATAATATTATTGTGCACGTTATATCCGCTTCTCGACATCAAATCTCACTTCTGTAGGTCTGTTGTAAGAAGTTTCTTCATAAAAATAAACAGTGCCTGTTGTGTAATTTTTCTTCGTGTTTGTGTTTTTTTTCATGTCTTTTATTGTGTACAATAAATTGATAAATAAATATAAATCAATTAATTCAATTAGCATTTGAATCTAAACTAGTCTCCTATTAGGATGCACTTTGTTTTTTATCGATGTAAGGGAGGAAATATCAGTGCTGTGAAGATTCTAGATGAATTCGCTCTTTTTGGTTGATTTTGATGCCTTGGTCACTGGTTATATTATCTTAGTACAAGAGCAAACCGATCGCAAATACAAATAATACCTATAGATGGCGCTGATTGAAACAAGAAACCACTCAAAATGACAAGACAGAACATCTCAAAAGCATCTTCTTTTCACAGGTTTCAACTAGACGCGTTAGTAGCGGAACGGCCCCCCGCGAAAGGCAGTGAAAGCGACAGCAGCGTGGTATCCTCCGGCGACACCGACACCGCCAGCGCCGAGTCGCCCCGCCCCCCGCCCCTGCCCGGCCCCCGCACCGACGCCGTCGCCCCTAAAGGCAGAAGGAGAGATGAATACGACTCGTCGGCTACAGAGACTGCTGACGAGGAGAACGAGACGCCCACTGCCAAGGTAAGCATAATGTTCGGGTTGTATCGTGGTCAAACTTATGGGTTTCGTTCACGGATAAGATATAAAGAGAAAAAGAAACAACTGCCTCACAAAAATATGAGTAAATAACAATAAGGAACAATCATCTGTGCTAATATTGTTATTACCAGCGTTTGTTACGCAAGAAGGCCATTTTCAATTCACATGTCTACCATTTGGATTAAAGAATGCTGCATTTTCACAGAATATTAGGGTAGTTGTTTTGTCTCACGAATGCCGCTCGGCCATACTTGTGATTGTGCGAACAGACACGCGCCTTTGTGTGCGTCACTACAGGTTCACTATGGAAAACTCGTGCATAATAAGGCAATTTACATGTAGGTACATTTACACTCACACAAGTATGAAAATTCTGCAGTCGTAGACAACATCCATAACAATGACCATTCTTAGACCCCACGAATAGTTGAAATTGATTTCTTATTTGGATAATCTAGGTGCATATTCAAAGAGGCATGAAATATGGCCAACTATATTTTTTACTCCTTGTATCAATAGCATCTACTAAAACCCCTTATTTCTCTACAGATAATCCCCTCAATAACGTTATCAACGCCGGTATCATCATCAGCGCCGCCCACGCCCCCCGCTTCCACCCCCACCCCGCAGCCCCCCGCGGTGTCCGTGTCCCGTAACGGGCCCGGCCCGGGGGCGCAGCTGACTGTTAGAGATGTGGTGCTGAATATGATTGAAATAAGTTTAATGAAGAATAACCAGCCAGTGCCGCCTGCGCCGAAACTATTACCGCCTAAAGTGAGTACCTATACTATACACTACAGCCAAAAACGGAAACACTTCGCATGCATAAAGGTCCAATGTAGGCTGAAATTCCAGCCTCCTGAAAAAAGCCTTCTAATCGGGATACCGGCTTACATTGTAATAGCAGGAAATGAAACTGATATTTTTTACGAACTTTCATTCTTTGTCACTGCACTGAAAGTAATGACATAGGATTTACTAGGTTAGAAAGAAATTATTTACTGTTTGGTTTTGAGTATTTTGTAATAAAAATAACGTTTTTCCTACCAGATAACAACAACAACAGCGCCTAGAGAAACGCTAGCAACACTAAGCGTAGTGAATTCCTCACACGTGGGCGTGGCGTCACCCGTGTCACCGCAGCGGCCGGCTACAATCACACCGCTAGCGCAAGCCCCGCCCTCGATAGACACACCTAAAGAAGGCGTGGTGGTGTTAATAGAACCTCGAGAAAGACAGGAGCCGTTACTGGATCTGAGTGTGAAGAGACCAAGGATGGATCAGCAGCCGCAACAGAACTTAGCTAAACCGGTAACTACATTTTTTACTACAAAAATGGCACTAGACAGTAAGCCACGCCTCTTATTCAAACAAGACTTCTCTAAGGAAGTCTGTGTTGGCCATAATCCTATAACAGGCCTATACTACAGAACTATAGTAGTCAAGTAAACAATACCACTTTAGGCGCATGGCAAATTGGAACCGGTGAGGCGACGGCGAAACGGAGGCGCGCGTATTTTGTATACGACTGCGCAGCGCAGTTTGATTTGAAGTTGATGTTGTTTAAATGTTAATTTAAAGTACGAAGTGTCCTGAACAAAACTGATGAACTTTATTAGTTACAATGCAATTTCAAAATGAAACTGACTCACTTGAATCTAACCATTTCTATTTCTCCACAGCCCTATAGAAACTCAATGGACTACCCCCAATACAGACAACCGGAGCGAGAGTCACCCACACAATACAACTCCAAACCCAAACAAGTGGCGGTACCTCCCAGACCGACCGTCAAACAAGTGCCCAACCCCAAAGGGTCGATAACCTTAGGAACTCCAGTCGAAAACCGGTTCGACCCTAGAAGAACACCTCCAGAAACGAAAGGGGGGTCAATAACAGCTGGGACTCCGGTACATGGGACGCATCATTTACCGGAGAAGAAGAGTTTTGACTACTATAAGAGGAGAAGTCCAGGCGGGCCTGCGTACTACGCGGGAGTGACTGGACAGCCCAGACCGCAGTCGCCTTCCTTCTCACCGGTAAGCATTTTGACAGTTTTTTCTTGTGTTTGGGTGATATATTAGACCTCTTTGTCATTTGATTTTGTTTGAACATGAATTGCATAATATTAAGGCACTAGCAACCCGCTCCGGCTTCGCACGGAAATTATCAGTGTTTCTCCACAATATGATGCAAGTATTATATATATAAACCTTCCTCTTGAAACATTCTATTCATTAAAAGAAACCGCATCAAAATCCGTTGCGTAGTTTTAAAGATTTATGCATACATAGGGATATAGGGACAGAAAAAGTGACTTTGTTTTATACTATGTAGTGATTTGCGTTGCATTGCCTCTTGTCTTAATATTAGGGATATTAATCCGAGGAAAACTATTTATTTATTTACTTATTGTTTATTGTACACAAGTTACATGAAAATTACTATACATAAAGAAAGACACGTACATAGATACAGCTTATTTCTAAAAAGAAATTTCTTCCAGCTGATGTACGGAAGTAAAACTGTTACAAAAGAGTCAGATTAGGCGTTCACAAATAATATAAAAAGGAAGCATAACTATGTTACATTTCCTATCCTGTGGACAAGTTGTTCCGAAAGCGCTGTCATTAGCTAGTAACTTCAATAAAATAACTGTTGAATCCCACTTCTGACGTCACAAGTTCTTTGTGTATTAACAATAATTTTTTTGGCAGCAAAACGCGGGCGGCTACACCGGTCGGCCGTACGCGGTCGACAACAGGCAGATCATCATGACGGACTACATCACGTCGCAGCAGATGCACACGGCCGCGAGACGACAGCCCGACAGAGATCCCAGACCTGACCGACCTGACAGGTAAACATATTTATAGCTATTAAACGGTTTTAAAAAACTCTGACACTAGGGTTCATTGGGTCGATCGACTCGATACCTACACGACAGAAAAAGAACCATATCATTATTTAAGACTTGACCCGGTAGACGTTGCCCTTTCCGGAACAGCAGCAATACATTAAATGTGATATTCCCTTCGATAAGCTCTCCCGTTACAACACTTATGTATGGCAGTGAAAGTTGGGTATGGCAGAAAAGACATGAAAGTAGAATAAAAGCGGTAGAAATAAGAGCATTCAGAAGTATGATTGGTGTGAAACTGAGTGACAGAATAATAAATAGCGTGATAAGGGAACGTTTTGGTGTGAAAGAGGATATAGTGACAGGTATAGAAAAAGGAATGCTGAGGTGGTTTGGTCATGTTGAGAGGATGGATGAAAAGAGATTAACCAAACAGATATACATGGCGAGTGTGAGTGGGAATTTGGAAGGGGAAGACCTCGACGAACGTACCGCGATCAAATCGGGGACGTTCTAGGGAAAGGTCAGGTCAGGAGTACCCTAAACCGACGAGCGTGCATGAAAAGATTGATGAATGTAGATGAAGCGAAAGAAGTTTGCAAGGATCGTAGCAAATGAAAGGATGTGATCTCTGCCTACCCCTCCGGGAAAGAGGCGTGACGTTATGTATGTATGTATGTATAAGCTCTCCCGTTCCTTCAGTGCCTCCAGTACTTACTGTCTCTCGTCCCTAAATTCCTTCCTAGCCGTCTCGACGCTTCAGTCCCTCCGCTCCCTTCAGTTCCTCTCGTCCTTTCAGTTCCTCTCGTCTTTTTAGTTCCATTCGTACCTTTCACCCCCCCAGTCTCTCTTGTCCTCCCGGTATATGATACTTTGTCTCTATACAGTTTCTTATTCTTGTGTTATACATGCAACTTTATGTACCAACTGTTATTCTATATTGCAGACTGGATCGTGGCGAGCAACAGCGTGTGGAGCGCGCGGCGTCCCCTCAGTACCCCGGCAACGCGCGGCGCGAGTCCGTCTCCGTTATAACAAGGCACGCGTCACACGTCTACCCACATCCGCATCCACCTCCAGGTAAAAACACTATTTGACTACTACTGATTTTCATTTCCCCCCTGTACTCTGTAAAAATCTAAGAAGGTAGCTGCACCGAAGGTGTAATTTATAGGAATTGCATCTGCTACAGCTACCATCATAGATTTTTTCGAGTATAAGTCTTTTTACTTTTAGCCTAAACTTTTCTATGCAACATTTATTAGCATGCCCCAGCCAAAGATGTCGTATCTGTCAATAAAGTAATTATTATTATTTTTCATTTCATTTAGTTTTTTTCTAATTTATTTTTAACAAAGTTTCAGTCATAAAACTGTTTATAAATAGTAAATTATGAAATTTGTTTCCCAGGTCACGAAGCATTCACCTCCTTAGTAGACGTAGCCGCCTCCGCAACAGCATTGCCGGTCCCGCAGCAAGAACGAAAACCTGACAATAAACCTAACATGCAGCATCATCAGCAGCAACACCATCAGGACATCAGGTGAGGCATACTTCTTCTGTCTTTTGGGGGTTTACAATCAAACAATAGGCGTGACGACTGGGTGGCTATTGAAAATCAAAACATTTACACTTAAAATTGATGGCTATAATATTGTGAATCTTATTCATTATTACTAAAAAAGTGCACATTTAGATTTAATAATCGAGTTAAAAATATACAAGTTGTTGATTTCATTAGTTAATATTAATCACACCATGACGTCATATCTTAAATATTTTCATACAAAGAAGCAATTTTGAAATTTCATAAATGGTTGCTGATTTGGCTAGTAGTTATTCATCATCCCTTGAAGCATGGAATCGTTGTTTTTATTAAAACACTGTCAGAAAATGATAATATCGTATCAACATTGTGTTCTTCGTGTGAAAATAACCCACGACCCCTTTAGTTCTCTAACTATGGGCTCTCTAGCCCATAGTGCAATTAAATACAGCTAAAGATAAATTCTTTGAAGTAAGGTCTTCTTCATTTCTTCCTTCATTTCTTATAAGTGTCTTAAATCGCTAACTTATGCCTCTCCCCACAGATTACAAATGCGCGACATGGCGATGGCGCAAGCGGTGCAAGCCCACGCGCAAGCCGCACAAGCGCAAGCGCAGGCACAAGCGAGGCATCACGCCGCACACACCGCGCTATCCCACTCGCAACACTATCAGTTAGAGAGAGATAGACAGAGACGAGCGGAGCAAGCGAGTTACAACATGGAACGGGATCGACAAGCACTGATGCAACAAAACAGGGATAGGTAAGAAACTAACAAAATAACTTCTTTTATTAAGAGGATTGTCAAATTGGACCTTGGTATCTGAGTATTTAAACAAGCTTAACTCATAAGCAGAGTGCCTATGTATGACTCTTTCATTCCAGTTATTTTTATAAAGCTAAACAATATTAACAGTATGTTAATATTGTTGTTTTCCTTGTGTTGTGTATTTACCAGTATTTATTTTCTTTACAGAGAAAGAGCGATGGCGGCGATGCAGGAGAGACAAATAGCGTTAGAACAACAACATCAGACGCAGTTACTACACGATAGACATCATCAACTACAGCTCTCACAGGTAAAAACTCAATTTTATGAATCTGTATTATTGTATTCTCTGAAAATCGGCTGGAGCAGTCTTTAATCCGAATGGTAGACATACCAATTGAAAATGGCCTTCTAGTGTTGCTCTGAAAAATGGTTGGAACAGTCTTTACTCCGAATGGTAGACATGTAAATTCAAAAAGACCTTCCTTATAAATGGTAACTTGTTTCGCAGGCGTCTAGCGTGGAGAGTGAGAGGCGGATGGCGTCGGGCGTGACGTATAGTATGGCGCCCAAACACCGCGCCATACCACAACAACAGATGCACCAAGAAAGAAAGGACACGTAAGTTATTTATCCTAAATAATTTTGTTTTGTCACCGGAAGTAGAACGGATTTAGAATCTTGCTTGGAAAAAACCTATGACCGACAGATGATTTTTGCTGATCCAACTAATAGTAATTCTATTGTATTGATGGGCTGCCAGCCCATCATATCACTTTCTGTTGGAGCAGCCAGTTCATTGTATTTTTTAGCTTCAATCAAACATGGAGAGATTAGACAGCCATATTGAGCATATGTTTTTCTTGCAGGCGTGGCCCAGTAGTAACAAACGCGCCTCCTCAGGCTCCTCCAAACCCGGTAGCGGGTGCGGTGGGCGCGGGGGCGGAGGGCCGGCCCAGGCCTACTGAAGGAACTCTCACGGCTGCCTCGCTAATCGACGCTATTATTACGCATCAGATCAGCCAGAGTTCAGACCAGCGGTTCCCGGTGAGTACAGCTACACAAATCACTCTTTAAGAGTCGTTGTATGTTCGAGTAGATAAAAAAAGTCATCAAATCTAAGATTAGATAAATTATCTTTCGAGTTAACATATCATCTTTCGGGGTGACAAATCATCTTTCGAGTTGGCAAACCAACTTTTTAATTGATAAACCATAATTCTAGATGACAAATCATCCTTTGGGTTGACAAATCATCTTTTGAGATGACAAAATTTATTTTATGTTTAACTTGAAAATCCACCCTTCGATTGACAAAGGATCATTCGAAATCGTAATCTAACAGAATCAATTCCTTCACCCGCAGACGATAATACGCGACGACACCCGGCAAGAGAACAACCAGCCTCGGGAACCAGAGCCTCCCCAGCGAGGACCCACGCCGCAGGAGCGGGAGCGAGAGAGAGAGCGCGAGCGGGAAAGAGAGCGGGAAGACGCCGCCGCAGCCGCCGCGCACACCACTAGTATAAAGCTGGGGGATCTAGCTTCGAATATAATCACGAGGGACTTCTGCAGTCCCACTACCTCTATGTTACATCATAAGTAAGTTTCTGCTCTTTTTTTCGAATTGTTTAGATATTTTCATAAGCATAACAAGCCATTCTTCAAGCTCATAAATCATAGTTTGAATTGAGAAACCATCCTTTGAATTGACAAGGTATTATTTGAGTTGGGAAAATTATCAAAATATTGGCCAATTTCGGGAGTAATTCCCTTTTGCTTGTAACTTTCTGCCACGAAACAAACCGTAGGTATACAGGGATACGCGGTGCCAGCAAGACAGCTATACATTTCTTCTAACTCACAATCTCCAGATATGACAAGAAAAAGCGACAATTCGCTGCTGTCATAAATCATAAGTGTCCCATACATCGTAAATTGTCCAAAAGTCTTATTATTTCGTAATTTCCGCAGTTCTCGGTTCGCGGTGGCCAGTTCTGAAGCCTACAGTACGTCCAACGCGAGTACCAACAGCGGCGACGAGCGCAAGCAGTGGCGGGAACACAAACACGCGCCTTACTTAGAGCCTGTTTCACCGCCAGACAACCAACATAATAACAGGTAAACTAGTCCAGTAATAAAGTGAATGGAGAAGTCTGCGAAAAGTTCTTGGAGAATTCTGAACTTCTGGAAGGAGCTGAGCCGGTTGTAATAAACCAGTCAACCCTACATAACAGACCAAATTAAGAGTAAAATTGCTGAAACAGGAGGCCATACATATATACATATAATCACGCCGGCAGAGCGTAAACGACCCAAACAAAGGTCGTTCCGCCACGTCTGAGAAAGTTTCGAGGGTTATTTGAGGAGCCAATAACCTAACAACATTAATGTTTTTTTTTATTATTCTATATTAACTTGTAACTCAACTTATCGTGTATGGTTTTGCAGAAATAACGCGAACCGTCGGCCGTACGGGTCAGTGGGCGGCGTCGGGTCGGGCCACCTCACCAACGCGTTCGACTACGTCACGACGCGCATCGTCGAGGTCATGCGCTCCGAGAGCGACGAGCGAGCCAAGCCCGCGCCCGCGCCCGCGCCCGCTCCCGCGCCAGCGCCTGCGCCCGCGCCGCTAGCGTTCCCTACCGCGACCTATTACCCGTACTCTGCGCTGAATGTCGCTACTGCGGGTGAAGGTGAGTTCTATATTTCGTTTTATTGAAATCCACGGCTACACACTTAATTTAATCTTTGGTTGGAAAAATCAGCTCGCGAGTTGACAAATTTACCTTGAAGTTACCTAATCATCTTTCGAGATGACAAATCATCTTTCGAGTTGACAAATTATCTTTCGAGTTAACAAATCATCTTTTGAGTTGACAAACCATCATTTGAGTTGACAAATCATCCTTTGACTTAACAAATCATCTTTTGAGTTGACAAAACGTTTTTCAACGTGGCAAATCATCTTGCTTGTTGAAAAATCTACCTTGAAGTTACCCAATCATATTTGGAGATCAAATCCTCCTTCGAGTTAATAAATCAACTTTCGAGCTGACAAATCATATTTTGAGTTGACAAATCATATTTTGAGTTGACGAACCATCCTTTGAGTTGACAAATCATCTTTCGAGTTGACAAACCATCTTTCAAGGCGGCAAATCATCTTGCGAGTTGACAAATCTACTTTGAAGTTACCCAATCATCTTTGACGAATCATCCTTTAAGTTGACAAATCATCCTTTGAGTTGAAAATCATCCTTTAAGTTGACAAATCATCCTTTGAGCTGAAAATCATCCTTTAAGTTGACAAATCATCATTTGAGTTGACAAATCATCATTTGAGTTGACAAACCATTCTATGACTTGACAAATCACCCTTCATATTGCCAAATCATCCTTCGAGTTGACATTATACGAATATCACGTTTCCGTTTAAAAATCATCTTCTAATTCGACTTGACCATATCAACCATCGAAAACACAACACGCATATAACTGTTTCCCTTATTTGCAGGCGCCGCCCCCCCAGCCCCCGCGCCCCCCGCGCCCGCGCCGGCGCCCCCGCCCCCCGAGCCCGCGCCGCTGATGTCGGCGCAGTACGAGCCGCTGTCGGACGAGGACTGACAGCGCCGGCGCCCCTGACCCCGCGCGCACGCCCGCCCGCGCCCGCGCCCCCCCGCGCGTCCCCCCGCGCGCGCAGCCACCTCCTAGCGCCCCACCGTGCTGAGGTTGCGACCAACTTGACCTGGAAAATAATAAAAGAAATTCCAGTCAAAATGAACTGTCGGAGCTTATGGATCTCCTAGAAAATACCATAGAGTATGTATTCACTAGAGGGAACATGCGAAACAAAAAAAAATACCCGCGGAGATGTGACATTTGACAGTGTTGTAAAGTGCGATTTTTTATCCATGATTGGCAAATATGAAAATGGCGGGACTTCTAAAAATAAATTTGGTTTGTGTAAGTGGTTATTTTGTTATATTATCGATGCTATGCCTCAGTAATTTGTTTTTTTTCTGAATATTTGTGTAATCACTACTTTATGAACTGTACAAATATTTTTCTCAAATTATTGTTAGTCACTATTTTGATGCGTAATCGCTTTGAACGTTAGTGGCTGCGTGAATATTTTTAGTTCGCGATGTGACCTCTTGTGAATACATAACTCCTCTATGGAAAAAGCCCATACTGTGTTACTAGGAGTGATCTCAAAATATACCCCGGATTTGACTCTCGGATGATTTCCGAATATTGTACAGTAATGTTATGAAGCAGGGAACCCGTCACGTGTTGTGGGAAGCTTTAAGTGTCAGCCGGCACCTAGCATCCGGATACCGCTCCCTACCCCCCCTTAATGGGTCTTATGAAGTTAGCTTTAAAACGGCTTTGCATAAAAAAGCTTTTCAGCTCGTGTTTGAATAAAAAATTAGACTAATTTCGAAAGACCTGGTAGAATAAAGAAGGTATATTTTTGTAGGATAGAGTGTCACTTCTGTATTCTGCCGTCAGTTGACTCTCGTACCTCGATACGCTTACATATGAACCGCTGTCGGCTAGTGAGAGAACGATAAATATCGAATTGTTATTTATTTAGTTGTTCAAGTTTAAATTATTTTCTGATGACGTAGTAGTCCTTTTTTACTTTGAGGTCAAAGAATAAGTACTAAACAGTGATTACTCTTTGATCTCCGAATTTTAGTGGATAATAAAAAATATGAATTTTTATTAGCACTGCCACTATAGTGATGCAAAATTACCTCAAATAATCTTAGGTGGCAGACCGAGCGTAACGCTGATAAATGAGAATAATGTGTAATATTTTATCCAGTCTTCCGTCACCATTCTGACACTGGTCTTAGAAGCTCTAGGATAGTAACTCCGCGACTCGACTTCGTCCATACTTAGCTACATTTAGGTACTTGTACATTGTGTATAGACTCGTAACTAGCAACGACTAAACCGCGCTGATCTAAGGATACCGAACAACGATATGATATGTCGGATCTTGTTTTGCGCGATAACGAGACACTTGCTGGGTCTAGGCGCACCTGCGCGGCTCAGGAACAGTATTAGTCGCACGGGTGCGTCTAGACTATTTTTTATAGATTTACGTTTTACTTTTGTAAGATGATTAGTAAACGCTTCGCTTCGGATTTCGCTGTCGGCCGATTCGTTCACGTTAGTTAGTCTACGCGTAGTTGAATTGTTTTCATTTTGTGTCGTGTACATAGTTCATCAGTTCATCGGTTGTTTGTATGTATAGTTTGTTTGGTCGCGCCGCAGCGAACTCCGAACTCCGAACCGCTCTTGCGATACTCTGCGCGAATATTTCGAAAAGGAACATTGAACTGTTTAAAATACCCTTATTATTATAAAATATAAATAGTGTACACAACGGTTAACGGAATAATTAATTAAAATTAAACGGTAAATTATATACATATGTAAAAGTGTATGGTTATTATGTATAGATACTGTGCATTTGTAATTATACTTACGAGGATTAGTTAAGACTTACGATAGAGATTTCATTTTAGTTAGGTCGGCCGTGGCCGTATAAATAGTGATGGGCAATGCGTGCGAGTGAGCGAGCGATATGCGAGCGGCCGCCGCGCGAGCGAGACAGCTGCATTTTACATACGTGTCATGTGTTCCATTATTGAACCGAAACACTCTGCGACGCAAACTCCAAATACAAATTCTCTTGACAAAGATGATTAGGCATGAATCGCAACATCTAATCTTCAATTTTTATTTAATCGTATGTTATTGCGTAGCAGAGTGTGCGGTGTATTTTGTAAATGTTTTCGAGTTATGTGTAAAAACGACTGATTATATTTACGTTGTGTTCCCGCGCGCTTGGCGGCCGCCCGGAGTCTCCACATTGTGATTTCTTTATAAAATTGTAATGTAATGTAAGTAGCCGAAAGAAAAGATAATCCATGTAAGTCCGATCATAAGCGAAAACAAAGTTTTGGGAGGACAAATCAATAAATAAGATGCAAATCTATTTCCTGTGTTTTATTTCCTACTGGGAAAATGTAAATACACCTTTGATATCAACCAAGCATTGAAGTATTCGAATCTAAAAATAACATACACACCGAAACACTGCCAAGATTATCTAGCTCAGTTGTGAAACGAGTTTCAAACATAGATTTCTGTTTACATAAATATTGCCACTACTGGTTTTTAAATTTTATATGAGTAATTTTAATATAACAAGTCTCCTACAAGTTAACGTGTAGTGTCCTAACATAGACATTCCTATAGTGGAAATGGTTTTGAAGGAAAGTGTTAACGAAGAATAGAAGAACACAAAATAGTAATTAAATGACTATCACGTGACTTTATCAAATAAATGAACTACATCGACGACTTCATGATGTTTTGATAACGTCTAAAATACCAACCGCATTTAAAACTGAACGTGATCTCAATACTGTTCTTATGGAATCCCGCAGTGCACGTTTCAGCTACAGCAACCCTAAATCCCGCGCGTGGAGCGGTGTCACCGTGTTCTCGGCCTACCTCGTGCTGCTCATGGCTGAGATATACATCGAGATCTACGAGAAACAGTCGTATCTGCGCGTTTATAACCGAATCTGTGAACTGTACGAACTATTGCACAGAATATTATGAGTAGTACGACCGAATACACCGAATGTTATGAGCAAAGGGTATGCTGCTATGAGCAAACTCACAGAATGTTATGAGAAAATTAGGTGTTGGTATGAGCATGAGGTATAAGCTAAATTCACAGAATGTTATGAGCAAATTGGATGATGCTGTGTGGAGTAGCGATGCCGGCCATGGCCGAGATATACATTGAGATCTTCGAGAAACAGTCGCATCTGCGCGTTTATAACCGAATCTGTGAACTATACGAATTATTGCAGAGAATGGTACGAGCAAAGTGGATGTTGGTATGAGCGAAATCACATAATGTTATGAGCAAAGTGGATGCTGCTATGAGCTTATTCATACAATGTTATGAGCAAAGTGAATGCTGCTATGAGCAAATTCACAGAATGTTATGAGAAAAAATAGGTGTTGGTATGAGCTAAATTCACAGAATGTTATGAGGAAATTGGATGCTGCTGTGTGGAGTTGCGGTGCTGGTCATGGCCGAGATATACATCGAGATCTACGTGAAACAATCACATCGCGTAAATAACTGAATCTGCGAGTTATACGAACTATTGCTCAGAATTTTATAAGCTGATGCTGATAGATGCTGCTATGAGCGAATTCACTGTATGTCATGAGAAAAGCAGATGTTGGTATGAGCTAATTCACAGAACGTTATGAGCAATATGGATGCAAACGTCCCGCGCACTATGCTGAGATGTATAAGTTAATGTTTGTCTTTGTATGTTATGAATAATAAATAAATAAATGAATTTGTGAAAATACAAGAGTATTTTAATAATTTAGGCCTGTTTCCTTTAATTTAGGTTAGGGATTTAATGATGAAACCTTAGGTATAATAAAAATTATAACAGGTGATGTGTGCTATTTGTAAATAAATGTATATGCAGTGGGCTGTGTGTAAACGTTAGGGTTAGGGGGCTGATAATAAAACCACTGAATAAGTAATAAAAATGGTTTTATTACTAACATTCACGCAACATTCGCGCTCAAACAAAATTAACATATGTATAGGCATTGTATGCATAAAAACAAAAATACGACAAGTGTTGTCTCATACACGGTAACTTTGGCAAAGGAGCCCATAATACAGGTTCGGTTAAAAAAACAGTTTCCTTATATTGGTTACTCTTAGATATATCTTTCTAACTTCCTGGCCAGGGTACGGATAATACAGAACTAATACAATAAAACGTGATTTATATTGTGTGACATTGTAATAAGTTATTCTTATACAAGATTAAAAAACGTAACAAAAAATAAATTAGTAGAAAACACAATTCACAAGTTTACAGGTTCTTTACGGTTACTTACTTTACTTTTAAGACAAAAGCGTAATAAAGTGGAATATCTACACATCGTCTACACCACTCCCTGACCAGTCTTCATACTTTTTATGTTTACTTGTTGACGAAATCGACTCCGACCTTGATGTTCTTGAGCAGTTCAGGAATGGCGTCCTTGAGCAGCTGTTGCTCGTAGGCGTTGAGCTTGCCGTAGCCGAGGTTCTTCTCCACTCCGTTCTTGCCGAGGACTACAGGGTTCGCGAAGTAGGGGGACTCGGTGATGTCGGATTTGATGTACGCGCACTCGACCACGTTGGAGTCGCCCTGTAGACGGAAAATTGATGGAGATATTGGAATACATGATAGAAGGAAAAATATTGAGTGCAGTTTGTTATTTTCCTTAAAAGTTGTTTTCGTCTTGAATCAATAGTACTGACTAACTGAATGATCGACACAAACAAAGGTCGTTCCGCCACGTCTGACAATGTAAGACGTAAATAATAGTATATTTTGTAGCTAAATAACATTTATGGCTGTTACAGGGACTGTTATATTTCTAATCAACGCAAAAAACTAATTGATGAATATAGAGTGACTTAATAAGTGATTTATACCCATACGGGACAAACCAAACAAACATAAATAAATATTAAAATTGGTTGAGAAACAATGTTTCTGTGAGTGTAACGAAATTCTACTCAAACGGGAATCTTGTAGTTTTATTTGGACGCGTAATGGCGTATACTTCTGGGAATCTTTTCTTAACAATGCAGTATACTCACGTTAAGTCCTCTGAGCACGGAGCCAGCGAGCCTGGCGCCAGCGTAGGCCATCGACAGCGTCGCGGAGCCACCGCCAGCCTTCGCCTTCACTACCTGAAACGCAAACATAATGTGCATAAGTAAGTTATATGATTAGCAACTGAAGTTATAAGGTGGTTGCATCCTAAGCTGGCAGAAACAATTTTTCTCCAAATTATCATAATTCACAGTCCTTGTTTGACGTGGCCATCTGAGAATCGAACCCGCGAAAGGCGTATCTTAAGTTGAAGGCTCAAACCAATAGCCGCAATCCCACCCAGATAGAGTAAGGGTGATAAGCTCCTTGGTGATTGATATCTTATTATATCAGGTCACAAATAAATGGGCTTCCTAGAGTTGTCAATAGTTATAATTTTGTTACACACCGCGATACAGCCACAGCCTAGTGCGAGGTGTATCTCTGTTTTTTCTGTTGAAATTGTTTATATATTTGTGTAAAATGTAGCCTAAGATAAGGTATTTTGAATGAATAAATTTATTATTATTATTAATGATAGTTTTATCAAGAAAGTTGTCACCAAATGTTGTTGCTACGAAATTTTGGGTAAGGTTAGGCTAGTAGTTCAACAGTACTGAGTACTAAGACAATAAATATTGCACATCGACTTTTGGACAGAGAATGTTAGTAATTGTCACACAAGTTGTCACAGTGCAAAGATAACATTCTACGAAGCCGAATTTAGCTGATTATCTGTGTCAAAATGTTGATATGCAATATTTATCAAGGTATTTCAAAATTACGTTCAATCTTCGTTAAACATAGCATAAATACCGTTAAGTATTCCATAAGGAAAAACAGTGTCTATTTATGTAATTACTAAATTACCTTAACATTACAAAGCGTCACTTTACAATGCCGTCATGTTCCAGATCGTCACGCACTTTCTTACGCTCTATAGTATTTCCAACTCAGTTTTAGAATAAAGGTAACAAAGTTACATGTCTTTTAACCGATGATCTTGTTTCAAAAATAAGTTTCAGCTATTAGATATGACAACATAATGAAATAATAGTTTCAGTAATTTAACTAATTTGCCAACACGTAGTATCATTTATTTTTGAAATGTGTTTACATTTATGCTAAAACTGAGTTGGAATTACTAATACGAAATAATTCATTCAATTCTTACCTCAGTACCGGCCTCCTGAATCCTCTTTGTCAAAGCCTCGATCTTGCCCTGGTCGCTCAGTTTGACAGCTGGCTGGCTCTGGGACAGCAGGGGGATGATGGTGACTCCGGAGTGCCCCCCGATGACGGGGATGGTGACTCCGCGGGGGTCCACGCCGTTGATCTCGCCGATGAAGGCGGCCGCGCGGACCACGTCCAGGGTCGTGACTCCCAGGATGCGTTTCTCGTCGTATACGTTAGCCTGGGGGAGAAGGGGGATTAGAGAGTAAATAAATAGATTAGGTTATAATAATAATGGTCCATGCTGGACTGGGAGCGAGAGAAAAACATAGTATGTGCCAGCTACATTTCCTCCTGGGCACGCTGTAAAAACCAGCTAAGGGATCCGAGGGTTTCAGTATATACAATTTAGGCGATTGGCTGACAACCTGTCACAATGGCAATATACATACAAATCTATCATAAATAACCCTCAAAACCTTGTCAGATGTGGCGGAACGACCTTTGCTTAGGTAGTTTATGCTCTGCCTTCCCCATTAGGGATAAAGGCGTGATTGTATGTGTGTATGTATGTATGTATGTTATAATAATAAAAGATAAAATAATAGCCACATAGCGGGAAAAAATGTGACTTCAACCTTAAATCCCTTACCACTTTAATCAATAAATTTTAGGGGGCAGCCAAAGTTTTTTTTTATTTTTCATTTAATTTCTGAAAGGTGATCCATTTGCTTTCAGTGAATAGGACATCCTGTATATTATTTTTATTAATAAACGCGCAATATTGAAATAATACAGTTTCAATGAACAAAGAGATAACAACACAATGCATACTTTATGCAGTCCATTAGTGTTGTATTGCTGTTATGATATTCAATAATACATGCTTGTCAATAGCTTGGAAGTCATGCAAAACAAGTGCTTCCTAAATATGACACAACTTATCAAGATTCAGAAATTTATTTTATAATTTCATAATATAGGCAAGATTTGTGAGAATCAGTATAAAAAAATCAAACTAAATCTGAGAGTAGCAGCTATAAAAGATAAGATAACAAGTACACATATTGACTAAAGTATTATGCAATAATTATTATTTACTACATAAAGGTTCATGACATAGAACTAGTTTCATTATCGTCATAAAATAAGATCAATATGATGAAAATAAACAAAGGAGTGTAAGATAAACACTTCATTCATTTCTGATGCAAAACCAAACAGATAGGAAAATTCCACTTTATGGTATCAAAATCACTTCATATTATCAAGTAAAGTGGATAATAAAAGATTTATTTATTCTCAGTCATGCTATTAACACAAAGAAATTTCATTTGAAATTGATCTGATTTATTTTATTAATTACATATTTTTTTCAGAATTATGTACTCAGAGATATGTAACTTAGAAATGTTCAAAGACTATGGATGGCTTTAAAAATGTCTAGTTTTGGTTGTACATACATACATAGCAAACTGTAAAACTGTGACTATAGGTGTCAGTTAATCATCTTATGGTACCCGTCCATCATATAAATGTCATTTTCTGCATACAACTTGCATGAGATGTGATCTTTGGGTGAACGGGGTATACTTCCTTTTCTCCTAATGCATCCAGCACTGAATTCTTTACAAAAATATCTTTAAGAAACTTACAACAAGTAAAATCCTATATTTATAACAGTTTGTTCCTAAAAAACTCTAAAGTTAAAAATCTCAACTCACCTTCTTCATAACCTCGGAAGCGATTGGGACCATTGAGTTGACGGGGTTGGTGATGATGGCCATGATGGCTTTGGGGGCAACCTTGGCGACGGTGGCGGCCAGGTCGCGGACGATGGAAGCGTTTGTGTTGAACAGGTCGTCACGGGTCATGCCGGGCTTGCGGGGTACTCCAGCAGGGATCACAACCAGCTGGGCGCCTGATAGATATAACATATTTTTTTATACAAAAAACATTTGATATTAATCTATAGTCTATTTTTATAAGATATTATTTTGTATTCATCATTGTCAGCATCACAGTTCATATAGGTCCTCACTGAGAGATGTTTTTTTATTAAGAAATTGTATTATAAGCAGGCATTACTCAGTTCATACACATTTTTAACATATAAAGCAGCTTAAAAATAAATTAAGTTTATGATGTGATATGTTTACATTTAATTTAGTTTATGGCATTTATTAATGGGTATAGATTTTTTTGTAAATAATGTGAAATCAAAATTAACTTTAATTATTTTCACCACCACATACTTTAAATTCCTTGAGTACATATATTTCATGGTATGACCTTGATAAACAACTAAAAATAACAGGTTACTGATATGATAGGTTAGCTTGATTACAGTACAGTTGGTAAGATTACATAACACTTGTATCAGTATTATATCACTTGTAGTACTCTAATAGTAAAACTGGAGTATATTACCTTTGATGGCGTCTGCGAGGGCTTCAGGGCCCTTGTGTCCGGAGACCTTGGCAGGAGTATCCATGTGGGACAGGTCGACGGCGACTCCGGGAGTCACCGGCGCGATGTCGTAGCAGGCCAGGTGGGTCACCAAAGGGTTCTGCTTAAGGAGGAGCGCCAGGGGCTGGCCGATACCGCCGGACGCGCCAGCGACCACCACTTTGAAGTTCCTCTGGAATACCCGGTATCGTCAACATTTTCAGAAGGCTCTCGTAATAATTAGAGGGTTTTTAATCACTGTAGGAGTAAATCACTGCAATTATGCCAGCATAGTGCCACGAGGGTAGAAGAAGAGAACCAATTTCCTATTCACCTGTGAGGAAGTGGAGAAATTCTTGGCGCCATTCTGGACGGCCACAGCGGCGACGGGCTTCAGTGCGCGAGAGAACATCTTCAGAAACTTATTCAAACAGAAGATCCCGATTTATAAAAAATATAATATTCGGCAAAACCTTCCGCGACCCAGCTGACCTTTGAGGATTGACGTGATTGATAAACTAGTGATGTAATTTTCGTCAATTTGTCATTCGAGATTTTTTTCTACCCAAGAGGCAAAGATTTAAAATTGTACAGCACTAGAATATGTAACAAGAGCTGTTGCAACCACCACATATACATATATTCACGCCTTTATCCCTACCTTTACGCAACCACCACGGCTAAACGATTTACCCGATTCCCAAGGGAATGCGACCTCTAATGACTTATTTTCTCAGGGTAAAAGTAACTTAAACCTTTAACCAGAATTCTATAATAAATGTCTACAAAATTTTGCTCGATTTTATTCGAAAATAGAGAGCAAATCCTTTTATAGTTAAACATTACTAAACGCTAAAATAAAAAGCATCACTGCCGTGAATCCAAAACGCAACCAAACGCAATTATCAATTTGACAGATGACAGCTTCGATGGGCGATGTATTCGCAAACTTCGCTGTTTTTGTTGAAATAATCAGAAATAAGACGAAAAACACTGTAAATTGTATAGCAAATAACACACATAATCACCATGAACGTAATACAAGCGGTGAAGTTGTATATAACGAAGATGACGGAAGAAAGTGGACCAGGAATGAAAGTGATTCTCATGGACAAGGATACTGTGGGTTTTTGTTATTTACTACCTTTTTGCTACTTATTAATAACAGTTTATATTCATTTAAGACCTTTTAATGCTCCAAAATCATTAATGTAAATCATGCTTTTATTTATATCAATTTAATTTATTTTAATTACTGATCTAATCAATAACTTTGACCCAATTAAATTATTTAATCTAATTTTTCCTGTACTGCTTTAGTTGCTTCTTAAGGGGATATCAAATAATGCGTTGTATTATTTTTTCGGTTTCGTGGGTTAAACCCACAATCCTCTGTCTTAATTGAAATATGATTAGGACATATACAATTAGGGCAATATTACTCATATGTATGGAACCAGAATCATGTTTAGCTTTGAAAGCTATTTTTAGACTTCCTCTGTTTACATGATTCATTTGTGTAATAATTAAAATACACAAAAAGCAAAACAAATATGGATATAAACTCAGAATACTTGAACTTACTATTCTTGTTACTTTGACTGCCTAATTTTTGTTCTCAGACAAGTATAGTAAGCATGGTGTTCAGCCAATCAGAGATCCTGCAGAAAGAAGTGTACCTGTTTGAGCGCATCGACAGCCACTCCAAATGGGACAACCTGAAACACATGAAGTGCATAGTGTTTGTCAGACCCACCTCGGAAAATATTGCTTTGTTGTCTAGAGAGCTAAGGTTCCCCAAATATGGAGTATATTTCATTTGTAAGTAAAACAATGTATTCAGTGTGTCTTTATAACAATCTTTAATCAAGTTTGTTTGAAAGTGAAAAATTGTTTATTACTTAAATCTTACATCATTCATATGATAAGGCTCCCCAGGAAGTAGTCAGAGACACTTGTGATGGAGATACCTTGATCTTCCAGCAAACTGATAGAGTTTCAGAAATAGAGAAAACAGTTACGTATTATGCAAACAATTGGGAACTAAAAAATCAAGTCCCATGCAGTGGCTAATTATTCTATTAGATTGACTGCTTGGTAGCAAAATAAGAAACTTGGGAGAAATCTTATAAAAACTTTATTAGAATTTAATATATGAAAAATAATTTTAGAATTTTGAAAAACAGAAAAGCAAAATAAATAAACATAAAAGAACACAAATCATCTTATTAGCTAAATATGTATATTTTTCTGTATAGACTTTAGCAACGTGATATCAAAGGCAGATGTGAAGACCCTGGCAGAGTGTGATGAGCAGGAAACAGTCCGGGAGGTGCAGGAGGTATTTGCTGACTATCTGGCAGTAGACAGGCATCTCTTCTCCTTCAATATTGTGGGCTGTCTTCATGGTAAGATTTAATTACGGACTTTGTAAGGGTATAATTTTACGTGTTTATTTATTGTCGTATTTTTTTATATCTTATTGTATATTTGTTTTATACTCTAAGATAAGGCATTTAAATGCTGATGCTATGTCCCCAGGTATTGTGCAGCAAAATCTCGCGCTGTTTTTCATTCAGCATTATATTAGTGTGTAGATTCTCCAAGTCTTCTTTCAGTGTTTTTCATTGCCACCAAAGGCGATTTTTTATTATCAGTCAATCCGAGATTGTAGATTCTTATAATATGAAAGAAAGAAAATAACAAATTCGTTTCTGGCAGGACTCGAACCCGAGTCTCTGGAATATCGGTCCATCACTTTACCAGCTGAGCTACAGAAACGTTAGCGGAAGTGACGAATTTATCATAGTCTTTCTTATGTACACGTCATAGCGACATTTATTATTTTCTTTCTTTCATATCGTATGGAATAAAAATAGCATTGTGAGTGCTAAAAATCCTCAAAAGAGTCATATTCTTATTAAAATGTAACCCTTTCAGGGCGCACATGGAACCAAACGCACTTACTACGTTGCGCTCAAGGCCTATTCGCACTCCTAATGTCTCTAAACCGTCGCTGCGCCGTGCGTTACGAGGCGGCCTCGGAGCCCTGCCAGCGGCTCGCGGAAAAAGTGCGCGACCTGATGAAAAGAGAGGCCGTGCTCATCGAGAATAATATACCGTTCAATGGAGACGTGCCTACCCCGCAGTTGTTGATTATAGATAGAAGGGATGATCCAGTCACTCCACTATTGAATCAGGTAAATTTTGTATCTATGTAGTTGTAGATTAAGTTCTCTGCCAACAGTTCGCTGGAAAAGTGGGCGATTTGATAAAATGGGAGGCTGTGCTCATTGAGAATAATATACTGTTTAATGGAGACGTGCCTACACCGCAACTGCTGATTATTGATAGAAGGGATGACCCGGTTACGCCGTTTTTTAATCAGATGTAATTGTAGGAATAAAAATCAATGCTTTGGTGAAATCTGTTATAGACAACACCAACAATAAATTTTGTCAGTGCACATACATACATAAAATCACGCCTTTATCCCTTACGGGGTAGGCAGAGCGTTAAACGCCTCGTAAAAGGCGCTTTCGCCGCGTCTGACAAAAATTGAGGGCAATTTTAGATTGTAATGTGTATTGTGCTAATGTGTAGTGATAGGTTGTCAGCCCATCGCCTAAATTACAATACACTGTAACCCTCGAGTCCCTTTTGCTGTCTTCTACAGCATGCCCGGGAGGAAGGGCAGCTGGAACATTCAATGTTTTTCTATCTCTCCAGTCCAGCATGGAAGAATAAAAATTTTCAGTGCACACTTTAATCTATTACATACATACATACATACATATAGTCCCGCCTTTATCCCTAACGGGGTAGGCAGAGCGTAAACGACCTAAACAAAGGTCGTTCCGCCACGTCTGACAAAGTGTTGAGGGTTATTTAAGATAGATTTGTAGGTACATTGCTGTAGTGACAGGTTGTCAGCCTGTCGCCTAAATTGCAATGTACTTCTTCTTCTGTCGAGTGGGTATCGAGTCTATCGACCCGATGAACCCATGCAATGTACTGAACCGTCGGATCCCTTAGCTGGTTTTTACAGCATGCCCGGGAAGAAATGCAGCTGGCACATTCTAAGTTTTTCTTTCGCTCCCAGTCCAGCATGAAAGTGAATCTATTATTTTTTTATTTTTCCATGTGCAGTGGACATACCAGGCGATGGTGCACGAGCTACTCACCATCAACAACAACCGCGTCAGTCTGGAGCACGTGCCCGACGTGCCCAAGGACTTTAAAGAAGTCGTGCTGGCTTCCGAGCAGGACGAGTTTTACGCTAAGGTAACTAGGACTATTCTTCATAAATGTTATCTAAATAAAAATACTACAAGAGCCCGATGGTGTAGTGGATAGGGCCGCTGCCTCCTGAGCAGGGAGGACGTGGTTCGAAACCAACCACTTACCAGTGTGTTTGTCGGTTTTCGAATTTCATATGTACGTTTATTCGGCGCTTTTTCCGTGCTTCGGAAGGCACGTTAAGCCGTTTGTCCCGGTTAATATCGTTTAATACCGTGGATATTAGTCGTTAAGCCATGTCAGACGCTAGTGCTAAGCCAATGCTTAGCACTGGCCTCTGAAATGCTTGAAAAACTCTGAACTAATCTAGGATTGGGTCTGGTTTCCCTTCTGGGTTGCGGAGGTCAGATGGCACTCGCTCTGTGTAAAAACCAGTACCCTCGTTCAATCCCCTAGATTAGCCAATTAGAGGTAGCCGACCCCGTGAGATACGAGATAAGGCTAGGGAGATGATGAGTCTTTGTTAATTTGTCTAATCTTTATATACCTGGTTATGCTTAGATGTGAGCGTATTTCTGTCGCCTTAAAAATATGCCTATTATGATAAAGGTATTTAAAGATTGAACATTCTTTTGTAACTTGTCACTATTATTTTACACATAATCTATGCTTAAAGTTAGGCCAGGGCACAAAGAAATGAAAATTAAACGAATTAACATCACATCTATACTGTCTTCCTTGTCTTCATACTTAGCAACGTTTTTTAGTTAATTCATCTAATACTTTTACGTGAAATAATCACAAAAGAAAAACAGAACATTCTCTGTTAACTTGTCACTGTTATTTCACACAGAACCTCTGCTCTAACTTCGGCGAGATCGGTCAGACGATGAAGGCGCTGATGGAAGAGTTCCAACGCAAAGCCAAGAGCCACCAGAAGGTCGAGAGCATCGCTGACATGAAGAACTTCATCGAACAGTACCCGCTGTTCAAGGTACAGTAACAATATTACTTTTATGTGAACCATATTGATATAATGATAGCAATTCGTAGTTGCAAAAAACACGACTTAACTAAGTCTATACGTCCTGATGTTTACTATCATGAGCAGAGGTCGGAAATTCGGGTGCAAAAAAAGTAAAAACCCACTGTTGGAGCTACTGAGAGTTGCTACAACCACCTTTTTCAAGATGTTTAGGGCCCCAGTTTATTTTCCTTTATTAAATTGTTTTAGTAATGCCAATGTTTGCAATTTTTTTAAATATTTGTTTTAATTTGAAAGATATAAGTAGAAATGTGTTTTCAATGTACTGAAAAATATTAAAAATATAAAAATATCATTTGATTGTTTGATATTTTTATTGAATACCATTTAGAAATGATCTCTACAATGCTTTTATTATTTTTACACAAAAATTTGAATGGGGCCCTCGAGGGCCCAAAAGCGTTTTATTTCTTTAAAAAAAATTGCAGATTAAATTAAAATTAAAATTCGTAATTGGCAAGGTTAAGACAAGATAAACGCTTTTTACTCTTGTCATTTTTTCTCTACGATTGATAGTTTCAGGGTAAATTGATGTTGAAGTTAGTAGGACACAATTGTTCAAGACCAAGCCAAGTAGTTGTTTTTATGGTGAAATCAGCTAGGTTAAGAAGAGATAGGCACATCTCTTTCAAGAAAGAATTTTTTCTCTACGGTTGACAGTTTCACAGTGAATTGATGTTAAAATTCCCTGGACACAATTTTTGGGCCTGAAGGCCCCAAAGCGTTTTACTGCTTAAACATTACTATACTTTTTTCTTTCGTTGTGAAACTATTAAGGTTCATTGTAAGCACCTAAATCCTTAAAATAAGACCAGTCAAGCACTCGCATATATATATACAAAGAATTTTACCGGATTCGTCTTTATTTTATATTTTACAAATAAGTACATACATACATATAATCACGCCTTTATCTCTAATGGGGTAGGCAGAGCGTAAACGACCTAAACAAAGGTCGTTCCGCCACGTCTGACAAATTTTGAGGGTTATTCCAGGTGGATCTGTATATTGCTATAGTGACAGGTAGCCCATCGTTTAAAATACAATACTGAAACCCTCCCTGGGTTAGCCGGTTTCCAATAAGTATATCAGAGAAAATACTTGATACTAGGTTACATGTAATACACTTTTGATTTTGTGTACTTGCCATATTTTACAAACCAAAAATTAAGACAATACATCTTAAACGCACATAGACAGATACAGTCAATATGCTGACCTTGTCGCACATACTCAAAGAGAGGGGCCCAAAAATTGTCCTAACAACTTTAACATCAATTCACTGTGAAACTGTCAACCGTAGAGAAAAAATAACAAGAAAGAGAAGTGCCTTGCCTATCTCTTCTTAACCTAGACGATTTCACCATAAAAACCACTACTTTGCTTGGTTTTGAACGATTGTGTCCTGCTAACTTCAACATCAATTTATCCTGAAACTATCAACCGTATAGAAAAAATTACAAGAGTAAAAAGCGTTTATCTTGTCTTAACCTTGCCAAATACGAATTTTAATTTTAATTTTCTCCGCAATTTTTTTTAAAGAAATAAAACGCTTTTGGGCCCCCGAGGGCCCCATTCAAATTTTTGTGTAATAATAATAAAAGCATTGTAGAAATCATTTATAATAAAGGGTATTCAATAAAAATATCAAACAATCAAACGATATTTTTATATTTTTAATATTTTTCAGTACATTGAAAACTCATTTCTACTTTTATCTTTCAAATTAAAACAAAAATTAAAAAAAAATTGCATACAGTTTCGACTTATATTGACGCAAAGAACACATTGGCATTACTAAAACAATTTAATAAAGAAAAATAAACTGAGGCCCTAAAAATCTTGAAAAAGGTGGTTGTAGCAACTCTTAGTAGCTCCAACAGTGGGTTTTTACTTTTTTTGCACCCGAATTTCCGACCTCTGATCATGAGAGACCGGCGGCACAGCATTCGATAGCAGTATCATATTTTAGAGCGTTATCGTTATCTATTTTTAAATTTAATTTATTTATTTATCTATCGATATTTAATGCCTTATTTATTCTCATAATTTTCCAATTTTCAATCGTCATGTTATACATACGGACGGACAGCGAAGTCTCTGTAATAGGGTCCCGTTTTCACCCTTTAGGCACAGCTCGGACACTCCTAACTACCATGTCATTTTGGTCACACATCGACGACACACGTCAGAAGGCATGTTGCACTTGGCATGCGTTTGTGTGCGTGTTATAAGGGTTGACAAATTTTGTTATACCGGTCATAATCATCACTTCTTCTGGTTCTTGATTAAACCAACGTTTTAAAGTAGTTCACTGTAACTGAATAGTTAGAATAGATTAGGTTGCATATTTTGTATGAATTTACTTACCGTCTCTGATCACTGGAATCAATCAATCATGTGGAATCTAAAAAAATGCTATTGGAGTCATATCTTGTGGTAGAAAGACATCCGTACACGGAACAGTACCCAACCATCTTTGGAACACAAAATTTTATAATTTCCGTTACACTGGGAAACATGCGCGCGCCATACCCGCTAAGCGTAACCTCAATGCGGCCCACAATTCGGCGCGGAGTGTGACGTATGTCGGACTGGGAAAGGGCGTTGAATGTCCATTCTGTTTGTAGTACTATTCTATACTCTGTGCTTTAGGCATGGAACCCAAAAAACGATCTGGCGTGGTGAAGTGGTTTGAATATGCAATAGCTTTACCGTTCCGACATGTAACTTTTTGGTTGCTATATTTTCATGTTAGTTGTTTGTTGTAGAAAATGTCCGGTACAGTGACGAAGCACGTGACAGTGGTGGGCGAGTTGTCAGCCATGGTGAGCAGACACACGCTGCTGGAAGTATCAGAGCTGGAACAGGAGATCGCCTGCCAGAGCGACCACTCCAAGCACCTGCAGGTATGTGACAATCACTATACTAAGACCATTGACAGATACTTACATACGTAAATTACGCCTTTATCCCTTACGGGATAGGCAGAGCGTTTAACGCCTCGTAAAAGCCGCTTTCGCCACGTCTGACAAAAATTGAGGGCAATTTTAGATTATAATATGTATTGCTATAGTGACAGGTTGTCAGCTCATCGCCTAAATTACAATGCACTGTAACCCTCGAGTCCCTTTTGCTGACTTCAACAGCATGCCCGGGAGGAAGGGCAGCTGGAACATTCTATGTTTTTCTATCTCTCCCAGTCCAGCATGGAAGTAGCTGATACTTACCACTTCAAAATAATGGCACAGCTCGGACACTCCTAACTACCATGTCATTTTGGTCACACATCGACAGACGGCATGTTGCACTTGGCATGCGTTTGAGTGCGTGTTATAAGGGTTGACAAATTTTGTTATACCGGTCATAATCATCACTTGATCAATCTGGTTCTTGATTAAACCCACGTTTTAAAGTAGTTCACTGTAACTGAATAGTTAGAATAGATTAGGTTGCATATTTTGTATGAATTTACTTACCGTCTTTCATCACTGTGGAATCTAAAAAAAGTTCCTATTGAAGTCATATCTTGGGGTAGAAAGACATCCGTACACGGAACAGTACCTAACCATCTTTGGAACACAATACTTTACACCACATTGAGCGTACGCGCCATACCCGCTAAGCGTACGCTCAATGCGGCCCACAATCCGGCGCGGAGTGTGACGTATGTCGGACTGGGGAGGGGAGGTGAGTGGCCATTCTGTATGTAGTACTATTATATATTCTGTGATAATGGTAAGGTATCATGTTTGCAAAATGTTTTCTTCGCAAAATGTTCCTTTAGCAATGTATCGAAACATGTCCTTTTCGCAAAATGCCCCTTGGATGCAAAATGTACCTTTAAAAATGTGTCGCAAAATATGCTTTTTGCAAAATGTTCTTTCGCAAAATTCGCAAGTTTGAAAATGTTATGTGGGTTTAGTAGGAACACTAAAGAGGATATTTTGTTATAGAGCATTTACGAAAAAAATTTTTTTCTGTGGCGTGAGAAATGTCATTATTAACCATTCTTTTTCATTCCTCAGCACCTCAAAACCCTCCTCGCCAAAGACACGGTCCGTCACCACGACGCGGCCAAACTAGTCGCTCTATACGCCCTGCGATACGAGAAACACGCCTCTAACGAGCTGTCTACCCTCATACAGTTACTGAAGGTATTGTAACTTTTATGTTCATTTCTACATGACATGTCATACACAAGTCAAAAATATTTGCTTATTTGCACACCGAATGTATTCGGTCGAATATACCAGGTGTAATGGACAGCGTCCCGCAAACTGATAGAAGTTGCTCAGTCAGCGACACTGAACAACTATCAGCAGGATTCTTTTTCAGGAAGTAAAATAAAAATAGCTTTACATTCAAAATGTTCACGTTGATCAGACAATTTGTAGAAAACCCATTTTTTTTTCACGTCCTGAAAAATAGTCCTGCTAATAGTTATTCAGTGTCGTTGACTGAGCAACCCCTATCAGTTTGCAGGACGCCCTTACACCTGTTATGAATATATTGATACTCGTTTTTTTAGTTCTTTGTATACTTATTTCGATTTCTGTAGTCGCGCGGAGCGGGGGACGCGCTGGTCCGCGCGGTTCTCAACGTGGTGGAATATGGCGGCGCACACGCCAGGCAGAGCGATCTGTTTGGGCTGCAAGATGCTGTGAAAGTCACTAAGAGGTTCTTTAAGGTGAGTTTTAGTTGGGTATTTTCGATGTACAAGTTATCAATCTCGCACACGGAAAAATATGTGGTAAAAAAATTATTGATACGCATCAATAATCGTACTAACTAAGTGCTAAAATTTGTTGCTGTTTCGTGTCTGAATGTTCTTTTTTTATGTTTTGCCATACATCGGGTAGACAGAGCCTAAACAAAGGTCGTTCCGCCACGTCTGACAAAGTTTTGAGGGTTATTTAAGATAGATTTGTATATTGTTGTAGTGACAAGTTGTCGGCCCGTCGCCTAAATTACAATATGCTGAAATCCTCGGTCCCTTAACTGGTTTTTACAGCATGCCCGGGAGGAAATGCAACTGGCACATTATATGTTTTTCTTTCACTCCTAGGCCAGCATGGGAGAATGTTTGGATGATGACAGAAATATGTCTTGGAGACAGACATATGCTAACTCGAGAGCCCGATGGTCTAGTGGATAGGGCCGTTGCCTCCTGAGCTCACGTCGTGGTTCGAATCCCACCACGTACCAATGTGTTTTTCGGTTTTCATATGTACGTTTATTCGGCGCTTTTTCCGTGCTTCTGAAGGCACGTTAAGCCGTTGGTCCAGGCTAATATCGTTTAATACCGTAGATATTAAACGATATTAGTCAAACTTGAGCGCTTACAAAACCTAGCTATTAGATTCATTTTCGGTCTTCGTAAATTTGATCACATCTCTGAATTTCGCGCTAAAACTAAAATGGCTCCCTATCCGACTTCGTCGTGATGTGCACATCCTAACTGTCCTCTTCAAAATCCTTAATGACCCATCCTCTCCTGAATATCTTCGCTCCCGATTTCGTTTTTTACCCCCTGATCCTCGACCCAGGCGCACATGCATCGCAAAGGTGTAGGAGGTTCCTGGATCGAACACCAAATTCTTTTTTAACTCGTTCACTGTTCGAGCCATTCAACTGTGGAACAAACTGCCGAAAACTATACAAGACAGTCTCTCGAGCTTCACTTTTAAGAAGAGACTGAAAGAGCATTTTATGACCTCTCTATGACGTATATAATTATATTTTATCATTTATATATCATATAAATATATTTATATGTATTAGTTTATTATAGTATGTTAATATGTGTATTAGTATTATTATACATCAATTTGTAATTAAATTATACTAACTGTATCTGTTCCCGTGAATTTCCCATCTTTTATCCCCATTAGGTTGGCTGGAAGAGATCTCTTATAGAGATAAGCTCGCCTGTTGTTTAATTTTTTAAGTTTAACTGTATTTTTAATTTTTAAAACAATAAAGAATATAATAATATTAATCGTTAGGCCATATCAGAGGCCAGTGCTAAGCATTGGCGGCTTGAAAACTTGGACCTAATCTAGGATTGGGTCTGGTTTCCCTTCTGGGTTGCGGAGGTCAGATGGCAGTCGCTCTGTGTAAAAACCAGTACCCTCGTTCAATCCCATAGGTAAGAAAGCCGACCCCGTGAGATACGGGATAAAGCTAGCGAGATGATGACAAGCTAACTCTTTTCTATTTTGAAATGAAATCTTTTACTTACCATATATTTCCCCAGGGCCTGAGCGGCGTGGAGAACATCTACACTCAACACAACCCGCTGCTCAAAGACACACTAGAAGACCTGATCAAGGGGAAACTCCGCGAGAACCTATACCCAACTTTAGGGGGCGACGACACCTTCGGCCGCCGCCCCCAGGACGTCGTCGTCTTCATCGTAGGGGGCGCCACTTACGAGGAGTCGCTCTGCGTACAACAACTCAACCAGGTTCATTTGTTTATTATACATTTATTCGTCTTTTTGTTGTGAGTGTTTCGAGTCGATCGACCTTGATGAACCCTGGTGTCAGTATGTACCGCCTAATTGCTAAGTTTTATTTGTTTTGATACAATCATCATCATGGTTTGTCATCAATCATCATGGGGTGCCATAATCATCATGCGGTGCCATAATCATCATGGGGTGCCATAATCATCATGGGGTGACATAATCATCATGGGGTGCCATAATCATCATGGGGTGCCATAATCATCATGGGGTGCCATAATCATCATGGGGTGCCATAATCATCATGGGGTACCATAATCATCATGGGGTGCCATAATCATCATGGGGTACCATAATCTTCAGATCTTACTGCACATCATTCTATACCTGCAGCCTGTGGGCTAGATGTACTCAAAAATCCTATAATGCCCTCCGGGTCCAATATAACAATGCGTTCAGGGTGTTGTTGAGGCTGCCTCGATTCTGTAGCGCATCAGGGATGTTTGCGGACGCGAGGGTAGACTGTTTCTACGCAACAATGCGCAAAAGGTGCGGATCCCTGGTGCGCAGAATACGGAGTAGCACCAACAGCATCCTTAACATGATCGGGAGTAGGCTCGACTGTCAGTATCAGAGTCATTGTTGCACTATTTCAAGCGGAATGGGGCAGCGGTGACTTATCATACTGTTATTTTATTATATACCTATCTAATCTTATTTTACTAACATAGTTATAAGTTTTACTAATATGATGAGTACTGGTTACTTGAATAAAAATCTTTATTATTATTATTATAATCACCATGCGGTGCCAAAATCATCATGGGGTCCTTTTTTATTTCATAACTTTTATTTTGGCAATCATTACCCTTGGTTTTTTTTTATATTATGAAATAATTGATTCAAATCTTCTCTATCCAGGCTTACCCAGGAACCAGGATAGTGTTGGGAGGAACCACGATACATAACTCGGAGTCATTCTTGGAAGAGGTGAAGGCTGCGATGCAAGGTGTGCATAGGACACACACCAGGCATATCAAGAATGTGTAGATAGAATACTGATCTCTAATGTAGGCTAGGATTATGTGATAAGTGAGATTGTAAGTTGTATTTGGGTTAAATGTCTTTTTATAAATCAATTTATGTTTAAATATCATTTCAGTATTTTGCAAGTATTTAATCCTAAATATATATATATATATAATTTTAATATGAAACAATTATTTACTGTAATATGAAAGAAAGTAAATAATAAATAAGTTTCGGGCAGGGCTCGAACCTGCGTCTCTGGAATGTCGGTCCATCGCTCTACCACTAAGCTACTAAGAGCTAAATTAGCTGTAAAATAAAATAGTATTGGTAGTGCTAAAAATCCTCAAGAATACTTATTTACTGAATTATTTAAATTGACTTTAAATATGCCAATAGTTTGTATGTAATGTGGTAATCTGTTAATCGTGTGTTTCATTATTTATGTTTGTGAACTAAGTTACATGAAATATTTATTAAAAGTATACTGCAGACTATTTCTTGTTTTCTTTCCAACTTTGTGTAGGTTATTCTGTAGAAGAAATGAAACACTTTATTGTTGTGTTCAAAACACATTTTTTTACGTTTTTTTATTGAAAAATATTTTTGTCGACACAGATGTTAGATGCTGTCAACAATCAGTAATAAAACTGCCATGCGTTTGGCACAAACCGGTACCGCGGAGCGAACTCCGGCGGCACTAGCTTCCCTTCACAAGCAACTGCATCAAGCATATCGTACAAGTTTACATTCTAACAGTTTAGGCTCTGAATGTTGCTTCAATCTCCTATAAAAACCAATTTTTACATCACCTTCCATAACCTTCAGTCTTTACAATAAATATACACGGAGCGTGGTATCGATAACCCGGCCGAATCGAAACGATCTTTCCACAATTGACTTTTATAAATAGTTAGTAATTAAAAACTTGGCGGGGTTATAGTTGTTGGATAGCACGCCCCGGGCTCACATATGCGTTGGTTTCCATTCTCACACCCTGGCGGATGACATACATATCTATAAGGCAATTTGTTTACATATAGTTGAATCACCAACCGATGGGCGATTATTTACATGGTGCCTTTTTCGAGGTATAAAATATTTATGAAAGCTGCTCGAAAAACTAGTGTATCAATATTTTGTAGCCTTTTCCGATGTTTTGCTCGTAATTATTAAGGTACAAGGCACAAGAATACGTTCTGCTTTCGAAGATTCTATGTCACAACTGTTTAGGGACTGTTGTTTCGAGATATTGCGATACTACAGTTCTTTTTCGCCTAAATTATTACACAATTTTAAATCAATACGCGAGAGGGCGATAGTTCGCGATTAAATAAGTTTAGAGTCCATACGAAATGGCAACATAACGTTATGAGAATTATCCCCCTCTATTTTCGTTACAGCACGTACATTTTGGTTTCTATACATATTCAGTACGTAACCTAAATGCTACCGTGGAACTGTGCGTAAGCGATGGTTCCATAAAACCGTACGTTTTCGTATGTACGAGTATTGCTGGACGAGCAACATCGATCAACGCGAGATTCCTGCTCTCAATCGAAGGAATCGTGTACAAAAAATATCCACAACCGTGACGCGAATCGGTCAAAGGAACTTCGCGACTTCGTTACCGCTTAACGTTATGAAAATAAAAAGTCACAAAAAATATTCAAAATAAACAAACGCGGCATTCACACGCTGAAGTCGCGCGCGGCGACATCGATACAATAATTGTTTAAATCTACTTTATATGGCGCACAAACAGGCAACACACGCACATAGAATTTCTCATATCTTACTCTCAATGCAACAAACGTACGCGGTGGACGCACTCACGCTATAATAAAATTTAAATCAAAACAAAGTGGGAAATAATAAAACAATAATAATAAACCGCGGACCCGCACCACGTTCTCAAAAGAAGAACTACTCTATACAGTCACGAACGTGGTAGGGATCCCTTAGGCCCTTCCCGAACATTTTTTTTGTGATTTTTTTGAGTGTTATCGTTTTCATATAATCGAAAATCTTATATCACAAATTATACACGAATAGAAGCCTTTTTTCATGGGGGAAAGGACTCGAAGTTTTCATTCTACATATCTATATACATATATACATAATCCTAGGTTATCTATGGACTTATTCAGGGTAAAGTTATTAAAGTAGTTTTCTTTATTAACTTTTAGCGGCGTTCCATTTATTTTAATGTAAATATGTCTATTGTATATCTAGATTTATTTCTATTTATCTGCAGTAAATAGGGTTTCGCGACTCGAATTTTATATAATACATTTTTTTGTTATGTTTTATACTATTTTACTTTGGTAGTAAGTAATTACCAAAAAAGTTAAATTAATGCGTAAATAAAATGCATTTTTTTTGTTACCACGACAGTCAACTTTAGTTTCTTTTTCGTTTTTATTTTACACAGAATGTCTACCTACACAAAAGTAAATACATATTCAACAGCGCTTATATTTTTTATTAAGAAACGATATCAAGTCGTATAATCCGACTGTAACTTGGTACATTCTGTGTAGTAGGGAATATAGGGTTTATCGTATCAAAAGAACAGGTTCGAGTCTTGTCCACGTTTGGCGCGACCCAGGGAGCACCGCGCGGAGGTCATGGACTAAGCTCCCCTTCATCCCACACGGCTTTATAAATATCATACCGGGTGTAAGGGACAGCTTACCCCGCTAACTGATAGGGGTTGCTCACTCAACATAACTAAACTTCCACAAATAAATTCTTTTAGGAAATATTGTCTTTCCCATACAAATTGACTGACTGAGGAGGTCACTTTCTATAGAGAAGTATAAAAAAAACTCCCCTAAAAGAACTTCTTGGTGAAAGTTGTTCAATGTCGTTGACTAGGCAATCGCTTTCAATTTACGGGAAGCAGTACACCCTTTATAAATAATTAACATTGGAAGTTACTTTGATTTCAAAAGTAAATGAGTTCACTAAGTATTAAAGTAATTGAAGATACAATATTTTTGTTCTTTTTTAATATAATTTAGGGGAATAAGTATAGGGCATGTAAAGTATGTTATTTAAAGTATATGAGACCGGATATATATTTGCTAGAACATATTTAAGAAGAACATTTACATTTCGTTGTTTTCAAACAGTTTTCGTGTAACATTAAGTATGAAATGATTCCTGGGAAATATTTTTTTTTTATTAACAATTTCGTAACATGATTATGTAATCAAGTCAGTTATTTATTACTTAAAGTTCATGTTTTAGGTTTTATATTAGATTTTTATTGAAATAGAGCGGCGCGGATGCCCTACCCTATACATTTTTATTGTCAACTATATAAATAACAGCATTGGAATACCTTCGAAAATATTAAAATCGAAGCAGCAGTCAGAAATAAATATCTTAATCATAGTTTCGATACACAACTTCTCCGACATAATAAAACAATTATTATTAAAATAACAATTAGCAAATAAGGACACTGGTAGCTCAATACAATAAAATTCGAAGTCCATAGATAGTTAACACGAAATAAATATGAACAGTGTGATATAATGCCACGCATTTAAAATTATAAGACTATGTGTGAACTCTTCGTCTTTTTATAATTTACTTTATTAGGTCAAAAGACGATCTCATTTACACAGTCTTCCTTCCACCCACACAATAAAGCACCGTCCAGACCTTCCGATCCGATCATTCTAAATCGGACAAAATGTTACCATTTAAGACAGTTTCCGTCGAGCTTGAGATTTTGTCTATGGTAGATCACGCTGACAATTTATAAAAGTTGCAGTTTAAAATATTTCAAGGAAATTCGTCAATTTGAAAAGTGGCAGATTTAAAATAATATTTCAAGGAAACTCGCGTTACCCTATTATGCCATTTTGCCCAGTCTGTAGCTTTTATCGCAGATTCGCCTTGTTTGAGATGCTCACACCTTCCGATTTAGGATGTAGGATCGGAAGGTCTGGATGGTGTTTAACTTTAATTTATTGGTCTAACTAAGCCAATTCAATATCGCTTGGACATAACTAAAGATGCAAGCAAGCCTTTTCTTTTTATTTGTCAATGTTGGACATGTTAATTTTTATCCCACTACTCATCATATCCATATTAATATTATAAATGCGAAAGTAAGTCTGTCTGTCTGTCTGTTTATTTCTTTGTTTGCTTGTTACTCTTTTACGCCTTAATGGCTCAATCGATTTGATGAAATTTGGCAGGTCGATAGATGGTAACCTGGAGACGAACATAGGCTACTTCTTACCGCGGGAAAATATGTCATTCCCACGGGAAATCTCATTAAACCGCAGGTGAAACCGCGGGGCAGAAAGCTAGTGACACTATACTTAATACATCATAAGATTCTCAATCACAAGATAATTCAATTCATTCAACATCAACTTTTAGTGGTTTGGCGTTCGTGATGATTCAACCAGTGTCAAGTAGGCCTTCTTAATAAAGAAGAAGAAGTTGTATTAGATATCTGTGAGAGAACAAGGCCTTTGCGATTTTGAATAAAAAATGGCTTCTGTGTGGACGTCACAATGGACGTTATTTTTAAGAAATTTACACGGTCTTGACTGACAATTGATCACTTGATGACCAAAAACAAACAAACAAGCTGTTTTCCACTTGAATAAGTTCAGAATTTTCACTCGTAGTAGTGGAGACATTAGCATATCTTCGGCCGGCCGAATCATATTTCGCGATAATTGATTATGTTTATTGAGAAAATAATGTCACTCATAAACCGCCTGCAGTCTGATTACAATAATAAAGTGACATGATTTTTTATGCTAATTATTCTAAGATTTTTTTTATAAAATTTGTTTTGACGCAATTATTTTCTTAATACAGGAGGCCCCATTTTTGAATCATTCGAATCACAATTAGCATGCAAAAGAGTAAAATTAGCATGCGATTTCCGTACAATGTACATTGTATTTCATTTTTGGATTAGAATTAGCTGGACTTAAAAAAAAACGGCTCCTGTTTTTCCACTTATCACATACAGAATTTTCTGTGATTTTTCACGCAATTGTTTCTCTGCTCCTTTTCTACCGTACCTCCCACACTGGCTGCATTTTATCACACTGTCCTATTGTCGCGAGGTACTCGAGTGCGTATAATAGGCACCCTCGACTCGCGAGAAAACAGCAGAGTTTACAATCTAATGTAGCACTAAATAAATATAGCGAGCGGCGCGACACGGCGACGCGCGGCGGTGTCGCGCCGGACACCGAACAACGAACCCATTTGTAACAGCTCTACTGGCTTTATCGAAAAACCTAGACAAACCTACACGGTTTGGAAACATTATGAATGAAAATAAATACTTCCAGAATATTATAACGCAGAAAAAATGTGCTAATCGAACATGAAGTATTAAGAACGAGTTTATAATCTTGGATTCTTTAAATTATACAGTAATAAGTTTTGAGATAAAATTGACATAGTTTAGGAACATTAAACTGATAATAATTTAAATTGACTTTTTATGTTATTAAAAGAGTACCTAACTAAGTTCACAGTCAGCTTTAAGCTTTAAATGTTTTTGAAACTTAACATTAAATACATTCATTTTAACATTTAGTACATGATTTGAAATAATATAAACTGTAGCCAGTGAAAGCTCTTACAAGTCGGTCCGATCAAAACAAAAAGAACTAAACTCCCGTATGTATTATCTACCTATATTACACTGCGCCGAAGACTCGACACGCCGCTTGACTATTCTTACACACAAATAAGTAAGTTTCACGTTATACCTTGCCCCGCCGTGCTAAGCGAACCTTAACATTATATTTTTCGGTTTTATAGTAGTTTTTTTAGAATACGACGATGGCAATACTGATGTTTTGGTAGGAATTGGAAGATGGATTTTAATTTACTAAAAGTTACATTTTACAACTTTCCTTGTATTTGTATTTCTAAACCGATGTTTAGAAACACAAATACAAGCAAAGTTCTATATTGTACCTTGATCGATCATAACATAAAAGATAATCAAGATTTAAATTTCGAACAAAGTGTATAACATCGATACTCTTCCTATCAGTGTTGCCACCTAAAATCACAAAGATATTTTACAGATAACTAATTATTGCGAAATATTGCCAATAACAAGTCTTTGTTGATTTGTTTTCACAAAATGTTTAACCGAGAGATCTATTCTAGAGTGCGCGACTAATCTCCTACAGTTTGCACATTTCAACTTTGTACAATAGAACTCAGTTACTCACTCATTCAAAACACTATGTTATTCTATAGGTACAAAACTACGCTGCCATCATCCATACATAGCCGAAATGTACAAAATAATAAACTGTAAAGCAACATCTTAGATTAATTTGTAACGCAACAAATTTGTATAAATTGTTGGACAATTGGCCAAGCTGATGATGTAACTCAACTTTAAAATCTAGTCTTGTTCACCATTGATTTTGAACATTAGTATAGGCTTCGCTACGGAAGCGGGTGGCGCGAAGGGTAATTCGATTTTCCGCGTATGTCATTCGGCCTAAAGAATCCGCCATAGTGTATCATACCATTTTACTTTGGAATCTAATATTTTTGCCAATGTTGCCAGATTCATAAAAACTTGTAGCTTTACGAAATAATCTGTTGTCGTATAGAAATGATAGAGCTATGTATATTGTGATATAAATAAGGCGTTACGCTCCACAGTTAAACGTTAAAAAATTGAACTAACTCACAATAGAAACATACCCAATATTACTAGACACAGACACAAAATTACCTACTTTGAGCACTCATAATGTGGCAGTGTTGATACAAGGTAGGGGCGCAACAACCTATATTAAAATAATACAAGTGCAAATTAAAAATACTGGACAAACACACAATTGATAACCTAGTCCTACTTGCGTCAATACAATTGATTGACATTTTTTATTAATATTACGGTTCCTATCAATCTGTTTGCACAATATTATTAAGAATAAATATATAACTTATAGCTCTATCATTCTTAGAAGATCAAATCTTACTAAAGGTGTCGGTTGACGATGTTTATAAAGGTTTGAACTAGTGTTATTGTCTTTTCGAAATCTGTTGGTAAATTTCATAGCTTCGATATTCCAAGTCGGTTTCGTCAATATTATCTCACGCGTGTCTTCAATTCATCACGTCACAAGGAACTGTAGGTTTCAGACTTTTTTTATAAAGCCATTGCATTAATTATCAAGTAATAATATCAATTAATTAATATAATGGCAATAATGAAATTGTTGTCATTATTTTAATCACGTAAAGTCATTGTAAGTATTAAACCTATTCCTTCTCTTTCACAAAGACGACTTTACATGCAAGATCGAGCCCTAATTCTTCAAATTTTACGTACGTATAGATATAGAGCGTTCACAAATACTCGCATTCGCCTAAATCTATCAGTCTCACTCGCTAGTTCGCACATATGACAACTAATACAACACTAGTCCATATAGCAATAGAAACAAAGAAGCAGTGGCAACAAATGTTTTAGTCCTCTGTTGACTTTTGCTGAATGTAAGAGACAAATATAGACAAACGTATCTTTATCTCTTACAAGATTTTTCAAGATTTGTGCCTACTGTATTCTTAGGTGTTTTATTGGTCAAACTTCACCAAGGTGAAGTGTGAACTAACTCCTTTCTATTCCTATTTGGAGTGAACCATAATTGCGACTTCGCTATCAGTCTCACAAGCTATTCTAGCACATAACACTTTTCGGAGTTTGTAAATCTTAGGTTTTCCTGGAAAATCTTAAGATTTACCTCACTTTTACACTAGTTTTAACTTTATAAACGCGTCAACCTACCCCTCGTTTGGTGGTGACTCGCTCACCTAGCACGGCGGGCGCGTGGGGCGCACAGGGCGCTTGTGTGTGTGCGTGGGGCGCGCCGCGGGGCTGGGGAGCGGGCGGGGTGGTTAGGGATGCGCGCTGTTGTGCATGCCCGGCGTGGTCGAGCCCGACGAGTGCTGCGGCGGCATCAGCACCTGCTGGACCAGTGCGAAGGTTAGTTGAGGCCAAGTTCCTCGGTAGTCCGATGACAATGATAAATGTACTCGATAACCTAAAAGGCCTGCTGAGTTTCCTAGAGAAACTGGAATGGATCATATGATGTGAACCCCCATCATTCATGTAAAATAGACGCGTGAGGTTGAGTAAAGTAGTCTAATTGTACACTCTTGATTTAGGATATTCGTATAAGCCTTGTTATGGAAGCCCGCGGTACGAAGGGCAATATGATTTTAAGCGCATGCCATTCGGCCTAAAGAATGTGCCGTAGTGTTTCACACATTTGTTTTAGCCTCTAGATCAATAGAACGTACCTGTATGTGGTGCGGGTGGCTGGTGGGCGGGCTGGCGGTGGGAGGCGCGTGGTTGAGGTACGTCACGTGGTGGTGGTGATGGTGATGCGGCCCCTGGCCAGGCCCCATCAGCGGACACAGCACCTGCAAGGAATAAGTAGAATGTTAGTAAGAAATATAGGGAGGTTTCTTCTTCTGCCTAGCGTTTTCCCGGCCTAATGGTGGGGTCAGTTTTCCAGTTAATCTACTTTACCGCTGGTGCAAGATCGCTTTTCTTCATTTCCACTTTCACGACGAGTGCTTCTTCAGCTGCCGCGTGATCTAGAGCTTTGAAGAGTGTATTTTTTTCCAACCTAGTCTTAGTAGACTGCAGTTTATATGACCATACCAACGGAGACAACTGTCCGCTGCAACATCTTCGTCTCCGCGCGGTGACTGCTGCGCCAGACGCTTTCTTTATTTATTTTATTTATTTAGAACACAAACAGTCATACATAAACATCATTCTTAGATATAAGTAATAAACAGACCTGGAGGTTCATTACTGTAATTTTAACAATAATAAAGGTACGAGCTTTCGGTAAACATCTTGGCAGTACGTTTTGTAAACAAGGGCCAACATATAATCATACATATAATCACGCCTTTATCCCTAATGGGGTAGGCAGAGCGTAAACGACCTAAACAAAGGTAGTTCCGCCACGTCTGACATAGTTTTGAGGGTTATTCCAGATGGATTTGTAAGTATATCGCTGTAGTGACAGGTTGTCAGCCCATCGCCTAAATTGCAATATACTGAAACCCTCAGATCCCTTAGCTGGTTCTTACAGCATGCCCGGGAGGAAATGCAGCTGGCACATTCTATGTTTTTCTCTCGCTCCCAGTCCAACTTGTAAGTAAACAAGGGCCAATCACAATTAAAAACGGTACACTACTAAAATTAATACACGGATCAGTTTGCTAAAATCTTGGTTTTAGCACTTTTTTTGATGCTATAAAGAGAATCATGAAAAGGATCTATTTCCTTTAAACTATTATTATAATAGTTACAGACTCGTCTAAAAAACGTTTGTTGAACATAGTTAGCACGAGCAAAACTCACTGAAAATAATTCGCGTGGGCGCAAACGTTGAGGTGGTACATGAAAACTTATGTTTTGGAAGAGGTTTGGACATCTTATTTTTTTTTTGTTGTAACATTTTCTTTCATTAATATTATATTTATTTATATGTGTATTATAATATATAATATTTATGTATTTCTATGTAGGTGTAAGTAATTTATATGTATGACTATTTATTGTTATTAATTATATAAATACACCTTAACTTATTTACTTACTTATACAATATATTGCCTAAAATGTATACGAGCCCACTAGTTCAACTTTTATTTTCCTGTACCCTAAGGTTTCCCAGGAGAAATTGCTGCTTACAATAAGGCCGCATATTTGTACTACTATTTGTTTCATTTAATTTTATTTTCTCTTGTGTCTTTTCTGTGCCATAAAGTATATTCTTATCTTATTATTAGTGTAGAAGGTTTTTAATTGTTCAGTTATTTCTTTGATGTTGCCGCAGCTACTTGTTTATTTTTTCTTTATTAAATGCATGGTTGTCTGGAAGAGATCGCTTGAAGCGATAAGGCCGCCTTTGCGCACACTGTTATTTTGAAGTTTTTCCAAACTGTACGATTTATGCGCAATAAAGAGTATATCTATCTATCTTATATTATTTTGTTGAGTCTCACCTGGAAGGGAGGTTGCTGGTAGTGATGGTGCGGATGCGGGTGTTGGTGCGGGTGCGGGGTGTGCGCGGGCGAGGGGGGCGGGTAGAGCGCGGGCGACGCGGCGGCGGGGGAGGGCGCGGGCGGGGGCGCGTACCCCACCGCCTCCACGCCCCCGCCCCCGCCCGCGACGTTGTTCACGCCGCCGCCGTGGTACATGCGCACCTGAAATAAACATCATCTGTTATACCCGTTCGTTTTTAGGAGATATTTTCTGCCGTACATTTTAGTATGGATCGATAGTTTCCTTACTAGTCATTCCTTCATCAGCAACTTTTTATGAACTATCAAGAAACATTTTGTATGAAAATTGCGAGGTATTACGTCACTCCTTGGAATATACTAGACTACTAAAATGAATAACTATTATATTTTTAACTCGATTATTACATCTAAATATGCATTTTTTGAAAATGATGAATGAGATACACAAGATTTTAGCTATCAGTTTTAAGTATAAACTCTTTATATTTTTTGCCACCTAGTCAGCTTGCCTATTATCACTTAAATTGATTAATGAGATATAGTTTAGTTCGCACTACTATCAGTTAGAGAACGATATAACTTGAAAACAGCTCGGGATACGGTTGTCCCGTCGCTGGTGCCACCTGCCACAATACACTTAAAAACAAACATCAAATTTGCGATTCCTCCATAATATTTTGACAATTAAAATTTGCATGGCGCTCATTCCATTCATTCATTCCAATTTGTAATATTAAAAAGTTGTACGCGCATTCAAATGTGAACTAAAAAACACCTAAACCACACTAGTGTGTCCTTAAACACTTCGTATAGCGGTCGTTAATGGTCATTGTTGTAGTTTGGGGAAATTGCTGGCAGACGAATTTGATGACCGAAAAGAGTGAAAGTAAGTTTTTTTTTAAATACATACATACATATAATCACGCCTATATCCCTAATGGGGTAGGCAGAGCATAAACGACCGAAACAAAGGTCGTTCCGCCACGTCTGACAAAGTTTTGAGGGTTATTTAAGATAGATTTGTAAGTATATTGCTGTAGTGACAGGTTGTCAGCCCATCGCCTAAATTACATTATACTGAAACCCTCGGATCCCTTAGCTGGTTTTTACAGCATACCCGGGAGGGAATGCAGCTGGCGCATTCTATGTTTTTCTCTCGCTCCCAGGCCAGCATAGAAGACGTATTATAACGGTCGTTAATGGTCATTATTGTAGTTTGGAGAAATTGCTGGCAGACGAATTTAATGACCGAAAAGAGTGAATGTAAGTTGTTTTTAATATGAAGCTTTTTCATAGCAAATGTGAGAAAATACTACAGTAGCACTCACCATGTGCTGGTACTGGATATGCTGCTGTGGGGGCGCGTGCGGGTGCGGGTACGGCACGAACTGCTGCATCGGCGCCGGCGCCAGCTGCAGCGGCTGCCCCGTCGCCGCCGCCACTTGCACACCGGGCACTGAAACACACAATACACATACAGTGCTGGTATACTTTGTGAACTTTTTCCCCAGTTTGGATAGGACATTGCAGCCTGAATCACCTGATTGTCCGAAAAGAAAAAGATTTCGTACTTCGGAGGGCACGTTAAGCCGTCGGTTACACAAAACCATGTCAGAGGCCTGTTAGTTGTGCTACTAGGCGGTTTAAAAGTCTGACACCAGGGTTCATCGAGTCGATACCCACTCGACAGAAGAAGAAGTGCTGTATCCAAGGTAGGCAAATCGTCGAGTGGGTATAACAACCTAGTAAATAGGCGTTATCGCCACGTCTTACAAATATTAAAGATACATACATATATAATTACGCCTTTATCCCTAATGGGGTAGGCAGAGCGTAAAATACCTAAACAAAGGTTGTTCCGCCACGTCTGACAAAGTTTAGAGGGTTGTTTAAGATACACGCTGTAGTGACATGTTTTCAGCCTATCGCCTGAATTGCAATGTATAGAAACCCTTGTATCCCTTAGTTGGTTTTCACAGCATACCTGGGAGGAAATGTAGCCGGCACATTCTATGTTTTTCTCTCGCTCCCAGTCCAGCATGGAAGTAATTGCCAAAAATACATACTTACATAAATCACGCTTTTATCCCTTACGGGGTAGGCAGAGCGTTTAACGCCTCTTAAAAGGCGCTTTCGCCACGTCTGACAAAAATTGAGGGCAATTTTAGATTGTAATATGTATTGCTTTAGTAACAGGTTGTCAGCCCATCGCCTAAATTACAATACACTGTTACCCTCGAGTCCCTTTTGCTGACTTCAACAGCATGCCCGGGTGGAAGGGCAGCTGGAACATTCTATGTTTTTCTATCTCTCCCAGTCCAGCATGGAAGAAATAAATTGTGGAAATAAACGCCTTTTATCTTATACTTTATTTGTCTTTCACTCTATAATCTTTCTTGACATTGGCTCGTTTGGCCTGGTTGGATGTGTCTCTTACCTTTCCTGGTGGGATAAGGGCGCGGGGGCTGCGCCTGCAGCGGGCCGTGTTGCCCCTGCGCGCCCACGCCGCCCGCGCCCGCCACGCCCACTCCGCCGCCCATCGCCGCGCTGTACGCCAACTGGTAGAACAATCAGCTGTTACTATACGAACTAAATTATGTGACAGATTACTTGAAAGTAGATTATACATACATATAATCACGCCTTTATCCCTAATGGGGTAGGCAGAGCGTAAACGACCTAAACAAAGGCCGTTCCGCCGCGTGTGACAAAGTCTTGAGGGCCATGTAGATTATGGTTTATAGTTTTGCCAAATATTGGCCTTTTTGAAAAGTTACAGTACGTATCCGTGGATACGTGACAAAATCTTCGGGAAATTTCAGAAAACAGGTAATCTCTTTGATACCTGTCGATAGTGGATCAAAGGTAATGTGACAAACACTGCAGAAACTTCAAAAACAAAACGTGGCATTCAGAAGAGCATAAGACTGCTTTTCGTTGACATTCAAGTCGAGATACAACTAGAGATAGGCGGTGGGTTAAAACCCAATCTACCCAACTGGGGTAAAAATAAAATGAACGGGCAGAAATGTGATTTAACCCGGGCAGAAATGTGAATTAACCCGGGCAGATTCAAGAGACCGGGTTAAAACCGGAAATTTGCCCATCTCTAGATACAACACAACTTATGACACACTACGAAAGTGACATAACTTATTTGGTCAATGATAAACTAGAAACTCTGAAGAAATGGTTCAATACGATACACACTAACCTAGAACTGAAACTGATCTTAACCATGCTACATTCGCATCCTAGTGAGGTTTACCCAATAACCTGTAGTCTGTCTGGTCAGTTCAACGAGTAAGGTCAATCCGCAGAACGGTCAAAGATGAGCAAACACGTCGCTAATAATTGATAACACTGCGTGATTTGATCGCTGCGAGGCATGACGTCCAATGAGCTGAATATCAGATCTTTTTGCAATGTTCACAAAGTAAATAATACTTGTCGCTTGGCAAGGATCGAGGAAGTTTCTAAGTATTTCTAACTTTGAATAAAGTCAAGATTATGAAAAAGGTTTTCACTTTTGATGACAAGTGCAACATAAACATTTAAAAAGCGTAGCGGGATCGGGCTACCTGATTTAATAAAAAAACAGTATTTACAAATATTTTATGGACCAAATCTGGGAACAATACTTGGTAGCTATCACGTCCTTCACAGTGACATATTTTGTTTATAAATAGTAACAATTAGATTATTATCGCAATGGCTATCGCTTATCCTAAAACCAGTAGATTATTAACTAATCCGTAGCAGAATCTGCATCCGTTTGCAAATTGGCCGGTAACTGATACGGGCCATTTTGATTCATGCTATAATGTTTACAATAAGTAGAGGATCACAGCGAAACTAACCGAGACAAAACTGCTTGGATCTGACCTTTGGTTATTTAATATCATTAATCAATAGATACCTCTTATCAGTCACGTTGTGAATCCAGTATTGGGTGAATGTCAATAGTGTCAACACGTCCGTGAGAATTCATAAGACAAACTAATTAAAATGTACTTTTATAAGAATAAAAATAGCAATTAAATACACAAAATGTGGCAAATAATATTCTGGACTTTAGTGACATTAATTTTAATAAAAATATTCAACAGACTGTCGACAGGAAAATGCTATTCAGATGCAGTAATGAGTGGAAAAGTGGTGATAGTGACCGGTGCCAACAGTGGGATAGGATTCGCCACATCCATGGAACTAGCCAAGAGAGGAGCAAAGGTCATACTCGCCTGCCGAGATCACCAGAAAGGACTGGCAGCTGAGAAATCGATTCGAAAAGTCAGCAAGAATCAGTTAGTAAGATACGAGTACTTGGATTTAAGTTCTATAAAATCGATTCGGGATTTCGTAGAAGATTTTAAAAGGAAAGAAGCGAAATTGGACGTGTTAATAAACAATGCCGGAGCGAGCGGTATGGGCAACAAGAAAACCGAAGACGGCATTATAAGAGACATGCAAGTGAATCATTTTGGCCCATTTCTGCTCACACTTCTCCTAGTGCCAATCTTGAAGAAGTCAGCGCCTAGTAGAGTCGTGATCGTGTCTTCATTCCTACACAGGTTTGGGACAATCAATAAGATAAACGAAGAAAGCAAGTATGGTTTCTTTAGAACATTTTGTAACAGTAAGCTGTGTAACGTCATGTTTAGTAACGAATTGGCGAGACGACTAGAAGGAACAGGCGTTGTCGTCAACAGCCTCAACCCTGGCCAAGTGAATACGTCATTGTACAAGAAAACTGTAGTAGAAAAGCTAAGAACATTAATCCTGTACACATTCTTCAAGACCCCAGATGAAGGCGCCCAAACGTCGATATACTTGGCGATATCAGACGACTGTGATCAAGTCACGGGCAGGTACTTTGAGGACTGTGAGGAGAGTAAGATGCATTGGAGATCGCACAATCGCGACTTGACTGAGAAACTTTGGGACATATCTGAAGAGCTTGTTGGATTGTTACCCGAAGAGCGAATTTGATTCAAGGTTTTTTTTTTCAATGTTTAAAATGTGGATATGTAAAAAAATATATATTTATTTGCAAACGTGAATTAATGCAACAGATTTTGGGCAACAATTAAACGGCCAATAACTTAAACCATCTTTTATTTGAATTTTTCTAGAGTTTGTACCTAAGTATATGTTGATTTGTATTTTATGGATGAAACTTAAAACTAGGCACTCAAAACGACAGATATTAGCAAACCACTGCACACAAAACATTAGTGACATAGTTTAGGCTTTGTGTACTAATCAGAGCAAAAGTTATATGAACATGAGGTAGGATCAATGTTGCTGTGATAATGATAAACACGTTTTTGGACCGAATGAGGGAAAAATATAAAGTAGAATAAAACCCTATGACTAGCAAATGAGAGACAGGCTGTTATCAAGCGAACCAAAAACTCTAGTGTTAATTTCCTCTCGAAATCACGCACGCTTTGAGAAGCTGAGACAGCGAAATATCTTTTTAAAATAACAATCGGAACATCAGCCTCATAATCATAAGGCTTCTACAATCGGCATAGTAGCGGTGCATTATCAAAAGCATCAACTTTTGGCAGTCATTAATTCTTTTTTTATCGATTACGTCGTGCGTTGCTAGCTTGCCTTCTATTATTCATAGTGCAGTATGCACCCATGAGGTAATCCGGTTACAATAACGCGTGTAAGGGACAGTGTCCCTCAAACTGATAGGATTTGCTCAGTCAATGACACTGAACAACTATCACCACAAAATTCTTTCAGGAAATGAAAATAAAAATTGGCTTTTCCATACAAATTGTCTGATCGAGGTGGTAATTTTGTATGGGAAAGTCATTTCTCTTTGTTTCTTGAAATAAATGCCTGGTGAAAGATCAGTTTCGTTGACTGAGCAACCCCTATCAGTTTGCGGAACGCTGTCCCTTATACCCCGTATTAAATGACTTTTAAGGATATTTAATGATTTCTTCAAACGGTTCGATCATATCGTAAGCCTTATCGTGTCTCAGCCCTCTTATACTGTGGTAAGCCTCTCACCGCTTCTGGGCGGTCTCGTTTGTCCACTACAAGTATTGGAGGCGCGTACTGACGACAGTCGCAGCCCATCTCCATCTAAACCCATATTGACAGTGAATTTATGCCTTTACTTATTAAATTATTATAAACTCTTACTTATAAGAGAATGGACCAATTGATGAAAAAGTTCGTACCATTCCTACTAATGTGTTAGATGGAGCAAAAGTAATCTATATTTGCCACAAAATGACATCATCAAAACGTATATTCTTCACTATCAGCATAATTTGTGACGTTCAAGATCAGAAACATACATGTCTAAAACTGAATAACATTGATACATTTTTATTATTGATCAGCATAGCTAATATGCGCGCCACAGTACAACGTGTAACAGAAAGGTTATATGCACCGGAAAGGATATAAACCAGCCCACGAAACTAAACAACTTTCCCAAAGGAACATAGGTCAAAATAAAAAAAATAAAGTTTGATATTCCATAGAAAATGCATCAGCTGATAGCGTATTTTGACCTATGTTCCTTAGGAAAAGTTGTTCAGTTTCATGGGTAGATTCACACCTTTCTCGATGCATATACCCTTTCTGTTACACGTTGTATAACGTTATCGTTTTCAACCTTGTGATCCAAAAGGATTACATTATCTCACGCTTTTCATACAGTATTAACATACTGTATGAAAAGCGTGAGATAATGTTAAAAATAATAAAAAAATTAAACTTTTTTCAATGTAAATTGCCCAATGCGACAACTTTGCTCATGGCGAGCATATTCACTTTACTGATGATTATATTTTTAAAAATAGAGAGTTGTGTGTACTCACGGCAGCGGGATGCGGGTGCGCGGCCATGTAGGCGGAGGGCTGCTGCGCGGCCGCGGCCGCCGCCGCCGCTATGTACACGGGCACGGCCGGCATCTGGCGGTAAGCGTACTGTCTTAGCGACATTAACATCTATTCTATGAGCACAACACTGACGGTGGATCGTGTACATGTGTGGTATCAATTCTGCCCTCAGAAGAAAAAAAAACATAACTACAGATTTTAGCGAAATCTTAAAAACTATTCAAAATATGCAAAATCAAAAAATAAAATGTTCCCTTTTAAAAAAAAACCCTGTATCTTTAAGTTTATTTCACCAAAGGATATGATAGTCGAAAGTCTTTTGCATTTTACGCGCAACATGGTAGGATGCAGTTATGGTTTTTTTCCTTCTGAGGGCAGAATTGGCATAGTGTGGGGATCGGAATTCAAAATATGAAGCGTTATTCAGGAATTGAATTTATTGTGTTCGCTACCTCAAGCGTAGTCAATGATACTTGACGTGTTTGCAAGTTAGACTGCACTTTAGGACTTTTATTTATATCCAGCGTAAAAAGTTATAAAAAGTACAAAAAAAGGCATTGTAAATCTTAATGAACAATTCAAACAGCTTACAGATTATTGAGATTGACTGCATAATTTATGACTTAATTTGAAGATAAAGCAAAACAAATACATTGTAAAAAGTGATCAGTAATGATAGTGTGATTTTAATTAACTTATGTCATCGGATGGGTCGATAAAATAACGTAACAATTAAATTAACTTGTTTAGCATGAATTAATTAACTTTGAAAATTATTTGTATTTTGCTAAAAGACAGCTTTATATTTTTTGTACATTTACATAATTTTAATTGATGCAATAAAAACATTACATTATAGCATGACTTAAATATGTGTAAACTTATTGAAAAATATGAGTGTTTTGTAGGTGTGTGTGTTTGAGTAATATTTTATATCAACCAGCGTTTCCCAAATCTATCAAATAGTACATGCTTGATCCAATCAAGGATTATCACTACATGATACACATTATGTGCTCTAGTTCGCTTTCTACCTTAAACATTTCTGTGTTCTCAGTAGAAGTAATTCAAACATAATGTTTATATTCTATCTTAGATTTTGTCTGCAAAAATATACTATGTACTATTGAATCTTATTATTTTTATCGATTCAATCACTGTTATGTAGGTTTCTCCGCAATATCGAACTAGGAGTATTGAATTTATCTTTTCAAAAATAACTCCAAATACACTAGTTTTCTTCTAGTCAAATCAGCAAATTTGTATCTAATTTCAAAAACGCTTTTTTCTATGAAAATAGTGATTTATGACGTCACTCAAGGCTAAATACATACATACATACATAAATCACGCCTTTATCCCTTACGGGGTAGGCAGAGCTAAATACTGTACTACTAAAATCAACAACTTCTTTATTTTTAACTCGATTACAAAATCTAAATATGTTTTTTTTTAAATGAATAAGGTCCAAAATTTTGAAGTATAAACGGTGAACACGCCTACTACCCCCGGTTTGAGAAACGCTGGCTCTTGAGCCTGGTGTATAGAACGTACCATATGCGGCGGCGGCGGGTGCGGCGCGGGCACGTAGCTGACGCCGGGGCCCATCATGCCCACGCCGCCCAGCGCCACGCCCGACCCCACCGGGGTGCCGGGGGTGTGCGGCCTGGGGGGGGAAACAGGTTTCGTTGAATTATAATAATTAAAAAAATATTTTTTTTTTTCGGCTGTCGCTCTGTGTAAAAACCAGTACCCCTCGTTCAATCCCCTAGATTAGGTAGCCAACCCCGTGAGATACGGGATAAGGCTAGGGAGATTATGATCTTTATTTCAGGGTACAAGCCCCAATGTCCGTAAGGATTGAGGAGCCACATCAGACTTCCAAAAGCCGATCCCATCATTACAACAAAATATTCTCTGTGAATAGGCTCAGATGTTGGACATATATACAAACACGCCTTTATCCCTATTCGGATAGGCAGAGCGTAAACGACATAAACAAGGGGCGTTCCGCCACGTCTGACAAAGTTTTGAGGGTTATTTAAGATAGATTTGTAAGTATATTGCTGTAGTGACAGGTTGTCAGCCCATCGCCTAAATTACAATATACAGAAACCCTCGGATCCCTTAGCTGGTTTTTACAGCATGCCCGAGAGGAAATGCAGCTGACACATTCTATGTTTTTCTCTCGATCCCAGGCCAGCATGGAAGAAATATATTACAAGGTAAAAAACAAGTAATAACGAGTCTTCTCCTTCTGTCGAGTGGGTATTGAGTCTATGCACCCGATGAACCCTGGTGTCAGTTTTTAAACCGTCTAGTAGCAAAACTATCAGGAGTCGTATTTCTGAACCGGTCGTATGAAAACTGAAAACGTATACGAAAATCATTCGTGTACGAAATCAAATTCTATTACACACGATTTTACGTATTTTTGAAGCGGTTGAAATCTGTGTAGCCAATAAAGTCTAATCCCATTAATTGTTTTCGTTCTACGCAGAAATACACTTACTATACCACCACTACTACTAACGAAAATCGTTGATTTGAAAAACCGGAAATGAATCGTAGAGAAAAAAGTAAATTAAAAAGTCAAAGTGTCACTTGTCAAATGATTGTCTGTGTCACTGTCAAGATCATAGACTACTAACATTTCGAGTAGTAGAAAAGATAACGAGTGGTTTGGACCACTCGTTGCAGAGTCGCATACGTATGAGTATTCAAAAATAGTGATTTTGGGATTTCGCATGCAAATGTTGCTTTTTCGTATGCGAATTCGGATACGAGCGGTTCAAAAATAAGACTCCAGGGGGGGCAAAGTTGATGTTTGTCAATTTATCACTTTGTGAGGTTTTCCCCAGTTTGTTTAGGACATTGCAGGCTGAATTACCTGATTGTCCGAAAATACGACTCCAGGACTTGTTTTTTTTCTGGCGCCATGTAAGCTCCTTATACAGACCTGCTGGGGCCTTATACAGACCTGCTGGGGTTTGGAGTGCTCGGGCTGCGCGGTATAAACGGCTTGGCCGCTGGGTTGAACTCCTTGGCGTTGGGGTTGAGCGTGGACTTCTTGAGCGCGGGGGGCAAGCGCTCGGGGGCGGAGGGCGGCGACGCGGACGAGGGCGGCGACGCGGAGAGGGGCGAGCGCTCCTCCGCGCCCGGGGACTCCACCGGCGGGGCCATGGGGGGCTGAGACATGATAAATAACAAACTTAAGTAACAAAATAAATAATTATTCATCGATCTATCCTGATAAGTCATTGATCTATCCTGCATATTCAAAGGTCTATCCTGCTAAGTCATTGATCTATCCTGATTATTTATCGATTTATCCTGATTATTCATCAATCTATCCTGATTATTAATTAATATTAATTAATTATTTGCTATGTTGTTTTGTAACTGAGAATAAAGATTTTCTATGTCTTTTATCCATCAGTCTATCCTGATTATTCATCATATCCTGATGATATCTTGATTATTCACTGATCTATCATAATTAATCATCGATCTATCCTGATAAGTCATTGATCTATCCTGCATATTCAAAGGTCTATCCTGATAAGTCATTGATCTATCCTGATTATTTATCGATTTATCCTGATTATTCATCAATCTATCCTGATTATTAATTAATAATAATTTATTATTTGCTATGTTGTTTTGTAACTGAGAATAAAGATTTTCTATGTCTTTTATCCATCAGTCTATCCTGATTATTCATCGATTTATTCACTGATCTATTATAATTATTCATCAATCTATCCTGATAATTCATTGATCTATCCTGCATATTCAAAGGTCTATCCTGATAAGTCATCGATCTATCCTGATAAGTCATTGATCTATCCTGATTATTCATCGATCATCCTGTTAAGTCACTGGCGATTATTTTTTACTTCTAATTTACATATTTTTATGTGATCAGATTTGAAAATGGAATTGAACTAACAAGACACGACATCTATCTTGATTATTCATAGATTTATCCTGACGATTCGTAAATCTATCTTGTTGTAATTGTCACCGATGTTTAAGTACCTTGTGCGTATTGGGGATTGAGGGCACATGATGCGGCTCGTGCTTGCGCTTGCTGGCGACACTGGTGTCGGTGACCTGCCCCGCGTTGGCTGACACCTCCGGGGTGCTCGGCGCGGGCGGCGGCTGCAACTGAAACATAACAATATTTTTTGTACTTCTAATATTGATTAGAAGTTTTTTTCCCCTTAAATCATTGTTTCTTTAGAATAACAGTTTATTGTACTCATGAATATACAGAGGATACAAACATAAAAAAAACATAGCACAACCGGTACAGATTATCTCTAAATGAGATCTCTTCCAGCTGACCTATATTTAAAGAAAGCAGACTTTCTGTGCCCCAGGTGATCTGTTCGGGTCAATACCTCCGAACACGTGTCGTGAGTCTTTAAATTCTTTCATATACTATCTCTTTCGATAGTAGGTTCCGCAAGGCCTCCAACCGATCGTGGTCCGCCGTTCTTATTTCAAGCATGTTTACTTTAAGGCTTCTCGAAACAAAAAGATAAGAAATTAACGTCGCGGCCCCCTCCGCCCGAGCGCTGCGAGCTCAAACCCGCAGTGCGAGGCGGAACACCGGCGGATACGCTTCCCCGCAGCCAACAAACTCAACCTCCGAATGACTCCAAAGTTTTTAAAGATAGTAATTAATTTAAAAGTGGAAAAAACTAAGACTGCTACTCTCATGCTGGTGTTAAATAGATTAAATATAATTGATTAAATTAGATTTATTAGTTAGCTCTCTCTCTAAATTGCTATGCCCTTGCAGGGCGTCACATGAGACTAAAACTGTTATTTATGTATCTTTAAGGTATATTTTTAAGATCTTTTGTGTTGTGACTTGCAATAAACATTTGAATTTGACTTAGTTTCCAAAGTGAGTGCTTGTTATTAAAATCTCATGTCTCACTTAAGTTTAAATAGTTTGAAGATAAAAACTGTTCAATTCCTACCGGTGTCTGTTGTATGGGCGGCGTGGGTAATGGCTGCGGGGGCAGCGCGGCGGGCGCGGGGGATGTCACCAGCTTGAACTCCTGACCGAACTTGCGCAGCTCCTGCAAACAAACAGTTATAGTTAGGATAGGATTCATGGAAATACCTTAGTCTTCGACCTTATCTGTATTGTCGGGCTTTAGAGAACCAAAGCTGGTGTGGTCCTCCATCAACCGTTTATTTAATTATTTATTTACTGTTTATTGTACACAAGTAACATGAGAAAGACAATACACAAGGAATAACGACACAACAGGTACAGCTTATTTCTACTAAGAAATTTCTTCCAGCTTACCTACGGAAGTGAGACTTAAAATGAGAGGCAAAATCAAAACCGTTGCAAGGTGGAATAGGGAATACTCATGATTTTTTTAAAACTATTAGTAAGAATTATTATCACCATAGATGAACGGATGTGAAGGAATTTTCGCAAAATATTCATAAGTTTAAGAGTTATAATGCCTTAAAGTGGTTAGTTAAAAAGAGAGGTCCGAACTGTCATGTGACGTCATAAGACAGGAGCGCCATACTAATTCCATATAAATTGTCGTTTCGAAGAGAGAGATAGATAGTCTATCTTTATAATGGTATATCTCGGTGATTTTTTGATCAATTTTATTTCTGTTCTCACTGTTCTTTTCATAATTTAAGATGTTTTTAGACAATAGGTTCAGAAACTGAAAATATGTTTTATGCACGTTCTCTATTACCTGACTGTGATTGTGGAGACTCAGTGAAGACTATCCAGCATCGTAGAGGACTGTCCTGTTCAAAAGTTTAGGAGCGGATTCGAGGGGGCTAACACCGGAGGCAAAGCAATGGCTTGCAAACTCAAATGTTCAATTAAAAGTAGTATTTTTAGAATATGATAATTGAAATACATACATATAATCACGCCTTTATCTCTAATGGGGTAGGTAGAGCGTCAACGACCTAAACAAAGATTGTTCCGCCACGTCTGACAAAGTTTTGAGGGTAATTTTTTTAGGATGAGATGGATTAGGGTTAGTATCTTATTAAAAAAATAATAAATAAAAAAAAAAAAATACTAAACAATAGTTTAGTAATTTATTATCAAAATATTAAATCTTATAATGCTGGAATATTAACAGCTCTTTCTAATCGAATTGGGGATGTTTGTATTTTAATAGTTATTTCTTGAATATTAAATTATGGGAGTTGAAATTATATTTGGTATACTTATTCCTGTAGTGACAGGTTGTCAGCCCATCGCCTAAATTGCAATATACAGAAACCCTCCATCATCAATACATTAGAAATGCAGCTGGCACATTCTATGTTCTTCTCTCGCTCCCAGTCCAGTATGGAAGCATTGAATACCACAATGGTAGCAGTAAATAGTTGCAAAAACACGACTTAACTTATAGAGGTATAACCCTAAAACCTGTTGTTTTCTATCATGCATGGCAATAATTTTAGTCAAGATTTAGTTAAGTCGTGTCACGAACACACGAGATAATGTGGTGACTTTTGTAAAGCAGAGGCAAGAAAATCTTCATAGGATTATCCCAAATGGGTCGAAGCTGTGCGCAGGGCGTTGTTTTGGTTCTGCCACTAACCTGCACTTCGTCCTGTCGGCGCATCTCCGGCGGGGGCGCGTGGTGCCGCGGGGGGCGCGCGTGGTTCTCCGCGGGGGGCGCGGGGTTCTGCAATAAAAACAACACACATCATTACGTTAATCAGGACCAACAAAACTCTAGCAAATATGGTCTGGAATAACATACATTACGTTACTCATGAGCAACATAAGCCTAACATGTATGGTCTGCTTTTACAGCATGCCCGGGAGGAAATGCAGCTTTCACATTCTATGATTTTCTCTCGCTCCCAGTCCAGCATGGAAGACAGTATAATTCAACTCCATTTATTTTATTCCTCTGTTTCCTATTGCCTGGAGGATATTGCTACATTATCAATAAGGCCACCAAGTGTACTACTTTTCTTTATAGCAATTTGTAATTTCTGTGTTTTAGTGCAATAAAGTATATTGTATTGTATATTTACTAGCGACCCGCCCCGACTTCGCTCGGAAATCATCAGTGTTTCTCTACTATACAATGCATGTATTATACATACTGGGTGGCGCAAAAGTACTGGCACTAAAGAAAATATTTTTATTTTTTTTATATGACATTTTCTGTCATTCTGTTGTTGAAAATTGTGTAGTGAACAAATGTAAAATACACTGAAAATAAACATGGACCGTTTTACTCTCCAAGAACGTGGAATAATTGTGTCAATGTTCTTACGGAATAATTCATCAGTGATAAGAACACAACGTGAATTTCGTCGACGATTTCCCCACCGTCCGGCACCGATTGGTCGCACAATTCGACGCTTTGCCACACGCCTTGAAGCAACTGGCTCAACATTGGATAGACCTAAGTCTGGGAGACCAAGAACAGGCCGTTCAGCTGAAAATATCGATGCTGTGCGCGAAGATGTGGAAGAGTGTCCAGAAACATCAACGAGGCGACGTGCCACGCAATTGGGCATTTCCAGACGGACCCTGCAGCGTATTTTGGTGAAAGACTTAAAGATGTTCCCGTATAAAACTCAAATGACTCATCAGCTGCTGCCTGCTGACCACCGAGCTCGTCTAGATTACTGCCAGCGCGTCATAAACCTCAACCTTGAAGAGGATAATTTTCCTTCAAAATTGGTTATGAGTGACGAAGCGCATTTCCATCTCTCAGGGCATGTCAATAAGCAGAATACTCGGTTCTGGGGCACTGATAATCCGCGCATTATTCAAGAAACACCTCTACACCCACTAAAAGTTACTGTATGGTGTAGCATCTGTGTTGACAGAGTGATCGGACCCTATTTTTTCGAAGACGCTGGAGGCAATGCGATAACTGTCACTGGAGAACGCTACAGAACCATGTTACGTGAGTTTTTGATACCCAGTTTGGACGAATTGGGGCTGGAGCACATCTGGTTTCAACAAGACGGCGCTACGGCACACACAGCGCGCGACACTATGGACTTAGTGAGGGACGCTTTTCCAGGCCGAGTTATCTCTCGTTTTGGCGATTTACCTTGGCCTGCAAGATCACCCGATCTGACCAGTCCAGACTTCTTTCTTTGGGGTTTTTTGAAATCTCGGGTGTATGTGAACAAGCCACAGACTCTCGCAGCTCTAAAAGAAAACATTCGTCAAGAAATAACGAACATATCGCAGGAAGTGTTACGGCAAGTTATGCAAAATGTCATAAATAGGGCTCAAATGTGTATCAACTCTGGAGGTCACCATTTAAAAGACATCATCTTTAAATCCTAATGGTACGAAATTTAATGGCACAAATCTAGTTTTCTAATTTAGAAAAAATGTTATAGCTGAACCAAATAGGGTCTTTACTTTTGCGCCACCCAGTATAAACCTGCCTCTTGAATCACTCTATCCATTAAAAGAAACCGCATCAAAATCCGTTGCGTAGTTTTAAAGATCTAAGCATACGTAGGGATGTAGGGACAGAGAAAGCGACTTTGTTTTATACTATGTAGTGATTTCGGGAGCCGACGACAGTACAACTTGTAACTTCTCAGCTTTTTTATAGTTGTTCGTCTTTTTTACTTTTCATGTTGTTGTATTGTGCTGAACCCTTAATAAACGGTTTTCTACAATACATACATATAATCAAGCCTTTATCCTTAATAGGGTAGGCAGAGCGTAAATTACCTACACAATGGTTGTTTCGCCACGTCTGTCAAAGTTTTGAGGGTTATTTAAGATAGATTTGTAGGTATATTGCTGTAGTGACAGGTTGTCAACCCATCGCCTACATTGCAATATACTGAAACCCTCGGATCCCTTAGCTGACTTTTACAGCATGTAAGGGAGGAAATGCAGCTGGCACATTCTATGTTTTTCCAGCCAGCCAACATGGAAGATATTGCTACATTAGCAATAAGGCCACCAATTGTACTACTTTTCTTTTTAGCAATTAGTAATTTGTGTTTTTGTGCAATTTCATACATACAATACAATATACTTTATATTGTATTGTATGTATGAAAGCTCTCTATTGTACCTTAAAAATCTTAAAACTAAAATACAAGAATAATAAGACGATAGTGGCACAAAGGCGACTTATCCCGTATATTATCACTACATAGTATAAAACAAAGTCGCTTTCTCTGTCCCTTTATCCCTATGCATGCTTAGAACTTTAAAACTACGCAACGGAATTTGATACGGTTTCTTTTGTTGGATCGAGTGATTCAAGAGGAAGGTTTATATGTGTAATACATGCATAAAATAGTAGATAAACACTGATTTCCTCCCGGGCATGCTGTAAAAACCAGCTAAAGGATCCGAGGGTTTCTGTGTATTGCAATTTAGGCGATGGGCTGACAACCTGTCACTACAGCAATATACTTACAAATCTATCTTAAATAACCCTCAAAACTTTGTCAGAACGACCATTGATTAGGTCGTTTACGTTCTGCCTACCCCATTAGGGATAAAGGCGTGATTATATGTATGTATGTATGTATGTATAAACACTGATGATTTCCGTGCGAAGCCGGTCGCTAGTATTGTATATTGTATTGTACAACTCACGTGGTGGTGGTGCGACACGAAGCCGGGGCGCGGGTGCGGCGCGGCGCGCGGCTCGCCGTTCAGCTTGGCGGGGGGCGGCTGGTGCGCGTGCGGGGCGTGCGGGGGGAACGGGGGCGGCGCGTGGTAGCCGCCCGCTTGCGCCGCGTACGTCTTGCCCGCCGATACGGACACGCCAGCCACAGCCACACCCTGGAATAGACACAACTGTTATATTTATTTGCTCCCGTAAGGATGTGAAACTGCCTATGAATCTGAACAGTTGTCTCCAGGGAACATAGAAAAAAAAAAACGTTGGGCCTCCCATACAAAATGCATCAGCTGATAACGCATTTAGTATGTATGTATGTATGTAAGCTCTTTATTGTATTTTAAAAATCTTAAAACCAAAATACAAGAAGATTAAGACAATAGTGGCACAAAGGCGGACTTATCCCGTTAAGGGATCTCTTCCAGTCAAAGTTTGATAAACCCAAAGGAGACAATTATGCTTGCAGGTAAACTAAGATAGGTACTTGAAACGATTATATAACGTGACATAGACAAAATAATATACTTAACAACTCAAATTTGAACGCATAAATACTAGATATAAATATATACAAGTATGGGAGTTCCATTTTTTTCCTTTTCGACTTATGTTCCGTGGGGAAATTTAATCAGTTTCACATGCGTTCGAGTACGTAATACCCTTCCTTTCTGTTACACCCTGTATAAAGAACTATAGGAAACGGTCAAAGAAAAGTCGAATAATCGATATCAAGGAGTGCTTACCTGCCAATCCTCTTCTAGAGCTAGATGAAAGAATAGCATCACCTCATTCCTACCAATCCCATAAAGAAATGGTTCACCCAGCCTCTAAATTCTATCTTTATCCGCCCTTTGAAGCCCGTACTTACTTCCTCCGGTCGTCGTTCGGGCGCGTGGTGGTGCGGCGCGGGGGCGGAGGCAACGGGGGGCGCGGGGGCGGAGGCCGCGGGGGGCGTCAGCTGGTGCCGCGCGGGACGAGCGTCCTTCTCCTGACATAGAAACATACATGTTGAAAGATACACAAAAACTTTGTTACGTCGCTGGACACGGTACCTATCAATTCGAGCTAATGCCATTCGGACTCACAAACGCACCAGCTACATTTCAAAAAATTATGGTGTTTTTTTAATCAGATTTACTTGTCCGCTTACATGATAAATTGCTCGATGAAATATTCAACGGGAAACTTTAGCCGAAGACCGAAGTAAGTCAAAGAAGAAGTGTTGTTGAGATGTCCAGCAGTGTACGTACTTAAAAAAGACTGATGATCATAGCAATGGGACCCACCTGCTGCTTGGTCTGGGGCACTTGTGGCGGCGAGGCGTGGTGCGCGTGCGGGAACTTGGCGCCCGCCCGCTCCCCGCCGCCGCCCACCGGGGGCCCGCTGTTGGGGGGCACGCCTGGCTTCACTAGTTTGCCGGTCTGTAACAAACATTCATACATGAAAACACGCCTTTTAGATAGATATGGCGTCAATCACTACATAGTATAAAACAAAGTCGCTTTATCTGTCCCTATATCCCTATGTATGCTTAGATCTTTAAAACTACGCAACGGATTTTGATGCGGTTTCTTTTAATGGACAGAGTAATTCAAGAGGAAGGTTTATATGTATAATACATGCATAATATAGTAGAGAAAAACTGATGATTTCCGTGCGAAGCCGGGGCAGGTCGCTAGTCTCCAATAAAAGCAACTTCCCGAATCGGTGATTTATTCGTGATTTTTCTGATTTCCTTGCCAAGCTTGGTAAAGCCAATGGCGTCACATACAAACATATAATCACGCCTAACTGCCTCCGTGGTCTAGTGCCATGGGCTCCCGATCCGGAGGTCCTGGGTTTGATTCCCAGGGGGTAAAACACAAAGTTGATATTTGAGAATTTATCACTTTGTGAATTTTTCCCCAGTTTGGGTAGGACATTGCAGGCTGAATCACCTGATTGTCCGAAAAGAAAAAGATTTCGTGCTTCGGAGGGCACGTTAAGCCGTCGGTCCCGGTCGCTGTCTTTGATAGTGGTCGTTACACAAAACCATGTCAGAGGCCTGATAGTTGTGCTACCAGGCGGTTTAAAAACTCTGACACCAGGGTTCATCGGGTCCATAGACTCGATACCCACTCGACAGAAGAAGAAGATCACGCCTTTATCCCTAATGGGGTAGGCAGAGCGTAAACGACCAAAACAAAAGTCGTTCCGCCACGTCTGACAAAGTTTTGAGGGTTATTTAAGATGTATTTGTAGGCTGTAGTGACAGGTTGTCAGCCCATAGCCTATACTGCAATATACTGAATCCCTCGGAGCCCTTAGCTGGTTTTTACAGCACACCCGGGACGAAATGCAGCTGGCACATTCTTATGTTTTTCTCTCGCTCCCAGGCCAGCATGGAAGAAAGACGAGGCAGAAGAGAGCGTCATAAAGAAGCAAAATCAATCACATGCTTGCTTACTAGATATCGATAAACTAGAGAAATTCTAGCAGGAGGCTAAATTTGTTGTTTTCTTACTTTAAAATATTGCAGTAGATAGATTTAATCTCACATCATGTAACTGCCATGTGCAAATTATAGCCTTAGCTTACATGTAACTTTTTTAATGTTTGGCTTTATTGAATAAAAGTTTATTATTTTTATTATGTTTTTCTTTCGCTCCCAGGCCAGCATGAAAGAAACTTCAAATTATATAACGACGTACCTGCATATTCTTCCTCTTGTTGGGTATGACGTACTTGCCGCTGCCGCTGTCCGCTGGCCGCTGTACGGCTGCGAAGCGCTCCTCCTCGTCGCCGTTCTCAAGCTCGATGCGAGCTTTGTATGAAGGCGCGTTTTCTATCTCCGCGGCTATTTCCTCCGCTTTTGCTTCTGCGTCTCTGTTGTAACAGTAAACAGTGATCAAATTCAGAGATTACATTACGATTATCAGAACAGAACTTTACAGACAGTCTAGACTTTTCCGGGATTGGAATTTAAGCACTGTCATCAAAAAAAAAATTCAGTTTTTATTACAATAAATGACCCTTAAACAATATACGAGTATAAGACATCGCTAAACACGTAATAGGTTTGTCTCGATGACTATCCGCATAACAATATTACAAATTATCGTAGTTAGTATAAGTAAAAACAAAGGTAGTATCTTATTATTAATAAATCTAGACTTAATGCTAAAAGATAGAATCAATAACAAACCTGTAATCTTGGGTATCTTTGCGCTGCAGTTGCAGGGTGTACCCAGCTAGCGAGTGGTCGTACGTGCTGTGAACACCGTATACCTGGAACAAATATATACGATTAACCTTAATACCTCCGTGGTCTAATGGCTAGTGCCATGGGCTCCCGATTCCGGAGGTCCTGGGTTCGATTCCCAGGGGGAAAAACACAAAGTTGATATTTGAGAATTTATCACTTTGTGAATTTTTCCCCAGTTTGGGTAGGACATTGCAGGCTGAATCACCTGATTTTCCGAAAAGAAAAAGATTTCGTGCTTCGGAGGGCACGTTAAGCCGTCGGTCCCGGTCGCTGTCTTTGATAGTGGTCGTTACACTAAACCATGTCAGAGGCCTGATAGTTGTGCTACTAGGCGGTTTAAAAACTCTGACACCAGGGTTCATCGGGTCCATAGACTCGATACCCACTCGACAGAAGAAGAAGACGACTAGAAATATTCGCTAAGTGATTCATGATCCACATTCCACTCACCAAACCGCGTGTCAAACATATGGCTAGTATTGCAATAAATCTTCGATCGGTCATCGGGTCCATAGACTCGATACCCACTCGACAGAAGAAGAAGAAGACCTTAATACCATATAAGTCGATGATTTCATATTTTTTATAAATTTTATATATTTTTTAGTAGGGACAAAAGGATGTTTTTTTTGGGAGATAGTTGCGACAAGTATGACGCACGGAATCAATCTACACGTTAGATGCCGAATAAGGTCGCTGTTCTTGCTAATAGTAGTGATACTTGAAGTGAATTCACGAATGGTACATCAGCTGTCCGATTCAATCATTCACGCGATGGAAGAAATAATAATATGTTGGTTGTTCAGTCTGGATAAACCTGGTGTGGTGGCCAGCTGCAGATATTTAGACTAGTCTGCAGATACAATGCAACTGAGGTACTCTCACCTCCTCGTTCTTGCGGAACATCTCATGCGCGTCCCAGCCGTTGGCGCGGTGGTCCAGCTCCAGGTCGTCCAGCCTGGCTGAGCCGTTCAGGGAAGGCTGTCTCCTGGTGCAGGCTGCAGGTTGCAGGCGGAGTGACTTACCTCCTCGTTCTTGCGGAACATCTCATGCGCGTCCCAGCCGTTGGCGCGGTGGTCCAGCTCCAGGTCGTCAAGCCTGACTGAGCCGTTCAGGGAAGGCTGTCTCCTGGTGCAGGCTGCAGGTTGCAGGCGGAGTGACTTACCTCCTCGTTCTTGCGGAACATCTCATGCGCGTCCCAGCCGTTGGCGCGGTGGTCCAGCTCCAGGTCGTCAAGCCTGGCTGAGCCGTTCAGGGAAGGCTGTCTTTTGGTGCAGGCTGCAGGTTGCAGGCGGAGTGACTCACCTCCTCGTTCTTGCGGAACATCTCATGCGCGTCCCAGCCGTTGGCGCGGTGGTCCAGTTCCAGGTCGTCAAGCCTGGCTGAGCCGTTCAGGGAAGGCTGTCTCCTGGTGCAGACTGCAGGTTGCAGGCGGAGTGACTCACCTCCTCGTTCTTGCGGAACATCTCATGAGCGTCCCAGCCGTTGGCGCGGTGGTCCAGCTCCAGGTCGTCCAGCCTGGCTGAGCCGTTCAGGGAAGGCGTGTCTCCGATGTCGCCCTCGCAGCCATCCCACGGTTCCAGGTGGCGCTCTTCTCCTGAGCGGCCGTTACCTGATGAATAAGATTTAGTAACATTTGTTTATAAGGTCGTCAAGATAAGCAAGGCTAAAATAGCGGATTGGCTTCTAATAAAAATCAACTAAAGAATTATCAAAACTAGTATAAAAACAGACTTTTATTTTCGCTTGTGACGCCTTTTTCTGTCTTATTCACGGAATAATCAAAGTCGCAATCATATCATAACGCAGTGATATTTTAAGTTACACAAGAAAATCCTAGAGAGAGATCCACTCAAGTCGAATTTCTGCTGGGCTAAGATGGTAATCAGGTGTGGTATTATTGGAGTTTATTTATTTGCGCTCATTGCGTTTCCAATAATATTACTTCTAGTGTGACTATGACTAAAACAGTTCTTCGCCAATTTCGCCATGCTTCAAAAACGAAAAATAAAAACCAAGTGCATTTACCTCTGAGAGATCCAGTCTCACCATTGAACTTGCCGGAGATGGCGGAGTCAGTCTGGAAGACGTCGTGTGTCGCGTACTCCAGATCAGAGTCCTTGGCTCGGATGGAGACCACATCCTGTGACTTGAAGATCAGCTTCTCCACCACAGAGTCTACCGCCACCACGCCTTCGGCATCTACGCGGTGCGCCACTTCTAATACCACCTGCGGATATAAAAGAAAGGTTTCATTGAATTGTTGACTGCAGGGCTCGCAGCATCATACATACATATAATCACGCCTTTATCCCTAATGGGGTAGGCAGAGCGTAAACTACCTAAACAAAGGTCACGTCTGACTTAGTGTTGAGGGTTATTTAAGATAGATTTTATAAGTATATTGCAGTAGTGATGGTTGTCAGCCCATCGCGTAAATTGCAATATACTGAAGCCCTCTGATCCGTTAGATGGTTTTAACAGCATGCCCGGGAGGAAATGCAGCTGGCACATTCTATGTTTTTCTCTCGCTCCCAGTACAGCATGAAAGAATTCGCTCCCCGTCCAACATGGACGAATGCTCGTAACAGGGGTCATATAAAACGCCTGTATCCCTGGCGAGGTTGGCAGAGAGTTAACTGCTTACTCAAAATCATTTCCGACACCTCTGACAATTTCAAAGGGGTTGAATAATGAATAACTCAAAGCTTTCTGTCTTTTGTTGGAATAGAACTTATTTAATATTAGCCACCCCAAGATACAAGGTATTCACTGTACACCTCACGCCTGGTAGGCGGATTGGCGAGAGTAAAATATTACACTTTGGACTTATTCCTTAGTCGGCTTAACCCGTGAGAAATTATGGAGTTATGCTATTCCGACCGAGCACTATAAGGGCAATCTCCTATCACTAGTACCTACAAAAGACGCGTCTCAGCCGAACCTTGTCGTACAAAAAATAATAAATGGTGTTTACAATAAGAATAACAGACGAACAATCAGATGCTTTCATACTCTTGTTTATAGTTAGTAGTGTGGTAACGCGCGACGGTATTTAGGACGGCGTATGTCATGTATGTTTTGTGGGTCTTTATTAGTTTTAACTTAATTAGTTTTTACTTCCATGCTGGTCTGGGAGCGAGAGAAAAACATAGAATGTGCCAGCTGCATTTCCTCCCGGGCATGCTGTAAAATCCAGCTAAGGGAACCGAGGGTTTCAGTATATTGTAATTTAGGCGATGGGCTGACAACCTGTCACTACAGCAATATACCTAGAATTCTATCTTAAATTACCCTCAAAACTTTGTCAGACGTGGCGGGACACCTTTGTTTAGGTCGTTTACGCTCTGCCTACCCCATTAGGGATACAGGCGTGAATATATGTATGTATGTATGTTATTAGTTTTAAAGAACGGAGCAAGCATGAAAAGATTGCGCTTGATCTAGGAAAAAAAAATACCCATACACAATTTAAAGTCAGTTGATTTACTAAGGACGGTCACTAGGGATCTATTATATTAACTACCTTCGTGGTATAGTGGCTAGTACCATGGACTCCTGCTCCGGAGGTTATGGGATCGATTCCCAAGGGGGAAACACAAAGTTGATATTTGAGAATTTATCACTTTGTGAATTTTTCCCCAGTTTGGTTAGGACAATGCAGGCTGAATCACCTGATTGTCCGAAAAAGAAAAAGATTTCGTGCTTCGGAGGGCACATTAAGCCGTCGGTCCCGGTCGATTTCTTTGATAGTTGTCGTTACTCAAACCATGTCAGAGGCCTGATAGTTGAGCTACTAGGCGGTTTAAAACTCTGACACCAAGGCTCGACAGAAGAACAAGGGATCTATATCTTTTCCATAAAAAAAAATAAGCATAAGCACTCATGTTTTTAGGGACTTTCAGTTTGGTAACCAAATATTTTTTTACAAACTGTCTTCATAAATTCTAGTTCGTTACGTCAAAGTGGAATATAAAGAAAAACACTTAACATATTTGACCGTCATTCTTGAGTTTTTTTTCTCTTTTCATAAGAAGTGTGATTTGGTATAAAAGAAAACGAGTAAGTAACTAGCGTATGTATTTGTGCGTTTATCTCCGTCGTGTATGGTGTAGCGATAAATCTACTTATTGTTTACGCATATCTAACGGTTTTCACATAGAAATAACTCGTACTGAGCTTAAGCCTTTTTATGTAATAGTGGTTTGACTACAGGCTCAAGCCGGAATTCATACAATCCCTTTCTCTATCGTATACATATCCATTGCGGTACGTGGCAGTTTTCCTTGGCCTTCGCTTTAACTGACTTTCTAAAACGTCTTATGAACCCTCAACATTTTTATAGATTTTCCAAGTTTATCGACGACAAAATCGCAACCAGACGTAATAAAAGATTATCTAAAAACATCTACGAAATCTTGATCCACGAAAGTATCAGTGACGTGAATGAATGCTTAGACAGACGACAGTTTTTCTATTTGTATATCCGTTTCTGTTGTATTATGTAGTGGTTACTGGCAGCATTGATCGCAGGGGCAATGTACCGCGTCGGTGGCGAAAAGACCGCGCGACGGGCGGGGATCGGCGCGATTCTAACCGCTGCAAATGAGAAAAGTAAAGTGGCTCCACGCAACTTGTCTCGTCCCTTTTACTTGCATTCCACGCGATGTTGAAACAGTCGATTGGTGTTTTATTGTGGGACTGCTGTATTGAGGAAGGTCGGCGAACAAAAGGAAAGCTCGCGGAAATCTAAATATAGCTTTGCCAGGTTACGTTAGGCGTTCCATACACCGTATTTGGGAGTGAATCTGGCTTCTACGCCCAGTGTATTTAAAAAATTTTTAGAGAGTGCTTTAGCCTTGTTTTTATCACTAACTTTTGGTCCCGCAGTTTCACTCTCAGCTAAATGAGATTTCCAATCAATCTATGAAATATTAATATTTACAAAAATTCATACATCCAAAAATAATTATATTTTCTATGATATGAGTCGACGCACGCTTATTTATATTACGAATGGTCCAGACACTAAACCTCATTATAAAATGAAACGGTCTAACAGACGTAGAAGTGAAATTATTACTTCTAAAACGCATGTAAAACATGTCCACAAAACATAATAGACTTGCAACGTAAAATCCCAACTGCGCTGTCATTTTCTCAACCACATCAAAACCGACGTACGTACATACTAAACATTTATCTCTTAGTTCTAGGAACTAAGTGGTATACAATGCGATTGCTGCTCTTAGTGTAGTGTACTAAGTTCGGTTTTTGTTCGGCAGGCTATGTGGAAGCAACATAATTGGACAGATAGTCACAGGAAATCTGTGGTGGTACGTTTTGGAGCGATAGCGAATGGGCCACTGACTGCTGGTGTACTCTAAATCGAATATGATTAACTGATGAGCGACATATTTTAACTAAGCTATAGATAATTCAATTTGAAGACAAATCATTTATCATCGAATTTCAGTCATATCAGATTTGGGAGTTTGGCTAGACGTGGCGAGACAGGATTTTAAGAGGCCGTTGGGGATCTGCCTATACCTCGTAGATGATATAGGATAGGCGCAATTCAATGTAGATTAATCCCTTAATTCTCCCCCTTGCTTAGCGTGTGAAACATCCAAGATGTATCTGATCTGAAACCTGCTATCGGAACAGGAAGGCCCGAAAATCACGATATCGGAAGAAGATTCTTATCTCAAGACCATATTGTGTAGATAAAGTCTCGTCAAAAAAGGGTGAAAAGCGCGTCGCATGCGTTTATTGATTTGACCCACTTAAGTTCACGGAGGTCAGGGGTGCGGGTGCATTTCAGTGCCCCCCACAGCCCACGGAACACGGCCCACGCTGCGCAAATTATACACTTTGGTATTACACTGACAAGTGGAAATGATACGATAAGGAGCCATAAATATTGCACATTAACACTTAGATTCAGACAGTGAATTTAGTCTGCCGTTCTAGTTTAAGTGTGACAGAGATAATTATCTACAAAGCCTCCTTATATGCCGACAAAAAATAATCGAACATCGCTTAAGTTTAAAAGTCATTGCATTTTATACCGCCTGAAAAATAGGAGTGACACGTGTAAGAGGTCTATTACGTCGTTTGAAAAGTTCAGTTTTATTTGTGTATAAGTAAGAGGACAGCATTTGATGAGATTTTTTCTTTTGATTTTATTTTCTTTATTGAGGTCAACAAACAGTGTGTACTAAAACCTAATAAAATGAAGATCTTAAATTACTGATTGTGCCACCAACACCGTTACCCAGCGATTGATATAACAATATTGAGAGGGTGGTTGTGTCATACAGTCATTATGATTATTGACTTCAATTTAAATTATTGCTATGAAATAATGGTAATTATTCAACTTTCATTCACTGTGGCCGAGCGTACAATCACTTACTCGTCATTAAATTGGAAACAAAAGATAAACTAAAATTTCTGTAACGAATTGGGATATGGGAGAAAATAATAAAAGTTTTACATTAGCGAGTCGGAAAATACTCAAAACCAATACAATTGCACGTTTATGTTTTAAACAACGTAAACAAACATTTCTATACATAAACAAACACAATAAAAAAAGGTGTAAGTATCAATGATTTATCGAAGAGAGCACTTTGTTTTATGTGAGACCACGCCCACTGCATTTTAGCGGCGGAATGCGGAAGTAGCAATATTGTCGATCCGTTTGTCCGCAATGGAGATTACTACAGAGAGTTTGATCAACACTTTCGCGGTTTGTATTGTTTATAGAATCTGGAAAAAGCTAAACCATATTGAGATTTAGGTTTATGTGGCTGGATTTTCATCCTAAGGTTGGGATGGATCATGTCATGTCGTATTACCATGATTAACATTATTAAAAAAAAACTACTATTTGCAAAAGATAACCTATGAAGTCCTATACGAAAGGAACATAAAATGATATTATTAGTACATACGTAATTACAAAATCCTAATTTACCGTTACTATAATGCCAATTAGTTACTCTTTACCTAACGACCCTTTTGTTTACAATCCCGAATGAAGATAAGATCCATATCTCAAGAAAACTAGTCTATTATCTCCCGGATCGAGTCCGTAGCATTGCGGTATCTCGCCTCAATAGGAGCATGCCCTTACGATCTGTCAGCGCGCCTTTACAATCCTACACGTGGTGGCCAGGTGGCGGCGTTTCTGCAACGACCTTGCAGCTGCCATCCTTTGCAGCACACATAGTTGCAAATCGGAACAGAAATTAGATCATAATTCAATAATTAGGTATGATCAATAATAGTACATTAGAATAAAAATTCTTCCATGCTGGACTAAGGACAAAACCATAGAATATGCCAGCTGCATTTTGTCCCGGGCATGCTGTAAAAACCAGCTAAGGGATCCGAGGGTTTCTGTACATCGGAATTTAGACGATAGGCCGACAACCTGTCACTACAGCAATATACCTACAAATCTATCTTAAATAACCCTCAAAACTTTGTCAGACGTGGCGGAACGCCCCTTGTTTATGTCGTTTACGCTCTGCCTACCCCAATAGGGATAAAGGTAAAGATAAATTGATTATATGTATGTATGATAAAAATAGTCAACTTGCGTCATTTATTAATAGAACAACTAGGAAGTATTTTGACTGACTGTGACTGATCTTATAAAGAAAGGCTACTGTTGTCAACTTTACTCTCTCTTATTAAAGGTTCCTTAAGGTCACAACTTAACTAAATCTTGACTACAATTGTTGCCGTCCCTATCTATCATATTAGAAAATTAATTGGTTCTTTAAACAGCTTCCTTGTTTATTTATGGTACGGGAATGACCCTAAACACCGCCATAAACAAATACATAGTTAGCGTATATATCTCATCGTTTCTACTAGAGATGCGTTGGGAGAGAAATTACATAATTTATAGCCATAATCTTCAATTACAGCGCAATGTATATCATTGAAGTAGACACAAGCGCTAAGAATCCGAACCATTTAAATAGCTTTGCTCAGTAAGTTTCTTTAAGTTATGCGCTTGCCGCATGCAATGTAATGTATGAAACTCGGTTATCTTCGGCCAAACTTAACTTCTTTCTATTCATTTGTGTATGAAAGTATTGCATGTATGTGTGGTATGTATGTATTGTAAGTATGTAAAGTATGTAGGAATATTGTATTATATATTGTTTATGCTTCTGTATATATTATGTTTGTATTTGTATACTTGTTGTAAACTGGAGCATATATATTTTATTTATTAACATGTTTGTTGCACTGACCCGCGTAATTTTTTTTTACTCCTTTGTTTCCTATAGGCCTGGTTGCCTGGAAGATATTGCTACATTAGCAATAAGGCCGCCAATTGTACTACTTTTCTTTTTAGCAATTTGTAATTTTTGTGTTTTTGTGCAATAAACTATATTGTATTGTATTATCTTTGGGTAAAATACTTTGGTTTATACTGCGATAGTATTTAAAAAAAAAAATATTAATGTTACAGCTAGGTGATACTACTTTTGATTTATTGAGTACTAGCAACCTACCCCGGCTTCGCACGGAAATTATCAGTGTTTCTCTACTATATTATGCATGTGTTATACATATGAACCTTTCTCTTGAATCACTCTATCCATTAAAAGAAACCGCATCAAAATCCGTTGCGTAGTTTTAAAGATTTATGCATACATAGGGATATAGGGACAGAGAAAGCGACTTTGTTTTATATACTATGTAGTGATGAATTATCGTCGCTTTTATTAGCCATATTGTATTTCTGCTATACAAAAAATGCGAAAGACTAGAAGATAAGAAAATGTTAAGGCTTTAAATTATGTTTTTGCTTGCGTGGATTTTTTTACATCTTCAACTAAACGGATTTTAATGAAACTTGGCACAGAAATAGGTAAGCTATATGGTTAAATTAGCTAAGGCATTTGACCGTTTCAAAATCCCCCAAAATCGTCCATACGCTGACTAAGAATGGTAAACGTGCCAAAACTTGGCTAAACATTTCGAACCTTTGTTTCAAATAAAATAACTACGTCAATTGTGGTTTTACTATACGAGTTCCAACGGTACGTTTAGGTACTAAGAATTTTGCTTATTACATACATACATATCAATCACCCTTTTATCCCTAATGGGGTAGGCAGAGCGTAAACGACTTAAACAAATGTCGTTCCGCCACGTCTGATACATTTTTGAGGGTTGTTTAAGATAGATTTCTAGATATATTGCTGAAGTGACAGGTTGTCAGCCCATCGCCTAAATTGCAATATACTGAAACTCTCGGTTCCCTTAGCTCGGTTTTACAGCATGCTCGGGAGGCAATGCAGCAGGCACATTCTATGTTTTTCTTTCTCTCCCAGTCCAGTATGGAAGAACAAGCCGTGTTTAACTGGGTAAATTGTGCAAAGGCATACAGTGCACACTTTATCTCCTACACTACATAAATAGATTCGCCATAGTGGTTACTATATTACCTCTAGACGCTTAACCTAACCCGTAAGGCAAATAGGCGTGACTTTATGCACGCACATTTCTGAATATCACGAGCAACCATTCAAGATCTCATTACAATATCAGCGTTTAAGGAATGAACTGTGGCGTGACGGTGGCGCCATCAGTTTCAAATTAATTGTGCCTGAAATACAATTTTCGTTAATATTCTACGTTTCGCGAGACGTTCTTACTTTTATACTGGCCTGGGAGCGAGAGAAAAACATAGAATGTGCCTGCTGCATCTCCTCCCGGGCGTGCTGTAAAAACCAGCTAAGGGATCCGAGGGTTTCAGTACATTGTAATTTAGGCGATGGGTTGACAACCTGTCACTACAGCAATATACCTACAAATCTATCTTTAATAACCCTCCAAATTTGTCAGACGTAGCGGAACGACCTTTGTTAGGTTGTTTACGCTCTGCCTACCCCATTAGGGATAAAGGCGTGCTTATATGTATGTTCGCGAGAATTGCAACTAATTACATAATACAATTATTCACACGGTTATAAGCTTTGTATTAAAATTGTGCTATAAACATTTAACACATTACTAATACAAAGGTCAAATACTCATATTAAATTATAGATGACAAAATGGAGGACTGCAATTCCCGCGACAGAATAACGTAGAATGTGCCAGCTGCATCTCCTCCCGGGCATGCTGTAAAAACCAGCTAAGGGATTCGAGGGTATATTGTAATTTAGGCGATGGGCTGACAACCTGTCACTACAGCAATATCCAGTTCTATCTTAAACAACCCTCAAATCTTGTCAGACGTGGCGGAATGACCTTTGTTTGGGTTGCATACCCCATTAGGGATACAGGCGTGATAGTATGTATGTATGTTAATTTAAAACTGATGGCGCCACCGTCGCGCCACTGTTCACCCCTTAACTGGGTAAATGGTGCAATGGCATACAGTGCACACCTCATCTCCCGCACCACATAAATAGATTCGCCATAGTGGTTCACACATCACTGACTTTGTAGGCGGTTGTTTTATAAGTTCCGGATTGTATAAGTAATCGATTTACGAGGAATTGGATGTAGATCAACGTGTGACATTTAGTTGTATGGACGTTTTTGAATATTCTGCATGATTTGTGTTTTTGGGATGCAAATGCGGTATTTTTGGTTGTGGCTTTTCGTTTACAAGTATCTGTATTTAGCTTTTGATTAGTAGAAATCTAAGATAAGAATGTTTAATTTATCTAGGTTTCTTGACAAAAGATTCATAGAAACTTTCATAGACAGAACCAGTATGATTTTAGAAACATATAATCACGACTTTATCCGTAATGGGGTAGGCAGAGCGTAAACGACCTAAACAAAGGTCGTTCCACCACGTCTGACAAAGTTTTGATAATTATTCAAGATGGATTTGTACGTATATTGCTGTAGTGTAGTATTGTGTAGACAGGTTGTCAGCCCATCGCCTAAATTGCAATATACCGAAACCCTCAGATCCCTTAGCTGGTTTTTACAGCATGCCCGGGAGGAAATGCAGCTGGCACATTCTATGTTTTTATTTTGCTCCCAGTCCAGCATATAAATGATGTTACATATTAATAAACTGACAGAAATTAGTTGCGCTGTTTCATTTAAACTAATATCACAACGAAGAAACCTTTGTTTGATCTTTTGTTTAAATAATGTATGTTCTTTTATCGTATATGTTGTAGTCATGAATAATACTATAATATTTCTTCCATGCTGGACTGGGAGAGATAGAAAAACATAGAATGTTCCAGCTGCCCTTCCTCCCGGGCATGCTGTTGAAGTCAGCAAAAGGGACTCGAGGGTTACAGTGTATTGTAATTTAGGCGATTGGCTGAAAACCTGTCACTATAGCAATACATATTACAATCTAAAATTGCCCTCAATTTTTGTCAGCCGTGGCGAAAGCTCTGCCTACCCCGTAAGGGATAAAGGCGTGATTTATGTATGTATGTATGTATGTATGAATAATACCTACAAATCTATCTTAAATAACCCTGAATATTTTGTCAGACGTGGCGGAACGACCTTTGTTTAGGTCGTTTACGCTCTGCCTACCTCACTAGGGATAAATGCGTGATTATATGCATGTATGAATGATAAACGACTCGATCTTTTCTGCAACATTTTTTTTCTTTTAGGCTAACGATGACTATCAGATAAATAAACTTGACGGTATAACATGCACTCTAAATCAATCAGTCAGGTAGTTTGGGCAGATTGTCCTTATCAAACTGATAACAATCTCGCAAAGTGATAACAAGTGTTCTGACGTGGGAATCGAAATCACGACCTCCGGTTCAAAAGCCCAGGTCATCATCATCATACATACATGCATATAATCACGCCTTTATTCCTAATGGGGTAGGCAGAGCGTAAACGAACTAAACAAAGGTCGTTCCTCCACGATTGACAAAGTTTTGAGGGTTATTTAAGATAGATTTTATACAAATCGCCTAAATTACAATATACTGAAACCCTCGGATCCCTTAGCTAGTTTTTACAGCATACATACATATAATCACGCCTTTATCCCTAATGGGGTAGGCAGAGCGCAAACGACCCAAACAAAGGTCGTCCCGCCACGTCTGACAAAGTTTTGAAGGTTATTACAGCATGCCCGGGAGAAAATGCAGCTGGCACATTCTATGTTTTTCTCTCGCCCCAGGCCAGCATGGAAGAAATCATCGTCATCGCAAGTAAAACCTAAGAAAACTAGTTTTATGTAACTCCGTAATACTTTATCTATGAGTGCATTTCTAACACATGTTTAAATATGAAATGTGATATAATTAGTGAGCTTTCCGTGTTGAATGTGCCGATGATATCTAGCCTACTTCCGGCTGTCTGCAGAATCGTTTAGCAGTTGCAAGGCCACCGCTGCGATTCATGCAATGTGCGAGTTTTCAAATGTTTTTCTAGTATCACTGGCGCTTCTATTCAAAGGTCAAAAAGTTACGAATAAGGGTATTACGTGCCTCGAATGAACAAAAGTTATCATCGCCATGCAGAGTCATATTAATTTTGATAAGTTTGTGTTAATAACACCTCCCATTGCCCTTAGATATCATCAGATAGCATCACTCCAAAGTTCCTATGGATATCGTTAAAGCCTGTTCCTGTAAATTTTGTTGTACAAAGATTCCCTGGGGGAGGACCATGTCCAGAATCGGACTGTTGCGGTGGCTGGTTTCTGTAGGGGTACTCAAGTCAAACTGTGCGCTGAAAGTCTTGGACACGCCCTCCCAGAGGCTGCCTGATTGAGTGAGCACTAGCATCATGTGGGAAGGGAGGCCCATGTCCAGCAGTGGACTGTTGCTGTAGGGGTACTCAAGTCAAACTGTGCGCTGAAAGTCTTGGACACGCCCTCCCAGAGGCTGCCTGATTGAGTGAGCACTAGCATCATGTGGGAAGGGAGGCCCATGTCCAGCAGTGGACTGTTGCTGTAGGGGTACTCAAGTCAAACTGTGCGCTGAAAGTCTTGGACACGCCCTCCCAGAGGCTGCCTGATTGAGTGAGCACTAGCATCATGTGGGAAGGGAGGCCCATGTCCAGCAGTGGACTGTTGCTGTAGGGGTACTCAAGTCAAACTGTGCGCTGAAAGTCTTGAACACGCCCTCCCAGAGGCTTCCTGATTGAGTGAGCACTTGTACGATGTCCCCCACATGGGAAGGGAGGCCAACTGGCCCATATTCAGCAGTGGACTGTTGTAGAAGTACTCACGTCAAACTGTGCGCTGAAAGTCCTGAACACGCCCGCCCAGAGGCTGCCTGATTGAATGAACACTTGTACAATGTCCCCCATAGGGGAAGGGGGGACAACTGGCCCATGTCCACCAGTGGACTGCTGTATTAGGGGTACTTACGTCAAACTGTGCGCTGAAAGTCTTGAACACGCCCTCCCAGAGGCTTCCTGATTGAGTGAGCACTTGAACGATGTCCCCCACATGGGAAGTCGCCGCGTGCATAAAGTGAGCGTTGTTGTAGACACCCTCCGCCACCACGCGGCCCCGGGGCGACCTACGACAACAAAATACAAGGTTAGGTCTTAAGAAAACTCATTGAAGTCCGTGATTACTGTCCACTTGGTGGGAAATAACACGCGTGCGGTTTTCGTTCAATATTTATATTAGGACTATTAATACAAAATCATAACATTTGTAACGTAATAGTTTGTTATCGACTGAACGGATTTCTTGGCGGCTTAACTACACCAACTTTCGCAAGTGTGCAGGCTTTTCGCATAGCAGACTCTTGACTAAACACCCTAACTGCCTCCGTGGCCTAGTGGCTATGCCATGGACTCCCGATCTGGAGGTCCTGGGTTCGATTCCCAGGGGGCAAACACAAAGTTGATATTTGAGAATTTATCACTTTGTAAATTTTTCCCCAGTTTGGTCAGGACATTGCAGGCTGAATCACCTGATTGTCCGAAAATAAAAAGATTTTGTGAATTTTTCCCCAGTTTGGTTAGGACATTGCAGGCTGAATCACCTGATTGTCCGAAAAGAAAAAGATTTCGTGCTTCGGAGGGCATTTTAAGCCGGCGGTCCTGGTCGCTGTCTTTGATAGTGGTCGTTACTTAAAAAATAGTGGTCGTTACTTAAGAAACCATGTCAGAGGCCTGATAGTTGTGCTACTAGGCGGTTTAAAAACTCTGACACCAGGGATCATCGGGTCGATAGACTCGATACCCACTCGACAGAAGAAGACCCTAACTACTAATAGTTATTTTTGTACTGAAAAAATTACATTGATGAATTCTACGACTGTTATTTTTTATTAAAATACTTTTTGAACATTCTAAAAACATTTTACACATTAAATATTGTCACTTTGATGTATACCTTTTTGAAGGGCGGCGATACTCTTTATTTTTATTTCTACACTTCGGTTTTGTTTGACCTTTCACATTAACATAAACACTTTTAGAAGCCATCATTAAAACTCAAAAAGGATGATACTTGATCAACGAACACTGAACACTATAACATTCGCCTACTTTTATTGCAATTTAATAATGAAATAAGTCATTAAAGTGTGCACACAAATAGTTAATAAATTAGCTTACTTATAAAAACCCATTCGTTAATTACTTTTCAATAGATGGTCAGATAATATTTAGTGAACATTTTATTGTCCTAGCTGAGGTCAAAACTGATAAAACGTGACTCATATTTAGTTTCCTTGATAAAATTTAGAGAGGAAATTGGGTGTTTTGATAGTTAAATTATAATTTAAATATTTCTCATATATTTTGATTAGTAGTTAAGACAGCCAAATAGGGACAGGAATAGCATAGTTACATGTATATTATTGCTAGCCGACGCATTTAATGTAGCGAGATAATTGTTTTGTTCTATACTTAGATCAGGAATCGAAACCACTAACTATTAATAACCCATGTCATTTGATAAAACCCTTTCACCGATATTTATTAATTGTTGTTCTAGGCTGGGCATATAAAATTCTATAAGCTTCAAAATCATATTTCGCAAGCTCGTTATCCATACTATAATCACTACATAGTATAAAACAAAGTCGCTTTCTCTGTCCCTATATCCCTTTGTATGCTTAGATCTTTAAAATTACGCAACGGATTTTGATGCGGTTTCTTTTAATGGATAGAGTGATTCAAGAGGAAGGTTTATATGTATAATACATGCATAATATAGTAGAGAAACACTGATGTTTTCCGTGCGAAGCCGGGGCGGGTCGCTAGTTGAATATAAAATATGAATTCAAAAATAAAATTTCAAATTCAGTCTAGATATTACTTTTACTTACCCAAAATATTATCTGAATCCAATAGTATATTTACAAAGAACACTTGAAAATACCCCACAATATCAACAAGTTATAAAATTATTACGTAACAGGACAAAAAATACCCCAATTCCCCTTAAACACCGCACCAACATGACAAGACAAATAGAAATAACACACGTTTAACACATGTTACGTTAAACGCGAAGCCTACCCTTGACCCCTACAATGGAATGACATTAACTATGCATAGTTAATAAGCTTTTTTTCAGCCGTTCGCGTAATTTGTACTCAAGAGGTTTTGGGTACTTAAAAACTTAAGGACGCAAAAACTTTGCAAGTATTAGAAGATAAGGGTTGTGTTTATGTTTTTGATAAGAATGATTGAAAAAAGTTTAAGTGTTTTTAAACATTTTTCTAAGATTTATTATTTTCTAGAAAGCTATAAGTGGCTGGTTTTTTTTTATGGAAGAATGTTAACAAAAAGTTAACATAATATTCTAATAAGTCAACATCCCCTAGCCTTATCCCGTATCTCACGGGGTTGGCTACCTAATCTAGGGGATTGAACGAGGGTACTGGTAACAAATTCAAATAAATGATAGATAAAATGAACAAACCAATAATGATTCTTTAGAAATCAGTGTTCTAACTCTTTCCGAGTATCACCATGTGGAGTTTATCATTTAACCTCACAAAATGCTGACTGATAATGATAATTGATAGTATGCATCATGACATGAGTATAGTTTCCAAACCAATAGTAAACGGCCAACACTACAGTACTCATCTAGTTAACATCTTCTTAGCGAGTGGATTCTCAAGTTGAAGAACAACTTGATGAATCAAGTTGAATAAAGACTTGATGAACCCTAGTGTCAAGAGTTTCCAAACCGCCTAGTAGCACAGCTATTAGGCCTCTGACAAGGTTTTGAGTAACAACCACTATCAAAGATAGTGACTGTGACCGACGGCTTAACATGCCCTCCGAAGCACAGAATCTTTTTTCTTTTCGGACAATCAGATGATTCTGTATGCAATGTCCTAACCAAAAATGGGGAAAACCTCATGAATAAATTGACAGACATCAACTTCGTGGTTTGATTCCCAAGGGGGACCTTAGGAATCAAACCCAGGACCTCCAGATAGGGAGCTCATGACTCAGACCACTAGACCACGGAGGCAGATATCTAGTTAACTAAATCTAATAAATATACAATGTACATAATTGTCAATTGAATTTATTATTTGTATCTGCTGTAAAAATATATTGCATTGCATTGATTGATGACTGAATTACTGGATAATCTGTCTAATCCTAATCATCACAGATCATCATGTAATTATCCGTGTTAGTAAACAATGACTGTTACATATCACTCAAACTATTTTGATTTAATCTGCAGGACAATAGGGCCAGGAAACTAGACTCTGTTGCTTTTACTTTACTTTTTACTATGGGAAAACATCTTATTCCCACTGGAAAAATTACTAAACCACAGGTGAAACCGCAGTTTAGCTTACCTATAGCTATCTAACATGTTGCTGATGAATTCTAGGTAAGATATAACATGCTGCGGATAAATTCTGGGTAAGCTCTGACTTACATACATACATATAATCACGCCTTTATCCCCTAATGGGGTAGGCAGAGCGTAAACGACCTAAACAAAGGTCGTTCCGCCACTTATGACAAAGTTTTGAGGGTTATTTAAGATAGATTTGTAGGTATATTGCTTAAGTGAAATTACAGTATACTGAAACCCTCGGATCCTTTAGCTGGTTTTTACAGCATGCCCGGGGGGAAATGCAACTGGCACATTCTATGTTTTTCTCTCGCTTCCAAACCAGCATGGAAGTAAGTAGTAGTAAGCTCTGACTTACCTACTCAGTAAAACCCAAGTGATAAGAAGAATTCTAGGTATGTAAAGTTGCAAGTAAATTTTCACAGAAATTCACACAATATCTTGATTTTAATTGACCCCAAGTTTTAAAAAGATCTTATAATGTTCTATACAGGGTGTAAGGAACAGCATCCCGCTAACTGATAGGGGTTACTCAGTCAATGAAACTGAACAACTTTCACCAGGAAATTCTTTCAGGAGATGAAAAAAATATCTACCTTCCCATACAAAATTACCACCTCGATCAGAGAATTTGTATGGAAAAGCAATTTTTCTTTTTCTGAATAAAATTCCTGCAGATAGTAGTTTAGTTTCGTTGACTGAGCAACCCCTATCAGTTTGCGGGATGCTGTCCCTACACCCTATATAAGTAGTAGAGCTAACCCAACTTAAACAGTTCAGCCCTCTAATGCATATGCACTGCTGTACTGTTTTTTTTTTCATTTGTGCAGTTATTTACAATCAACATCATCAACCTTGACGAATCAATTCTAGACTTGTTATAATCATATTAAAATTTACATTTTGAGCTAATCTGCTCTACCTACAAATTTCCTGGTTGTGTATAAAAACAGCATAATAATATTGAAGGTGCCATTGCACAAGTAATACCAGAGAACATAAATAAGATATTAATCTAATAAATATGGTTATTGGCCATGTGATGTCAAATAAAGCTCATAAAGATTCTGTATTTATTGTTACATCTATTTGAATGAACTATTAACTAGCAAACAAAGAAATAAGTATGTTTTAGGTTTATGTCTAAACTATTGATTAGTATCAAAACTCAAAATGAAAATAAAACTACTGATTATAATATACATAATGATCTTAAGTGAATCTTGATTAATGGCTTTTTCAGTTCGCAAATGTCTCAGTGCAATATTAAGTATAGTTAGAACAGTTTACTCTTTTGTCCCTAAGGTTTTTATTAATTGTATTCATCAAACCAAAATAGCAAAGTAATGAATAAAATGACTTGTAATTATTACAGAATAGCAAGTACTATTAGACTATGAGGGTTCAAATAGCTAACATTAGAAAGTTCAAGCAAATTCCATAGGACAGATATAAACATACTGTCATACTAAATCTATTTAATGGTCCGAGCAATGGAACAATGACTTTTCTTTTAGAAATTAAGGTCTTCCTTCTATTTATATGTTTCAACTGACCATTCTTGAACCGAGAAAAGAAAGCTATCTAATTAAGAACTTTGGACATCTGCCAGAATTTATCGCTACTTCCTACAGACACCAGAGAAAGCACATCTCAATAATACTTACTCCTTATGGCCTAGAAACACTTATAATTACACTAACATCTTCATTATTCACACTATTACATGTGCAAAAAGTTATCAAGGTTTGTTGCACTATTATATTATTTTTGTCAGCACAGCACTTGCTACGAAAGTATGATTTAGTACAAAATGGATCAAATAGGGCAGGTTTGCGACACAGGCGCTGGGATCAGCTGATCACACGCAGCTAAATTAATCGCCGCCAGTACTCGGCTAAAGTAGGCCAAACATCTAGACCAGCGCGCCGCCCGCGACTGTCGCTCGCTACTAACATCTACCTCGCGACACGTCCACGCTTTGTTTACAGCCGCCGCCGCCGTGCCCTAACCTGCATGCATCCTAGCTCTCCACACACTACCATGTTCCGCCCCGCGAAAAAACAACATCACCTCCCCATAACAAAGAAATGATCATACCATCAGAAAGTTGACGATAAAACCTAGACTTACCTCGGCGGCCCTTGACGATTTTTACGTTTGTTGTTCATATCTCCTTCGCCCGACTGCCCCGGCGGGTAGGCACCTTCTCGTCTGCGCGTAGGGACCGGAATTTTGGCTAATTATTCACACTTCTTTCTTTTACAACACAGTCCTTTCAACTTTCGCGGATGCACAAAACTGCAGTTGAAATTATGAGTAAGCACTTGAAATGCTACAAAAGGGTTTCATCGAACTCTCTCAAGATATTTTACATTTGCCAACAAATATAAACTAAAATATATTTGAGTACAAAATCGCAGTCCTAAATAATTCGGGATACTATTCCCGAATAATATGCGGATTGGCAGATTTCTCGTGCCTGCAATCAGCGCAGGAATACAACATGGCGCTGTGACGTATTCATCAAACCGATTGCAAAAAAGCAAATAGGCAATAGTTTCAATACACTTCACCATAAAACAATGAATAAATATATAGGTTAATTTTTGGACCACGTTTGGAAAATATATTACTTCACAATAAATAGAAATTCATAATAGGGTCAACGTTTGACCGACTTCCCATTATGGAACTTTCAATATGGCGGATAGTATTTTGACTTTTGAGTGTTGCCATAAAAATATTACGAATACTACCATTGTTGGCCCTATACACGTTCTTCACTATAAAGCCGCCTACACACAGTGCCGCCGTTGCAATCTGGCGGCCTGTGGAGGGGTTCCGTGCCGCATGCTGCTCTACTCACGGACACATTTGGGCTAGCTTGAAATTAATTCTTTGAAAAATCAAATTGTAATTTCTTGAAAGGAATAACATGTGATAAAAAAGAGTAAAAAGAAAAGAAGATTAGCGTGATTCCTGAGCCGGAAATCATTTAAAAAATAACGTTGTTGAGAGATGGTCGAGCGAGAGCAAGTCGAGAGAGAGCAAGAGAGAGCATCGAGAGTGTAGATGTGGTATGACATTTGATTTTGACAGTTTTCCTTGCAAGTTTGCAACATAACAAAACTAATGGTTTCCTTCGCGCGCGCGCCAATTTTCATTATCGATAATACTGCACCCGTCGCAGGTCCTTATTGATCGAAGTGCGAATTTTGTAGGTCACGACGAAAATGAGTCTCAAAAACGGGGCAAAGATGTCCCAACGTGAGAAATTTGAGTTGATAAACTCTGAAGTGCGTTCTTTTTACGAATATTGTAAAGAGGCAGGCATGACTGATGAGGAGATGGATATAATATACCGCCCTTTGACTAACGCTGTGCGGAAGGCTTCAATCAAGAGATGGACCAGGGTGTTCTTGTTTCTGGTGATGGTTTTGGCCATAGGCTATACTGTAAGCCAAACGGAAACCTTCCAATGGCATGCATCTGCGGTGGCAAGGATCGCGCTTATAAAAGTGCTCCCGTTCTGGGACTGGACCCCCTTGTATTACAACAAGTGCTTGATTCAGAGGGCACAGCCTGACAACGTTGATGATAACAACTCCGTTTCACCGTCGGATTGTATTGCTTGTGAAGCGATAAGTAAGTTTTTAATGAAATATCTTGTATTTTTTTATAGTTATTTACAATTCAACAAGGATTCAACTAATTTAAACTTCGCCAACTATATTCAAATTCACTTTATTCAAGTTGTTAGCAAAACTTGAAATTATTTTGTCTAGGTAGTGTCAGTAAAACTTAAAATTTAATTAATAAACAATTTTTATTCATTTCATTACTATATTTCATTACGTGTATAAAATTATTGAATGAGAATATTAATTGTAGAAAATTACATGTATAAAATTATTGAATGAGAATATTAATTGTAGAAAATTATTTAGATGTCAAAGTTAAATATCGCAAACAACCAGCTCCTGCTTGCCTGCACTGGCGCCCAACGTGGGGCCAGTGTCGCCTACAGACCAGAAAAACAACTATATAGGTACATGGCATTTTTTGCAGATTATATCAAACAATTATAATTTGTTTTCAGAAAACGTAGTCCGCGTGACGGACACAAGCTACCACGAAGTGTTCAACCACCACCTGCTGCGGGGCGCGCCCGTCATCGTGACGGACGCCAGCCGCGAGTGGGCGGGGGCCGCGTCGCGCCCCTCCCTCGCCCCCCTCAACCTCACCGCGCTCATCAGCGGCGACGACCGGCTGCGCGTGTCCGTGCCCTGCCGCATCCTCACCAACATCCGCATCGGCCGCCAGCCCATGGACCTGGAAGAAATCGTCACCAGAATCACCGACACCAACATCCCTAGTTGGTTTGTCCACTTTCAGAACTGCGACATCCGCGCGGTCAAATCCTTTAGGATTCTCGCTCCCAGACCGTATTTCTTATCGCCTCACATACCCCCTTCGCATTTTAATTGGTTGTTACTTTCTAAAAATTACGATACTCATAGATACAAGTATTTAGAGCTCGATGTTGGATTGATAATTATGTCCCAACTAAAAGGGAAAACGTCAATCCTTTTGAAGCCTCGAGCACCTTGCGAAGTTGAATGCTCAGCGATCAACATCGAATTGAACGAAGGAGAGACGCTAGTTCTCGCCAACTCTCTGTGGGAGTTCGAATATCTGCCTGGAAAAGGCGAAAACGCAGCCATGATAACTGAAACCGACTGGATTGAGTCATAAAAATATATTCTAGCTATGATGTAGTTATGTGTTTAGTGTATGTGTCTCCAAATTGTGTCTAAGATACCAAAGATCTTGAAACATCATATAAAGTTTGATAGTGTTTGTAAGAAAGTAACCAAGTTTACCATATACATAGTTGTAATGATACTTATCAGCTTAACCCTTAAGTGCATGAACATTTTGTTTTAGGTGATTTTAATATATGTTTTAGATATTTGGGTTTTAAAGCAGGGAAAAATAATGAAAAAAATATATTTATATAATAATTTTATTTAAAAAAAGTTTGTATCATTTTTGATACACTATGCATCAAAGCCTTTTTTTGTATGATCAGGTTACATGTTACAATTATTAGATAAGTTTACCTATGGAAGTTATTAAAACAGTCAGAGTTCTTTTTGGCACATAAATAAACTTTACATTTCGCACACATTATACTGCTCAGTAGTTTACATTGAGGCATCATGCACCTCATTCGATTTTGCTGCCTATATTGAGCGTGATCGATACCATCAAATCGCACATCTTGTGACGGCATGGTCTGTATTATATTTTTCTTCTTTTTAGGTTCAGGCTCCTCAAAACTAGTGTTACTGGGGCGACCACGTTTTGGTAGCACATAAGTATTAACATTACACAAAGCATCTGCTAATTCAGCCCTAAATTCCAATAAATTCAAAATTTGCTTTGGTTGTACCTGTTTCTTCTTATTGACATCTTTGTACAGCACCCATGCGTTGATAATGGCCAAATCTAATAAATGGTAAAAGATTCGCATGTACCACTTCTTCGTCTTCATTCGGATTCTATATCTGCCTAAGAAGGAGTCCATTAAATCAACGCCTCCCATATGGGCGTTATACTCTCGAACTACTTTAGGGCATGATACTGCTTTACGGCACTTTTCAGCTTTTTCATACCTTTCTATTGTATCTACAGGTTGTGCCCCAACATACGTTGAGAGCAAACAAACCTGCTTATTGTCCTTCCAGCTTACAGCTGAAAAATCGATGCCATCGTAGCTGGTGACGTATTCTTCGTGTGATCCACGGGGCACATTCTTTTTCATAACTGTTTGTTTAGTAGGCAGTTTGCAATTTTTACCTAGCCGATTTCGCTGTACAGTTCCGAGGCATAATATCCCTTCCTTAGCTAGGTAATACATCAGAGGCAAAGAAGTGTAGAAATTGTCAAAATAAACAATATGGTTTACTTTTCGAGGAACAACCCTCAACAATTTGATGACAGTGTTCCCAACCACTCCCAAGTCTGGTTCGTTTTGCATCATAGGTTCCGTATCTTTTCCTGCGTATATCATAAATCTGTATGCATATCCTGCTAGAGAACACAACATATAAAGTTTGAACCCCCACTTGTGAGGTTTATTTGGGAGATATTGTTTCAGAAAGTGTCCCATTTTTGTCGCACACATTTGTTCGTCAATAGAAAGCCTTTGATCGATAGGAATGCTAGAAAATCTCTCATTTAGATGTTCAATTACAGGTCGCAGCTTATGTAGTTTGTCATGATTAGGATGGTCTGTAGGCAAATGATTGGAGTTGTCATTAAAATGTAAAATACTTCGAATCTTTTCGAACTTATTCAATGTCATAGTCTGTATAATTGGCATGAATCCATATTTTTTATTCCAGTAAGCTCGTATATTAGGATAATGAAAGACTGACATATATATATTAATTCCCAAGTACTTTTGTAACTCTGATTTTGTGATTAGGTGGGGTCGGTCAGGATTTTTTGCGACTGAATATCGATTAGTTTCTTCTACAATCGCATCTAAAAAATCAGGAGTAAAAAAGTAACTGAAAAATTGATACGGAGTTTCTAGAGCCATAACCTCAGGAGAATGTTCATTCTCTTTCTGAAAACGAATGTTTTCTTCGCTGAAATCTAAAGAACGCTTCCTCCATGTTAGTCTAGCAGAATCCATCGGACTAGGACGCCTGTTGAGAGGATTTTGTGCAGAATCACTACTACCTTCAATCACCAGGGGAGGATCATCATCTTCTATCTCGTTCTCGAAACTTACAAGTGGGGGATCATCTTCATTTTGTATCTGAGGATTAGGGGAATTCCCGGAATCCAGTTGTTCTTCTTCCTCATCACTTTCTAACGCCGCACGTATGTCTTCAATATTTGGGTAATATTCCAAGTCTTCATCATCAGATTCAGCCTCGTCCTCCGATATAAGTCCACCTTCCAGTTTTTCTAAAAGGTCTTCAATATCATTATCTTTTAATTTTCTTCTTTCCATGCTGTAAACAATTATGTATAACATATCAGAGGCACATAATATTCACTCGCGCTATAAAAGCAAAAATTTACAAACGGGACCTACTAACTGCATAGTGTCTCATTTTTGATACAATTAATTATCAGCATTTTTTTCGTAAGAAACATAAATATTCACTTCAACTTTATGTTTTATAATGAAAAAACACTCTTACCTGTATTTTCAATATTTTTCCGGGTTAGCTTTTCCAATAAAATCACTCCGAAATAAATCGACAAAAAGTGAAAATTTCACGGAACAAGTTATGACAGATAAGAAAAAAGTTTTCGCTTTTACCGCCAAATTGTTCAGAAAAATACCATAGACAACTTATTTCTTCTAAAATATGAATAGGCAAAGGACATTTTTAACATACAGCCCAGTTGCTTGTGCATAGTTGAACGGAATTATTAAACGAAAATTCTAGTGTTTCATTTTTGATACAGTATGCACTTAAGGGTTAAAAGCACCTTTTAAAAGGAAGTTGATGCACAAGTGATATATAAAAAAAATGTCTGTATTAACTTGGCAGGGATGTTGTATCCAGGAAATGGCAAAACATAAAAAATCCACAGTTAAAAACTTAAAAAGTGGATTAACAACTATAGCCGAGACAAAAGAGGCTGAAAACTATGTTGATACATATCAACGGCATCTCCAATGCTATACTAACTAACTTAACACCTGTATTTTCAATTAGTTACATCTGCATATACGTTTTATATTAATGTACGAGGGAAGTTATATGAAAGGCCTTCGTGTGAGACAAAGCCCGATATTATGAGTTGTTCTCGAACGAAACGAACAAATGTTTAGCAACCTTAAATTTGTAGTGCCCAGTTAAAAAAAAAGTATAAAACCATTGTCATATTTGGCAAATTGAAATTAACTGTATCTCATAAATTTTCCCAAAGCTCCGACACAGATGTAACTAAACTTATAAATTAGATAAAACACAATTTTCTAACTCTGCACATTGATATCATATGATTAGTCGTAAGTTAAGGATTGTAAGTTGTTTTAATGAATTTTGATTGTGACAAAGTACCTCAATATTACATATTAAATTATCGTAATGTGAAGCAAACTTAGCATTTTTCATTCAACCATGAAGGTCTCGATAGAGCCTTACTGGCGCCCCCATCAATAATAAAAAACATTACTCACTAAAATATCATAATTAATTAGTATTTATAATTATAAAGATAATTATGTATATAGAACCTTATGAATTAGCGATTCTTAGTTCGTAGTAGTAACAAACAGGTAGAATTGCCGTTGGAGGCCGTTGATCGCATTTTTTCTACATGTTACAACTAACTATGAATCTCTATTGGATTCACTGTGTTTTAGTAACTTATGATTTTAACTGATGGGGCCTTACTTCTTTTTTGGTTTGCAAGAAGACAATAAAATACAAAACAATAATTTATTCACAACTCTGTAACAAAATCTCAGTCAATCAAAATAAATGCACTTCTCGACACTAGTGAATAATAACTAAATTAAATAAATGTTCTAATCTTGTTTCTTGTGAATGGGCTTCCCCCTGAACCAGAGGTAGAGGTTCTTGATGGTCAACGTCACAGGAAACATGATCGGCAGGAACAGGGGAATGTATACGGCGTACCTGGAAATAATTGAAAAATAAATAAATATTAATTTAACAAAATACTTCATCTGGAGGGAAAGGGGACTGGAGTCATATTTTTGAACCGCTCGTATCCGATTCGCATACGAAAAAGCAATATGCGAATATTCCCAAAATCCTTATTTTTGAATACGTATGCGACTCTGCAACGAGTGGTCCAAACCACTCGTTTTCTTTTCTACTACTCGAACTTAAGTAGATAGTCTATGATCGTGACACAATCATTTGAAAAATGACACTTAATGTTATAATTTACTTGAATTTACGTTCCGTTTCTCTGCGATTCGTTACCGGTTTTTAAAATCAACTATTTTTGTTAGTGGTAGTGGTGGTGTAGTAGGTATATTTTTCGTAGAACGAAAACAATTTATGGGATTAGACTATATTGGCAACACAGATTTCTACTGCTTCAAAAATACGCAAAATCGTGTGTGATAGAATTTGATTTCGTAGACGAATGATTTTCGTATACGTTTTCAGTTTTCATACGAGCGGTTCAGAAATACGACTCCTGATGTTTCACAGTAAAGTCGGTACATTTCGACTAGGCCCATAAATCGTTTCGGAATTCATATTACGTTAGCTCTATTGGACTAAGAGCTTTGAATATTTTTTTATAATTCGCACATCAAAAGAGGAAATTTACTAGCTGCGTCTGTATTTCCGAAAGCATCTTTAAAAAAAAAGATCGAATCTTTCGGATGAGCTCATCCGTCGTTAATTTTGTGTCTGTCGTCCCTAACTTAGAGTAAAGTCAGGAGAAAATCAATTAAAAAATCTTACTTCTGATCATCAGGGAAGTACAATAAAGCCAACAAAGATGGCTCCATGAAGGCTGTCTCTGCGTACGTAAAGGCTTCTAGTGAGGTCTTATAGGCCTCCGCCAGTAACCCGCTAAGCATCAGATGTGTCGCTTCCTGGATCTTCTCAACTGCGGTGTTGATGCACGCGCCTACTTCGTCGTTTATCACGATGTTGGATATTTGTCCTGGAATAAGATGGTTTTGTAATGATACAGAGGTTGTTGCTATAGCGAATACTGGTACGATTTTTTTGTTTTAGTTCCATAATGTGTTCAGAACACATACATACATATGATCACGCCTTTATCTCTAATGGGGTAGGCAGAGCATTAACGACCCAAACAAAGGTCGTTCCGCTACGTCTGTTTTGAGGGTTATTAATAAGCCGATAAACATTTCCAACCCCAGTCATCCAAGCTTTAAGAAGTCTGCCATGGAGGTCACCACGAAATGTGTATTCCATGTTTACTCAAATTAATAATTGCGTTCATTTTTTCACAGATTCATATAGCCCACTTCTTTTATTTATACATACATATAATCACGCCTTTATCCCTAATGGGGTAGGCAGAGTGTAAACGACCTAAACAAAGGTCGTTCCGCCACGTCTGACAAAGTTTTGAGGGTTATTCAAGATAGATTTGTAGGTTATATTGCTGTAGTGACAGGTTGTCATCCCATCGCCTAAATTACAATATACTGAAACCCTCGGATCCCATAGCTGGCTTTTACAGCATGCCCGGAAGGAAATGCAGCTGGCATATTCTATGTTTTGCTCTCGCTTCCAGGCCAGCATGGAAGAAACGTGTTGAGAACACGAACTAATTTAAAAAAATGCTGTCCTTTTCTGTTCGCTTGAGATAGAAAATGAAAGGTATGGACTAAGCTTAGATAAGTCGTGTCATTTGCCCTCTTTTAGGCTGCTATAGCAATACTCACCAAGCAACTGCGCGAGGCTCTGCAGCGTACGTTGCGCTGAAGACACTTGTTCCAGCGCTCTAACCCGTAAGATAGTATCAAGCTCCCAGCCACGAGGTGATACTGCCCGCAATGGAACTAAATGTGCGCCTTCGATGTGTGCCTGGAATAAAGAAACATACATCTTGTTATCGCCGCTAACACAGACAAAACTAAGAAAAGGATCAGGTTGGAATTGGCGTGATTTGTAAGATCCCTTGACCGGCCTATTTCAGCTTGCTCGTTAGTATGTAAAAATTGCCACAATACAGAATTACCACTTTGTTCCGACAGATTTAAGAGAAGTAAATAGTAGTTGCTGTCGATAGAAGTAAATAGTGGAAATCCCTTCTTCGAGCCCCGTGTCCCTGATGAGGGATAACAGGACTTCATCATCTCCATCATCAAATAGTAGTTGGGTTTCATTTTGAGACCGCTTTTAGTTTCAACACCGTCTCCGAAATCAGTCTGTATATCCACGGCCTAAAAACGTTCAAAAGGTTCAACTTACATATTCAGTGATTCCCAGCAGTTTCCTGAGTTGCGATATGAACGCTCCCATGACCACCCTCGGCACCGGCCGATGCGTGGGTGATTCCCCGCGGCATTCCCCGGCGGTGGGACTGGACAGCACCACGCCCCCCCATTTGGGGGACATGAACGCTTGCACTGATGATTTCACTGGTTCATCTAAAAACAGAATTTTATATGGCCGATTCTTGCATTAGTATGAACACTCTCTGTCAACAAGTTAGTCGGTCTAATATGTTGATCTTTCATCAAATTTTAGAAAGTGTATAAATTATCTGAAAATTGTCTTTTATACCCTCCATGCTGGACTGGGAGCAAGAGAAAAACCTAGAATATACCAGCTGCATTTCCTCCCGGGCATGCTGTAAAAACCAGCTAAGGGATTTGAGGGTTTCAGTATATTGCAATTTAGGCGATAGGCTGACAACCTGTCACTACAGCAGCATACATAAAAATCTATCTTAAATAGCCCTCAAAACTTTATCAGACGTGGCGGAACGACCTTTATTTAGGTCGTTTACGCTCTGCCTACCCCATTAGGGATAAAGGCGTGAATATATATATGTATGTATGTCTTTTATTATTACTAATATTTAAGTTGTTTTGTAAAACTAACACACTATGGACTCTGTCTGCAATAAACTTTTATTATTATTATTATTATTACACTGATTCTTGCATTAATATAAATATTCTCTGTTAAATGGTTATAAGTCTAATATGTAGATGTTTCATGTCTTTAGCATTTCTTATTTTAGGAAGTGAATAAGTCTGTCTCGACCACTGTCGTCGATAGTGGTTGTTGTTGTTATACAAAACATAGCGGCCTATTAGCTATTATCACACGCTACTATTAAAACTAACTAACTTCCATGCTGGCCTGGGAGCGAGAGAAAAACTTAGAATGTGCCAGCTGCATTTCCTCCCGGGCATGTTGTAAAAGTCAGCTAAGGGATCCGAGGGTTTCAGTATATTGCAATGTAGCCGATGGGCTGACAACCTGTCACTACAGCAATATACGTACAAATCCATCTTGAATAACCCTCAAACCTTGTCAGACGTGGCGGAACGACCTTTGTTTAGGTCGTTTATGCTCTGCCTACCCCATTAGGGATAAAGGCGTGATTATATGTATGTATGTATGTACTACTAAAAGGCGGTTTAAAAACGCTGATACAAGGGTTCATTGGGACGTTAAACGGTTGTGGCCCAAAAACACGAAAGAAAGAAGAATCAGAATCAGAACTTTATTTGTAGGTAGGTTCTTACCTCTAGAGTCGTAGATAATCATGGGCGCTTTGTCACAAGGCACGGTGTATAAGGCCAGGTTTATTGTAGGGGACTCCGAGACATGTGTGGCGGCGCGCTCCTCAAGCCTGGTTAGTAACAGGTGCATTCTATCTTGGCTTACTTTGAAGTGACGGCCCCACTCGGAAGTGTCTTTTACCTGATAAAAGGCATTTAACCAGATTAATTTATAGAATACATTTCAGCTATAAAAATAATGTGTAAGGGGGCCCAAAGGGGTGTAAGGGGGCCCAAACTACATCTCTCGGGCCCTAAGCCAACCTCTCCTGCTCGCGGTGCACCCTGCTGGATTACAAACGAGGCTCTGGCGCCCCACCAACCCGCACTGGGCCAGCGTGGTGGGTAACGGCCCATATTCCCCCCTATGGACAGTACAATCGCAAATCGGCCCCAAGTGCCCGGCGGCCCCGGTGGCCGAGCCGATCTAGGCGAAAGTCGGCCCGGCGCCGAGACCAGGGGTGCTAAAAATCTCCGGGCGGCGTGGACCTCTCGCCGAAAGAACTTGGCCCTGGCAACCTACAACTGTGGCACTTTGCGATTGGATGAGAAGTTGGTAGAACTCGAGGAGGAATTGAGCAGGTTACGATGGGACATTGTGGGGCTATCTGAAGTCCGAAGAGAGGGAGAGGACTCGATAGTCCTTAAGTCAGGTAACCTGTTCTATTTCCGGGAGGGCGAACGTCTGTCCCAACATGGTGTCGGGTTCATCGTCCACAGGTCCCTCGTGAACAACGTTGTACAGGTCGGAAGTGTCTCGAATAGGGTGATATACCTTATACTCAGAATAACTAAACGTTATTCGTTGAAGGTCATACAGGTATACGCCCCAACATCGAGATCACCCGATGAGGACGTGGAGGTGATGTATGAGGACATATCTAGAGCCATGCATACCTCCAGGACCCATTACACGGTGGTCATGGGGGACTTCAACGCTAAACTGGGCAAACGATGCGGTGACGAGCTGAGAATTGGGCCATTTGGTACTGGGACGAGGAATGGTCGAGGTCAAATGCTGGTCGACTTCATGGAGAAGGAGGGACTCTTTATGATGAACTCTTTCTACATGAAACGGCCACATCGAAAATGGACCTGGAAGGGCCCCAATGGTGTCACCAAAAATGAGAGACTTCATCATGACAGACAAAAAGCGGATATTCAATGATGTCTCTGTGATCAATTCGTTCAAAACGGGCAGCGATCACCGAATGGTGAGAGGCACATTGAATCTAAATGTCAAAACCGAGAGGTCACGTCTGATGAAGTCTACGCTCCGACCGGCACCTACCCAAATCCAAAACCTTGACAGTTTTCATTTGTTTTTTTTTTTTCATTTGATTGCCTAGGTGATTGCTTGGAAGTGGACGATTATAACGACAGGGTCGTGGAATCTGTCCTTACGGTTGGTTCTAAATTCTTTAAAGCCAAACGTAAAAAAGGAACCAAAAAAATCTCTGACCATATACCCTGAAGCTCATGGAGGAGCGACGCGATATGGCTCTGCAGTCGTCGGAAGACACTTCGCGATATCGGCAGCTTAACAGGCAGATCTCCAAATCTTTGACTCGTGACATACGCCAGTTTAATACCGACCGTATTAAAGAGGCAATCGAGCGCAACAAAGGCTCCAAAGTGTTCGCGAGAGATCTGTCTATAGGCCAAAGCCAGTTGGCGAAGTTGAAGACCGATGATGGCAGAATCGTATCGTCCAAACCAGAGCTTCTGGAGGAGGTCGAGAAGTTCTATGGGCAGTTATACGCTACCACACGATCGTCTGTTAATAATCTGGCTGCAGACCCAAGAGCCAGATTAACCCGACACTACACGGAAGATATTCCGGACGTCAGCTTGTGCGAGATTAGTATGGCTCTGAAACAGCTTAAAAACAACAAGGCGCCGCGTGATGATGGAGTAACGGCAGAGCTTCTAAAAGCCGGTGGTAAACCGATGTTAAAAGCACTGCAGAAGCTCTTCAACTCTGTCCTACTCGAAGGCAAAACGCCACGGGCATGGCACAGAGGCGTGGTGGTGCTGTTTTTCAAAAGGGCGATAAGTCCTTGCTGAGAAACTACAGACCCATCACGCTTCTGAGCCATATCTACAAGCTGTTCTCAAGAGTCATTACGAACCGTCTCGCACGCAAGCTCGACGATTTCCAGCCTCCCGAACAAGCCGGTTTCCGAAAAGGTTTTAGCACCGTAGACCACATCCATACACTGAGGCAAGTTATACAGAAGACCGAAGAGTATAACCAACCATTCTGCCTCGCGTTTGTGGACTACGAAAAAGCCTTCGCATGGGCCGTACTGCAGTCACTCCAGCGGTGCCAAATCGACTACCGGTACATCGAAGTGCTGAAGTCTTTGTACGAAAACGCCACCATGTCAGTCCGTCTTCAGGACCAGAACTCGAAGCCTATCCAGTTGCAGCGAGGAGTGAGACAGGGGGATGTTATATCTCCAAAACTGTTCACCGCAGCACTGGAAGACGTCTTCAAGCTTCTGGACTGGAAGGATGTTGGCATTAAAATCAATGGCGAGAATATGACTCACCTTCGTTTTGCCGATGATCTTGTTATTGTGGTTGAAACCCTGGAGGACCTCGGTACAATGCTCGATGACCTCAATAGAGCCTCTCAACAAGTGGGTCTTAAAATGAACATGGAGAAGACGAAGATCATGTCAAAATCCCTTGTTGCACCCACTTCCCTGACGGTTGGAGGCTCTACTCTGGAAGTTGTCGACGAGTATGTCTACCTGGGACAAAAAATCCAGTTGGGTAGGTCCAACTTTCAGAAGGAGGTCGATCGTCGAATCCAACTCGGCTGGGCAGCGTTCGGGAAGCTATGTAACATCTTCTCATCCAAACAACTACCGCAATGTCTCAAGACAAAAGTCTGGGAGCAGTGCGTGTTGCCAGTGATGACCTACGGAACCGAAACGTGGCCACTCACAATGGGCCTCATAAGAAGGCTCAAGGTCACTCAAAGGGCAATGGAAAGGGCTATGCTCGGAGTTTCCCTCCGCGATCGAATCCGAAACGAGGAGATCTGGAGGAGAACCAAGGTCACCGACATAGCTCGAAGAGTTGCTCAACTTAAGTGGCAGTGGGCGGGGCACATTGCTCGCAGGACCGACTCCCGCTGGGGTAGGAAAGTCCTGGAGTGGCTGCCTTGGCACGGTAGACGCAGCGTAGGCAGGCCTCCAACAAGGTGGACCGACGATCTGGTGAAGGCGCTAGACCGATCATCGTGGAGGTCCTTGGGGGAGGCCTATGTCCTGCAGTGGACGTCTATCGGCTGAGACGACGACGACGACGATAAAAATAATGATAGGTACCTACCTATCATACCTAAATAAATAAATGATAAATACAAATTCAGTGTTACGTGGGAATTTTATAAATTTCACAAACAGACTGCAAACTCAAAAGAATTATATCAGGAAGAATATTTACGACGGCTTACTTTATTTAATAAATTATGTATTGAAATTGAAGTTATAAAAAGAAAAAGTAGGAAAGAACTTACCATTTTTTCTTGAAAATCGAAGTCCAACATGAAGAGCCATTGTGATTTAAGTGTAAAGTTGTGTAAGATGCTTAGCTCCTCCACAAAGGACCCAACGTAAGCTGCAAAAACAATTAGAAGCGGTTATTTTTTAGGACAGACAGAAAACATATAGTTCAGGGGACATATTACATTTTTAAACATATTTAATAATCGGTCTAATGGTTTTGGAGCTTAGGATCCATTACACTGTACAGTACACACAAAATAGCATCTCTTTATTATTTATTTATTTCTTCCATGCTGGCCTGGGAGCGAGAGAAAAACATAGAGTAAGCCAGCTGCATTTCATCCCGGGCATGCTGTAGAAACCAGCAAAGGGATCCGAGGGTTTCTGTACATTGCAATTTAGGCCTGTTACTACAGCAATATACCTACAAATCTACCTTAAATAACCCTCAAATTTTGTCTGACGTGGCAAACGACCTTTGATTAAGTCTTAACGATCTCATGTCATCTCCCCGGCCTTATCCCGTATTTCGTGGGGCGGCTACCTAATCTAGGTGATTGAATGAGGGTACTGATTTTTACACAGAGCGACTGCCATCTGTCCTCCGCAACCCAGAAGGGAAACCACATCCAATCCTAGATTAGGTCAGTTTTCAAACCGCCAATGCTAAGCATTTAACTTAATGACGGTATTAAACGATATCAACTGGGACTAACAAAACGAAAATCACCGATTAAACGTACATATGAAATTTGAAAACCTAAAAACACATTGGTACGTGGTGGGATTCGAACCACGACCTCAGGAGGCGGCGGCCCTATCCACTACACCAACGCTCTGCTTACTCCATTAGGGATAAAGGCGTGATTATATGTATGTATGTCATTATTTATCGGGGTGTAAGGGATGGCTTCCTGCAAAACTGATATAGGTTGCCCAGTCAACGAACTTTCCTATACAAAATTACCACTCGGCACACAGTTACATAACATACAAATAAGCCGATAGACATGTTCAACCCCAGTCATCCAAGCTTAAGAAGTTTGCCATGGAGGTCACCACGAAAATTGTATCCCATGTTTCCTCAAATTAATAATTGCGTAAATTTTTTCACATATACATATTCCCCACTTCTTTTATTTGTATTCATTATTATAAACTTATATAACTTATATTATAACATAGTTTGCTGCATGTATAGCTGTACGTTCACTTAATTGGTTAGTCGTCTGGATCTAATCTTAACATATTGATATATTGTCCTTCCTTGGTTGTTAACTGTTTTGTTCATCTTTTAAATAAAATAATACCTTCAACAGCGTCTCTGGCATCAAACTCCACCTTATTGACGTCAGGTCGCGGCTGCACCACCGACAACGCGATGTGGTAGCTTTGTCCTGGAGGGAACCTGGTTCTTCTGGCCACGTCAGCTACGTCAGCTTTGGCACCCTTCAGTACTGATGTTTGATAGATCCAGTCTTTGAGGACTTGGACTAAGGTCGTCGCAGCTGCAAAGAATAAGATAGTCTTTAAACACAAATAAGTCTGGACGTAAATCGCTCTAGCCTACTTTAAAGAGGGGAGTATACGATTAAGAGCCGAGGTCCTTTTTAATTCTGTGCTGTTCTTTTACGTCGGTTTGTCTTGAATTTGCATGGAGTAGCGTTCGGGAAGCAGAGTAGTGGTCGAAATTAATATAAGCCAAAATGATCAATACAACACGACAAGAAAAAGCGTTTGTGAAAAGTCTCGTTACCTCTAGAATTGCTAAAGAACACCACCCTCTGTGGCCCAACCACGACATTTTGGCAGAGCAGACTCCGTTGCACGACATAGAGCTTATTATGAACATTCAGGTCAAAGGCTTTGGCCACTATCGTGCTGATGCTTACCTCTAGAATCCCTAAACAACACCACCCTCTGTGGCCCAACCATGACATTCTGGCAGAGCAGAGTTCGTTGCACGACATAAAGCTTATTATGAACGTTCAGGTCGAAGGCTTTAGCAACCAGTATTCTGATGCTTACCTCTAGAATCCCTAAACAACACCATCCTCTGTAGCCCAACCATGACATTCTGGAAGAGATTATTATGAACATTCAGGTCAAATGCTTTAGCCAGTCTGTATTCTTATGCTTACCTCTAGAGTCCCTAAACAACACCACTCTCTGTGGCCCAACCTTGACATTCTGAAAGAGCGGAGTCCGCTGCACGACATAGAGCTTATTATGAACATTCAGGTCGAAGACTTTAGCAACCTCTTCCACGGCCTCCTGGTCATCAGCCACCGAGTTGATGGTGTAGTGCAGTTCAGCAGGTAGAACCGCTTTGTTGATCTTCAAGTTTAGAACATCTGGAATAAGAACATAAATGTTACTGAGCAAATTCATAGAAAGACTTCTTCTTAGTGACCTCATCTCCCTAGCCTTATCCCGTATCTCACGGGGTCGGCTACCTAATCTAGGTGATTGAACGAGGGTACTGGTTTTTACACAGAGCGACTGCCATCTGACCTCCGCAACCCATTAGGGAAACCAGACCCAATCCTAGATCAGGTCAGAGTTTTCAAGCCGCCAATGCTTAGCACTGGCCTCTGTCATGGCTTAACGACTAATATCTACGGTATTAAACGATATTAACCGGGACCAACGGCTTAACGTGCCTTCCGAAGCACGGAAAAAGCGCCGAATAAACGTACATATGAAATTCGAAAACCGAAAAACACATTGGTACATGGTGGGATTCGAACCACGGCCCCCCGCTCAGGAGGCAGCGGCCCTATCCACTACACCATCGGGCTCTCTTCTTCTTAGTGACCTATAGTCAAACTATAACATCCTATGGTATATTATGATAACAAACAACTTAGTGAATATTTGTTGCGACTTACTTGTTTTTGTTGAACGGAGGCTTAGATCTAGACATTTTCTTCTTTCTATTGTCGAAACCTCGAAGCCTCCGTTCAACAAGAACAAGTAAGCCGCCACAAATATTTTTCCAATATAGTCATAGGCCTATGAACTTAAATATTTGTGGAGACCTTTGTGGTTTTTTCTATGCATGTACAGTCCACGGAACCCCAATTAATCAGTTCTTACCCAAATCCTCGAAGCTCTTTTCAATGAGTCCAGCTATTTCGGAAGCCATTGCGTCGTCATTAGCGAGGACTGTCAGTTCAGCGGATATGGAGTGAGAAAAAGGATCAAAGGAGTTGACCTTGTCGCATGGTACAGGGAATCCTAGTGGTAGCCATTAATGTAATCATCTACAGTTCTTACCCAAATCCTCGAAGCTCTTCTCAAAGAGTCCTGCTATTTCGGAAGCCGTTGCGTCGTCATTAGCGAGGACTGTCAGTTCAGCGGATATGGAGTGAGCCAGAGGATCGAAGGAGTTGATCTTGCTGGATGGTACAGGGAATCCTAGTGGTAGCCATGAATGTAATCATCTACAGATTTTACCCAAATCCCCGAAGCTCTACTCAATGAGTCCTGCTATACCTGAAAAAACAATCCTCTTTGCTCGTATGTTCGATGACTCTCAGAATGAATGAATGGAAGCCATCGGAAGCCGTTGCGTCGTCATTAGCGAGGACTGTCAGTTCAGTGGATATGGAGTGAGCCAGAGGATCGAAGGAGTTGATCTCGCTGCATGGTACAGGGAATCCTAGTGGTAGCCATGAATGTAATCATCTAAAGTTCTTACCCAAATCTTCGAAGCTCTTCTCAATGAGTCCTGCTATTTCGGAAGCCGTTGCGTCATCATTAGCGAGGACTGTCAGTTCAGCGGATATGGAGTGAGCCAACGGATCGAAAGAGTTGATCTTGTCGTATGGTAGCGCCACTCTGCAAGTAAAAACCTTTATGGATATGTAAACTTTTAAAAGGTGCTGAATATACTTCCTTTTTCTTCCATGCTGGCCTGGGAGCGATAAAACCAGCTGTAAAAAGCAGCTAAGGGATCTGAGGGTATCAGTATATAGTAATTTAGGCGATGGGCTGACAACCGATGACTACAGCAATATACCTACAAATCTATCTTAAATAACCCTCAAAACGTTGTCATACGTGGCGGAACGACCTTTGTTTAGGTCGTATACGCTCTGACTACCCCATTAGGGATAAAGGCGTGATTATATGTATGTATATACTTCGTTGCTGGACTGGGAGGGAGCGGTAAAAACAAACAATGTCAGCTGCTCTCGTAATAAATTGTATAGAGGATGTCGAGATTTTTGTTGTGTTAAAAGAGAAGGGCTGACAATCTGTCGCTTCAAAATTTGCTAGTGGGATGCATGACTTTGACACACCCTTGACTTTTTTATGCATAAAAAAAAGTTATCTATGTAAACCCAATAAAAAATATAAACAAATTAAAATAAAACGATAACTTTAAGAGCTGGCTGAATTACAATTACATAATGATTGTTTAAAAATCAATAAAATGGGGTCGCGAGAAGTTATCCATATCACTGGATAAACATAAGATTTTTTTTCATTTCCATTTGTCCTTTAAAGCTAGCAGCACTGCGACTTTATATCACTGTTACTTATTTTCTTCTTCCTCTATCGTGTCGATGACAAGACAACGCTTGGTCTTTTTTTCTTAAAATTTCCCTAACTCAGTAATCTGCTACCCTGACTGCGTTGTCGGTTGCCTGCATTAACAGCTCTCGCAAGCAAGTGGTGGGGAATGTGGAGCACACTACCAAATTGAATTGAAAAATAAATAAATGGGGTTTTAAAAAAATTGTAGAGAGAGCATGTATATATTTGTCTTTGCTCGTCTCTCGTGTTTCGGTCCGTTATGCCGCAAGGCGGGTAGGACCATGAGTGGTTGGTGGGTTATCAAACGGGACGTAGTCTGCGGGTCTACCCCGCATTTGCATCGAAGGTCGGATTCTTGTGTAAATCCCCACCTATGTTACTTATTATCAAATCTTCTTCTTCTGTCGAGTGAGTATCGAGTCTATGGACCCGAAGAACCCTGGTGTCAGAGTTTTTAAACCGCCTAGTAGTACAACTATCAGGCCTCTGACATGGTTTGAGTAACGACCACTATCAAAGACAGCAACCGGGACTGACGGCTTAACGTGCCCTCCGAAGCACGAAATCTTTTTCTTTTCGGACAATCAGGTGATTCAGCCTGCAATGTCCTAACCAAACTGGGAAAAAAAAACACAAAGTGACAAATTCTCAAATATCAACTTTGTGTTTCCCCCCTGGGAATCAAATCCGGATCGGGAGTCCATGGCACTAGCCACTAGACCACGGAGGCAGTTAATTATCAAATTAAAACAATGTATAATGCCGTACTTCGTTGTAACAATGCATAATGTTGTCGCACGTTATTTCCATGCTGGACTGGGAGCGAGAGAAAAACTTAGAATGGGCCAGCTGCTTTTCCTCCAGGGCATACTGTAAAAACCAGCTAAGGGATCTGAGGGTTTCAGTATATTGTTGTTTAGGTGATGGGCTGACAACCTGTCACTACAGCAATATACCTACAAATCTATCTTAATTAACCCTCAAAATTTTGTCAGACGTGGCGGAACGATTAGGGATAAAGGCGTTATTATATGTATGTATGTATGCATAATGTCGTATAATAATATTTTACTTCTCAATAATATTTCACCTTTCCTGCAGTCTTTAAATGATTTCTAATGTGTTTGATCTTATTTCTACTCTTGGGCAGAATTGACAGAGAGTCTCAGTCAATGATGAACCTAGCATACCCTGATCAGTTTTTTGCTAAGTGCATATTTAAAGTACTAACTTTAATTTGTAAGGGCCGTATTTATAAATAGCGCTCATGAGTGACAGCGAGTTTGAGTTCGTATCAGAAATGTCATTTCAGTATAAACTGGCCTGTCAAATCCAAACTTAATATTGCTCTCAAGTTTGAGATCGCTTCATAATTACGAGCCTTAGATTATTGTATGTATTACTGACTCTTTGTGGATGTAAATCTGAAATAAATTTATTGAATTGAATATGGGCAAATGGGAACGTGTGCATAAGGGTATGCTACCGACCTGAAGAAGCTCTTTACTGTCAAAACATGTATACGTGTCACCTGTGGTTTGCATATAATAGGCGTTCTTATAGTACCATTAGGGTGCAGTATAATGATTCATACCGTACCCTGATGCGTCTGCCAAGATACTGCAGCGCGTCGAGCATGTTCGCCGACGCTCGGATCCCCGACTTCTTCGCCATCATGCGTGCCAGGATTGCCTCGTTTTGGGATCGAATTTGCTCGTCCCAGAACGAGATTATTCGAGCAATGTATGGCTCCCTTGATACCGCCATCTTACGCTACTGGATGACTTCACATAGCAGTGAGAACAAAAAGTGACTAACAAAAATAAAGTGATAACTGTAAGTCTTATTATTTTATTTTATTTATTTTTCATAGTTTCAGTTTTGATGTTTTTCATGTTATAATTTTAATTTAGTTAATTTTAATTGTAATTATGTTAATTTCACTATTGAAATGTTTCTTTTTATGTATTTTATTTATATTTTATGGGTCTTGCGCCTGAAATAAAGGGTTATTTATATTTTTTAATTTTAATTATTTACTCTGACAATGTATACTATACATAATATTATGCTAAAAGCCTGATGGTGTAGTGGATAGGGCCGCTGGAGCGGAGAGGTCGTGGTTCGAATCCCACCATGTACCAATGTATTTTTCGGTTTTCGAATTTCATATGTACGTTTATTCGGCGCTTTTTCCGTGCTTCGGAAGGCACGTTAAACCGTTGGTCCCGGTTAATATCGTTCAATACCGTAGATATTAGTCGTTAAGCCATGTCAGAGGCCAGTGCTAAGCATTGGCGGCTTAAAAACTCTGACCTAATCTAGGATTGGGTCTGGTTTCCCTTCTGGGTTGCGGAGGTCAGAGGGCAGTCGCTCTGTGTAAAAACCAGTACCCTCGTTCAATCCCCTAGATTAGGTAGCCGACCCCGTAACATACGGGATAAGGCTAGGGCGATGATGACATAATATTATGCTTATTATGTTTAATATTATGCTTTATTTGTGCACGCCTAATTTGCCACTCATTTTAAGTCTCACTTCCGTAGGTCAGCTGGAAGAAATTTCTTAGTAGAAATAAGCTGTACCTGTTGTGTCATTATTCCTTGTGTATTGTCGTTCTCATGTTACTTGTGTACAATAAACAGTAAATAAATAAATACATACATACTCTCACGCCTGTATCCCTAATGAGGTAGGCAGAGCGTCAACGTACCAAATAAAGGTCGTTGCGCCAATACATATTGCTGTAGTGACAGGTTGTCAGCCCATCCTAACTTACAATATGCTGAAACCCTCGAATCCCTTAGCTGGTTTTTACAGCATGCCCGGGAGGAGATGCAGCTGGTACATGCTATGTTTTTCTATAGCTCCCAGTCCAGCATAGAAGCTATAAGTATACTAAGTTCTAGGCAATATTGTTGCACCTGTAAACTTCAGTGGTCTTCCACCACAGCGGCATTCCAATGATGAACAGGACTCCGACAAACGAGGCGCACGCCCACATGCGGAAATACTCTGCAACAACAGAAAGGCAAACATTATCTCCGTGGTAATCAAAAAGACTCCGGATCCGTGATGCAAAAATTTTTGCAAGAAAAAAATGAAGGTTCCTATCATCGTCATCGCAACTCCCTCCGTGGTCTAGTGGTTAGAGCCATGAGCTTACGATCCGGTGGTCCTGGGTTCGATTCCCAGGGGGGAAACACAAATTTGATATTTGTCAATTTATCACTTTGTGAGGTTTTTCCCAGTTTGGTTACACTGCAGGCAATCACCTGATTGTCCGAAAAGAAAAAAGATTCCGTGCTTAAAGAGCACGTTAAGCCGTCGGTCCTGGTCACTGTCTTTGATAGTGGTCGTTACTCAAACCATGTCAGAGGCCTATTAGCTGTGCTACTAGGCGGTTTGAAAACTCTGACACCGGGGCTCATCGGGTCATTCGACTCGAGAATCCATTCGCTAAGAAGAAGATCGCAATCCGATCTACTAGCGACCTGGAGAAAATATCCTGACTCCCTTATTTGTGTACATCTTCTGCGTTAATTTCATGTGTCGCAATCGTAATATTCTACCAAAAATATAAAGTTCTTTCTTCTCCCTACCATACTGCTCTCAACACTTATGTAATCTTAAAGTGGATAGTTGTAATTGGCATTCAGTATAATCATATGCTGTAATATTATAATTTAGTAAGATGCTGTTGTTATCCTGAATAAATAAATAATAAAATAAATAAGACTACCCTACGTCTATTGTCTAATACTACGAGACGTTAAATACGCGATTATGCTCAAGTTTTATCCCGTATCTCAAGGGTCGACTACCTAATCTAGGGGATTGAACGAGGGTACTGGTTTTTAAACAGAGCGATTGCCATCTGACCTCCGCAACCCAATAGGGAAACCAGAACCAATCCTAAATTAGATCAAAGTTTTTCAAGACGCCAATGCTTAGCACTGGCCTCTGGCATAGCTTAACGACTAATATCTACGGTATTAAACGATAACGGGACCAACAGCTTAACGTGCCTTCTGAAGCACGGAAAAAAAAACGAATAAACGTGCATACGAAATTCGAAAAACGCATTGGTACGTGGTGGGATTCGAACCACGACCTCCCCTCCCGTTCAGGAGGCAGCGGCTCTATCCTCTACACCATCGGGCTCTCGATTATGCTCAAGTAAATAAATTAAAGGAGTAGATTTTTTTTAGGACTCAGGACTTAGAATGATGTCAACTTTTATTGGAAGTTTAGATAATCACTACATAGTATAAAACAAAGTCGCTTTCTCTGTCCCTATATCCCTATGTATGCATAAATCTTAAAAACTATGCAACGGATTTTGATGCGGTTTTTGTAATGGATAGAGTGATCAAGAGGAAGGTTTATATGTATAATACATGCATAATATAGTAAAGAAACACTGATAATTTCCGTGCGAAGCCGGGGCGGGTCGCTAGTAGAGGTATAAATTGCTTCTTTAGCTTAGCTAATATTTACCTAGTATTCTTAGGTACGAGTAAAAGGATACCGTTGTACCTGACAACGAAGTTTCTAGTTGAAGTGTGTATTATGAAGATAATATAAACAGTCCATAGTCTAGAATAGGTGTTAGGTGTGTATTGTAAGTTGATGCGACATAGCCCATAGTAGGGTTTGGAAGGTCCAATTTCTGTTACCTATAGCTCTGCTGCAATATATACGTACAATAGATAGATAAAATATGCAAGGTGTAATTCCTGGACACAAAGATAATACTGATGTAAAACTTATCTTGATACTGAACAACTTTTCTCCGTTACTTTTTCTCGAGCACTTTTGCACAGCCCTAAATAAAAATGGCGGCGTTGATGACCAAATCAGCCGGGTCAGTGTTAATTGACTCTACAATGCGCTAAGATTGGAGTAAATAATGACAATATGTACATATGTATTTATGAGCATAAATATGTGGTAATGAACATATAAGCAATATCCGCAAAGCTCTATTCTTAGTTACATGACGTGATATTGATGACGCTGTAAGGTTGTGACGTCATCATGATCCGTCTTGGTCAAATATTCCTGCCATTACAACAAATATAGAAATCTTTAGCTTACAGTGGGCTCTATTCTAGATTCTACCGAATAAAGCTAAAATTAAAATCCGTCACTCTCACATAAAATAAAATTTAAAAAGGACAGAAGATTTATACTCTATGATTTTACACTTTGACAAGATTTTGGTGCGAATTTGGACGTTTCTGTCATAAGACGGCGGATAAAATGTCAAAAAACGCTTAAAACCGCACACTACAATTTAAAAACGGGAAAACATAGATCTCCTCTCCTTTTTATTTTTTAGACTTAAGCTGACAGATACATTTTAATTTTAGCTTTAGCCGGTGACATCTACAATCGGACCCAGTGTAAGCTAAAGATTTTTATACGTACATATAATCACGCTTTTATCTCTAATGGGGTAAACGACCCAAACAAAGGTCGTCCCGCCACCTCTGTCAAAATTTGAGGGTTATTTAAGATAGATTTGTAGGTATATTGCTTTAGTGACAGGTTGTCAGCCCATCACCTAAATTACAATTATACAGAAACCCTCGGGTCCCTTAGCTGGTTATTACAGCATGCCCGGGAGGAAATGCAGCTGGCACATTCTATGTTTTTCTCCAGTCCAGCATGAAAGAATTTTTAGTTGTAATGGCAGGATTATTTGATCAAGACGGTTATGATGATGTACTTACCTACGTACAGATTATTTGCCTGCATAGTGTCACCAAGTGTCAAATGAAGGCGTACGTTGAATATGATACGATCTTGACCACCCATGTTTAGGTGAACGTGAGTAAACATTGTGCTAAGCGCGATTGCAGGGGACAGGTAGTGAGCAGTCTGCAGAATAATATTTAGGTAATCTAAATATTTGCCTTTTTTATACAACGTGTAACAGAAAGGGTAATGCATCCTAAAGGGTTTGAAACTGAACAACATTCCCTTAGGATCATCATTGGCTCTCATATTACAAACAAAATACAATTATACAGTGCTTTTTATAAAAGTTAGGCTAGCAAAAGATAGGTCGCTTAGGATGTATTTACCCTTTCTGTTACACGTTTTATAAAAATAGATAAATTATAAGTACTAAGAATACCACAGTTCTGAGCTCGCCTGAAAAGAAGAGACTTAATTTTCTAATAATTACGAATTCTAGTCGATTTTTTGATTTGTAATTTCTAATATATTCAGAAGAGACTTAAATTCTACAGTAACTAGTGTCTAGGGGATAAGGCCGACCGATTTAGGTATACAAACGTTCTGGTCAGGAAGCGTTGGAAATAATTACAAGACCTAGAAAGATAATTAGTTCAAACGCGTTTTCGCAACAACAAAAAGGTCCTTTTAGTCTAGACAATAACACAGTATGTGCTATCTGCTATCTAGATGACCTAAATGTGGCGATTGTGCCGTTCAATGAACAAGTGCTACCATTGATGATCTAAGACGTCGAAATTATTTATATTAAGACTAGGATGTCATTATGCGAGTACGAATTGCGTTTGCTAAAAATCTGATGCCTGTATACGCGGTGTAAGGGACAGCGTCCCGCAAACTGATAGAGATTGCTTAGTCGACGGAACTGAACAACTATAAGCGGTTTTCTTTCTCAGAAAGTAAAAACACAAATTTGATTTTCCATACAAATTGTCTGTTCGAGATGTTCATTTTGTATGGGAAGTTCATTTTATTTGTCCATTTCCAGAAAGGATTTCCTGGTGAAAGTTGTTCAGTTTCCTTGACTCAGCAACCCCAATCAGTTTGCGGATTGCTGTCCCTTACACCCGGTATAGAGAACGCATGTGGGAAGAAGTTATCTCTCCGTTCCTAGAATTTAAGCGTTTTACCTAATGGGATAGGCAGAGCGATTTCATATAAAATTATTGCAATTTGTACAAGGAGTAGGTACCTCATTAAGTTACGTATTCCGCTTATTGTTTGTATGAATTATAACATATTACGCAATAGACGCTTCCTATCTAAACAGTATTATAAACAAAATGCAAATGCAAATTTCATAGAATATTATTGCAATTTGTACAAGGAGTACTTAATTAAGTTACGTATTCCGCGAGGGTTTCTATATATTTCAATTTAGGCGATGGGCTGACAACCTGTCTCTACAGCAATATACCTACATACAGATCTATCTTAAATAACCCTTAAAACTGTGTCAGACGTCGCGGAACGACTTTTGTTTAGATCGTTTTCGCTCTGCCTACCCCATTTCCCTAATGGGACGACACAGACATGATTATATGATTGTGTGTATGCATACCGCTTATTATTTGCACAAATCAGAACCTATTACGCAATAGACACTTCCTATCTAAACAGTATTGTAAACAAAATGCAAATGCAATAAGCAATTGAAATAATCAACACGTTTCAAATATGCAATGGAAAAGGGTGTGTGAACTGTGATGTGACGTCACGACTCGTGGAGCTGCGCATGATTGCATTACAAGTGCTGTTTATTGATACAAAGTTCAATCGTATCTAAGTCTTCCTTGCTGGACTGGGAGCGAGAGAATAACATAGAATGTGCTAGCTGCATTTCCTCTCGGGCATGCTGTAAAAATCAGCTAAGGGATGCGAGGGTTTCTGTATAGTGTAATTTAGGCGATGGGGTGACAACCTGACAGCAATATACCTACAAATCTGTCTTAAATAACCCTCAAAACTTTGACAGACGTGGCGGAACGACCTTCGTTTAGGTCGGTTACGCTCTGCCTACTCCATTAGGGATAAAGGCGTAACTATATGTATGTATGTAAGTTCAATTGTCTATGTGCCGGGATTTCCATGTAAGGGTTAAATAATGTGACGGCTGTTGAATACATATGTTTTATTAAATGCATACTAGACTTTGACTAGTACCCCCATCGGAAAAATTCTTGTTGAAAATTCAAAGGTATTTATTTTGTTTTGAAAATATCAAATTAGTAAAATATAAAAACAGCATGTTCTACTTGACGACTGTGTAACTGCCTCCGTGGTCTAGTGGTCAGAGCCATCGGCTTACGATCCAGAGGTCCTGGATTCGTTTCCCAGGGGGATCTAAATTGTCTTAATTATGATTCAAAGTAGATATTTATAATATAAATGTATCACTTTGTAAGCTTTTCCCTAGTTTGGTTAGGACATTGCAGGCTGAATTTCCTGATTGTCCGAAAAGAAAAAGGATTCCGTGCTTCGGAGGGCACGTCAAGCCATCGGTCTCGGTCGCTGTCTTTGACAGGGGTCGTTACTTAAACCATGTCAGAGGCCTAATACCTGTGCTACTAGGCGGTTTGAAAACTCTGACAACAGGGTTCATCGGGTCGTTGGACTCGAGAATCCACTCGCTAAGAAGAAGAAAACCGTAACGCGTGAATGTCTTCTGTCCTTATTTAGGACTCTATGATGATTATAAAAAAAAATATGAAGTTAAAGACGTGTTCACAATCCAATCTCCATCTTCTAGGGTTTCAGTATATTGTAATTTAATCGATGGACTGACTACTTGTCACTACAGCAATATACCTACAAATATATCTTACATAAAACTCAAACTTTGTCAGACGTGGCGGAACGACTAGTTTACGCTCTGCCTACCCCATTAGGGATAAAGGCATGATTATATGTATGTATCTTTGACAAAATCTAACCAAAATATAGAATTGTTTACTTTGAAAAACAGTGATAATAAATGCGTTAAATTATAAGTGATTTCTTCCATGCTGAACTGGGAGTGATAGAAAAGTACCAGCTGCATTTCCTCCCGGGCATGCTGTAAAAACCAGCTAAGGGATTTGAGGGTATCAGTGTATTGCAATTTAGGCGATGGGCTGACAACCTGTCACTATAACGATACAAATTTCAGTCTAATATTGCCGTCAAAACTTGTCAGACGTAGCGGAATTACTTTTTTTTGTCGTTTAAGCTCTGCCTACCCCATTCGGGATAAAGGCGTGATTATAAGTATGTATGTATGACAAAATGTAACCAAAATATAGAATTGTTTACTTCGAAAAACAGTGATAATAAATACGTTAAATTAAAACGCATTAAAAGTGATAATTTTTACGACTAGTGCTAAAATAGGTTATGTCATCGGACCTTAACGATAAGTTAGCAAGGTTAGTCGTAGTTAGGGTTAGCAACCCAGGCTTTAAAAATGTTTAACGCTCAAAAATAGACACATCATCAGCCTTAAGTCTCAACAGGATGGAAATTGTACTCGCCACGCTTCTTTTTCTTCTATCGAGTCGACGGCGGCAAGTCCAACCCGATCTCAAATTTCGCTAGCCCCAGTAGTCGGTAACTCTCACCGTTCTTCTGTGGCTTGCATTCATTACTCTCTCTTCTTCTTTTTCTTCTGTCGAGTGGTATCGACCCGATGAGCCCTGTTGTCAGAGCTTTTTTTTTTATCCGCCTAGTAGCACAACTATCAGGCCTCTGACATGGTTTGAGTAACGACCACTATCAAAAGTAGCGACCGGGACCGACGGCTTAACGTGCCCTCCGAAGCACGAAATCTTTTTCTTTTCGGACAATCAGGTGATTGAGCCTGCAATGTCCTAACCAAACTGGGGAAAAATTTACAAAGTGATAAATTCTTAAATATCAACTTTGTGTTTCCCCCTGAGAATCGAACCCAATACCTCCGGATCAGGAGTCCATGGCACTAGCCACTAGACCACGGAAGCTCTCATGCTCGCCACGCTTGGCAGGCGGATTGGCGACCGCAGTTGAAGATGTTATTATATCACAAGGAATGTTGATTGCCCTTCCTCTAAGGCATACTGTAGAAGTCAGCAATACAGATTCGAGGGTCCCAGTGTATTGTAATTAAGGCGATGGGCTGACAACCTGTCTCTATAGAAATACACATTACAATCTAAAATTGCCCTCAATATTTATCAGACGGGGCGTAAAAGTTTTCACTAAGCGTTTTAAGCCTGCCTACCCCGTAAGGGATAAAGGCGTGAATTTATGTATGTATGTATGGAATTTTGATGAAGGTACTACCAATTTACTGCATAAGTGTTGATCAACTGGGAGAAAAAATTGCGAATAACGGTTACCAACGGCAACTTTTCTTCCTGTTACTACAACGAGCTATGAATCGGTAATTTATAAGGTTCCAAATTATCTTAATTGTCAACCTTGGAGTCCGCGACGTAGCAGATAAGCTGCAGGAAAGTCGTCTTCGATGGTATGGGCATTTAAGTCGCAGACCGCCAGACTACGTCGGAAAGAGATGCCTCGATCTCACTGTCCAAGGCCCTAGATCACGCGGCAGACCAAAGAAGCGCTGGCTTGACGTCGTGAAAGCGGACATGGAAGAGAACGATCTCACACCAGTGGATGCTGAAGATCGGGCAAAGTGGAGTAGGAAAAGCCGGAAAGCGGACCCCAGCATCAAGCTGGGAAAACGCTAAGCAGAAGAAGAAGACTGTAACTTGATTCTGTTGGACCGGTTTTTCGATTCACTGCGTATTTAGTGTTTTTTTTTTATTAAAGGGGGCGCCACTTGGCTATTATCGCCACCGTTATACCTGACAACGAGTACGTTGCCGGCAACCCTAATTTTAGTCACCAATCAGTTATTTTTTATTTATAGCTAATAAAAATAACGTTTAATACGTAGATGCATATAATCACGCCTTTATCCCTCATGGGGTAGGCAGAGCGTAAACGATCTAAACAAAGGTCGTTCCGCCTCTTCTGACAACGTTTTGAGGGTTATTTAGGATATATTTGTACGTATATTGCTGTAGTGACAGGTTGTCAGCCCATCCTAAATTGCAATATACTGAAACCCGCGGATCTCTTAGCTGATACTTACAGCATGCCCGGGAGGAATGCAGCTGGCACATTCAATGTTTCCCAGTCCAGCATGGAAGAATGTATATTAAACAGACAAAATGTGCCTCTCAATCATGTTTTTTTTTACCATCAGCTGTTTACGCGCTGTAGCATTTTGCTACGTCATAGACCCGTTGGAAAAAAATGAGAGATAAATAGATACAGATAATAAGGTGATAAAATTCTACAGTCTACCTACACTAAGAAAATAGTGAGTAATTTATTGTGTACACTCTTACATCATACATATTGTGAGTGTTGTAATGACAGCATTGTTAGTGATATTTTAACACTTAACGATAAATAAGTGTTCTTCATAATGAAAACTGATCGTCTTACTTGTTTGTATTGAAAGGACGGTTAGCCCTCGACGTTTCGAACCCCTATTAGTAAAAACAAAACGTAATTCTTTAAAAAGGCAGTGAATCAGAAAACCGGTCCAACAGAATCAAGTTGTAGTAATTAAGAATCTTATAAATTAGCGATGAATCGCTAATTTATAAGGTTCTAAGTGATCTGAAGTACTTTTATCTTAATTACAAATTTCTTATTTTCTGCGTTTTTTAGTGAATTATGTTTTTTTTTTTACAAATACCTACACGCAAGTAAGAATATTAATAATAGTTTAAATTTACTAAACAGTGTAATTACAGTTTTAAATATTATTAGTTAAGGAAGAGCTGTGCCTCCCAACACAGGCAAATGTTGCTTACTGGGAGACTCCATCCCTTAGTTTGTAAGTGAACTGTAATAAAGAATTTTGTATTTGTATTGAAACTTTCGTGCAACCCCTATCAGTTTGCAGAAACCAGCCTCTTACACCCGGTATATTAATTATATAATTTAGTGTAACGCATTAATTTATACATGACTCTCATTATACGAAAATGCCCAATTTAATCAATAATTAATCAATTTCTCACTTCAGAACTAATCAACTTTTACGCACGATTTGTCAATATTAATACCAGGGTAGATCGAATCTGGCTTTTCCGTGACTAAACATGTGTGATATAAAAGGAACTGTTTTTTCTCACTCTTTCTTAATTTTCACTTGCAGTAATAATAACTACTTTCTCCTGAAATGATTTGCAAATTGGTATTTGCGTTTCTGGTGAGTGTTTTTTTAAATCTATTCCATGACTACATAAAATACATATTCTATGGTTTTATGAGGGTTCGACTAGTTTTTAATCATTGTGATGTATCCGGCTACGAAAGCCTTAACAGTATTTTGATTAGAACCTATTGCTCTTTTTATCACCATCGACGGTTTGAAAAACTCTGACACCAGGGTTCATCGGGTCGTTATTCGACTCGAAAGTTCACTCGCTAAGAAGAAGATCACCATCAGCTACTGCTACACATTATTCAAGCTTATCTCATGCCAGATCTTACTATTCCTGCCTCTTTAATAAGTATACTGTCATGATTCCCCGCTTCCATACTAATATTATAAGGAGGAAAGATTTGTATTTTTGTATGTATGTTTGTAACGAGTAAACTCAAAATCTACTGGATCGATTTAAAAAATACTTTTTACTGCGATAAAATATCTGACTCCCACGGAAAAACTCGTTAAGCCGCGGGAAACTACGGCGTAAAAGGCTTGTAATACATAATGTGTTGAAATCATCTCCTTTACAGGTGTCATTCTTTTGTTTCTACGCCACTGAAGCACAAATGCTGGGCAGTCGGCGGCAAAGTCTTGGTGGATTCGGAAGATCACAGCTGACGCAGTCCCTAGGTACGGGGGGTTATGGCTCTCCTGCTTTAGGGGGCTATGGGGTAAGGGGCTATGGATCTCCTGGGTTAGGAGGTTATGGATCTGGGAGAAGAAGCTACGGATCTCCATATGGATCTAGGTCTGCGTTGGGAGGTTACGGGGCACCACTTGGTTTAGGGCTTTCCAATGGTCGCGGTTTGAGAGGCTTAGCGCCGTATGGATATTAAATATAATATTAATGTAATTCTTTACATGCAGTATGAAGTAAACTTTCCATTATCTGTATCAGCCCCAGTATTATAAATTAGATTATCACAGTTTTTTTTAAACACTTGGTATGACTTGATATCTCGAATACTATTTCTACAATGATTGATATTTTCTTCGTTTCGATATTTTGGAGAGGAATTATTTAACGAACTAATAAATTCAAGTTAAACTGAAGTGTTCATTTTATTTTGTTTTAGCAGCACCTTTTATATTATTATTTTATTTTTATTTAATAGGTATAGTTACAGATACCAGACCAAAGTGTACACTAAAATAATAAAAACTTAATCTAATACAAATCTGTTATCCAATTAAAACTATACACAGCTTTCAGTTAAAAACATACAGAGATAAAACGCAAGTATTTTTTAAACATATAAGTACAAAAAAGGGATAAAATAACATAATTATTGTAAATAATTAAAACAAATTTGTATATATTTTAAAACGTTATTACGTTATAATAATAAATTTATAATAAATTCCGGCGTTATGTTACGGGTTATTCATACCATTTTTATCAGGTCTATGCTTGGTCTATGGTCCTAAACTAATACAAATTTCTTTGCTAAAAATTTCGTGTAAAATTACTTCCATCAATCTTGCTCTACCGGGCTTACTGATGCCAATATCTTGAAATCGCGTCTCGCATAATATTATTAAATCTGTGCTTGGTCAAGGTCGCCATTCGCAACTGGTTTTGTGTTTAAATGTGCGCAGACGCAGTTATAAAGACAGCTCTGTTTACAAAAGACTTCCGCGTGGCCGGTTTTTTTTTTTCATATCTTCTGTCATACTTTTAAAAGCATACTTTTAAAAGATTTTTGGTTATGATCTACCCTACACGATATCTATACATAGATTAAGATTGTCATTGCAGAAGAAAATTTGTACCTACCGCTGACATACAGAGAAAAGAAGAAGAAAAATATCAACATTCTTTGCTCTGACCCCGTCTCCAAAACTTCCAATATGAGTATGTAAAAGCGTCGTAACCATCCCGATTATCTCATTTTTAAACGCTACGGCCTTAAGAGATCAGAGGGTTTCTGTATATTGTAATTTAGGCGATGGGCTGACAACCTGTCACTACAGCAATATACGTATAAATCCATCTTAAATAACCCTCAAAACTTTGTCAGACGTGGCGAAACGACATTTGTGCAGGACGTTTATGCTCTGCCTACCCCATTAGGGATAAAAGCGTCATTATATGATGATGATGATGACGTTTTGCCTTAAGGACAAAAAACTCTTTATTCTAGAAAAAATATCGAGCGTAGATTTAGTCCAAAAATAACTTAGAATGCGTTGTTTACAAACGAATTCAATGGGAGGGCCGATTCCCGAAATACCCTTTGGTTGTGTAACACGGAACCGGCGCCGGCGCCGGTGACATTGGACTGGGCTTTTGCTCTATTTCCAACATTTCTTTCAAGTCCTGTGCTATTTCCTGTTTGTTATATTATAAGTTTGATTTTAATATATTTCCAGTCTGGCTTTTATCAGAGACAGTCATCATCATCATCATCCTAGCCTTATCTCATATCTTTTGGGGTCGGCTACCTAATCTAGGGGATTGAACGAGGGTACTGGTTTTTATACAGAGCGACTGCCATCTGACCTACGCAACCCAGAAGGGAAACCAGACCCAATCCTAGATTAGGTCAGAGTTTTCAAGCCGCCAATGCTTAGCACTGGCCTCTGACATGGCTTAACGACTAATATCTACGGTATTAAACTATATTAACCGGGATCAACGGTTTAACGTGCCTTCCGAAGCACGGAAAAAGCGCCGAATAAACGTACATATGAAATTCGAAAATCGAAAAACACATTGGTACGTGGTGTGGTTCGAACCACGCCTCCTCGACCTCCCGCTCAGGAGGCAGCGGCCCTATCCACTACACCATCGGGCTTTTTTTATCAGAGACAGTTACCTGTATTTATTAAGTCTAAAACTAACTGGGAGCGATGATGTACACCTAAACCCTAAAAGCTCAGATCACAAAGCACTACACAACACAGAGACCCTGGTTATAAAAAAACTGTGTAAATAAGAATTTATCGAGCATAAAAGTGAAAGTTCTCACAATACAAAACACGACTTGCTTTTAAATTGTAATGAATATTAAACATATGAAAAGTCTACACAATAATAACTAAATATGTAATTGGCAATACTTCCATGCTGGCTTGGGAGCGAGAGAAAAACATAGAATGTGCCAGCTGCATTTCCTCCCAGGCATGCTGTAATAACCAGCTAAGGGATCCGAGGGTTTCAGTATTTTGTAATTTAGGCGATGGGGTGACAACCTGTTACTACAGCTATGTACCTACTATATTCTAACTATCTTAAATGACCCTCAAAACTTTGTCAGACGTGGCGGAACGGCCTTTGTTTAGGTTGTTTTTGCTCTGCCTTCCCCAGTAGGGATAAAGGCGTGATTATATGTATGTATGTATGAAGTCTGCACAATAATAACTATATATGTAATTAGCAGACACACACGTCTATCACCAATTCACTAATGAATTGAGTGAGATAAATGTGTCTAATTATGACAATGTGCGGATGATATGGATTTTATTTTATTGATAGTAAACAGCCGTGAATAACGCGTGTAAAAACAAAATACCACTTCACGCACTACCAATGATTGAATAAGAGGTATATAATTTACAGCTTTTACTTAGTTAATATTGAATTATTTTTTTCCATGCTGGCCTGGGAGTGAGAGAAAAACATAGGATGTGTCAGCTGCATTTCCTCCTAGACATGCTGTAAAAAACAGCTAAGGGATCCGAGGGTTTCTGTATATTCACTCTACAGCAATATACCTACAAATCTATCTTAAATAACCCTTAAAACTTTTACAGATGTGGCGAAATGACCTTCGTTTAGGTCGTTTACGCTCTGCCTACCCCATTAGGGATATTCATTTATTATTTAGGCAAGTATGTTTATACTTTACTTTTATTATTTATTAACGTAAGTTACTATTAGTTTCTGCCCAAAAACATTCCAAAAAATATTCAAACTGGTAAATTATTAAAAGGTTAATAGTTAGGTTGATTTCCAGAAGTTATAATACATAACAGACCATTAAAATCTGTAATCAAAACAAAGTGTCATTCATTTAATTACATTCTGCTTTAGTTATTAAGAATCTTCTTGTAATGAAGAATGAATGTTTACCAATTAGTCACTAGATTTAAAAATCGAATGACCTATTAAAACCAGGGTTAATTTTTATATCATCTGCGAAAAGTTTATAATTGAATTACACTGCCATTAGCCCATTACGATCGATACGATAAGAAGACTGCCTGAGGAGAGTTATTTGGTCCTTTAGAAAATATAATCTACTGATACATGACCTGATAAATAACTTTTGCAACGCAAATGTATACTACTGTAAACTCATGAAAAATAATCATAATTTTTCCATATAAATGACTTCAATGAGGAGCCTTTTTTTTCTCTGGGAAAGCGAATTTTCTTCAGGTGCCTTTGTACATACATACATACATATAATCACGCCTTTATCCCTTATGGGGTAGGCAGAGCGTAAACGACCTAAACAAAGGTCGTTCCGCCACGTCTGACAAAGTTTTGAGGGTTATTCAAGATGGATTTGTATTTTGTACGTATATTGCTGTAGTGACAGGTTGTCAGCCCATCGCCTAAATTGCAATATACTGAAACCCTCAGATCCCTTAGCTGGTTTTTACAGCATGCCCGGGAGGAAATGCAGCTGGCACATTCTATGTTTTTCTCTCGCTCCCAGTCCAGCATGGAAGAAAATGCCTTTGTAGAGTCGCGAAAATACATCATCTCCCTAGCCTTATCCCGTATCTCAAGGGGTCGGCTACCTAATCTAGGGTATTGGACGAGGGTACTGGTTTTTACAACATTTAACGATATTAACCGGGACCAACGGCTTAACGTGCCTTCCGAAGCACGGAAAAAGCGCCGTATATTAAACGTACATATGAAATTCGAAAACCGAAAAACACATTGGTACGTGGTGGAGTTCGATTCACAACCCCCCGCCGGAGGCAGCGGCCCTATCCACCACACCATCAGGTCAGGCTCTCTCAGAGTCGCGAAAAAACCTAGTGATGTAAATACAGTCTTCTTCTGTCGAGTGGGTATCGAGTCTATGGACCCGATGAACCCTGGTGTCAGAGTTTTTAAACCGCCTAGTAGCACAACTATCAGGCCTCTGACATGGTTTTGTGTAACGACCACTATCAAAGACAGCGACCGGGACCGACGGCTTAACGTGCCCTCCGAAGCACGAAATCTTTTTCTTTTCGGACAATCAGGTGATTCAGCCTGCAATGTCCTACCCAAACTGGGGAAAAATTCACAAAGTGATAAATTCTCAAATATCAAGTTTGTGTTTTACCCCCTGGGAATCGAACCCAGAACCTCCGGATCGGGAGCCCATGGCACTAGCCAGTAGACCACGGAGGCAGTTAAATAGAGTACTTTGAGTAGTTAATCGGTGTCGATTACTGAATAAGTTTATCGCGGCTTCACTGCAGGATAATGATTCTATTGTGTCATCTAAGCCTTGCCATGGAGACTTAGGCACGGTGGTAATGAATACGGGGTGTAAGGGACAGAGTCCCGCAAACTGATAGGGGTTGCTCAGTCAATGATACTGAACAACTTCCACCAAGAATTTTCAGGAAGTGAAAATAAAAATTGGCTTTTCCATACAAAATGTCCACTTCAGACAATTTGTATGGAAAAGTCAATTACGAGGGGCGGCTGATATAAAATCTACTTTGTTAAAGAAAGTTTTGAAAATCGAACTGGCCATTGCAAAACCATATTCTATATTTATTCCTTTTTCAAAATTATGACGCTTATTTTTTTTCGCTTGCTTTTGTTTTTTTGGCGCGGCTTTGATTTCACCATGTCGAAAGAAAATTGCAAAATGATGAAATTTGAGCATCGAGCAGTGATTAAATTCCTAAGTAAAGAAGGAAATACGCCTACGCAGATCAGAGAGCGCATGTTAAAGGTGTTTGGTGATTCAAGTCCTTCTGAATTCGTCATAAAGTTTTGGTCGAAGCAATTTAAACATGGCCGTGAGAGCCTGGAAGACGACACACGTAGTGGAAGGCCAATTTCTGCTGTTACCGCAGATAATGTTGAAAAGGTGAAGAACCTGATTCTTGCAGATCGGCGAATCAAGCAGTGGGAGATAGCCAGAGATGTGGGCATTAGCAAGGAACGAGTTAATTAAATTATTCACGAACATTTGGGCATGTCCAAGGTAAGCGCGCGTTGGGTCCCTAGAACGTTGACCCCCCTTTGACAAACAAAGGCGAGTAGAATGTTGTCAGGCATTTCTAGACCTGGTCAAAGGTAAAGAAGAAGAGACTATCTCTCGAATTGTGACCTGTGATGAAACTTGGATTCGCCAGTGGGATCCGGAAAGCAAACAAGAGTCAATGCAATGGAAATTTAAAGGAGAAAAGCCGCCAAGGAAGTTCAAGGTTCGGCCGTCGGCTGGAAAACTAATGGCCACCGTATTTTCGGATGTCGAAGGGATTTTGATGATAGATTACTTGCCTAAAAATACAACAATGAATGCTGAATATTATGCAAACTTGCTTGACCAGCTTCGTGAACAAATCAAAGAAAAGCGGAGAGGCAAACTTAGCAAAGGTGTTCTGATTTTACAAGACAATGCTCCTGTACACACAGCCTTAACGGCGAGGTCAGCCCTGAGCAAAAACGGCTTCACAGAAATTAACCATCCACCTTATAGTCCAGATCTGGCTCCCTGTGACTATTTCTTATTCAAAGATTTAAAGAAAAAATTGAGGGGTCGCAGATTTTCGACGGACGAAGAAATGAAAGAGGCTGTGACTGACCAATTTGACGAGCAAAATAAAAATTACTATTATAACGGCATGATGTCACTTATTTGCAAATGTTATAAGTGTATTTCACTTGCAGGAGACTATATAGAAAAATAAAAAATAAACTAGCCATCAAAGTCTTTTCTTTCATAGTTAGGTAGATTACTTATCAGCCACCCCTCGTACTTTTTCACTTCCTGAAAGAATTTCCTGGTGGAAGTTGTTTTGACTGAGCAACCCCTATCATGTCCCTTACACCCGGTATAACGTTGAAGAGTAGATTCGATTGAGATACGTGCACTTTAAGTACCTGCTGGTGGCTAATCGGAGACGATTACTGAACGATCAGTTACCGTGTACGATAATGAGCGCATTGTGTTATCTAAGCCTTGCCAGAACGTGTACTTCTCAAAATGCACTTGTGTACATAATAGTCCTCCCACCGATTTTCGGTGATGGCGTCCAATCTCCCAGAGAGCGGCCAACTGCACAGGACTAGTTTTGAATTCAAGTGTTTGCACTACACACAGGTGCACTCTCTATATTTCGTCAATCTCTTATTCTGATGGGACAGACTGACTGACACGACCAGAGAGAAATCAGGCGCAGGATCGACTATTTACATGCCCAGCCGACATCATGGATCATCTTACTTTTCGGACAATCAGCCTGCAATATTTTAACCGAACAAGTCGTCGCCCGCCGGGAATCGAACCCGTGACCTCCGGGTGGAGAGCCCAAGGCTAAGACCGCTAGACCACAGACGCACTTCGGTTGTACATAGAGTAGGGTATATAGGTACGAAGCAAACACATACTTGCCATAGACTCCAGAAGAAAGAAAGGTGGGTCACAACTGAGAATTAAAACTTGTTGTTCAAATTAATGAGTGTAAACACCCAATTTAGTAATACTTTAGCACAAAAAGCAAATCTTGAAAGTAACTAACTACACAACCTAAAATTTTGTTAACTTTTTGACGGCTAAATTCATGTGAATGTGGACCAACAATAACTGAGGCACAATGCCCTTGCAATTGCGGAAAATCCTGTCGTTAATAATAATATGTTGATTAAGTTATGGCATGTTTGACTATTAGGTATATTCCGCATAATGTGGGTATAAAATCAGACCAGCAGGCGCTTTCTTATCAATACAGCACGGGATCAGCATCCAGTTCAAATAACGAATCATCAACTAACCTGTCGCCATCACGCGCCTTTCATCATTGTCACATCACTACAAAAATAAACAAAAAAATATATAGGCTGAAAGGCAAAAGGCAACACGTCCCGACAGACAGTCGCGGGCGGGATACTGGTCGGTTGGATTATTTCTTTTTCTTCGGCCAGCTAGTCCGCACTCGCGTCTCGCGACGGACGCACGCCTGCGCCGTCCACGGTTCCCGCCAAAAACGTCTTGAGTGAAACAGAAAGTTTACGTGCTGTGTGTTATTTTGGTCTACGTTGGTGACTAAGCCCTCAAATCTCCAGATACAAAGGATTTCTTTATCTACCGGTGAGTATAGAATATTAAAGATGCACTTCGCGAAGGAATCGTGGGAATCTTGTGACAGAAAACACATGTGTGCATTTTCAATTTTAACCTGTCCTAGCAGCATTTGAAATCTACTTTCAACAAGGCAAAGATTAGCACATAACTTTTTGTTAAATACGCAGAGTTTGCCATGGCGTTATCAGTAAAAGTACTTCACTCCACCGTAACAAAAGACGCGACTGCAATTTGAACCTTATGCGAGCAAAGCTGTTTTATAGCAACAGAACAGTTTACATTTTCCCAAGAAAGTCACCATACGATATGTACCTAGTATTGAGTTGACTAGCGATGGCGTCGTTAGGACTTAAACATGTTTAGTAAATACCATCTTCAATAGGAATATTAATTCAAACTTCAAACAAGTTTTTAATAAATTCTACAATAATATGAGAGAAGTAAATAAAGGTATAAGCAGAATCGATTGACATGAAACTGTGCAAATAAGTATACAATAAAACAATGCAACAATAATTCATAATTGTAACTCTCACAGTTCAGGTTTTTCTGTTATCCTTGAAGAAGTTAATGCCTTCATTTTTTAACCTACCAAACATTTACGACATACGAAATTTGCGAATGACGAATAAAGTGATATACACATTACGACTGTTGTTGAACATGATGATAAAGTACATGAAATACATGATCTGACAGAAATAAAAACACCGAAAATTTATGTATGCGATAATATGAGCTAAGCTAAAAATTTACTAGTTCTCATCAGTCATCACATTGATAAATTTCGTGAACAAAGGATAACAAAATAGCACAATAAATAGTATTTTAAGTTTTAACAAAGCATCAGACGTACAGATTTATTTAAATAAGTTAAAGATTCAATAGTAACAAATATTACGGGTGTCACAACATTAAAATTGATTTATTTTAAGGATTTTCCTGTCTCTTATTAATTGGTCAATAAGATATTTTTATTCCACGGGATATGTCATTTTGTCTTGACTGCCATAACGAAATACATAAAACATCCAGTCCAAAGTGCGAAACCATAAATAGGAAAAGCAAATAAAACGAGATTCGCATGTGTAGGTAAATTTAAGTAAGCAATCGATTCCACTTTGCATACAATTGTCGTATATGATGGATGACTTTGATTTTCGGTTAACACACGTCATGACTTATTTTCAATTTACGAAATAAAAATAGGTAAATTTTGACTTCGTAGACGAGTTTTTTCCACACGGCAAAATATATAGTTCACAAATAGAAGTACCCGTAGGAAAAAATGTGTTTGAACGAGGTGTATGTACATTTGAGGAACTGAAAAATCAATGTTTACAGATAGAAACAAAAAGTTTACAATAAATAAACAAACTTAAATTTAGTTCACAAAGGTAAGCTCATCTCTATAAAGAGATCTCTGCCAGCCAACCTGTAAAACTGAATATGAGATAACAATATATACGGGGAGAAGATGTACTCGCAATAGACTTATACATATAACCTAATGTCGGTGTTTCTAGTCTTAGAAAAATACGACTACTTACTATTTATATATATGTAAAAGTGAATGAGGTGACTAAATTAATGACCTAGGTAATATTCTATTTAGCTGGCATAGGTTTAATAAGGAAGTTATATCCTGAACTATTTTAAATAAGGATAAAGCTATTAACGCGGCTGTAAATAGTACAGCGCCTATTTCCTATGAAAGTAATAATGTCTGTCCACATGACAATATAGTGGAGAAGGTTGACCGTGAGCTATGAGTGGACTTAGATTTATTAGCTCATTCTACAGCTGCACTAGACCTTAGTCACACTTGCTACAATGTTAGACAAGATATATTATCGCAAATTATTAGGTATACCAATTACCAATAGAGGGTTACTCTAGAAATAGTCTAGTAATTGGTAGGCACTTCCAAAGACTTTCATTAACTACGAGTTTGACATAAACACAGAATAATAAATAGTACATACGTTTCATAATCGTCCTTTAAATATATGAGGATGGTGTATTTTATATTGAATCAACTTTTGACTAGACAAAAGTAAATATTATACTAAATACGCAGTGTTCAGTGAAATGCAGAATACAGGAAAAAACTGGTTTGGAAATACATCTTGTAATAAAGATAACTAATGAGCTGTCGCCAATTAACAAATGAGCAGTAAAGATAATCCATTCTCTGAGAACGCTAATTGTAAGTCCTGTGCGAATTATCTTAAATTACAACATACATAAATACATAAATCACGCCTTTATCCCTTACGGGGTAGGCAGAGCGTTTAACGCCTCGTAAAAGGCGCTTTCGCCACGTCTGACATAAATTGAAGGCAATTTTAGATTGTAATATGTATTGCTATAGTGACAGGTTGTCAGCCCATCGCCTAAATTACAATACACTGTAACCTTCGAGTCCCTTTTGCTGACTTCAACACCATGCCCGGGAGGAAGGGCAGCTGAAACATTCTATGTTTTTCTATCTCTCCCAGTTCAGCATGGAAGTACTTAAATTACAAAGTGAGTAATTTAATGAGTGTTTCTAATGATAACAGCAATAAAAAAACGTAATGAATAAAATATATATAAGAAATGTTAAAGAAGTAATTGTAAATACAATAGGTACCATCAACAGTGTCAATACCAATGATTTACTAACAGGAAAACAAGTGGCTTGTACGTTCCCTGATGCGGAACAAATAGGAGGAAAGCCGATAAGAAGCACTGACGGGAGATAAGGATTAACTGGAGTTAAGCTTTTAAAGAGTCTTTTGCAGCTAGGGAATTCCAACTTAAATAATACAGCTGAGTTAATTGTGAAGTCTTCAAATAATCTCTTGCCCCGAGGGAATACAGAACAGAATAATAGCTAAATAAATTGTAAACGATGAAATGACAGCAAATAATGTAATTGTGAAAATGGTAAAACGATGTGTCAGATTTCATGGTCAGTTAAGTTTAGCCATGAAATGCCACTAAAAGCAGAATTAAAAGTACATTTTTTATATGGACGTTTCCATATTTACAGAAAGTAATAGTCTGTTTAGAGTAGTAGTAGTTTAAGTCAATAAAACAAACTTTTAGGTATAAAGATAGTAAAAAGCCAAGTGATTATTAAGGGTATTGTCACCAACTGTTATAGTATTAATGTATCCAAACAAATAATGTTTTGCCTATTATGGCCGTAACACCATGGACCAAATAAAAGAAAAAGCTGAGGTCGTGTCTTACCAGGATGTCAAGAAACTTACACAAAATCGATCCGAATGGCGATTACTTCACAGACAAGAGCCCTGCTCTTAAATTTGAAGAAGAAGGCGACAACACCATGCCATTAGTCTGTGGCTATCATGTTTTTGAAATTGTTCGCTTCGCGCCCTGTGTATTTTTATAAATGTGCTTCAAGAACAATAAATGCTGATAAATGATTTCTTCCATGCTGGACTGGGAGAGATAGAAAAACATAGAATGTTCCAGCTGCCCTTCCTCCCGGACATGCTGTTGAAGTCAGCAAAAGGGACTCGAGGGTTACAGTGTATTGTAATTTAGGCGATGGGTTGACAACCTGTCACTAAAGCAATACATATTACAATCTAAAATTGCTCTCAATTTTTGTCAGACGTGGCGAAAGCGCCTTTTACGAGGCGTTAAACGCTCTGCCTACCCCGTAAGGGATAAAGGCGTGATTTATGTATGTATGTATGTAAGAACAATAAACTGAGTGAAAAGTGTTTCCAGCTGGTTTCCTTTAACACCACAGAACCCCAGTCACCCACAGGTATATTCAGTACACACCAAAATGATTGACAAAATTGTATAAAGTATTTGCTTCCTTGAAATACTGGCCTCTACCAAAAGTCACCCTATGTAAGACGAGAGACGTTGTGGTAGTAAAGGATGTGCGGCGCCGCCAAGTCCGCCATAAAACAAGGGAAGCAGTGACTCACGGCATGGATGAGGAAATTCCACGCAATATTATGTATATTGGGGTAGTAGAAACGGGGTGATAGTTTGATGACCTCTTTTAACCCTCTTTGCAAAAAGTATACGGCAAGATTAGTTAGTTCTATCCGCTTGTAGCATTACCTTGACAATAAACTTATTTCTGGGCTGAGGTTTTGGAAGGAAAATTATTAATTAATTGGTGAAGTTCATAATATAGAGCCCGATGGTGTAGTGGATAGGGCCGCTGCCTCCTGAGCGGAAGGTCGTGGTTCGAATGCCACCACGTACCAATGTGTTTTTCGGTTTTCGAATTTCATATGTACGTTTATTCGGCGCTTTTTCCGTGCTTCGGAAGGCACGTTAAGCCGTTGGTCCCGGTTAATATCGTTTAATACCGTAGATATTAGTCGTTAAGCCATATCAGAGGCCAGTGCTAAGCATTGGCGGCTTGAAAACTCTGACCTAATCTAGGATTGGGTCTGGTTTCCCTTCTGGGTTGCGGAGGTCAGATGGCAGTCGCTCTGTGTAAAAACAAGTACCCTCGTTCAATCCCCTAGATTAGGAAGCCGACCCCGTGAGATACGGGATAAGGCTAAGGAGATGATGGTGAAGTTCTTCACAGTGTAACAAATTGTAAAAAAAAGGTTAAAGAATGTCCCTGAAAGATGACAGTTTATATTACTTAGTCACTATTTTCGACACGCTTTTGATGAATTATGAAAAGAAACTAAATATAATTCTAAAGACATAGATAGATAAAATTTATTCTAACATGTTCTTCTACATACATTGCTTGATTTGAAATTTATTCCGCCTAGATAGAGTTCTATTCAACCTATTTTCGATTCCAGGCATTACAGAAACAGTGTATTACGGCATACGCATTTACTCTAGCGTAAAGTATAAGTAATTGATGTACGCAACACGGTGACCTTTCAGAAACCTGAACAAATACAGTCACTGAACGATTAATATGTATTAACGTTTTAACTTTCAAAACGATGGACAACATGTTAAACTTGTAAATGGATATATTGAATTATATTCAGCTGAAAAGAGCTTCAGTTTTCTTTTGAATACAGAAACAAAGAAAATAAATGCAGCCTGTGAAATGATAAATCTATATTAGCAGGTGCAAAATCGTCACAGTATAATCAATGCTTATATTTATTTTTAATATGAATATTAAATTCAGCTTCGACACAAACTTGTAAGTGAACTTGAAATGAATCCCATTCAGCATAATAAAGAAACAAAGAAAATAAATGTGGCCATTATTACGGTTATTGTCAAGCATTTAATCGGTGCTGCGAAAGAACATCTGTAAAATGAAAAATCTATACTCCCAGGTGCAAAATCGTCATATAATCTAGGCTTATATTTTTTTATATAAATTTTGAATTCAGATTCAACACAGTTGTAAATGAAGAATGGTAGCAAATTGATTTACGTACAAAAGCAAATTTGATTTGGTGTTCGATTCTGAATTGACACGTCGTTATAAAAAACTACGTAAACGGAAACTGGTTTCAGGTGACTTATTGTGTGGGATTAGGGTTGGCACATTTTTAATTCTTTACAATAAAATAATTCTTTATTGCACCAAAATTATTACAGATACAAAAACAAAGAAAAGAACAGTAAGTATAACACAGGCAAGTATAATATATTAAATTTTATTTAAAAAGTTATGTTTACATAATTGTGGGAAAATCACCGCGGACAGTACTTTAAAAAAAAAACTTTAACATTAGTAAATAATACAGTTTATTTTTACTTTAGTTAAAAACTCTAGCCAAAAATCTTTAGTGACCAGTTGTTCGTGTATTGTAGTGCCTATTTAAAATAATAGGTAAACTAAAACTATATTTAGAAATAACTTCTAAAACAGAGTAAACATACACCTATCTAGCTACTATGGTTAACCTACGTAAGCCAAGTTGCTATATGCAAACAACCGTATAAGTACCAACCCTACTCCATCGGTATGCATATGCATAGGAGGTGTGTCTGCAGAAAGGTCAATGAGATTCGTTGCTCCCGTTTAAAACCGACTTTAGTATCTACTTGTTGTATGACACTTGACAGTCCTAAGGGAAACACGAAAATGGACGTTGTTGTAAGGAAATACGGTGTTTGTGATGTTTAAGAATATTGGAAGGGATTTGTTGTGACGATTTGTGCCTGCGTACATTGAAATTTGGTTTTACGTACTAACGCTGTTTTTGTAGTACAAACAAGCATGTCTTCCGGTTTTATTGAAGAAAAAAACAAAAAATATTACACAATTTTTTTCGTTCTTTTTTTTACTATAGCGTTTTTTTCAAGCTCCGGTAAAAAAAAAACTTTGTGAATTTTTGATGATTTCGTTAATATTTACTACGTGAAAGAGACGTACTTTAGCAAACAATAAGACAGAATACGGGTAGGGGCATTCACAGTAAAATTATTATTGCAGAACTTATGCATATTGACATAGCTTCTGAGTATAAATACGAAAACTTCTTTGTTCTAAAATGAGAACAAAATAAACAATTATAACACTTGACAACAAAAACATAAAATGTGCCAGTTGCATTTCCTCCCGGGCATGCTGTAAAAACCAGCTAAGGGATAGGAGGGTTTCAGTATATTGCAATTTAGGCGATGGGCTGACAACCTGTCACAGCAATGTACCTACAAATCTATCTAAAAATAACCTTCAAAACTTTTGTGAGACGTGGCGAAACGACCTTTGTTTAGGTCGTTTGCGCTCTGCCTACCCCATTAGGGATGAAGATGTATGTATAACACTTTTCTTACTACCATGTTTACTTGAAAATCACTTTATCTAAAGGGCTTTGTCATTTGATTTTATAGCCGAATCATTTCATATGTGGTTATTATTTATTATATTCTAAGTAATATTTTTAAAACCGCAACATTTGCAATCTAAGGAATTCGACCACAAGTACTCGTAAGTACAAAAATATTGTGTTATAAAAATTGTTATTTATGATTTATAATAGTAGTAAAAATAAAATAAGATTTTCTAGTTTTCTGCCCTGCAAGTAAAACCGATATTAATATTACATTCTGACTCGCGTCTCAATCATTTCAAAATTGATATCTCCCTAATGTACGTTCTCCTAAAATAATCCATGTACAATCTGAATAGTTTAATCTACAAGTATATCTAGTCTAGTTTATATCTCTAGATTTCCAAAATTAGCACATCTGGTTGCATCCCAGTAGAAGCTGTTAGATGATGCAACATAACGGCATATTGCGCTTCGTTGCAACCACATAAAATCCAAAACCAGTTGAAGTTATTTCTGTTTATGTAAATTAGGAAGAAAAGGGTGATTAGAAAAGTGATGCGGCTCTGTGATCCCGGTATAGAACTTTTGCATACATACATACATATAATCACGCCTTTATCCCTAACGGGGTAGGCGGACATAAACGAGCTAGATAAAGGTCGTTCCGCCACGTCTGACAAAGTTTTGAGGGTAATTTAAGATAGTTTAGTGGTTACATATTACAATGTCAGAAAACATAATGCCTTTACTTAAAATGCATGAGCCCAAAATACCCGAAATCGAAATACTTTATGTTCAAAATGACAAGTATGTAGAATACCAATGATTTAGAGTACCTTACGGTCGAATAACCGAAACCCAAAAATTAAATGTACTAAATACTTAACCCTAAAATATTTAACCATAAAAGACTAAACTTGAAGTTAGGGGGGGCTCGGGGGGCGCAGCCCCCCGCAATAAAAAATAAAAACATTCTACTCAGATCCGACTCAGTAGGTTAGGTTAGGTTAGAGTAGTGACCCTTTGGAGCGAACGAAGTGAGCGACCGAGCCGCAGGGTGTGAGATCGTTCTCTTCCATGTCCGCTTTTACGACGTCAAGCCAGCGATAGATGTAAACGATACGATGAGTAACTGACAGAATTCTTAATATAAGTAAATCAAATATAATATCAACTATGACATTGACACATCATGTATTATTATTTTTTTCTTTTTGGTTTTGTAATTTAAGGATAATTGAAAATTTGATAAATTACACATTCGGAATTTTGAAAACTGAGATAATAATTATTAGTATTTAAAAATTCGGAATTGTACAGTAAGATGTACTGGATTAAGGTATTATGAATAATACGGTATTAAGATTTCGGGTATTTTGGGCCCATGCATTTTAAGTAAAGGCATTATGTTTTCTGACATTGTAATATGTAACCAGTTTAGTAGGTATATTTCTGTAGTGACAGGTTGTCAGCCCATCGTCTAAATTACAATATAAGTACTGAAACCCTGGGATCCCTTAGATGGTTATTACAGCATGCCCGGGAGGAAATGCAGCTGGCACATTCTATGTTTTTCTCTGGCTTCCAGTCCAGCATGGAAGTAACTTAGAACTTTTGATATAAATAAAAAAAAATGTTGATTATATTATAATGGAATATTGAAATATCTACAATTGACAACTTTTTTTTTACTGTAGTATAGAATTAGATAACGATCGTAACTACGATCTGATCAGAGATATGATTACGACAAATAAAACCACTGCACAACTAAATTTGCACACAAATGTTTCAATAATAGAATATCTTAGCTGAACTATCGAATGAAAAGACTGCAATGTTTGCAAAACATCCCCTTAAACAACGATATCACGTATCACAATGATTTATCGTGACAGTTATCTGCGCGGGCGCAAGTTCAAGCGCAAGAAGTCATGACATTTTCACGGTCAACACTATTTGATATTGTCTGTGAAAATCGAGATATTAAATTATTTCCTTAACGAATAAAAGTCATCTAAATAGTAAAATATTTATATTAAGTTGGCTATGAAGAATCGTTTCTACCACGCTGGACTGGGAGCGAGAGAAAAACATAGAATGTGCCAGCTGCATTTCCTCCAGGGCATGCTGTAAAAATCAGCTAAGGGATCCGAAGGGGTTTCAGTATATTGCAATTTAGGCGAGATGGGCTGAAAATCTGTCACTACAGCAATATAACTACAAATCTATCTTAAATAACCCTCAAAACTTTGTCAGACGTGGCGGAACGACCTTTGTTTGGGTCGTTTAAGCTCTGCCTACCCCATTAGGGATAAATGCGTGACTATATGTATGTGAAGAATCGTTTAAATAATTACCCGAAGTCAACTAAAAATATTTGGTTATACCAGACAGCGCAAGCTACATGTATTGAGATTTGCACAACTAGAAAGAAAATAATAATAAATTGCCCAGCTTGCAAATTTTTAGATCTTAGATTCATAAATTCTTACCTCAAAGATTTAAAAGTATTTTGATCGAATCACGAGCAAAAACTACGCACATTGATCTTGCGAACAAAACTATTTTTATTATTCAACATAAAATTAAATCGGCCGCAGTCGCGATGTAGAGTTGACGAAAATAAACTCGATATTTGGAATCAACTTTGAGAACTTTATTTTTCTATTTGTTTTTTAAAATCTGTAGTTTAAACATAGAATTCATGTAAATACAATAAAATTAAAGCCTAAAATATGAATCGATTTAGTGCTATGTTAAGGTGTCTTCGGCCGAATAGGTTATTGATTTTAGGGTTATGTATGTCTTTATGCCCTCATGTTATGCCTATACAGCTTATCAGATTATGAAATGCGATATGCCGTTTAGTGTAGGGAGTCTATAAGGCTACTTAGTTGCTAAATTTCAAGATGGCGGCGGTAGCAGTAACATAAGGTCATATTGTATTGATTTATCTATCTATAACTACCGATCATGCATCCATCTACACTGTAGCTTTAACTTACTATCGCTTTTGGAAAGAATAATCACACACACTAGGAACAGAAAAAGACGAACAGTCTTCACAGAAAACAAAATTCAAATAGGTATGATCTAAGACAAACCTATGTGAATGAATACATACATACATACAATCACGCCTTTATCCCTAATGGGGTAGGCAATGCGTAAATGACCTAAACAAAAGTTGTTCCGCCACGTCTGACAAAGTTTTGAGGGTTATTTAAGATAGATTTGTAGGTATATTGCTGTAGCGACGTGAACCCATCGCCTAAATTACAATATACTGAAACCCTCGGATCCGTTAGCTGGGTTTTACAGCATGCTCGGGAGAAAATGCAGCTGGCACATTCTATGTTTTCCTCTCGCGGGAGCGAGTCCAGCATGGAAGAAAAATAGACAATATAGAAAAAGTCAGTCAGATGACCATCCATTCGTGTTCTAAATCCTTTTTTTAAAATATACGATATCAACCTATGTACTAATTAGATATCTATGATTGATCGATCGATATGCGTCAATTTCTTGGAAACATCCATAAGTCATGTCATGAGACTTGAAAACCGGTCAAGGATATATTGCAGTTCTTCGTCAGAAGTGGGTGGTGGCTGTCAGTCGGGCACAAATTGCAGTAGAGGCCTTGTTGCACCATTACTGCATAGACAATCACACTGCCAGTTCATTTACTTGTATGCACCTCTGATTTGAGTGCGAGTCAAAAGAGATAACAATTATTAGAGTAGCAGTGTAAACTCTCAACATTATATTTAAACAAGTCATCAAGTTTGAAAACTGGTCAAGTTTAGAAGCGGTTGCAGTTCTCAGTCGGGTACAAATTGCAGTAGAGGCCTTGTTGCACCATTACTGCATAGGATTGATTGCGATTACTGCAGGCAAGTGCATCTACCTCTGAATGCAAGCTAAAAGAGATGGCGATTGAATATAAGTAGTCAGTAGGGTTGAAGAGTAAACTTTGATCATTATTTTCAATAGGAGTGCGTGATATTTAAACATAAGAAGGTCATCGGTACAAAAATTGACACAAAATCTCGAATATACCAAAAAAATACTTTTTCTATTAGGATAGTAGGTAAAATGTGTCTTAGGTAACACTGAGATCTGGTGGACCGTTATGCTTGTTTTCTACCGGTTGGAATCTATTGACGCCATATCTTTTATCAACGTTTACTAGAAAGCTGAACGTATCCGCTATTTTCATGATTTCTGGACCAAGTATTGTACATGTTTAGTTCAGTTAAGACCTACGCAATGCTATGGAAATGTCGTCAGTCCAACGAGAGAGCATCGGACCAGTTTTATTTGATGTTTTCTTTACAATGAAGAAACTGATAATTCTTAAGCAAACACCTTTCTCTATGTGGATGATTGCAATTCTCTAGAATTGATGTAAGCGTGTGTTTGACCCTAGTTTTTCATTCATAGACCTGTAAACAAAATTTTGGTTTTCACACGTAATCTCATTCAATACTATCATCGAACCAGCTACATTTGATGTTTTCTTTACAATGAAGAAATGGTAAATTCTTAAGAAGACATCTTTCTCTATATGGATGATTGCAATACTAGAGTTGATGTTGGCGTGTATTTGACCCTGATTTTTCATTCTTATACCTGTATAGCAAATTTTGATTTTCACACGTAACCTCATCACAATACTATGAAATATTTCTACAGTTCAACACGGAACTACTAAGAAATGTCTCAGGTGGGTGATTTGTTGATGGACACCTTTGACTCCAACAATAGTCCTGGGGCCAAACAAAAATACTTCAACCAAACGACAGTAGGCCTCAATTGTCTTTGGTGAGTGTGTACAAAACACGAACCGGTGCAGGAGAATTTGAGGCAACTGCATACATACATATAATCACGCCTTTATCCCTAATTGGGTAGGCAGAGCGTAAACAACCTAAACAAAGGTCGTTCTGCTCCGTCTGACAAAGTTTTGAGGGTTATTTAAAATAAATTTGTAGATGTATTGCTGTACTGACAGGTTTTCAGCCCATCGCCTAAATTTCAATAAACAGAAACCCTCGGATTCCTTAGCTGGCTTTTACAGCATGCCCGGGAGGAAATGCAGCACATTCTATGTTTTTCTCTCACTCTCAGTCCAGCATGAAAGTTGAGGCTACTGTATTGGTAGTTATAGCGTTTGGTATGTTTCATTGATCAGACTGGCTTTTAGCTCATTGATATCATGGATTTCGCAATTTCATGCGTGTTTGTTATTTGCGTAGATTTTCGGTCATATGTTTCCGTTTCCGATAATAAAGCAATAGAGTATTGACAACTCAGCGTTTTAAATCTTATTGTTAATTTCATGTGTACAATACAATATACTTTATTGCACAAAAACACAGAAATTCCAAATTGCTAAAAAGAACATACATACATACATATAATCACGCCTTTATCCCTAATGGGGTAGGCAGAGCGTAAACGACCTCAACAAAGGTCGTTCCGCCACGTCTGACATAGTTTTGAGGGTTATTTAAGATAGGATTCTAAGTATATTGCAGTAGTGACAGGTTGTCAGCCCATCGCCTAAATTACAATATACTGAAACCCTCGGATCCCTTAGCTGGATCTTACAGCATGCCCGGGAGGAAATGCAGCTGGCACATTCTATGTTTTTCTCTCGCTCCCAGGCCAGCATGGAAGTACAGCTAAAAAGAAAAGTAGTACAATTGGCGGCTTTATTGTAATGTGTATTAGTTTGCGTAGATTTTTAGTCATACGTTTCTGTTTTTGATAAGAAAGTGATACAGTATTGACAACTTAGCATTTTAAATAATAGTGATAGCTATTTCATCGATTCTTTACTGCAAAACAATAGCAGTATTTATTGCTTTACCGTTATTAATTATTCTCCATTATAACGTCATCTATGTACGTTCTACTATTTATTGATTTTAGGATTATCGTGCATACAGTTAAATTAATTCGTTAACGTATTTGCTTTTACTGTCTCAATATTTTTCAATCGATTCTTTAACTTACTTCCATGCTGGCTTGGAAGCGAGAGAAAAACATAGAATGTGCCAGCTGCATTTCCTCCCGGGCATGCTGTAAAGGGTCAGCTAAGGGATCCGAGGGTTTCAGTACATTGTAATTTAGGCGATGGGCTGACAACCTGTCACTAAGCAATATACCTTCAAATCTATCTTAAATAACCCTCAAAGCTTTGTCGGACGTGGCGAAACGACCTTTGTTTAGGTCGTTACGCTCTGCCTACCCCATTAGGGATAAAGAAGTGACTATATGTATGTATGTTCAATTATATTTAGTATCACTTAAGTTTAAATAATTTGAGATTATCCACGTCAAGCTTCACACTCATTACCTACTTGTTTCTTGATTTAACGAGAGTATTTTCCTCTATTTCCTCATTGCATTGTAACGCGGACATTTTATGACAATGCCATAGATAATGCCTCGTTCTCGGCCAAGACATTGGTAATCAACCAAGGACACTTCAAATTATTCTTCGGTGTTATTTGAGTATTTTGCGTAGCGTTACGTAGTATTTTTGTTAGCCTATTAGTAACATTTAATATTATACTCGGGCTATTAGGAGGTTTACGATATGACATAAGGGCTAATAGAGAGGCGCACGTTGACTAATCTTATGACGTACATGCATACATACGTATAATCATGCCTTTGTCCCTAATGGGGTAGGCAGAGTGTAAACGACCCAAAGAAAGGTCGTTCCGCCACGTCAGACAAAGTTTTGAGGGTTATTTAAGATAGATTTGTAGGTATATCTTTGTAGTGACAGGTTGTCAGCCCACCGCCTAAATTACAATATATTGATAACCTCGGATATATAGCCGGTTTTCACAGCATGCTCGAAACGAAATGCAGCTGACACATTAGAATGTGAAAACATGGATGTTTTTCTGTCGCTCTCAGGCCAGCATTGAAGTAGTTATATGTACATACATACATACATACATAAAATCACGCCTTTATCCCTTACGGGGTAGGCAGAGCGCAAAACGCCTCCTAAAAGGCGCTTTCGCCACGTCTGACATAAATTGAGGGTAATTTTAGATTGTAATGTGTATTCCTGTAGTGACAGGTTGTCAGCCCATCGCCTAAATTTAAATACACTGCAACCCTCGAATCCCTTTTGCTGTCTTTTACAGCATGCCCGGGAGGAAGGGCAACTGGAACATTCTATGTTTTTCTTTCTCTCCCAGTCCAGCATGGAAGAAATATGACATACACTGGTACAATATATTGTAGAAAAATATTAAGTCGGTATAAAATAAAAACTTATTTGGTTTTATATTGGTCTACTATTCTAGAGCATTGGTTAGTTAGAAGATGTTTGTTTCATATACCAATTTGTGACAAGAACAGCGTCTCATATATTATTATGTTGTAAAGGTCACAATGAAAGTAAATATTTGGGACAAGTATTTTAGATTTAGACGAACCCTTGACATATTATCCAGGTATTGATACAAACTTATTAAAACTGATTAAAACTTTTAAAGTCAATATTTCAATAAGAAATCTTTAGTTATACTTACAACAAATTTTGCCTCATCATCATCTCCCTAGCCTTATCCCGTATCGCTCGGGGTCGGCTTCCTAATCTAGGGGATTGAACGAGGGTACTGGTTTTTACACAGAGCGACTGCCATCTCACCTCCGCAACCAGACCCAATCCTAGATTAGGTCAGTTTTCAAACCGCCAATGCTTAGCACTGGCCTCTGACATAGCTAGAACGACTAATATCTACGGTATTAAACGATATTAACCGGGACCAACGGCTTAACGTGCCTTCCGAAGCACGGAAAAAGCGCCAAATAAACGTACATATGAAAATTCGAATATCGAAAAACACATTGGTACGTGGTGGGATTCGAACCAAGACCTCCCGCTCAGGAGGCAGCGGCCCTATCTACTACACCATCGGGCTTCCCAACAAATTTTGCCTCCTTCCTGAATTTATTTAGGTTATCTTTATCTAGTAAGCAAGCATATGATCGATTTTGCCCCTTCATGGCGCTCTCAAATGAAAATTATAAATGACTATCATCATGATTGCGCAATAAGCTATCTGAGTCAGCAGGTGGGTGTGTCTTATCTTCCGGCAACCAGCTTAGTGGGCAGTGGACCTGGCTTGTGGTCAGGTCAGTAACTGACCTGACAAGTTCACTTTCACTCCGCCAAGGGTAACGAGTGCTTGATTTTATAGCCAGGAAATTAGTTTTGTGGCCTATATCTAGACGACTTTTTATACCCAGGAAATTAGACTTGAGGGTAGTATTGTTATATATTCTGTGCTTGAGTACAATTACTAGTAAGTATTACAGAATAGAAGTACAGGTGCGGGCGAATGCAAATAAATGAAACAATACAATACTTCGACTACATGAGTTTCAGGCGGTTTCAAGACATGCACAAAACTGAGCTAATTATTTGAAATTGGCTTTTTTAGCCTGATAGTTGAGGATTTTTTATGCCTTATGTTGTTCGAAAGACTGCTTCATTCTGGGTAGTAATTTTTTTTTTTTACCGTTTGCAGAATGTCTCAGATATTGTATAACCTTTTTAATAACCATAAACCATTTGAACACGTGCAGTAACTGATACAGCATCAATTGACTTGACACGGTCAAGGGAGCAGGCAATTGAAAGAAATACATCTCTCGGCTATTTCAACTCTTGATGGAAATGTATTATTTCTTAAATAAGAACGTGGAAGGTATTTAATAAGCAAATAGAATATTCTAAGCAGTCGTAAATCGATTACATTTACATTACTTTACTATCATCGCAAATCAACCTATATTTAAATTGATGTTTAGAATGGAAATATAATACGCCTTTATCCCTAATGGGGTAGGCAGAGCGTAAACGACCTAAACAAAGGTCGTTTCGCCACATTTGACAAAGTTTTGAGGGTTGTTTAAGATATATTTTTAGGTTTATTGCTGTAGTGATGGGTTGTCAGCCCATTGCCTAAATTACAATATACCCGCGGATCTCTTAGCTGGTTTTTACGCATGCCCGGGAGGAAATTCAGCTGGCACATTCTATGTTTTTCTCTCGCTCCCAGTTCAGCATGAAAGAATATAATATCTGTAGTGTAATTAACACCAGCGTCAGAGCCGAATGTGGTCAAGTTGTAAATTATAAGAATTGATCAATTGACGGTTGAAATAATATCGCGTGTGAATAATTTTAGAAACCAATTTTTCACAAAATCACCCATTTGTGTCAATGATAGATTGATAATGATAATAATATATTTGTAACAAGGCAGACCAAACTAACACAACGCAAAGCCCATGTTTCTAGAACTAGGTTTAAGTCTATGGAAGAAACTGTTATTGGCTAGATTAAGTATCTAGTAGACGATTCAGTTCAAGACTGAAACTATCTGATAGGATATCGCAATGTAAATAAACAATTTCGCTAAGTGCGTAATTTAAACGGTCAAGTGGTTAACTAATCGCGTATTTTGCACTCAGTATTAACGCTATTATAATTTTGTATGAAATTTATTACAGAACTAATTGTTATTATATTTATGACGATTCCTCTGGTTGCATCATTTGCTAATAAATATTGATCTTGAAAACTTGTTATTTATTGTAACGGCCGTATCATTGTTTAAAACTGCATTGAAACTTTGACTGCATACATACATACATAAAATCACACCTTTATCCCTTACGGGGTAGGCAGAGCGTTAAACGACTCGTAAAAGGCGCTTTCGTCACGTCTGACAAAAATAAAGGACAATTTTAGATTAAAAAGTGTATTGCTATAGTGACAGGTTGTCAGCCCATCGCCTAAATTACAATACACTGTAACCCTCGAGTCCCTTTTGCTGACTTCTACAGCATGCCCGGGAGGAAGGGCAGCTGGAACATGCTATGTTTTTCTATCTCTCCCAGTCCAGCATGGAAACTTTGACTGCGTATATGTTTTTCAGTTTAAGAAGAACTACACATTCGTCGCGATAAATATAGAACATAGAATGAATCAGCCTCTTAACCACGCGAGGGTTAATTCAATCAAAACTTTTTTTTATGAACAAGCGCTGACTGCACATCGTGTAAGCAGATATGGAGGAGAGTGATCTTACTCCAGCAGATGCCAAAGACCGGGCAGAGTGTAGTAGATGAAGACGGAAAGCGAACCCTTGCACTAGGCCAGAAAAATGCCAGACAAAAACAATAAAATAGGGCTATACCGAGTAAGGGACAGCGTCCCGCAAACTGGTAGGGGTTGCTCAGTCAACGAAACTGAAAAACTTTCACCAGGAAATTCTTTCAGGAGACGAAAAAAAAATTACATTCACATACAATTTCTGCCAGGCAACATTTGGGTAAAGGAGTAGTTGGATAATGATAGTGCAGTTACTATAGTTATAAATTTAAATAGAATACATAGACTATGTACGTACTAGTTACATAAATACGAATAGGAACAATAGACTTATATATAAGTACCATTAAAATATAAACAATTAATATAATATGCTATAAGAGAGAGGAAAATGCAAAATTTCATTCAGATGGGGAAGTGAGATTGTGAAAAACAAAATAACAAACTAAAGAGAAATAAAACGCAGTAGGTAATTATTTATGTACTATTCCTACAGGCACGTCATTATTTAAAGTTATTCCTCCAGGCAAATGGAAATGGGCGCGAGAGTGTGTCCCTGTTAGGTGCCTGCAATAGACAGCTATTGACCGCCAACACGTGAGGCGCAAAGTCTGATCAGACAATTGACTCGGTCAACTCCGGGCAAGCGCGCAATTGAGAGCTACTGTCACAGATATGAGCGGACGCGTATCAGTTGATCGAAGATGAATGGTCATTTGTCTGTCACTCCCTTGATCTCCTGTCTGTGAGGTCTACTCAAGCTTTTAACTACCTCCGTGTTCTAGTGGTCCAAAGGTCCGATTTCCAGGTGAGACAAAGTTGATATTGGCCAATTTAACACTTTGTGAGGTTTTCTCCAGTTTAGTTAGGACATTGCAGGCTAAATCGCCTGATTGTCCGAAAAGAAAAAGGATTCCGTGCTTCAGAGGGCACGTTAAGCCGTCGGTCCCGTTCACTGTCTTTGATAGTGGTCGTTACTCAAACCATGTCAGAGGCCTAATAGCTGTGCTACTAGGCGGTTTTAAAGCTCTGACACCAGGGTTCACTGGGGCGTTTGACACGAGAATCCACTCGCTAAGAAGAAGACTCAAGCTTTAGATCTAGAAGTTTTGGGCGATCGTTCGCACCGATCGAGATAATTCAATACAATTGAGTACGAATGCAACCGCAGCATCGTAAGTAATGAACTCTTTGGCATGTATTATAGCGAAATAACTTTGGAAAGTGAAACATCAGAACGCCATTCACTACAATATTTTGAAAAGCACAAACCTATCTAACAATAATAACCACAATGACGAACATAAATTATGTTTGTAGCATTAGTTGGCAGCCCTTAGCAGTGACAAGTTGGCGTCAAGGAAGCAAGACTAAACGCGTTCTTCACCTTGACATGGAACCTTGGATAGGCACATCAACGGACGGACAGTTAAGATTCTTGTTAGCGTTTAGATACAAATTTCATTTTAAAAAAAACGCTGAAATGTGGCAAGCAGGCTCCACAATACGTCACCTGGCTTACGAACCAGTCGCCCGGTACCTTGTTGTGTTGTGCCAATTTTTTTGAGACTTTTAATGTACTCGCGCTATCGTCAACTCTGTCTCTTACCTCGGGCCTACGAAACCATCACGTAATAAGAATAACCACTAAACAGATTACTTCCATGCTGGACTGGGAGCGAAAGCAAAACATACAAAGCTGTATTTCTTCCCGGGCATGCTGTAAAAACCAGCTAAGGGATCCAAGGGTTTCCGTATATTGCAATTTAGACGATAGGCTGACAACCTGTCACTTCAACAATATACCTACAAATCTATCTTAAACAACCCTCAAAACTTTGTCAGACGTGGCGGAACAACCTCTGTTTAGGTCGTTTACGCTCTGCCTACCCCATTAGGGATAAAAGGCATGATTATATGTATGTATATGTATGTATTATGATGTGTCCATGCGGAACAAACATGCAGACGATTTTCAAGTATACTTTGCGGATATTCAAATGCGTATATCACATCGGTCCGATCCGATCATAAAATCATATCGAAAAAATAACACCCAACCAAAATAAATACACAGTGGGTGTTGAAGCTCATCTATATAAACATGAAAACCTTGATTTTGCGGGGTTATTTCGGTCCCAGCGAAAACTATGCGAATCTATGATGACGATGGTAGTCTGGACAAGAAGATCACTCCAGGACAAATAGAATATATTTACAGCCAGCCAACTGTATTGCCAAGTGTGAATTACTTAATATTTCGTATCATTTGCCGTGTAACAGCTGTTATTTATTGTCTCCAAGACTTTGAATTCATTTCACAAATGTGTTAATTTTAGAATAGACACACATCGGTAAATGAAACATTAAATGGGTTTTGTAGTTCATAGAGCTTATCAAAAGAACACTACAAAATACGCAAAATTGTTATCAATTCGTTACAATTTCATTATCAGTAGCGGAAAACCGCTGAGTCGTATGGTTATGTATGGATGGACATACACAAAAATGAATAAATAACTCGAGGACGCAGAGGTTTCAGAGCAGACGGCGTATTTCGAATCACTCGAACTCCAATGCGCATAAGAAAACTTTCGCATTTGATTTTCATACAATTTTCCAAACGAATGTTGGTATTTTGTATGCACATTTCGGTTAGAAGGGTTCAAAAATGCGGCCCCAGATGTATATATAAAAGAATCGAATCTGAAAATGTATAGCAGAAAGAAAATACCAAGAATTATTACGTCGATGTTTCGTTACGTTGGAAAATTGCGTGAATTACAGGTAAGTTATGTTATACATACATATAATCACGCCTTGATCCCTAATGGGGTAGGCAGAGCGTAAACGATCTAAACAAAGGTTGTTCCGCTACGTCTGACAAAGTTTGAGGGTTATTTAAGATAGATTTGTAGGTAAATTGCCTATACTGTACTGTCACGTTTGTTCCTTTTTATTTCTGTTGTATGTGTTTCTTTGTGTAATAAAGAATTTTGTATTGAATATTGCTGTAGTGACAGGTTGTCAGCCCATCGTCTAAACTGCAATATACAAAAACCCTCGGATCCCTTAGCTGGTTTTTGCAGCACGCCCGGGAGGAAATGCAGCTGGCACATTATATGTTTTTCTCTCGCTCCTAATCCAGCATGGTTATAAGTAAGTTATGTTATGCAATGTATTATTAACTGCGTAATATATTACATTACAATACAATAGAAGTGGATATGATGAACAGCTGCAACCATTATTATTGTATTTCTGAGCCTACAATAATATTTTGCCGGTCTCTTGAACGTTTAAAAAGATTGTTTGGATTATGCGTTTACATAATACAGCGATATGATTTTCCTTCTAGACTATGCTTATGTAGTCCAAATAATACTCAGTTTACCAATCTTATAGCAATATTCGTTGCTTCTCTGAAATATGATACATACATACATATAATCACGCCTTTATCCCTAATGGGATAGGCAGAGCGTAAACGGCCTAAACAAAGGTCGTTGCGCCACGTCTGACAAAGTTTTGAGGGTTATTTACGATAGATTTGTAGGTATATTGATGTAGTGATAGGTTGTCAGCCCATCGCCTAAATTACAATATACTGAAACCCTCAGATCCCTTAGCTTGTTTTTACAGCATGCCCGGGAGGAAATGCAGCTGGCACATTCTATGTTTTCCTCTTGCTCCCAGGCTAGCATGGAAGAAATATGATGGTTTTCTTAAATACACTCTTGATGCTTACATAGTTTTAAGTTTTTAATTTTAGTTTAGTTTACTGTTGTTGTAGTGAACGACGTGTACACCTCTAATTGTCACTCAAATTACAATTGTATTATTATTTTGTTTGTACCTATGAATGCAAAATTTGACTGATGTTGGTGTTCCATACATACATACATAAAATCACGGCTTTATCCCTTACGGGGTAGGCAGAGCGTTAAACGCCTCGTAAAAGGCGCTTTCGCCGCGTCTGACAAAATTTGAGGGCAATTTTAGATTGTAATGTGTATTGCTAATGTGTAGTGACAGGTTGTCACCCCATCGCCTAAATTACAATACACTGTAACCCTCGAGTCCCTTTTGCTGTCTTCTACAGCATGCCCGGGAGGAAGGGCAGCTGGAACATTCTATGTTTTTCTATCTCTCCCAGTCCAGCATGGAAGAAGTTGGTGTTCCTATTTGTAATAAAATAAAAATATATTATGTAGTTCTGCCTGTATGTCCTTCCATGCTGGACTGGGAGTGAGAGAAAACATAAAATGTGCCAGCTGCCCTTCCTCCCGGGCATGGTGTAAAAACCAGCTAAGGGGTCCGAGGGTTTAAGTATATTGCAATTCAGGCTGACAACCTGTCACTACAGCAATATACGTACAAATCTATCTTAAATAACCCTCAAAACTTTGTCAGACATGGCAGCGCGACCTTTGTCTAGGTCGTCTACGCTCTGCCTACCCCATTTGGGATAAAGGCGTGATTATATGTATGTATGTGTATTACGTAGTACCATGTTTTGGTTTGCTTTGTGGAAATTCAAATGCATTTGAAACTTTCTAAAACCCTAGCTTCTCAAAAGCTCATAATCTGCTTTAAACCGGTACAGTCCAACTCTCGTTTCAACATAGAGGTAAATGTTGGCGCTTAACCAATCAGAAACCGTCTGCTTTTCTTCTGCCAAACAGTTGAGTAGCTACTGCAAGATACTGGTTGTTTGCGTGAAATGGCCAAGAAATTGCAAATAATCGTAAACTCTACGATAAAATCGCGAAGGAACGCCAAACGTGCACGTGATTATTATGGAAATACAAATAAACTTGTTATCTATCTAGCCATATCTAAAGGATAGCTTTCAAGAGGTCGCAAGCAAAGCTATCTCTGAAAATAATACGACTTACTGGACCTATTTAGACGATCTACTGGAGCTATTCTATGCTGGTCTGAAGAAAAACATAGAATGTGCCAGCTGCATTTCCTCCCGGGAAGGCTGTAAAAACCGGCTAAACGATCCGAAGGTTTCAGTATATTGTAATTTAGGCGATGAGCTCACAAACTGTCACTACAGGAATATACCTGCAAATCTTTCTTAAATAACCCTCAAAACTTTGTCAGACGTGGTGGATCGACCTTTGTTTGGATCGTTGACGCTGTGCCTACCCCATTAAGGCGTGATATGTTTAAATGGCTACAAGATGGTTCCCGTCATTCAAAAGTGTAATAATTCCAGGTATTTCTTATCAGCAATTAATTTGAACTTCTCTGACCGTTGTAAACGATAACCTCCCAACTCTCAATAAAGATAACCGATAGATAGGTGTGGAATAAACTATGATAATTTCGGCATCACGTGATGTTGAACTGCATCGCACGCGCATATTCGCGCAATGTCAAACAGACGCGCGAAAGCTCGAGACAGACAGAGTGAAGTGATAACGAGATCTCTATGAATCAAGTAAACAGGAAAACATAGTCTATTGCTCTTGAATATTTGATAATGGAAAGATAAATGTTTGAATTCGAGAATGCTAAAGGAGAAATGCTCTTGGATATTAGGTGTGGAATTTCACAATGTCAAACGGACGCGCAAAGCTCTTGACTATGTGAAGTGATAAGACAGTCAAGATCTATTCCAATAAACAGGATGCATACATACATATAATAACTGCCTCCGTGGTCTAGTGGCTAGTGCCATGGACTCCCGATCCGGAGGTCCTGGGTTCGATTCCCAGGGGGGAAACACAAAGTTGATATTTGAGAATTTATCACTTTGTGAATTTTTCCCCAGTTTGGTTAGGACATTGCAGGCTGAATCACCTGATTGTCCGAAAAGAAAAAGATTTCGTGCTTCGGAGGGCACGTTAAGCCGTCGGTCCCGGTCGCTGTCTTTGATAGTGGTCGTCACTTAAACCATGTCAGAGGCCTGATCGTTGTGCTACTAGGCGGTTTAAAAACTCTAGACACCAGGGTTCATCGGGTCCATGGACTCGATACCCACTCGACAGAAGAAGAGATCACGCCATAATCCCTAATGGGGTAGGCAGAGCGTATACTATCCAAACAAGGTCGTTCCGCCACTTCTGACATAATGTCAGCCCATCGCTTAAATAACAATATACTGAAACCCTCGGATCCCTTAGCTGGTTTTTACAGCATGCCCGGAAGGAAATTCAGCTGGCACATTCTATGCTTTTCTCTCGCTCCCAGGCCAGCATGGAAGCAATAAGCAGGAAATTGTGCCTATTGCTCTTGACGATTTAACTTTAGAAAGACCAGTATTTGAATTGGGGAAATGCAAAAGAAATGCTCTGGGACATACATACTTTAATTAATTTTATGCAGAACATGTTTAAGATTTGATATTGTCTTTATATCAGGCGCTTCCTACAAAACAACTTGAGGTTAAAAATTCGTATGAATACGACATAATTAGAAAAATATACTACCTGCTTAATGGGCAATAACTTAGTGACGCTTGTCGCAATCTTGATAACTGGAAGTTAGTACTATATAAATTATGTGTAAGTAGGTCCATGCTGGACTGGGAGTGATAGAAAAACAAAGAATGTGCCAGCTACATCTCCTCCCGGGCATGCTGTAACAATCAGCTAAGGGATTCGAGGGTTTCAGTATTGTAATTTATGCGATGGACTGACAACCTGCCACTATAGCAAATACAGATCTATCTGGAATAACCCTCAAAACTTGCCTGACGTGGCGAAACGACCTTTGTTTAAGTCGTTTTCGCTCTGCCTACTCCATTAGGGATAAAGGCGTGATTATATGTATGTAATGTAACTAGGTAAGTACGTATTTATATCGCGTATTAAAAGGCATAACAAGCATAATAAAGTGTTTCTCTACCACCGCGAATTGAAGTATGTCTGAATCGCCATGTGTTTGCAAACAAGAACTATTTATATCTGATCCGAATAACTGAGTCGGTTCGGGGTTAGCTCGATGAAAGTCGACTTTGAAACGTAACAATCAAAATCTATTTCAGGTTTTATTACGATCTTCCGTCTATTTTACAGAGGTAGACTGTTTTGAGGTTAGAAATGTTATTCGATGCACCTGTTTTGCGTTTGAAACGTCTTTTACGATTGGTTGGCTCTTGACTCGTGTCGATTTATGATGAACGTAGGATGAACGAGACAGAGTCGATGATAGAGCAAACTTATTTAGAATTGGAAGCCATAAATACGCTACTGGCATTACCACACCCTCCTTAAATTCGTAATTCTCTAAAAGCATTAATTTTCTACCACAAACCGTTTCACCATATTGACATCCTGCATACGCACCAGAAACCGACTGACCCTTGGACACAACCAATCAACCAATCAAAACATTTCAATAAAAACGGCGCCAAAGAAAACGCCAATCTATTTCAATGATCGTATATCATTCAGCCAGTTCCAGCAGTTCCTTCAGTCCAGTAAAAAGGTGGATGACGCACAAGCCCACGCCCCCTAGATTATTTATGTAACTTCCATAGCGTCAGAGTTGCGTAAAATATGGTTTCAACTATTTGATTGGTTTCTTTCGTTTGCGCGGGAATAGCAAATTCCGGGCGAAAGTTTATGGGGATAGCTACTGTTGTGACGCAAGAAAATTCCAGGTGGGTTTGTTTTGTAGCTTTATGGTTGTACTGAAAGTAAACTTAAGGTGTCCAATCCCACCATCAAGTTAAAATTAACTAGTATCGAGAGAGTATCGAGATTTTCGAGCAATCTTACGGAAAGATTTTTCTCTTTATCAAACTATTATACAAAAATAAATGTCGGGGCATGACATCGAAAAACAAGATATATTTTTTTACAGAATGATTGATTTTCACTTCCACACTGGATAAAATCCTGGAAAAGATCCAAGCAAGTGTTTACTATCTGAAAAACTGGATGGATATGACGTGCGAGCCAACGCCTCCAAAACAATGTTTGCAGGATGGAATGATTATACATAGAAACTTACATACATAATGTCACACCTCTGTGGTCACACCTTTATTTCCTTACTGTGTTTTCAACTACTTACTGCTTCCATGCTGGACTGGGAACGAAAACATAGAATGTGCCAGGTGCATTTCCTCCCGGGCATGCTGTAAAAACAAGCTAAGGGATTCGACGATTTCAGTATATTGCAATTTAGGCGATGGGCTGTCACTACAGCAATATGCCTTCAAATCTATCTTAAATAACCCTCAAAACTTTGTCAGACGTGGCGGAACGTCCTTTGTTTAGGTCATTAGTTTTCAAGAGAACAAACCCTTAGTTCTCAAAGATTGAATAAGTTCTACTGGATTAGCCGAATTCACCATCAACATAATTTAGACCTGCATAGAATCTAGAGGTGTCTTTGATTTTCAATCGATTTTGACGACATTCTCCGGATGATATTAGGTTGATGTTATTCTGATCGCCACCACACGACGGTAAATAATATCTAGATCTAGACCTAGAGCAGAGCAAAATTTAAAAAATATACAACTAAAAATATCTATCGTTTTTTATTCTTGAAAAAAAAAATGTTTGTACAGTATTTCAAGATCACATGACAAGCTGACGCAGGGACGCGTTTGTTTATGTAGACAAATATTAACGTAAAATTTCAGATTGGTCTAGACATGAAGGGTTCCTTAGCGCAAAATATATCAATGAATAACGACCTCATATCCTGCGAAACCTTGTTATCAAACTGTTTGCTTGTAAAGCTTAAAGATAATACGTATTCGTTGCATTTTTGTACAATATTATTTGAAGAATAAAGAATGAGTATAGGTTTTTTATTATTATTACAAATGGGTTTCCTCTTGACTCTAGTCTATGTCGGATGCGACATAGACGAGGTCTACAATGGAGCGAGCTGACCCAGAAGATGCCTGTTCACTCTAACTTTGAAGTGTTGGAGGTTGTATGTATTCGGAGACAGATGCTTTAATAAACAATAAACTAATAAATCCAATGCAGGTAGTGAATTCCACTCTTTTGCCGTGCGCATTATGAAAAACTTTTGGAAGTGCTTAGTCCGTATTGGTGGAATATTAACCAGGTATATATATCCTGCGGTATAGGTTACAAAAAGTTACTTTCGTTTACTAGTTAGATAGCAGTTCTCTTCCATGCTGGACTGGGAGTGAAAGAAAAACATAGAATGTGCCAGCTGCATTTCCTCTCGAGCATGCTGTAAAAACCAGCTAAGGGATCTGAGGGTTTCAGTATATTGTAATTTAGGCGATAGGCTGACAACCTGTCACTACAGCAATATACGTACAAATCTTTCTTTAATGGCCCTCAAGACTTTGTCAGACGCGGCGGAACGGCCTTAGTTTAGGTCGTTTACGCTCTGCCTACCCCATTAGGGATAAAGGCGTGATTATATGTATGTATGTATGTATGTACTAGTTAGATAGTAGCTTGATACTCGTTTAAATGAAAACAAAATATACTCTGCCCTTACTAAGGATATCTAGCTCCGATAGTCAAAAGCATTTGAACCTAAATCAAGAACGTTAACACATGTTATTTTTACAACAAAACAATAAATTATTCGTACATATATTTATTTTTAAATCGTTGAATGTATTAAGGATCAATGAACAATTAACTAAAAACATGACGTAAATGCCTCGATGCATAAAGAATTTTAGTAACAAAGAAAAAAGAGCGTGTTCTATTCACAATTTTGTACAAAATTACCATGAGAAATTCTTACATAAGAATACATTTAGATTTGAAAAAAAACCACAGTGTATTTAGGAAACTGACGGTATTTGAGAAATAAAAATCCAAAAGTTTTCGACTTAAAATTTTTGTTAGTGGTCAGTATCAGCATATCGTCTATGTATAACAGATAAGCTAAGGACAATGTCCTGGAACAAGTGGCAGCCTACTGGCTCTCTCTTATAAAAACAACCTTGGACTTCGCGACAATCGCTCATATACAATTTATACGATTGGTGCGCGTACGCACGGCAGCGACACTTTATATGAATTAATTGCATATTTATTACTATGCCTGTTGTCTACCTACTACACTGGACTCTTCCGTGTTTGTTCGAGAGCTGCGCCATCAATTTTAAATTAATTGCGCATGAAATACAAATTTCTTCCATGTTGGACTGGGAGCGAGAGAAAAACAAAGAATGTGCCAGTTGCATTTCCTCCCGGACATGCTGTAAAAACCAGCTAAAGGGTCCAAGAGTTTCAGTATATTGTAATTAGGCGATAGGCTGCCAACCTGTCACTACAGCAATATACCTATAAATCTATCTTAAACAACCCTCAAAACTTTGTCAGACGTGGCGAAACGGCCTTTGTTTAGGACGTTTACGCTCTGCCTACCCCGTTAGGGATAAAGGGGTGATTATATGTACGTATGTATTAATTTATTACTATTGAGGGCGCCACCTATGCTCTGCAATCACCTAAACAAGCATAAAGCAGAGAAGATCCTAGGTAATTTAATGTAATTAATTAATATAAGGATAGAAATTAACTATGTGATGATACAATGCTGTTCTTTCTATCGCTGTTCCTAGCCATGGTAAATAGGAAAAATACTAGCGAGCATGTAATAATCTATGCATGTAACAAAATAATATGTTAATCCAGTTTATTAGATTACATTTTATCCTATGTCTAACACGAGAGGTCAAATAGAATAGTTACAAGCCATATTCATACTATAAACATAGGATTTACATAATCATTATAATGTTATTGGAGTATTATTGGAGTATTATTTTTTTGTACTCATTTTACCATGCATTTTCTAACATGCTGTAAAAACCAGCTAAGGGATTCGATGGTTATAACTATAGTGTATTGCAATTTTAGACGATGGGCTGACAACTTGTCTCTTTAGCAATATAAAACATAATCATCTGTAATAACCCTCACAACTTGTCAGACGTGCCGGAACGACTTTTCTTTAGGTCGTTTTCGCTCTGCCTACCCCATTAGGGATAAAGGTGTGGTTTTATGTATGTACGTATGTACAATACGCAATTTTAGCAAACTATGTTAATGTTATTATCATAGTACATAGTGTCTGAATTTCTAATTCATTTTAGGTAATGATTTAAAAGATTACCGATAAAAAATTGCTAATGTATCTCGGAAAACCCAGTTATACAACAAAAAGGAACACCAATTTAGCACTTCTGCCAAAATGTAAACACGTTCTCGTGATGAGCATATCAAAAAGCGCCCGAGAATCGAACCTGTGTGCTAAAGAGAGTCAAGGTGACTTTTATTTACGACTTGGCGACGGAAGGCTGAAGATGTTTGGAATTAAAATTGGTAGATTTTAGGTAATAATAACTGGTATTTTAAAGGCATACTGTAGTCAGAGGAGGTGTGATGTTTATCGGCTATTTTTATTTTATGCTACCATGCTGGACTGGGAGCGAGAGAAAAACATAGCATGTGCCAGCTGCATTTCCTCCAGGGCATGCTGTAAAAATTAGCTAAGGGATCCGAGGGTTTCCGTATATTGCAATTTAGGCGATAGGCTGACAACCTATCACTACAGCAATATACATCCAAATCTATCTTAAATAACCCTCAAAACTTTGTCAGATGTGGCGGAACGACCTTTATATAGGTCATTTACGCTCTACCCCATTAGGGATAAAGGCGTGGTTATATGTATGTTTATTTTATGCCCAGAAAAAGAGGATAAGGCAGGGTCTGGTGTAAAGCGGTCACCGTAGCATAGCCAATGAAAAACTGGAAGACATACTACATCACTAGGTAGAGATTTATATGGGGGCAAAATTACAAAAAAAAAAATAGATGTTTCAGAATTTAAAGTTCAATCCTGAAGAAATAAATCTGTCCCTACAGCGTCGATTGAAATGACTCTACAATGAAAGTCAATTGATATCATTGAACCAACACATATTGGAGTTATGTACTCATTAGGTACTTATTGGACATGGGAAGTTATAGGAATAATAGCTTCTTACCCAGAACATTAAAATTGGCAAATAAATTGAATTGCGACGATCGTTTCGATCTGTTTTGCTGCAGCACTTATAAGTAAAAAAAAGTAATTAGCAAAGAACCAAATTTAGTTACTAAGATTAATTAAGTTTAAATCCACTTACTTTATATTTATATGCAACATTGAGTGTTATTTGGAGTGTTATTTTTTTCTGTGGTAGCTTGTTATTGGCACATAATCTATCTATCTATCTATATATATAAAAATGGATCCCTATTTCCCTTGGTCACGGCATCACGCCTGAACGGCTGGACCGATTTCGCTAATTCTTTTTTTGTTCTGTTCGTTATTATCAGGAGAAGGTTCTTATGAAAGAAAAAAATAAGGAAATTGCGCGGAAAATTAGAAAATTTAAAATTACTTAACCACCATATAAGATTATTAAACTTTTTTAATGTAACCTTAAGACATTTGACATAGAATTGACTGAATTCGTGCTGCAAATATAGTCAAAGAGGATGAAAAAAAAAGTCAAAGAAGACGAAAAAAAAATTTAAAACGGAACTTACTAAAATCAACAATATGCTCATTTATGGCGTCTAAGGCGGAACAAAGTTGGCCGGGTCAGCTAGTAATAATATATAATAAAGTAATTCTTCTTAGAGAGTGGATTTTCGAGTCGATAGACCCGATGAACCCTGGTGACAGAGTTTTCAAACCACAAACCAATATAGTAATAAATAATATAGATTAGTGATTTTGTAAAATAGACTGTAAGCTTCCCAAATAAAATAAATAAATGTGGCACCATTGCATTAAAATTATTATAATGGTAAAACAACAACCAAATTTAAATACTCTATAAATAGCTATAATTTAGTTAATGCTGTCCTATAAGAAGAACATATTTATGATTTTTTGTAGATATTAAGAGTGAATGAAATTATTCTTTCCAAGTATTGATTTTTAACCAGAACACAAAAATACTAAACCCTACAATAATAATAAACAACCAAGATAATACCTAGTATCAACTCATTACTAATCTTGTTCTTCCATGCTGGACTGGGAGCGGGAGTAAAACATAGAATGTGCCAGCTGCATTTTCTCCCGGGCATGCTGTAAAAACCAGCTAAGGGATGCGAGGGTTTCACTATATTCAATTTAGGCGATGGGCTGATAACCTGTCAATAAAGCAATATACATAAAATGTATCTTAAATAACCCTCAAAACTTTGTCAGACGTGGCGGAACGACCTCTGTTTAGATCATTCACGCTCTGCCTACCCCATTAGGGATAAAGGCGTGATTTTATGTATGTATATATGTACTAATCTTGTAACAGTAAATGAATTCAAATGAAAACCAATTAACTTAACTGGTGTACAAACTACCAACAATTGTACACATAATTTCCTAATGATCATCACCAGATAAAGTACAATTCCATAATAACACAAAGTGCATTTGCATGACAAACAAACAAATGGACATTTCCTGTTTGCATTGACACATGGTGATGTATAAAAACCTTTTTAAGCTATTGCAGAACAATGATAACTCTTCCATGCTGGACTGGGAGCGAAAGAAAAACAATAAATGCTGCATTTCCTCCCGAGTATGCTTTAAAAAACAGCTAAGGGATCCGAGGGTTTCAGTATATTGCAATTTAGGCGATGTGCTGACAACCTGTCACTATAGCAATATGTATATTAATTGGCACTAGATCGAGAGAAATGGAAGGAAGGGAGAGAGGCCTTTGCCCTGCAGTGGGACACCACAGGCTCATAAATAATAAAAATTATAATAATAAAATGGCAAACGTAGTGTAGGACGTCCTGAAACCCGGTGGAGCGATGAGAAAGCGGGCAGAAATTGGATAAAAATGGCTGAAGACCGAGCTGAGTGGCGTGCCATGGGAGAGCAGTGGACTGATACAGGCTGATGATGATGATGATGAATAATAAAATATGTAACACATTTCTTAAACACCCCATATTATAATAGATAGGGTAAACCAAACGGCACACCAAATATCTTTTTGTATGGCTTTACGTTATTAATACACAGATTACGTAGTGCAATACAAATCTGCTATCTGTTATGGCATAGTATAAATATTAGAGTATAGCAGGGAATGCTTTCCATGCTGGACTGGCAGCGAGGGAAAAACATAGAATGTGCCAGCTGCATTTCCTCCTGGGCATGCTGTAAAAACCAGCTAAGGGATCTAAGGGTTTCAGTATATTGTAATTTAGGCGATGGGCTTACAACCTGTCACAACAGTTTTTTGTGTACAATAAATTGTTAAATAAATAAATAAATAAACAGCAGTATACCTACAAATATATTTTAAATAACCCTCAAAACTTTGTCAGATGTGGCAAAACAACCTTTGTGTAGGTTGTTTACGCTCTGCTTACCCCATTAGGGATAAAGCCGTGATTATATATATGTGTGTATGGATTATGTGGTGCAATACAAATCTCCTATCTGTTACAGCATAGTATAAATATTAGAGTATAGCCAGGAAACACTCTAGTGATGTGTATGGCTTCCTGATGTAATAGACGTGCGTCAGTGTAGGCAATGAATGGGTGTAGCATGGTGACTGAGATACTTTCAGGATGTTATGAGTTACAGAAATGGGAGATTTATTATTTTGAGATTAATTTATGGTAAGAGAGTGTTTTTTTCTATTTAAAGTTTTATAAAAATCCCAAGAAATAATATTTATGTAAGATGTTTAAATGGGTTTTAGGACCCAGTTTCGTCCTTAATATTTCTAAATATTTTACAATACAGACGCACACTTGATTTAATATTATGTTTCAAATCAAATTGATTATGTGTCTGATTATATGACATTCTATACATTTTTGTGTTAGGGTGTTAAAATTAATATGGATTATAAATAAACTATTATTACTATTATCTTTGTATGGAAATATTAAATATCCAACCCTTAACATTTTCATCTACACAAATATTAATTGTTTTTATGTTTTACACACAACATATTTTCTACAAGCTGCGAATGGAAATTAATAACTGATATGTAATGCCATGAAAGTAAATAAACTTTCAATACTTTACTGCAGTCTAAACATGTTTTTTAAATATTTGGGTGCTAGATATGTTAGAAATATCTAAAGTACAATAACCATCATATATGAAATTGATGTGCAACTTGACTATCTAGAAATAACTAACATTCACCATTGAATTTATAACCTTCCGTTTCTAGTGGTTTTCAATGGAGTATATTCTGTTTTGGCGCAACTCCAGACAGGTTGCCCCTCGTACATCTAGGAAACGAATATTTGATTTTGAAGAATAAATTCTATGTTCTTTTTATTATTTATTTAATATTAATCATATATTTTTCATAAAACAAAATAGCGAAAATTTAATTAAATCTGAAAAAGAATATCTATGTCATCGCGGGTGGTTGCCTAGGAGGTGATACTAGTAGTTTTAACTAAACTAAACATTCAACAAACTGTTAAGATAATGTAGAGGTTATGTTTTGGGCGTATATGAAATTGATCCAAATTATCCATCATACTATTTCCATTTATTATCCTGTGTAATCGAAACAACGGAATATCAGCAACAATCTCTTTTTTTATGGAAAATTGAAGGGTTTTGTATGGATAACGAGAAAAAGAGTAGAAATAACAGGAGCTTAGCAAAAGATGGTCTGACTTACCCTGCGCCTTGTTTTCAGCTTCTGTGTGGGTCATTTTGAATAAATATTAACACTGCACTTCTAAGACCAATAAATAACACAGGATTTTATCATTACTACACTATATAATTGCAATACAAAGCCGCAAAAACGCAAAACAAATGCAATGTTATGATTGTTTGACATCTGTCATAAAAAATCGTAGTATATTGGCACTACTGCAAATTAGTGTTGCCAAAAATTATTTGAAAATTCTACCTAAATGTCTAGTTATATAGCCATCATTGTAAAGTAAAAAAAAGAGAGCGCTCTACAGCATTTCGTATTTTCCGTCTGATGTCTTTTTTAATTTTGCGCCAAGATTAAGTGACAAAAACAAGCCGCTCCGATGCGCTTTTTTGACTTAATTTTGGGAGTACAAATTATTGAGAGGGAGATCAAGTATTTATTTTACTTAGATTTTACTATATTTCACTATCTCTTTTACTTAAACTGCTAACTCTAAAATCACTAGCGAAAAACAAGCAAATGTCAAAATCACCTGTGTTTTGGCCGTTGTGGCGGGCGACGAATGCGTCGGTCAAAAATGTCGGAATCGTTTTGTTTGAAACTACGAATTAATTATTGGAGGTATAACAAATGTAAACCCTTTCATGTGTAAATAGGAATGTTCTATTGCAGCTAATGGTCTAAAGTGACTAAATTCCTGTTTCTTTCTGTTCCAGATGCCGCTAAGAATGTGAAAAGTGTTGTCGGCTTTCGATTGTGGTATTTTTCGAAAAATTCATTGAAAATGTCCAACGCCGCGGAGAACGGGGGTGGGCCCGCTGGAGACGAGAATGGGTAAATATTTTCCTATAAAAAGTCACGATGTAACGGTTCAAAGCCTATATACCTACCCTACCTATACCGAGACGTGTGTGCGCCAGACAGCATGTTTGTTAAAGGCAAAGTACAATTAAATCTAACATACATATTATTTGTAGATTAGTTATTAATACTTAATATTACTTCTGTAGTTGTAGTAAATGAATGCTAACCATGTACATTCAAACAGAACCACATTTTTAAATGGTCAATATTTAGTTTTGGATATAGTCATTCTTACATCCCCACTAGGTTGGCTGGAAGAGGGTCAGGGTGTCGCAAAAGGGGTCCCATAACATAGGTTTTAAAAAAAGGTCAATGACCAATAACTCTGGAAGAGATCTCTTATAGAGATAAGCTCTCCTGTTGTGTTCTAATGTTAAGTTCAACTGTATGTGTAATTTTTAATACAATAAAGAATATATAATTATGGAGTTAGGTTTAATGAATTTCATTTGGTACCTAAATACAAGATCACCACACCTGTTTATGTAACTTAAAGCAAGATTTTAAATTCACTTTTGTTGATCATAGTGAATCTACAGTGGCACCTCGCAGAAATTTCCTTCAGCGTGTATATTAGTAAGTTACTGTCAGGAGTAAACCTGGAATCAATGCACTGACTGTTTGTGTTGTATGTTAATGTGCATGGCCAATTTTTTTATATTATTTTCTTCATTTTAACTGTGTAACTTCTTTTTACTGTCTTAGATTATTTTGGTACCAATGTTTTATTCTATACCAATTTCTTGTCCTTGTATTTGGACATGATGCATAGGTACAGTTCTATTTATTTTATTTACACTAGGGGAATAACTCTAATACTTTATATATTTCTATCTTATTTTATGTTATATTTCAGCATGTATTTTTCTCCACTTGTGCATGTTTTCTGAATGATTAATGTGCACATACTAAAACTTCTGTTTTGGAGCACTTATTTTATTTTGTTTACCTTTTTGTTCGATTTAAAATTTCCTTACAACATAAGAATGTGATAATAAAAGCAGGTAGTTATTATCATTAAGAAAATATAAAACACAGTTTCTTCAATGCCTGTTAATTATTCCTGTGATTTAATACAATTAAATTATAATGTTTGTAATAATATAGATTAGCACATTCTTGAATATTTTGTCTTCAATTTAGTCTTGTCAAGTTTAAAACGTAATTCATGCACCTAATTTATTTTCTTCTAGCATGTTGATATCTCAATAACTGCTAATTTCCCTTTTCTACAACAATACTTTTATTTCTATTTTTAGTGGAACGGTCTACTACTTCTCAAGGCCAAGAACTACGGCGACGCTGCTACAGAGAATGAGATTATTCTTCTCAATATACTGGAAATCTTTCCTAGTTGTACTTACACCCATTCTTCTGATGCCTATACCAATTTTAAATGATGATAAGGTACATGTAATATATTTTGGTAATATTTTCATACTACAATCAGACAACATATACGTTCAATGTTGCCAGGAACAAAACTTAAAAAAATACTTTTGTGGCAATAATTGATTCATTGCATTTTTTATTTCAGAAATACCGCTGCATGTATGTGGTGCTAATAATGGCAATATACTGGGTGTTAGAGTTACTACCCTTGCCTGTCACATCCATGCTGCCAATAGTACTGTTCCCTACCATGGGCATATTGGACTCTGACAAGACCACGGCGGCGTACATGAAAGAGACAAACATTATGTTCATGGGAGGGCTGATGATAGCTGCAGGGGTGCAGCACTCGAAGCTGCCCAAAAGAGTCGCCTTGTGGACTGTGCAGGTCGTTGGATGTAGTCATAGGAGGTAAAACTGCTGCTTATTTTATTTATACATGGGGTCATGGTTGGGCATCACTTCTCGGACTGTGAATCCACATAAGACTTTTTTTTAAATATTTCCTTTTCCTATCAATGGGATATGATTCAAAGGTTTCAAAATAGCTGTTCAAACTAGCTCAATTATTAAAACTACTTTATCCATTGATGGATCTTTAGATTCAATTGACTTCAATATCTCAGTCTTTATACAACTAATTTTAGATTGATAAAAAATAATGATCACTTAAAGGGAATCACTACATAGTATAAAACAAAGTCGCTTTCTCTGTCCCTATATCCCTATGTATTCATAAATCTTTAAAAGTACGCAACGGATTTTAATGCGGTATATTTTAATGGATAGAATGATTCAAGAGGAAGGTTTATATGTATAATACATGCATAATATAGTGGAGAAACACTGATAATTTCCGTGCGAACCCGGTGCTGGTCGCTAGTAAGAATATACTTCAATATGATAATAATAAATGTATTCTTTGTAACATTTCAGATTAAACTTCGGTCTCACATTCGTGACGATGTTCATATCTATGTGGGTGTCGAACGCCGCCGCCACCACCATGATGGTGCCCATTGTAGAGGCCATCTTGGAAGTCTTAGAACAGGTAAGAGTTTCTTTCAATAACGCCATTCTTTCATTCCTGGCTGTCCTCTATAAAATCCTTCATGATCCGTCCACTCCTAAGTATCTCCGTTCCCGTTTCGATTTCCGACCCCGGCCTAGGCGCGCATATTATATCACTAAAGTACTTAAGTGTCCTAGTGCTAATACCAAATTCTTTTCCAATTCCTTTTCTGTTCGAGCTACACAACTTTGGAACAAGCTTCCGAAGACAGTTCAAGACTGTCCATCTATATCCTCTTTCAAAAAAGAATGAAAGAGCACTTCCTATCGCAACAAAATTAGTATTTATGTATGTAGGTATATGTATTTATTATATGTATGTATTATTATGTATTATAGATGTTTATTTAAGAAATATATATGTATGTTTATGTAGGTTCTAGGTTATATGTATAAGTAGAAGTATATTGCGTGTACAGTCTTGTCCCCGTATATATTGTTATTCAGTTTTACAGGTTGGCTGGAAGAAATCTCTTTATAGAGCTCACCTTTGTGAACTAAATTTAAGAATGTTTATTTATTGTAAACTTTTTGTACACAATAAAGAATATATATATTCTTCCATGCTGGACTTGGAGCGAGAGAAAAACATAGAATGTGCCAGCTGCATTTCCTCCCGGGAATGCTGTTAAAACCAGCTGAGAGATCCGAGGGTTTCAGTATACTGCAATTAAGGCGATGGGTATGGGCGATCAGTATACTGCAATTTAGGCGAACCTATCACTACAGCAATATACATACAAATCTATCTTAAATAACCCTCTTAACTTTGTCAGACGTGGTGGAACGATCTTTTTTTAGGTCGTGTGAGCTCTGCCTACCCCTTTAGGGATAAAGGCGTGATTATATGTATGTATGTAATAACGCTATTCATTACATTGAGACCTCAAGAGAAAAGAAGAAATAAGGAAGTTTGTTATAGTTGTACGAAATTAGAAAAGGACCAAACTTTTATACCATTTATTTTGAGCCTATTCACGTCTTATTTTAATTAAATATTTAAGCCAAAATTCTTTGTTACATTGTTATTAATTTGTTTACAGCAAGGGCTGGGTGAGGTTTACATCAACAGAAAAAAGAACACGAATGAGAATGGGAAAGAAAACGGAAAGCAACTTGTAGAGAACAAGAACAATGAAGATGAGTAAGTTGAATTTATCTAAGCAACTTAAATTTAGTGATATGATTACATTTTAATAGAGTAAACCTGTTAGGTAACAGTAAACAGGCATAATTTTGAACTTCAATATCCGGCGGCTGGATATCCGGCTATCCGGTTTTAAAGTAGGCCGAAATCGCTGTCCGTTTCATCTCTAAATGAGTTTTCCTTGAACTTGAAAACGTCGTATTTTTAAATTGCTAAAATAGTAAACTTTATTTCCAGGCCTCCAATTCCTAGCAATATCACTATCTGCTATTACCTGTCGATTGCTTACGCGTCGACCCTCGGCGGCTGCGGCACCCTCGTCGGCACAGCCACTAACTCCGCCTTCAAAGGAATCTTTGATTCGTAAGTGTTCATTTAAAGACATGATTTTATAAAGTTATTTTAAAGAGCTTTTGAGCCGTACTGTTATAAAAACCTACCTTTGGCAACAGCATCATACTAAATTATAATATTACAACATATGATAATACTGAATGCCAATTACAGCTATCCACTTCAAGATTACATGTAAGTGTTGAGAGCAGTATGGTAGATAACAACTTATTTTGGCAACACCAATATCATCTGATCAAAACGTTCAATTTCTACCAAAGTTGCCAGATGTAACAAAATACTACCCATTGGTAGCTTTCTGCAAAACATGTATTTTTCTAAGAATATGTTTATCTTCTATCACAGCGAGTTCCCCGAAGTGCCTGGCGCGGTGGACTTCTTCCGCTTCATGGTGTACAGCACGCCGCCCATGCTCATCATGCAGCTGCTTGTGTGGGTCGCGCTGCAGGTCACCTTTATGGGAATGTTCCGGTAAGTAATTTTAAATAACACATTTTATACTTAATACCATTTTACTAGATGTTAACATTCTTTACACAATACAATCAATCACGCTTTTACCTTATAACAGAGCATAGACCACGTAAACAAAAGGTTTTTCTGCAAGTTTTCAGGGTTATTCCAGATAGATCCTATATATTGCGTTAATGACAAGTTGTCAGCCCTAACGTCTTCTAAAAATAATTCACTATAATCCGTATGCTGGTCAGCATGTGCGAGAGGAGAAGCACCTGGGACATTCTGTGTTATTTCTATTGCACTTAGTCCAGCATGGAAATGATACATACAATCACGCCTCCATCCCTAATGGGGTACGCAGAGGGCAAACGACCCAAAAATGGTAGGTAGAGCGAAAAGACCTAAACAAAAGTCGTTCCGCCACGCCTGACAAAGTTTTGAGGGTTATTTAAGATAGATTTGTAGATATACATATTGCTGTAGTAACAGGTTGTCAGCCCATCGCCTACATTGCAACACACAGCAACTCTCGGATCCCTTAGGTGGTTTTTACGGCATGCCCGGGAGGAAATGCAGCTGGCACATTCTATGTTTTTCTCTCGTTCCCAGTCCAGCATGGAAGATATTACTTACAATGATGTAGTAAATTAATCAAAATATTTTTTATAGTCCAAACAGCGAAGCCGCTAAGAAAGTGGCTCTGGCCGGCGCCGGATCCAGCAACACAATGAAAGTGATCAAGGAGCGCTACAAGAGTCTTGGCCCCGCTACTTTCCATGAAAAGGTAAGACATTCTCTTATTAAATTGTTTTTTGGAAGAAAATATAGTTAAGGGTGAAATCCCACTGACGTACTTTATCGAGCAAATTCGCAACCCAAACGCTGGACGCTCAACGTCAATGGCATCGTTTTCACTATCAGTAATACTGATGCGATATGTGATCCAAAGCATAGCCCTGGGGAATTAAAAAGACCCGTCATAGAGAACAACAAGGAAACAATAAGAGGTCTTTTTTTTCCTGGCAGGGCTATGCGTTGGATCACATATCGCATCACATCAGTATTACTGAAAGTGAAAACGATGCCAATGTTTGTGGCCATTTACATTTTAAATGTTGCCAGTTTAAAATAAAATTGCGTTGTGGTAGATTTTTCGTAATTCTTGTGACTGCTAGTTCTGTAGCTAATGCAATAATGTTTTACAGGCGTCCGGAGCTCTTTTTCTTCTTGCGGTCGTCATGTACATCTTCCGTAAACCCGGCTTCATGACTGGCTGGGCTGACATCATGACAACCATGTAAGTTTATAAATTTTTTAGAGGATTTGTAAATTATGTTGTCATTTTATTATTACGTTTATTATAGTCTGATCTGGTTTTGATGTTCCATAGATATATTCCTATCATTCCATCGGAAAGAATAGATCAATTTTGCTTTACATAACTAAAGTTCGGTGCCGATGGTATTTTACAATTTATGTTTGCAACACTAATGTGGGCCAATCAGAAATGCTTGATTTCTACTAAAGTTGCCAAGCAAAATAAAATGTTACTAACTAGTAGCATCATGGAAATGAATTGTAAGTCTTGGTTTTAAATGGCGTTTGTCTGTATTGCAGGAAGGTAAAGGACGGTGTGGTATCGATGTTCATCGTCATTTTGATGTTCATTCTCCCCATGGCGCTGGACTTCCTCAAGATATTCTCCGCTTCTTCCTCATGTAAGTGTTAATATTCTTCTTATCTTATATAGCCGTTAAGTGTCCCACTGTTAATATTACACAAGTCTTTTTAAAATGACCAGGGGCAGGGTTTGAACCTACGCCCTTTGGAATTCGGTTTCATCGCTCCGCCAACTCAGTCTCCTTAAATTATTATGATGACAATCTTATTGTGTCGATTATTGCAAACGACACGACGACTCAACTAATACCAAGTACGGGACAGCGTCGCGGACTTCGATCAGACAACTTGTACAGAAGAGCCAATTATTATTATTATTATTATTTTCACGAAATGATCCTGCATATATTTGTTCAGTGTCGTTGACTGAGCGAGCAACCCCTATCAGTAGCAGGACGCTGTCCCTTACACCCGGTTTAGTGTCAGTCTATCATGAGAGATCAGAATGTTGTAGTTGAGAGTTGAGATATAGTTAAGTTGTGTTTGTACCAAAGGCCGTTATAAAAGTGTTTTTTTTTTTATTTTAGATGAGGAGCTATCACACCTGAAGCCTTCTCAAGGTATCGTGACGTGGAATGTCCTCAAGGAGAAGGTGCCCTGGGGTCTTCTCTTTTTGCTTGGTAAGTAAATAATGCCGATTTTCCAGTGTATTTCGTTAAGGCTCAAATTGACAAGTTTTGACGATAGTTAACTCTTCACCAGGTAGAGCATGAAAAAAATATAGTTTTTTAGCCTTAATGCGATTCATAATTTTTTCCATGCTGGACTGCGAACAGGAGAAAAACATAGAATGTGCCAGCTGCATTTCCTCCTGGGTATGCTGTAAAAACCAGCTAAGGGATCCGAGGGTTTCAGTATATTGTAATTCAAGCGGTGGGCGGACAACCTGTCACTACAGCAATATACTTACAAATCTATCTTAATTAACCCTCAAAACTTTGTCAGACGTGGTGGAACGACCTTTGTTTGGGTCGTTTACGCTCTGCCTACCCCATCAGGGATAAAGACATGATTATATGTATGTATGTGAATAGATAAGTTCAAATTGAGCTTAGGTTACCAAACATAGTCCCCAATTTGGAGGAATAAAATTGGTCTGAAACTTTACCTATATTTTGACATTTCGACACAGAACAAACAACCACTTGGAAACCTAAAACACAATCTACGTTTATTTATTTAACAGTTTATTGTACACAGAACAATTACATAGGAATCAAGACACAACAGGTACTGCTTATTTCCAAAATGAAATGTCTTACAGCAGATCTAAGAAGTGAGATAGCAAAGCGGATAAGACGTGCACAATAAGAATACAAATTAGTATATTATAAAATACTATGCATATTTCTTAAAATATGAATTTTAATTCACCAAAACTAATTTAAAGTTGTTAAAATTAAGTTTTTTAAAATTTTCATCTAATATGTTTTGGCGGTAACTTGAACCTACCTGTTATTGTTATAAGAAGAGCGGTGTTCCTTATACAAGTAATTATTTTCGCTTACATGGAAACTACCACCTCAGTTTATGTAAACTTAGGATTAAGTTACTGAAATAAATAATTATATATTTTTTTATTTTATTTTTTATTTATCCCCCAGGTGGAGGCTTCGCCCTAGCGGAAGGCAGTAAAGCGACAGGACTGTCCAACATGATCGGTTCTTCCCTCATCGGTCTCCGAGACCTGCCGAAGCCGGTGGTTCTATTGGTGGTGGTTCTGGTGACGCAGTTCATCACCGAATTCACCTCCAATGTGGCTATTGCTAACTTGATCCTGCCTGTATTGGCTAATATGGTAAGTTCGCGATAGATGGCGTTAGTAGTATGTCGTTAGTTCTCTATGTGAACACTAGATGGCGTTTTGACTATGTGTATTCGCTGTTATGGTAAGTTGACGTTAGATGGCGTTAGTAATTCGATGCTAGTTCTCTATGTAGACACTAGATAGCGCATCAGAAGGTTAAGTAAGTAGTATGGTGAGTTGGCGATAGATGGCAGCAGTAGTACAGCGACGGGACTATGCAGCATGATCGAATCTTCGCTGATTGGACTACGAGACCTGCGGAAGCCGGTGTTTGTGCTGATACCGCATTTTATTACCGACGGCTTAACGTGCCTTCCGAAACACTGAATCTTCAGTGAAGTGTTAAATTGACAAATATCAACTTTGTATTTCTCCCTGGGAATCGAACCCAGGACCTCCGGATCGGGAGCCCACGGTTCAGATCACGGAGGCAGCTAAAACTAAGGTAAAGTCAGGAAGATAATGATGTACAATGATTAACGTGTATTTTGTTCCATCCCCAGGCTCGTATCCTACACATGGACCCCCGCTCCCTGATGGTGCCGGCGACGCTGGCCTGCTCGATGGCCTTCCACATGCCGGTGGGCACTCCGCCCAACGCCATCGTCGCCGGCGTCGCACACATACCCACCACCAAAATGGTAAGTTTTGTACAGCTATTTGGCATCACTGCATAGTATAAAACAAAGTCGCTTTCTCTGTCCCTATATCCCTATGTATGCTTAGATCTTTAAAACTTAACGAAACTGATTTTGATGCGGTTTCTTTTAATGGATAGAGTGATTCAAGGAAGGTTTATATATATAATACATGCATAATATAGTATAGAAACACTGATGATTTCCGTGCGAAGCCGGGGCGGGTCGCTAGTTTAGAATAGAAATCACTGATCTAGCAACGCTTCCAAGGTAGCGAGTATTAGTAGGTAGTTTATTATTGAGGTGGCAACACTGGTATAACCCTGCCAGGAATTAAAAATACCTGTCATAGAGAAAAATAGACACAGAATAAGAGAGGGACTTACGCAGTTCCTATGAGCCCTTCTCTATGGTACCTCTACGACAGGTATTTTTAATTCCTGGCAGGGCTATAAAAAGTGTAAGCTCCATCTATGACACACTTAAAGAATTATTGCAAGAAACTTTCATTGGTACTGAACGGCAGTCGCAACTGGCAACATTGTTCAGAAGTTGACATAGAGAGTTGCCATAGTTAACGCTTTCTCATGCAATGGAATTAAAAATCTAAATCATCTAACAATAACCTTTCTCACACAGGCCATCGGAGGCATCGGGCCTAAGATCATCACCACCCTTATCGTGTGGGGCGCGTACCCCACGTGGGGCCGCCTCATGTTCCACGAAAGCGACGTGGCCCACTTGTGGGAGAACACCAACGCCACCGCTCCACTCAACCTCAACCAAAACCTCACACTTTCCTGCGCTACTTTAATAAAGAACTTCACATCTTCCAGCCCGGTGAGCTGTAGTTACAACACTAGTGCGGTGGTACCGGCCATGCTCAAAGGCATGTTCAACTGCAACTTCACACCGGCTTAAGTTTTTAATTTTACGGCCTTGGAATCTCGGCTTTTGGCTCGTGTGAAACTTCTGTAACGAATGATTTTTTTACAGAAATCTGATGTAAAGCCATATTTTATAAGTTGCCATCTTAGATCAATAGCATCTGTATTTTTAGCATTTATACAGAGATCTTTAAAGGCATTTAAAGAACGAATTTAAGCGACCACCGATTAATTTGGTCTATTAAAAATGCAACATTTTATAAAACGGGTGCGGACTTAATATTATAGAAATTTTGTAAAATTACCAAAAAAAAAGTAGATAATGAATTTGAATTGTGAATGTTGAAGCAGTTATTATTTACCAATGAAAGAACTTAATTGATTTAGTGGACTTAGTATAATATTGTAATCGTACTTAGTGAGATATAAAAAGGACTAAAATGCTACTCTTGGTGCTATTACAAACGAATACCTTCAGTTTATTCATACATTTTCACTCTATCTTGCATTTTGTACGTAATTGTATTTTAAATGAATCGTTGTAAGTTAATTATGTTATTTTTATTTATGTTTCATATCTACAAATATTGTTTATTTATTTGACCTCATCACTTTGGATCACTAGCGAGTAAAGAATAAACTTAGCATGTAATGTTTCCATTAATTTATGTATAATGCCATAGTAATATGGGTTTTGCGAGTTCATGTGCAGCCAGATAAATGTATGTATGGGAAGGGACAACTTATTTGACGTGGCGATTATATATTAGGAAAATTTGGTGAGTCTGTAATGGCTACCATACTTTTTTACAACTTGTATTATAATTTGTAATATAACATAACACCGATACGTTCAAAAATGTGGCTAATTATTACCAAAATATATCACGAAATTCGTGATATCTAACGTGTGATATGAATGTAGAAACAATAATCTCAAATGTAGAAAAAATATTTTTGTAAAATATGCGATGTGTTCTGATAATATTTTTATAGGAAATTGTGTATATTTTATACGTCGGCACACTTTTTGTAATTGTTATGTGTATCAATCTAACAATTACAAAAAGTCATAGGTAATTCGCTTTGGGAGATAAGCTTGAAACAAGAAATAATTCAATGAATTCTAATTATCATGATTGATTGTATATCAACTAAATAAATAGTGAAAAATGTCTTAATTTAAATAATTTTCAAGTGTATATTAAAAGCAGGTTGTGATAATTGTATTATTTCTTGATCCAAAGACTTGTACTGCAAACGTGTAAATAATTGATTGTATTGTTAGTTGTTATTCGAATAAAATGTTGGATAATTTAATTTAGACTTGCTTTTTATTTGCTATTTCTTAGAGACTGAAATCTTACTGGATAACGTTGTGATACTGATCACTTTGGATCATCATTAGCAATCACTTTGAACCACTAGCAATCGCTTTTGATCACTAGCAATCGCTATGGATCACTAGCAATCACTAGCGATCACTTTGGATTACTGGCGATTACTTTGAACCACTAACAATCACTTTGGATCACTAGCAATCACTAGCGATCACTTTGGATTACTAGCGATTACTTTGAACCACTAACGATCCCTTTGGATCACTAGCGATCACTTTAGATTCCTAACGATTACTTTGGATTACTAGCGATTACTTTGAACCACTATCCCTTTGGATCACTAGCGATCACTTTGGATTCCTAACGATTACTTTGGATTACTAGCGATTACTTTGAATTATTAGCATTCACTTTGGATCACTAGTGATTACAAAGGAACTTCATGCGTCCGCGGAGTATCGACGAACATGTTGAGAGTGTGTTCATCGGCCCATGCGGGGAAGACAGTGATGTCGGGCCATATAGTGCGAGACCATAGCGTCACAGTCACCCAGTTCACGATTGTGACGATCACTGAGGGTCCTAGACCGGCGTGCATCTGAAATAATAATAATGTTATAAAAAAGGGATGAATCCAATCTGGGAGCGAGAGAAAAACATAGAATGTGTCAGTTGTATTTCCTCCCAGGCATGCTGTTAAAACCAGCTAAGGGATCCGAGGGTTTCAGTATATTGTAATTTAGGCGATGGGCCGATATCCTGTCAGTACAGTTTTGAGGGTTTTTTAAGATAGATTTGTAATATACTTACAATTAGTGAATATACCTACAAATCTATCTTTAAAAAAAATGTTCCATGCTGGACTGGGAGCGAGAGAAAAAACATAGAATGTGCCATCTGCATTTCCTCCCGGGCATGCTGTAAAAACCAGCTAAGGGATCCGAGGGTTTCAGTATATTGTCATTTAGGCGATGGGCTGACAACCTGTCACTACAGCAATATACCTACAATTCTGCCTTAAATAACCCTTAAAACTTTGTCAGACGTGGCGGAACGACCTTTGTTTAGGTCGTTTACGCTCTGCCTACCCCATTATGTATAAAGGCGTGATTATATGTATGTATCTATCTTAAAAAACCCTCAAAACTTTGTCATGACGACTTTGTGATGACAACTGAGAGTACATTTATTTCTGTTTTGCAAACACTCGCAGGATATTAAGAACTAAGTCCCGGCTGATATCTGGCCGCTGTGACCGAAATTCGGTTAGGATTAGTAAGACGGTATTATCTGAATGGCCCCACTATACACAGCGCGGCTACGCAAATAAAATGACAACCCGCGCAAATTTGACGACCCGCGCAGCCCAGTTAGCAATGTACCTGCCTGCTACGCAGAAGGTCCCGGGTTCTATTCTCGGCCAGGGCAGACATTTGAATGATGAGTTTATGTGTGTGTTTCTGGGTTTGGGTGTTCTTTGTGGTTGTTAGTGTGCATGTCCATGGCACTCCGATACAGGGAATCTTAGTGGAGGGTATGAGAGTGATAGTGTTTAAAAAAAAAAAAAATTACGTCTTGCTAGTGTCTCGATAGAAGAAATAGAATGACTAACCATCTTCCAAGGATGTATGTGTACGTACTCCATGACCAACGCGTTGGTGGAGGCTCCTGTGATGAGGTGGAATGGCACGGCTGAGGATAATGTAGCTGCAGCCATCAGGTAATGAGGATTCACCCTCGCTGCCAAACTCTGTGAATTACGGTTGGTAAACTTCTAGGTCTTTTTTTTCAAACATAAACCTTAGAGTTAATAGTTACTTTTTAATGGCAAAAAAGTTGCTAATTTAGTTCATATAAAAATCGTACAGTCGAATTGAGGTCCTTTTTGTTTTAAAGTCGGATAAAAACTGCGTTCGTATGATTTTCTATAAGGAAAGCCTTATGCGTGTACATAATATGAGATACAAGCATAAGGCTTTCCTTAGAAAGTTCTAAGCTGTAAGCAAAAGCTAACCAATCTAGCGACGTTCGGCAGTATAGCGTACAGCACACAGGAATTATTCGCGAATTCCGTAAGAAACTTGGTGAGGAGGATGACCACGAGCACCAGCATGGGAGCCGGCCAATCCTTCATCAGCGATAGCACCTTGTCAAACTCCTCCGTCATGTGAGAGGTTTTCAGCGCTTCGAACATCGTGCAACTGCCCGCTAACAATATTTTTTATAATAATTAGTAGGGAATACGTGAAGCGGTATAAATATCTATTAAAGTAGGGGAGTGTTGTGTTCATGTTTCAGCATTCCAGATAGTGGCACATAAGCGTGCGTCGTACGCCTAAGTGCACCTTCTGATAGCCTGAAATTGGCCTCTGTACAACTTATGTAAGTTTGTTTATAAAACCATTCAAAGTTTAAAGTACTTAGAAACCTCAGTAGTAATAGTAAAATATCATTAAAACTCACCGGCTATAAAAATAACTGACCAATGAATGTTGTCCCTCATTAGAGTCCAGTTTAGACAGGCTTTGCTGGGAGCCAAGGGATATGGTTCATGGCCTTCATCTGTACATCAAATTATTGCACATTCAGGTAAGTCTGGAATCTAGCATAAGAGTCCCGATAGATGACTCGTAAGATTTTGTGATTTAGAAAGAAAAACATTAAGGTACAAAGGTAGAGAACCTGTGAAGCCTTGCCTTCCTACCTGGCGAAAATTTATCGCTTATTTTTCTCAACGTCAAGGTAATCCTTCTCAATATTCATATTCGTTTATTTGCTTCATGTCGCTTAGGGTTAATTTTCATACCGGTATGTCTCTTGAAGAACTTCAAGAACTCTAGATCGGTGGGGATGAAGAAGAATAGCACCACGCTGAAGATGATTGGTGAAGATACGGCCACGTGGCTGAAATACGTTTATAATTATAGTAAAAAGTTAGAAAAAAATAATAATAATGCGCACACTTCCATCTATTGAGGAGTAGTTGAACTTGTATGACAAACAACCCACCACCTATTTTTAGAATAGCGGTACTTACACAAAAATCTTTATTATTATTATTATTGAGAACCACCCATACACAATAATTAATAAAACTTTTTAAAATTATTCTTGGTTTGGAAGCAAAATATTTTGCTTGAATTAAAAAACTTTTTGTAATAAAATAAATCATATCAATTTATACTTACTTGCTTACCCCAGTTCTGGATATGTGCAGTAACAACGTGAAGGCCACGATCGTAGCGACGACCTTAGAACAATGAGTTTTACTTTATAAAGTTACTACATAAATAGTAAGTTAATACACCAGAATATAATCGTAATTGTTAGCGACCTACAACCGACAGCGACGCGGGCGCGGCGCGGGGCAAGGAGGTTCACACATACCCACACTTCACCTTTCTCATACTATTTTATATTTTCAAAAATCAACGCCCTTTCATCAATTCTTCAACCCCTACTCATCATAAATAGTCTACGCTTGCAACAGTAATCTTTTTACATGATGTGTTTTATAAAGAAGCGAACGCTTCTATTTTAACAGATTACACTGTAAACTATTAAATTTCGTATTAACTTACCCCCTGATGGAAGTTGATCCTCCCTAGTTGCTGGTATTGTGTAGATAGCAATGTTTGTATGTATTCCGCCTCTTCTTCGGTCATGCCAATCTCCAACGCTATTTCACTCTGTGCCCTGTAAAGCCGTGACTCCTGCTGTCAAAATTACAAAAACATACCTCCGCGGGGCAGAGAGGGAAAGGTAAATATTTGAGAAACCCTTCCCCTCTGCCCCGCGGGGGTATGTTTCGTGTTTTGTTTATGCGCTGGAAACTCGACTGAATAATAAAAAAAAAATACTTTTACACACACAAAATTACACCTATTTTACCATACGTGAAGTACTTACCTGCAACTTTAAGAATATGTATTTTTTTTAGTGCAGATATTATACCTGAACATTCCCATAAAATAGAAGTTCATCCACAAATACAACAGGGTTTCCATGAGCAATACTCCTGGTAGATTCAGCAGCATATAGTGTGGGAACTCCATCTTAGGAGCGTTCGGGAATATTCTGGAAAAATATCATATTTCACTATCTATCTCTCTCTTCGAAACGACAATTTATATGGAATTAGTATGGCGCTCCTGTCTTATGACGTCACATGACAGTTCGGACCTCTCTTTTTAACTAACCACTTTAAGGCATTATAACTCTTAAACTAATGAATATTTTGCGAAAATTCCTTCACATCCGTTTATCTATGGTGACAATAATTCTTACTAATAGTTTAAAAAAAATCATGAGTATTCCCTATTTTGTTCTTACGTTTCACTGTAATATTTGAATAGTTCGTTCGTAGGACTTCCGATCAACGTTGCCAAACCACCTGAAACATAATACGGGGTGTAAGGGACAGCATCCAGCGAACTGATAGGGGTTGCTCAGTCAACGACACTGAACAACTTCCACCGAGAAATTCTTTCAGTAAGTTAAAAGAAAAGGCTTTTCCATACAAATTGTCTGATCGAGGTGGACATTTTGTATGGAAAAGACATTTATTATTTACAGTTCCCGAAAGAATTTCTCGGTGGAAGTTGTTCAGTGTCGTTGACTGAGTAACCCCTATCAGGTTGCCGGACGCTGTCCCTTACACCCGGTATGACACACTTCCTCTAATTTGTCTTGTAGAGTATTACTATATACTTGTACGAGTAGCATTGATTTCTTTACTTCATGAAGTGTTATCTTCCATGCTGGACTGGGAGTGAGAGAAAAACACAGAATGTGCCAGCTGCATTTCCTCCCGAGCATGCTGTAAAAACCAGCCAAGGGATCTGAGGGTTTCAGTGTATTGCAATTTAGGCGATGGGCTGACAACCTGTCACTATAGCAATATACGTACAAATCTTTCTTGAATGACCCTCAAGACTTTGTCAGACGCGGCGGAAAGGCCTTTGTTTAGGTCGTTTACGCTCTGCCTACCCCATTAGGGACAAAGGCGTGATTATATGTATGTATGAAGTTTTATTTGTAGCACTTTCGTCACACTTCGTAGAAGATATATCTTTTCTACGACTTTTATATGAAAATTATTACTAGTCACCGTTACGATCAGAATATGGAAACTGTTCCAACGAAAAATACGGAAAGTAATTACCTATTGATGAAGAATACGCTATTCCCAGAAAGTAGAATACTGTGAAGTCCGTTGGTCGTGGTTTTCTATAACAAAATACAGTTAAGTAGGTTACATCTCCTACCTTATGTTATAACCATCGGTTACTATATGTACAACGTATTACCTCTGTTCATGACGAAGATACTTTTGTTTTCGTCCTTTGTTTATGTTGTGATACACTTCCAATATACCCATCTGCAATTAAAGAGATGACACATACATACATAGATAATTACGCCTTAATCCCTAATGGGTTAGTCAAAGCGTAAACAACCTAAACAAAGGTCGTTCCGCCACGTCTGACGAAGTTGGAAGAGTTATTTAAGATAGATCATAAAGATATTGTTGTAGTGACAGGTTGTCAGCCCATTGCTTAACAAACAGAGATGACACATTAGGGAACCTATCACACATCGCTCATTCAATAGGAATAAGGTTCAGTTTATCATTACGTCCCAGAAATTCCCAAAAACTAGAAAAGCCTTATGCTTGTAACCCTAGTTTCTGAATAAATGAATGAATCTAAATCAAATTAAATGGACGTTTACCTTTTCCAGCTCAAAAAGAATAGCTTTAACGACGGGCAGCATGAGTCCACAAGCCATGGTGTTCGTCACCCACATCGATAGAAACATGCATGTGAAGAATAGCAGGAAACTCAGCCTGCAAGATTAAGCATTTGTCTAATGAAACTGAACTTTAGGCTTTCAATCAGCAGTTTGTAAGTTCTATTTCTCAACAAACTTCCACGCTGGACTGGGAGCGAGAGAAAAACATAGAATGTGCCAGCTGCATTTCCTCCCGGGCATGCTGTAAAAACCAGCTAAGGGATCCGAGGGTTTCTGTTTATTGTAATTTAGGCGATAGGCTGACAACCTGTCACTACAGAAATATACCTACAAATCTATATTAAATAACGCCTTAAAACTTTGTCAGACGTGGCGGAACGCCCTCAGTTTAGGTCGTTTACGCTCTGCCTACCCCATTAGGGATAAAGGCGTGATTATATGTATGTATGTATTTCTCAACAAACTCTGAGGAAACATCTTACAATCGAATGTTTCAGTCTGTATTATCCTAACCTTACTGGGAACAGTGTACCTAGTGATAATTTGTGGTATCAATTTTGTGTGTCCTCTGTGGAAATAATACCCGGATTTTGCTTTCAATCCGGGCTTGGTCATTAGCCGTGATAAACATACATACATACATACATAAAATCACGCCTTTATCCCTTACGGGGTAGGTAGAGCGTTAAACGCCTCGTAAAAGGCGCTTTCGCCACGTCTGACAGAAATTGAGGGTTATTTTAGATTGTAATGTGTATTGCCATAGTGACAGGTTGTCAGCCCATCGCCTAAATTACAATACACTGTAACCCTCGAGTCCCTTTTGCTGACTTCTACAGCAAGCCCGGGAGGAAGGGCAGCTGGAACATTCTATGTTTTTCTATCTCTCCCAGTCCAGCATGGAAGTGATAAACATACGTTTTTTTTAATTTGAAATTTGGGTTTTTCTTGTCCTTAGTCTAGGTTGGGAGCGACTAAAACGTAGTCGACGATAGACCGAGCTCACCCAAAATATGCCTGTTCACTTTACTTTGAACTCTAACCTAAATGTAAGTAGAATGTTACCGGTGACGAAAAATATATTATTCTTTACCTGTAATGCGAGCATCCGAACATGAGCAGCAGTTTTAGGGCTATCCTCCTGTGGATTTTACTGTTCTCGACGGCTACGATCATAATCATCACTCCGAGACAGTTTAGAACACCGTTGTGTATGTGCAACTGAAATACCACGCTCCAAGTTAACAGAGAATGTTCAGTGAATAAATACTTTCGTAATTCAAATCACATACCGGGTGTATGGGACAGCTTTCCGCAAACTATGCGCGGTCAACGAAAGTAAACAATTTGCACTGGGAAAATATTTCAGAGAAATAATTTTACCACCTCAATCAAACTTTGTATGGGGAAGCTTTTTTTAATTTCCTCAAGGAGTGTCTTTGTGGAAGTTATTTATTATCTTTGACCGAGCGACCAACCCTTTTAGTGTGGGAGAAACTGCCCCTTGCACCGTGTATATTTACCTCCCCAATGAAGTCCCGAAAATAATAGCCAAAAATAGTGAACATGCCGATCGGAATCATGGCCACTACGCCCGGATGTATCACGTCGAACACCCAGTAGGTAGATGTCAGGATAAATATGTAGAAACATGGATATGCCTGGAAAATCTTTACTTTAGTTAGACCATTAAATAGATAATTATAATCACACCCATATTTCTCACAAAGTAGGCACAAAAGAAGTGAAGCAGCTGGTTTATTCTATGTTTTTTAGCGAGCAGACCAGAGCCATTTAGACACCTCTTGTTGAGGTATACCTAAGACTTGTTTAGTTTTTATAATCATGTGCTAGTGTTAAATAGGTATAATTTCCTTACACTGTTTGTTCCCAGAAACACTATGGGAAAGAATATTATTCCTGTGCCGAAAATTACGATAATTCTCCAGTAGAGTTTCCAAAATACTTTCAATTTATCTTTTTTGGTTGTTATTACCAAGTAACCATCCCTGAAAAAAAAACAGTTAATTTTAATTTCAAGCTTAGTTTAAAGATTTACTTTCGAAAAACTTAAAACTTACGAGGTATCAGATTCGTTGTCCATTATTTATTAGCAAAAAAACCTTAGAAGTTGTCGTAAATAACAGAATTAACGCTTGTTAATCACGTTGGTTTAATTAATTATAAAAACCATAGTAAAATCTTTTTGCTATGGCTTAAATGCCAAGTATCCAATTCAATTTTGGTAGGATTAAAAGATCTCAAATGGCAACATCGTTGGTATTTTTTTCAGCCTGTGCTGAAAAATTACTTGTCAAAATCAGTTGTCAAATTGTTGTTATTGGGGTCGGTTGTGTCAATAATAAATTCAAAATTATCGTATTCAAATACGATTTTCCGGTCGATTAATAACACAAAAAATGCCTGTTGAACTAGAGTACGACTACGCTGTCGCTACGGCGTCAATGGACATTTTTTCTCAGAAAGATATCGATTCTTTGCGCGAGTGGACACAGACACTTGATAAATCGAAATATGTGCCAAAGGATCTTACCGACAAGCAATTGTTGCTGTTTTACAACGCTTGCTATGGACAGATGGACAAGACCAGGGCGTGTATAGAGAAGTACTACTCATGCAGAAAGAATACTCCTGAGTTTTTTGACAATAGGAGCTTGAATGCGGAAGATGTGAAGCCTAGTGTGGAAGCACTGTAAGTATCTATAAAATCACTAGACATCTGTATAAACGCTATTAGTTCAGTATTGTTATGCAAACTATTGATGTAACAGTTTGCTTGTTATATTGTATTCTTCACTCTAAGTCTCACTACTTTTTCCACTAAGAAAAATAACTTCGCTACCTTTTTCATATTCTAATTTTATTTGTGACGTTATACTTTACAAATAGGTGCCTACTATAATACAAACCTTACCAGTGTTATATTAAAACAGTACACAATAAAATTAACATCTGCTTAACAGCTGGTTACTAGTAAAATTTGATTTAGGACTAAAGTCCATTGGTCATGTGAAATAATATTGGTTTACTTTAGTCACTATTTAACAGAATATACATAAACTAATAAACTAAGGTATACTTACGTACTTTTTATCTTGTTATATCCTGCAATATTTAATTATGAACAATCACCTTATTTTTTTATGTTATAATTTAATTTATCATTAAATTTAAATTGCATAATTAATTAATATTATTTATCCAGTCATGAGTTAAAAATAGTAACGAAATATAAATAAAACTGTAAATAACATCCTTGTGTGAATAAAAAAAACAAGCAAAACAGGCAAAAGGAAAAACTGATTTGCAAAATTTTATGCAGACTTAATTAATTACAATCAAACCTTGGTATCGCAGGTATGAAGTAACATAAAGTTGAATGTTTCTTCAAAGGAATTCAATAATATTAAATGAGTCAAATGTGTAACACTATTAGGGATTTTCATACATACATTCATTCATATAATCAAGCCTTAATCCTTAATGGGGTAGGCAGACCATAAACAACCAAAACAAATGTCTGACAAAATGTTGAGAGAGATATATTGCTGTAGTGACTGGTTGTCAGCCCATCGCCTAAACTGCGATATACTGATTTCCTTGGATCCCATAGCTGGTTTTTACAGCATGCCCGGCAGGAAATGCAGCTGGCATATTCTATGTTTTTATATCGCTTCCAGTCCAGCATGCAAGAATATATACGGATTTTCAATTGTTTTTAATCAGAATACGTCTATTGTTTGGACTAATTTCATATTGACGTATTATTTGATTCTATGTGATATGTAGATTTTATAATGTAAGTACAAAGCCGATATAAATTACAAAATATAGAGGTGTTCATTTATTTTAATGTTGAGTGTGATCGCACGATAATAATGATAGTTGAAGCAAACTATCTGATGATACATGATTATCAACAAAGTAATTTCAAAGTCGGACCTTGCATAGGGTTGAATCTAATGATTAAATAATGATCGTGGTTGCGATTTTGAACCTTTTTGAACTATAGCAAACAAATAAGGATATCGGTTTGAAAATATTGGTTGTAAAGCTCAAAATATCGAACAATATTTACTAGATCTGTTATTTTATTATATCGACGTTCTTGATCAAAATAATGAAAAACCATATCGGTGATTCGGGTGCATGAATAGGTACTAAAAATAATAGGACAACATTTTTGGATCGTCGCATCTAACAAAAAGTGACCTTAATCCAAGTCCAAAAGCAACAAATCAAGACGACTATCTAACACCCTATCAGATACTTTGTAACACGCTTTGTGTTCCATCGAGTGACGCAAGTTGTGGTTGGACGTCATAGTATTGATCCCTCGGGTGGCATTATAGCACTTCCATAGAAGTTAAGCCACAGGGCCAACAATGCACCATCAAGAGCCATAAGCAATGATATTATATGAGGTTATAAGACTACAAAAGGTGCTGATGTTTTATTGCTTAATATCATTGGCCATGCTGGATTGGAAGCGATAAAAATGTAGAAAGTACCAGCTACTTCGAGTCCTGGGTAGATAGAAAAATCTTGAAGAAATACCCGAGGGTTTGGGTGTATTGCGATTTAGGTGATAGTAGCTAATATTTAGGTACTTATTTCTTGAGGATGGGCTGACTACCCGTCACTACATCAATCGGAATCCAATCTAAAATGTCTAATCTCAAAATTATTCAAATGTTGCAAAAACATCGTTCACTAGTAACCACTCTGCCTACCCTGTAATGAATTTATGAGTGATTTTATGTATTGCTGAAGCAATCGTTACCGTACGTTATATACATGTACATGATGTTTCAGGAAATTGCATATTATTTGCGATATTTACTTAACTAATTCGGTTACACTCTGTTGAATAGAATAAAACTCTACTTCTATCGGCAATGTTATTTATTAGATAAAATATAATACCCGTTTTAAAGTAAATACATATAAGTAAAGGGGTTAGCCCTACCATGGAAGAGTAGTTAGTTCATGGCGCTTCTGATAAAACTTTACAGCTTTGTCCCAGAAACATGGTTCGGAATAAAACAAAACATTGATTTTACCAGACCAAAAACATAATTAAAAAAACAGCCTCATCTAGTAGCATAAATCCGCAGTAATATTTATTTTCTTTTAGAAATAGATGGTAATAAAAACCAGTAATTTTACGAAGCCGTCAAACTCGATCATGGTTCAAACAAAACACCTATGTTTACTGCAAACTGGATTCTAGTGACCTACAAAACGACCAGTCTTGCCGTACTAGGTTTGGTTCACCTTCTGGGTACTAAGCATCTTTTAAAGGTACTGGGAAATAACCTTAGTAGAGTAGTAGTTTGGACGTTAGGTTCTCGATACGGCGGTTGTGGGTTCAACTCTTACAGGGGATGTACAAAGTTGTTATAATGACTTTGTAAGATTGCTCTTACTTGATCATTGGTTAGGACATCATCATCTTCATAGCCGTATTCCGTATCTTACGAAGTCGCCTATCTGGATCCAGGGGATTGAACGAGGTTAAGGTTTTTACACAGAGTGACTGCCATCTGACCTCCGCAACCCAGAAGGAAAACCAGACCCAATCCTAGATTAGGTCAGAGTTTTACAAGCCCTCAATGCTTAGCACTGGCCTCTTATATGGCTTAACGACTAATATCTACGGTATTAAACGATATTAACCGTGACCAACGGCTTAACGTGCCTTCCGAAACACGGAAAAAGCGCCGAATAAACGTACATATGAAATTCGAAAACCGAAAAACACAATGGTACCTGGTGGGATTCGAACCACCGCTCAGGAGGCAGCGGCCCTATCCACTAATACACATTGGTTAGGACAATGCATCCTAAATCACCTGATTGATCGCTGTCTGGTAGAGATAATTTGCTATATTAGAGAGATTTAGGGGAGTTAATCTTAGAGGTAAGAGTTTCCATGACACGTTAAGTAGAAATATAGTTTTCTATAGCCTTGTTTACTACAAATACGTAACGACTAATAGTTTCTTTCATTGCTAATTAATTTATTTACTTCCTCATTAAACGTACGAGAACTGACCTACATTGACCTATGTATGCCTCTTGACATTGACACCATACCAGCTATATTACGTTCGTTTGCAAAGATCTAGATATGGGTATTTACGGGTCAAAAAATAGACACTCATTTTTTAAGGCCCGACGACGTCAATAAACCTGTCCTGTTAATCAAGGCCTAACTTAACTAATTAACTGCCTCCGTGGTTTAGTAGCTAGTGCCATGGACTCCCGATCCGGAGGTCCTAGGTTCGATTCCCAGGGGGTAAAACACAAAGTTGATATTTGAGAATTTATCACTTTGTGAATTTTTCCCCAGTTTGGGTAGGACATTGTAGGCTGAATCACCTGATTGTCCGAAAAGAAAAAAGATTGCGTGCTTCGGAGGGCACGTTAAGCTGTCCGTCCCGGTCGCTGTCTTTGATAGTGGTCGTTACACAAAAACCATGTCAGAGGCCTGAAAAAAATAATTATTATCAAAAATATCTTTAAAAGTAAAACCAGCTATGATATATAAAGATCGCAAAGATTTTGAGACGAGTCATTCATTGTTCAGCTTTTTTAGTTACAAAGCTCAAATAGGTTTGGAACACCTGAAAGTCGGAAAATCCTAGAAAACTCTAGCCTGGAATCCTGAAAACATCGACTTCAAGTCATTTCTTTCATGCTGGCCTGAGAGCGAAAGAAAAACATAGAATGTGCTAGCTGCATTTCCTCCCGGGCATGCTGTAAAAACCAGCTAAGGAATCCGAGGGTTTCAGTGTATTGTAATTTAGGCGATGGGCTGACAACCTGTCACTACAGCAGTATACCTACAAATCTATCTTAAAAAACCCTTAAAAAATTGTCAGACGGCGGAACGACCTTTGTTTAGGTCGTTTACGCTCTGCCTACCTCATTAGGGATAAAGGCGTGATTATAATAATATTTATTCATTCAGGCAAAAAACCCAGAATACATTAGATTATATGTATGTATGTTATGTCGAATTAAAGTTGTCATCTTTTAATTGCTCAGAAAACTACACTATCGTGTTTACTCGTGTTTATTCGTGTTTCGCAACACTAAATGCAAGGAGTTATTTGCAACTCGTCAGACTGGTTCTATAATGGATTTCTTGTACATCACATTATCTGTAGTTACTGTACATGAGCTATGTAATTGATGTGTATTTACTTATGTACTCGTAGTACTTACTTTGTTATGTCACTTATTTCTTCTTCTGTCGAGTGGGTATCAGAGTTTTTAAACCGCCTAGTAGCACAACTATCAGGCCTCTGACATGGTTTGAGTAACGACCACTATCAAAGACAGCGACCGGGACCGACGGCTTAATGTGCCCTCCGAAGCACGAAATCTTTTTTTTTTCGGACAATCAGGTGAATCAGCCTGCAATGTCCTAACCGAACTGGGGAAAAATTCACAAAGTGATAAATTCTCAAATATCAACTTTGTGTTTTCCCCCCTGGGAATCGAACCTAGGACCTCCGGATCAGGGGTTATTTAAGTTTGAGGGTAATTTAAGATAGATTTGTAGGTGTATTGCTGTAGTGACAGGTGTTCAGCCCATCGCCTAAATTACAATGTACTGAAACCCTCGGATCCCTTAGCTGATTTTTACAGCATGCCCGGGAGGAAATGCAGCTGGCACAGCGTTTTTCTCTCGCTCCCAGTCCAGCATGGAAGAAAGCGAGTTACTTACTAATATAGAGCGTCAAGAGCAAACCCATTAAAAATAAATTTCTAAATGTTCAAGGTTAACCTTGATCTTTAACTGGAACCTTTATTAACCTAATTTCACTGGGACTTGCAACTTTGTCCCACTTAAAGTCCCCGTCTGGACCTCAAGCCGTGACCTTGCCGGAATCGACCCTGCGACCCCTAGGAGCCTACTTGGGGCAGTGCCAACGTACCTGCAGCTCAATATAAAATAAATCTGTAGCCTTTCGTATCCACCTGGGGTAAGTTAATCTCTGTCTACATTTTCTGAAGCTACATTTCGATTTATTTCGTTAAAAATGTCGTGTCTTTTAAGTAAGTGAAGCCTTTTAGAAGCGCTCTGTATTTGGAAATTCTATGTAGAAGTGAACTGTTTACCAGTGGAAAAGTAAATTTCTGGGTAAAAAGGTAAATATAGAAAGTCGAACCATGTTTAGTATTTCCAACTCAGTTTTAGAATAAAGGTAAAAAGAAACATGATTTTGTATTTAAAAACGCATTTCAAAAATAAATGATGCGTGTTTTCAAATTATTTATATTACTAAAACTATTATTTCATTAGGTTGTCATAACTAATAACGAAAATTTATTTTAGAAACAAGATCTTCGATTAAAAGACATGAAACTTTGTTTACATTTATTCTAAAACCGAGTTGGAAATACTATAGCTAGAACTAAATACATACAAATAATCACGCCTTTATCCCTAATGGGTTAGGCAGAGCGTAAACGACCTAAACAAATATCGTTCCGCCACGTCTGACGAAGTTTGAGGGTTGTTTAAGATATATTTGTAGGTATATTGCTGTAGTGACCGGTTGTCAGCCTATCGCCTAAATTGCAATATACAGAAGCCCTTGGATCCCTTAGCTGGTTTTTACAGCATGCCCGGAGGAAATGCAGCTGGCACATTCAATATTTTTCTCTCACTCCCAGTCCAGCATGGAAGTAGCTAGACCTACCATAGTTTATTGTTTTATATTCTCCGTCAGGACCAACAAAGGAAAGGACTGAAGGCCTTTGCGCTGTCTGAAAGATCGATTATTCACTGACTCTGAAAAAAAAGTAGTTCAAGGTTGATCTTCTGACTGAATACAGAATACTTCGTAGACCTTTCTTTGCTCATATCTATGCTTTTATAATAATACTGGGTGTAAGGGACAGCGTCCCGCAAACTGATAGGGGTTGCTCAGTCAACGACACTGAACAACTATCAGCAGGATATTTTTAGAAAGTAAAAAAAAATTTGCTTTTTTATACAAATTGTCTAATAGAGGTGGTTATTTTGTCCCCACCCGGTATTATTGAGGTATTTTTATGTGGGGCAGATTTCGAAAAATCTTTCGTGGTTTACCGCATTTAAAAATTAATTAAGTTGCGCATGAAAATCTCATTAAGACGGCTCTATCTTAATGAGATTTTCTTTGGAAGTCTTCATTACATACATATCAAGCCTTTATCCCTAATGGGGTAGGCAGAGCGTAAACGACCTAAACAACGATCGTTTCGCCACGCTCAAAAGTGGAATGTCAAAATTGCTTATTCTGCCACATAATACAGTGCTACGAGTATAATATAGTATTTCCAACTCAGTTTTAGAATGAACGTCAACAATGTTTCATGTCTTTTAATCGAAGATCTTGTTTCTAAAATAAATTTTCGTTATTAGTTATGAGAACCTAATGAAATAATAGTTTTAGTAATATAAATAATTTGAAAACACGCATCATTTATTTTTGAAATGTGTTTTTAAATACAAAATCATGTTTTTTTTTACCTTTATTTTAAAACTGAGTTGGAAATACTAAACATGGTTCGACTTTCTTATATATTTATCAGAAATTTACTTTTCCACTAGTAAACAGTTCACTTCTACATAGAATTTCCAAATACAGAGCGCTTTTAAAAGGCTTCACTTACTTAAAAGACACGACATTTTTAACGAAACAAAATCGAAATGTAGCTTCTGAAAATGTAGACAGAGATTAACTTACCCCAGGTGGCTACGAATGGCTACAGCGGATTTATTTTATATCGAGCTGCAGGTACGTTGGCACTGGCCCAAGTAGGCTCCTAGGAGTCGCAGGGTCGATTCCGGCAAGGTCACGGCCTGGGGACCAGACGGGGATTCTTTAAGTGGGACAAAGTTGCAAGTCCCAGTGAAATTAGGTCACTAAAGGTTCCAGTTAAAGATCAAGGTTAACCTTGAACATTTAGAAATTTATTTTTAATGTGTTTGCTCTTGATGCTCTATATAAGTAGTAACTCGCTTTCTTCCATGCTGGACTGGGAGCGAGAGAAAAACGCTGTGCCAGCTGCATTTCCTCCCGGGCATGCTGTAAAAATCAGCTAAGGGATCCGAGGGTTTCAGTGTATTGTAATTTAGGCGATGGACTGAAAACTTGTCACTACTGCAATATACCTACAAATCTATCTTAAATAACCCTCAAAACATTGTCAGACGTGGAGGAGTGAGCTTTGTTTAGGTCGTTTACGCTCTGCCTACCTCATTAGGGATAAACGCGTGATTATATGTATTTAGTAACTCGCACTGTAACTCTAAAGATATTAGGATTTCGTCTGAGAAGAAAGTTCTATGAATTGGAAAACATAAGTAGAAGCGGCCATGGCCAATGTAGGATTTGATGTTATTCAATCTTAAGATAGTCTCATATCTGATCTAATTCACTGAATGATGAGTTTATAACATCATATTACACGTTCTATAGCAAACACCAGACTCACATTTCACTGGTCCGGACCACTGGGCCAGACAGGCCTCTGATCTTTATTTATAGCATGGCAGTGTCAAGTTTATTTTGTCCTGAATACGATCAATACGAATACATAAAACATTATGGAATGAATAATTCACGCCTATCTTTCGGGGTATGTAGAGCGTCAATGATAATTCTACCTAACCAGGTGTAAGGGACAGCGTCCGGCAAACTCATAGGGGTTGCTCAGTCAACGACACTAAACAACTATCAGCAGGATTATTTTTCAGGAAGTAAAAAAAAAGGCTTTTCCATACAAAATGTACATCTCGATCAGACAATTTGTATGGAAATACCTTTTCTTTTTCACTTCCTAAAAAATATCCTGCTTCTTTCTTTCCTAGCGAGTGGATTCTCAAGTTATAAGCTGCTAATATAAACATGATAAATAATTATTGCCTAAAACTAGTTGTTATAAGACGAAAATGCGTTTATTTACTAGATTTCAGGGACAACCAAAAACACTTGATTGTGTTATAAATTATAATACTTTATAATCTTTTTGTGACCTTTGTTTGTGAACTTGATTTGTTTTTCCGTGGGAAATAGTTGGAACGTACCTTGTACTTATAATATTCCAGGTTAGAATCTCTGTGTTCATTTCAATACAAATCTGGCTAGCCTCAAGATCATTAAACAACTCTAGTTTTTTTGTTTGCTACCTAACCTAGGTTAGTACTTTAATTTGTACTAATTTGGAAAATACAAGTATAATGCACTTATGCACGACAAAATTTACGTCTATATTGGGCTCGATTCTAGATTTTCCAGCTAATACTAAAATTAAAATCTATATGTCAGTTTCAGGCTAAAAACATTGGAAAAGGACAGGAGTTCTATTCTCTCCGGTTTTTAATTTATAGTCGGTGGTTTATCTATAATTTTTATCTGTCGTCATATGATATGGCGGATAAAATTGCAAAAGCGCGTCAAAATCTAGCGGACAAAGTGTAAAACCACAGAGTATAAATCGCCTGTCATTCTACAATTTTATTATTTTGAAAGTGACAGAGAGATTTTAATTTTAGTTTTAGCCGGTAGTATCTAGAATCGAGCCCATTATACCGTGATTGAGAGCAAATATTTAATTTGATAATTCTTTAAAATAGCAAAGAGGTAGTAGGTAAGTACAAGTAATGATGATGATGTAATTATAAATATCTTTTATTTGAATTTTTATACTTATAATATGAAATGTTAAATTATTGTTCCTATTGACATGTAATATGTATTATTATGAAATAAAGAGTATGAGTAAGTCACTCTATTCATGATCACGAATGAGTGTTGTTTGGTCGTATCGTAGTTGGATTGTGACGATTTGCTTGCGTCAGGCATTAATGCAAATACACGCCAGCGGCATGCAGACTCACAAAACTCGCACATTCTCACTATATTTACTTTAAATTAAGAAGGCAGGTTTATTTTGTAAAATAATCTAGGATTGGGTCTGGTTTTCCTTCTGGGTTGCGGAGGTCAGATGGCAGTCGCTCTGTGTAAAAACCAGTACCCTCGTTCAATCCCCTGGATTAGGTAGCTGACCCCGTAAGATACGGGATAAGGCTAGGGAGATGATGAGGTTTATTTTGTAAAAACTATGAATATAAATTTTGGGTCTACGCGTGTAAACTTATTTTTTAGTAACATGTAATAAGTTAGATAAAGATAAGATAAAGATAAAAGACATTTATTTCCACATTAACACAAATAACATTAATACAATAGAATCATTTTAAAATTTCACTTAAAACTAAAATGCATTATAATTGTAAGTGGTTAAATGTAATTAATAACTAAACATTAATTAGGTATCTTAGCGAAAAAAGAGGTGAGGGCACAGCATGGCTGATTTAAAGCCCTCCCTGCGTCAGAAGTCTTAGAAAGAAAAGCATTAAAAAATAAATATAGATTTAATTAATTTTGTTCATAGAAAATCTGAAAAATTATACTTTAAAAAGTTTCGTTCCGTTAGTATTTTTGAAGGTAGTAACAAAAATAACAACATACATTTTTAATTGTAAATAAAATTAAAATAGTATGACAATTAACACAGATAGAAATATTTGTATAACACAGTGGTGTACAGAAACCTACTCTTTGTGGGGCACCGGATATTTTCGAATTGTAATAGAATTTTTAATAAAATATCTCTAAAACTATTTCGAAACTGTCTTAAGGTTTTGGATATACGTATAGGTGGGGGGGAGGTATTACATTCCAAATTTTAGCAGCGGCGCAACGAAACGAGCCTCTAAAGGCGGCAGTACGATGTCGCCGCACCCACAGCTACAGGGCGTTGACGGCGCGTTTCTTCTTCTTTCGAGTGGGTATCGAGTCTATCGACCCGATAAACCCTGGTGTCAGAGTCTTTAAACCGCCTAGTAGCACAACTATCAGGCCTCTGCAGTATCGCGGCGATGTCGACCGGCCTCCGCGAGTGCAGCACGTTGTACGTGAAGCAGCCAAGATGCAGATATTTTCGTGCTTCCATATTTAGCACATTGAGACTGTTAAGCACTGGAGTAATGCGCTCCCGGCGACCCAGACATTCACAGAACCTGACACACGTGTTTTGAACCCGTTGGATTTCAGCGCTAGTTTTTTCCTGCAGACATGGTCCATAAAACGTGTCACAGTATGTAAATTGACATAAAATTAACGATACAGTGAGGGTCCGTCTAACCTGTTTATTTAGAAATTCGCCTATTTTATAAAGTGATTTTAGTTTATACATGGCAGATCTAATTTTCAGATTTATATGTTTGATAAAATTTAAGCGTGTGTCCATATACAGACCAAGATTTCTGGCGTGATCAACCACTCCAACAGGAATGCCGTTGATTCTCATATTTGGATTATACGAAAGAACTTCTCTAACTGCATTTTTTGTTCCAAATATCATAGCCACAGTTTTTGTTGGATTTAGGCAAAGCGGAATAAGTTTTCATTTTAACTGACACGGTTGCCCTTCATCGGTTTTAAGGAAAAAATAAGGCCCTTTGATATGGCCCTGTACATTCTGACAAAATAAATATGAATAGGTACATACATACACATTTTGTCGCATTCCGTGGCATTATTGTTGAATTTATAATTTTTTAAGGTGGTTCCTAACGGCAAATGGTTGTTTTTAAGAGCATATTTCTCGTAAACGAATCATGGGAAAATAAAAAATATATACATCTAAGAAATTAGTTCATGGCCTGCAATTGCAACATTTAAAAATATTCTAGTTTATAAATAAGTGTGCTGAAAAAAATGTGTGTACATTCTGTCTAAAATATTAGGAGCGTTTTCACGGTTCCTTCGGGAAAATATCTGCATTATGACTATCTATCGCAACATAGCTTTTTAAAATCCGCTATGTACTTCTTATGGAATTAGCTTTTTTGCGCGATTTTCGCTCATTTTTAGGCGCAGCGCGCGGCGCTGATTTGAACGGTATTCTGAGGCATTACGGGCGATGGTTGCATATCTTGAAATCTACCTGCTCATCTGCCGCTGGTATACATCTTAATTCTACAGCAACCAAAAGCATAATAAACTCGTAGATGGCGTAGGTATTCCTTTACCATGTTTTTGTTTTTTGTTTGTTTTCTTCCATGCTGGACTGGGAGAGATAGAAAAACATAGAATGTTCCAGCTGCCCTTCCTCCCGGGCATGCTGTAGAAGTCAGCAAAAGGGACTCGAGGGTTACAGTGTATTGTAATTTAGGCGATGGGCTGACAACCTGTCACTATAGCAATACACATTACAATCTAAAATTGCCCTCCATTTTTGTCAGACGTGGCGAAAGCGCCTTTTACGAGGAGTTTGACGCTCTGCCTACCCCGTAAGGGATAAAGGCGTGATTTTATGTATGTATGTATGTTTTCAAATAATTGCCTTGTATACAGTATAGTTATGTAAACATATTATTGGTCTCAAGTTTTGACGTCATTAGTAATACTCATAATACCTACTAGAGCCAAGGTGTATTGGATAGGGCCGCTGCCTCCTGAGCGAGAGGTTCGTGGTTCGAATCCCACCACGTACCAATGGGTTTTTCGGTTTTAAAATTTCATATTTCCGTTTATTCGGCGCTTTTTCCGTGCTTCGGAAGGCACGTTAAACCGTTGCTCCTGGTTAGTATAGTTTAATACCGTAGATATTAGTCGTTATGCCATGTCAGAGGTCAGTGCTAAACAGACATTGGCGGCTTGAAAACTCAGACCTAGTCTAGGACTGGGTCTGGTTTTCTCTTATGGGTTGCGGAGGTCAGATGGCAGTCGCTCTGTGTAAAATCCAGTACCCTCGTTCAATAACCTAGATTAGGTAGCCGACCCCGTATAGCTAGGGATATAGCTAGGTAGATGATGACAATACGTCCTACTACACAACTGTTCTGTGACCTATGGCATTGATAATATGAATTTATCTTATTTATCTTTATCAAACCTTCAAGATAGATAAGAGCACGTATCCAAGTCCAGACCAATAATCTTAAATGTTCTTAAATTATCTAAAATAAGACGTTTAAGAATATGATTTTGTGCATTTATATTAACCGAGTATAAATATATAGAGTATATTGTAATTTAGGCGATGGGCTGACAACCTGTCACTACAGCAATATACCTAGAATTCTATCTTAATTAACCCTCAAAACTTTGTCAGACGTGGCGGAACGACCTTTGTTTAGGTCGTTTACGCTCTGCCTACCGCATTAAGGATAAAGGCGTGATTATATGTATGTATGTATGTATATTAACCGAGGTTACTTCTAAAATAAATTATGTCTTCGATCAAGGCTATAAGGTTTTACTATCGCTAACTTCTAAGTCTTCTCTACATGTTAGTTACATACATACATACATACTTAAAATCACGCCTTTATCCCTTACGGGGTAGGCAGAGCGTAAAACGCCTCCTAAAAGGCGCTTTCGCCACGTCTGACATAAATAGGGGGCAATTTTAGATTGTAATGTGTATTGCTGTAGTGACAGGTTGTCAGCCCATCGCCTAAATTACAATACACTGTAACCCTCGAATCCCTTTTGCTGACTTATACAGCATGCCCGGGAGGAAGGGCAACTGGAACATTCTATGTTTTTCTTTCTCTCCCAGTCCAGTATGGAAGATCATGTTAGTTACCTATGTAAAATGCATTAGGTACAAGTAATCGTACCTCTTGTTTACCTTATAACGATTATTAATTAATATACATACAAACATACATACATAAAATCACGCCTCTATCCCTTACGGGGTAGGCAGAGCGTCAAACGCCTTTTAAGGCGCTTTCGCCACGTCTGACAAAAATTGAGGGCAATTTTAGATTGTAATGTGTATTGATTGCTGTATGTATGTTTAGTCAAATTATTTCTGCACAAAAAAATATGTAAAAGCATGGGATTGGTATTTACTTATTTAATTTAATAATGATTTTGTAAAACAAGCTGTATGCTTTCACTAAACCAATACATACATACATACATATAATCACGCCTTTATCCCTAATGGGGTAGGCAGAGCGTACACGACCTAAACAAAGGTCGTTCCGCCACGTCTGACAAAGTTTTGAGGGTTGTTTAACATAGATTTGTAGGTATATTGCTGTAGTGGCAGGTTGTCAGCCTAAACCAATATTTCCAAAAAAAAATGTTTAAACTTGGTTTTGGATTGAAAATAGCAAATTTACTTTATAATCCACATTTCATGATGAGTTGCAAATGGAATAATGATATGTAAATGTCAGATTAACCATATTTAATTTATTCTGTAGTTATATCAGTTGTGTACCAGAGCTTTTTAGCATAACAAAGACCACGCTGAAAGTTTTTCCATACTCTATTTATTGTAGTATTTTTATATTTACTCTGTATTTTCACTCATTTGTAAATCTTTTCCATTATTCAGAATATAAAAAAGATCACCAGCTTGCTTTAAGACCAAGCTTTACGGTTGTTGCGATACGATATAAAATATTTTATCTTCATCTATATGGATTTCCGCAAGGTAGTCACTTAGGTTCTATTCTATTTACAAACATAAAATCACGTCTTTATCCCTGACGGGGTCAGAGTGTAAAAAGCGCTTTCGGCATGACTGACAAAAATTGAGGACAATTTTAGATTTTAATATGTATTACTGTAGTGACAGGTTCTCAGTCCATCGCCTAAATTACAATACACTGTAACCCTCGAATTCCTTTTGCTGACTTTTTCAGTATACCCGGGAGGATGGGCAGCTAGAACATTCTATGTTTTTCTATCTCTCCCAGTCCAGCATTGAAGAAAAGTTCACTTCGGAGCCAAATATAAATAACTAGCGACCCGCCTTGGCTTCGTACGGAAATTATCAGTGCCTCTCTAGTATATTATGCATGTTTTATACATATACACATGCCTCTTGAACCATTCTATCTACTTAAAAAACTGCATAAAAATCCGTTCGTAGTTTTAAAGATCTAAGCATATATAGGGACAGACAAACACGGGAAGCGACTTTGTTTTATACTATGTAGTGATATTATTCGTTTACAAAAAGTTGTAGAAACTCCGCAAACAAATAAAAATTTAAATTACGTCAACAAGCCCATTTAATTAAAATTTATTAACTAGATTGCTCACCTTAGCGGTATTTATATTGACGACACAATTATTTAACTTTATAATTAAGAACTGGTTAATAATAAAATACAAAAATAAAAGGGTTTTCAGAATGAACACGGAAATTAATACAAAGGAGATTTTATCTTTGTTTTTGTGTTACCATTTATTGTAGGTCTTCCGTAATAAGACAACATTGCGAAACATTGCATTGTCAACCTTCAAGGTTTGCAATAACGCAACTACAGTTCGTTCATTACACTTTGTGTAATTGTTAAGTCGTGATCTACCGGTATATGCTTAGTACCTGCTTATGTTCCTGCCGGTGAAGTTAGGTTAGGAAAGGTTATATAGATATAGTTAAAAGTTAAGATATCATCGCCCAAATGGGCTTAGTTCAATTTTATTAAAATCCCTCGTTTTTTTTCTCCACGTAGGAATCAGATAATATATTCTATACAAAAAATATCAAAAATATCGGACCATCATGTCCAGAGAAATAATTTCAGCTAGTGGCAGCCCCGGACTATGTTGTACGGAATATTGATAAATTTTCCTTAGCCTATACAATTAAAATGTATTTTTTTTTTTATAGAAGAATATGTTATCTTATTCCTACGTGCATGAGAATTTAATATAATCAGACAAGGCCCTTGTTGAATCTAAATACTTACAAAACCAACTTGGTTATACTTCCCGGTTATAATCAAGAGCTAGTTAAATACAGTTTTATTACTTTTGCACTCGGTTCTAGGTTTGATTGCTAATTGCAAAAGTTATGATATCTTGTTAAAGATCTACAAGGTAATCTTTAAGAAGTTCTAAGGAATTCACAGAAGCTAGTCTCGGACAAGATAGCGAGATGATTTAGGAGTAGAGCCGTTAGTAAGAAACCGCCTTTGCTCCGCCGTGGGAAACGAAAAAACTACCTACATACATATAATCACGCCGTTATCGCTTATGAGGTAAGCATAACGTAAAAGACCTAAACAAAGGTCGTTCCGCCACGTCTTATAAATTTTTGAGGGTTATGTCGGTATATAGCTGTAGTGACAGGTTTTCAGCTCTTCGCCAAAATTGCAATATACTGAAACCCTTAGCTGGTTTTTACAGCATGCCCGGGAGGAAATGCAGCTAGCACATTCTATGTTTTCTCTCGCTCCCTGTCCAGCATGGAAGAAAAAAACTACGAAAATTAAATTACCTAATTTAGTTGTTGTAGTGTTTAGTTTAAATTCTTATTTCTCATATTTATGAAGCACTGCGATTACGAGCTGTGAAAATATTAAACTTAGTTGTTGTTGTTTGTTCCAGAGAATTCTCCTTCCTTCCTGAGAAGTCAGTCCAGGGCTATGACGTCATCTACCACCGCCTGCACCTCATGGAGCCGTCCAAGTATTTCCTGGAGCCAGGCTGCAAGCTGCTCTTCATGACAGTTGGTAAGTCATATCTTCCTAAGATAAGTCAGTCCAGGGCTATGACGTCATCTACCACCGCCTGCACCTCATGGAGCCGTCCAAATATTTCCTGGAGCCAGGCTGCAAGCTGATCTTCATGACAGTTAGTAAGTCACATCTTCCTAAGAGAAGTCAGTCCAGGGCTATGACGTCATCTACCACCGCCTGCACCTCATGAAGCCGTCTAATTATTTCCTGGAGCCACGTAAACCAGAGTTACGTAACCAGTTGCGTATGAAGAACTATTTTTCTTTATGATAGGACTAGAGGGCGTAGTGAAAGGTGAGGTGATGAAGCAAATCCTAGTAATGAACCCTGTAATATGGCTTTTCCACCTGTTTAGCTTGGTGAGTGAGTATTTAGTACCGTGCTTCGGAGGGCACGTTACGAGGTTGCGTTACGTTCGCCGTCGATCCCGGTTACCTTCTTTGATAGTGGCCGTTACACAAATCAAGTTAGGGGCCTATTAATAGTGTTATTAGGCGGTTTACAAATTCTGACCAGGGTTCATCGGGTCGACTCGTTGCCCACACGACAGAAGTAGTGTTAAGTATCGCAAATACCTATCAATTTGGTAATCGTGACGAAAATTTTTAGTTCATTCATCAGAAATTTTATTTTGGTTACAGTACTGACTTAAAATTGAACTTGAAAAATATCCAGGGCATACTCAATCAATATAAATTAACCTTATGCTTAAAATATCTTTTAAACTGTTATTCTTATTTTAATTATAACATTTTCGTCATACTTAAAAATATACTGCAAAAACTTTAATGCAGTTATGCCGTAATATCCTTGAGTCGAATGAAAGAGAAAGCGGCTCGTAACTCTGAGATCTCCTTTAAAAATTCAAGATAAATTCTCAGCTTAGCTCTTAAGACATCCAACCGCACTGTTTCCATAGATAAGGAATAAGGTAACTCAGATTATGATCTAATATCTGTCTTAGTACATTTTTATTTATTTATTAACAGAAAATCTTACAGCATTTAAGTATAAATATAAATCAATTACATTAGACATCGTGTTTGCTAAATAAAGATTTTACATATAATTTCATTATACACATTATAACAGCTAATTAATTTACCGATAAAATTACAAAATACAAAATAGATATACAATAACAACAAAACTAATTATATAAATTAAATGCAATGAAAGTGTGAGCATGTATGTGTGCGTCTGTTAGTGTGTGTGTGTGTGTGTGTAGCACACAGTTCCATTTTATATTTGAAGCAAGATATTATGGACTCTAAAATTTCAAGAGAGTGGGAAAATGTATGTAAAAGATAATGAGTTTCTTCTTCTTATCGTTTCGATTATCGATTTCGATTTTATCGATGGAACACTTTCTTCCATGCTGGCCTGGGAGCGAGAGAAAAACATAGAATGTGCCAGCTGCATTTCCTCCCGGGCATGCTGTTAAAACCAGCTAAGGGATCCGAGGGTTTTAGTATATTGCAATTTAGGCGATGGGCTGACAACCTGTCACTACAGCAATATACCTACAAATCTATCTTAAATAACCCTCAACACTTTGTCAGACGTGGCGGAATGACCTTTGATTAGGTCGTTTACGCTCTGCCTACCCCATGAGGGATAAAGGCGTGATTATATGTATGTATGTATGTAACACTTTCTCTTACAATGTGATGGCTCAGAACTTTGCAAACCTTCTTACTTCGAGAACCCCCACTCCATCTGACCGTACTCTCATTATTTTTATTTATTTATAGCTAGCTTATTAGATGCCACTGCTGGGCAAAAGCCCAGCAGTCCCTCAAAGCTCAAAGTCCCTCGCGGTTTTCCGCTTATTATTCTCTATAATTGGCTTAAAAATATATTTCCGGATTATGATGACCCTCTATGTATGTCAAGTCAACTATAAACTATATGTTGTCAACTATACTGTTAAAAACTTCTAGCCTCTTAAATTGTCGTCATAAGTTTCGGCTATAACAGTAAACCATTAAGGGGATCTCAGGTGCACGCCAGCGCCCCCATCAATTAAATAATCATTACTCACTGAAAACTCAATTAATTGAAAATCCGGTAGATCAGATAGACGTATAGGTACTGACATTTATTTTAAGCATTATAAATTAATGATTCAGTGTTCACTGCAATTATAGATAGCAAAAGTGTTAAAAGTGGCCGTTTTTCGCAATTTTTCTATCTGTTACTATAACAAACTATAAGTGGCAACTTTATGAGGTTCTAAATGACCTTCATTGCTTTAACCTCAATCTGATCTACCGGATTTTCGATTGACTGTGCTTTCAGTGAATTATGATTTATTGACTGATGAGGGCGCCACTTAGTCCAGGGAAGCCCCTTAAGATGAAAATGTCAATAGCAAGTGTTGACCTCAGCTGTTCCGTTCAAGTATTGTACTGAATTGCGGGTTGCACTGTACTTTTGACTACGATTACTTTTCGTTACGATTAAAAATTACTATGAATAATAGTCAATCGAATCGACTCGATGAACCCTGGTGTCAGAGTTTTTAAACCGCCTAATAGCACAGCTAATAGGCGTCTGTCATGGTTCGTGTATTTTTTTCCCCTATCAACGACAGCGGCCGGGACCAACGGCCTGCATTGTCCTAACCAAACTAGGGAAAATCTCACAAAGTGATAAATTAACAAATAACAACTTTGCGTTCCCATCGAATCCAGGACCTCCAGATCGTGAGCCTATGGCTAAGACCACTAGACCACGGAGGCAGTTGAATTGAATTATGATGAAGATGGCCTATAAAAGTACGTATCTCGAAAATAAACTATACTGTTAAAATACGCCAAGCCTCGCAACCTATCCGAGTAAGTACTCGTATTACAGTAAACAATACATACATACATACATATAATCACGCCTTTATCCCTAATGGGGTAGGCAGAGCGTCAACGACTCAAACAAAGGTCGTTCCGCCACGTCTGACAAAGTTTCGAAGGTCATTTAAGATATACTTGTACGTATATTGCTGTAGTGACAGGTTGTCAGCCCATCACCTAAATTACAATATACTGAAATCCACAGATCCCATAGCTGGTTTTTACAGCATGCTCGGGAGGAAATGCAGCTGGCACATTCTATGTGTTTCTCTTACTTCCAGTCCAGCATGGAAGAAAACAATTAAGATGAAAATGTCAATAGCACCTCTATGACCTCGGCTGTTCAACTACCTATTGCATTGCTGCACGCATTTCGCGATTTTTTTTATTGAACTAAAGGTAAGTACATACCTACTCGCCAAACTTAAAAGTTTGATGGCGAGATACGCCTGAAAGTAATTTCTTAGACCTACCTTAAATTAACAGCAAGCTTATAAAAAAACAAATAAAATATGATAATCTAATAAAAAATAAAATAGAGAAATAAATAAAAAGATAACATTGCTCAATGACTTTCATCTAGAAGTGAGTCCCTTAATTTTGATTTTAATACCCCTATACTACTTAGGTTCAGTTCGTAATAGTTGAAGCTGGTTAAATATTTTTGGTACTAGATATTTTGACACCCTCTTTCTCCATAATAGTTTACTGATTTTTGGTATTACTAATTTACGTTCGCTTACGGGGTAGGCAGAGCGTAAACGACATAAACAAAGGTCGTTCCGCCACGTCTGACAAAGTTTTGAGGGTTGTTTAAGGTAGATTTATAGTTACATTGCTGTCGTGACAGGTTGTCAGCCCATCGCCTAAATTGCAATATACAGAAACCCTCGGATCCTTTAGTTGGTTTTTACAGCATACCCGGGAGTAAATGCAGCTGGCATATTTTAAGTTTTTCTCTTGCTCCCAATCCAGCATAGAAGAACTAGACTATGAGACTGTAAAAATATGCCAAGTCTCGCAAACTGTAAGAATCGTAGTAAGTTTTGACCGTAATAGCTTAGTACTATTATAGCTATGTTCTGTGGTAATATTAAGTCAACCGTTATATATTCTTTATTACATTAAAATACAAGAAATGAAGTTTACAGAAAGGAAGGGGCGAACTTATCTCTATGAAGAGATCTCTTCATTAAGGGTCGAACAGAGCCTGGTTGCCAGATTTGTGTCCAAAATACAAACATTTTCATGAATATTTTACTTTTAGTGGAAATCGGAAGTTTACTCCATTTGATAACACGTAATATAATTTTGGACACAATTAATTTATTACTATTGAGCTCTGATACCACCTTAAGATCAAAATGTCACTAGCACCTCTATGACCTCGGCTGTTTAAGTACCTACTGCACTGCAGGCAATACTTTCACACACACACACACACACACACATTACACAAGAATTTGTTAGGAAACTTGCAATGTGTATTGTATGATTGCTGTAATGTTATCGGCTAGAGAACATAAGTAAGCGTTTATACTTAGTCATAGTCGTAACAATACGGGGTGTAAGGGACAGAATTCCGCAAACTTATAGGGGGTTGCTCAGTCAACGACACTGAACAACTATCAGCTGGGTATTTTTCAGGCAGTGAAAAAAAGGCTTTTCCATACAAATAGTCTAATCAAGGTGAACATTTTGTATGGAAAAGCCATTTTTTTCACAAAGTTTCATGCCTTTTTATTCTAAAACAACATTTCAAAAATAAATGATACGTGTTGGCAAATTAGTTAAATTACTAAAACTACTATTTAATTATGTCGCCATATCTAATAGCTAAAACTTATTTTAGAAACGAGATATTCGATTAAAAGACATGAAACGTTGTTTACCTTTATTCTAAAACTATTTATATTTTGTAGGGTGGACTTAAAATCAGCCAAGCTGTGTCCACACCTTTTTCCACTTCTGTAAAAAATATCTATATACCTAGCTGTCCTGTTTGTTATGTTATTCTTGATTGTTTGTTTTTATTTTTTGTAATGTTTTTTGTAGAAATAAATTTATTTGTCTTTGTATTAAAACTAAGTTGGAAATACTATAAAAACAAATACAATGCTTTTTCCGCTTATAAGCTCATTATGCCGTTCAAGAGCAAACAAAGGCAAACACGGTATTTGTACACTTTCGTTAAAAAGTTTGACTTTTGGCATTCGGCCAAACTTATTCCCAGCACGTGCAAAAATAATTAAAATTCGCATTGTTGCCTCACACTACTAGCGAATACATTTACTGACTTTAGTTTTTATTTACTTCCATGCTAGACTGGTAGCAAGAGAAAAACATAGAAAGTGCCAGCTGCATTTCCTCCCGGGCGTGCTGTAAAAACCAGCAAAAGGATCCGAGGGTTTCTATATATTGCAATTTAGGCGATAGGCTGACAACCTGTCTCCACAGGAATATACCTACAAATCTATTTTAAATAAGCCTCAAAAACTTTGCCACAACATAGTACATACATACATTTAATCACGCATCATAGGGTAGGCAGAGCGTAGAGGTCTGTACATACATACATTTAATCACGCATCATAGGGTAGGCAGAGCGTAGAGGTCTGACAAAGTTTTGAGGGTTATTTAAGATAGATTTTTGTGGGTATATTGCTGTAGTGACAGGTTGTCAGCCTATCGTCTAAATTGCAATATATAGAAACCCTCGGATCCTTTAGCTTATTTTTACTGCGTGCCCAGGACGATGTGTAGCTGGCATATTCTGTGTTTTTCTCTCGCTCCCAGTCCAGCATAGAAGTAGCACATAGTGACCACGAAAAAAAAGCTAAGCCTATGATTTATTAGCTCCTAAGTAATGGATATTTAAACTCACTCTTTTTGCTTTTTTGCTAATTTACGTTCAGCAATCTACCTAGAGCCCGATGGGTTAGTGGATAGGGCCGCTGCCTCCTGAGCGGGAGGTCGTGGTTCGAATCCCACCACGTACCAATGTGTTTTTCGGTTTTCGAATTTCATATGTACGTTTATTCGGCGCTTTTTCCGTGCTTCGGAAGGCACGTTAAGCCGTTGGTCCCGGTTTATATCGTTTAATACCGTAGATATTAGTCGTTAAGCCATATCAGAGGCCAGTGCTAAGCATTGGCGGCTTGAAAACTCTGACCTAATCTAGGATTGGGTCTGGTTTCCCTTATGGGTTGCGGAGGTCAGATGGTAGTCGCTCTGTGTAAACACCAGTACCCTCGTTCAATCACCTAGATTAGGAAGCCAACCCCGTGAGATACGGGATAAGGCTAGGGAGATGATGATGACGTTCAGCAATCTACCTAAACTGCCCGAATAATTTCGCCGGAAAGTTAGAACCTAGCTAAGACCTGTTTGACCTAAAACTTTACCCACTTCAGGTCTCTAGTGGCTGTTCATGTGTTCCTAAATTCAGTTCTCGGCATTGTTGTAGTAGTAGGTACTGTAGGTACTTTAGGCCTCGATTCGGTATCAACACGACATAACTAAAATAAGTCCTTACCTGTTATTTATTTAGTTATTTGTGTTAGTCCTTGAGGACAAATAAAGAAATGGCAGTAAAGACACACACATAATTCCACACGCCTTTATCCTTAGAGCGTAAACGACCTAAACAAAGGTCGTTCCGCCACGTCTGACAAAGTTTTGATGTTTATTTAAGATAGATTTGTAGGTATATTGCTGTAGTGACAGGTTATCAGCCCATCGCCTAAATTGCAATATACATGAACCCTCGGATCCCTTAGCTGTTTTGTACAGCATGCCCGGGAGGAAATGCTGCTGTCACCTTATATGTTTTACTCTTACTCCCAGTCCAGCATGGAAGAAAAGCAAAAGCAGTAAAGGCTCATTCATTAGCATCTATGGATGAGTAGTGAAAGGGTATCGAATCGAGTGAAATAATTTCAATTTAAGTATTAAGGAATCCTAACTGACAACTAAGCTCAAATAAATAATGAGAAACTGACATGAATAAAATAAGTCACCAATACTGCTGTCCTTTTCTGTTCTCTCTTGACAGAAAATGCAAAGTATCAACTTGTTTTAGTTGAGTCGTGTATAATCCGAATCGATGCCACTGTTGTTGCTAAGTGGGTACCTACATATTGTTGTAGGTAGTTGCTAGGAGTGCTCCCAATTCCCTAAATTGGATTTATACTCCAATTTCTTCCAGGCGCATTATTAGATTACATTCGTAAAAGGATCTGGGGGCTAAATAAAAGGTGTTCTTAAGAACACTTAAAACCAATATTTGAAATTTCTTTTTTATTATTTTACTTTCTTATTTTTCTTCCATGCTGGACTGGGAGCTAGAGAAAAACATAGAATGTGCGAGCTGCATATCCTCCCGGGCATGCTGTAAAAACCAGCTAAGGGATCTGAGGGTTTTAGTATATTGCAATTTAGGCGATGGACTGACAACCTGTCACTACAGCAATATACGTACAAATCTATCTTGAATAACCCTCAAAACTTTGTCAGACGTGGTGGAACGACCTTTGTTTAGGTCGTTTACGCTCTGCCTATCCCATTAGGGATAAAGGCGTAATTATATGTATGTATGTATGTATTATTTTACTAGCGATCCGCCCCGGCTGCGCTCGGAAATCATCAGTGTTTCTCTACTATATTATGCATGTATTATACATATAAACCTTCCTGTTGACATATACACATACATACATACATACATATAATCACGCCTTTATCCCTTATGGGGTAGGTAGAGCGTAAACGACCTAAACAAAGGTCGTTCCGCCACGTCTGACAAAGTTTTGAGGGTTATTCAAGATGGATTTGTATTTTGTACGTATATTGCTGTAGTGACAGGTTGTCAGCCCATCGCCTAAATTGCAATATACTGAAACCCTCAGATCCCTTAGCTGGTTTTTACAGCATGCCCGGGAGGAAATGCAGCTGGCACATTCTATGTTTTTCTCTCGCTCCCAGTCCAGCATGGAAGAATCTCGCTCCCAGTCCAGCATGGAAGAAAAAAGTCTTCTTCATGGAGAGTGAAAATCACACAACACCACCCGCCGTTTATGATCTTCGACATGAAGAAGACTCTCTTAAAGAGTCGACACGTTGAGGTCTAACACCACCAACAAGTGAGTAGTCGTCGATTTATCAGTATAATTAAACCTCTGTATTTTTCTTTTCTGGTCATTTCGACCACTGATTTGTTTAAGACGCTCCCATGTCTCAATGACCTTGAGCGTTTTGCTTACCTGACACCCCACCCACCCGTTCTTTCCCCTGATGTTTGTTACGTAAAGGGGAATAAACTTGGCCATCTATCGGATTTAGCTTGTACTACTACAACACGCGATGGGTTCTAGTTTGTGATCATCTTCTTTACCACCGGGTATATTTTTGAACCATGTGATCCATAAAATACTTTATAATTAAAAATGCAAATATTACGGGTGTTCTCTTGGTGTTCTACTCATTAAACTAAACAACTTTTCCTAGAAAACATACAACTGTCGAAATAATATGAAAAAAAATACAAATGTGTCGATATATACTATCACACTACTGATTCTAATTTATTATGTACATATTCAATTTTCCAAATTATTATTTTATATAATATTAAATAATTATTTATAATAATATTAAATTATTATTTTATATTTTATTCGAAAAAGTTGTACAGTTTCATGAGTAGAACACACCGTTATCATTATTTACACTTTATTCAAAATGCTCCTATAAAATAGTCCAAGAGCTTGCGAACATTTTAAAGAATTAAATTATTATGTTTTATTGAAATACAGCAAGAATTTTTAATCACTAAGGAAATTTTAAGGGCTTGTTATTGTTGGTGAGATTATGAAACTGTTTTTTTTTTTGGAACGTAAGGTGAAAAAAATTTACTAGACACGATAGATTTTTTTTTCATATTTTGACCTATATTCCATCGAGAAAATTGTTCAGTTTCATTGTCTAAACAAGTCCTTAAAATTTCTTAGGTAAATGATATACCTCGGTTTTTTATGTATGTTCTTCTTCTGTCGAGTGGGTATCGAGTCTATCGACCCCATGAACCCTATGTATGTAAATGTACCGGGTGTAAGGGACAGCGTCCCGCAAACTGATAGAGGTTCCGCAGTCAACGCCCATACTACTTTTACCCCTTTACCAGCAGTTTTTTTTTAAATACCTACGTTTCCGTCATTGTTACATCTGGTTTGCTATTAAGTAAGATTTGAAAATTGTATTGCTGTATATGATGTAACAGACCTTGTATTTACGCGTAAATTAATTACAGCAAGTTTAAACCTGTTTAAGAGATAAAACAAATATAATTTTGAGATGCTGTCCGGAGCAAAATGACTATGTGAAGCAATTTGCTAAAATCTTACTATATTAAATACTTTTCATTTATAATATACCCGGGATCAAAAAAAACACCAAATTACAATAACAAAAGAAAAAAAACTAAATTAAACCGACGACTTTTTCGATTTTATATGAAATTAATATTTTTAGATGGCTTGTAGAGGGCTCAAGATCTGTATATTTTTAAAATTTAATTATGTATTTAAAATCATGAGAAACCACAACATTTCATACCTCTTGGGTAAGTGAATTCTAATGTTGTATGGGTCTACCTAGACTTTCATCTCCTGAAAGAATTTGCAGGCCGCTGTCTCTTACGCCCGTTATGTATAAAATATGCAATTTTCAATTATTAGGCATTACATGGCTGTAAAATCTAGCCTAGCTATGTATTATTTTAGATTATAATCTATAGCCAGTCATTAGTATGTATCTTATGTAAATATATTCATTAAATAATTAAGTATGTAGGTCAATTTATTTTAAAATCTAACAGAAGGTAAAAGATTATTATTATTAGGTTTTTTGTGTCTTAACTCTGGTCTTCTGCTATAAGGAATGACATTTTGTAAAGGTAGTATTAAAAGGCGATTAAAATTTGGAAAGATATAATGAAGTACAGAAATATAATCTCTTGAAGTTCAAATCATACATACATATAATCACGCCTTTATCCACAGTGGGGTAGGCAGAGCGTAAACGACGTAAACAAAGGTCGTTCCGCCACGTCTGATTAAGTTCTGAGGGTTATTTAAGATAGATTTGTAGGTATATTTCTGTAGTGACAATACGTCAGCCCATTGCCTAAATTACAATATACTGAAACTCTCGAACACTGGTTTTTACAGCAAGCCCGGGAGGAAATTCAGCTGGCACATCCTATGTTTTTCTCTTGCTCCCCGGCCAGCATAGAAGAAATGATTCTTAAACTATATGACTAGAAATAAATAAATCTACTAAAAATAATAGCTTAGAAGGTATACGAGTAATAGTAATAAAGGTCATCAATTAAATATGAAGTTTTGATAAATTTATGATTCTTCTACTGATGTGTGTCGCATTGTGTAGTTTTTCTTCTTTTGTACTAATGGATAACTGAAACAGAAAACAAATATTATAGTGATGGTAAAAAGAACATAATAAATATATAATCTACTGATTATTTCGTATGGATAATTTTGATCTTCCATGCTGGCCTGGGAGCGAGAGAAAAACATAGAATGTGCTAGCTGCATTTCGTCCCTGGCATGCTGTAAAAACCAGCTAAGGGATCCTCGGGTTTCAGTATATTATAATTTAGGCGATGAGCTGTGACAATAGCGTCATACATCATCATCTCCCTAGCCCTATCCCGTATATCACGGGGTCGGCTACCTAATCTAGGGGATCGAACGAGGGTACTGGTTTTTACACAGAGCGACTGCCATCTCATCTCTGCAACCCAGAAGGGAAACTTAGGATATCTAAAATCACGCTAATAGACTTAGAGGGTAGGCAGGAAATTTAAATTTGGCTGTTTCTTAACCGATTCTTATGGAACTTTTTTATTCGACTGAGCAACCTTTAAAATTTAAGTTACGATACAACAAATCACGCCTCACGACTTACGAGGTAGGTAGAAAATTAAAGGTAACTAATTAATTAAAGGTAACTTTAATTTTAAATATTGTTCAGTCGAATTAAAAAAGTTCCATAAAATCGGTTAAGAACAAGCCAAATTTCAATTTCCTGCCTACCCCCTAAGTCTAGTAGCGTGATTTTAGGTATCCTAAGTGCAACTTGGGTAACACACAGATGAATAAAAAAGTCCCATCGAAATCGGATCAGTAGTTTTGTTGTGATGTGGTAACATACAGACAGACAGACAGAATGACAGACAGACAGACAAAAAAAAACTTTCTGATCTTTATATCGTTAATAACGCCTGCTGCAATTATTTTTTGTAAATATATTCAATGTATAGACACGATCCTTCTAGAGATTAATTATATGTATAGATAACCCTCAAAACTTTGTCAGTCGTGGCGGAACGACCTTTGTTTAGGTCGTTTACGCTCTGCCTACCCCATCAGGTATAAAGGCGTGATCATATGTATGTATGTATAATATTGATAACGCCTTTATTTGGATATGTAGTTTATTCCTGTTCTTAAAATAGTTTGAGCTCTTGGACTATAATTAAACTTACAAGTGCTGTAAATGTAAATTCTAAATTAACATGTCTTAATTCTTCTTTGCTGGACTAGGGGCGATAGAAAAACCTAGAATCTTCCAGCTGCTTCTTTTCCCGGACATACTGTAGTCAGTAGAGACATGGAGTAATATAATATACTTACTCCGAAAAGGGAAACAAGGTTGTGGAATACCGTTATAATCACAAAGTTTACATAAACCAAATGAAAGCTGTAAGTTTATTTTCACTTACTTTTGTTGGTCCGACGACGTAATGCTATGAACTCTTGTGATTCAAGATATTTGTGCAGAATTTTCGTTTTTAACAATGGCTGCTGGAAAAAAAAACAATTAAAAATTTATGAGAAAAATAATACAAATTAAATAAAAATTAAAAAAAGTTAATTAGAATCGAATATTGGTAAGGATCGATCTCGTACTACTGCGATTGAAAGCCTCTAGCACTGCCACCGCACTAATGTGGCTGACACTTTGTGTGGCGAAATTATGCATTGGTTTGTAGACAATATGCAATCTTTACGCTGTCAGATAGAATAAAACATTCCAATCAAACAGCTATCAATATTTTTAGAGAACCAAGATATTTTTGTTATTTCCTAAAAAAACATTGCTGAACCATTTGCTACATTCTACAGTAGCTGACTAATAAAATAGTAGTAAAATAAAACAAAATAATATTATGTTGAAGTAAATACTTACTGTTTTTTTATATTTTCTAAGAATTTTAGAGAAACTCATCAAAAATAATTAGTAGATAAAGAATAATTCGCACTAATATTAAACAATGAATATTAAAAGTCTTAAACACAAAATGTCCAAACAGAACTTACGAAAACTATTTTTGCCTGACAAGAGCGACGCGGGTTCCCCTCGCGAAGGCCGTGGGCCGTCTGCCGCCCGTCGCCCGCGCACGGACCCGCCCTTTGCGAACCTCCCAGAAATCAGATTTTATTTTTTTTCTCCAAAACTAATAATCGAAATAAAAAAGCAAGCAGATCACATTTTAGTGTTTATGATTTATAACGTTCAAAATAATTATCATAAATGCAAGTCGTTAAGTGCAAGTAAATAATAAAAGTTTAGTGAATGTTTTAGACACGGAAAGAGGGCCAGAAGAATTCGTATTTCTCATTAATTACTCAATATTTTTAAATAATCTTAAGAGTGTAATGAAGAGCTGAGACCAATCTACAACATATAATTATTTTATATTTTTCATGTAACGATAAAGTATACTTTATAGGCCTTGCAAGCGACCGAAATATCACGAAAGCCCCTTAAATGGATTAACCAGCTCCCAACCCAACTAACATTTATATTAAACTAGCGACCCAACCGGCTTCGCACGGAAATTATCAGTGTTTCTCTACTATATTATGCATGTAACATACATATAAACCTTCCTCTTGAATCACTCTATCCATTAAAAGAAACCGCATCAAAATCCGTTGCGTAGTTTTAAAGATTTATGCATACGTAGGGATATAGGGACAGAAAAAGTGACTTTGTTTTATACTATGTAGTGAAGAGACGAAGCAAAATGTGCTTACTAGTGTTACTAATATTATGAATACAAAAAACTGTCCGTTTCTTTGTTAGTTGCTCTAAAAGACTGAACGGATTTCAATGAAAGACTATACATTCATAAAATCACGTCTTTATCCCTTACGGGGTAGGCAGAGCAAAAAACGCCTCCTAAAAGGCGTTTTTGTCACGTCTGACTAAAATTTAGAGCAATTTTAGATTGTAATGTGCATTGCTGTAGTGACAGGTTGTCAGCCCATCGCCTAAATTACAATACACTGTAACCCTTGAATCCTCGTTTTTCCTTCTCTCCTTGTCCAGTATGGAAAACTATACTCATAGAAAACTACTCCGCGGGAAAATGCCTCATCCCAACGCGAAAACTCATTTAGTTGCTAGTGAAACCGTGGGCCGATTAGCTTGTTAAATGAATATTCTGTGCTCAAAAGCCGAAATACAAAAATATTCGCGTGTCGTAAAATTCGCATTATGTAAGAGAGATACATTAATTTTATTATTATGCTCGCGTTAACAGCAGCCTGAAAATATACGGTTTTAATTTTAAAACTGCTTTTACAGAGAGGCCACGTAAAAGTCACGCCTGAAAAAACAAAAGGCATATTATGTTACATGAAAAAAAAAATGGTTTTTCACGCTGTGGTGATGCGAAACCCAAATAAACATACAAAAAGGACTCTCTTAATATTTTTATATCAATGTTGAGAATTTATGAGGATTTTAGCAATTTATTATTTTCTTTCAAATTAAATGTTCATAATTCATTTATTCATGCATTCATATAGTGTTTACAAGATCTTAAATACTAGGATAGTTCTTATATGAACCCTGGTAGGGTATTGCACATTTTTGTCTTATAATAAAAATAATAAATCGATTTACATAAATAAGAATAAGATAATATTAGTCATTTTCTCAAAATAGAGTATCAAACATAAAATTTAAAATTGATTCTTGTTGATTCTGTACAACTCAAGTTTTTTTTTAAATAGGATGTATGGTAGCAATCATATTTCACGGGATTTGGCTTTGGACTTGCAGTGCCGATGATTCATTCTTCTACCATTTAGTTTCAGATAAAAAATATGTTAACACTTGTGCAAACAAGTGCTAAATTTTACAATAAACAGTAAGATTACTAAGTTACTTCCATGCTGGACTGGGAGCGAGAGAAAACATAGAATGCGCCAGCTGCATTTTCTCTCGGGCATGCTGTAAAAACCAGCTAAAGGATCCGAGGGTTTCTGTATATTGCAATTTAGGCGATGGGCTGACAACCTATCACTACAGCAATATACCTACAAATCTATCTTAAACAACCCTCAAAACTTTGTCAGACGTGGCGGAACGACCTTTGTTTAGGTGGTTTACGCTCTGCCTACTCCAATAGGGATAAAGGCGTGATTATATGTATAAGATTACAAAGTCATTATCCTTACTTTAGTACTTATAATAAGGTCCATGACCGCCAGCTAAGATTGTTGACCTTTAATATAATTTTAAAACTAATGTGTTGAAGGAAGTTTTTACCTTCTAACTGGTTTCGCTAAAGAGGTCCGAGAACCTTAGTGTATTCGAAGAATTAAATTTTATTAAATAAATCATTTCAACTCTTATTAAAGGCTTACTAAGGTTCCTCTAGTATTTTTAGACTCTACATTTTAACGTGTTTTAAATTTAGTACTTTTGTCCTTCTTCATCATAACATAAGTAAATGAAAGTAGGTATTAATTGAAGTAACAAAGGTTTATAACCTAACAAAGGAATTCTGATCGCCATACGCCTTTGTGAAAATAATTGTTTAACAATGTATTTTTTTAAATACTTGCTTGTTGTTTTTCTTTTGTACTTAAAGTAAATTCTATTCGATGTAAAATGGAAAATAAAACCTTTTTCCTCTCTAGGTGTTACAAAGAATTATTAAATTAGCCTCCAAATCCTTGTTGCATAAAATAATTAACATCATCTCGTTTGTAGAAGAGTGTTAAATTACATTTTTTGTGAAACTAATTGTCGGACTAAAATAGCTTATCAAATTACGTGGGTACGCGTTTGTGAAATTTCTGATGAGAAAACTACGTTTCAAATAAAATTAAAATATAATATTGACTGCTTTAGATTGTGTTCCTGCGCAATTACAAAGGAAAAATCGAATTACTACACACTTCTCAGTCCACCGACAGCACGTACAAAGGGTTCCCAAATTCGTCTACTTGGGACAACACACAACACAACTTTAGATGGAAATTACTATTTCCAACTCAGATTTAGAATAAAAGTAAACAAAGTTTCATGTTTTTTTATCAAAAATCTTGTTTCTAAAATAAGTTTTAGCTATTATGTATGACAACATAATGAAATAGTAGTTTTAGTAATTTAACTAATTTGCCAACAACCATAATTAATTTTTGAATAAAAAGACATGAAACTTTGTTTACCTTTATTCTAAATCCAAGTCGGACATAGTGGACAGGAGTTGGAAATTGATAGGCAGTGTATTCTCCCCGTTATGACTTACGGAGCCGAAACCTAGACATTTACGTGCAAGTACATTGCCCATTACACACACAAGAGCCCTGCTCTTAAATTTAAAGATAATAAGACATTACCCAACTGCAAGTAGCGTAGGGAGCTATGGAACGTGCTATGCTGGTTAGTCACTCTTGGACCGCGTGCGCAACACAACCATCCGAGAACGCACTAGTGTGATCGACATATCCCTGAAGGTATCCAGATTAAAGTGGAGATGGGCTGGCCATGTAAGTTGCAGAACTTATTATATACTTACCTTGGTTGGTTCCTCGAAAAGTCGTGAGAAATCCTACCTGTTGGGTCGATGACATCGCCAAAGCGGCAGGAAAGGACTGGATGCGATTGGCACGGAACCGCAATGTTGCTGAAAATCAGTGTTGCTCTCTATGGGCAATAATACACTGAGCTCTGACCCTCTGCATAGCTTCAGTACACATGTAACAGAATTTATAAAGTGTGTGTTAGTTTAAGTTTTTCATGTTTATGTATCTTACTTGTTTTTTGTTACGTGTGTGATGATTTTTTGCAATAAACCTTTTATCTATCTATCTTATCTATCAATGCTTGGCGTGCTCATGAAGAGGCCTATACCCGCCAATGATTACATGCTGAAGAAGAAGAAGAAGAAGGGAAGAGCTGCTTTTCTTCCTGTCACTTTTGAAAAATCTGCAGAAATTGAATGTCTTTACAGAAGTGATTTATTTACAAAACTTTGTAACATTCTAACTACTACTTTCAATCATGAGATATACCTTAGTCATTGAAACTTACTGATAAGTATACATACATATAATCACGCCCCCATCCCTAATGGGGCAGGCAGAGTGCAAACAAACCAATCGCCTAAATTGCAATATACATAAACTCTCGGATCCCTTAGCTAGTTTTTACAGCATGCCCGGGAGGAAACGCAGCTGGCGCATTCTATGTTTTTCTCTCGCTCTCAGTCCAGCATGGAAGAAATAAACTGATAAATATAAAGTATTTATTTAAAGGTTCGTGTACCGTTGGTTATTTTTGTTTACAAGGATATCAGGTCGCATGCCCAGTGACCAGTAGTCAGACCACTCTCATATTTCCGTTATATAGTTACTCATTATAGTCTTGGGTTTCCTCTTAATGTGGAAACAGAGCATAGGTGGCGCCCTCAATAGTAATAAATTAATTGTGTTTAAAATACAATATTTTTATGAATATTTTATGTTTAGCGGACATCGCAAGTATTTTTCTATTTTATAACGCATAATAACATAATTCGTAATTAGTATCTATACTATTTCCAAATCAGATTTAGAATAAAGTTAAACCAAGTTTCATGTCTTTTAATCAAAGATCTTGTTTCTAAAATAACTATTAGCTATTAGATATGATAACATAATGAAATAGTAGTTTTTAGTCATCTAACTAATTTGCCAACACGTAACATTTATTTTTGAGATGTGTTTTAGAATAAAAAGACATGAAACTTTGTTTACCTTTATTATAAATCTGATTTGGAAATAGTATAAGCTTTGTATTACAAATGTGCTAAAAGTGTCACTTTAAGCAAATTTTTATTACAAAACTTACATTCTTAGTTTGAATTATGGTATTATGGGTTATAAAATAGAGAATTACTTGCGATTTCCGCTAAACGTAAAATATTCTTAAAAAAATGTATTTCAGGCACAATTAATTCAAAACTGATAGCGCCACCGTCGCACCACTGTTCACCCCTTAATATTTACTGTTTATCGAAATATACGAATCTAAAACTAGATTTAACGCCGTCAAGGTTTACGTGTTCGCAGGTTCTTGATTTGACACAAACACGTGATGAATATACCGGGTGTAAGGGACAGCGTCCCGCAAACAAATAGGGGTTGCTCAGTCAATTAAACTGAACACAACGTTCACCAGAAAATCCTTTCAGGAGATAAAAAAAAGTTACCTTCCCATTCAAAATGACCACCTCGATCTGACAATTTGTATAGAAAAGCATTTTTTTTCACGTCCTGAAAACTAATTCTGCTGATAGTTAGATAGATGGTTAAACAATAAAAAAACATGTGTTTTTAGATTTTGAGAAAGTCTGAAGATGTAGATTTGCTAGTATAAGCCAAATGTCATTGAGACAGAGTCCAAAATATAGCTCGTCTTTCCGCTTACAGATGGTTGACACAAACAGTGCGTTTTATTCTTAGAAATATTAATGACTTGGGGAAATTAAATTTTTACGCGTGAATTCTGATAAAAGATGGAAATCTGTAATGTGACATCGTTTTCGTAGAATTCGATGTAGATTAAATACACATAATGGGGAAGACTGACCGTAAGCGACCTGAACAATGGCCGTTCCGCCACGGATAACAAAGTTTTGAGGGTTAATTAAGGTAGATTTGTAGGTATATTGCTGCAGTGTGAGGTTGTCAGCCCATCGCATAAATTACAATATACTTAAACCCCCGGTTCCCTTAGCTATTTTAAAGCATGCCCGGGAGGAAATGCAGCTGGCACATTCTATGTTTTCTCTCGCTCTCAGGCCAGCGTGGAAGTAACTGAGACAGAGTCGAAAATATAGCTCATCTCTCCACTTACAGAAGGTTGACACAAACAGTGCGTTTTATTCTAAGAAATATTAATGACTTGGGGAAATTACATGTTTACGCATGAATTCTGATAAAAGATGGAAATCTATAATGTGACATCGTTTTCGTAGAATTCGATGTAGATTAAATATACATAATGGGGAAGGCTGATCATAAACGACCTAAACAAAGGTAGTTCCGCCACGGCTGACAAAGTTTCGAGGGTTATTTAAGATAGATTTGTAAGTATATTGCTGCAGTGGCAGATTGTCAGCCCATCACCTAAATTACAATATACTTAAACCCCCGTAGCTGGTTTTAACAGCATGCCCGGGAGGAAATGCAGCTGGCAAATTCTATGTTTTTCGCTTGCTCCCAAGGCAACATGGAAGAAACATTAAATATAAAGAGGGAAGTAATCGACAGGGTTTAAAATCTCACCAACCTAGCATAGAATTTCCTGGTATCGAGGCGCAGGCTCCGATGACTATCTCAATGAGGACAAATAATGTTTTAAAAAGAAGAAAATAAGAGAAATAAAATAGAAATAAATATTAGTATATTCGTCATATATAAAATCAAAAACGAATTTAAAAGTCGCTGTCTTTGAAAGAGGCTGTTATACAAAACCATGTCGGAGTCAAAGCAAACGCTAGCTATAGTTCATCGGGTCGTACAACCCACATAACAAAAAAATATAAGTTATTTTTTTATTTTAAACAAGCCTCTAAAGTACCTAAATGTTAATATATGCATCTTGATTATTATTAACTAGGGGTATAATATAATACATAGATTATAGTATTATGACAGCTGCAAGGACGCCAAGTTGCCTGGCTGTCAAGTATCTCGGAAGTATTAGTTTATAGCAGAAATACTGACGTATTTTTTATGAGAAGAAACACCTATAATTACCACCAAATTACTCATACTTCTCTTTCGTCGAGGCAACTGCCTTAAAAAACCACCATCAACCACCTAAAACCGGATAAGAAATATTGACGCCAAAGACAATGATCCCATCAGACTACACACAACTGGACAACTGTCCCTCTAATAAAATAATAACGTGACTTTGCATATGAGTCTCAACAGTAATATACATACATATATAAAGTCACGCTTTTATCCCTTATGGGGTAGGCAGAGCGTAAAACTCCTCGTAAAAACCGTCTTCGCCATGTCTGACAAAAATTAAGGGCAATTTCAGATTGTAATATCGCTTTAGTGACAGGCTGTCAGCTCATCGCCTATTACAAATAACTAATTGTATAGTATTTATATAGCTATATAACTAATTATATAGTCTGTAACCCGCGAATCCCTTTTGCTGACTTATAGAAGCTATAGAGCTGAGGTAGCTGGTACATTCTATGTTTTTCTTTCGCTCCCAGTCCAATACATTGTATTTTAAAGTAGACCTTGCCTGCGAAGAGCATAAGTTTGTCCCTGGTATATTATATGCGTTTTATAGTTTCGAGTCCGCCATGGAAGTTTATTTGAACATTCGAATATAAGAAAACATAACATGAATTGTATGTTGTAGGCTTATTAATTAGTCAAACAGAATGGAAACCGAATGGAAACTTAAAATAAACAGTAAACATTTAAACAGTGCGTCAACATCTGTCATCAACTGATTATTTATTCTTATTCTGTATCGTCACGTTTAAACTTTAAATGACGTTGGCAAATGTTTAACAGAAGATTTTTATTATAAAACTACACATTCTACTAACTGGACTGGACTGGGAGCGAGAGAAAACATAGAATGCGCCAGCTGCATTTCCTCCCGGGCATGCTGTAAAAACCAGCTACGGGATTCGAGGGCTTCAGTGTATTGGAATTAAGGCGATGAGCTGACAACCTGTCACTGTAGCGATACACATTTCAGTCTAAAATAGCCCACAAAACTTGTCAGACGTGGCGGAACGACCTTTTCTTTGGTCGTTTACGCTCTGTCTACGCCATTCGGGATAAAGGCGAGATTATACGTATGTATGTACATTCTACCAAGATACCAAGCCATTTTTTTTTCTATCTTTGTTATTTGTTATCATCAGTTAACACCTAATTTAAAATGACGTTGTAGAGTTGTATAACTAAGTACCTATACTGTATACAATATATTAAAATAATAATATAAAAAATGAATTAAATTCACCTATTAAACAAAATGTTTCGATGTACTTAAATTCATTTATTTTTGTGTCGTTTGGTTAAACACAATATGCATAAGAATAAATTGTTGATGTAGATTGTATGTAATTGTAAGTTTAAAAATTCTGCATGAATTTTAAGGCAATTTAAAATTAACCTTGATATTTTTGTGATCATATCTAGAAATAATTGGAGTTCCGTAATCACTTGTATAAATTGCAACTTTTAGAATTATTTTTATTTATCTGAGCTATGTTCCTTATTTAGAGGTTTTTTTTATAGTGAACAATATTTCTTTAAACTTGCATAGCTTGTTTATTCGACTAAGGATTATTAACAGACAGACACTAGGGTTTTGCCAAACAGTTTAAAAATCTAAGTACTATGATAAAGGGAAAGTATTTTTTAGATTTATGATAACACAAAGTATTCAGAATTTCAATTTCAGAACTTTTTTCTTTGTTAGTTTAAACATACATACATAAATCACGCCTTTATCCCTTACGGGTAGGCAGAGCGTTTAACGCCTCGTAAAAGGCGCCACGTCTGACAAAAATTGAGGGCAATTTTAGATTGTAATATGTATTGCTTTAGTAACAGGTTGTCAGCCCATCGCCTAAATTACAATATACTGTAAACCTCGAGTCCCTTTTGCTGACTTCAACAGCATGCCCGGGAGGAAGGGCAGCTGAAACGTTCTATGTTTTTCTATCTCTCCCAGCCCAGCATGGAAGTAGTTGTTAGTTTAAAATTATTCTTAAATCAAAAAATACCAACAGTTTATCTAAAAAAACATGGCATAGTGACTAGAATACGTGGTATCTAGTTCTTGAAACCGGAAATCAGATCAAGGTCTGTATTTTTTTTATTGTTGGTAGACTGCAATTAATTTATGAAACTGTAATTTTGTGGAGAAAATAAACTGATTATTATTATTATATTTTTTTATCTACATTGTACGTTAATTTAATCTTAATCTAATAAAACAAAGTGGTAAACAAATGGTAAAGTGCTAAATCACAGGATATTACTTTGCTGTGTCAATATAACAGAAGCATTAAATACGGGGTGTAAGGGACAGCATCCCGCAAACTGATAGGGGTTGCTGCGTCAACGAAACTGAACAACTTATGCCAGACTATTTTTCAGGAAATAAAAAAAGGTTTGACTTACCACCTCGAGCAGACAATTTGTATGGATAAACCATTTTTTTTGTTTTCTGAATGAATTCCCTGGTGAAAGTTCTTTAGATTCATTGACTGAATAACCCCTATTAGTTTGCGGGAAGCTGTATCTGTACACCCAGTTTTTGTCGTCATACCGATATATTTTGTCAGTATCCTTAGAGGTTTAATTTTATTACCTATATTTTATATCCTAATAAGACCTATAGTATTTCCAACTCAGTTTTAGAATAAAGGTAAACAATTTTTAATGTCTTTTGTTCAAAAACACATTGCAAAAATAATTATACCTGTTGGCAAATTTCTTAAATTACTAAAACTACTAGGTATTTCTTTATATTATCATATCTAATAGCTAAAACTTATTTTAGAAACAAGATCTTCGATTAAAAGACATGAAACTTTGTTTACCTTTATTCTAAAACTGAGTTGGAAATACTATAGTAGCAGGTTTAATTTTATTACCTATATTTTATATCCTAATACGACCTATAGTATTTCCAACTCAGTTTTAGAATAAAGGTAAACAATTTTTAATGTCTTTTGTTCAAAAACACATTGTAAAAATAATTATACCTGTTGGCAAATTTCTTAAATTACTAAAACTACTAGGTATTTCATTATATTGTCATATCTAATAGCTAAAACTTATTTTAGAAACAAGATCTTCGATTAAAAGACATAAAACTTTGTTTACCTTTATTCGAAAACTGAATTGGAAATACTATAGTAGCAGTCAGTTTGCTACGTGACTCTCATCGCGTATTTGTAAGACATTAGAATGAAACTGGTCTCCATATTAAGAGCGTTTATGTGTATCGAAAACCGTATCTATTCAACTCTATTTCGTAGAGTACCTACGTGACTTACTTTCATAGTACATACATACATACATACATATAGTCACTCCTTTATCCCTAATGGGGGAGGCAGAGCGCAAACGACCTAACAAAGGTCGTTCCGCCACGTCTGACACAGTTCTGAGGTTATTCAAGATAGACTTGTATGTATATTGCTGTAGTGACAGGTTGTCAGCCCATCGCCTAAATTACAATATACTGAAACCCTCGGATCCCTTAGCTGATTTTTACAGCATGCCCGGGAGGAAATGCAGCTGGCACATTCTATGTTATTCTCTCGCTCCCAGGCCAGCATGGAAGACATAGTATGTTATTAATATTGAAGCGATTTTTAGTGCATCACTCGTACTTATATTCATGCTATCTTCACATTTAAAAATCAGTCCTCCAATTTCGGTAACGGAAGCCAATCTCATTTTGAATTGGTAGCAATTCGTATTCTCGTATTCTTCCATGCTGGACTGGGAGAGATAGAAAAACATAGAATGTTCCAGCTGCCCTTCCTCCCGGGCATGCTGTAGAAGTCAGCAAAAGGGACTCGAGGGTTACAGTGTATTGTAATTTAGGCGATGGGCTGACAACCTGTCACTAAAGAAATACATATTACAATCTAAAATTGCCCTCAATTTTTGTCAGACGTGGCGAAAGCGCCTTTTACGAGGCGTTAAACGCTCTGCCTACCCCGTAAGGGATAAAGGCGTGATTTATGTATGTATGCAATTCGTAGTTGCAAAGATCACGCCTTAGCTTAAAAAATGGCTTTTCCATACAAAATGACCGGCTTTTCCATACAAAATGTCCACCTCGATCAGACAATTTGAATGGAAAAGCCAAATTTGATTTTCACTTCCTAAAAGAATTTTCTCGTGGACGTTGTTCAATGTCGTTGACTAAGCAACCCCTATCAGTTGTCGGGATGCTGTCCCATTCACCCCGTATAGTATAGTAGTAGTCTGACACAGAAAGAGACGGCAACAGTTTTGGTCAAGATTTAGTAAAGTTGTGTCCTCTAGTAATAGGTAACATTGTTTTTGCCATTACGCCAAACATATGTGCACTTTTCAATCTGTAATTCTGATGACTACTGACTCGAAAGATAGAAAATACATGCAGGACCGACCGATTTACATGCCCATCGGACAGCATAAAACAGCTTATTTTTCGGTCAATCAGGTGATCAACCTGCGATGTCTTAACCAAACTAAAAACTCACTGTCATCAAAGTGAATTGTACCCTCTCCGGATCAAAAGCCTTAAAGAACATCGTATTTTACTAAATCTTAACACTAATTTTCTTCAATTTTATTCACTAATTAAATTATTCTTTATATATTATTATTTGTAGGTACACTTTTCAGTATTACGGGTCCATAGGACCCGGTCCTTGGAGGCATACGTGGGGCCGAAGCCGTTTTTATACCAAATAATGAATTGTGATGTGTACATCATGCGGATACTCGCTCTGCTTGCACTATAGAAATACAACCAGAGCCAGCACCCGTCTGATGCAAGGACTATTGCAGATAATGGTAAGATGTCTATGGAGAGGGATTTAGCTGGACCGGTTGCTTGGATATTGATTGAGATAACGGGATGCCTGTCAAACCAAATGCCTCAATCTTGATAATCTTGAAAGACGGTGACTCGCCTCCCGCTAAATGGGCCTCCACTATTTGGTGGAAAATACCGGGACGCAACATTGGCGCGGGTGGCTAGGGGTGTCGAAAGGTGTACACCGCTTTCTGCACAGTGATGCGGCATTGGCCTGCATATTCCACTGTACCAACTCGCGACTTACGCATATTTCACTTCTACCGCTCAAGCGCAGGCTCGAACTCTAGCGGTCCCACTCTGGCCGGCCAACTAAGGTAAGCCAGAAGTGATAGTCCTGGCCTTGGGGTTCCACTCCGGCGAGCCGGAGGCGGCCAGTCTACACTCTCGGGAAAGTAATCGGGCAACCCTACCAACCTTAACTGCTCGCCACAAGCTGCCCTACAGGTAGCTAAGGGTGTCGAGAGGTGTACACTGCTGTCTGCACAGGGATGCGGCATGGGCCAGTATTTTACCAACTCGCGACTTATGCATATTCCACTTTCACCCTCGAGTACTCTAGCGACTCCACTCTGGCCGGCCGGTGAAGGCAAGACAGAGGCGACCTCGCATGGGTTCACCCAGAAGTACATCGGGTCCATGGTGGCGCTACTCACTAACTTGCCATATTATTATGAGCCTCTGGAGTCCCACTGCGGGGCAAAGGCCTCTCTCCGTCCCTTCCATTCATCACGGTTTATTTAGTTTGGTTATATTTATCTCGAATGATAAGTGATTTTCGATTTACTTATAAATGTGATAAAAGCTTTTGCACGTACAAATGCCTTTATTTTTAGTTTTTCTTTACGGTCACTGTCCGATTTGATGCTCGAGTGATTCTCTTTTTTCATATAATATTTTCTCTAAGTTGATGAAATTGACGCAGAAACAAGTTGTTTACAGAAACAGTACCGTTTGTCTTTTACGCTTTTATTCTTATGTTTTTCTATCACCGGTTAACTCCAAGACCATCAGCTCAGCAGCCATACACTGCCAACTAGGCAGCACGGCTCTTCATGATCAAACTTGTACCTACCTACTAATAATTATTGTAATTCCCTTATTTTCAAATCATTAATTCTTCCATGCTGGACTGGGAGCGAGAGAAAAACTTAGAATGTACCAGCTGCATGTCCTCCCGGGCATGCTGTAAAAACCAGCTAAGGGATCTGAGGGTTTCTGTATATTGTTATTTAGGCGATAGGCTGACAACCTATCACTACAGCAATATACCTAAAAATCTATCTTAAATAACCCTCGAATTTGTCAGACGTGGCGAAACGACTTTCGTTTAGGTCGTTTTCGCTCCTCCATTACCGTACCCCATTGGGGATAAAGGCGTGATTATATGTATGTATGTATCACGCTTTCTTAAATAAAATTCGCCAACGTTTAGGTATACTATTTCGTTATGTAATTATATTTTCAATAATTACTAAACCCGATAATCAAACCACAGTCCCTTCAACAGCAGCTGGTTTTAACAGCATACTTCCATGCTGGCCTGGGAGCTAAAGAAAAACATTGAATTTGCCAGCTGCTTTTCCTCTCGGGCATGCTGTAAAAACCAGCTAAGAGATCCGAGGGTTTCAGTATATTGTAATTTAGGCGATGTACTGACAACCTGTCACTACAGCAATGTACCTACAAGTTATCTTTAATAACCCTCAAAACTTTGTCAGACGTGGCGGAACGGCCTTTGTTTAGGTTGTTTACGCTGTGCCTACCCCATTAGGGATAAAGGCGTGATTATATGTATGTATGTATGTCCTTTCAAAAAGCAACTTGAATCAGCGAAATCCACTGAAAACCCAAATCAGGCGGCGGTTTGCTAATTATTCCGACCTTTGATCTTTTCCAACACGAGTTAGGTAGACTCGAGGGTGTAGTATTGTTAGGATTGATTAGCAACTTAGGGATTTACAACTCAAAAGAATATTTCGTTTTTTTTAAATATTCGCATCGATTCTTCCATGCTGGCTTGGGAACGAGAGAAAAACGTAGGGTGTGCCAGCTGCATTTCCTCCCAGGCATGCTGTAAAAACCAGCTTAGGGATCCGAGGGTTTCAGTATATTGTAATTTAGGCGATGTGCTGACAACCTGTCACTACAGCAATATACCTACAAATTTACATCAAAACTTTGTCAGACGTGGCGGAACGACCTTTGTTTAGGTCGTTTACGCTCTGCCTACCCCATTAGGGATAAAGGCGTGATTATATGTATGTATGTATTCGCATCGATACGCTATATAATGCGTCATTTATATACAAATCGTATTTTTGTGCAAGAGCCGGTAATGTTGGTAATATACTTACTTAGGTACCGTACGTAATATTTTTTTCTTTCTTATATACGCTTTTGTAATACCAGGTGTGAGGGTCAGCGTCCCTCAAACTGATAGGGGTTGCTCAGTCAATAGCACTGAACAACTTCCACCAGGAACTTTTTTCAGGAAGTGAAATTAAAAAATTGGCTTTTCGATACAAATTGTCCGATCGAGGTGAACATTTTGTATGGAAAAGCATTCTTTTTCTCACTTCCTGAAAAAAAATCCCGTTGGAAGTTGTTCAGCATCATTGACTGAGCCACCCCTATCAGTTTGCGGAACGCTGTCCATTACACCTGGTATAAACCCTCAATTGAAAAAAAAAATATATGTTTACGTTGGTAATATTCTATAGGTAGGCGCTAATAGACTATTTAGATTTCACTATCGAACGAAAGCAAGACAATGCTAGACTTCACTAGAGCGGAGAGGACATAGATAGTCTATTGATTTTGTGTCTAATCACCAATGCAGAGCTATTCAATGGCGGTGATATATCTATCCACTGATATAGTTTAAATAGTCCGATGGTGTAGTGGATAGGACCGCTGCCTCCTGAGAAGGAGGTCGTGGTTTGAATCTCACCACGTACCAATGTGTTTTTCGGTTTTCGAATTTCATATGTACGTTTATTCGGCGCTTTTTCCGTGCTTCGGAAGGCACGTTAAGCCGTTGGTCCCGGTTAATATCGTTTACCACCTTAGATATTAGTCGTGAAGCCATGTCACAGGCCAGTGCTAAGCATTGGCGGCTACAAAACTCCGGCCTAATCTAGGATTGGGTCTGGTTTCCCTTCTGGGTTGCGGAGGTCAGATGGCAGTCGCTCTGTGTACCAGTACCCTCGTCCAATCACCTAGATTAGGTAGCCGACCCCGTGAGATACGACGGGATAAGGCTAGGGAAATCATGATGATGATAGTTTCTAGCATAATTAGGAGCAATTATTATGAACAATTTTCATAAGGTTTAACTGTCGAAATATTTCTACATATAAGTATCTAGGTACATACCAGGTGTAAGGGACCGTCCCAATAGAGAATTTCTGTGATAAAATACGTTCATATTCATTTATTTTGATAAATATTTCACTCTACGCGAGTAAATTTAATGTAAAAGATTTGACTTTCAGACAACTTTGGCCATATTTATTAATAAAAATGCCGATGTAGAGACGTGAGCCTTATACATTTATGTGTTATCTTGTCTGAAAGAGAATAGTGAATATCAAGGTCTTGCTAGGGTAGTAGGTAGGTGTATGAAAGGAAGAAAAGTACTATTCATTAAATTATATTTTTTCTTCCATGCTGGCCTGGGAGCGAGAGAAAAACATAGAATGTGCCAGCTGCATTTCCTCCCGGGCATGCTGTAAAAACCAGCTAAGGGATCCGAGGGTTTCAGTATATTGTAATTTAGGCGATGGGCTGACAACCTGTCACTACAGCAATATACTTACAAATCTATCTTAAATAACCCTCAGAGCTTTGTCAGACGTGGCGGAACGACCTTAGTTTGGGTCGTTAACGCTCTGCCTACCCCATTAGGGATAAAGGCGTGATTATATGTATGTATGTATATTTTTAAAGTTATCCTGGTTACGGCACCAAAGTGTAGTTACTTAGTGTACCTTTACTATTTTTCTTAAATTGTGAGCCCGATGGTGTAGTGGATAGGGCCGCTGCCTCCTGAGCGGGAGGAGATCGTGGTTCGAATCCCACCACGTACCAATGTGTTTTGGTCCCTGTTAATATCGTTAATTACCGTAGATACATACACACACACACACACACACACACACACATAAATCACGCCTTTATCCCTTACAGGGTAGGCAGAGCGTTTAACGCCTCCTAAAAGGCGCTTTCGCCACGTCTGACAAAAATTGAGGGCAATTTTAGATTGTAATACCGTACCGTAGATATTAGTCGTTAAGCCATATCAGAGACCAGTGCTAAGCATTGGCGGCTTGAAAACTCTGACCTAATCTAGGATTGGGTCTGGTTTCCCTTCTAGGTTGCGGAGGTCAGATGGCAGTCGCTCTGTGTAAAAACCAGTACCCTCGTTCAATCCCCTAGATTAGGAAGCCGACCCCGTGAGATACGGGATAAGGCTAGGGAGATGATGACTATTTTTCTTAAATTAAATAATAATCATAAAATTTATTGACAGATACTAATAACTACTTCTTCTTAGCGAGTGGATTCTCAAGTCGAACAACGTTCGATGAACCCTGGTGTCAGAGTTTTCAAACCGCCTAGTAGCACAGCTATTAGGCCTCTGACATGGTTTTGAGTAACGACCACTATCACAGACAGCGACCGGGGCCGACGGCTTAACGTGCCCTCCGATACACGGAATTCTTGTTCTTTTCTGCTTGCAATGTCCTAACCAAACTGGGGAAATTCTCACAAAGTGATAAATTGAAAAAAATCTAGTTTGTGTTCTCCCCTGGGAATAGAACCCAGGACCTCCGGATCGTAAGCCCATGGCTCTGACCACTAGACCACGAAGGCAGTTACTAATAACTTCTGAAATTAAATAAATATCAATAACCTTTTTTCCCGATTCTTGGCTGTTTCTGACTAGTCTGTAAGAAACGCTGGAAAAAGAAAGGGGAGGCCTTTGCCCAGCAGTGGGACAGTTTAGGCTAGTATAATAATAATAAAAAAAAACCTTTTTTTTTTTTTAATATATTTTAGAATTATTTTCTTTTGTTCTAGATGCATGTTTAAACAAAAGGGGACCACAACCGGGATACATATTTTTGTTCGACATGAGAGGCGTCAAATTGGGACATTTGACCAGAGTCAGTTTGTCGTAAGTACATACATTTATTTATCTAAATCCACATAATATACAAATTCTGATATATTGCCGTCTTTTCCCCACTGTAGAGATTCTAACATATTTATCTAAATTATTATTCTAGGTTTTTTATGTGCAATTATATTTTTTAGCTTTCAAAGGAGTAAAGAAAGGTAAAAGACGCGCAAAATAAAAATATCGATGTTTATTTCATAATTCATTTAAAAACGTAAAAATGCTTTGCCAGTCATTAGTTACCACGTTTTTTAAACCTGCTTGATAATTTACATACATATAATCACGCCTTTATCCCTAATGGGGTAGGCAGAACGTAGACGACTTAAACAAAGCTCGTTTCGCCACGTCTGACAAAGTTTAAAGGGATATTTAAGATAGCATTGTTGTAAGTATATTGCTGTAGTGACAGGTTGTCAGCCCATCGCCTACATTACAATATACTGTAACCCAGGGATCCCTTAGCTGGTTTTACAGCATGCCCAGGAGGAAATGTAGCTGGCACATTCTATGTTTTTGTCTCGCTCCTAGTCCAGCATGAAAGAAGATAAGCTTGATAATTAACCTCATTTGTTAAGAAGTTTTCAAGGAGTATTTTCGAAATTCATAAGGCGGCAATACGGCGATATAAAGTACAATCTGGGAGTCTAGGCAAACAAAATCGTTTAGCTATTTTGTAGCCCAAAGCCCTTCTTCTTCTGTCGAGTGGGTATCGAGTCTATCGAACCGATGAACCCTGGTGTCAGAGTCCAAAACCCTGTTTAAGTCGTAGTGTACGGCAAGATATATTTTGTACGGTGCAGTTTGTGTTCGATGTGTTCCATTTAGCCGTTGAGGGCCTGGCCACGGGACAATTCGGGGAAACGAATTATCGCGCGGTTGTATCGTCGAAGCGTTTACCGTGCGAATTTTCGCTGCAGCGAATATCCCAAAGGCCTAGTGTATTTCTAGTCTTGAGTTCGTACCTAAGACATTACATTGGCATATTGCAGAGCGCTGCGCAAGTTCTTCATGTACATCCAGGAGGCGCTCCCAGTACGCATGCGTGAGATCCACGTCCTCAACACGGAGCCGATCCTCGACAAACTGCTGCTGCTCATCAGGCCATTCATGGACAAGAAGTTCTTTGATCTGGTAACGTTTAACAAAATAAGTTCAAGATTTATCTTCCATGCTGGACTGGGAGCGAAAGAAAAACATAGAATGTGCCAGCTGCATTTCCTCCCGGGCATGCTGTAAAAACCAGCTAAGGGATCCGAGGGTTTTAATATATTGCAATTTAGATGATGGGCTGACAACCTGTCACTACAGCAATATACCTACAAATCTATCTTAAATTGCCCTCAAAACTTTGTCAGACGTGGCGGAACGACCTTTGTTTGGGTCTTTTACGCTCTGCCTACCCCATTAGGGATAAAGGCGTGACTATATGTATGTATGTATGTACGTTGTTTAAGGTCTTCAGAGGCTGGAGCGGTCGCATCGCACGTTGAGCGCTTCGTGTTTCGCGGGCATTGCGATTTCGGTGAAATACAGAATAAGATAGAATTACCTTTTATAGCTGTCCATGACATAACAAATAATTTGATAATTTCTCAAATATGTGATTGATACACACACACACACACACACACACACACATAATCACGCCGTCATCCCTAATGGGGTAGGCAGAGCGTAAACGACGTAACAAAGGTCGAGTCGGTCAAGTTTTGAGGGTTAATTAAGATACATTTGTAGGTATATTGCTGTAGTGACAGGTTGTCAGCCCATCGCCTAAATTACAATATATTGACAGCATGCCCGGGAGGAAATGCAGCTGGCACATTCTATGTTTTTCTCTCGCTCCCAGTTCAGTTTGGAAATATGTGATTGATAACTTGTTAAAAAACACATAACGAACATCAAAATATTGACGCCAAACAAGTTCTACAATTATCATTTTCAAATTACCACAACGAAATTGAAACAGCAACTTTATATTCTGTAATTTACTTCGCAGATAAAATTCCACAACAAGAACGAGGACCTAACGAACTTCTACGAGAACGTGATATCTCGTTCAGCGCTTCCCCCCGACTACGGCGGCACCCTGCCTGACACCCAGACCCTGCACAAGAAATGCATGGCCACCCTTCAGTCCCTGGAGCCATATTTCAAGGCGGAACAGGCCCAGAGGTACGCGGCCCTCCCCGACAAAAAAAGAGAAAAGCTAGAAAGGAACTTCAAGAACCTAGACATAGATTAATTTTGTATAGATTCCAAAATTCAGCCCTTTTATGTATTTAAACTAAATTAGTGAAATTGGTATCGTTCTATATTATCACTGGGAAATAATGTACTTTGTACAATCAAAAGTAAAACAAGCTTGACTTTATGGTAATATTTTATCACTACATAGTATAAATTAATGTCGCTTTCTCTGTCCCTGTATCACTATTTATGCATAAATCTTTAAAACTACGCAACGGATTTTGATGCGGTTCTTTTAATGGATAGAATGATTCAAGAGGAAGGTTTCTATGTATAATACATGCATAATATAGTAGAGAAACACTGATAATTTCCGTTCAAAGCCGGGGCGGGTCGCTAGTTAAGAATACAAGAAAGTCCAGTAACTTAAACGTGGCATAAAAAAATACTTGTTTGCTATGTGTAAAAAATGCATAATAATTTATAGGTACCTAGTAGTGTAAATTATATCGACTGTGGAAACGAATACTGCTAAAGCGCCACATCGCCAGCATTTGAATTTGAGCTGTATGTATGTAGTTTACAAAGCTCAATTTGACATGTTTGTCATGTGGCGTGTTAGCAGTTTTTGCTTTCCACTGTCGATATGTGTACCTGACTTAGCTAATTTCGTATAGATAAATTATATCTACTTAATTAACATATACCTAGTAAAGGTATTCATAATACGATTTTTTCCAAGTTTTATATAACAGCACATATACATATAAATATTAGCAGCAATCAATTATATTGTTAAAAAACTAGTTTGTGTACAAATTGAATCTAATGAGAAAATATTTTTGGTAGTAATGATTCTAACAGAAATATTATGATCTGATTATCATGCATGCTGTATTTTGTCTAAACTATGTAGGTATTTGCTATTGATGATGTGATGATAATGCAAGGTAAATGATTATGAAACAGTGGCAAATGATTTTGAAACAGTCAAACAAAGTAGTAAACAGTGCAATTGTTAAACAACAGGGTTATAACTTTGAAAAGTCAATTTGAATTGAACACTGAAGTATAAAGTTAAACAGAAAATATAAAAATAAAATAACTTACAAATAGTAACTCGAAAAGGAAGCCAGTGCTCATAATATAAGGCGAAATTTTATCTTCTGATTGCTGGCTACCTTTAAAAATATGTATAAATTATCTGTAAGTATTCATCAAAATATTATACGCACTTTTAAGTGTTTATTTTAAAATATGAAAAATTTATTAATTGGAAAAGAGTGTTAATAAATGAATTCCGCGACGACGTTAAAGCACTTGAGAAAGTTTTGATGAGTTTGAGTTGTGAATAAAATTAGGGTTTTAAATATATGAAATTAATAATATTTCAAATAATGACTTTAATTCATGAATCTCATATAATATCTTGTATTTTGTTTACGGATTATTCTAAACAATATTTTATTTCTTAGTATAATAAATATTTGGAAATAATATGACAAATAGGGGCTGAATTACATGCTGTGTTAATTATTTAATTTTAAGAGTTATACACCGATAGCATAATATTTGAATGACACTTTTTTAGTTAATAATTATTTGGTGGAACTTGTCGAAATATCGATCATAGTTAAAGTATGTACTTATTTTACTGTAATATAGTCAATTACAGGTGGTGGTACTTATTATTTCTTCTATCCGAGTGTTTCCAGCGCCCTTTATTTTTTAAATGAATACCGCATTTATATTTGTTTTTTTTTTATTTCGGTTCGGTTTCGCTCTCTTGTGTACTTATGAAGTATTTATTTTGTTTTGCGGCATTAAATCTTCCTATTTTGTGATATTTTTTTATCTGTAGGTAGTTATAGTCATGTACAAAGTGTATAAGTAATAAATATTACATCTTTTAACAAAGCGATAGGATTGGCTTCAAGCTTGTTGTAAGATGTAATCAAAATCGTGTATTTTGCTGGTTCAAAGAACCATTCATGTGATGTATTAGGAATATATTTTATTTAGTCAAACTTTTGTTTAATTTAAATTTATAATACCCTCCCTTCGCTTCGTCTACTCTCCTATGAACTTCGTAACCCACTTTGGCTTCGTTGACACATGGCCGCTTCAGTGTGACTGAACCTTTAAGAGTATGCCAAATTATATTTTGAACTGGCTGAGTGTCTCTCAGGTTGTTAGACTATAGCCTAAATTGCAATATATAAAAACTCTCGGACCCCTTAGGTGGATTTTAAAGCATGCCCAAGAGGAAATGCAGCTGGCACATTCTATGTTTTTCTCTCGCTCCCAGCCCAGCAATGCATCACATTACTTACTTCTGTGATAGACATCATTCACTTGCTGCTTGGCACCGAGATCCACTGGTCACGTCCAGCATGGAAGTGAGTCAATCAGTGGTAATAAATAAGTCAGCCGTTTAGTCGATCCCAAAGACAAAATCGAAACAGGTGCAATGCAAGGAATTTGGTGCGAGAATATCTAATATTTTAAAACGCAGCGCCATCTCTTTTGGTAGAAAAATATTTTCTAAGCTAGCAACAAAATAAAAAAAGCAAATGTCAATTTGACATTTCTCTACTAAGACGAGACGGAGATTACACGAATTTGTATTTTTCTTCCTCTAAATAAATTGGTTTTCTGTGTTGAAACTGTGTTCTCATAGAAAAGCAAGATGATACAGCCTGACTATCCTTCAGCCATGGGTTTGTTGGCGCACTTGAACTCGGACGAGCTCAAGGAAATGCTCAATGACGACACAAAGTTCGATGCTGTACTGAAGGATGTGAAACAGGTAATCAACAAAGGATTTCTGCTGCAATATTACATTATCCTAGTCGTATTAGACATAATTATTTTAAATTCGTTCCAACACCTTAAGTGGGAGAGGTTTATTTGGTAAAATTGTTATGAGAATGTACAATATACAAACAAGTGTATGAGTCACTGCTTAGTAGTAACAGTCAATTGGTTGTTTCCCTTTTACCGAAACGATAATGGTTGTCGTGTGACACATCGATTGTTCTCTATAGTTAAAGTTCTATGAGTAATATAATAACCCAAATATGCATTGGGTGAAGCTGTCAACAACATGATCTTATTCTTATCAAATGGATTCTCAAATTGAACGACCCAATGTACCCTGGTGTCTAGAGTTTTCAAACCGCGTAGTAGCATAGCTATAAGGCCTCTGACATGGTTTTGAGTAACAACAACTATCACAAACAGCGACCGGGGCCCACAGCTTAATGTGCCCTCCGAAGCACGGAATCCTCTTTCTTTTCGGACAATCAGGTGATTCTGCCTGCAATGTCCTAACCAAACTGGGGAAAACCTCACAAAGTGATAAATTGACAAATATCAACTTTGTGTTCCCCCTTGGGAATTGAACCGAAAACCTCTGGATCGTAAGCCCATGGCTCTGACATTACCCCACTGAGGCAGTTAACAACATGGTTACTTCGTTTCATATTCAATACAATTATTTCAGGTGAAGGATTGGGAAACAGAAAGGGAGATGATAATTGCAAGTAATAGGTCACTGGCTGAGTTCAACCTTGGCAAGGAACCAGAGCTAGAAGCCCTCAAAGCAGAGGTTCAAGAGAAATCAGAAACTGGCGAACAGCTGTGCAGTCGCATCAAAGAACTGCTAGATGAATACAGTAAGTAGCTATTTCGGAACAAAAAACTTTAGAGTTAATTGGAAGCCAAGAAAGGTAATTTGTATTAAATCAAACATGACTCTTTAAACATGAGGATTGAAGCTGTAAATTATATTGTTATTATGACTTACTTTTCTGCATATTTCAGAAACAAAATCGGCAGGGATATCCCCAGATACAACACAAGCATTGTTACAAACAGCTGCAGCAGAATCAGAGGAACAGTCAGAAAACATAGCACAAGACTTTCTCTCAGGAAAAATAGATGTTGATAAATTCCTTGAAGACTTTGAATCAATCCGCAAGACCATGCACCTGCGCAAATTTAAAGCTGAGAAAATGGGAGAGTTAATACGATCTGGCAGCCAAAACTCCTACGGCAACGGTATAGCGAAACCATACTTGCCATACCCAAGTTACGGGTCTCAGAACATGCCCTCAGTTCCATACCCCATGGGGCCTCTCAACATGCCCATGCCTGGTGTTATGCCAGGCATGTATGGCAACCATTTTTGAATTTTCAAATGTGCTATATAGTAGGTCTAATAAGATTGTAAATAATTTAGTTACAGGTTTTAGGTTTTACAAGTTTAATTCTGATTACAGCCCACAGGTAGTTTGATGTTTGCACAGATCAGCAGTTTGCCTTACTATTACAACAATTACTTGTGTGTAAAAGTCAGCTTGCTGTTCTCAGATTCACAGTTTAGACTGATAATACTGAAAGTCTGGACCTAAAATACAGTCTGCTTTTAACTTTATGTCTTACTTGTGCAGAAAAAAAATCGAGATAATTTAAGAGCTTTATTATACAAATCTGTTTTATTTATAGAGATTACCTGTTGGGTTTAAAATGTAGAAATATGGACCATAAATTTAATTTTTATGACTGATTTAATCCAGGGTTTTTATTAAACACTTTCCTTGCTAGCATATAATAATGTAGTATACTAGTAATTTTAGATCCTACACGTTAGCAGGGAAATTGTTTAGTAGACATTCTTTTTTTTATATTACACTTGTGATTTTGTCATATATAATAATGTATTACATGTTAGGGAATATCAGTTCAAGTCAATTTTATTACCTGAAAATCATTGGGAGTGTTTTGTAATTGGTATGTTATTTTGATTGTCCATCGCAAGTTGGTGCTTTTAGCATGTGATCTTAAATTCTATAAATAAATATGTATAAGACAATGTTTATTGCGAAATAAATCAAATAGTGCACTGAAAAAATAATAGATAAATAATTGTGTGAAATTCATTCATAATAATCAGATTCATTGAAATTTGTAAGTATGGATAGTTCCAAAATCTATAAAGAAAGCATAATAACTATGTAGTGCTACAAAACTATAATTGTTACTGCCGAATAACATGTAAATCATAGGTTAATTTAAAATGAAATAAATGATTAAATGAAAAAATATTTATTTCTAACAGCTTCCTAATTTCTGCTACTGAAAGAATTAATAATATAATCTATGTATATCATGATGTTCTAAATCGTCAACATCTCTTTCAATATCACATTTGTTTAACAAATCTAAACTTAAACAGAGGTAGTATCTGAAATATGTACAGTATATACAGGTGCATTTTAAACTCAAAAGCAACATAATTTTTTGTTTTTAAACGCCAAAATCAAATCTTTTGACAAATAATTTATACATTTGAATAAAATTTTACTAATTATCATAAATTTAGCTATTATTTTGCATCCATTGATTTTTCTTCTATATTGGTTCTTGAAGATGCAACCAATCTGTCTACTTTATCATAATCCTCCCTCCCATGTACAACTAGCATTATAAATAGTCCTCCAAGTGCAAAGAGCATGTATATTAGGGCTTCTTGCCTGCCTGCTGTTGCTCTTTCATTTTGTTTGAATCTCTTCTTTTTTAGCAATTCCTTGTCAAATTTCGCCTTTGCAAATAAATCACCATAGTGACTTTTAGACCTGTGGAAGTAGAAATGAATCAGACACAGTTTAATACTATAAGGGCGGTTTTGCACTGCTCCATATTCATACACATATCCGTGAAAAATATATTTGGAAAACATTTTTGCACCAATCCATACAAATATTCACAAATACGAATATGGAGCAGTGCAAAACCGGCCCAAGACAGCTCTGTCTTATTGATATATTCAAAGTCGGAATATGTACCAAGCATCAAAATCATAGATAGGTGTTTTTCCATCCATAGTGGGGACGACGTGTCTAACTGTGCGTGACTTGTAAAACTTAACAGTTGGATCTGTGGGTTCAGGCTCAGGGTCATATTCCATACCCATACGAGTCTTATTTTCTCGTCCCACTATTAAACCTGAAACAGAAACAAATATTCTTATTCTACAGATTTAGGTTTAAAGTAGCCTTTAGTAATTGGGGAATTAATGTAGCCTTTAGCAATTGGGGAATTTATGTAGCCTTTAGCAATTGGGAAATTTTATAGTGCAGAACAGAAACTGGTTCCAAATTCATAAATATGGATTTGATTTAGAGTATTACAATATAATTTAAGCATTCTGAATGACTGTTTTAAATAGGAATTATTTTATAGTCTCACCTTTATCATACATCTTCTTTAATCTTACGTTTCCCAAAACTTCATATGCCTCACTAATAGCTCTGAACTTCTTCGCAGATGTTTCATCCTGGAGAAATGTACAATAATAATATATAATTATGATTAATAACAAAAACATACAAATAAATTTAAAAATTAAAACAATAGGCGAGCTTATCTCTATAAGAGATCTCTTCTAGCTAACCTAATGGGTATAAAAAATTGGGAAAAATCAGGAACAGATATAATAAACATAATTACTTTAAGAAATAAAGTAATACCTACACACATATAATTCAACAAAATAAACTACTACATAACAAAACAATATCAATATGACATATAAATAAATGGTATAAAAGATATTGTAATGAATTTAAATATCATAAAGTTCATAAAATGCTCTTTCTGTATCTTCTTAAAGGTGACACAACTTGAGGGACTGTCTTGTAGAGTTTTAGGTTATTTTTACAATAAAGTAGTAGAAACTGAGTGATGGAATATTTACAAGTTTTATTATGTTGTTTACATACTTTGTAATATAGTATCAAGGTCATCACCATAGGTTACACAATCAGCAAATACGTATATGAACCAGGTAACAACAAAATGTGAAGAACGAAAAGGAAGTGCGAACACTATGATCTTACGTCTGATTTATCAGGGTGATGTATTTTTGATAACTTGTAGTAGGCCGACTTGATATCACTTTGCGTCGCTTTAGGTGTTATTCCCAGCACGTCATAGTGGCTGGCCAGGAGACGCGGCGCCGTCGTCAAGGAGCGCACTCCAGCAGGCACGCGCCCAGCTCCTAGCATCTAAAACACCAGCACTCATCATGAAACATGAGATTATTTATAGCACAACAACATCATGGAACATCAGATCGTTACGTACACGGAATATACGAAGAATTTTCACAACTGCCATTGAAACATTATTACCTTTCCTTAATACTGCGAATGGAAAGTCGTATTATTTATTGTGATTACCTAAGAAAAGGATTTTCATAGTTTTTGCTGGATTATTTCAAAATAGAAAAAAAAAATTGAATGGATTGATTGAGGGGCGGGAGGGGAGGAAATTGTCATTGTCAATCTATCAATCAAGTAGGGATGCGAAGTGCCATCATAACACATTCAATCAAATCAATCGAACTCATTCAACTTAGTCCACTAGAGATTTAGCGCCATCTAGCGGTGAGAGGGCGCTCTATCTCGGCCGTCGGCCATTTCCGGTGTCTATGAAATTTGACGTTTACGTTCGTTGACGTATGACGTCAAAATATTACTCACCGAGTGCTTGCTTACCGATTGGATTTGTTGTGCGAAAAATTGCTATTTTTAATTGATTTCGGTTATAAACCGTCGTTTCATACTGTGCAGAATTTTCTAAATACACGTAAGTTCCCTTTTAAATTACTCAAATGTCTGTTCTTTCATAAATAAGAGCAGATGGCCGATGTTGAAAATGCAGACCTTTTATGGTATTCTGGTGTTTGTGACAGTGTGTGGCCTAAATATCGTTTACACAGAAAAGCGAAGGTTTCCTAACGCTCTTGTGAGTCACTTTCTCGTTAGCGAACGTGAGGCGCGGCCAATTGACAACGTGTGGTCATTATTAACTTTTATTTATAAACACCTGGCCCTTGGTACTAGAATCTATCTATTGTTCAGTGTTTCGCCAGCACGCGTTTCCTGCACACATTCTCACGCGTCATATCTGCTTAGAGGGTAAGGACCTTTTCCTCTAAACCCAAAATAAATGCAATTCCAAGAATGTTGACGCATTTCACTAAAACATCTGTTTAACTGGGTGTGGTGTTAAGGTGAATGAGGTAAAAATAAAGTGTAATATACTGAATATGTGAAATCTACCACTTTGCCACATATAAGACTTTAGTTGTTTATCTTTTACTGCTTATTGCTCTTGGTTAAATACATGTATTGTTTTAAAAGCCTTATGAATCATACATTTTTGGCATATTATATCATTACATTGCATATAATCACACCTTTATCCATAATGGGGTAGGCAGAGTGTGAACAACCTAAGCAAAGGTTGTTCCGCCACATCTTACAAAGTTTTGGGGGTAGTTAACATATAGTTGTACGCATATTGCTGTAGTGACAGATTGTCAGCCCATCACTTAAATTGCAATATAATAGAACCTTCGGCTGGTTTTTACAGCCTGCTCAGGAGGAACTGCAGCTGGCTCATTTTATGTTTATCTCTCGCTCACAGTCCGGCATGGAAGTATTAATTGCTATTGGTTATATACATGTATTGTTTTTAAAGCCTCATAAATCATACATTTTTGGCATATTATATCATAATATGTATACGTGAAGTAAAGTTATATCACAAAAAGATAGTTTATATAATTTTTATTACCAGTTTTGGAGATGGATTGCATATCTTGATTTGTTGTTCCAAACATAAATAGCTATAAGTATTTAATCAGCTGATAAATAAATATGGAAGGCATATCTCCACTAAGAAAATTAAATGAGGCATGCAGTAACCATTACATAGGAAAACAATATTACTTAGTTGAGTTATCAAATGTGTACTTGTAATATTTACACTAAATGTACAAGCTACTGCAAGGTTAAGTAACCACAATTAACATATCTATTACTACTGCAGATAGTAACATACCTATAAAGCTAATTACATGTGTTAGTCTTTGATCTTCCATACTGGACTGAGAGAGAAAGAAAAACATAGAATGTTCCAATTGCCCTTCCTCCCGGGCATGCTTTAGAAGTCAGCAAAAGGGATTCGAGGGTTACAGTGTATTGTAATTTAGGCGATGGGCTGACAACCTGTCACTACAGCAATACACATTACAATCTAAAATTGCCCTCAATTTATGTCAGATGTGGCGAAAGCGCCTTTTAGGAGGAGTTTTACGCTCTGTCTACCCCGTAATGGATAAAGGCGTGATTTTATGTATGTATGTATGTACATGTGTTAGTCAAGTTGATACATAAGTCCCTCTCTTTCCTATTATAATATTTACATTAACTATTATCAATACTGGTTTTCAAGTTACATCAAAATGGTACTTCTTATCTTAATGTTTAAAGAATGACATTCTAGTTGGATTAAAAATATTAAGTTTTTTTAATTGTATGAATGCAAATTTTGTGGGCAAGATTACCTGCAAGTTTGTAGTTAATTATGTTTATCTGAATGGCAGTTTAATTAATTGCAGGCGAAAGCCAGCTATCTTTAAATTAAAATTAGAAAATTGTATTAAACTATGATGTTCTGTGTCAATACCAGTTGACTTGGCCACAGGACTTTCATCATAAATAGAAGACTTAATTATAAATAGAAGACTTCATAATCATCATACGACTTTTCATTTCCAACTGAAACTTTGTTATCAACAGTCTACAAATACAAGACTTTCACTACAATAAAAGATCTAACCAATTTCCCTCTTCTACATCAAAGATGTTAATAACAGGACTTCACTACATAGTATAAAACAAAGTCGCTTTCTCTGTCCCTATATCCCTATGTATGCTTAGATCTTTAAAACTACGCAACGGATTTTGATGAGGTTTCTTTTAATGGATAGAGTGATTCAAGAGGAAGGTTTATATGTATCATACATGCATAATATAATAGAAAAACACTGATGATTTCCGTGCGAAGCCGGTGCGGGTAGCCAGTTCACAATAAACAGAAGACTTCACTATCAATAAAAAACATTCATCCATTATCAACAAGTCATTCAGATGTTATTAACAGAAGACATAGATACATATAATCAGCAATAATCACGCCTTTATCCCTAATGGGGTAGGCAGAGCGTAAAAGACATTCATATTTTTAACAATGCCTCAGTCATCTAGTGACTATGTCAACCTGATCTCTTTCTTAGTAGACACAAGAACTTCATAATAAACAGAAGACTTCACTATCAATAAAGACATTTGTTATCAACAAAACAGATAGATAGATAAATCGTTTATTTCATTGCTACAGACACATACATAAACAAAGGCTTTAGTTCGAAATGACAAGAGAATTATATTTAACGATAGGACCTGATATTAGGGCATATATGTGTGCTTGCACTGGCAAATGGCCATAGCTCAGCGTCTATATTTACTTTTGGGGGCAAATGGCTGATTTTCAGCTTTCAACCTTAAGCTCAACGACAACACTCAACGTAGTTTCTGTACAACGCCACTGACGTCGCAGTGCGTTTGGCAGAGAACGTACTTACTAACTTCGCTGGCTCAGCGCCCCAAAGTGAATCTTGGCCTCCGACACCAAGTTTCGCCATTCGTCCCTATCCTGAGCAGCTTGTCGCCAATCAGCCTTTTGGAGCGCTTTCAGGTCTTTTTGGACTTCATCGTCATCGATCCAGCGGTACCTAGGACGCCCGACTGGTCGTTTCCCATACTATTTTGGCCGCACGATCTTCCACCATTCTCTCGACATGTCCAAGCCAGAGAGGTCGCGCAGATTTAAATTCCCCGATGATATTGCGTTCAGATATCAGATATTGGCAGTGTACAGGTCGAAATTAATATAAAAACGCCTAAACGATCGACACAAAAAAAGAAACATAGTTCCTCTTTCAGATCAAAGATGTCGTCCCGAAAGACAGCCGGCCGCCGCGGCACCAACAAGAAGCGTGCCCAGCGCGCCACCTCCAATGTGTTCGCGATGTTCGACCAGGCTCAGATCGCAGAGTTCAAGGAGGCTTTCAACATGATCGACCAGAACCGGGACGGGTTCGTTGACAAGGATGACCTGCATGATATGCTGGCTTCTCTGGGTAAGTTGAATAAAGCCACAAGGAGCAATTTCCAAGTTTAAGGGGCTTCCCTGGGCTAAGTGGCGCCCTCATCAGTCAAAAAATCATAATTAACTGAAAACATAATCAATCGAAAATCCGGTAGATCAGATTGAGGTTAAAGCAATAAAAGTCATTTGGAACTTCATAAAGTTGCAACTTATAGATCGTTGCAGTTACAGATAGGAAATTTGCGAAAAACGGCCACTTTTAGCACTTTTACTATCTGTAACTGAAGTGAACACTGAATTATTAATTTATAATGCTTAAAAAAAACTTCAGTACCCATACTTCAATCTGATCTACCGGATTTTCGATTAATTGCGTTTTCGGTGAGCAATGATTTTTTGACTGATGCGGGCGCTGGCGTGCACCGGGAATCCCCTTAAGGACGCTTTTTGTGTAAGATCACTACATAGTATAAAACAAAGTCGCTTTCTCTGTCCCTATGTCCCTATGTATGCGAAATCTTTAAAACTACGCAACGGATTTTGATGCGGTTTCTTTTAATGGGTAGAGTGATTCAAGAGGAAGGTTTATATGTATAATACATGCATAATATAATAGAAAAACACTGATGATTTCCGTGCGAAGACGGGGCGGGTTGCTAGTTCACAATAAACAAAAGACTTCACTATCAATAAAAAACATTCATCCATTATCAAGAAGACATTCAGATGTTATTAACAGAAGACATAGATACATACATACATATAATCACGCCTTTATCCCTAATGGGATAGGCAGAGCGTAAACGACATAAACAAAGGTCGTTCCGCCACGTCTGACAAAGTTTTGAGGGTTGTTTAAGATAGATTTGTAGGTATATTTCTGTAGTGACAGGTTGTCAGCCTATCGCCTACATTGCAATATACAGAAACCCTTGGATCCCTTAGCTGGGTTTTTACAGCATGCCCGGGAGGAAATGCAGCTGGCACATTCTATGTTTTTCTCTTGCTCCCAGTCCAGCATGGAAGCATGTATTAAATGCCCTGAAATATCGCGTTTAATAAGAAGAGAAGTCTTACATACACATAGAGATGTGGTATTTGAGTTTTCAATAAGATTTTCTATTTCCTCAGGTAAAAACCCCACGGAAGACTACTTGGAGGGTATGATGAACGAAGCCCCCGGCCCCATCAACTTCACCATGTTCCTGACTCTGTTTGGGGAGCGGCTGCAAGGCACCGACCCTGAGGATGTCATCAAGAATGCCTTCGGGTAAGATTATACCGGGCGTTAGAGATACGGGTCGCTCAGTCAATGAAACTGAACAATGTACACCAGGAATACTTTCAGAAGAAAGAAAAGTTGACCTTCCTATATAATAAGACCACCTCGATCAGATAATTTGTATGGAAAAGCAATTTTTTTTTCACTCATACATACATACATAAAATCACGCCTTTATTCCTTACGGGGTAGGCAGAGCGTTAAACGCCTCGTAAAAGGCGCTTTCGCCGCGTCTGACAATAATTGAGGGTAATTTTAGATTGTAATGTGTATTGCCATAGTGACAGGTTGTCAGCCCATCGCCTAAATTACAATACACTGTAACCGTCGAGTCCCTTTTGCTGTCTTCTACAGCATGCCCGGGAGGAAGGGCAGCTGGAACATTCTATGTTTTTCTATCTCTCCCAGTCCAGCATGGAAGTAATCACTCTCTGAAAAAAAATCCTGCTGATATATGTTCAGTTTCGTTGACTGAGCAACAGTGGCGAAGGGTCCATATTCATCCGATTTTCATCGATCATCATAAATCATCCAAATGGTAGGTATTTGTTTTATCTTAATAAAATGGTTTATTTATGCATTGACAAATTGAGCATTCACAAACGTGCTTGTGCGAAGGCAGCCTATACTACTTAATATCCCTGTCCATCATCATCTCCCTAGCCTTATCCCGTATCTCACGGGGTCGGCTACCTAATCTAGGGGGATTGAACGAGGGTACTGGTTTTTACACAGAGCGACTGCCATCTGACCTCCGCAACCTAGAATAGAAACCAGTCCCAATCCTAGATTAGGTCAGAGTTTTCAAGCCGCCAATGCTTAGCACTGGCTTCTGATATGGCTTAACGACTAATATCTACGGTATTAAACGATATTAACCGGGACCAACGGCTTAAAGTGCCTTCCGAAGCACGGAAAAAGCGCCGAATAAACGTACATATAAAATTCGAAAACCGAAAAACACATTGGTACGTGGTGGGACTCGAACCACGACCTCCCGCTCAGGAGGCAGCGGCCCTATCCACAACACCATCGGGCTCTCTCTTTACATCCCTGAAAATAACCCTTCATTTGACAGGTGCTTCGACGAAGAAAACAACGGAGTGATCAACGAGGAGCGTCTGCGCGAACTCCTCACCACTATGGGAGACCGTTTCACTGACGATGACGTCGATGAGATGCTTAGGTATGTAACTATACATACATATAATCACGCCTTTATCCCAAATGGGGTAGGCAGAGCGTAAACTACCTAAGCAAAAGTCGTTCCGCCACGTCTGACAAAGTTTTGAGGGTTATTTAAGATAGATTTGTATGTATATTGCTATAGTGACAGGTTGTCAGCCCGTCGCCTAAATCACAATATACTGAAACCCTCGGATCCCTTAGCTGGTTCTTACAGCAGCCCGGGAGGAAATGCAGCTGGCACATTCTATGTTTTTCTCTCGCTCCCAGACCAGCATGGAAGTAGCCTTTTTCTTGCTTGTGATTAATGAAATTTTATTTTATTCTAGAGAGGCTCCCATCAGGGATGGGTTGTTCGACTACGTTGAGTTCACGCGCATTCTGAAGCACGGAGCCAAAGATAAGGACGAGCAGTAAGCGGGTTAGGGGGTTGGTAGACCGGTTTTAGTATAGAGTAAGGAGTAAATTACCGTACAGATGCAAAGCTTAATAGAACTTAAACAACGTGTAAAAGAATGGGTGTATGCACCCGAAAGGATGTGAACTAGCCCGTGAAACTGAACAACTTTCCCTAAGAAACATAGGTCGAAAAACGAAAAAAAGGAGTTTGACTCCCCATACTACACGCGCTATCAGCTGATTCATCTTGTATGGAAGGTCACACTTTTTTTTCTTATTTGAACTATGTTCCTTTAGGAAAGTTGTTCAGTTTCTTGGGCTGGTTCATATCTGTTCCAGTGCATACAAAGGGTACCTTTCTGTTACACGTTGTATAATCCATGCTATGGCTGCCATTCCCGATGGACCGACGACGGAGCAACGGACCGATGGACCGATGTTGGACCAACGGACCGATGGACCGATGTTGGACCAACGGACCGATGGACCGATGTTGGACCAACGGACCGATGGACCGATGTTGGACCAACGGACCGATGGACCGATGTTGGACCAACGGACCGATGGACCGATGTTGGACCAACGGACCGATGGACCGATGTTGGACCAACGGACCGATGGACCGACGACGGACCAACGGACCGATGGACCGACGACGGACCAACGGACCGATGGACCGATGTTGGACCAACGGACCGATGGACCGATGTTGGACCAACGGACCGATGGACCGATGTTGGACCAACGGACCGATGGACCGATGTTGGACCAACGGACCGATGGACCGACGACGGACCAACGGACCGATGGACCGACGACGGACCAACGGACCGATGGACCGACGACGGACCAACGGACCGATGGACCGACGACGGACCAACGGACCGATGGACCGACGACGGACCAACGGACCGATGGACCGACGACGGACCAACGGACCGATGGACCGACGACGGACCAACGGACCGATGGACCGACGACGGACCAACGGACCGATGGACCGACGACGGACCAACGGACCGATGGACCGACGACGGACCAACGGACCGATGGACCGACGACGGACCAACGGACCGATGGACCGACGACGGACCAACGGACCGATGGACCGACGACGGACCAACGGACCGATGGACCGACGACGGACCAACGGACCGATGGACCGACGACGGACCAACGGACCGATGGACCGACGACGGACCAACGGACCGATGGACCGACGACGGACCAACGGACCGATGGACCGACGACGGACCAACGGACCGATGGACCGACGACGGACCAACGGACCGATGGACCGACGACGGACCAACGGACCGATGGACCGACGACGGACCAACGGACCGATGGACACACGGACTGACAGACCGGCTGCGTAAGGTGTCGTAGTGTAGTGTACCTACTTATTCTAAAGTGATTCTATTAAGCTTTGTCTCTGTACATTTACTTACTCCTGTACTAAAAGAACTATTTCGGAATACGTACATTATTAAATTTCTTGTATCCTCTATATGCATGTGCATTTGACCATATACTCTAATGAAATCACATATCTAATCAGAACCACCTTCTGCGAGATCTCCAATGAATAATTGTGTATTTTCATAATATGGATTTATTTAATACCGATTATTGTATCGAGAGATCGGCTTTAACTGATGTTGAACATCTATCAAGAATGTACATGACGTAGATTGATACAAAAATTGGTTATGTAATGTGCCCTTTAATATTTCCAACTCAGATTTAGAATAAGGGTAAACTAAGTTTCATATCTTTTTATTAAACACACATTTCAAACATAAATGATTGTTGTTGGCAAATTAATTAAATTACTGAAACTACTATTTCAATATGTTGTCATATCTAATAGCTAAAACTTTAGAAACAAGATATTCGATGAAAAGACATGAAACTTTGTTTAACTTTATTTTAAAACTGAGTTGGAAATACTACCTATAGGTGGCGTTTCGCAGAAGAAAATACCGGTTTACCAAAACCTAGTTTATAGATCCTGGCATATTGTAGTGAAATCAATATTTAAATCACGTTGTGAAATCTTCATCCGCCAGAGATCAACAACCTTTTATAAATCTATAGTTTTTATATTTGCCAAACTAATATTTATTTGGTAAGACATTAATCAGTAGGTAAGGTAGTTCGCTATGGAAACGAAATAATCTCAATAATGCCTGAGGTGCTAATAATATGTAGTCCTGTACGCATTTCGATAAAATTGGGTTCCATTTACATGCATTTATATAAAAAGATTCCTTTTTATTTGGTTTGTAAATTATAAGCTTGTATTTACTTAATTCCACGGTTGGTTTATCTAAAGTATTACGATTCATTCCTATATTAAAAAACTGAAGAAAATTAGATAGCCTTTTCTAAAGTTGTTTAAAATGAACTATTTTAAGTTTAAATGTTCAAATTATTAATTTTTAGTCTAAGCTCGAAATTTCAATAAGAATTATCGCAATATGTGTGTGTATCGGTTATGTTAATCATGTATGTATTTTTTTTGTCATTTATGTATAAATATTGTTTAAAGTCAAACACTGAGTTTTTATTTTAAACCGTAATATGTCAGCGCCGAAAAAACTGCTAATCACCTTAATTAATTAATGAGCCAAAAGTTGTTGACAGCTTGTTTACGATAATGTATCGTCATATTTTTTGTGGATAATAAAAAAAGTTATTCACTCAACTCTCTTATAAAAAAAAGTTTACATAAAATTTACAAGGTTTGAAAAAAAAGAAGGTAATAAACACTGAAGATCAGGGTACTTCTAAATCTGAACAACTTTCCCCAAGGAACATAGGTCTAAGAATAGGTAGAAATATAAGAACAACACTTAAAATAATGTCATACATAAAATTATTATATTTATTGCATAATTGCATAGGTATTTGATCTCATAATTCTATTATATTCATTATTATTAAAATAATTAATGCTTACATAAATTAATCTTCTGTCAAATAGTTTCATATCATATACACAACTTTTCTTACACCTATTTTAAATACTTGTACAAAATGCTAAAGTGATTTATTATTCAATAGTAGGTAATCTTTGGCCAAGTTTTAAAATAATTACCTTGAACATTTAAGAAGTAGAAGCACTAGTTTATAAAAGATTTCGCTATCATTAAACATCTGACCTCTTGCATAATATTACAGTTTAGTTTCTGCCTACTAACTCTAAATTATTTAACCATATTGTTGCGGTGGATATTTGATGTGGGTTTCGTATGTACGTCGGCTCGAGAACCCACTAGATTTTAGAAAATAGAAATTACATCTTGTAGCAAGATTATCTTGTAACAAAAAGCTCATAGCGCAAGAATTTCATCTTATATCAAGAAGTTCTTATAATTCAATGAAATGTTGATGAAAGAGTCGATGCAAAAATCTTCAATAAGGAATTTAAAAGGCTTCATATTCTGTCGCACTAACTTATACCCAGAGATCGTTTCTGCACTAAATAACTAAAGCCAAAGATTCATTGCAAACTCGTCCGTATCACGTTGTGATTACACCCATTCTTCTTTGATGTATGCGGCTGCTCGCTCGGCCACCATCATGATGGCTCCTTGAGGGTTGCCGGTGGGCTGGGTTGGCATGGAGGACGCGTCTGCTACACGAAGACCTGAGAGAGACATAAAAATATATTATCATTTTCGTGTGGTTCCTGATCAGAATATCAGATCAACTAATGCGATGCGCACATTGAGCTCCGCGCTACGTCGCGTAGCGCAGATATTGCCTACGTTTCATTGTTCAAACCAACCATAACCAACTGCTCTGTGGTTCAAACAAATGAACATAAACAATATCTGCGCTGCGCGACGTAGCGCGGAGCGCAGTGTGCACGGCCTAAGGGTAAAAAACCATACAATATATTACGGGCAGCAGCAGTTTCTAGGGATGTAACGTTTTGCACTGTGCTTATCAACACACAAAGTGTGGTAAGTACCTACCTTTAGGTAGGTCCCACGATGAGCGAGGCCTATGCCCACTAGTGGGCTGTTGCGGTCTTGAGATTTAATTAGCAGCAGCAGAAGCAGTAAAAGTATACATCTTTTCTTACTAGGCATCTAATGTTTAGGGCTACATGGGCTTACCATTAACGTTGTAGACCTTCAACTGCGGGTCTGTAACAGCTCCAATAGCGGCGGTTCCGAGCTGGTGGTTCTGCGGGTCGGTGTGGGTTCGTGCCAAACACTCGATCCACTCGTCGGACCATTCTTCAGACTTGTTGCATGCTGATGTGTATTTCGTGTCCAGTTGCACGCCGTATTTGTTTTTCAGGATCTGTTGGAAAATATATTTATATTAATAGCGTTAGTAGTTGAGGCTAGGCCATTTTTTTCTGAATGAGGTCCATATTCCAGCTTCGTCTACCCCACTTTCCCGGTCAAATAACCTTCACATAAAAATAATTGTGATGTAAAAGGGGGTAACAATAATTTTGCAAAAAGGTAAATTGGCGTCTTCTATAGTAAACTATTCATATTAAATTAGTGTCTCAGTCAGATTTGATTCAAAGTTGCTAAGTAATAAATGCCACTTACGTCGGAATCGAAGATCCTCTGAAGATACCTCGCAGCATCTCTCACCATGACCATATCTTCAGGATGAGAGAAATATTCCGGGTAGAAGAGCGGGGGGTCGCGGGGGTCCGTCGAGTTGAGGGTTAAGTAGCCGACGCTACGAGGCAGCAGGGCCACGGCGTTCGCACTGGAATTTACAATAGTTTATTTACAGCCATGCAGTGTGTATGGGACTGCTTCCCAAGAACTTTTCAAGAATTGTTCCGTAAACGAAACGTTTACGAAGAAATTCTTTCAGAAAATAAAAAAACTATACCTTATAAAAATGTCTGATCATATGGTCTGATTTAAGTAGTAATTTTGTATGGGGAAACGGGAAGTCAAAATTGTTTTAATATCCTGGAAGATATTCGTTGTGAAAGCGGTTTAATTCACCTCTAATCTACTTAATGTAATTTCAGGATTCAGCTCTATTTGAAAAGAATATAAGGCTTTACTTACGAAATTTTAGTAGGATTACTGAAAGTAGAAGAAAATATACAGGTAACAAGTGCGTTGCAACTTTACGTGATCATAAGCGCTGCTCCTTTGGGTTTTAAGGAAAGACCGCTTCCGCCTTACCACTATTGCTCTCTCTGTTTATAACACGAAAATGAGAAAGCTGAAGAAATGTACTTACGAGATATTCCTGCCGTTGAGATAGCAGTTGCCTTCACCAGACTTCTCATCGATTGCTCCCGTCTTGGAGCACTCTGCGTAGAAGCCGTTGAAGAAGAATTGCAGGTCAGGTTGCGCTCGCTTCCTGTCCGCGAGGCTCGAGTATAGGATGCCTGTTAGCTGTGGAAATGTAAAGAGAAAATATGGTTAGTTACCACGAATCGGCAGATGTAGTCTAGGGTGCCATGAAAATTGGGTGGGACGATTATGTTTTAAAGGCAGATTTGATGAGAACGACCACCGAGGTCAGTGACGGAACAGGGACGAGGCTTATGTCTACAGAACTGACACAGAAGAAAAGACGACAGAAAGTATAGTCCACAGCTCTGCAGCACAAAATAATACCAGGCCACTTACAGACTGTCCATAAATGCCCCCAAGATAGAGACACTGTTGTTGTTTTTGAGCATTTAAGGTTTTTTTTGTTAATTTTATACCTGAGTATAAGATGGGCTGACAACCTGTCACTACAGCAATATACCTACAAATCTATCTTAAATAACTCTCAAAACTTTGTCAGATGTGGCGGAACGACCTTTGTTTAGATTGTTTACGCTCTTCCTACCCCATTAGGGACAAAGGCGTCACTATATCTATGTATGTATTATACCTGAGTAATAGCAGTCGAAGACATCGGTCCATCTTGTTCCAGGATGTACTTCGTGAACACAGACCAGTCCAGAATCTCGCGGTTCTCTATCTTCGTGACAACGTAGTAGAGGGTCATTCCCAAGTGGTTCCTGAGGTTCTTGCCCACTGGAAGATCAGATACGACGGGGATCTTGAACTTCTCCAAGGTCTCTGCTGGTCCGATTCCGGATAGCAGTAAAATATGAGGAGTGTTGAGTGCACCCGCGCTCAGAATCACCTGAAAATAGGATGATGGTTGTTAAGAATTAGATTTTGCTTATAAGCCTTTTCTAAAGAATTTTACGACTACAAATTGTTTTTAATATCCTAGACTGGGCTAGGAGATATTACATACATACATATAATCACGCCCTTATCCCTAATGGGGTACGCAGAGCGTAAACGACCTAAACAAAGGTCGTTCCGCCACGTCTGACAAAGTTTTGAGGGTTATTCAAGATGGTTTTGTACGTATATTGCTGTAGTGACAGGTTGTCAGCCCATCGCCTAAATTACAATATACTGAAACCCTCAGATCCCTTAGCTGGTTTTTACAGCATGCCCGGGAGGAAATGCAGCTGGCACATTCTATGTTTTTCTCTCGCTCCCAGTCCAGCGTGGAAGAGAGAGAGAGCGTAGGAGATATTGACCTCTACATTATTAAGTAACTTCGATCCTCTTTTATATTTGGTTCTGGTAGAAACTAACCTCCTTCCTCGCCTTCACAGTCTTAGTAATTCCATCCTGGTCGATATACTCGACTCCGTGAGCGCGGCGGGTGCTATCAATGAGGACTCGAGTGACTTGAGCGTTGGTGCGGAGACTCAGGTTCGGTCGCTCTGATTTGGGCTGGAGGAACGCTCGGGCTGCTGTGAAACGCTGGCCGAGGCTGGAAAAAATATCAAGTTCTTATTATCAAAGTCGATGTTAAGATGCGGAAAAAGTGGGGTTTGATTTCAGCAAAGAGAGTCTGGAATAGTTTCCTCATATTTGGCAAAGCATTTTATTGTGTCGATGCCTGGTGCCGACGTTTTTATTTCTTTTGAATTGATTAATAGTTTGTCATGGAACTGCAGCACAGAAGAACACTCAGTTATAGCCTGTGATGAACTGAAAGTTTTCAGCCGCCATTCAAGAATCGAGGTACAGGATATTGACGAGAAATTTCTGACTCAAGTTCTTCAACTTACTCAGTCATGGCCTGAGCAATCATGACGCCATCTGGAGTGTTGGGGTCGTTCATGTCGGCAATGATGGGCAGATCTAATGTGTTGGTGGCATTCAGCAGCTCATAAGGGACGGGGGCTGATGATGATGAAGAACTTACTCAGTCATGGCTTGTGCGATCATAAAGCCATCTGGAGTGTTGGGGTCGTTCATATCGGCAATGATAGGCAGATCTGATGCGTTGATGGCATTCAGCAGCTCGTACAGGAATGGGGGTTGATATTTGAACTGGAAGTGAAAATGTTAAGGGTGTCACTACTACATAGTCAACGTTGAATGTTTTTGTTAAATAATGAATTGCCATTTCATTTTATTTTATCTAAATAGGTTACAGACAACAGACTGAAATTAGACACAATTTTATTTTTAATATTTCAATTTAAATATTACAACAAAAAACATTCATAAATCCGATGCCCACTTACAACTAAGCAGAGCGAATGTATACAATGAATAGAACAGTAAGTGTAGTAAGTAGAATGAATAATCAAATTCTAAAATTAGATTTATAAATACACATTGAAATCAGGATATGAATGAATTTGAATTATTGAAAGATAAATATTACTATTACAATTAATTATATATTTACTCTATACTTCCATGCTGGCCTGGGAGCGAGAGAAAAACATAGAATGTGCCAGCTGCATTTCCTCCCGGGCATGCTGTAAGATCCAGCTAAGGGATCCGAGGGTTTCAGTATATTGTCATTTAGGCGATGGGCTGACAACCTGTCACTACAACAATATACCTAGAATCCTATCTTAAATAACCCTCAAAACTATGTCAGACGTGGCGGAACGACCTTTGTTTAGGTCGTTTATGCTCTGCCTACCCCATTAGGGATAAAGGCGGGATTATATGTATGTATGTATGTACAATTAATTATAACATGGTGGACTAAGCAAGCACTTTCAGTCATCATTATTCATAATGCGTGCGTAGAGCTAAAAGTGGAACTTATTTTTTATTAACTGCGCCTGGAAAACTACCCTACCTTACCTTTATTTAATTTGCGTTGATAAATAGAGCTTCGCCTTGGTTCAATAAGTATAATTTTGCATTAAACTTTTAAATAGGCGTTATCATGTTTTATTTTCAATTTCCGATTCTTTACTTTTTTGATACAACTGGATGTTATACCGGTTGTAAGGGACAGGGTCCCGCAAATTGATAGGGGTTGCTCAGTCAACGATACTGAACAACATTCACCAGGCAGAAGAAAAAGAAGATGAAAAATAAAATGACTTTCTCATACAAAATGACCACCTCGATCAGACAGTTTGTATGGAAAAACATTTCTTTACATATTTTCTGAAATAATTTCCTAGTGATAGTTGTTCAGTTTCGTTGACTGAGCAAACCCTATCAGTGTGCAGGACGCTGTCCCTTACACCCCGTAGATGCTTACGTGTTGTATAGGCAGGGGACCTTGATCAGAGTGGTACTCCTCACTGACGAGCGACCCGATCTGCTTGTTGCCCTCTGTCAGGTCGAAGAACCTTCTGTTCTCATCCCAGGACCAGCCCTTGGCCCCGGCTGCTACCCAGTCGTCGTAGTCAGCTTTGTGGCCCCGGTGGTACATCAGGCCGTTGAGGACGTTGGAGCCGCCTGTTGGTGATAGGAATGTGTGTTTCATCTTCATCATTTCCAATACCGTTCTCGATGAGTATTTCTAAGTGTTGTGTATAGTTATTATGGGACCTCGGATTCAAAATGTTCCCATATTTAAGTTTTATCTTATAATGTTATAATCTGTGTCTCTGTTACTATACCTCATCATCATCATCTCCCTAGCCTTATCCCGTATCTCACGGGGTCGGCTACCTAATCTAGGGGATTGAACGAGAGTACTGGTTTTTACACAAAGCGACTGCCATCTGACCTCCGCAACCCAGAAGGGAAACCAGACCCAATCCTAGGTTAGGTCTGTTACTATACCTATTGTAATAAAATAAAATTAGGCCTTTATCATCTTGTCAGATGAATTAATGTGGGTTTAGGAGTCAGAGATTCATTGGTGGTGAATTAAAAAAATAAAAGTTGAGTGGCATCGGGTTGATGAAGAATTAAATGAGATTCAACTATATGAAAGAAATTAAGGAAAACTGTTTTATCTTCAAATTCAAAACGATTATTCCATGCGGGTTATTTTACTTACTGTTTAACTATTATGTGCCTATGTGCGGGAAAGACAATTTTCTTTAATGATAAAGAATATCTTTTGTTTTTTACAAACACCAACATATACCTACCTCTATACTTTGTGATAGTAATGAATGAACATGGTTCAAAAAAGACCTTAATGAAGTCAACGAACTAAAGTAATTACATCAGTCAGATAATACTGTCAGGGCGGTTTTGCAGTGCTCCGTATTCGATTCGTATCCGTGAAAAATTATATGGATCGGTGCGAAAATGTTTGACAGCATCAATATATTTTTCACGTAAAGTGTCTTTTTTATCATTTAAGATATTTTTTCTAGTTTCTTGGAGAATACTGCAAACTATAAGCATGCTTGAGTGCAGTTTTGTAATACACAAGGTATTAGTAGTTTGTAAGAATATGGTTGTCGATAAGAAATCAGGCGCCGTTGATCGATGATTTCATAAATCACAAGTACCTATTTCAAATTAAACAGCTTAATTAATTTGCTACTTTACACGTGGTACCTACAAGTGTCTACTCTCGATGTACCTAATTATTATCTATTTTTAAGTATCGGGCACTAGAAAAATACATCCATTAAATACATCCTATAACGGAATAACTTCCTAAAAACTCATACGAAGGATCATTCAAAAACTTATTTCGTAAAACGCAACCGATCTTTAGAAAACGAAAACATCTTGTCAAGTTTCTGTATTTACAATGTATTGTATTGTAATCGATGACATCCTTCATTTCATTATCATGGAAATTGTATTGTACTTCATGTTCTCATGTCTGCATATTTTGAAACAGGTTCTGTAGGAATTATCTTATACGACCAGCTACAGCTACGCTAATTCTTCCATGCTGGCCTGGGAGCGAGAGAAAAACCTAGAATGTGCCAGCTGCATTTCCTCCCCGGCATGCTGTAAAAACTAGCTAAGGAATCCGAGGGTTTCGGTATATTGTAATTTAGGCGATGGGCTGACAACCTATCTAAAAATAACCCTCAAAACTTTATCAGACGTGGCGGAACGACCTTTGGTTAGTCGTTTACGCTCTGCCCACCACATTGGGGATAAAGGCGTGATTATGTATGTATGTACAGCTACGCAATATATCTTACTTACTTACATACATACATATAATTACGCCTTTATCCCTAATGGGGTAGGCAGAGCGTAAACGACTTACCAAAGGTTACTTACATAAAAAAGAAAATTGATTGATGGTATTTGTGTGTTGTATTCACACTTTCTAAGTCGTATAAAATTTTGGCACAAAACAACTTACCAACAACCTTCCCTCTGGGCCACTGGCACCCTTTCCCATTCTGGTCGAGACAGTAGTCCTCAGGCACGGTCCTGTATCTCCAGTCTATTTCCGCATTGTCCCAGAAAGCACGGTAGAATGAGGGCACCTTCGCGCCTATTGGCTCTTCAGGACCTGCTTCTAGAAGGAGTACCTGTGGACCAGATGGTTTTCGATTAAATCTACATACATACATATAATCACGCCTTTATCTATAATGGGGTAGGCAGAGCGTAAACGACCTAAACAAAGGTCGTTCCGCCACGACTGACAAAGTTTTGAGGGTTATTTGAGATATATTTGTAGGTACATTGCTGTAGTGACGGGTTTTCAGCCCATCGCCTAAATTGCAATATACTGAAACCCTCGGATCCCTTAGCTGGTTTTTACAGCATACCCTGGAGGAAATGCAGCTGGCACATTCTATGTTTTTCTTTCGCTCCCAGGCCAGCATGGAAGAAAATAGATTAAATCTAGGCTAAAATAAAAGTATACCTATAGTGAACTCCGAAGTCGATACTTATCTCGTGGTTTTCCATTTTTGTATGAGTGTCTGATATTTCAACGCAGTTTCATGCGTTATGATCACGGAGCGACTGGGAAACTTGCGAGCGGTGTGGTGGGTAAGGGGTAAATTTGCGGCTAAATTTCCCGTTTTTAATCATTATAATTTTGATAACCGTGTGAGTTTAAAAAGACTGATACTTATATCGATTCCGTACGCAAGGGTCAATAATGTAATGATTTCATTCAAGTGACTTTAAAATGACTAGGTCTGGGCGTATAAATCAGTTTTATGAGCATTTTAATCTATTGCTGTTGAATTTAATATGTAAGATTCAATTATTACCGCACAAAGCCGGCAAGGATGGTAGTTCAACTTTACACTCAAGGAGTTGATAGGAGGGACAGAAATAGACTAATACCGGAAATATTATACTGATAAGAAATATACCATCCCACTTCAGGTTATAGGTACTCCGAGATCAGTAGGTAGGGTATCTATACATATGTACATTTATCTATAGATTCTTCTTGTTGCATATTTTTTTGAGCAATGAAATGAGGATGAAATAATCTTGGAATTATCTGACTAACCATGACAAACATTTTTACTGCAATTTCGGATTACTTAAAGAAATTTATTAAATTAAATACAATTGTCAACTTAACACTAAAACTAATACCACTCATTATAAAATTAGGCGTCAAAAACAGTTATAAAATGTCACAATAAATTAATCACAAACTCTGTCACAATAAATTAATCACAAAGTCAATTTCGGATTCTATTTCGGATTCCTCGACTAACCAGGACTAACATTTTACTGAAATTTCGGATTCCGCTGTCTAACCATGACTAACATTTTTACTGCAATCTTGGATTCATCTGGCTAACCATGACAAAAAATGTACTGTTATCTTGGATTCATCTGGCTAACCATGACAAACATTTTTACTGCAATCTGGGATTCGTCTGCCTAATCATGACAAACATTTTTACTGCAATCTTAGATTCATCTGCCTAATCATGAAAATCATTTTTACTGCAATCTTGGATTCATCTGACTAACCATGACAAACATTTTTACTGCAATCTTAGATTCATCTGACTAACCATGACAATATTTTTTACTGCAATCTTGGATTCATCTGACTCACTATGATAATTTTTTTTACTGCAATCTTGGATTCATCTGACTAACAATGACGAACATTTTTAATGCAATCTTTGATTCCTCTGACTAACCACGACACTAAAAAATACTGCAATCTTCGATTCCTCTGACTAACCATGACAAACATTTTTACTGCAATCATGGACGAATTATTCGTCCATGGCCAAACCATGACAATTTTTTTTACTGCGACTCAGTTTTCCTGTTATTTTCGTATCCTGTCTCAGTGATAAGATAACACATTTAAATATTTTTTCAATAACATTGTTCCATTGCCCTTGTGTCGTATTTATTTATTTACACTAAAATCTTTGGCAGTGAAATCGTGACCTCTTTCAAGCCAAGGTAAACAATACGGAAATATCGAGACTAGTCAACCTCAGGTCGTCAGAGTAGTTTTATTTTCAGGAAAGCACTGTATTTGATTTTTGATTGTATTTTATTTAATTGTATGTTATGATTGTGACTAAAATTGAATTCCTGTTAAATCAAATAACGTAGTTATAAGTTAATACTAACAAAATTGGATCTGTGTTGTCTGAGAAAGAAATTATTCTATTCTACTGTTTTTATACGTTACCAAAGTAGTATACTTAATTAAGTATATTTCTAATCTTCTTCTTCTGTTGAGTGGGAATCGAATCTATCGACCCGGTGAACCCTGGTGTCAGAGTTTTTAAACCACCTAGTAGCACAACTATCAGGCCTCTGACATGGTTTGAGTAACGATCACTATCAAAGACATCGACCGGGACCGACGGCTTAACGTGCCCTCCGAAGCACGAAATCTTTTTCTTTTCGGACAATCAGGTGATTCAGCCTGCAATGTCCTAACCAAAATGGGGAAAAATTCACAAAGTGATAAATTCTCAAATATCAACTTTGTGTTTCCCCCCTGGGAATCGAACCCAGGACCTCCGGATCAGGAGTCCATGGCACTAGCCACTAGATCACGGAGGCAGTTATATTTATAATGATCTCTTATACCTTTTACCCCAGTTTTCATTACAGCACCACGCAGTATTCTGAGTCATGTTGGGATGCTCGCTGCATCGTCGACTCTATATTGATTGGGGCTTGGGCATATCGGGCTCTACGCTCTTAGCATAGGCCCGTATTTGTAATCCGCACTTGAGAACGACAGCCAGTTTGAGTTCGTATTAGAAATGTCAATGTAATGAACAGCAATATACCTACAAATACATACATACATACATAAAATCACGCCTTTATCCCTTACGGGGTATGCAGAGCGTTGAACTTCTCGTAAAAGGCGCTTCCGCCACGTGTGACAAAAATTGAGGGAAATATTAGATTGTAATTTATATTGCTATAGTGACAGGTTGTCAGCCCATCGCCTAAATTATAATACAATGTAACCCTCGAGTCCCTTCTGCTGACTTCTACAGTATGGCCGGGAGAAAGGGCAGCTGGAACATTCTATGTTTTTCTATCTCTCCCAGTCCAGCATGGAAGATATACAATTTTTTATACCTACAAATATATATTAAATAACCTTCAAAACTTTGTTTAGGTCGTTTACGCTCTGTCTACCCCTTTATGGAAAAAGGCGTGATTGTATGAATGTAGAAATGTCACAACAAAATGGCTTGACAAATCCATACTTAATATTGCTCTCAATCTTGAAATAGCTTTACAAATACGAGCTATAGACGGGTTGGAACATAAGATAGTTCAAATGGCTATTTATAATCTCCGTTTATCTAAAGTTGAGTTATCGATACCAACTTGTTTTGCAGCCGATAAACTGCTTTGTCCCTACAACTTTAAAGAAAGTGAACCGCAAAACATAAGTTTGTGACAAGGTTATAATCGGCAGTTCCAAAATTTGAACCTCTGCTAAGTTGCAAGGAAAGACCAGTTTATGAGCAGCAAAACATGTTGGTATCGATAACTCAACACTAAAAAAACTAATTGTAGGAAGGAATATTTTCACTCACCTTAAATTCGTGCACCTCGCTAAGCCTGGATGCGACAATGGCGCCGGCTGGGCCAGCACCGACCACTATAAAGTCGTATTCATCCTCCATCTCCTTCACACTCTCGACCCGACGACAGGGCGTGGCGATCTCACATCTTCCCTTTAAATACAAATAGTTCATTTCATTATAATTAAGTAAAACATTGGCATCAGTTCGTGGTTGCAAAAATGACGACTTAACTAATATAAGTCTATACCTGTCTGAACAGAAAGGGACGCCAGTAATTTTAGTCATGATTTAGTTAAGTTTTGCGCTGTACGAGTCGATAGCAGATCGCCTCCAGAGGGACATCGGTTTCGTTTGAAGGATTCCGTGCTTCGGGGGGCACGGTAAGCCGTCTCGGTCGCTGTCTTTAATCGTGATTACATATTTCATGCCAGAGAAACTAAACTCTGTCAAAAAGGTTAATTGAGTTGTACTTCTGACTCGATAAGAAAAAGAAAGAATAATATTACAAATTAAAGTTACACTAACTATTTTTTATATTATTGTTTTCTATGATATTAGAGTCTGAATTATATTTAATGTATTTTTACCGATATTTTAAATTGTACACGCCTTATCTGCCTCACTTATGCGCTCTCACTACCGTAGGTCAGCTGGAAGAGATTAATTATTACAGATAAGCTATACCTGTTGTGCTATTGTTTTTTTTGTTTGTGTCCTCTATGATCATGTGTGCAATAAACTGGTAAATAAAGAAATATACCTTCATGTAAGCTTCGATCAGCACCATGAAGAGGTAGAAACCACTACAGATTCCAGGGCTGGCGATGGAAGGTCCACCAGTGTCGCTTAGAGGGCAGCTGCATTTCTGTGGGAGATAAAGATTGTGAGAGAGTGAAACAAACTAGGGTTTTATGAGGTAACTGACGAAAGAAAGTGCTCGTGAAAACCAGTCACTCGTTTTCTAAAATAATTTCAAATATGGAACACATGAAGAATATTATTACACTTCCGAGACCAGCCAGTGTCCCCGGCAGTTACCCAGTCCTCATGGAACGTTACTTACAAGCTGTATTGTATTAAATTATATTTGGTAATTATAATTATTAACTGTATTTTGTATTTAATTACTATTTATTTAATTAATATTTGTTGACATGTTCTTTTAATTTTAATGTAATTTAATTGATTAGATATGACTGATGTTATGGCATGGTTTGATGTAATTTGTATTTGATGTCATTTGTATTTTATATGGGCCCCGTAGAAGCCTGAAATAAAGTTTTTTTTTTATAGTATAGGCAGTAGACCTTAAAATATTCGGTTCACATCCGTGAAAAATTATATGGATTATCGCGAAAATGTATGACAGCTTCAAAATATTTTTGCACGGATACGAATCGAATACGGAGCAGTGTAAAAACGCCCTGACTCTACCTATTAAGAAAATACACACGCACAACACACGAAAACTCACCTCGGGTGACAAAATCATATTGTAGTTGATCTAGCGGCTTTTCTTCGCAAACTCCTATAAAATAAATACATCTCAGCTAAAATTGCTGTACTGCACATTCAGTGATCCTTGTCTCAATTTAATAGGATAAATAATATGTTAATTTATGTTGGTATTTATGGTTTTGCTCGTTTTATCTATCTCGTTTTCTATATGTGCAAATCTGTAAATAGCTCTCAGTTTTGTATATTTTTGTATTAATATTTTATTGTCGCTGATGATTTGCCAAATACATAAAAATAAAATGAAATAAAAAATCTTATTTTTATAGAACTAACTTGCCGCCTGCGGAACCACCCGTGGCTAAACGAGATTTTTCGTGAGGACTAAAATATTCCCTTGGTACAAAGTAGCTTTTGTCCTATTCTAGGACCTAACAACTTTTTATGCCTAAGTTTCATCACGATCCACGCAGTGGCTGAAGTGAGATTTAAGGACACACATCCTAACTATTGTATTTATTATATTAATGGGGTAATAAGTTTAACTCTATATAATTTTGCTTTTTTCGCACCATTTAACACAACAAAAATTGTTGCGGTACTGCACGTTCGTCCATATTTGAAAACATTATTAAATTATTGTTCACAATATTATTTTATAGATAAGAAAATCATACTGTATCACGCTTTGAATCTAAACCTAACACAAACGAATCTCAGAGCCAGACGCAAAGTTCTTTATTCACTTTCTATACTGTATCTTTAAAAAATATATATATGTGAGAATCCATAATTTTTCTGTAAGTATAAACTAGAATAAATTTGAATTTAAAAATAAAACTGATCATCATCTACAAATAAGTGATAAATCAAATTAAAGAGACAGACAGTCCGTATGTTACGTATATATACGTATTTCCTTTCCTACATAAAATGATGGGGTAGGCAGGGCGAAAACGACCTAACAAAGATCGTTCCGCCACGTCTCACGTCCTAACCCTCAAAACTGAGGGTTATTCCGGGTTAATTTTTATATTGCTATAGTGACAGGTTGTCAGTCCATATCGGCTAAATTACAATACTGAAACCCTCGAATGCCTTAGCTGATTTTTACAGGGAGGAGAAGCGGCACATTCTATGTGTTTCTATCGCTCCCAATCCAGCATAAAAGTAAGGAATAAAATTCTAATAAAAACTAACTTTGTATCTATTCTAACTTAAACTAACTTCTTATTCAATCTAATTATTCTATTACACGTAGGCACTTACCAAAACTTATTTTACTGCTCACAAAGTATCATGTAAAAGTAGAAATGTAACAATTTGATAATATTACTCCTATTATAACGTTTTCAATAGCTATCCTATTGTATAATGTGATAGATAAGCACTTGAAAGCCTTATATAGGAAGTCACTTAGGGGAATTTTAACCACTATCTTTCACTGAAAGATGTTGCTTATGTCACGAGCTACTAATTAAGATAAGGTTATTTTGTAAGAATACCACCGGAAAGTATTACCTATTTGATTGAAACTGCTACTTCAATAACTTCCATGCTGGCCTGGGAGCGAGAGAAAAACATAGAATGTGCCAGCTGCATTTCCTCCCGGGTATGCTGTAAAAACCAGCTAAGGGATCCGAGGGATTCAGTATATTGCAATTTAGGCGATGGGCTGACAACCTGTCAGCAATATACCTACAAATATATCTTAAATAACCCTCAAAACTTTGTCAGACGTGGCGGAACGACCTTTGTTTTGGTCGTTTACGCTCTGCCTACCCCATTAGGGATAAAGGCGTGATGTATGTGTGCTACTTGAATAAAAAAATGTTCTATATAATTTTATAGCCCTGCCAGGAATTAAAAATACCTGTCATAGAGAAAAATAGAGACAGAATAAGAGATGGCTTATGCACTTCCTATAAGCCCTTCTCTATGGTACTTCTATGACAGATATTTTTTATTACTGGTAAGGGCTTCATTAACATATGTTTTCATACCTCTTATAATTTTAAAATATTACCTATTTGATTTAAACTGGTACATGAACAAAATAGTTCGAATTAATTTCAATTGACATAGTTTTTCACACCTCTTATATTTTTTCAATATATATTACTCACATCACAACATCTACTATAATGAATACTAACAAATCTACTAAACTATTTCCTAACTTTCTCACACCTTTTATAATTCTAATAAAATAACAGTTCAAATAGGACCATAAATTAAATTGAATATTTCAATGAGTAAATACTTTAGATTTTAGTTGGCAGATAAAGTTTTATTTCGTTTGGTTATTATTATTATAAAATGCCAAATTAAGTAGCTTAGTTATGGCTGGATCTAAATCGATTTCAGATTGGTTTTACTGTTGATTGAAAATTCTTAGATATTATAATGAATTAAGCATTTAAAAACCGAACTAGGTTCCTCCTTCTTCGAAAACAAATGTTTATGTTATTATTTATATATTTACCTAGTTACAATATAACTGAAAAACTAGCCTACTAGTAATAGTAGTAGTACTGATCTAAGTATAAACTATAGTATAACTATAGTATTTCCAACTCAGTTTTAGTATAAAAGTAAACATAGGTTCATGTCTTTTTATTCAAAAATAAATTATACGTGTTAGCAAATTAGTAAAATTACTAAAACTAATATTTCAGTATGATTATTAGATAATAGCTAAAATTTGTTTTTAAAACAAGATTTTCGATTAAAACACATGAAACTTTGTTTACCTTTATTCTAAAACTGAGTTGGAAATACTAGACTTATGGTGTCCATTGTTCTGTAGGTTTTGAAAATGCTCTATTGGGTTGGGTTAAGGTACTGAATAGAATAAAGATTATCAAAAAGTGACTCATTTATTTATTTATGATAAACATTTCAATTTGAAAAGCTTTCGACTGATGAATTAAATATGTAACCTTTATCTCTAAAGTAGAATCGACACTGAAATAAGATAAGCTAATAGAAGTAGCTTACAAAATTATTACTAGAAAAATGTCTAATAAAAAATTTATAATGTAAATGAATATTTTAACGATAATTTTATGCCTACTACTTAATATTCTTTGACATTGTTATGATTTAATTATTATTGGTTTATATACGTATTGTTATTTTTCTTCCATGCTGGCCTGGGAGCGAGAGAAAAACATAGAATGTGCCAGCTGTATTTCTTCCCGGGCATGCTGTAAAAACCAGCTAAGGGATCCGAGGGTTTCAGTATATTGTAATTTAGGCGATGGGCTGACAACCTGTCACTACAGCAATATACTTACAAATCTATCTTAAATAACCCTCAAAACTTTGTCAGACGTGGCGGAACGACCTTTGTTTGGGTCGTTTACGCTCTGCCTACCCCATTAGGGATAAAGGCGTGATTATATGTATGTATGTATGTATGTTATTTTACATAAATACATATAATCACGCCTTTATAGAGGTAGGCAGAGCGTAAACGACCCAAACAAAGGTCGTTCCGCCACGTCTGACAAAGTTTTGAGGGTGATTTAAGATAGATTTGTAGGCATATTGCTGTAGTGACAGGTTGTCAGCCCATCGCCTAAATTGCAATACACTGAAACCCTCGGATCCCTTAGCTGGATTTTACAGCATGCCCGGGAGGAAATGCAGCAGGCACATTCTATGTTTTTCTCTCGCTCCCAGGTCAGCATGGAAGCATATAATAATATAATATATTGTTATTGTAAATTATTATTTAACTCAGCACTGTGTTGTTATATGTTCGTATGCTATAATGGTACATCTAAGAGAAATTATACAATATTATACCACCTTTGTAACCTAAGATGACGAATAAATGAATTTGATTTGATTTAATGGTTAGCCGGGGGCGTGAAATAGAGGCGAATTTATACACTAGACGGACAGGCAAAGGGCATTGTTCACCGTGACATCTGATTATTAAAATAATATAAATGGGTTCGACTTTAGGTACTAGGTCAGGGATGACCGCGACAGAGTCGACGATGCACCGAGCTCACCCAGAAGATGCCTGTTATGGCACTGGCAATCTCACGCACCGACGAAACACAGCAAGCTGTTTTGTGCCGGACTTCGGTGAAAGGGTGGTTGAGAGCCAGTCGTCCCCTTGCGGAGTCTACCACCGCTTTGTAGGGATTGTTCAGCTGGACTTATTCACAGGCAAGCCTGTGTTGCCTTTGCCGGGGTGGACCACTAGGAGGTAGACCTCATCCCACCCCAAAAATTTAATCAGCTCAAGTACCTACCAGTAAATTCGCTGGCTCCCTATTCTAATCCATGCGGTCGCTTCAGAAATAGTAATGGGGCTGGTGAGGTGATACTTCTTCAGTCGTGTTTTACACAAAACCTTACCTATTCTTAGTCAGAGAATATATCAATTTTTGTTCGTAGTCTAGACCACGCTGGCTAGGCTAGATTTTGCTCTACAAGCAAACTCGTGAACGGCAGAAAACATGTTAAACATAAATAGTAAAATGTCATACCGGCTGCTGCGGGTAGTCAAAATAGTAGTAATAATAGTCCATTTTGCACTACACTAATTTGTTTTTTATTTACACTACTGCGTTCATTCACGCCTGTTGATTCTGAAATACTGTCTATATACAAATTATACGGAACTTTGGCGAAACCATCCAAAACTTAGATAGGCAGTACTTTGTTACCCAAAAAAACAGTCCAATTTCAACTTTAAAAGATGAGAAAGACGGTGTTTTTTTGTATGTTAAGGTAATGTCGAACGAGGTACTGCTGCGAAGTAATCAAATGCATAAAAAATGAATTAATTTAGATATGAAATAAAGATGTGCCCGCAACTAAAAACGTAATGTTTTGTAAAGGTCGTTTCATTGACGAGTAATGGATCATGGAAGAGCGTCAATTAAATTCTAGTAGACCGTGCTGTGAGACCATGTCGGGAGTATACAAAGTTTTGTAAAATATTACTTCCATGCTGCACCAGGTGTGATAAAAAACAAGGATTGTTTCAGCAATTTTTCCTCCTGGATATAGGCACTGTAGTAACAAATACAGTTTTAGTGTAGGTACTGCACAGGCTCGATTCTAGATTTGCCAGCTAAAACTAGAAGTAAAATCTATTTGTCACTATCAGACTAAATACATTGGAAAGGGACAGGAGATCAAATTTTTCTAGTATTTGATTTATAGTCGGAGGTTTTATGCGTTATCTGTAATTTTTACCAGCCGTCATATGATATGGCGGATAAAATTGACAGAACTACTGGGGAAACGTGCAAAAGCGCGTCAAAATCTAGCGGACAAAGTGAAAACCATAGAGTGTAAATCGCCTTTCCTTTTTCATTTTTATTATTTTGAAGTGGGATGTAGTTGAGCATCTGTTTACCGCATAGGTGTACTAGCCGACCCTGATGGGGTACACCGCCAGGTACAGGCGGCCTGCAACTCTCGCCAGTGGCTCCAAGTAGCTGCAGGGCACGCAGCGGCCACATCCCGGTAAACCGCGTCGGCTCGCGGGTTAAGCCTGGTCGAGGGGGACCTTTCTTGTTCCGGCAAAAAGGTCTGATGCGGATGGCTCGCGCATAAGTAGCACCAAGTCTGTCTCGGCACAGAAGGCAACCCACGCTGATTAGCAACGGACCTTGGCGGATGCGGCGAGACAGCAAGGCATTGTGGAAGGCCGAGGGCGACGATAGAGGTCTTAAGCAATCGTCAGCCAGACACTGCATCCATCCCTTCTTCAGTCATTACGGTTCTCACTGGATCAAGAAGGGTAACGACGAGAGAGTGCATCTGTATTTGCGCGTACATTTACGCCCTTAAATATATCCTGTCCAATCCAATAGACCGCTTCCGAATGATGGACACCGATCAACGCAAAGACCTGTGGCGATGGGAAGAGGTAGAGAGGCCTGGCACGATGCACGCGGGGCTTTGTCTGTTTCCTGCACATGGGCGGTTTAGGGAGTGTGAGTACACGCCGTGTTCGCTTTTGTACTGCAAACTTGGGACGACAGTATGGATTCGACAGCACCCGGGATGACAAAGCAGCCCTATTCAGGGAGGCAATGCTTTCCCCGCTCAGCCGGGGAGGGGGCTAGAAAAGGTGCCCTAAGAAAATGCTCGTCCCTTTCTGGAAGGTGGTAGTAGCCGCGGCTGTCATCGCATCACTTCAAATCGTGGTCGACATAACAATAATAATAATACCATGAAACATCTACTATAAATTTTGGTGCGTGGAACGTGAGAACGCTCATTGTTCGAGACGGCAACGCCTGCCCTGAACGCATGACTACCATAGTAGCCCGAGAACTTCAAAGGTATGAGGTGGATGTGGCTGCGCTCAGCGAAACGCACCTTGCCGATGAAGGAGAGCTTGTGGAAGATGGTGGCGGCTACACTTTCTTCTGGAAAGGTACCGCTGCCTCCGAGCCTCGGCGTTCAGGTGTAGGATTTTCCGTCAAGAGAAACTTAGTGAAGCGACTTGAGGAGTACCCGGTACACATCTCGGACTGCGTTACCACAATGCGCCTCCACCTAAATGAAGACAACTACCTAAATGTCATCAGTGTCTATGCTCCAACGCTAGACAAATCTGATGACATGAAGGACCAATTCTACGAGGAAATAACCCGATGCCTATGATAGCAAAAACGCCAAAGAGCAAGTGCTAATACAGGGCGATTTCAATGCCAGAGTTGGACGGGACTATGAGACATAGCCTGGAATTTTGGGTAGACACGGAGTCGGCAATATGAATAAGAATAAGAATTCATTTATTGCCATAACATTAGTTCATAGAACATTAAAAAGACAGAAAAAACAACAATATGAACAGCAATCGTCAGTTACTACTCAGTCTTTGTGCTCAATATGAGTTGGCAATATCGAACACGATGTTCAGGCTTGCCGCTAAGCACAAAACTACATGGATGCACCCAAGGTCCAAACACTGGCATCTGATTGACTACTATCGTATGGTAAAGACACATCAGTTAGGTGCAAATCACGCGGATAATGCGTGGAGCGCACTGTTGGACTGTTCACCTGCTTGTTGTTGCGAAGCTGCGACTCCGCTTTCGACTACCACGTAGATCCAAAGAAAAAAAGCCTGCGTCTCTTAACGTGGAAAGGCTGTAAATTCGCGAGGTTAGGAAGGAGTATAATGGAGCCCTGTCCGACAAACTGCCGCCAGCTAACTATAGGGAAGATGTCAATGACGCCTGGAAGGCTTCGTCTTCTCGCATTTTGGAAGCCGCTTCGGTTACTATAGGCGCTAAGAGCCAGCGCAACGAAGACTGGCTTGACGAGAATGATGCGGTACTCAGAGCTGCATTCGACAAACATCGAGACCTCCTGCGCCAACACAGACGACGAGGTGGAAGAAATGAGGTAGTCAAAGCGAGTGACCTCAAAATACGCAGGCTATCTCGACAAATTAAAGAGAAGTGGTGGCGGGATAAAGAAAGAAAGAAAGAAGAAAGAAAATACATTTATTCAGTACCCGATATAACAAAACATAAAAAAATACAATAAAATACAAAACATGGACACTGAAAAGGGTACCCAACTCAGCGTATGCTGCAGTTTAAAGCTGCAGCGCTGGTTTTCAGCTGGGCCCATAGCATTTTTTTACAACATACACAAGTGCTCTTACTCAAAACTCTTACATATAACTAATAACTACACAAACTTAACTCCAAAAGGTAACAACACTATTAAAATATGACCTACTTAAATCTAGTACTTACTCTTGCTACTAATATACTATGACTAAAACTATAAAACCATGTAACTATATCTATACTTATATTATCCATAAAAAAAAAATATTTTTATAATAAAACAAAAGCAAAAAACATTACCAAGCAGCACGTAGAGGGTGGCTTGCTAGATAACTAAATTAAATTAAATTAAATGAGTAGTAATATCTTGTTGTTGTAGATCTAAACAATACATTTTGAGTTGAAATCTGAAATTCCGTACAGTCTGTAGGTTTCTTAAAGGAGGGGGTATATTATTCCATATTTTTGCTGCGGCGTACTTGAAACTACCCTCGAAAGAACTAGTTTTGTGTCGCGGAATTTTTAAGAGAGCATGGCGTTTGCGGCTAGACCACACCAGGTTTTCGTACAGGTAATCAGGTTTCTTAGTTCTGATAACTTCAAATAATAATGTTGCCAAGTGAATATATCTTCTACTTGACATCTTCAGCACTCTTGCCTTGTTCAGAAAAGGTGTTACATGACTTCTAGGTGGAATACTAAAGCAGAATCTTTTTTTTTAGTTTGTCCTAACCAGAATTCGAGGTCCGTAAACTAAATCCGCATAACTGAGCTTCGACAGGATTAAAGACTCTACTAGGCTAATACGCAATTGCTCACTAAGGTAGTCTCGAACTCTATATAGAACCTTTAACCTGTAAAAGCAGTTTCGGGCAACTGCCAATATATGAGATTCAAAACGCAATTGCACATCCATCATTACACCTAAGTTACGTGACTCGATCGTTTGATTAATACTTTCCCCACTGATAGTAATAACAGGATGTTTTGAATCTATCTTTGCAATTTGATTCTTTGAACCCATAACCATAAATTTTGACTTGACAGGATTAAGTACAAGAGAGCTTCGATTAGACCAGTTGGCCAGTCTCTCTAGGTCGTCGTTGATTTTACTTTCAGCGGTTCGTACATCATCAGGCTTAAATGATAAATATAATTGGGTATCATCCGCGTAAATGTGATGTTTACAATTTTCAATACAGTTGACTATATCAGCACTGTAGAGCGCAAATAGTAGGGGACCTAAAATAGAGCCCTGAGGAACCCCACTAGCAACAGGTGAAACTGAGGATCTCGCTGTACTACCATCAACACTGCGTGTTTCCACGAACTGAAATCTGCCGCTTAAAAAACTATCGAACCATTTAACGGCAGACATTTCAAATCCGTAGTACGACAACTTAGATAAGAGCAAAGGAATGTTTATGGAGTCAAAAGCCCGGGAGAAATCTAGTAAAACCAATATTGTCCCCATTCCAGAGTCCTGCGCGTGCAAAATATTACTAGTGACATCCAATAGAGCCGTTGCCGTACTGTGTCCTTTACGAAACCCAGATTGTCGGTTTGGCAGGATATTATTTGATTCAAGAAATTCAGACACTTGCAAACTAACGACCTTTTCCAACACTTTCGAAATACAAGGCAAAATACTGATTGGTCGAAGATCTTTATAAGACGTTGGATTTGTTATCTTTGGAAGTGGGCGTACCAAAGCTGTTTTCCAAAGTTCAGGAAATGTCGAAGTGAGAATAGATGTATTAATAATACCCGTAATATAAGGAAGTGTATGATCTAGGGTCAATCGAATCATGTCTAGAGAAATTTTGTCAACTCCTTGAGCATTTGATTTCAGGTTACTTATTATTTTAGATACAACATCCTGCTCAACGCAGTTTAGCCGAAACGTATTGGTGTTAAAGCGATTAAATTCAAAGTACGTCATATCCGAAATGGTTACACCATTCGAGCCCGGTATATCAAGGAAGTGCGCATTTATGTCGTCTGGAGAACAGAGATGAGTTGGTACATCCATGTCTCTTTTAGGGGGAAGGACATTAGTTTAAGCTTCTCGCATGCAGTGTCTCGCTGACACTAACCAGCTTGGGGAATTTTACTGTGAGGTGCGGTAACTGACCGGTACGGGCAGTCGAGCAAAGGTACGTCTACGATTAATAGATTGTGGAAGGCTGCTGACAAGCAAACAAGACGTAGTCTCGTTGGGCAGAACATTTTAATTCTTTACTCAACGTAGATCAAACAAACAAATTTTAATTCTTTATTCAACGTTCAGCTAATCTACAACACATCAGTTTAATGCCCCAACTTCCTCAAGTTAATGAGCTGGACGAGCCCCTGTCACGTGATGAGGTTGTCACTGCCATCAGACAGCAGAAAAACCAGCGGGCAGTTAGCATTGATTTTATACCGGGGGAGCTGCTAAAGTACGGTGGTAACGAGTTGCATGTTAATATTTGGCACCTGTTGGCATCTTTGTTGACCTGGAAAAGGCATTTGACGGTGTTCCTCGTGAAGCCTTATGGTTAGTGCTAGGTAAGCTGGGTTGCACGGAGAAGTTTGTGAGACTTCTAAGGCTCTTGCACGACGATATGCTGTGCTGTGTCGCCGTAGACGGTGAACAGTTAGATTTTTCCCGTTACTTGTGGGGTGAAACAAGGATGCGTTTTAGCACCTACACTATTCGCCTTTTACTTTGCGGTAGTAGTCCAAAAAGTCTTGCATTCAGTTTCCGAGGGAGTCCGTATCCGCTTCCGCACTGATGGCGGTCTTTTCAATTTAGCCAGACTTAAGGTGCGCACTAAGGTATCACATGCATTGATAACAGATATCATGTATGATGATGACTTATGTTTCTTAGCAGAATCCCCGATGGCCTGCAACAGCTAATGTCGGTATTTCACCAAGCCTGCAGCAAGTTCGGCTTGAAAATCAGTGTCAAAAAGACGGAGGTGATGTCGTTAGACTCACATGGTCACGAAACACTGGCCGTAAAGCTTGGTGAAGACGTGGTAAAGCAGGTCGACAAGTTTCGCTACCTGGGCAGCACTTTAACATCCAATTGTGACCTTGAGGCTGAGATCAACAGCAGGATCAGTGCTGCAGCTGCAGCATTTGGGAGGCTGTGTTCCAAGGCCTTCTGTTCACACGACCTTAAGTTGGCTACCAAAATTTCTGTATACATGGCGATTGTGCTGCCAAATCTTCTTTACTCTTCCGAAACGTGGTGCGTGTATCGTCACCACATTCGTACTTAAGACCGTTTCCACCTTAAATGCCTACGGAAGATATTGAATATAAAATGGTCTGGTCGAGTGTGAAATACCGAAGTTTTGCGACGAGCCAATGTTGGTGAGATTGAGGCTTATTTAATACGTCGCCAGCTTGGATGCGGTCACGTATCGCGTATGGCGGAGGAGAGAGTAGCAAAGCACATCTTTTATCTTGAACTGGAGGAGGGCAAGCGGAAGCATGGCGGACAACTCCTCAGATTTAAGGATGTTCAGAAACGGCATATGAAAAGATGCAATATCCAGCCCTCAGAGTGGGAGGGTTTTTCAGTACAACGTCCCGAGTGGCGCAGGCTGGTACAGAAGCGAGTCAGCGATTTTGAGGAACAGCATAAAGTTGACCTCGGCACGAAACGCGATGAGCTGAAGTCCCGCCAGCCTGCTGCCATTCAATACCATTATGAGCAAGGTGTACTCACGTGGTCAAAATGTACAAGTTCAAGTCGGAAGTTCAAGGCGAAAATCGGCTACGTGAGCCACTTCCGGGCGCACGAGCGCCGCACCGACTAGGAGTCGAAGTAGTCGCCATGGCCGAAATCGGTCGGAAGGATCATATCATATATTTTGAAAGTGGCAGATAGATTTTCATTTTAGTTTTAGCCGGTGGTATCTAGAATGCAAAAATAACTAAAGTTACTTTTCTTTGCTAAGTACTTTGAGTCATGTTCGGTCATATTATAATTCTAACATAATCTTGTGTAAGGTATACAAGTGTTTTGATTCATTATTAGTTTATTACCAACATATTGTTATCTAAGTGTAGAGGGTACTCTGCCTTGAGAGTGTGTTTTAAATACCGGAAAGTGAGAATAACAGAGTATTACGTTAGTCGTTATCTGTCTATGTTTTCCTTCCTTAATCATTGCGCCACGCTGTATTCGGCACGTAGGTCTTAAAATTCCACTTCGTCCTTCACCTATCACTCTAGTTTTGATCCATCCGAACCGAAGTGGGAGAAGAGTGAGCTGAGCCAAATGTTGAAAACGTAGCAAGAGAAAAATAAGAACTTGATAAGCTGGCCAGGGTGCGATAGAAAAACATATAAAGTGCCAGCTGCATTTCCGGTAGGGAATGCTGTAAAAACTAGCTAAGGGATCCGAGGGTTTCAGTATATTGCAATTTAGGCGATGGGCTGACAACATGTCACTATAGCAATATACAAATCTATCTTAAATAACCCTCAAAACTTCTCTGCCCACCCCATTAGGAATAAAGGCGTTATGTATATATAATTCATTATCTGCAACTAAGATAGATGGATGAATCATGATTATATTTAATACCTGCCAGGAATTAAAAATACCTGTCATAGAGACGGGCTTATAGGAAAGTTCCTCTCTTGGGCTCGTATTTATAAATCAATCTCAAGATTGAGAGCAATATTAACTATGGTATTGACAGGCCGCATTGTACTGAAATGACGTTTCTGATACGAACTCAAACTAGCTGTCATTCTCAAGTACTGTTAATAATTACGGGCCTTAGACTCGTATTTTTGAAGCGATCTCGAACTTGAGAGCAATATAAAGTATGGATTTGACAGGCCAGTTTATACTGAAATTATATTTCTGATACGAACTCAAACTCGCTGTCACTCTTGAGAGCTGATTACAAATACGGCCCTTATTCTGTCTCTATTTTTTCTCTATGACAGGCATTTTTAATTCCTGGCAGGAAATGTAAAAAAAACAAGTAATTTAGCCTGCGTTGTTCTAACCGTAATCATAAAGTATCTTTTAAAGGTTTACAAAAAGAGACAAGTGTGAGTGGGAATGTTGGAAGGGGAAGAGCTCAGCGAACGAACCGCGATCAAATCGGGGACGTTCTAGGGAAAGGTCAGGTCAGGAGTACCCTAAACCGACGAGCGTGCATGAAAAGATTGATGAATGTAGATGAAGCGAAAGAAGTTTGCAAGCATCGTAGCAAATGGAAGGATGTGATCTCTGCCTACCCCTCCGGGAAAGAGGCGTGACGTTATGTATGTATGAAAAAATAGACACTTTTATCCCTAGAAAACAAGGTAATTTTTTATCGCATAAAACACTTTTCTTCGAAAAACTATCTTATAGCTGCGTGTGAAAGCGCGCAATGGTAAGTTAGTCTATAAATTAGCATTTGTATTTTCACAGGAAAAGTCCACTTACATTTATCTCGATTCCTTAAAGTGAAGTTACAATAGCACATTGTTTTTTCAATTGTAGCACTTATTTTTAGACATTTCCATTCGCACTTCTGAAAAACGTCTAAGTTTCTAGAGAAATGCCGCCAATAGACTGTTTTGTATATTGCACGTTTTTATATTCTGATGCGTAAGACGCAATGTACCTATTCTACGTGTAACACGACTACCGCAAAACTATGTCGATACCTCCAGGCTCAAAGGTCGTAAAGGACTTGTTAATGCAGTCTTACTCAGTTTTAAATTCTCTATCGATCTCTATATTTTATTTGGTGAAATTCTCAAAAAAGGTCCTTTACGACCTAGCTTTTCGGGCATGCTAAACACAATTTATAAACAAAAAAAGAGTGTAACTATCAAGTCGTTACTATAGTACTGCCTTGCTTTTTACTGCCTTTTTGGTCCAGGCAGTAAAAGCAATTAATTATATAAGTTTAGGGTGGATAATTTACATCTTTTACCAAATACGACCTTATTATAATCAAAATAAACAAAAACATTTTCATTTTCTACCTTCCTGACTTTGTCTTCGATGAAACTTAACTAAAGTTATTATTAATATTATTTATATATTTTTTTATTTAGGTATTTATTTAATTGCAAAAAATATATATAAATATGGCAATAGCTATCCTCTGGTGAAGGGCATAAATTTTCTTAGTGAGTTGATACTGATTGTATATATTTACTTAATGATTGTTTGTTTTCTTTTGTTATTGCAATTTGTGCTGAAAACAAGTACATACATTTAAGAATAGTTTTGAAAATTGCATTAACTCACATGATCAATATGATTATTCTTGTTCTTCCATGCTGGACTGGGAGCTAGAGAAAAACATAGAATGTGCCAGCTGCATTTCCTCCCAGGCTTGCTGTAAAAATCAGCTAAGGGATCCGAGGGTTTCAGTATATTGAAATTTAGGCGATGGGCTGACAACTTTTCACTACAGCAATATATATACAAACTTATCTAAAATATCTTTGTCAGACGTGGCGGAACGATCTTCGTTTAGGTCGTTCACGCTCTGCCTACCCCATCGGATAAAGGCGTGACTATATGTACGTATGTATCAATATGATCATCATTAACAGTCAACAGCTGAAAAAATGTTTACATACAATTTTGTATTAGCTAAGGAAGTCGTACTATCAATAACAAAATACTATCCTTTTCATACAATAAAATATTCATTTATTTATTTTAGACCCTGTGGTGTCCCACTTCAGGGCAAAGGCCTCTCTCCCTTTCTTCCATTTTTCGCGATCTAGTGCCAGTTCTCGCCATTCGGTCATGTGTGCGTCTAGTTCGTATCGCCTATGAAAATTAAAAGGGCGTAATTCGTTACTTGCTTATTATATGTTCTGTACACCTTAAATCTAAAATTAATTGTCCTTTACTACCCAATTAAACAGTAGTTATACCTTTCCCTTAGAGGTCGTATTGTTTCTTTAAGTGGAATATCTGTCTTTTACACCCTTGCAAAGTTAAAACAAATAATAAACTGATAATAAAATTGTTTATTAGAAGGGCTAAAACTAATATTTATAAAATGTTATATCCTATACAGCTTAAAACTTAAAATTAATTGTCCTTTACTACCTAATATATCGATAGTGGTTCTCTACACTCATCATCTTCCTAGCCTTATCCCGTATATATCACGGGGTCGGCTACCTAATCTAGGGGATTGAACGAGGGTACTGGTTTTTACACAGAGCGACTGCCATCTGACCTCCGCAACCCAGAAGGGAAACCAGACCCAATCCTAGATTAGGTCAGAGTTTTCAAGCCGCCAATGCTTAGCACTGGCCTCTGATATGGCTTAACGACTAATATCTACGGTATTAAACGATATTAACCGGGACCAACGGCTTAACGTGCCTTCCGAAGCACGGAAGGAGGCAGCGGCCCTATCCACTACACCATCGGGCTCTCCTACACTCAAGTTTTGTAAAAAAATGTTTGTCTTATACATCCTTGCATAGTTAAAACAAATACTGAATTGTGCTTTACTACGTTCCAAGATCATATTAATATTATTTTTTAAAAGGGAGTACAAATGTTACTTACATTAGTAAATACTTTGATCTATACACCCTAAAACTAAAAATAAATCGTCCTTTACTACCTTACTAAATAGAGTTTCTTCCCGTTACTCAAATAGTATAGTCAAATTATTTGAAAAACTCTCGGGAAAAGAAAAGGAAGAGAAAAAAGGAAAGGACAATCAAAAAGCAAGAAAAGCAAGACTAACGATGATCCAATGAAAGAAATAAACGCTATAAAGCAGTTATACAGATACAGACTACCGATACCTGACGCAGAATATAAAGACCTTATTCGTTTATGTGACAATGGTAATAATAATAGTCCTCCCACCGATAATCGGTGATGGCGCCCAATCTCCCGGAGGTAGGCCAACTGCGCAGGACTTGTTTTTAGTGCCCAAGTGTTTGCGCTACACACAGGTGCACTCTCTGTTTCCTCAATGTCTTATTCTGATGGGACAGACTGACTGACACGACCAGAGAGAAATCAGGCGCAGCACCAACTATTTACATGCCCGTCCAACGGCATGGATCATCTTACTTTTCGGACAATCATGTGATCAGCCTGCAATGTCCTAACCAAACTAGAAACAACAACACAAAGACATTGTTCCCCGCCGGGAATCGAATCCGGGTCGAGAGCCCAATGTGACAATGACACCATACCCAAAGGGAACTTCCACGTAGCTCTGATGTTCTTGAGACTTTAAACGAAACTGACGAAGAAGATAATAAGGATAGTGAGAAGGTAGAAGATGAACCTCTGATGAAACCCATGTTTACCCCATTCTGTACTATTTTAATACCCGTTTTCAGATTTTTGTTTTATTTGATTGATATGAATGATTCAATAATATTTCTTATTTTATAATAGATACCTACATAACTGCTACTAGTGCTATACCCAGTAAAAGAAATATGATTATTATACTTTGATACCCTTCTTGTTATGTAGGTACGATAAGAAAGGCAGAAAAGATTGTGGTTGCCGGCGGCAGCTATGTCTTATACCTTAATACTTGCTTATTATTATTACATATATACATACATAACGTCACGCCTCTTTCCCGGAGGGGTAGGCAGACATCACATCCTTGCAAACTTCCTTCGCTTCATCTACATTCATCATTGCTTATTATGTTACTTAATAGTTAACTAAAGGTTTTGATAGTATAATAATACTATAATGGTTTTTTAAATATTACTATGAGCTTTATTTAAACAAAATGTCCCTTTATTGAAGATACATGAATAAAATACAATTTAGAAGCAATTCCTACTCATTACGGTCATTTGGACACTCATTTAACACCTAAGACGGTTGTTTTTTACATACATACATACATAAAATCACGCCTTTATCCCTCACGGGGTAGGCAGAGCGTCAAACTCCTCGTAAAAGGCGCTTTCGCCACGTCTGACAAAAATTGAGGGCAATTTTAGATTGTAATGTGTATTGCTATAGTGACAGGTTGTCAGCCCATCGCCTAAATTACAATACACTGTAACCCTCGAGTCCCTTTTGCTGACTTCTACAGTATGCCCGGGAGGAAGGGCAGCTGGAACATTCTATGTTTTTCTATCTCTCCCAATTCAGCATGGAAGGATGTTTTTTAAAACCTTAAAATTTAAATCTTTTGTCATTATTCCCCTAAATTTTATGAAAAGTACAAGTTATTGAGATTTATGTCCTAAGGTGACAATTTAATGGGGTGTAAAGGCATTTTTTTATAAGTTTTAGGGTTGTTTTTTATTTCTCCTCAAAAGTCTAATTTTGTCCTTTACGACCATTGGGCCTGGAGGTATCGATGTAGCTAATAATTAAATACGCGTTTGAGACTCGAAATCAAACCAAAACCACGGAGATCCATGTCGCCGCAACTTTAACCCAAATGAGATGTCTACAATTTCTGCATTGGTAGTTACACAAACCATGTCAGTGATTTACAGACATACATACATATAATCACGCCTTTATCCCTAATGGGGTAGGCAGAGCGTACATGACCTAAACAAAAGTCGTTCCGCCACGTCTGACAAAGTTTTGAGGGTTGTTTAAGATAGATTTGTAGGTATATTGCTGTAGTGACAGGTTGTCAGCCTGTCGCCTAAATTGCAATATACAGAAACCCTCGGATCCCTTAGCTGGTTTTTACAGCATGCCCGGGAGGAAATGCAGCTGGCACATTCTATGTTTTTCTCTCGCTCCCAGTCCAGCATGGAAGTGATTTAAAAGGTCTCTAAGATTACCGACTAAGGATTTTTTAAAGTTATGAATTGAGGAGCAAATAGTGTATAGCAGAACACTTTCTAAATGTGTTCATTTTGTCTTCCATGCTGGACTGGGAGCGAGAGATAAACATAGACTGTGCCAGCTGCATTTCCTCCCGGGCATGCTGTAAAAACCAGCTTAGAGATCCGAGGGTTTCGGTATGTTGCAATTTAGGCGATGGACTGACAATCTGTCACTACAGATCACCTACAAATCCATCTTAAAAACCCTCGAAAACTTTATCAGAAGTCTCGGAACGACCTTTGTTTAGATCGTTTACGCTCTGCCTACCCCATTGGAGATAAAGGCGTGATTGTATGTTTATGTGTTATGTTCATTTTGTAGTGCTCACGTTATACTCAGATGACATTTCCATGGCTACCGGAAGTCAGGGCTTAAGATAGTGAACACTGTTGTCTATACGTACAACAGACGAAATTGGGAACTTCCGGGACATGTCCGTATAGGATATGCTCGTGTTTTCACACTAATTATAGGTTACACTAATTACCGGCTTAGGAGAATTCCTAACCAGCTAGCTACTTTTACGCCCTGCCTATCTCGATAAGGACTTAAGCGTGATTATGTTGGTTAGGTGAACCCTACCGGAAGGCTAAAACGAAAAAGAAAAGCTACAGGATGAAATTAAAATGTATTTATAAGCCGTGCAGTATCGGTGGCGATGTCTCCAAGGGGAACGAAATACGGGATACCGCTACGCTGAAGCTAGCAGTCTACGTCGTAGCAATTTTAGACTTTAGCCACAGAATATATAATAGTACTACATACAGAATGGCCACTCACCTCCCCTCCCAGTCCGATATACGTCACACTCCGCGCCGGATTGTGGGTCACATTGTGCGTACAATTAGCGGGTATGGTGCGCGCATGTTTCCCAGTGTAACGGAAATAATAAAGTTCTGTGTTCTAAAGATCGTTAGGTACTGTTCCGTGTACGGATGTCTTTCTACTACAATATATGACTCCAATAGGAACTGTTTTAGACTCCCAATTGATGAGAGACGGTAAGTAACTTCATACAAAATATGCAGTCTAACCTATTTTAGGTATTCAGTTACAGTGAACTACTTTAAAACGTTGGTTAAATCAAGAACCAGATTAATCAAGTGATGATTATGACCGGTATAACAAAATTTTGCCAACCCTTATAACACGCACACAAACACACGCCAAGTGCAACATGCCGTCTGTTGATGTACGACCAAAATTACATTGTAGTTAGGAGTGTCCGACCTGTGCTTTAGCATAACCACAGAATAATATGAAATCTTATTTTGTGAGTCTGTAAGTAATAGAGCTCGTTACATTGGTAACGATTCCTTGAGGACACAACTTAACTAAATCTTGACAAAATATGTTGCCGTCCCTTTCTGTTCTCTCGTGAGAGAAAATGACAAGTAGCGATTTTAGTCAAGATTTTGAAATATTGTGAGCATGAGAAATGCCCCTTTTAACCATTTTGGAGGTCTCGAAGGTAGATAGATATGTACATATACATACATACATATAATCACGCCTTTATCCCTAATGGGGTACGCAGAGCGTTAACGACATAAACAAAGGTCGTTCCGCCACGTCTGACAAAGTTTTGAGGGTTATTTAACATAGATTTGTAGGTCTATTGCTGTAGTGACAGGTTGTCAGCCCATCGCCTAAATTACAATATACTGAAACCCTCAGATCCCATAGCTGGTTTTTACAGCATGCTCGGGAGGAAATGCAGCTGGCACATTCTACGTTTTTCTCTTACTTCCAGTCCAGCATGTACATATATAAGGTCATTTTAAATCAAGTGCAAATATTAAAGTAAGTGAATCTACCCATGAAACTGATCAACTTTCCCTAAGGAACATAGGTCAAAATACGAAAAACAAAAATTTACTTCCCATACTAAGTGCGCTATCAGCTGGTGCATTTTGTATGGAAGGTCCAATTTTTTTATTCCATTTTCGACCTATGTTCCTTAGGGAAAGTTGTTCAGTTTCATGGGTAGATTTACACGTTTTATTATTTGCACTTGATTTAAAATGACCTTATATATATATTTATTTGTTTTCTAATTATCTATCTAACAAATAAAATTCTCTAGCTAAATAGATTTAAAAAGACATAAAATTTGTTATATAAAAAGTAGACAAAATTAAAAATTAAACAAACATAACTCAGACATCAAATTGAAAAACAAACATAGACGATAAATACAAAACAAACTAAAGGTTGTGTGTCCCGCAGTAAACCAAAAGGGCTATAGCTAGGGAAGCAAAAAATACGTAATTATACACAACTAGCGACCCGCCCCGGCTTCGCACGGAAATTATTAGTGTTTCTCTACAATATTATGCATGTATTATACATGTAAACCTTCCTCTTGAATCAATCTATCCATTAAAAGAAACTGCATCAAAATTTTCTAAAGATTTATGCATACATAGGGATATAGGGACAGAGAAAGCGACTTTGTTTTATACTATGTAGTGATGACGATGATACACCGGTAAAATACGGCTATTTTACGGTCATTTATATCGATTACGGTGAAAATTACATACATACATATAATCACGCCTTTATCCCTAATGGGGTAGGCAGAGCGTAAACGATCTTAACAAAGATCGTCCGCCACGTCTGACAAAATTTGAGGGTTATTTAAGATAGATTTGTAGGTATATTGCTGTAGGACAGGTTGTCAGCCCATCGCGTAAATCAAAATATACTGAAACCCTCGGATCCTTTAGCTGATTTTTACAGCATGCCCGGGAGGAAATGCAGCTGGCACATTCTACGTTTTTCTTTCGCTCCCAGACCAGCATGGACCATTTTGTTTGGAAAAGCAAATATATTTTTTACGAACATAAAAAGCTTTTCAAATTATTCATATTTACTTGCTGATTTAAGTATTTGTAATACAACATTGTACATAATTGAATTATGTTAAATGTCACTCCCAGTATCACCCGCAGACGACCTCTTTCCCGTCGTATAGAAGTTGGGCCCATTCGAGAACATTGTAGACACGCATGTGAGGGTTCTGGTTCTTTACTGTGAACAAATAACAATAAAAAAATGGTTTATCTGCTTCCGAGGTCTAGTTTTCTGAGATTTGGACTCTGGATTCGGAGGTTATGGTGTCGATCCACACACAAATTCGAGCATCATCTCCCTAGCCTCCAGCGGCGAGAGGTGCAATTTTATCGAGGGTAAGCCAAAAAACATTCAAGTTCTTTATAGTTTTGACGTAATTCGAAAAGGATTTGGTGGAGGTAGAATTCTTGAAAGGGAAGCCGACGGGAATTAAAGTCAAACTCATGTGTATACTTGCTATCCTGTTCTTATGTCAAACTTAAGAAAGTGACAGCGCTAGCTAAGAATTAGAATTAAGATTATGTCGTGAGAATCGACGCCATTATCTACTGTATAAATATCTGATTTGAATACTACACGAGTTTACTAACCTTGTATATTGACGAACTCCTTTGTAGGTTTATCGAGGATCGGCCAGTATGGCCTTCCGTACATGAAGTGGTTAGTGGAGGATATGGGCTTGTGAAATTCCTGAAAAATTATGTAAAATTAAGGCGATTGGCTGACAATCTGTCACTTCAACAATATACCTACAAATCTATCTTAAATAACCCTCAAAGCTTTGTCAGACTGGGCGGAACGACCTTTGTTTAGGTCGTTTCCGCTCTGCCTATCCCATTAGGGATAAAGGCGTGATTATATGTATGTATGTTAGGTAACGGGATACTGCTACGCCGTAGCTGGTTTGCTACGTACGGCGTAGCAACTCTAGATTTGGTAACGAATTCTATTTTATATAATCTTATTCTATAACAGGGCTCGGTGGTCTAGTGGTCAGAGCCATGGGCTGACAATCCGGAGGTCTTGGGCCTAGGTTCGATTGCCATGGGTGAAACACAAAGTTATATTTGTTAATTTATTACTTTGTGAGATTTTACCCAGTTTGGTTATGACAATGCACACTGATTTTTTGGAAGATAAAAATTAATTTGTGCTTCGGAGGGCACGTTAACCCGTCGGTCCCGGTCACTGTCTGTTATAGTCGTCGTTACACAAAACCAGGTCAGAGGCCTATCAGCTGTGCTATAATTGTTAATTGCTGTGCTATTACGCAGTTTAAAAACTCTGACACCAAGGTTCATCGGGTTAATAGTCTCGTTACCCACACGACAGAAGAAAAACAGGGCTCTAATGCCTTTACATGAGAGCAGAACCCTGATCAACATTGGTCATATGTCATGTCATGATATAGCTACAAAGTTACCTGGGTCCAAATATTCCTCCTTGTAATATTCGGGTCGCGTCTATCCGACCTGGCTGATTTCTGGTCATAATCCGGAGGATGGTAGATCATGTCATATGGACATAGAGGCTCTTTCTTCGGCTTCCATTTCGTGTTGAAGTACGTCTCCTCAGACACTGGTATGATCATCTGGGTGATCAGCCTGTCTTCGGGAGTCGCGTAGGATTCTAATTTCTGTTGCGGAGGTGCCATTACTGATCAGATGGCTTGGAGAATTAAAAAAAGGAAGACAAGGTTGCTATTTTTCCTGGGGTATCATTAAGCTGGCACGCACAATGAATTTGCGCGACTATGAAGGACAAAGGTGTTAAATACAAAAGGACAAAACGATGTTTTTGTGCATAACTAAATTCTAAAGAAAGGAAAACGAATTTTTCATTGATTACGGGGATTACGATTTCTGGCAAATTCTGACGTAATATGTAAACTTGCCATTTGGCAATTTTTTGTGTATTTTTTTCCAGTCCTAGTCCTCAAAGGTCTAAGGTAAAAAGGTATTAAAAAGAGATTGAAGGTATCTCATACTGGCTGATTGGATTTAATGTCATAAATAATAGACAATTTATGGCATTCCCATTACAGCCAAAAGTCAAAAGTCAATACATTATTTTGTCAAAAATGCGGATGGGTTGGCACCAAATATTTATTTTTACTATTTTGTAGCCTCTAAATTAGCGTTATGGATTATTACAACTTAAATCCCGATTTCGAAGGTGCGGTTTAGTATTTCTTTGTTTTCGTTTTCTTTTTTCTTTTTGTGTTTTGTATGTTTTTTGTTTATAGATTCCTTAGCTTTTCTAAGTCCAGCTGCTCAGACAAACACTCGACTGAGCAGAAGGGTGTCACCAGATTATATCCGGGCAGAGGATGTTCAGTATATGAGGAATCAGTTATCTTTCGAACAGAGTTTTCAGAGACCTTTGTCTAATACTTTACTCATATTGAAAAAGACCAACGAAAGAGAGGTAAGTTAGTTGATAAAATGCCTTCATTTATTCGTTTTTTTTTTTTATTAATATAATACCCGCTTTATCCAATAGATTGTTGAACAATATTGTGACGAGAACATTCGATATCGACCGTACCCTTATCCAAAACTATCAAATCCGGTGAAGATCCCAAAACACAGACCATTGATCAGAGTTACCGTGATACCCAACAACAACACAGCCACACAGACCAAGCTACGAAAAAGACGTAGCAACAAGAAGATACACACCACTGCCTCAAACCACGAGAGCTTCTTCAAAGCAAAGAACGTATTTCTGGTCGTAAACAGCAACAACAGAGAAAAGATATACGAAATCAAACCCACAGGAAGTGAATACTCGAATGGTGCTCGATATCATGAAGAGATCCCTGTAGAGCAAAACTTCCAACAACTACTCAGCTCGCTAAACATGGACAAGAAGAAGAAGAAGGATAAGAAGGGAAAGAAAGAAAAGGACAAAAAGAAAGACGATGATTCCAAGATGGACACGGGTTCGGCGTCGTCTTTGATGAACATGATGGCAAACGCAGAGAGTCCGAAGAATTCTATGCTGAGGGAGTGCATATGTCCATCCATAGATACAGTTTCTCCAACGAAAAGCCGCGTCAGGATCACTGGCAAGATCGGGTTGACAGAAGACGACAGATATGTGTTGAAATGTGCAGCTACGATAGATGGCAAACCAGGTAAAACACTATTTAATTAATTTGCTCTTCTGTAACTTTAGGCAAATTGAATGTTATTGTTAATTGCCTATTTATTACAGTTGAAACAAACTATTTTCAAGAACAAAACATAGGAAGAAGCTCCCCAAATCCGAATGAATGGGAAGGCCAAGGTCAAGAAACAACAAGAGAAATACCTAGAGTGTACGTAATTAATAATATTACCATGAAAATAAAACACATAAAAAAATTACAACTTAGTTCTTAACTTGAACTTAAATTATGTTTTAGATGTATACCATGCCCAAGCATATTTGGGCGGAGAGATAACAATACACAGAGAGATATTCTAAAACTATGTCAAAAAGATGAGATGGTACAATGCAACTGCGATCAGGATCTGAAGCCAGTAAATACGCATCACGAAGACCAGTATCGACAGATGCCTTATCCAGCATTTAAAAACACTTGCCCAGCGTTTCGTAGGTAAGTATTAGATCATTCATAATAACACGTAGGATTTAATCCACATATTGGATTATTACAATCTTTTCTAAACATTTATATACCCTCACTGTAGCAGACAAAGCCGTTAAGCCGTTGGTCCCGGTTAACATCGTTTACTACCGTAGATATTAGTCGTTAACCTATGTCAGAGGCCAGTGCTAAGCATTGGCGGCTTGAAAACTCTTCCCTAATCTAGGATTGGGTCTGGTTTCCGTTCTGGGTTGCAGAGGTCAGATTGCAATCGCTCTGTGTAAAAACCAGTACCCTCGTTCAATCTCCCTAGATTAGGTAGCCGACCCCGTGAGATACGGGATAAGGTTAGGGAAATGATGATGACTCTAGCAGACGAAAACGTTTATAGTTTAACTGTTATAAATGTTTCAGCGTTGAAACTCAATATTCTCCACAAAATGTTAATGCGGTATGTTTTTCCAATATTGAAAAACTTAAAATATTCTCAAGCAAAGACCAGGTCGTCCAGTGTAATTGCCCCCAAGATCTAATCATGAACAGCAACAATATTGGTATTGATGTTGACTACGATAAAAATGCTAATACTCCAAAGAGCTGTAATAGTCCATTAGTTATTATATCTGTTTACCCCAAGCAAGATTCTAACGAGAAATTCTACGAAGAAGAAAACGTTGAAGAGGAACGAGAGAGCCGGCCACCTCCTAAAGAAAAAGCTAAAGGCAAAAAGGATAAGAAAGACGAGAAAGGAGGCAAGGAAGATAAAAAGAAAGGTAAAAGATCTCGTTCGCCAAGTCCGGCCAAAGGTAAAGAAGAGAAGAAAGCAGACAAACCTAAAGGAAAAGGCAAGGGAAAGGATAAAGTTGATAACGATAAACCAATTAAAGGTAACAAGAAAGGAGGAAAAAAAGAGAAACCTAGCAAGGATGATAAAAAGTCCATTGGATCTAAGTCCCCAGAAAGGCGACCGAGTGGACAACAATTTGGAATATCGGTCGGCAGATGCGCCGAGTGCTGCATGGGCTGCGTTGGCAGCAGTAAGAGTAGACCAGACAACCCACAGGGAGCAGCTCAGTTCAGCACTAAACGAATGATGAACTGGGTCAGTGCCAAAAGCGACGTGTCCAACGTAGCCATAAACATTGATGGTGAGAATGAATTTTACGACGTTCTATTCCGGCAAGGCGACATCACCACTGACCTGCAGGTTCGGAAGACCCTCAAAGACGCACAAGCTTATAGAAACTATCCTGACGATGGCTCGTTAGAAAACTTTTTTCTAGAGCCTGATGAAATCGGGGGACAACGAAAAAGGTCATTCTCGCAAACATACATTGGCGATGTGAACGTGAGTTTGTATTATTTTTGTCGTTTGGTGGTGTGTGCCCTGCCGAGCCACGTGTGCTATAGGGCCTATTTTATTTTCAGCAACCAATAATCGCTGACAATACCGAAAACCAGGAACAAACGATACCAACAATACATGTTCGAGACAGTATAGAAATTTGCCACAGGTAGAATATTTTTGTTATTTTTTTCGAGTTTCAAACAAAGTATTAATTTAGTAAATGTTTTCGATGTCATCTTGGTGCTAAGAATTCAACGTCATACGTTATAAAAAAATGATAATATTACGTATACTGTTTTAATTTTATTTTTCATATTTATGTCTGTTGTCTAAAAATGTAACGAATGATCAGATTTTTCAAGAAAACAAACATTTTATTAAAACACCCTTTACACGTTTTAATGTTGTAGGAGGGAAGAGAAAAACAGCAGTCATAGTGTAACGTTCACATCCTCAGCATCTTCTTCCTCTACCACTTCTCACACCAAAGGTAATTTCTGAAATCTGAACATCCTTACTGAATTTTATCTGACTTTTATCATATTCCCAAACTTACTAAGGTTTGTTTTAGCCAATATCAAGCACTTTCAAGGAGACAACTGCAAATTGCCTAACCCAGTGGAGAGGGACAAAGAGATCCGAGAACTCCTCGGTATTGAAAAGCCCAGGGCCAGCCCTTCCAAAACCTATCAGGTATTTAATAAGACGATACTAGCAATTTTGTCAAGTTCTTTGTGAAAACACTCTACTATCTGCCTCCGTCTTTCCGATTTACTTTAATAAATTGAAAGAAGTGGACTCGCATTTTCTGGTTGATGTAGTTTCATTGTTACTATGTTTTTATTATAATTCAATGTTTATTTTTTATTTTTAGGAATTCGCAGCGAAAGCCGAAAAGGATTGTAAATGTTCTGTACATTGCTTTTACCGTCGACATCGGTTATTTTTGTCTTTTATTTTTATTATATTATTTATTATAGAAAAAACCAACAGTTAATGATCATATTAACTGTGAGGCATTTACTGATCTTTGCCATAAACTTTTTAATTTCCTATTTTATTTCAGTAAAACAAACGTAAATACAGTCAGCAACGTCCAAGAGCTGAGGCGGTTGTATCTGGATGATACTGGGACGCAGGCGAGCAATGATGATGATGTGGTTTACATGGATGAAGAGTACAACGACGATGATGAATACAATATCGAAAGCTTAGTATGCAAAGATACCGAAGTACCTATCACACCCCATCACGAGAACTCTCCCATAGCTTATGGATGTGAACTAGGAAATAAATGCAAAAATAAAAGACAACCGTGTGAGCAGCTTTCAGTATTAAAAACTAGCAGTTCTTCAGAGTCGAAAAGGCAATCAGAGTTTTACACTCCGGGAAAATCGTTTGTATCTCAACGTAGATCAACTTTTTTGGGGCCAAGGTCTAGTGTGCAAGCAAGCGATGGGAGAAGGATATGCACTCCCATAGATCCTTCCCGAGAGCCATGCGGTGTGGTCGTCAAGTGCCCATACGATAATCCATACGAAGAAGAAGAAGAAGATGAAGATTACCAACCTAAGAATCGTGAAATAGAACGAACAAGCAGGTTTGAACGACCAAGCAGACTATCTGATGGTAAAAGGATATCTGAACCGAAAGAACTTGGTAAAGAACCATGTGGCGTTATGGTGCAGTGCCCTTATAAAAAAGCGGTCGATGATGAAATTTTGGAAAATGGAAATACTAGAAAATCAAGCGCTTTCGTCGAGGAAAATACTGTTCTTCCAATTGAAGATGAACCTTTCGAAAGTCCGCCTTTATATCAACAACTTACTTTGAACCGCAACATAAATATTTACTTACAAATAGAACAATTCACGAAGCAGAAACCCATCATATTGTCACGCAAGCAATATGAAAAAGTTAAGAGGGCTATAGAATACACAGGTACGAAAAAAACTAATTGCATTTGTAAAAATCAATCTAGTAGCCGAGTAAGTGGAGAAATAAGAAGGAAATCAAGCGAGAAAAAAGAAACAAAACCAGAGGTGTCAAACAAAAATGTCCAATGCGAGTGTGACCAACCAGTTAAAGAAAAGAAGAAATCATCATTTTGGGGTAAGAGGAAATCAAAGGAAAAGGAAGAAGAAGCTAGGAAAAAATCACAAGAACCGGCAACATTCGGGGGCAAAGAGTGCTGCACGAGTAACGTTAGCTTTGTCAGTTCCAACAATGAAGCATTTATTAGAGTACCGTCAGAAGACTCAGTTATTGAAGAAAACAACCGGCCAACACAAACGAGAATATCAAATCCGTTTACTGGATGCTCAAAACAATGTAACGAACCAGTTAGACGCAAATCAAGAAGATCGAGATTTGTAAATCCAGATTATGCAAACCCTGAAGTCACTGGAAAATATAGCGTAACGTGCTGTAGTAGAATAAATCCAGCTTTAGTTGAAGAAGACGAAAACATAGAATATGAAACAAGAAAAAGTAGAGGACCATTACAAGAAGAAGATCTTGACGAATATGTAAATCGTAATAGAAAAAGCAGACAATCTCGAAAAACTAAATTAGATAACGACGATATTTTGCTTTATGACGATGGACAAAGAAAACAATCAAGACAAACTAGAACTTCAAGAAAATCAAAATTATATGACACTGCAAGAAAAAGCAGAAGAGACTCTAGAAGAAATTCTAACCGAGTAAGTGGAGCAGGGGACGAAACTTTAGAACAGGAAGAATTTACTAACGAACCTAGAAGAAGCTCACGTCGTGAAAGAGAAAGTGAAGTTCTAAGAGATCAGAATTCGAAATCGATCTGCTGCAACCCAGTGGTGACGCAAGATGACGGAGGGATGTCAAGAACCCAGACACCACAAGAAAAAGAGACCGCAGATGTGCCTAAAGGACTGCACTATTGCAAACGCTGTGGACGTCTCAAGCAATTACATTCTTGTGGAAACTGTGGCAGGTTGAATGGCGGATGTCTTCATACGTGCTACTGTTATGAAATTCAAGAAAAAAAACCTGAGCCATCGATAAAGGATATTTTCATTTCGAAAGATCATCAATATGCGGCTTCGTCCACTGAAGTGAGATACACGAGTGTCATCTATGCTAATTACAAACATGTTACTTTCTCTTCTGCGAATGTTCCCAACGAAAATGTGGTGCCATCTGCTGCCAATTTACTGATCAAGAACTATAACTCAAATTCTCTTCACACCATATTCAAAGGTTGGTAATTTTGCTCCCTTTCAACAGTTTCAAACTCGTTTATAGAAACTGCCTGCTAGAAGACCTTTCTGAACTGCTATTCTTTAGTGCTGCTTTGCTTTAGCATTGCCAAAAAAAGTATACCATCACAACCATTAAAAATATATTCAGAACATACATTTATATTTAGAATATACATTATATGTGTTTTATCACCCTTTTTTCAGGTCGACGCCGATCACCAACTCCAAACCTGGGCACATCCGCCTACTCCCTTTACTCTGAATACTCAGACGCGACCTCTGCCAAGAACCAGGGTCCTCCACGATCCTCGCAGGAGAGGAAGCCATTCCTTCGGCGACTGATGTCCTGCCTGGTGATGCGATCTAAGACCTCCAATATCAAGATAGATGCCAGCAGACCGATACCCAAGATGACCGCCAACAGCTCCGTGGATTCGTATCATATCAACACGTCCCTTGGTGTAAGTGTTTGTCTTTTTCATATGAATTTTCTTTTTTCTATTGCTCACTGTGTTATAAATGATCTTCTCCGTACAACAAAAACTTAAAAAGAAGCCTGCAACGCCTGCGTTTCTACTCTTCTGAATGCAACAGGTAGCATAAAACGGAAAAAGAGTATTTTTAACGATAGAGCGACATGAAACTCGCTCTATCTTTTTAAATATCATAACTGGGTTTCCTCCTGCGCTCCTCAGCCTTAAAGACACCTTCAGATTTCTTTTTTGGACATAGTTCTCCACATTTGGCATTTTCTTTGGTGTCCCATGTCACTAGGCGTTTACAGCTGATGTTCATCCACAGGCGGTAGAACTATCATCATCCATATACGACACCTCAGCATCATTCTACAGCAACCACTCCATACAGCCCATCAGCAGCAAGATTATCAAGAGAGGGTTTCTCAGTTCTGTCAGAGGTTTTCTTACTAATAGAAGAACTTAATTTAATGGTATGTAGATGATGTTTTTATAGTTTTCCAAAAAATAAGATTGTCGACTTCAGGTGGAACAATGAGATAAGTACAGTATTCTCTGGACTGCAAATATTTTAACGGATTTTTATCTATCCGAATTCTTCTTTTTTGATGTGAATACTAAGTAATTTTGACGAACAGTCCACATTTTATATTTTTGATATATTTTTATGCATGTATTGATATCATCGTATTGTTATTATGGTTTTGTATAGCTTTTTATATACAAGCTGATTTTATCTTTATATTTTCCTTTTTTAGAGGACTTTAGAATCGTTATTAGATTTAATAAAATAAATAATATCTTTAAAAGTTTTTAATTGAAAAATAAAAAACAAAACGTCTCTGGTATGTAAATAAAAAATGTTATAGAAAAGAGTAAAAAATATATTCATCCAATCATTAAATCTTATCACAACAATAATGGCTTAGTAACTAATAAAAATAACCTAACAAATATACAAGTCTTTACAAAAATAGAGATTACGATTACAGTTCTATGGCCCGGTCCGTGTGTGCCATGGCTTCGACTGTGGAGGAGTCAGTTCCGAACCCGAATAGGCCGGTCCATTTGAGGAAGAAATATAGCAGCATTCCGTAGAAGAAAATACCCCACAACTGGTCAACCACCCACATTCTGAAATAGAAAAGATAAATGTTAATTGAAAAGACGTTCTAATAATTATTTCGTTTTATTGTTTCACTAATCTACACAGAAACATATTTTTATTTATTTCTTAAAACATTATATTCGTAGCGAGCAAATATGGACTAAAGCTACGGAGTTAACACTTTTGATGTTGTTTGAAAGCGACTTTGTTTTATACTATGTAGTGATACACATATAATATAGGCATATAGTCATGTCATTCTTCCATGCTGGACTGGGAACGAGAGAAAAATATAGAATGTGCCAGCTGCATTTCCTCCCCGGCATGCTGTAAAAACCAGCTATGGGATCCGAGGGTTTCAGTATTTTGTAATTTAGGCGATGGGCTAACAACCTGTCACTACAGCAATATACCTACAAATCTATCTTAAATAACCCTCAAAACTTTGTCAGACGTGGCGGAACGACCTTTGTTTAGGTCGTTTACGCTCTGCCTACCCCATTAGGGATAAAGGCGTGATTGTATGTATGTCATGCCTTCAGTCAGACATGAACGATAACAGAAATCTTTAGTGATTTAATGAAGTAAAACTACTTACACTTTCATATGCCTCTTGGCTGCGGGAATGGTCTCATCAGGTTCTTTCAGGATGTATCGGCGCGCCGCGATCACGCAGTGCTCGAAGTATAGGGGAATGTCCGCACCTAATGAAAAAAAAATGTTACGTTCAAATCACGCCGTGCTTCGGAAAGCACGTTAAGCCGTTGGTCCCGGTTAATACTGTTTAATACCGTAGATATTAGTCGTTCAGCCATGTCAGAGGCCAGTGCTAAGCATTGGCGGCTTGAATACTCTGAACTAATCTAGGATTGGGTCTGGTTTCTCTTCTGGGTTGCGGAGGTCAGATTCTGGAAGTGGGTCTGGCTTTTCTTCTGGGTGGCGGAGGTCAGATGGGAGTCGCTCTGTGTAAAAACCAGTACGCTCGTACAATCCCCTAGATTAGGTAGCCGCCCCCGTAAGATATGGGATAAGGCCTAGATAGATGATGTTCAAATCACGCCTCTCTGTTGTCAGGATTGACAGATTGTCCACGTTTTAGTAGTAGTTTTCTTTTTCACTCATGTGTGTTTTTCAAAGACATGCAGGTGAATAAAGGAACAAAAATTCCGCATAGAAGGAGGAGATTTTGGTTTGGAAGACACGGTAGCTCAGTCGGTTCGAACAGGGGCACGGTACGGTTCGTGGGTTCAAATTCTCGCAGTGCCAAATTTTTGGTTCATAATTTATTTACATAGTCAACGTTTTATTAAAACGGTTTTCACCATTTCTGATCATTTTTAAGGGTCAACTCACCTTAAGCGTCAACTTGTACTTCTTGTGTCGTTGAGTCTCTTCCGCATCTTCTGACCCTTGTCCAACTTGAAGTCCCATTATACTATACCAATTAACTGCAGCAAAACCCGCTCTAAGCTCCACAGATCGGTCTTCATCAGCCATTTGATCCTTATAGTTGACGGGTTTGTAAATAAACAAACTTACCTTAAGCGTCAACTTTGTATTCCTTATGCTCCCGTTCGTTAAGCCTCTTCCGGACTGTCCCTTGTCCGACTTGAAGTCCCATTGGTTGTTGGTGTAGATTGCAAACAATATATCTTCCGAACTTTTTATATAAAGATGACACACAAATTTTACCTTCAGCGTCAACTATGTACTCCTTATGCTCCCGTTCGTTGAGCCTCTTCCAGATTGTCCCTTGTCCGACGTGAAGTCCCATTAGTTGTTGGTTGATTGCAAACAATATATCTTCTGAACTATCTATATCAAAAATACAAACAAACTCACCTTCAGCGTCAACTTTGTACTCTTTATGCTCCCGTTCGTTAAGTCTCTTTCGGATTGTCTGTCTCTTGTCCGAGTTGAACTCCCATTGGTTGTTGATTTACTATACCCCTCAACTGCGGCAAAACCTGCTCTAAGCTCCACAGATCGGTCTTCATCAGCCATTTGATCCTTACAGTTGAGTACTTGACACATAACAGGCATATTCTGGGTGAGCTCGCTGCATCGTCGGCTCTGTCACGGTCATCCCTGACCTAGTGTCTAGAGTCAAGAGCAAACCCATTTCTAATAAAAGAAAATAAAAAAAGACTTGCCTTCAGCGTCAACTTTGTACTCCTTATGCTCCCGTTCGTTGAGCCTCTTCCTGATTGTCTGTCCCTTGTCCGACTTGAAGTCCCATTGGTTGTTTGTGTAGTACTCGAACACGTCAAAGCCTTTGTTGATACGTCTCTGCACGCGCATTAGGCTGCAAGAATGGAAAATAATGTCAGTAAAATAGTGCCAATTGACATGATGATGATCACAATCTAGTGGACCTATGGAAGACATTTTGGTGGTGTGTTTCAAGAACGTGGATCTGGAGAACTAAGGTGAATTATTATGGACTGTTCTTGAACTCGCTTAAAGCCCAAGCTCATCCAAAAATGTTAAAGGCATTAGCACTGCCACAGACAAGCAAGCAGATACAGCAAGCTGGTCATTTGTGAAAGCTTTCAGTTGGACCTATCCAGACGCAAAGTCATGATACCAATTCAGTGTGGATTGCCAGGAGGTACATCCCATGCTACCTAAATCCCAGGATTTGAAAACTGACAGCTGGCATCTTTAAATAACTGATGTGAGAAGAAAAATGCTACGGTAAAATAATAATACTAACACAGGCTCGTATCTGAGCAGCCACAGTAAGGAGTCCACCAACATGGCGGGGATCCAGTGGTACAGGACGCAGCAGATCTGGTGCTGGAGACGGTTGTGCTTCATGGAGCCGCCGGGGTACCTGAAACATCAAATAATGGTTAGAAAGGAGAATGACAGACTGCTCGAGTCTCTATGGCCAAGTCATGAAAAGAAACAAGTCCCAAAAAGCGGTATAGAAATGTTCAGAGCATGAATGCAAATTTTGGACAGATAAACACAAATACATACATATAATCACGCCTTTATCCTTAATGGGGTAGGCAGAGCGTAAACGACCTAAACAAAGCTCTTTCGCCACGTCTGAAAAAGCTTTGACGGTTATTTAAGATAGATTTAAAGGTATATTGCTCAGTGACAGGTTGTCAGCCCATCGCCTAAATTACAATATACTGAAACGCTCGGATCCCTTAGCTGGTATTTACAGCATGCCCGGGAGGAAATGCAGCTGGCACATCTATGTTTTTCTCTCGCTCCCAGGCCAGCATGAAAGAACATCAAATAATGGTTAGAAAGGGGAATGACAGACTGCTCGATTTCGTTTCTATGGCCAAGTCATAAAAAGAAGCAAGTCCCAAAAAGCGGTATCGAAATGTTCAGAGCATAAATGCAAATTTTAGACAAGATAAGTATTATTTAATATAAGACTCCTCCGAACTTAAGTTCAGAACTTACCAAGCGACGCCGTTGAGAGGCACCTTGTTGAGGATGATGGAGCGACCGGTCTCGATCAGCTCGTGCCATGTCACCTTCACTTCCGCTGAGCTGGTGAAGTTGTAGATCGGGTTTGCGGTGTCACTGTGAAGGGAAGAAGAAATTGCATTAGAGACTAATACCGCCAACGTACTGATCGCGAATTTCTTTATTTGTCGTATACTTCCATGCTGGACTGAGAGCAAGAGAAAAACATAGAATATGCCAGCTGCATTTCCTCCCGGGCATGCTGTAAAAACCAGCTAAGGGGTTTCAATATATTGTAATTTAGGCGATGTAGCGTCAACCTGTCACTACAGCAAATCTATCTAAAATAACTCTCAAAACTTTGTCTGACGTGGTGGAACGACCTTTGCTTAGGTCGTTTACGTTCTGCCTACCTCATTAGGGATAAAGGCGTGATTATATGTATGTATGTATTGTTTGTCGTAGTCTATTCAATTTATATGGCGAGCGCAGCGAGTGTGGGGTTTCAAGTTATTGATCGATGACGACAACATGGCAAGCGTATCACGATATTGATCGAGTACTTATATGCCGAGCGTAGCGAGCGCAAGAATTCACATTATTAACCGGGGTATTAACTCATATCACGGACGTAGTGAACGTAAGATTTGTATCTATTAACTTATGCATATGAACACATATCGCGAGCGAAGCAAGCGTGAGATTTTTGAGAGAAGAAAAATGATGGGAATACTGCAATTAGACTGTATCTTTCATCCTTAGCTCACGTCGTATTGAATTCACTGCTTCGAGAGTTTGAGATTACGTCGGTTCACCTTGCCCATCGTAATGTGATAGATATAGGCTAGTATTTATAACGCGATCTCAAGATTGAGAGCAATATTAAGTATGGATTTGACAGGCCATAATGTACGGAAATGACTTTTCTGATATCAAACTAGCTGTCAATCTCAAGTGCGGTTAATCAATACGTGTCTCAGACTCACCCGTTCTTGAGGTAGTTCCACACCACCACCATAATACCGCTGATGAAGACGTCCACCGGCAGGTAGTCGGCGTAACTGTCGCTGCGGCAGTACATGCTGCGGAGCACGCCCTTGCCAGCACCTGCGAGTATTGGTTTGGTTTATTTAACAGTTTATTGGACACATGATCATTCAGACCACACAAACATAAAAAATAATAGCACAGCAGGTACAGCTTATCTCTAAGAAGAAGCTTCCAGCTGACCTACGGTAGTGAGAGTGCTTAAGTGAGGCTGATAAGGCGTGTAAAATGTATAGGTAAAATTACAATAAATAAAATTCAAAGCCTAATATAATAAATAACAAACAATAAATAAATATACATATATCTACAATCTACATAAATACATACATATAGTAATAAATAAATAACGCCTAGAGGTAATGAAGATTACATGAAGTTGATAGAGACTTTCAAAATTTTAAACGGTCACTATGACCTATCTAACTTTGATGCCCTATTCAATCGAGACCAAAATAGCCGTTTGCGAGGTCATAGCATGAAATTGACAACTTATTTCTCACACAACAACCCACACAAGCACTTTCTTTCAAATAGAGTGGTTGCTAACTGGAACAAACTAACTCAAGATGTAGTGACAGCACAGAATACAAATGTCTTTAAGAACAAATTGGACAAATAAATACAAAACTTCAATAAGACAAGCAAATCGTGAACAGTGGGATACAGGCACTATCAGTTGTAGCAACAACTGCCTGCCTGATTAAATAATATAATAATAAATAATCTAATACTGGTATAATAATTATATAAGTAGCACATAATTAGTAAACTAGTCTAGTTTAAAGTCTTCTTCTTCTGCCGTGTGTGTATCGAATCGATCGACCCGAAGAACCTTGGTGTCAGAGTTTATAAATCGCCTAATAGGACAGATAATAGGCCTTAAACATGGTTTGTGTTCCGACCACTATCAAAGACAGCGACCGGGACTGACGGCTTAACGTGCCCTCCGACGCATGAAATATTTTTTCTTCCAGACAATCAGGTGATTTGGCATTGTCCTAACCAAACTGAGGAAAATCTCACAAAGTGATAAATTGACAAATATTATCTTTGTGTTTTCATCCCTGGGAATCGAACCCAGGACCTTCGGATCGTGAGCCCGTGGCTCTGGCCAATAGACCACGGAGGCAGTTATAACTGCCTGTGTGGTCTCTGGTCTGATTATTGGCCTCCTAACGCGAAGGTCTTGGGTTGAATTTCCACGCATATTACCACATTAGTGAGATTGTCCTCAGGTCGGTTATGACAATGTAGGTTGAATCACTTGATAATTCGACAAGAGTGATGATTCCATTCCCGTTTGCTATACAAACCACGTCAGAGGTCAAAGTTCCCATCAGTTTTGCTCTAGAGTACCTAATATGCTTGTAACTGTAATAAAATAAGTAATTTCCAGTAGTTTAAAAGTAGAGCCTTTAAAATTACAACATCATATAATATTTATGCACAAACACTAGACATTTACGCTACAGTAGGATAGCTCGAAGGTCGATTTGTGTTTCAAAGTGAGTGGCACTATAACGACAGATGTGGAAATAGTCAGAGGTATTCTGAGTGTTTTCGCACTAGCTGAGACGGCCTTAGTGGTAGACTTTAGAAGGCTTTTTTGCGGCTCTAGTTAGGTCCCATAAGAGCTGAACGTGTGAGCATTCTGATAATGTTTATGACATACATATAATCACGCCTTTATCCCTAATGTGGTAGGCAAAGTGTAAACTACCTAAACAAAGGTCGTTCCGCCACGACTGACAAAGTTTTGAGGGTTATTTAAGATAGATCTGTAGGTATATTGATGTAGTAACAGGTTTTCCGCCCATCGTCTAACTTACAATATAATGAAACCCTCTGATCCTTTAGCTGGTTTTTACAGCATGCCCGGGAGGAAATGCAGCTGTCACATTCTTTGTTTTTCTATCGCTCCCAGACCAGCATGGAAGTAGTTATTTATGACGAAGTACAAAATTCAACTGCATGAACATAAAAGTTCTACAAAAAAATATTAATACTTGTACGTTATCGGAATACTTAAAAAACCATGAAAAAATCTTGTAAAATGAATGTCAAGTTTCTAACGAGTTACGATTGTCAGTAACTAGCAATTAAACTTTAAGAGGATAATAAAAGTGTTTCAGTAAATATAGGTAATTAATTTAATCTTAAGTGCTATGATAAAGACTAGATACAACACTTAACTACACTATATTATGATTCATACAGTGATTTACAAATGCATAAATGGTTTTTCCTATAATTTTTCAGCGAACTTCTTGACCACTTTGCATCTGGAAAGCTTTACGCTTGTATGACACTTATATATAAAAAAGTACAATTACTCTGGATTCCTCTAGATCGCAAGTAAAATTAGAAATAGTTGATTGATTTTGGATTTCGTAATTATTCGTCTGGTTTTTATACTAAATTGCCTTGAAACTAATTCAACATATGATTCCCGCTTGCCTATAGCGAATAATGGCCACCAATGGCAATTTTTCTTCCTGTTACTACAACGAGCTATGAACCGCTAATTTATAAGGTTCTAAATTACCTTTATAACTATTACTTGAGTCTGTTGGACCGGATTTTTGATTCATTGTGTTTTTAGTGAATTATGTTTTCTTAACTACTGGGGGGTGACTTGGCTAGTATGATCACCTTAATTAATCCTAGATACCAGATCAAGTATTATAGTTTGTATTCTAGTAGTTATAAAAACTCTAAAATACTGTAACACTATTTAAAGGTTAATAAAGGTTCGGTTGACCACAAATAAGAGTCAAAAAGACCACAAGGTAAGTCCAATCCACCCATCCATAGGCATCTTAAAGGCCAAGAACATCACGTACATAGCTACTCAGAAAACTGCCATGGTTTAGAGTCATTTAGAGTTATTATTTTTAATCTCGTGGCTTAGTAATCGGTGAACTTATTATGGTGGTATGTGGAAATGTTTCCGAACAATTATAAAACATCCGGAGGCAACATGAAGATATATTTCCAAACGCTGATTTCATATCTAATATTTTTGGATTTTGTCATTCTTCTTCTTCTTCTTAGCGAGTGGATTCTCCTGTCGAACAATGACCCGAAGAACCCTGGTGTCAGAGTTTTCTAACCGCCTAGTAGCACAGCAATACCTAATAAGACCTCTGCATGGTTTAAGTAACGACCATTATCAAAGACAGCGACCGGGACCGACGGCTTATCGTGCCCTCCGATGCACGGAATCCTTTTTACTTTTCGGACGATCAGGTGATTTAGCCTGCAATGTCCTAACCAAACTGGGGAAAACCTCACAAAGTGATAAATTGACAAATATCACTTTGCGTTCCCCGCTGGGAATCGAACCCAGGACCTCCGGGTCATAAGCCCATGGCTCTGACCACTAGACTACGGACATTTAACATTATTTCTAACAGTCTTTCATTAGACCTACGGTAAAGTAATAGGGCATAACAGAAGATATTTTTAACGTTGAGTCATCGATGTCAACGTGTTTTGCGGTCCATAAACTGAATTTTCTCTGCAACTTAGCAGAGGTTCAAATTTCCGAGCCGGAGACGATAATCTTGTTACAAACATATGTTTTACGGTTGACTTTCCTTAAAGTTGTAAAGCAAAATCAGGTTATGGACAGCAAAACAATTTTGTAGCGATAACGAAACGTTAAAAAAACTAAGTATAGTTCCGGAGGGGAGGAAACTGGTGGGAGCTAGTTTACAAAATAGACTTACCGATTAGAAGTCCTGTAGGTCCGTTGATGTTGTCTGTCCAGCCAGGAAGTGGTTCCCAGATGATTGGGATCACTGTAATAGAACATTATGTTAAGATAAAGATAAAGATGATTTATTTGCTGTTGAAGTTGTAGAAAAACGCTGCAACAAAAATAGCTTTTATACCTAACTGTAGATTCGTAAAAAACGATCTATTAATTTCAAATCTGATCAAGGGCGGATTAAGGAGGGAGGGCAAGGGGGCACGTGTTTTTTGTACTGTAGAGGTTCCATAACAGTACATAATTAGGCTCGTATTTATGAAGCAATCTCAATCTTGAGAGCAATATTAAGTATGGACTTGACACTATGAATAAGGAATACTTGGCAGGCCAGTTTGTATTGAAATGACGTTTCTGATACGAACTCAAACTAGCTGTCAGTCTCAAGTGCTGTTTATAATTATGGCCCTTAGAAGCACAGTAAATACTTGTGCCACCCCCTAGAAAAAAATCCTGGATCCGCCCTTGAATCTGGTGATGATGATGCGCAGTTTTTTTTTATTTTAAAATAGTTTTTTTTACTAGTTGTGCTCTTACCGATGGAAGGTCTGAGCACGATGACGGGCATACTCTGCATGAATTCCACAGCCAAAGCTTCTCCTAAAGCCTTCGTGTACGCGTAAGAGTTGGGGTATGTTGTCAGGAATCTGCGGAAGATGAGTGGTTTAGTAGATCTATGGCTGGCGACAAATGCGTAGAGGACTAATCGTATTGTTTTGTAACTCAAGCTCTTAAGTGGCGCCCTCATCAGACAAAAAATCATAATTTACTGAAAACACAATCAATCGAAAATCCGGTAGATCAGATTGAGGTTATAGCAATGAAGGTCATTTAGAACCTTATTTAGTTGCAACTTATAGTTCGATACAGATAAAATTTGCGAAAATAGGCCACTTCTGGCACTTTTGCTCTCTGTAACTGCAGTGAATACTGAAATTGAATTATTAATTCATAATGCTTAAAATAAACTTCAATACCTATGCTTCAATCTGATTTACCGGATTTTCGATTAATTTCGTTTTCAGTAAGTAATGAATTTTTACTGATGAGGGCGCTGGCGTGCACCGGGGATCCCCCCGGGGATAAAGAGGCCCCTCCGCGAGCGGTGGCGCCCTCGCTCGTTAAAAATCATAACTCGCAAAATAAAGACATTTTCAAAACTTTTCTCACCACTTTCTTAGATTTAGACCTAAGATATTTTGTAATTAATAAATTGAGGAGCAAATAGTACCCTGGAGTTACAGTCGACATTTCCGCGAAAAGTGGCCGTTAAAGCAAAAATTTCCAACGTAACTGCCCGGTACCCGGTACTTTTTGCTACTTATGGGGCATTTGCTACCTACTTGTGGGATTCTACAGAAGACATAAGTAACAATTTGCATAAGCCAAAGGTTTTCATGAAACAAGCTAACTTATGACCAACGACTAGAGGTAATGAAGATTACTACCTTGCAAGCAAGAAGAGAACGTGGGGATTTGATAAGAGACTTTCAAAATTTTAAACGGCCACTATGACCTATCTTACTTTGAAGCCTTATTCAATCGAGACCAAAATAGCCGTTTGCGAGGTCATAGCATGAAATTGACAACTTGTTTCTCACACAACAACCCACACAAGCACTTTCTTTCCAATGGAGTGGTTGCTAACTGGAACAAGCTACCTCAAGATGTAGTGACAGCACAGAATACAAATGCCTTTAAGAACAAATTGGACAAATACCTACAAAACTTCAATAAGACAAGCAAATCGTGAACAGTGGGATAAAGGCACTATCAGTTGCTACAACTGCCTGCCTGATTAAATAATATTATAATAATAAGCCTTGACTTACCTATCAGCCATGGTTTCCAAAGTAGCCTCATCGAACAGCTCAGCAGCAGCAATGACCTTATGGGGATCAGCAGGTGGAGGGTAGGCCTGCTCCTCAAGTAGTTTCTCGTGCAGGTGACAGTATGCTGTCGAGATGTGGACGAACACCTGGAAAAAAATATAGTGGTTGTGAAAACTGAACTTTAATTAAAAAGTACCTACGGGATGTAAGGGAAAGCGTCCCGCAAACTGATAGGGTTGCTCAGTCAACGATACGTAACAAATTCCACCGAGAAAATAAAATGGCTCTTCCAAACAAATTGTCTGATCGAGGTCGATCGATCGAGGACATTTTGTATGGAAAAGCCTTATTTTCACTTCCTGAAGGAATTCCCTGGCGAAAGTTCCCCTATCAGTTTGCGGGACGCTGTCCGTACACATAACATAACATAAAAATACTTTATTGCACGTAAAAATACAAATCATACAACACAACAGATAACAACAAAAACAAGTACAACATAGGCGGCCTTATTGCTAAGGTAGCAATTTCTTCCAGGCAACCTTTGGGTGAAAGAAAAATGCGTAGCGGGATAGCGCAAACCTAGTAAAATATGTCCTAAATACATTACATTACATATAATACATAAACTAGGTACAAGCTACTACATACACCCTGTATAGTATACACAATATTTAGGACTTGGTATTTGTTGTTCCCTAGCTCTATCGGGTCTTTCTTAAAGTTGTACTCTTCTTCCTAGCCTTATCCCGTTTCTCACGTGGTCGGCTACCTAATCTAGGGGATTGAACGAGGGTACTGGTTTTTACACAGAGCGACTGCCATCTGACCTCCGCAACCAAGACGGGAAACCAGACCCAATCCTAGATTAGGTCAGAGTTTTCAAGCCGCCCATGCTTAGCACTGGCCTCTGATATGGCTTAACGACTAACATTTACGGTATAAAACGATATTAACCGGGACCAACGGCTTAACGTGCCTTCCGAAGCACGGAAAAAGCGCCGAATAAACGTACATATGAAATTCGAAAACCGAAAAATCACATTGGTACGTGGTGGGATTCGAACCACGACCTCCCGCTCAGGAGGCAGCGGCCCTATCCGCTACACCATCGGGCTCTTTCTTAAACTTGTACGACAGATAGAAATAGAAGAATTTTATTGTTAAGGTTGTGGTGTTATAATGCTTACCTTCATCTTCTTGCAGTCCTTCCCCAGTTGCAGCATCAGCTTAGTTCCTCGCACATTTAGCAGCACTGCTTTCTTTAGGTTCTCATCGAATCTGATAGAAAAAATACTTAATTAGTCACATCACTATACAATACAATACAAAATTCTTTATTGCACAAAGAAACACATACAACAGAAATAAAAAGGAACAAACGCGACAGTACAATATAGGCAGCCTTATTGCTAAAGCAGCAATTTCTACCAGGCAACCTTTGGGTATGGAAATTGTACAAGCAGAAAGCGGGATAGTGCATATTAACATATAATACTTAGACAATATTTACACACTATTAAATAAATATTTCAATCAAATATACTGATACATATCTTATGATAAACTAATACATAATATATGCTACATAAGATAGGATACTCTATGTTATATATCAGAGAAATTACCTATACCATGTGGAGACACGATTTGCTCGACTCTTTGCTTGAATGTAGGCACTATAGTCTGTCAACGTCGTGCTTACCGCGCCCTAGGGGTACAGACGTTGGCGGGGACGCGGTAGCACGCGGCGATTGCGAACATGAACACATTGCGTCGTGCTCGCTCACCCTCCTGCTTCACCGCCCGCACCCCCGTTACCGCGTCCCCGCGCACGTCTGTACCCCTAAGGCGCGGTAAGCACGACGTTGACAGACTATAGTTTGTCTTATTTTGTCGTGTCTTTATTTATTTTCCTCTCTTCTTTCTTTGTGTTTACCTTTTGTTTTATGTGTGATGTTTTTTATGCAATAAACCTTTAATTTATCTATCTACTTTTTTTAAATATTTTGTGTGGGTTGTTGAGTCAAACGACCCGATGAACCCTCGTGATTTTTTTTAACTGCATAACCTGCGAGGCCTCTATCTTAAGACCGATCATAAGGTAATTCCTCCTGGCAAATGGTTGTTTTTTAAGCTTATGTCTCTGAAACGAATCATTGCAAAATTTAAAAAAAATATACATTGAAGAAATTAGTTCATGACCTGCAATTCTGCAAAATAATCTAGTTCATAAATAAGTATGCTAAAAAAAATACTGTTTTTATCAGTAAATTTGATATTCCTTCTAAACTATTAGGAGCGCTTACACGGTTTCTTCGGGAAAATATCCGTATTATGATAATCTGAAATCGCAACATAGGTTTATTAAATCCGAATCGTAGTTTTTATGAAATTAGCTTTTTTGTGCATTTTTGGCACATATTTGACGCGGCCACGGACGTAACCGCCACCGCCATTCTAAAGCATTACGGGCGATGGTTGCATATTTTGAAATCTACCTGCTCATCTGCCGTTAGAATACACCTTAAGGTGCCCTCCGAAGCATGGAATCTTCTTACTTGACAGACAATCAACTGGTTAGCCCGTGACCTCGGATTCGGAAGTCCAAAAGTCAGACCCGAGATCAATGTACGTAATCAACTAATAAATTGCATCAACATCACACCTTGTATTGTTTACTAAAGTCAAGGCTCAAATGAATTGAAATATTTTGTAGTAACACGCCGATACTACTACTTTGGTACTATTTCCAAACATTGTCTCTTTGTTTGAGTAAATAGTATGTCAATGCTAACACAACGTCACTGGCCGTTTAGCTACGCACCCACCACGCCTATAGACGTATAGGTGCGTTAGGTAATAAATACCCTACCAACCTAATACGTATTATAATATAATACAACAAATAATGGGGGCAATTCGTATGCGAACCAAATCACAAAATTTTGACTAAAATCGTTACCTGTTATTTTCTACCATTAGAGAAAGGAAAGGCAGCATTTTCAGTCAAGATTTTGTTAAGTTGTGTCCTCAAGGAATGGGTGCCATTGTGTTTCGTTTCCAGCATGGCGACTAAATCGATTCTAATAATTTGTAGTCAGACGCCGATACTACTTACTATTTCCAAACATTGGGCTCGATTCTAGATTCCACCGGCTAAAACTAAAATTAAAATCTATCTGTCACTTTTAAAATAATAAAATTGAAAAAGGACAGCCGATTTAAACTCTATAGTTTTACACTTTGTTTGCTAAACTTTGACACGCTTTTGCACGTTTCCCCAGTATTTCTGTCAATTTTATCCGCCATATAACATGACGGCGGATAAAAATGACAGATAACGCATAGAACCGACTATAAATCAAAAACCGGAGAGAATAGATCTCCTGTCCTTTTCTAATGTTTTCAATCTGAAAGTAACAAATACATTTTAGCCCATTGTGTCTTTGTTTGAGTGAATAGTGTGTCAATGCTAACGACGTCACTGACCGTTCAGCTACGCACCCACCACGTCTATAGACGTATATGTGCGTTTTCGGTGCATTAGGTAATAAATAATACCTACGTATTATAATAATAACTAATATTGCGTTTACGGTCTGATGGGTTTGATGAGCTCGTTGGTCATATGGTTAGTGCTTAATCATTTCGATAACGAATGTTAAGCAACCATCGCCGTGGTCAACCCATGGATGGGTAACAGGTAGTGGTATTACAATTCGAGCGTTTCCGTTTTCGGAAGGCACGTTTAGCCGTTGGTCCCGGTTAATTAATTAAGTAAATAATTGAAAATTCTGACAGCTGTGTTGGCCACTAACCTGGCAAAAGCCTAATTTCCCTTTTGGGTTGCGGACGTCAGATGGCAGTCGCTCTGTGTAAAAACCAGTACCTCGTCCAATCCCCTAAATAAGTTGGAAGCAGGCCGTGAGATACGGGATGGGGCTAAGTTGATGGTCTGATGGATTGTCCCTGTGGTCCAACAGTGGTCTATACTCTCGATACGGAGTTCGTGGGTTCGATTCCCAGTACTCCCACGGAGGTCCCACAATTTTTTTTCGTGCTTTGTAGAGCACGTTAAAGTTTTACTTTCGCTTACGGCCCCTATCCTTGATAGTGCTCGCTATCTTTATGTTGATGTTACACAAACCTAGGCGGCCGCCGTTTAAAATCTCCGAAACCCACACGAGCGACACGCAATTTGACTCAATAGACTCTAACAAATTTGTAGAATACGATTCCAACCACGCTGTTTAATTCACAAAACCGGAATTTGTGGGTTACACACCACGAGGTACTATGTATTTTGCAACGTGTATCTGTTGGTCTGTCCGTCCGACCTTGGGAGTTACGAATCACGAATTTGACCCCGTTTTGGTTTGTGCTTACTCATTTAACGAAGTATGGAAGATGCGGTCTGCTATCATAGACACGACAAGTGTAATTATTTTACTAATAGGTTTTGTGTAATTGTACCATACTTTAAATACAAGTACTTTTTTGCTTTTTTCTAAAAAGAATTACGAGTATCGTCCCATTCTTACAAATAAAACTACGTGAAAGCAAGAAGCGGTATTGCGATGTTTTGGTGTTTTTTATTATGTTTTGCGTTTTTGCTACTTCGGCGAATAACCTTGTAAGTAAAAAATCTTATTATAGAAACTTTTGAGATACATGCTTGCATATCGGAGGGATGGCAGGAGAGACGGCGAGAAAGATGACAGGGACGGCGGAAAATACAGGAGGGACGGTGGGATGGACGGGAGGGACGGCGGGATGGATGGGAGGGACGGCGGGATGGACGGGAGGGACGGCGGGATGGACGTGAGGGACGGCGGGATGGACGGTAGGGACGGCGGGATGGACGGGAGGGACGGCGGGATGGACGGTAGGGACGGCGGGATGGACGTGAGGGACGGCGGGATGGACGGGAGGGACGGCGGGATGGACGGTAGGGACGGCGGGATGGACGGTAGGGACGGCGGGATGGACGTGAGGGACGGCGGGATGGACGGGAGGGACGGCGAGATGGACGGGAGGGACGGCGGGATGGACGGTAGGGACGGCGGGATGGACGTGAGGGACGGCGGAATGGACGTGAGGGACGGCGGGATGGATGGGAGGGACGGCGGGATGGATGGGAGGGACGGCGGGATGGACGGGAGGGACGGCGGGATGGACGTGAGGGACGGCGGGATGGACGTGAGGGACGGCGGGATGGATGGGAGGGACGACGGGATGGATGGGAGGGACGGCGGGATGGACGGGAGGGACAGCGGGATGGACGTGAGGGACGGGGGGCGGAAAGGGCGGGCGAGGAATCGAAATGGACGGTGGGAGAAACTCAAGATCTGGTACCTGATAGTAGCAGCGGCGTGGATGATCATGTCCACATTATCCACGACGTACTGCCGGTCCTCGGGGCTGAGGGCCAGGTCTGGCTCCTGCATGTCTCCGCCCATGATTCTCAGTTTGCTGATGAGGGGCTCCAGGCCGCCGTTCTGGTTGATGACCTTCTCGAACAACTGAGGAAGGAGGATATAAGGTTATTAATATTTCTGAATGTTTTTATGTTATTGGTTTTGGGTACTTAATTTTTTGAGTGCAGTGTTTCAAATCGTGCTCTAGCTTTCTCTAAATCCTGATCATGCTCTACTCTACATCGTTTACACTCTATTATTATCCTTACTTACTTATAAATAAATACTGAAACCACTGTTCTGTATTTCTTTTTTATATCTTAGTTTAAATAACTATTTCATGTAAAATTTTCCTACATGTTGTTTACTCCAAAGAGATTTTGTTTCAGCCGTATCTATCAAGAAGTTTTTATTTTGAGTATTTAGCCTAAAATACTAACCGGAACGGTCAGAAAAAAATACGTTCGAAAGCCATAAAATTATTAAAAAGATAAAACTATTCACTTTTTTTATTCGTTTGATGTCGATTCCTCGAGATTTTGCATGAGATTGTGGCCAACTATTTGTAAAAGGGGAATACACTAAACGTAATAAATTAATCAGTGAATGAATACACTCAGAATAAAAACTCCTTTCACAACGCATAGACGAATAAGAAGTTACAATTTTGAGTGTTAAGGTCATCAAATTCTTTGAAAATAATATTTTAAAGGGCTGTTTTCTTAATTAAATTGCTTATATAAAGACCTTAAATCGTTCAATCAACTAGATTAGGAAGCTGACCCTGTGAGATACGGGATAAAGCTAGGGAGATGATGATAATGATATAAAGACCTTAAATTATTTAATTACATGAATTATTTGTTAATAAAAGCTTACCGGGTCTGCAAACATGACGTGAAGACGTTCCTGTGGGGTCTTCCCCTTCTTCGGCCGCACTAGCAGAAGAATTTCGCTTATGTCGGGGCATTTTCTGTGAACAAATAAAAAATATCGTTATTGATTTTAGAAATAAATATGATTACAAAACATAACATGTAATTAACAATTTTAACTTTCTTCCATGCTGGACTGGGAGCGAGAGAAAAACATATGTGCCAGCTGCAAATCCTCCCGCGCATGCTGTAAAAACCAGCTAAGGAATCCGAGGGTTTCTGTATATTGTAATTTAGGCGATGGGCTGACAACCTGTCGCTACAGCAATATACTTACAAATCTATCTTAAATAACCATCGAAACTTTGTTAGACGTGGCGAAACAACCTTTATTTAGACCGTTTACGCTCTGCCTACCCCATTAGGGATAAAGGCGTGATTATATGTATGTATGTATCTTTCGAAAAACGACGGCGAAAGAGCAATGCAAATGGGCTTGGTTGGCATTCGAAATGGGAAGTTTTCTACGCTCTAGCCAAATATAGACCACAGGGGTGATAAAGAATCAAACTAGTTAGTTATTTTGGTAATAGACTGGAATGTGAACCATAATCAACTGTTTTGCATACTTTAAATTAAAACTTCAAACCGAGCGAAAAGCTCAAATTAGCATACCTTATGTATGATATAAATACATATCCTAACTGACCGTACGTACCCGCAGAACTTTTCTGAAAGTGCACTTTTTAAACCAAATATATGAGCATTATATTGGTGATCAAATCTAGCCTCAATCGCGATCCTTTACCGTTATAAAACAAAAAGCATTTACTTTTAAATAGCAAAGGTAGGTATATCTCCCGCTTAGGCAAGCGAGATGCAAGAATCATTAAATGCATTTCGACACACAAACGTTGGCAGGAGCTAGATATCTAGGTCATGTCCTACTTGCCTGTCGCTGGGTTCTAGACAAGCCTAGGACCTAGCCTTATAAATTGTAGGTACCTACTTAATAGTAACAGGATTCCGGCCCTCTGTGATGCAAGAGAAAAGTTAGACGAAGAAATTGAAGTCGGAGTCTAGATGCTTCGTTTGATATTATTTTAGAATTTTCTATATATCGATTTTTACTAAGTAGTTAGGGAAATTATCGTTTCTTAAAACAGCGTGGCATGATTGACGGAAGGCACAGCCTAGTTGGCAGTGTATTTGCCTGGTACGCAGTGGGTCCCGGGTTCGATTCCCGGCCGGGGCAGACATTTGAATGACGAATTTAAGTGTCTGTTTCTGGGTCTGGGTGTTCTTTGTGGTTGTTTCTGTAGATGTCCATGGCACCCCGATACGGGGTATCCTAGTGGGGGCTGTAAGTGTGATCGTGATATGATAATAATGGTTGAATATATGAAAATTATGATTACGATGAGAAATATAATTATGTTGATCTAAGTAGGTACAAGTTGTTTGAAAATAAGTACCTTAATTTTACCTTAGTACATCAATGCTATCAATTCGTAGAGCGTATAAATCTTGTCAAAAAATATTGGCGTCCCTTTCTGTTCTCTCATGACAGAAAATGACAGGTATAGACTTATATTAGTTACGTCGTGATTTTTGCAACTACGCATTGGTACCAATATGTTATATTCCTTTAGGAAAACCTTTCCTATAGGAACCACACATTTCCCTATATAACTCAAGCTAGTGTAGCAAGGATTCTTATCTACTTGTTGCAAGAGAATGCCAGCGGGGTTTGCAAGCCGGTAGTTACATTAATCTCTGGTATCAGATGCGAATCTCGGTTTCACAAGATTTTGCTAAACAACGGTAGTGCTTGTTATTTCGTCCTTGTAAATGTTTCGTTCTATTTGTTCGATAAATTACTGGTTACTTTAAACACTTGGGACTTATTCGTGATTATAGGTTCACTTTACACACATAAAGTTACGCTTTTATCCCGTACGGGGCAGGCAGAGTCTAGTAAATGGTGCAAGAATATTGAGACAATTTTAGATTGAAATGTTTATACCTGTAGTGACAAGTTGTCGGCCCTTTGCCTAAATTACATATATGCTCACACAGGTACTGTTTTGTTTTTATTTATTCGTTACATAATTAATATTAGAAATAAGGAATATTATTCATACCTTTCCAAATACATGATGATCTATGAATGAGGAAAAAAATCTCTAATTTATGAATGTGTTTTTGTGGCAAATGTTTAAAAAAATATAGAGACTTATAAGAAGTACGTATATCTACTTACTGTGCAATTATTTACTGTGCAGTACATTTCTTCCATGCTGGCCTGGGAGCGAAAGAAAAACATAGAATGTGCCAGCTGCATTTCCTCCCGGGCATGCTGTAAAAACCAGCTAAGGGATCCGAGGGGTTCAGTATATTGTAATTTAGGCGATGGGCTGACAACCTGTCACTACAGCACTATACCCACAAATCTATCTTAAATAACGCTCAACGACCTTTGTTCAGGTCGTTTACGCTCTGCCTACCATACAGGCGTGATTATATGTATGTATGTGCAATAATGGGTATGTACTAATAATTTACAAGATCTTGAACAATATAAACCAAATAATTTTAATCTTCCATACAAAATATCGGAACCATATAGTTCGTATAAAGTTACCGGTTTTTCAACTTGCTTATTTTCGTAAACACCATATAAAAAATCGTGTTTGTACTGTTGATGTTACACGTGTTAAACTAGCTTTTTGTTTCGCGGAGTCGCCTGCAACTAAGTGAGTTTTCCCGTGGGATATAGAAGTTTTCCGGCAGTAAAAAGTTGTCTCTGTTACTTTTGGACTTTCTATTAGTAACAGTTTTTTTTTTGTGATCAGTTCATTCACATTTCGAACATTTAAACAAAACTCTTTCTAGTTTATAGTAATACTAGCGACCCGCCCCGGTTTCGCACGGAAATTATCAGTGTTTCTCCACAATATTATGCAAGTATTATATATATGAACCTTCCTCTTGAAACACTCTATCCACTTAAAGAAACCGCATCAAAATCCGTTGTGAAGTTTTAAAGATATATGCATACATAGGGATATAAAAAGCGACTTTGTTTTTATACTATGTAGTGATTATCGATTAGTGTTTTGGTTTTTGGATTATAATCTTTAACTTCCCGATTAATCATGTTTATGCACCTATGGTATGGAGATAATATTTTAAGTAGGTTTCTTTTCTTTTCTATGCTGGCCTGGGAGCGAGAGAAAATCATTATAATGTGCCAGCTGCATTTCCTCCCGGGCATGCTGTAAAAACTAGCTAAGGGATCGGAGGGTTTCAGTATATTGTAATTTAGGCGCTGGGTTGACAAACCTGTCACTACAGCACTATACCTACAAATCTATCTTAAATAACCCTCGAAACTTTGTCAGACGTGGCGGCACGACCTTTGTTTAGGTCGTTTACGCTCTGCGTACCACCTTAGGGATAAAGTCGTGATTGTATGTGTGTATGTTAGTATTTGTTCACAAGTAAAATTAAGATATAGTTATTTCTGCAATTATACAGTTTGCTTAGACATACTGACTCACTGGTAGTCGTGTCCTTTTTAGCCGAGGACGTAGATGTGGAAATGTCATGGAACCCGTTTGGTATTTGCAATCGTGGCTAGAGAGACGCCTAGAATAGAATCTAAACTCTATCTGGAATAGAATGTTCGGACCAAAAAGATTGGGTCCTTCTACTTATAAGATATTTCAACGGAGTTTTCCATGCTAATGGGATATATGTAAAATTAATTTGAAATTAATATTCGATACAAGATATTTTGATTGATTTGACGCCAGATCTTGGCAAATAGGTATTTTTAATCAAATATGTTGTATTTGGCGTGCTTATTCACTCGATACGATTATGTATTTATACAATCTCGCTCGCTTTACATTACTATCGATTCATAGAGCGTACTACTTAATATAATCTTGTCTTAAATCATTGGAGTCCCTTTCTGTTCTCTTATGACAGAAAATGTCAGGTAAAGACTTATCTTCCATGCTGGCCTGGGAACGAGAAATAAACATTTAATATGCCAGCTGCATTTCCTCCCGGGCATGCTGTAAAAACCAGCTAAGTGATCCGAGGGTTTCAGTATATTGTAATTTAGGCGATGGGCTATCAACCTGTCACTACAGCAGTATACCTAAAAATCTATCTTAAATAACCCTCAAAACTTTGTCAGACGCGGCAGAACGACCTTTATTTAGGATGTTTGCATATAATCACGCCTTTATCCCATTAGGGAGATAAAGGCGGGATTATATGTATGTGTAGACTTATATCGCTATGTCGTGATCTTTGCAACATACGAATTGGTACCAATATACTTAACACATCATGTCCAGAGCAATTATTCTAATAGCTTGCGTGTAACAATGTGCTCATAAAATAATTTTGAGAATTTTATGCAATCCATCTTAAAATAAGATAAAACATATTTTATTGTACATAATGACTCATGGTTTTAAGTGCAAAGAACAACAGAAAAAACTTCTCGTGTTTGGCAACCTGCAACCACCCATGTGGTTAAGTGGTGTTAGTAAGTAGCCTTGGGCTCTAGATTCGGAAGTTACGGGTTCGATTTGCAAGGAACATACATACATACATATAATCACGCCGTTATCCCTAATGGGGTAGGCAGAGCGTAAACGACCTAAACAAAGGTCGTTATGCCACGTCTGACAAAGTTTTGAAGGTTTTTTATGATAGATTTGTATGTATATTGCTGTAGTGACAGGTTGTTAGCCCATCGCCTAAAAATTTGCAAGGAAAACACAAAAAAAATATTGCCATTTATCAATTGATATTCTAGTTTCCAGTTCGACTAGGATAATGCGTACTGAATCCCTGTTAGTTCAAGATGACTGCTTTTGTGCTTTGAAGGGCATGTTAAGCGATCGCTATCTTTGAAAGAAGTATGAAGCCGGATTAAAACTAAAGTCTCGGTTTCCAGGGTCCTATAGAACATACATACATACATATAGTCTCTAATGGGGTAGGCAGAGCGTAAACAACCTAAACAAAGGTTGTTGCGCCACGTCTGACAAAGTTTTGAGGGTTATTTAAGATAGAATTGTAAGTACATTGCTGTAGTGATAGGTTGTCAGCCCATCGCCTCAATTGCAATATCCTGAAACCCTCGGATCCCTTAGCTGTTTTTACAGCATGCCCGGGAGGAAATGCAGCTAATATACAATGTGATATTGTAAACGTGAAAGTAAGTCTGCCCTTTTGTTTTATGTACCAGGCCACTCAGAAAGTATTGCGATAAATAGTTTTTATATATGGCAGACTGGCCGGTTAGAATCTTTTTTGAAAATATGATTACTTGTAAGTAAAAATATATGTATTCCATTTTCAAAAATTCCCTCCACATTTTTTGCGAGCCAATTCAAAGTTTCGTGTCTTACTGAAAAATGGATCTGCGCCGGGAACATTTTAGAGCTATGATTTTTTACGATTTCAAGTGTCGCCTGAAACCGGATGAATCGTTCGATAGACTTCAAATGGCATTTATGGATGAAAGCCCCTCCAAGGCAACCGTGTATCGTTGGTATAACGAATTTAGGCGCGGTCGACCAACCTTGGGGGATGAAGAAAGAAGCGGTCGCCCTTTGACGGCTATTACGGAAGAAAACGTGCTAGCAGTGAAAAATTTAATCCAAGATAATAGGCGAATTACATATCAGGAGATTCAGCACATATTAAAGATTGGATCGGGAAGCGTTCACGAGATTCTACAAGGGCATCTTCGCGTGCGGAGGATAGTATCGCGCTGGGTGCCGCACTACCTCACCGACGCTCAGAAGCAGGCCCGGGTGGAATGGTGCCGTGATATGCTGAACAAATTTGAAGCAGGCTCGTCTCGGCGTGTTCACGACATCGTAACAGGTGATGAGTCCTGGATTTATCAATACGATCCAGAAACCAAGCGCCAGTCGACAGTTTGGGTGTTTCAAAATGAACCAACGCCTACCAAAGTGAAGCGATCTCGAAGCGGGGGGAAGATTTTGATCACCAGCTTTTTTAATTTGACTGGCCACTTGGCCTCAATTCCCTTACGAGATCAAAGAAGCATTAACGCCGAATGGTATACTACCAAATGTTTACCAGAAGTTTTTTTCTGTTGTGAGCAACAAGCGACCAAACACAGGGCTCCGCGCACTACTGCTCCACCACGACAATGCGCCTGCACACACCGCGCTCAAAACGAGGGACTTCCTGGACAGCACACCAGTCAAACTCCTGGGTCACCCTCCTTGCAGCCCTTCTAGCACCGTGTGACTTATTTTTATTTCCAAAAATAAAAAATCAGCTCAAGGGGATACAATTTTCGTCGCCGGAAGATGCGCTGGCTGCGTTCGAGCAGGCTGTAAACGAGGTGTCTACGGCGGACTGGAAAAAGTGTTTTAAAAACTGGTTCAGACGCATGAATCTTTGTATAGAGGCTGGTGGAGAGTACTTTGGAAAGATTTAATAAAAATATATGTACCTGTAGAACAATTTTTTTTTGTGTCGCAAATCTTTCTGAGTGTCCTACGTATATGTATGTACGAGTATGTAATGAGTTAGAATCCACGGGATATTTTATCACTTTGTGAGATTGTTCCTAGTTTGGTTATATTAGGACTGAAACCGAAAATCCTGATGGTGTATAATGTTTTTTTTTTATCCGTAGGTACTTACGTCGGCGAGATCTCGATGGTGTAGTGGATAGGGCCGCTGCCTCCTGAGCGGGGAGGTCGTGGTTCGAATCCCACCGCGTACCAATGTGTTTTTCGGTTTTCGAATTTTATATGTACGTTTATTCGGCGCTTTTTCCGTGCTTCAGAAGGCACGTTAAGCCGTTGGTCCCGGTTAATATCGTTTAATACCGTAGATATTAGTCGTTAAGCCATGTCAGAGGCCAGTGCTACTCGTAAGCATTGGCGGCTTTAAAACTCTGGTCTTATCTAGGATTGGGTCTGGTTTCCCTTCTAGGTTGCGGAGGTCAGATGGCAGTCGCTCTGTGTAAAAACCAGTACCCTCGTTCAATCACCTAGATTAGGTAGCCGACCCCGTGAGATACGGGATAAGGCTAGGGAGATGGTGAGGTACTTACGTCGGAAGGCACGTCAAGCTTAAGGGTTAGTTAATTCCAGTTGCTTGCTATCATTGATAGTGATCGTTACGACAGCGAAATAAAATATTGTCTTCAGTATCAGATTTTATCAAAATCTGTTCAATCGGTCAAGATAACATAAGGACGGACAGCCTTACTTTCGCGTTTATAATATCATATTGTATATTAAAATAATGGATGTTTCTGGTTATTGCGTGGTTACGGTTTCGTCACCACTCTTGGACTTGACCTTGGGCTTATGGTCGAAGAATGTGCGTCTGCGCACCGCGTGGCGGGTTGCCAAAGTGAGTGTGACGAAACATTCGAGTTCATGTTTTTACTCACTTTTTGCCTGAGGCATCACTTGCGTTTTTACGTATAGAACTGTTACATAGAAGTCATTCATATAAAATCACTCTCTATTTGCTAACACTGACCATGACTACGTGAAACTAAGACCCGTATTATTAAACAGCACAATGTAGCCTGTCACATACTTAATATCGCTTAAATCATGAGATCGCTTTATAAATACGAGCCTAAGACAACCATACATAAAAAACAAGAAGAATAGATAGCCTTATTTGCCAAAATTTTGTTGAAACATGGTGGTCTAATGAATAACCTATACCTCCCGGCAAATAGTTGTTTTAAGAGCTTATATATCCTAAAGGAATCATTGGAAAATTAACAAAAAAGATATTCATCTAAGAAATTACTTCATGGCCTGAAATTCTGCAACATTTAAAAATATCTAGTTCATAAATAAGTGTGCTAAGAAAATCTGGAAGTAAAGTTGTTTTTATCAGTAAATTTGATATTCCTTCTAAACGATTAGCAGCGCTTGATCACGGTTCCTTTGATAAATTATCCGTACTATGATTATCTAAAATCGCAACTTAGCTTTTTTTAATCCGACTCGTAGTTCTTATAGAATTAACTTTTCTGACGAGGCCACGGATTTAACCGCCACGCCGCGCGCTGATTTGAACGATATTCTAAGGCATTACGGGCGAAGGTTGCATATCTTGAAATCTACCTGCTCATCTGCCGGCAGGGTACACCTTAATAAACGGTAGCGATGCTACTTTGTTGTTTCACTTTAGCTTTTATTACCTATAATAAACAAAGATATACTTTTATTATGGTTTTGCTCTTGACTCTATCTTGTCTAGCTCAGCGGTGATTGATACAATGGTGTCTACAGATTCGTAGTTACAAAAATCACGAGTCTATATCTGTCATTTTCTGTCATGAGAAAACAGAAAGGGACGCCAATAATTTTAGTCAAGATATAGTTAAGTTGTGCGCTCTACGAATCAATAGCAATGATAATAGTGATAGATTAAGCTTCTTATTCTAGAAGCCTACAACAAGTAACACCAAAATGTAGAGTCAAAATACATACATACAATCACGCCTTCATCCGTAATAGGGCAGGCAGACCTTAAAAGATCCAAGCAAAGGTCGGTCCGCCACGTCTGACAGGGTTTTGAGGGTAAGATTTGTAGGTATATTGCTGAAGTGACAGGTTGTCAGCCTATCGCCTAAATTACAATATACAGAAACCCTCGGATCCCTTAGTTTGTTTATACAACATGCTCGGGAGGAAATGCAGCTGGCACATTCTATGTTTTTCTCATGCTCCCAGTCCAGGATGGAAGTAAAATACGTATATTTCCATTTCTGATCTTTTACTTTTCAAGACCATTTCTTAAAAACACAGTTTTTTTGTAGTTTTAAGTTTCGAACACTAATAAGGTAACTTCCTTTCTGAGAATAAGGACGGTGACCAAAATTTAATATCCGTAAAACACAAAAGTGTTTCAAGGATTATTTCCAAGTATTTCCGCGCGATTCAAGAATATTGACCGAAGTTTCAGTACAGTTTAATAACTTTACCAGGGTCACTAAGAGACAGTCGATTTGTTAAATAATGTTCATAATCTGAGCACATTACAAAGCCTTTATCCTTTTCGGTACATGTAGAGATTCAATGACCTCATAAAATTACGGTTAAGTTTTTCATTTACGGGTTTTAACATTAAAGTCTGTGATTGCAAACGCATACATACATATAATCACGCCTTTATCCCTAATGGGGTGGGCAGAGCGTAAACGACTTGAACAGAGGTCGTTCCGCCACGTCTGACAAAGTTTTGAGGGTTAATTAAGATAGATTTGTAGGTATATTGCTGTAGTGACAGGTTGTCAGCCCATCGGCTAAATTGCAATATACTGAGACCCTCGGATCCCTTAGCTGGTTTTTACAGCATGCCCGGGAGAAAATGCAGCTGGCACATTCTATGTTTTTCTCTCGCTCCCATTCCAGCATGGAAGAACGAAGGACGGATTGCTAACACAAACCTGATAAATAGCAGTAAACTAAACACAGTAAATGTATCTAAAATCTAATCCAATTCAAACAAGGCGTCTTCCTTCGTGTGCTTTGTAGATACATCGCTACTGGTAGACAGACAGACATTCAAACATGGCGACTAATGATTCTCTACACCTTAATCTATTCTGAATACAACCATCTGACAATAAGTAGTAAGTAGGTATATATATACATACATACATATAATCACGCCTTTATTCCTAATTGGGTAAGCAGAGCTAAAACGACCTAATAAATGCCGTTCCGCCACGTCTGACAAAGTTTTAAGGGTTATGTTTAAGATAGATTTGTAGGTATATTGCTGAAGTGACAGGTTGTCAGCCCATCGCCTAAATTGCAATATACTGAAACCTTCGGATCTCTTAGCTGGGTTTTACAGCATGCCCGGGAGGAAATGCAGCTGGCACATTCTATGTTTTTCTCTCGCGTACAGTCCAGCATGGAAGAATAGCTAGCTAGTACAGTAGGTATATGCTCGTCCAAAATACGAATAGTATACAGAATATTGTATCCAAATTATTTCAATAGCGATAATATAAATAGGAATGACCAATAAATACTACTCAAATCAGCAACATTTTATAAAATGTCAAAAATGCTTTTTTGTATTATTAAAAACTAATTATGACGTCACGGTATGGTAAATATTGACTACTCAAATCAATAACGGCTATACTTTTTTACTCGATAATTAAATTATTACAAAAAATGTGCATTTTTTTTAAATGATGAAAGTTCCACAATATTTATAGCCATTAGTTTTAAGTGTCAATGTTTTCAATTTTTTAGACACCTATTCAATTATTATTTTTCTCATGAGTCACAGCGAGTTTGAGTTCGTATCAGAAATGTAATTTTAGTACAAACTGGCCTGTCAAATCCATACTTAATATTGCTCTCAAGTTTGAGATCGCTTCATAAACACGAGCCTTAGCTACATAATAGAGTAGGTATAAACTATTATTAAGTGTTTTAAAAGTCAAAGTTATATTACTGAGATAATAATGATTTAACCTCAGCTGTGTGACAGCTCAGTCACCCCAAGTTCATCGAAAACAGCAAAACAAAGCCATCTGACGAGCATTGACGTCATCAGATCAGGGGAGTTCCAATAATAAGGATTTCAAAAGGATCAACGACTTTGCCCACGTATCAACTAAATGGTATGTATCTTTTGCCTGCTGGCATTTATTGACGTCATATATTAATGTATTGTATTGTTCCGTGCTTCGGAAGGCACGTTAAGCCGTTGGTCCCGGTTAATATCGTTTAATACCGTAGATATTAGTCGTTAAGCCATATCAGAGGCGAGTGCTAAGCATTGGCGGCTTGAAAACTCTGACCTAATCTAGGATTGGGTCTGGTTTCCCTTCTGGGTTGCGAAGGTCAGATGGCAGTCGCTCTGTGTAAAAACTAGTACCCTCGTTCAATCCCCTGGATTAGGTAGCCGACCCCGTGAGATATGGGATAAGGCTAGGGAGATGAGGATATTAATGTATTGTAAGTTTACTTCCGAGCTGGACTCGGGAAAAACATAGAATTTTCCAATTGTTTTTCTTTGCGGGCGTACTGTAGACGTGAATAGTAAAACGAGGATTTCAGTGTATTGCAATTTAGGCGATAGCCAATTTAGGCATCCAGAGTCCCATATCTAGCCATACATACCTATATGAGCCATACTTTATAAGGCCGTTGACGTTCTACCTACCCCATGGGGGATACAGGCTAACATAATGTAATGGCGGATCCAGATTCGTTTTAAAAGCGGAAGGTGTAGTTTTTAAAACACCCGCAAAATATGCAAGAATATAAATATCATTCTAAAATTAGCCTAAACTCCTCTAAGTTGCTCAAATATTTCGGCAGCTGTTTATTCTGGGGCAAGGCAATATTTAAGTAGGCCTATTTTCACTTCTTATTTGAATCCGCATCTACTTATGTCACGTGTGAGTACACACGTAGTGTCAACAACTCCTCCATTTTTGCATAATTTTCGTGTGCAATATGGGCAAATAGTCTAGGCAAATAGAAAATATTTTCCACCTCTATAATTTGGTCAAAGATGTCGACATATTTGACAGCGTAGCATTATGTTACCACAGATAGGTAAGATAACTATGATTAAACCGCGATGTTCCGTTAACGTCATATTTGGCTCGATTCTAGATTTGCCAGCCAAATCTAAATTTAAAATCTATTTGTCACTTTCAGACTAAAAACATTGGAAAAAGACAGGAGATCTTTCTCTCCGGTTTTTTGATTTATAGTCGGTTTTATGCGTTATCTGAATTTTTTGTCCGCCGTCATATGATATGGCGGATAAACATACATACATATAATCACGCCATTATCCCTAATGGGGTAGGCAGAGCGTAAACGACCTAATCAAAGATCGTTCCGCCACATTTGACAAAGTTTTGAGGGTTATTTAAGATAGATCTGTGAGTATATTGCTGTAGTGACAGGTTGTCAGCCCATCGCCTAAATTGCAATATACAGAAACCCTCGGATCCCTTAGCTGGTTTGTACAGCATGCCCGGGAGGTAATGCAGCTTGCACATTCTATGTTTTATCTCGCTCCCAGTCCAGCATAGAAGAAAAAAATGGCGGATAAAATTGACAGAAATACCGGGATACCTGCAAAAGCGCGTCAAAATGTAGAGGGAAATGTCTAAAATCATAGAGTATATATCGCCTGTCCTTTTTTAATTTTATTACTATGAAAGTGACATATAGATTTTAATTTTAGCTATGGCTGGTGGTATCTAGAATCGAGCCCTTATCCTATAAATTATACCCTACCTATATTTAGGTACATCCTAGTTAAATGAATTACTTTGATTTTACCGCAGTAAAGAAACATTTGTCTCGGGGAGAAGAATAAATTATATTTTTTTATAAATACGGACGTTCTTTTCAATGAATCCTGTTTGCTAAGCTAAAATATAGAGATTATTTTATTTTATTGTATAGTATATTTATTTATGGTGTTTTATTTTATTTGAATTCCTTCTGCAAAGAGGACTGGTCGTAATCATCATCATCATCATCGTATGGCGTCATAATAGTACATACATACATATAATCACGCCTTTATCCCTAATGGGGTAGGCAGAGCGTTACCGACCTAAAGAAAGGTCGTTCCGTCACGTCTGACAAAGTTTTGAGGGTTATTTAAGATAGATTTGGAGGTATATTGGTGTAGTGATAGGTTGTCAGCCCATCGCCTAAATTACAATATGCCGAAACCCTCGGATCCCTTAGCTGGTTTTTACAGCATGCCCGAGAGGAAATGCAGCTGGCATATTCTATGTTTTTCTCTCGCTCCCAGGCCAGCATGGGAGTACAGTCATAATGAAGTTAAACGTAGGATACATGATGTAATTGACGTCAAATATATTGACAACAAGTTATGGATGTGGTATATAGCCACTTATATAGTAAAGGATGCTTTTAACTTAAAGTACCTAAACAATCAATTCTTCCATGCTGGACTGGGAGAGATAGAAAAACATAGAATGTTCCAGCTGCCCTTCCTCCCGGGCATGCTGTTGAAGTCAGCAAAAGGGACTCGAGGGTTACAGTGTATTGTAATTTAGGCGATGGGCTGACAACCTGTCACTATAGCAATACATATTACAATCTAAAATTGCCCTCAATTTTTGTCAGACGTGGCGAAAGCGCCTTTTACGAGGCGTTAAACGCTCTGCCTACCCCGTAAGGGATAAAGGCGTGATTTATGTATGTATGTACCTAAACAATCACAGGATGTAGACTCTTATATCATTACAAATGTCTGCCTTCTCATCCTACGTTTACTGTAGTATGGTTGTTAAACGATATAATAAGTTAGCTGTAACTTTACATACATACATAACATCACGCCTTTATCGGGGTAGGCAGAGCGTAAAGGACCTAAACAAAGGTCGTTTCGCCACGTCTGACCAAGTTTTAAGGGTTATTTAAGATAGATTTGTAGGTATATTGCTGTAGTAACAGGTTGTCAGCCCATCGACTAAATTATAATATACCGAAACCCTCGGATCCCTTAGCTGGTTTATACAGAATGCGCGGGAGGAAATGCAGCTGACACATTCTATGTTTTTCTCTTGCTCCCAGGCCAGAATTGAAGAACTGTAACTTTACAGCCCATAGTATACTTGGTTTAGCCATAGTATTTTATGTAGAACAATCTGAACTATGACATAATAACTAGTCTAGACGTCTAAAAGAACTTTACTTTACTTTTGTTTTACATACATACATACATAGAATCACGCCTTTATCCCTTACGGGGTAGGCAGAGCGTCAAACTCCTCGTAAAAGGCGCTTTCGCCACGTCTGACAAAAATTGAGGGCAATTTTAGATTGTAATATGTATTGCTGTAGTGACAGGTTGTCAGCCCATCGCCTAAATTACAATACACTGTAACCCTCGAGTCCCTTTTGCTGACTTCTACAGCATGCCCGGGAGGAAGGGCAGCTGGAACATTCTATGTTTTTCTATCTCTCCCAGTCCAGCATGGAAGAAAGGCTTTTGTTTTAGCTAGTGAGTAACATATTATGTGAGTTAATAGCACACCGTAAGCAAATACTAACTAAATAAAATGGTAACTTTAGTAAAGAGGTTTCCAGTAAAGTAAACAAACAGCATATAATAATGATCTGCCATGCTGGCCTGGGAGCGAGAGAAAAACATAGAATGTGCCAGCTGCATTTTCTCCCGGGCATGCTGTAAAAACCAGCTAAGGGATACGATGGTTTCAGTATATTGTAATTTAGGCGATGGGCTGACTACAGGTCTCGTCACGTTTAGGTCGTTTACGCTCTGCCTACCCCATTTGGGATAAAGGCGTGATTATATGTATGTATGTATAATAATGATGAATCGTCATGACCTTAGTAGTGTCTTCGTCTTTAACCAGAACAAGAATCTGAGAGGACACTCTTTAAAACTCTCACGTTCCTCGAGTACAAGCAATCCCAGGCACCAATAATAATAATAATAATAAATAAGCCCCTCACAAATCTAACACCACGTCCGGCACGACCATCTGTTGCTACGTGGGGGGCGGACATTGGCAGCTCCAAGCTTATTATAACTCACCAATGACCAACGGTGCGCTAGTATCCCAAAAGCGATATGCGACTCAGAAATAGAGTAATTCCTCAGGCGGGTCCTCGAGAGAGGGAATCCCGCCCCGGCCTTCTAGGTTCGGGCTGCCCCGTCGTATCTGGGGGGGGCAACATATCGCCTAACACTGCCCAGTCCAGTACTGTTGCAGAAAACGTAACACACACCACACAATCGACCTCACACACACACACTACACAATCAACCTCACAAACGTCATCACCTACATCTTCAAACTCATCAATAAGCCTCTTCCACACACCGGCTTCGTCGCCACACTCATTCGAACTTCAGAAAACGCCAACATCAAGTTCGACCACATCACCTATGTCAGAGTATGTTGCCCAGGAAGCTCATGCTACGTCTCCTGTGCCCATTTCTGGCATCACTAGCTCTACGCACACATCGCAAAATAACTCACCTAATCGCGTAGATCAATACACACAATCACAAACATACCCCATCACTAACACACCAGCAAGAAGTGTTTTGCAGGCCATGATGCCTGCAACCACCCTCGCTGGAAGAAGTAGACAACGAATGAAATGGACCAACGAAATTAATGAGGAACTTCTTCGTTGCTACTATGTAGTCACACTCTGTGAACGTGATCTCACTGCATGGAGACCATTAATGCATCAAAAATTTATCGATACTTTCCCTGAACTTAACCATATTTCAGAGCAAAGACTAGCAGATCAAATTAGAGTCATACATAGAAACAACCGAATACCAGCACCAGAAAGGGAACGCATAAAACAATCGCTAATGAACCTAACGACAGCTAATACAGATGACCAACAAAGCAGTAATGACATACAACTACACAATTCGAACACTACAAATAACAATGAACAAACCCTTACAGAAACAACACTCAGCACACAAATAAATCTAACCTCAACACAACAGACAAACACTACACTTTACATTCCGCAACTACTAGATACAAACGAACACACCCTTACTCAACAAACAGAAACATCGACAAGACCAGTTGACCCAATAGGTTATAACAAAATTGAAGATACCTTTAAAGAAATATTAGTTAAATACTCTGGCACAGACCCAACACTAAGACCCATCATACCCAAATTGCAAACAACTCGACAAGTGATAAAAACTGTTCATACTGTAAACACGTTAATAGAACTTCATTTAAATAAAAAAGACACAGCATCTTTAGAAGAAATCCATGAAATCCTATATTGTGCAGCTTTAACAGTTACATCTATACATATTAAAAAAGAAAAAGAAGCAAATAGTAACATAACCAAGAGTAATAATAAAACAATAGAAACGAAGAAACCACAATGGGAAAGACGCATAGAAAATAGAATAACAGTATTACGTAAAGAAATTGGACAACTAACTCAATATCTGAAAGGTAACTTAACCCAGAAAAACAAACAAAAAGTAAACCCTAATAATAGTAGTGAAGATGAAATAGTTAACCAGTTAGACAATAAGAAACAGAAGCTTCAAGCACACTCTAAACGATTGCGGCGATTAAAAATTAGTAATCAGAGAAGAAGAGATAATCAGTTGTTCAACACTAACCAGAAAACGTTTTACCAAAACCTCAATTCAGACTACATTAAAATTTCACAGCCTCCAAACATAAACGAAGTTCAAAAGTATTGGGAAAATTTATGGTCGAAACCAGTTGATCATAATTTAAATTCATCATGGATAGATGCAGAAGAACAACAGATTGAAAACATAGATATGATGCCAGAAATAACCATTGAGAAAGATGATGTAATACAAGCAGTAAAGAAAACTCTGAACTGGAAAGCCCCTGGACCTGATAAAATCCAAAATTTCTGGATAAAGTACTTTACCGCAACACATGAACACATTGCAAACTTATTTAACAATCTCATACAGAACCCACAAATCATGCCTACATTTTTAACCCAGGGAATTACCTATCTGAAACCCAAAGACAACGACACAACAAACCCAACTAAATACCGACCGATTACTTGCCTTCCTACTATGTACAAACTTCTTACATCCATCATCTCGCACAAACTCAACTCACACATAAACACATATAAAATCATACCCGAAGAACAGAAAGGTTGCAGCAAAGGTTCTAGAGGCTGTAAGGAGCAGCTTGTCATCGATGCAGAAATACACAACCAAGTAACGCAAAAGCGCAGAAATCTATTCTATTCATATATCGACTATCAAAAAGCTTTTGATAGTGTTCCCCACTCCTGGCTCATTCACGTCCTTCAAATTTACAAAGTTGACAACAGACTCATACAGTTTCTACAGCACGCTATGAACACATGGACCACCAAACTCAATATAAGAACGACTGATACTACCTTAACAACACCACAGATTAAAATAGCACGAGGCATCTTCCAAGGTGACTCCCTAAGCCCTTTGTGGTTCTGTCTGGCCCTCAATCCCCTTTCCAGAATCCTCAATAGAACTGACTCGGGATACTTAATAGACAAAGATAACAACACCAAGATCACACATTTACTATACATGGATGACATCAAACTATACGCATCTAACAGACAACAACTAGACCATCTACTTCAATTGACCGAAAAATTTAGCACAGACATCAAGATGTCGTTTGGAACAAATAAATGTAAAGTCAACAGTATAATTAAAGGAAAACATCAACGAACAGAATCTTTCGAATTGGAAATACAAGGGGGTATTATAGACAGTATGGAACCAAAAGAAACGTACAAATATTTGGGATATCAGCAATCGTCATCAATAAACCACACCGACATCAAAACCACACTCAAAACAAAATATAAACAAAGACTTAATAAAATACTCAGCACCCAACTCTTCGCTAGAAATAAAATAAAAGCAATAAACACATACGCTGTGCCCATACTCACCTACTCGTTTGGAGTGATTAAATGGTCCGATACAGAGCTAGAAGCTCTTAACACTACAACCAGGACAGCAAGCAATAAACATAACATTCATCACATTCACTCAGCTGTTCAAAGGTTCACACTTCAGAGAAAATTGGGAGGCCGCGGATGTATAGATATAAAAAACCTTCATTACACACAAATAGATAACCTACGAACATACTTCCTCGACAAAGCACACGATAGTAACTTACATAAAGCCATAGCAAACCTCACACACCCTGGAACACCATTACACCTGAACAATAGACAATACAATCCAAAACTCAAAATAATTAGTGATACACAGAAAATCGAAAATTGGAAAGGGAAAGCGCTCCACGGGAAATACCCACACCAACTGGACCAAGAACATGTAGACCGCACTGCATCCTGCACCTGGCTAACAAAGGGCAACATATTTGGCGAAACAGAAGGTTTCCTTATCGCTATACAGGACCAAATCATAAAAACCAGAAACTACGCTAAATTCATACTCAAAGAAACTATACAGACAGACAAATGTAGATTATGCCATCAAACAACTGAAACAATAGACCATATTACAGGAGGATGCAATGCACTAGCAGTTAAAGAATACACCCACCGTCACGACAATGTTGCTAAACACATTCACCAACTACTTGCACACAAACACAAACTACTGGACACACACACTCCCTATTACAAATATAAACCGAAGAACGTTCTAGATAACCACTCTGCAAAACTCTACTGGGACCGTGACATTATCACCGATCGCACAATTCTTAGCAACAGACCCGACATCACACTTACCATAAAAGACACAAAAACTACTTATCTCATAGACATTTCCGTACCAAACACACACAATCTAAAACAAAAACACACTGAAAAAATCCAGAAGTACATTCCCCTGGCCGATGAAATTAAACAAATGTGGCATCAAGAAACTGTTCGAATTATACCCATCATCATATCTTCAACTGGCGTAGTACCAAAAACCCTAAAAACAGCTCTTAAACTACTGGACCTACATGAAAACACATACATTCCCCTACAAAAATCCATAGTTATTGATACCTGTTCCATAGTTCGTCGCTTCCTAAATCCATCCAGCCTCACACTTCAAAACATTCAAGAACCAAGCAGAAATTCAGCAACTCAGAATTCATCATCATCATTGACTTCTATACACCAAACACAAAATCGAAACCACTACACACAAAGACGAGCACACAGTGATCCACATAACACACAAATCACCTCTCACTCTCAAACACAGATACCAACACAAGAACCAGGACACTTGGCATGAGCCCGTGCCTGTTTCTTAAATACCGACATGAAGTCGAGATTAAAAGTTTTTCCAAAATAATAATAATAATAAATCTTTATTACCAATTAGTATTACAATCATATAGTAAACATTACAATCGGACTTCACACTAGGTAGAACCTGTAACGTGATAGCCCAGTCAACCGTTACATTTAAGATATTTTACAAATTATTGCAAAATTATTGTGGAGTGTGTTTAACAACTTGTATGTTGGAGTGATTTTGATAGTCTTAAAACTAAAGTTATAAAAGAAGTAATTTATTTATTAAAATTAGGTATTACTTATGTACTAGTTAGATAGATCTATTTATATATTTATATGACAATATATTATTAAATATAATATATAATGAATGAAATAATAGCAGAAACACAAAGTTTTATATGTTGGTATTGTAATAAAGAGGTTTAGGAGACAATAAACAGAATAAATTCCGTTGAGTTGTAATCTAGTGATTTAAGCCAAGTTTGTAATTTACTTTTTGCAGAGAAGAAACTATCATTTTTGAGGTTACATTGTTTATTAATAATTGAATAAATGTACGGGAAAGCGAAATGTTTAAAACGTTGCGCAAATTTTGTATTTACTCGAGGGGGTTGGGTTAGATACACTCGTTTGCTGCAAAGATCTTTAAAAGTGTTTGAGTTCAGGGTTATCTTGTGATGGTGAAGACTGGCCTTGAATATATAAAGTTGACGAACCGTTAAAACGTCTGCTTCCTTATACAGATTTGTGGTAGGAAACCTGAAATGCTTACTAAGCATAACCTTTAGCACCGATCGTTGCGCTCTTTCCAAGATTATTATGTTAGTTTTGGTGGCACTACCCCAGGCTCCAATACAATAGGTTAATAACGACTGACATAGCGAGATGTACACCAAACGGAGGACATCCGGTTCAGCACAGCTTCTTAGAAGCTTTACAACTCCTACCAATCTTCTAATGCGACCGGCCATAGATAGAATCTGCTGTTTGAAAGATAATTTCTCGTCTAGGATTACCCCGAGGTATTTTAGTTTATCTATTCGCTGAATTGTGGGGCAATTACATGATGATATTATAGACTGCCTGGCTTGATGACATGCGTGAATCTTAATAATAGGAGCAAGAAATGCAGGAGGGGCTGATGCTTTCGTTTTATGAAAACACAAAAACTTGGTTTTATCCGTGTTTAGAGTGAGAAGGTTACTGTTTAACCAATTTGTAACTGAAGCCATGGCTTTTTCTGCACGCTGAAATACATCATTCCATAAGAAATCGCGTATGACAAGAGCAGTGTCATCTGCATAACAAATGACATCAATCTTGTCGTCGCCAATAAAGGAGTTTATTAGATCATTGATGTAAATGATAAAGAGGGTTGGTCCCAAAATACTACCTTGAGGTACGCCAAAATTGATATAGGAAGGGTCACTTAAATGTCCATTTACTCTTGTATATTGAGATCGATTTACGAGATAGCTTCTAAACCATTCTAACGCTGTACCTCTAATGCCTATGGATTCTAGTTTGTGTAAAAGAATAACTGAGGAGACCGTATCAAAGGCTTTAGCGAGATCTAAGAAGACCCCTAAGCAAGGGTTTCCTCCATCCAAGGCCTTTGATACAGAGTCTAGTAGCAAATCGACTGCATTATCTGTTGACTTACCAGTTTGGAAGCCGAACTGACAAGGAGAGATTATGTTATATTTGGATAAGTAGCCAGTTAGTCTGAGATTTACAATTTTTTCCAAAATCTTGGAAAATACAGCTAATAATGAAATGGGTCTGTAGTTGGAAGGGTTGGATTTGGGACCACCTTTATGAATAGGGACTACCACTGCTCTTTTCCAACAATCAGGGAAAATACCGTTGCAAAGACTAAGATTAAATATGTAAGTGAGAGGTTCAATAATAACTGGAAGAATAGATTTAATGAAAATAATATTAATTTGATCAATGCCAGGAGCACTATTATTGTTAAGTGACATGATTATAGACCTAACTTCGTTAATGTCAGTAGGGAACATATAGAATGAGTATGGAAAAATCTGTAATTTCATGTTTGCTATTAACTCTTCCTCGGTACTATTTAAATTCGTCTTAATATCCGCAGCTAAATTTTTGCCGATGTTGGCGAAGAAAGTATTACATATATTAAGAGATTCTCTTGGACTTGTCGTTGTACTGAGAAGCGCTGAGGAGGTGTCTTTTTTAGAACTGAGACAGCAAATGTCAGCAATAGTAGTCCATAGCTTTTTTGGAGATTTTTGATGTTCACGTAATCGAGAGTTATCATGCGCAGTTTTTAGTTTTTTACGAAGATCATTGTAAAAGTTACGGTATCTCTTGTAAACTATTTTTTTGAAGTCGTTTTCGGGATCCTTCCTCACTTCTAAATGTAACCTATCTCTATGCCTCATGCATTTAATTAACCCTGGTGTAACCCAGTCCTTACGGCAGGTAAATTTACGATTTACTTTAATAACTTGAGAGTGTTTCTTTGTTATATAGTCAAGCTTACTCGAGAAATGTAGAACTGCATCTGAGACATCATGGGTCGTATACAACGAGCTCCAATCTTCATGAGATAAATCATTTATTATAGCTTCTAAATCTTTTTTAATTCTAGTTTTGGGGCTGGGGCCCTTTCGAGTTGGATAGTAATTAACAATGCCTGCTAAGACAAAATCATGGTCGGTGATATTAGTTTTGCAGACAATACCTATAGCTTGAAGTTGTGAAGAAATGAAGATGTGATCGAGGCAAGAATTTTCTCTTGTAGGTACACTAATTACCGGTTTGAGCGCTAGTTCAGATGTAAGACATAAATATTCATCTATTTTCTCGTCTGGATCGTTTGAAATAATATTTATATTGATGTCTCCGGTTAATATAGTTCTATTTTTATTTGGAAGGTAATTAACAATTCGCTCTATAGAAGACAGAAAATTACAAATGTTAGAAAAGGATGGCGAACGATAAATACATAAAATAGAGTAAGAGTCTGGAAGAGACACCAACAAGCCACAGGCATCTTTTAAATCAGGTTCACATACTTCTACGGTTAGGGGCTCTTTAACGTAAACTACAACGCCACCGTTTTTGTTCACATTTTTGGTAGAGTGATAGTGTTTGTAGCCCATAATTGAGTTAATAAGCGGCGTTTCTTGAAGATGGCATTCGGTAAAAATTATTAAGTCCAATTCGATGTCTAGTCTTTGTAAACCAACGAAAAAGTCATCAATATTTTTCTGAAGACTTCTTATATTAAATGTCAAGATTTTAAAGGGGAAATTGGAATTTAAAATATTTTTACACTGTTCCAGGGAGTCAAGAGCAAAACATTGTACTTGTAGGCAATCGTCAATCTCGGTTTCAATATCTAATAGTGTGTGGATCATTGTTAACCGGGAAAGATGTAGTAAATCACGGTGGATATTTTATATACAATAGTGCTGGTGACAGTGCTCTGACTTATTGTTTTGCTACTTATTACGCACGAGATCATTTTGAATTTTGAACGGAAACTCCTGTGGAATTGAACGATAAAATGGGTAGATTTATAAAGTAAAGTAAAGTAAGTAAATGTTAATAATAATGGCAAGTGTGAGGAAGTATAACGTGTGAAAGAGGATGATAAAAGTGTGCAGTTAACAATTACATATGATAATAAGGTGAATAAGACAAAAAAAGTATTAATCTTGATGTTTCGTGGCTGTCGCTGGAGCTTTACAGAGTTTATCTTGCAAGTCTGCCTCTGAGCGAATTTGGATGACAGGAAAAAATTTACCATCAGCTTTACGAACAAAAATATTTCCGTTACTGGTCCAGGTGTACTTATACTCAGCTTGACTGGCGTATTTTCTCGCAGCACGAAATAACTGCCGATTCTCTTTAGTTAAGCGTTCGTTAATGTAGATCTTTTGTGCGTTTTTGCCATTTTCTATGTCTTCATTGGTCAAATCCTTTCGTGATTTTGAGGCTCTCAGGAATTCGTCTCTACGGGACCTTCGCGTGAATCTGACAACAATTGGACGAGGTAGTTGCTTGCCAACTAGAGAATCCTTGGAGGAGTTAGTGGTTATGTCGCTCGAGTTGGCAACAAAGTCACGCGAAGGTGCCGTTTTTTGCTTTGGACCGACCCTGGTAATCCAGTCAATATCACATTCCTGTAAGCTGATACCTATTTTACGAGCCGTAACCAGTACGGAGTGATGTAGGTTTTCGTTTGCTGTTTCTAATAAGCCGGATATTTCTATTTCATTGAGCAAGGAAGATTGTGCACGACTGTTTAGGTCGGATTCAAGTTTAGATATATGAGCTTTAAGTGGTGTGACGTCACATTTGTTCATTCGTCGTTCTAAGTTGTGTACTTCAGTCTGTAGTTGCGAGTTGATGCATTCAAGCTCTTTAATTTTCTTCTCAGCACTAGTGACATTAGCTTTTATGTCCCTTTGTTCGTTTGAGAGAAAATCAATCGTTTCCGTAATTTCTTTTTTAAGGGTCGTTACCGCGGTATTAAGTGCTGTGTCAAATTCTGCTTTTAATTTTCGATACACGCTTTCAAAGAATGTAGTTTGAAATTCTTGAAATCTGGAGTCTAGCAAGGTCCCAAGTTGAGAAATCTGGCTGGGTGAAAAGCTGTCCGTCTGCTGCAGTTTTGGCGTTGGTGGATCTGCTATCATTGCGTCAGTTTTTGTTATATTCACGCATCGATAACATTTCACAGTGCGACTTAGCTCTTGCCGTTGCTCTCTGTATTTAGCAGAATCAACATTTAAACAGGTGTAATGAAAGGGGCCTTTACACTTGGAACAGTTTAAAAGACATCCGCGATCTATTTTCTTATTACACTCCTTACAATTCATGTTGGTCGAAATATTGATGCCTTTACAAACACTGTACGCCCTCTAGCAGAAGATAGTGACAACCTTTAGCCAGCGAAATCAACTGCAAAACCATCCATCACCACAATCTAGAGTTATTGATTTTTGCGTATTAGTTCAGAGTTAAGACCAGAGATGGCGTTGTTAGTCCAAAAAAATTTGCGTGAGTCGCGCGTTTTTACGCTTTTGACGTTTAATAAGACACGCTATTAGGTTATAATTCACTTTCTGATCACTAAAACAGTTTTAATGTTTATAGTTTTTAAGTAAAACACAAGATAATAGTTACTTGTTGCACAGAAAAACTTTACAGAGTCCATTTACGGCAAAAAGTATATGAAATTGTTTCGACAATATGGGAACACAAACTTCTAGTTTTTAAATGATTTTGTGAAGGAATATGTTAGATAACACTAGATGCACCGTACAGAAGTATAACACACAGAATTAACTAATAACTATGTCTGAAAACTGGAGAAATATATTTAAAAAGTAAGTTTTACAATAAGACGATGTTGACTAAACAAACTGTCACTTAGTTTTTACCACTTCTTAACAAACCGCGTAGTGGACTCGTGGAATAAACTACCAGAATCAGTGATCAGTGCTCCCTCAGTAAACTGTTTTAAAAACAGACTAGATAAATATTTATTGAGTCAAGTGCAGTGATATACACGCATCAGCAATACATGCTGCTAGTGTATGTACTGGGTGGCGCAAAAGTACTGGCACTAAAGAAAATATTTTTATTTTTTTTATATGACATTTTCTGTCATTCTGTTGTTGAAAATTGTGTAGTGAACAAATGTAAAATACACTGAAAATAAACATGGACCGTTTTACTCTCCAAGAACGTGGAATAATTGTGTCAATGTTCTTACGGAATAATTCATCAGTGATAAGAACACAACGTGAATTTCGTCGACGATTTCCCCACCGTCCGGCACCGATTGGTCGCACAATTCGACGCTTTGCCACACGCCTTGAAGCAACTGGCTCAACATTGGATAGACCTAAGTCTGGGAGACCAAGAACAGGCCGTTCAGCTGAAAATATCGATGCTGTGCGCGAAGATGTGGAAGAGTGTCCAGAAACATCAACGAGGCGACGTGCCACGCAATTGGGCATTTCCAGACGGACCCTGCAGCGTATTTTGGTGAAAGACTTAAAGATGTTCCCGTATAAAACTCAAATGACTCATCAGCTGCTGCCTGCTGACCACCGAGCTCGTCTAGATTACTGCCAGCGCGTCATAAACCTCAACCTTGAAGAGGATAATTTTCCTTCAAAATTGGTTATGAGTGACGAAGCGCATTTCCATCTCTCAGGGCATGTCAATAAGCAGAATACTCGGTTCTGGGGCACTGATAATCCGCGCATTATTCAAGACACACCTCTACACCCACTAAAAGTTACTGTATGGTGTGGCATCTGTGTTGACAGAGTGATCGGACCCTATTTTTTCGAAGACGCTGGAGGCAATGCGATAACTGTCACTGGAGAACGCTACAGAACCATGTTACGTGAGTTTTTGATACCCAGTTTGGACGAATTGGGGCTGGAGCACATCTGGTTTCAACAAGACGGCGCTACGGCACACACAGCGCGCGACACTATGGACTTAGTGAGGGACGCTTTTCCAGGCCGAGTTATCTCTCGTTTTGGCGATTTACCTTGGCCTGCAAGATCACCCGATCTGACCAGTCCAGACTTCTTTCTTTGGGGTTTTTTGAAATCTCGGGTGTATGTGAACAAGCCACAGACTCTCGCAGCTCTAAAAGAAAACATTCGTCAAGAAATAACGAACATATCGCAGGAAGTGTTACGGCAAGTTATGCAAAATGTCATAAATAGGGCTCAAATGTGTATCAACTCTGGAGGTCACCATTTAAAAGACATCATCTTTAAATCCTAATGGTACGAAATTTAATGGCACAAATATACATTTAAAAAAACCTAAATCTAGTTTTCTAATTTAGAAAAAATGTTATAGCTGAACCAAATAGGGTCTTTACTTTTGCGCCACCCAGTATATCTTCTATGCTGGACTGGGAGCGAGAGAAAAACATAGAATGTGCCAGCTGCATTTCCTCCCGGGCATGCTGTAAAAACCAGCTAAGGGATCCGAGGGCAGAATATTGCAATTTAGGCGATAGGCTGACAACCTGTCACATAGCATTATACCTATAATATCTTAAATAACCCTCAAAACTTTGTCAGACGTGGCGAAACGACCTTTATTTAGGTCGTTTACGTTCTGCCTACCCCATTAGGGATAAAGGCGTGATTGTATGTATGTATGTATGTAATAATATAAAGTACAATAATCAAGAGATAGATTATTCCGCGTTTAACCCGTGTACGAGATCGTTTTTGTCGACTCTATAATTCCTTATTACTTTTTTACTTGCAAATAGATCGCCACATATCTACTGTAAGCTATTTATATCTCAGTTTATTTGTAGAATATTCAAATCAAGTCTTAGACCCGTATTATAAATCACCACTTGAGACTGACAGCGAGTATTCCAGAAATGTCATTTCAGTACAAAACGACCTGTCAAATCCATACTTAATATTGCTCTCAATCTCGAGTTCGCTTTATAAATACGAGCCTTATACTCAGTGGGACTCCCAAAAACCTACAAAAAAACGTCAATTATGCCAGGTGTCGTTGTAATTATGCCAGGTGTCGTTGTTCTGCCAACTCTACGTCAATTTAAATTCTAATGAATTTGAACTGGTATTTCCATAATAAAGCTTGCGTGGCTTGATGACGAAGTGGCATATCCAAAAAAGTTTGCAAAATCTCTCGCTTGTCGCAATATACTCGCGTGAGACTGTATTTGATAGCCTGATGAAACACAGCAAAAAACGTTAGGACTATCACACGTAAGACAAAACCACATCAAATCATCCTCAAATAAAAGGTTCCATAGAACTTACTTACTTACTTTCTTCCATGCTGGACTGGGAGAGATAGAAAAACATAGAATGTTCCAGCTGCCCTTCCTCCCGGGCATGCTGTAGAAGTCAGCAAAAGGGACTCGAGGGTTATAGTGTATCGTAATTTAGGCGATGGGCTGACAACCTGTCACTATAGCAATACACTTATCAATCTAAAATTGCCCTCAATTTTTGTCAGACGTGTGGGAGAATAATTATTATAATTATTAAATTGAATTTTAAGATTGGTATTTTTACGATATTTGGTGATTTTACCGAATAATAAGTATTGCATTTGAAATACGGTTGTTTACTACGAAACGGCCACCTGCAATGGCCACCTGCAATGGCCACCTGCAATGGCCACCTGCAGCCACCTGTTGTACCCTATCCCCTCTGTGGCAATAGTATAAAAGCAGGAGCACCGCTGTCGATAGCTCAGAAGTTGTTCGGCTTCGGACACGGCACGTTGGTTGAGTGCTCTGAACTATCTATTTGGATATAACAGGTACACTGCTTTATACTTTATGTTTGTTATATGTGTATTTCTAATATAAAATAACTGTTATGTTTTATTGAGTATTATGTCGTATAAAATATAGAGATAAACATGAATTCATGTATTTTATTGATAGTTATATTTTAATTTCTTAATATTATTTAATTGCTCATGAATTCTCAATAAATTAATTATTTCCATTTCTTTATTTTCTATTTTCTACCACATCAGAAGTGGGATACGTGTTCATCAACCCAAACTACGCGTTTGAATTTTAATATAACAGGTTTTGCGGACAATATGCATCAACCTGACGAAACGGCTGAAAGCGACGATCCTGGCGACCGCGCCGGCCCGAGCACTGCAAGATCTCCATCACCAGTCTTGGGATCTACGGGCCGACCTTCTAACCAGCAAAGGGGAGACGTGGATGGCTCTGCTGGCAACCCCCCTGATGGAAGCCGCAATACAAGGACAGGTTTCGTTCCAATTTCTTTTATGCAAGATATGATGCAACAAATGATGTCTAAATTCATTGAGACTACTACTAATGCTCTCAATACTAAGAATCCAAGTTCTGTGCCTCGAGTTAGAAATTTGGAACATATATATGTTCCACCATTCGATCCAGATGATCGTACCGACACGATACAAGTATGGTGTCGCAATTTAGAAGATCTTAAAAAAGATTATGAATTAACTGATCGTGAGGCACTAAATTTGACGAGGAAAAACTTAAGAGGACGCGCAGCAGACTGGGCGCGTCGAAATTACACTACTCTTACTACTTGGACAGAACTAAAGGATAGGCTTGTGGAAACCTTTGCAGACGAAGCCCGGTACTACGACGACCTCGTGCTCTTCATGGAGTACACAAGCGAGCAGGCTGGCAGCCTTGCTGAGTATGCTACTCGCAAGTGGGAGTTGGCGCGAAAGGCGATTGGTGTGGAGATGACTGAGCAACGCCTGGTGGAAGCTGTGATTTCTGGTATGTCAGATTTTCGTATACGTTCCGACCTGTTACGTTTGACACCTAAAAATTTACCACAGTTAATTCAAAGTCTAAATTCTTACAAACGAAAACGATCACTGAAAGATTCTGAACAAAGCGTTCCAATAAAGCGAGGTAAACCTAATAGTTTTGATTCCAACAAGCAAAAGCGTTGTCATAAATGCCACAAGGTTGGACATTTACAAAAAGAATGTCGATCAAATACTAATGGTGCACAAGGGGTATCTAAAGATGTACCATCTACTTCAAAAGATGCCAAAATGTCCATAGTATCTTGTACCTTTTGTAATAAAAAGGGGCACATTTCTGACAACTGCTTTTCTCGGTTAAATAAAAAGGCAAAAGATGGTGATTCTAAGCCAGTTAATGTCAGTGCCGTCGTGAAAAATAACATGTGTAAAGAAACTCAAATTGACAACCGTAATTTCTCATGTCTTTTGGATACTGGTGCTGAATTTTCCTTAATGCGTGTAAGTGTTGGAGATTCAGTAAGTGGTAAAGTTAGTTACGAAATGTCAGTTTTGCGAGGCGTTGGAGACTCAGCGTTTCATTCGTCTCGTAAAAAAATGTGTAAAATCTGTATTGATGGCTTAACCCTTGAGCTAGAATTCATTTTAGTACCAGACAGATTCATTCAGTATGACCTACTTATTGGTCAGAATTTATTTGATATAACTGGCATTCAAATTACATTTATAAAAGGCGAAGTTAAAATTTCTCGTGATTCCTATAACATCAATTTTGTGCAAAAATTTGACCCTGATTCCTTAATTATTAATCCCCTTATAGATTCAGATCACAAAAAACAGTTACATGACCTTCTTGATTCTTGTTCTGACATGTTTACTTCTGGAACTAAAGTTTCTAAAGTGACCACCGGAGAACTATCAATACAGCATTAAAACCCTTCATAGACAATTTTGTTTTGATTTATATCGATGACGTAGTGATCTATTCAGAAACTTTAAATCAACCATTAGAGTACTTAAAACAGGTACTTGACGCCTTACATGAGACAGGGTTCTCACTCAATGTAAAAAAATGCAAATTTTTGATGACTGAGGTAGAATATTTGGGGCGAATTGTTTCCAACGGTCAGGTGAAACCTAGTCCAGGAAAGGTTAAAGCTCTCTTAAACTCTCCTATTCCAACGACTACAAAACAAGTCCGACAATTCTGTGGACTAGCTGGGTATTTCAGAAAGTTTATTCCAAATTTTTCCCTGATAATGATACCCCTTTATAACCTGACACGAAATAATGTCAAGTGGAATTGGACGTCGGAGCATGATGCCGCCAGAAACAAAGTTCTAGAACATTTGGCTTCCGAGCCCATATTGACTTTGTTCGATCCATCAAAGCCGACAGAATTGCATACCGACGCCAGTTCCACTGGACTGGGGGCGGTACTCTTTCAGAAACACGAAGGTCAACAAAAAGTTGTTGAATATTTTAGTGCGCGCACCACCGAAACTGAAAGTCGCTACCACTCTTACGAATTAGAGACATTGGCGGTCGTAAGAGCAATCAAATATTTTCGGCATTTTCTACTCGGACGGCCTTTTAAGGTAGTTACGGACTGTAACTCCTTGAAGGCTTCACGTAATAAAAAGAATTGCTTCCTCGGGTCCATCGGTGGTGGGCATACTTACAGTCGTTTGACTTTGAGATTGAATATCGAAAGGGAGAACGCATACCTCACGTTGACTACCTCAGTCGTAATCCGGTTCTCGATATCAACAATGTCTGCAACTATCATGAATGGTTGGAAGCAGAGCAAAACAATGATTCGGAAACCAAAAGTATAATTGAATCCATTAAAGACGGTACAATTGATAAAGATTTAGCTGCTAGCTATGAAATTCAAAATGGACTATTGTACAAAATTTTTAACACGAAAGATAAAAAGACCAAAAAATGTCTTTTTGTCCCAAAAAGCTATCGTTGGCATCTTATTCAAATTTATCATGATTCAGTGAAACATTTTGGATGGGAAAAAACCCTTGAGAAAATACGCGAAAAGTTTTGGTTTCCGAACATGGTAAAATGCACTCGTAAATTCATAGATGGTTGTTTGATATGTAAAATCAACAAATCTGAATCTGGTTCCCGTCAGATATCCCTTCACCCAATAGATAAACCCCCAGTGCCGATGCACACCATTCATATGGACACTACTGGAAAACTAAGTGGCAGCAAGCCTTCTAAGCAATACGCTGTGGTGTTCGTCGATGCTTTCACGAAGTTCTGTTTTATGAAACCGGTTGCCAACCTCTCTGCGGCGGCGACTGTTAACTGCCTTAAAGAATTTATTTACAATTTCGGAACACCAAAACGTATTGTGTGCGATCAAGCTTCTGCTTATACCGGAAAAGAATTAGGAAATTTCTGTAAACAGTGGTCGATAGAATTACATTTCATTGCAAGTGGTGTCAGCCGTGCAAACGGGCAGGTCGAGCGGGTAATGAGGGTTCTGACAAATTGTTTTACTGTAGTTGAAAATACCTCTAAGAGGAGTTGGAAGGATGCTGTTGGTGAGGTACAGTTGGCAATTAATAGCACTTTTAATAAAAGTACGGGCAAGACTCCCTTTCAACTCCTCATGGGTTGTGATCAGTCACCTCCAGCTATATCAGCCCTTGTAAAAGATGTGGAGCGCTTGGACCTCGAAAACTGTCGAAAAGAATCAAAAGATAGGTTGGACGAACGAGCTAGTACTATGAAAGAAAACTTTGATAAAACTAAATCAAAGATAGTTCCGTTCAAGTTGGGTGATGTGGTTCTAGTTAAACAAAATCCACGAGCAATAAATAAGCTCGACAGTAAATTTCGTGGTCCATGCGTTATCACGGCAATAAACGACAATGATCGATATACCGTTCGAGTGCATGATACTGGTAATGAGTTATATGTATCACACGAAAATTTACGATTAGTATCCCCTGATATGGGATTAGAATTAACTAATTCTTTAGAAGATGACCAATAATTGTAATATATTACTAGTTTAATTAAAATGTTATATGACAATCGCCTTGCGTATTGCAATTGTGCCTGGCCATCACTAAGCAATACGTTCGGATATTGTCTTATTTGTAGATATTTATGTTGTCTGCCATGTGATTTGGCGTTGAGGTCATGCGATTTGACCACCAATGTAGCCATGTAATTTGGCATATTTTGGGTCATGTGATTTGACCATAATTATTTGTAAGCCATGTGATTTGGCCATAATTATTTGTAAGCCATGTGATTTGGCATATTTTGGGTCATGTGATTTGACCATAATTATTTGTAAGCCATGTGATTTGGCATATTTTGGGTCATGTGACTTGACCATGATTATTGTAAGCCATGGGATTTGGCATTTGGGTCATGTGATTTGACCATTATTTGTTTGATTTTTGCTTGCTGTATTAAATTAGGTCTTGAGATTTGACTCTGTAAGTTTTGATTATTACTATTGCTTTAAGCGAGCCTATCGGCTGCGTGTCAGAATGGCCGTGTGGGAGAATAATTATTATAATTATTAAATTGAATTTTAAGATTGGTATTTTTACGATATTTGGTGATTTTACCGAATAATAAGTATTGCATTTGAAATACGGTTGTTTACTACGAAACGGCCACCTGCAATGGCCACCTGCAATGGCCACCTGCAATGGCCACCTGCAGCCACCTGTTGTACCCTATCCCCTCTGTGGCAATAGTATAAAAGCAGGAGCACCGCTGTCGATAGCTCAGAAGTTGTTCGGCTTCGGACACGGCACGTTGGTTGAGTGCTCTGAACTATCTATTTGGATATAACAGGTACACTGCTTTATACTTTATGTTTGTTATATGTGTATTTCTAATATAAAATAACTGTTATGTTTTATTGAGTATTATGTCGTATAAAATATAGAGATAAACATGAATTCATGTATTTTATTGATAGTTATATTTTAATTTCTTAATATTATTTAATTGCTCATGAATTCTCAATAAATTAATTATTTCCATTTCTTTATTTTCTATTTTCTACCACAGACGTGGCGAAAGCGCCTTTTACGAGGCGTTAAACGCTCTGCCTACCCCGTAAGGGATAAAGGCGTGATTTTATGTATGTATGTATAGAACTTACTTTTGGGTCTCACAAAAAATACGACCACGCTTTAAATGAACGTGGTGAAAAATAGGTCTATCGCCGCCGCCATCTTGAGATTTGACAGTTTCGTACGTACATCTCTGCGCTCGTTAGACTGGTAGCAATTCGTAGTTGCAAAAATCACGACTTAACTAATTCTTCTTCTTAGCGAGTGGATTCTCGAGTCGAATGACTCGATGAGCCCTGGTGTCAGAATTTTTTAACCGCCTAGTAGCAGAACTAATACGCCTCTGACATGGTTTGAGTAACGACCACTATTAAAGACAGCGACCGGGACCGATGGCTTAACGTGCCCTCCGAAGCACAGAATCTTTTTTCTTTTCGGACAATCAGGTGATTCAGGCTGCAATGTCCTAACCAAACTGGGAAAACCTCACAAAGTGATAAATTGACCCCCGGGACCTCCGGATCGTAAGCCCAAGGCTCTAACCATTAGACCACGGAGACTTAACTAATATAAGTCATTTAATCATGAGAGAACAGAAAGGGACGGCATCAATTTTAGTCAAGATTTAGTTAAGTTGTGTGCTGAAGGCTTCGGTACCAATGTAGATGATAGTGTGATGAACATACATACATATAATCACGCCTTTGTCTTTCATGGGGTAGGCAGAGCGTAAACGACCTGAACAAAGGTCGTTCAGCCACGTCTGACAAAATTTTGAGGGTTATTTAAGATACATTTGTGTATATTGCTGTAATGACAGGTTGTCAGCCTATCGCCTAAATTACAATATACTGAAACCCTCGGATCCCTTAGCTAGTTTTTACAGCATGCCTGGAAGGAAATGTAGCTAGAACATTCTATGTTTTTCTCTCGCTCCCAGGCCAGCATGGCAGTAATGAATGCGTGATGAAACATAGCAAAAAACCTTAGGACTATCACACGTACATCGCTGTGCTCGTTAGACAGTGTATATATCTTGATAGTGTAGGTATAATGTACCCTTAAAAGGTTTTGAAAGGTAAATAAACTCTATTTACCTACCTTGTTGTGTGTTATCATCAGATGTATTATCTGATAGGTAATAAACAAGGGCTGTGGCGATAGGGCCTAGAACCCTATAAATTAGCGATTCATAGTTCGTTCCATGCTGGACTGGGAGAGATAGAAAAACGTAGAATGTTCCAGCTGCCCTTCCTCCCGGGCATGCTGTAGAAGTCAGCAAAGGGGATTCGAGGGTTGCAGTGTATTGTAATTTGGGCGATGGGCTGACAACTTGTCACTACAGCAATACACATTACAATCTAAAATTTTCCTCAATTTTTGTCAGACGAGGCGAAAGCGCCTTTCATAAGGCGTTTTACGCTCTGCCTACCCCATAGGGATAAAGGCGTGATTTTATGTATGTATGTATGCATAGTTCGTTGTAGCAACAGGAAGAAAAATTGCCGTTGGTGGCCATTATTCGCAATTTTTCTTCCTGTTACTACAACGAACTATTAATCGCTGATTTATGAGGTTCTAAATTATCTTAATTATTATTACTTGAGTCTGTTTTTCGATTCACTGAGTTTGTAATTTTGGGTACTAACCCAGAATTACAGCATGCTCGGGAAGAAATGCAGCTGGCACATTCTATGTTGTTCTCTCATTCCCAGTCCAGCATGGAATAAATCTTTTAATCAAGTAGCTTTTATTATTTTTATCGGGAAAAATTTTTTTTTTTTATCGTGGTGAACTATAAATCTAGTTTTCCATCCACCTATTTTCTTATTGCACAAGACAATAGTCGGCTAGGCATGAGAACACAACAAAGCCCAATAAAAACTACATTATAATTAAGTATGTACCCATACATACCTACTATGGTTATAATGTGAAAATAATAATTCATGGTAAATACCACTATTTGTTTGTTTATTTGTACGAGTATCAAGCAAAAATGACTAGACCCATAATGATGTAACTTGTAACACGGTATAAAGATATAGGTAATATTACTTTGCAACGCAATTTTTAAGATACAACGTTTATTTTATATTTTTACGACAACGGAAGTCATAACGAAGTTTATAAACATCAAACACCTATTTATAATATGCGATGTTAAGAATGACAAAGGTAGTCTCACATATATACATATAATCACGCCTTTATCCCTAATGCGGTAGGAAGAGCGTAAACGACCTAAAAGGTCGTTCCGCCACGTCTGGCAAAGTTTTGAGGGTTGTTTAAGATAGATTTGAAGGTATATTGCTGTAGTGATAGGTTGTCAGCCTATCGCCTAAATTGCAATATACAGAAACCCTTGGATCCCTTAGCTGGTGTTTACAGCATGCTCGGGAGGAAATGCAGCTGGCACATTGTATGTTTTTCTCTCGCTCCCAGTCCAGCATGGAAGTAAGTCACACATATATAGGTAATAGAATGTTCTAGCAATAGTCATAAATGTCATAATTATGAAACCGCAATACATAGTTCTTACTTACATCAATGTAAGTACAATGTACACAAAATTATCATAATTATGTACGAAAACAATACTTAGAAACAGGGCTTATTATGTTATTTGCTGATTTCCATAAAATTATGCATAATTTGTTTATTACTAGGGTGTTTAAACTTGAATGATCTATGTATTTTCACTTATATAGGTAGGTAGAATACTCTAGCTAATACAATACTCTAGCTAATACAATACAAGAAGAAGTAGATTATGATTCATATATACAGGTAAAAAGTTTGTTTTCATCTGGAAGAAGATCAATCATTTTAAGCATTACACTCAAAGTTTGCTGGACAGAAATTTCTGCCCTTGCAATAAGGCCGCCAAATACCACTTTGTTTCTGCAATGTTTCATTGCTACTTTTTTATGTCTTAGGAAAAAATATTTGCACTGAAGTAACTGGTGTAAGGGACAGCGTATCGCAAACTAATAGGGGTTGCTCAGTCAACGATTCTGAACAACTTCCACCAGAAAATTATTTCAGGAAGTAACAATAAAAATTGGCTATTCTATACAAAATGTCCACCTCGATCAGATAATTTGTATGTAAAAGCCATTATTTTCTTACATCCTGAAAAAAATCCTGGTGGAACTTGTTCATTGTCGTTAATTGAGCAACCCCTATCAGTTTGTGGGATGCTGTCCCTTACGTACGTATATTTGTGATATATGTATGCACTAACCTGAGAAGTTTCTCCACCAGCACCTTGCCCATGAACCCAGTTGCTCCAGAGACGAGCACCTTCTGCCCTGAGAAGGTGGCTCCGACCCGGTCAGGTAGACTCTCCAGGGAGTCTTCGGAGACCTGTGGCGCCATCGCTTAGCTAAGGATATGAAAGTATAGTGTCACAATTTATTTGTTTGTTATCACTAGGTGACTAAGTGTGGGCTACTGACTATGTAATCCTTATTGCTGTAACACCAAGGACCAGAATCTTCATGTTTGCAAATCAAAATATACGAAACGCTGTCAGATTATTTCAGGGTTTCCGTGGTGTTACGATCCGATGATAAAAGTTCCCTAAGTTCTATAATGTTGTTATTAAAACACTTGTACTTGTTTCACTTAATTATAATTTAATCCTACCGGTTTCGCTAACTTATAGCATCATCAGGGATTTTATATACATCATACACAACACATAAAACGTTTTAAATAAACCGTTCATATTTAGCGAACGGAGTGCAACAATTGATGAAAATATGGAGTTTCACCAAGTGCCGACAATCGCAGGTATAAATCCCTAAGTTCTAGTTATGACTCTAGATCTAACTTCTAAATCTAGACCCTAGACCATAGTGATGTTTGAGTTGAGATAGAGTTGACAATGGAGGGCGGTACCTAGAAGCCTTTATTTATTTACCTAGCAAGTTTTTATTTGCGCAGGCCTTCCTAATAGAACTTATATGTAAGCACTATTTTTTAAAATTCTTCCATGCTGGACTGGGAGTGAGAGAAAAACATAGAATGTGCCAGCTGTATTTCCTCCCGGGCATGCTGTAAAAACCAGCTAAGGGATCTGAGCGTTTCAGTATATTGTAATTTAGGCGATGGACTGACAACCTGTCACTACAGCAATATACGTACAAATCTATCTTAAATAACGCTCAAAACTTTGTCAGACGTGGCGAAACGACATTTTTTTTTGGTCGTTTACGCTATGCCTACCCCATAAGGGATAAAGGCGTGATTATATGTATTGTATATGTTTTTTTTAAATATTTATTACTATCACCGCTTCTTCTTCTTCTGTCGAGTGGGTATCGAGTCTATCGACCCGATGAACCCAGGTGTCGAAAGTTTTTTTTTTAAAACAGCCTAGTAGCACAACTATCAGGCCTCTGACATGGTTTGAGTAACGACCACTATCAAAGACAGCGACCGGGACCGACGGCTTAACGTGCCCTCCGAAGCACGAAATCTTTTTCTTTTTTTGACAATCAGGTGATTCAGCCTGCAATGTCCTAACCAAACTGGGGAAAAAAATCACAAAGTGATAAATTCTCAAATATCAACTTTATGTTTCCCCCCTGGGAATCGAACCCAGGACCTCCGGATCAGGAGTCCATGGCACTAGCCACTAGACCACGGAGGTAGCTATATCACCGCTTATATGTGAGGTTCTTAAGCCAGACTAATCCATAACAGCCATGCCTATATTTCCGGAGTAAATCGCTTGGAAGTAGATTCTGTATCAACCCTTCCGATGAGTTAGAATTGTTTAACGTTGTTAGAATTATGAAAAGTTTAACGATCGTAATCATCACAGAATATTTGGTGGCTTCGAAACTGCCATTGGAGTTAGTCATATGTTGTTATGTTCAATTTGACTGTCGTGCGAAAACTTGATTAACCTGTTCTATAACAACATAACTGGCAAAATTAAATATCAATGCTACATACATACATATAATCACGCCATTATCCCTAATGGGGTAGGCAGAGCGTAAACGACCTAAACAAAGGTCTTTCCGCCACGTCTGTCAAACTTTTGAGGGTTATTTAATATAGATTTGTTAGTATATTGCTCTAGTGACAGGTTGTCAGCCTATCGCCTAAATTGCAATGTACAAAAATCCTCGAATCGATTAGCTGGTTTTTAAAGCATGTCCGGGAGGAAATGCAGCTGGCGCATTCTATGTTTTTCTCTCGCTCCCAGTCCAGCATGGAAGTAATATCAATGCTATCTATCTAAATAGATTATCTTCTTCTTCTTAGCGAGTGGATTCTCGAGTCGAACAATGACCCAATGAACCGTGGTGTTAGAGTTTTCAAACCGCCTAGTAGCGCAGCTATTAGGCCTCTGACATGGTTTAGAGCAACGACTACTGACAAAGACTGCGACCAGTGGGTTAACGTGCCCTCCGAAGAATCCTTTTTCCTTTCGGACAACCAGGTGATTCTGCCTGCAATGTCCTAACTAAACTGGGGAAAACCTAACAAAGTGATAAATTGTCAAATTTTAACTTTGTGTTTCCCCAAGGGAATCGAACCCAGGACCTCTGGATCGTAAGCCCGTGGATCTAACCACTAGACCAAGGAGGCAGTTGATAGATTTTGTGCCAAAACATAATATGCAAGGTATTAAGTATGAAATATGTACACGGAAACAAACATTTTTTTTACCGCGCAATTTTTTTTAAGCGGTCTCTTATCGTAGTTTTTAGGTTGTTTATGAGACTTATTTGTGTTTAAAATGCCTAAAAAACGACAAGTCGTATTTAAATGATTCATTCAAGTTTGCTCAATCGTGGATCAACAACTTGACCTCTACGCAACTAAGTTATGCATAAAGTACCAGATCAGGGCCTTGCCCAAATTAATTCTATTTCTTTTTTACGTCTCAAAGGGCAAAGTCTTTTATATACATACACTAGCGACCCGCCCCGGCTTCGCAAGGAAATTATCAGTGTTTCTCTACTATATTATGCATGTATTATACATATAAACCTTCCTCTTGAATCACTCTATCCATTAAAAGAAACCGCATGAAAATCCGTTGCGTAGTTTTAAAGGTTTATGCATACAGGGACATAGGGACAGAGAAAGCGACTTTGTTTTATACTACGTAATGATTTAGTAGTTGAAATTTTTATCTATGACTATTTATTATTGTTATTAATTTATTATATAAGTACGTACACTTAAGTAGCTTATTTACGTATACAATGTATTGACTGAAATGTATACCAGCCCACTAGTTCAACTTATAATTTCCTGTGGCCTAAGGTTGCCTGGAAGAAATTGCTGCTTAGTAATAAGGCCGCCTATTTGTAACACTAATTGTTTCTATTTCCTTTTTTCTTGTCTTTCTGTGCAATAAAGTATATTCTTATCTTATCTTTTGAAGACCGTGAACATTATGATAAATGCTGATTTTTTCGTGCATATACTGGGTGTAAGGGACAGCGTGCCGTAAACTGATAGGGGTTGCTCAGACTACGAAACTGAACAACATTTACCAGGAAATTCTTTCAGAATATGAAAAAAATACCTTCTCGTAAAAATTACCACCTCGATCAGACTATTTGTATGGAAAAGCAAATTATTATTTTATTTAAAAAAATATCCTGCTGATAGTTGTTCAGTTTCGTTGACTGAGCAACCCCTATCAGTTTGCGGGACGCTGTCCCTTACACCTGGTATTTAGAACACCGTGAACATTATGATAAATGCAGTTTTTTTCGTGCATATATAAGTGTTTTTTGGTTCAAAGATCTCTGATAGTCTAAGGCTAGTTTAGAATGATCTAGATATTTTTTATCTCTACTACTTAGTTTTTAAGAAGATTAAGATGAGGCCTAAGATTGTCTGATAGAGTTTGTTTTTTTTATAAGTATATTTTTCTTTTTTTTCTTTTTGCACGTGATTCCAGTTTTTATTGTTGTTTGTCATTATTATGTGCTAGCTAGAAAGAAGTCTGTACTTGAAATAATTTAAATTATGCCTATTTACAATGCCAAAACTAGTAATATTAATTACAACTAGGCATAAAAATATAATAGTTAAGTACTTTAATTATATCTATATGTTTATGTTATTATTTAATTTCATAAATAGGTATTGTCTGAAGATTTTTAATTACTTATCTTCATAAATTCATTAATAAATTAACTAATATAAAATATGTCACAAAAAATATTACTTACTTTATTAGATTTAAATTCGTCAATCCACAAATTATAACCTGCTCAAACTCTCAAACTCTCGTCCTTAATTGCACATTTATTAAATTCTTTTTTTTTTAACACAGGTGTGCCAATGTGGGCGCGTAAACTTCAACTGGTGGCTTATTGGACTCGAGTAGAGGTTTGAGGCGTCGATCACCCCTCTATGCTTTCGACATCCGCGCGCCGAAATACCTGACGCGGTGCAAGATATAAACTTAAGGCGGCCGCGATATTTGCAGCTTAGATGTTCGCAACTGGTGGCTTATAGGACTCGAGTAGAGGTTTGAGGCGTCGATCACCCCTCTATGGTTGCCACATCCGCGCGCCGAAATACCTGACGCGGTGCAAGATATAAACTTAAGGCGGCCGCGATATTTGCAGCTTAGATGTTCGCAACTGGTGGCTTATAGGACTCGAGTAGAGGTTTGAGGCGTCGATCACCCCTCTATGGTTGCCACATCCGCGCGCCGAAATACCTGACGCGGTGCAAGATATAAACTTAAGGCGGCCGCGATATTTGCCGCTTAGATGTTCGCAACTGGTGGCTTATAGGACTCGAGTAAAGGCTTTATTCGTCGATCACCCCTCTATGGTTGCCACATCCGCGCGCTTTAATATCTGACGCGTTGCAAGCTATAAGATATGGGCGGGCACGATATTTGAGGCTAAGATGTTCGCAAATGGTGGTTTATAGGACTCGAGTAAAGGCTTTAGGCGTTGATCACCCCGCTATGGTTGCCACATCCGCGCGCTTTAATATCTGACGCGGTGCAAGCTATAAGATATGGGCGGGCGCGATATTTGAGGCTAAGATGTTCGCAAATGGTGGCTTATAGGACTCGGCGTTGATCACCCCTCTATGGTTGCCACATCCGCGCGCCGAAATATCTGACGAGGTGCAAGATATAAACTCATGGCGGCCGCGTTATTTGCAGCTAAGATGTTCGCAATTGGTGGGTTTCAGGACTCGAGTAGAGAGTAGAGAAATACCTGACGCGGTGCAAGATATAAACTTAGGGCGGCCGCGATATTTGCAGCTTAGATGTTCGCAACTGGTGGCTTATAGGACTCGAGTAAAGGATTTAGGCGTTGATCACCCCTCTATGGTTGCCACATCCGCGCGCCGAAATACCTGACGAGGTGCAAGATATAAACTCATGGCGGCCGCGTTATTTGCAGCTAAGATGTTCGCAATTGGTGGGTTTCAGGACTCGAGTAGAGAGTAGAGAAATACCTGACGCGGTGCAAGCTATAAACTTAGGGCGGCCGCGATATTTGCAGCTAAGATGTTCGCAACTGGTGGCTTATAGGACTCGAGTAGAGAGTAGAGAAATACGTGACGTAGTGCAAGCTATAAACTTAGGGCGGCCGCGATATTTGCAGCTTAGATGTTCGCGACTGGTGTCTTATAGGACTCGAGTAGAGCATTTTTCCGCATACGCACTGACGAAATTAGTCCGGTCTCCGCTCCGCTAATCGTCAAACGTTTATGACTTGCAACATTAACTGCCTATAGTAAAAAAAAAACTAATTCACGTGTAGGGAGGTCACGTGAGCTATCTTAGAAAAGGAGACACCATTAGAATTTAATCTGTTGTATATTATATACATACTAATCGCGCTGGTTATAGAACTTGCTTTGTAGCCCAAGGTTGATAACATATTGCAAAAATGTGCACCTCTTTTCACTGCTAATAGTAACTTAGAAGATGGTAAAAGAAAAACTTAGGTACCTTTTGTTAGATAGCGCTTTAACAATACAAAATGTTGTAATAACTTCCTTTTTCGGTTTCGGGTTATTATAGGGAATCCTTCACGATAAAATCCACTCACATATGGAATGGTTTACCGTCGGAAATTCGTCACTGCACTTCACTGGATACCTTTAAAAAAAGGTGCACCGATTTTATCTGTTAAAGTCTAAATCAGTTTGCTAGTAATTTGTGTCCTCTCAAGTTATATATATATATATTGATATGTATTAATACATATTTATGTATTTATTTGTATAGTTACATGCATTTATATTACCATATTATTGTGTATGTATTTTATGAATACTATTATAGTAATTTTATATTGCATAAACGTATATACCTCTAAAGATATGCATATATTTAGTTTAGTTTTTAGTCTTATTTTCACTATTCTATTTTTGATGTATTTAAATATTTCATATACTTCAGCACTACTCTCTTCTCTTTACATTCTCCTCTATTCAAAGGTTGTCTGGAAGAGATCGCTTCCAGCGATAAAACCGCCTTTGTGCACATTAATTTAAGTTTATTTTTGTGTTTCTTGTTTTTTGTGTACAATAAAGTGTTTTTACTTAATTACGTACTTACTTAATAACTAATTTATAAACAACGCAACTTACACTCACTCCATGCTGGCCTGGAAGCTATATTTCCATGCTGACCTGGGAGCGAGAGAAAAACATAGAATGTGCCAGTTGCAATTCATCTTGGGCATGCTGTAAAAACCAACTAAGGGATCCGAGGGTTTCAGTATATTGTAATTTAGGCGATAAATCTAACTTAAATAACTCTCATAACTTTGTCAGACGTGGCGGAACGACCTTTGCTTAGGTCGTTTACGCTCTGCCTACCCCATTAGGGATAAAGGTGTGATTATATGTATGTATCTTACACTCAGTTATTTTATGCGAACAATTTTTATTTAGTATTTCTCTGACTGCAGATTGGTGATATAATTCACTATAATATTTATCTGAAATGTATAATACTGTTTTGCATAGACATTAACATCGCAAACTTAAATCATTGATTTTATTGCATTATTATTTATATGAGAAGAACTAAATTTGTAGATTAAAATTGATGGAATAGATTAGTATTAAACTGAATGACCTAAGTTTATGAAATTAAAATTGGGTTGCCTAACTCTAATTAACAGCTATCTAATTAGTTCTCGACTGGTAATTAAATAACTTGTGTTTAGATTACAATTTAAAAATCTGTTTCCCTTTGCAATGCTGTCGATTCGGTAATAACACGACTTAACTTAATCTTAACTGAAATAAGTGCCAACGGTCCTTTCATGATAGAATCTATCTAATCATGTATATAGGTATGGACAATTTTTTGTTAAGTCGTGTCATTTGTAGCGCTGAAATACTTTAGTTACAGCACAGCTGTCTTTTTTTATTTATAAATGTACGAATGTTCTTCCATGCTGGCCTAGGAGCAAAAGGAAAACATAGAATGAAAAAAAAAATATATTTGCTTTTCCAAACAAAATCGTCCATGCTGGTCTGGGAGCGAGAGAAAAACGTAGAATGTGCCAGCTGCATTTCCTCCCGGGCATGCTGTAAAAACCAGCTAAGGGGTCCGAGGGTTTCAATGTATTGTAATTTAGGCGATGGGCTGACAACCTATCACTACAGCAATATACCTACAAATCTATTCTCAATTCAATTCTCAATTCTTTATTTGCTTTCATGTTGTACAATGGAGTTCTTTAAAAGTAAATATTTAGTCACAAACATGAACCCTGCTAGGGTATAGCAAGTACGTTAAATAAAAATCTAGGTATGTATACATTAACAACTTAAAATTAAAGTATTATTCTCAGTATTCTCATCAGTCATCTTCTAGAAATTCTTGTATTGTATAGAAGCACTTTTTTAACAGATCATTTTTTAAAGCCGCTTTGAAATGGTTGTGGTTAGAAATTAGTTTGATAGTCTCTGGGAGTTTATTATATATTTTTACCGCCATTGCAAAAGGCCCAGAATGGAACATTTGCATTCTAGAGAAAAGTATATCCAGTCTTGTTGATGGTCTTAGATTTGGTGGTCGGGAGTATTGTGGGAAGAGATTTATATTGCTTTTTACAAGGGTACAAACTTCCAGTATATATATGCACGCGAGGGATAGTATTTACAAATTGATAAAATGTGGTTTACAGCTTTCTAATGTGTCAATATTTTGAATTATTCTTATGGACTTTTTTTGTAATCTGAATAACTGGATAGAATCTTAACTATCTTAAATAACCCTCAAAACTTTGTCAGACGTGGCGCAACGACCTTTGTTTAGGTCGTTTACGCTCTGCAAAGATTTTGAAGGCGGTCAAGCTTGTTTTAGCATCATCTAAGTAACAAGAATCGGCGTAATCCAGAATAGGAAAGAGGAGAGATTGTCCAAAGAGATTTTAGTTTTCACGCGCAAAAACTTTGAAGACGTTTAAGGGAGTGAAAGGAAAAATAGAGCTCATTGTAGTAATAGGAAGAAAAATTGCGAATAACGGCAACCAAAGGCAACTTTTCTTCCTGTTACTACAACGAGCTATAAATCGCTAATTTATAAGGTTCTAAATTATCTTAATTACTACAACTTGATTCTGTTGGACCGCTTTTTAGATTCAATGCTTTTTTAGTGAATTATATTTTTTTACTAGGCTAGTATCGTCAACTTAATTAATTGTATTAAATAAAAAATAAAATACTTAAGTAAAAATAAAAATTGTTTATTGCAGGCGCACGACCCATAGTTAAAAAAAAATAACATAACCAAATACTATTGAACTACCTAAACTTATATTAGATACTAGTTACTTCAATTAGGTAATTAAATCTATTTGCGATTCTCATCGCGGTGCACAGAGCGCCAGTGCCGAAGGATGGAACTGTCCAGACGCTCAGACAACACCTGGAGAATTTCATTCTTAGACTGACGGAGCCTATTCCAGAACGATGCGATCCTCGACCTATTTATTATATTATATTCTCACCCTAGACACCTAGGTCTTAATTCTTAATAGATGTCATATTCAAATCAACGCTGTCACCGAAGTATGTAGTACTATTATATATTCTGTGACCGAAGACCGAATGCAAGTGCGTACATTAATAGTGTATATTGTAGTCCACGTATTATCTTTGCGTATTATACAGACTACAATGGTTCAAGGAGCACGGGTGACGGGTGTTGTAAGGAGGGTCGCGGGTTCAATTTGTTGCAATAAATTCTTGCCGGTATGCGTGGTGAGGATTATGATGTTGATAGATACACCCTAGTTCATGTATGCGCCTATTTCTTTTTTAAGAAGTCTTTTGTAGTATCTGAAAGGAAATAAAGAATTAAGGATATAGATACCAACAGAATTCCTCCATATGGTCAGGAAGTGCATTGGCGAAATCTATTGAAGACTAAAGAAAATTGAAAACGTAAAATGATAGGACACGGATGAGATATGACAACTTCTTTAAGACCATCCTAAAAGGAAATATAGATAGATAGATATATTGTAATTTAGACGATTGGCTGACAACCTGTTACTACCGCAATATACCTACAAATCTATCTTAAATAACCCTCAAAACTTTGTAAAAAATGGCGAAATGACCTTTGTTTGGGTTGTTTATGCTCTGCCTACCTTATTAGGGATAGGTACAGGCGTGATAGTATGTATGTATGTATAGATAAACCGGTCTTTTCATAGTACGTCTACAAGACTTATTCCTTATTCGTAATCTTCAATACACACGTTTTTGTGAAAAGATTAGGTAAAGGAAAAAGGATACAAAAAATATGACGTGATTTGAGAATAATACTTAAAAGAAAAGACGTAGATTGAGGTATTAGACTCTGAACTGAACCCATGTTAGGCTTAAATATATAGTCACGCCTTTATATTTAAGAGGTGGGCTGGGTAATTTTTAGAACAGACCTTTCCACCACGTCTATGTAACAAGCCTCGATCATTTTAGAAATAACTGTTGTTTTTGCTGTAGTGATAGTTTGTCAATCCAAATCGGAATCGGAAGCTTTTCGTGAGTACCTACATACATATACATATTCGTTTATTTTCTACCTATGCCCGGGTGGTGATGCAGCTGGTGAATTCTATGTTTTTCAATCACTCCTTCTGCTTGGATACAATGGTTGACCTTAACTCCGTCAGCTTAAATGATTCGCTTTACTTTGAAGGTTGCAATGTTAGAGCAACGGTCATTGAATGCAGTCGGTCAAAGACCTTTACGGGCAAAATTCGTGTATTTTTTTTTATTTAAAAGACTAGCTGTTTGTCAGCGGTGTCACCCGCTGCTAAATAAGTTTTCCCGTGGGAATGATGTACATTCCCGCGGTAAAAAGTAGCCTGTGTTACTCAGGGTGGACGTAGCCTACCAAAGGTGAAAGAATTTTTGAAATCGGTACAGTAGTTTTTGAGTTTATTCGTTACAAACATACACACATCATCTTTCCTCTTCATAATATTACATACATATAATAACGCCTTTATCCCTAATGGGGCAGGCAGAGCGTGAACAACCTAAACACAGGTCGTACCGCCACGTCTGACAAAGTTTTGAGGGTTATTTAAGATAGATTTGTAGGTATATTGCTGCAGTGACAGGTTGTCAGCGCATCGCCTATATTACAATACACTGAAACCCTCGGATCCCTTAGCTGATTTTTACAGCATGCCCGGGAGGAAATGCTATTATAATATTAGTAAAGAAGTAAAGATAATATCAGTTGGATTACGGGGTTAATCAAGCCAATCTGAAAGACGTAATTAATGTGTCTTTTTTATTTCCATTTGTTTTATACGTTTATTATCTTGTCTAAAAGTCAAAATCAAAGTCAATGATGTAGCGAGCTCATTGCCATATAGGACTCTTGAGGTTTTGACCAATAAAAGAAAAAAGTTACTTGCACAAAAAATACTTTTATTTCAAAAAATGAGTTTAACAAAATCTATTCTTATTATAAGTGGATACAAAGTTAGTTTTTGTGTGCCTTCCACAAGGTTGATAATTAGATCACAGACGATTTAACATAATTTGACCTCGTAAACAAGACATGAGTTTTTGAAACAATTATATTCAAAACAACAATACCAGGACTTATTTATAATCATACTATAATACATTGGGTTAAGTTACGTTACCATTATACAAGAAGCTTGTATTTGTATATGTCGTAGGATGATTTGATAATTCGAATCTTCGCGTAAATCCTAGGGATATTGCGAAAATTTGACAATGGTAAAATCTTACTGGAAATAGTCAGCATTTTTGCGAAAAAACTTATAGTTCTAGTAATTAATATCCTTAACTCTGATTAGCTAGATTTTTACTTACTGATTTAATTTTATTCTGATTGGTTAAATAACATGCGTGTATAATTGATATTTAAAACGTCAATCAATCAAATGAGATCTTGTGTTTGATCGCTCTAACCGACCAATCAGCGTTCTTCTTTCAGTTAAGGATATCAAATGTTACTAGAACGACGAGTTTATTTGCAAAAAAGCCTGACTTTTTCCAGTAAGATTAGACAGTGGTAAAACATTTGTTTTCGCAAAATCGAGACATATACAAGTTGCATACAACTGCACGGAAGTCGTATACAACTTGAAAGTGCAGCCGTCTCTTATTTAAAGTTTTATAAAGGTTTCTTTCTATAAAGTCATGACTCCTGCTATGAAAGATTACACGAAACATACCCCGCGGGGCAGAGGGGAAGGGAAATGTTTGTGAAACCCTTCCCCTCTGCCCCGCGGGGGTACGTTTTGGTGCGCAGGAGTCACAGCTTTACAAGTGAATTTGTGCACAATTAAGTTGCATGCAAGGTGCTTGCAGCTTGAGTAATGGAAACGTAAAATACAATGACGTCATACTTGCATGTAAGCACTTGCACAAATGAATCGCGACTTTGTTCTTATACCAGTGCTAAACAAGCACTTGCATTATGAAAACGAGGCTTTATAAACTATTACTGGGTGTGGGTCTAAGCCTTCTATATAAACTGAGGTAGCCGCGGCTTACCAAGCAAATCGTCACTCAAAAAGTGATCCAAAAACTCCAACATTCATTTGTTCCCGCTCTATTGAACACTGGAGGAGTGCTGACGGGAAGGGTGCCAATTTCCCCTCGTTGAAGCGCTTCAACTTTTGGCGCATGTGCCGCGTGTACCTCAGTTTATACCAGGTGTAAGGGATAGCGTCCCGCCATCTGATTCTGATGAAGTTCGTGGTGGATTGTTCAGTGTCATTGACTGCGCAACCCCTGTCAGTTTGCGAGACGCTGTCTCTAATACCCCGTAGAAGTCTTTGGTGTTGGTGGGTACATACATGATTGTCAATGTCAGTTTAGAACATAAAACTATCAAACTGTTGTGCTGTGTAATAAGCGGATATTTTGCACGGAAGTTTAAGTAAATCAAGTTTTAAAATATATAAAACAAAAGTTGTCGATCTTGTACAAAGAACATTGAGCATTTTCAATCTACTTCCGATATTGAAGGGCTTTTTAATTTATAATTTGTTTTGAAACCTAAATGACCTGATACTAGGTCACCTAGTTTTTTTTAATTATGTGAAATACTTTTATGAGTGGTACAAAATAACTTTGACTTTTTAAATTAATGATTTGATTATCGCTAACACTGGGTTCCTTTTAGCACCCTTTGGGTACGGAACCCTGGAAAAAGTAATTAAATTATATTAACACAACATTCACTGATATTTTAATTTTGTAACTCATCAAAATATATGATTAGCAATTTGCATAAAATTTTATGTAAAATTACAATCTAACACCGATGGATTACATTGAATTACATATAGAATTACACCCGTTAATTACCTAAATCCAACATGCATAGTCGGTTTTAAGCTAAGCTCGATTCGTTCAAAAAAAAAAAAGCACACGAGAATCTCAATAAGAATAAGAAAAACGAACAAATAATAATTAACAAAATACATATTTATACCTTATAGCACAGCATATAATTGTTAAGGCCCATTATTTTGCGACCTTTAGAAGGTCAGCACCTTAACAAACTAAAGTTAGGTAAAAAAGTTACTTTTAATAGAGGCTCATTCGGAAAATGTTTACAACAAAAACCTAAAAGATGTTTCCTATAAAAGAAATAAGTTTTGACTCGAATTTAACCAATTTAGAATTTATATCGAAATATTCGCGTGTGACACGGAATGATAAAAAATATCCGTTATTATGTATGTACACGGCAGTGTCTTAGCCAAGTTCTGCTTATTTTTATTTCTTTTTTACTTCTTGGGTAGACGCAGTACCTTGATGTTAGTACCTTCGTAGACGCAGTCAGTTCTCGACGGGAATACACTCTTCAGGTTACCTTCCAAATCCACAACTTTTACCTGTAATAAAAAAAAAATTTAACATCATGGTGTAGATTCTCGTGACATAATCCTAATTCTAATTCTTCGCTAGCGCTGTCATTTCTTAAGTTTGACATAAGAACAGGATAGCAAATGAACACATGATTTTGACATTCCTAATCTGACATAACACTGCTTATTTTAGGGTAAAATAAGGAAGCATGTTCTATGCTCAGTTCTTATTTAAAGCGTTTTACGTCAGATAAGGAATGTCAAACTCATGTGTTCATTTGCTATCCTGTTCTTACGTCAAAGCTAAGAAAGTGACAGCGCTAGCTAAGAATTATTTAAAGAATAGTGCGTCCAGAATTACCGCCAATATATCTAGGTATTACAACAAGGTTAGGTGTCTTCCATGCTGGCCTGGGAGCGAGAGAAAAACATAGAATGTGCCAGATACATTTCCTTCATTTCGGCATTCTGTAAAAACGAGCTAAGGGATCCAAGGGTTTCTGCATACTGCAATTTAGGCGATAGGCTGACAACCCATCACTACAGCAATATACCTACAAATCTAACTTAAATAACCCTCAAGACTTTGTCAGACGTGGCGGAACGGCTTTTATTTAGGTTATTTACGCTCTGCCTACTCCATTAGGGATAAAGGCGTGATTATATGTATGTATGTATTACAACAAAAAATAAACACAGATGTAAAAATATCAAATACATTATGAATATAAAAAGGCTTTCGATACCGTCCCTCTTCCCATCCTCATTCACAAGCTGGAGATGATTGGTCTAAGAGGGTCTTCTCTGAACTTGTTTAGTAGTTATTTGTCGGGCAGAAAACAATGCGTTAGGTTGGAAAACTGTACTAGTGAATATATGGAGGTGTCATTCGGCGTGCCACAGGGCAGCGTTCTTGGTCCTACGCTTTATGATTTATGCAATATGAAAGCCAAGAACGCTAAAATCCTTTCGTATGCTGATGATACAGCCATTGTGTTTGCTGGTGATACGTGGGATTCTGTACAGGCTGATGCTGAGCAGGGACTATTGCAAATAAAAAAATGGTTACAAAATAATTCCAAGACAAATTATATTAGCTTCAGTATATATAACACTTCACAACCTGATGAAAACTTTAAAATTCAACTACACTGTTGCAAAAAGAAAAATATCTCTGAGAATGAACTCTGTACCTGCCCTAAAATTGAAAAGGTATCACAGACGAAATATCTTGGAGTCCATTTGGACCGGAGACTTTCCTGGTATACACATCTTGAACATGTCATCTTAAGAATAAGAAAGCTTACTTGGATTTTTAAAACGCTCAGACATGTGGTTCCAGGAAAGGCTGCTGGGTCAAGTAGAGATATTTTAAAAGACATATATATAGCTCTTGTTCAGTCAATACTAATTTACTGTATTCCTATCTGGGGTGGTGCGGCCAACACTAAATTTCTAGATGTAGAAAGAGCCCAACGTGGTCTGATCAAAGTCATGTATTTTAAGAAAAGATTATTTCCAACGGAAGAATTATACAGTCTGACTAATCTAATGTCAGTTAGGAAACTTTACATCACCCACGTTGTTCTCAAAAAACATAAAAGCATGCCGTATAACCCCACTATTAATAAGAAACGAAGAAAAGATATTGTTACCAAGACTTCTAGAGTCAAAACCGTTTGTTCCGAAAGGCAATACGGCAAAAGATCTGTCCACCTATACAACAAACTTAATAAAGAACTAGAAATATATCCCATGAACCTCTATGAATGAAAGAACGCTGTATCCAAATGGATAGTCTAAATCATACGACGAGTATGAGCGTCTTTTAACTTAGTTTATCTCACACGCAAAGCCTCACTTACACTACACTTATATAGATACGGTACATGTCTCTCCCATCCAGGCATACATATACTCCCACTCACACTACCACCCACACACTTACACACACACACACACACAACACACACACACACACACACACACACACACACATTTGGCAGTACTTAGTATTCTTCTTCTTCTTATCGTGTCGGCACTACTTAGTGTTTATTAATTAATTATAATTTTAATTATTTTTTTGTGTAAAATGTTTTAATTTTCTAATATTTATTTTTATATTTTATTTTTAGTTTTAATTTAATATGTATCCAAAATTATTTCATTACTTAAAATTGGAAGAGCGGTGCCTTCTAACACAGGCCCTTAAGCTTACTAGAAGGCGCCGACCCTTAGATAAGTTTTAACTGTAATAGCTACCAATAAAAACATATTTAAATTTTTAATTAATTTAATATGATAGACGTTTAGTGACAAAAAAATCTGGTTGTTCTTCTTCTGTCGTGTTGTAACATTAATAGCTAACTGACTAAACTTTCATAGGAAAAAAGGACACAACTGATATAACGGGTGTAAGGGACAGCGTCCCGCAAACTGATAGGGGTTGCTCAGTCAACGAAACTGAACCACTTTTTTAGAAAGTGTAAAACAAACTTTGGTTTTCTATACAAATTGTCAGATTTAGGTGGTAATTTTGTATGCGAAAGTTTATTCTTATCTCCTGACAGTGTTGCCACCCTCTGATTTTCAATTTCCCCTAAAGCCTCTTGAAAATTCCCCTAAATTTGACACTTTTAAAAAAAATCCCCCAAATTATTTTATGAAACGATTATATAAATAAAACTCAGGTTTAAACAATAAAATAAAGATTGAAATTCTAAAAATCTCTTATGATCTATAAGCGAGTGCGAAAGGAAAAAATATACTGTCGTTTATTGCCAGTCATAGAGAACGGTACATCAGTCGGCAAAACAAGCGTTCGGATACACGCTTTACAATTTATGCAGAAAAAGTTCCATTCGGATACACGCGTTACAATTATATCAGAATAAAGTCCGTTCGGATACACGCAGTCCAGTTATTGTTCTAAAAATACTCTTAAAAAAAAATCTTTTTCCCCTAAAAATCCCCTAAATATTTTTATCCCCTAAAATATCGCCTAAACATAAAAAAATCCCCTAAATTTAGGGGAAAATCCCCTAAGGTGGGGACACTGTCTCCTGAAAGAATTTCCGGTAAAAGTTGTTCAGTATCGTTGACTTAGCAACTCCTATCAGTTTGCGCGACACGGTCCCTTACATCCGGTATGTAAACTCAATATTTATGTTTTCACCGTTCGAGTTTGCTTTACTATTAATTTCCATGTTTGTCTTACTGGTAACGCGACGGCTTACGTTACGAACCTTAGGTTACGAAATTTTAGACTTGGCTCAAATTTAACATTACAAGTATGCTCGAAATCATCATCTTCCTAGCCTTATCCCATATCTCACGGGGTCGGCTACCTAATCTAGGTGATTGAACGAGGGTACTGGTTTTTACACAGAGCGACTGACCTCCGCAACCCAGAAGGACAACCAGACCCTATCCTAGAATCCTAGATTAGGTCAGAGTTATCAAACCGCCAATGCTTAGCACTGGCCTCTGATGTTAAACGATATTAACCGGGACCAACGGCTTAAGGTGTCTTCCGAAGCACGGAAAAAGCGCCGAATAACCGTACATATGAAATTCGAAAACCGAAAAACACATTGGTACGTGATGGGATTCGAATCACCGACCTCCCGCTCCGGAGGCAGCGGCCCTATCCACTACACCATCGGGCTCTCCCTATCCACTACACCATCGTAATACAAGTATTCTCGAAATATATTATAAAAATTATAGCAAAGTTAAGCTTGTAATTGTAGAACATTGTGAAATATCTCGTTAATTAAGATAATAGAGGGTGCCTAATTACATGTAATATAACGGAAGTATTCAAGGCTAGGTGTCTTCCATGCTGGCTTGGGAGCGAGAGAAAAACATAGAATGTGCCAGCTGCATTTCCTCCCGGGCATGCTGTAAAAACCAGCTAAGGGACCCGAGGGTTTCAGTATATTTTAATTTAGGCGACGGATGACAACCTGACACTACATAATATACCTAAAAATCCACCTTTGTTTAGATAATTTACGCTGTGCGTACACCATTGGGTATAAAGGCGTGATTTATGTATGTATGTAAGTATTCAAGGTTAAAATATTATGATAGCTTTTATACTTTGTTTGGCAAATAGCATTTAGCCCGTTATATTGTGTCGATAAAACCCCTATTAAGGGTTGCAGTATCGGCAGATCTTATTACGTGTGATTATTTATTTATTTATTTTAATTTTTTATATGTCTTACTAACAATTATTTTTAAATGTGTTTGTGTTTTACTAACAATCTATGGATGAAAATCTGCCAATAAAGTAATTATTATTATTATTTGTTGGTATACTTTTCAGTATCACGGGCCCAGAGGGACCCGGTCCTTTGAGGCATACGTGGGGCCGAAGCCAACAGCGCAGAGGCCTGTTTATACCAAATAACGTATTGTGATGTGTACATCACGCGGATACTCGCTCTGCTTGCACTATAGAAATACAACCAGAGCCTATTATTATTTTCCCGTAGGAATGGGAATGATAGATAGATAGATAAACTCTTTATTGCGCATAAATCGTACAGTTTGAATAACTTAAAAATAACAGTGTGCGCAAAGGCGGCCTTATCGCTTTAAGCGATCTCTTCCAGACAACGCTGCATTAAAAAAAGAAAAATTACACATAGCAAGTAGCTGCGGCAACATCAAAACACTAACTAAACACTAACATAACTATCAACACTTAAGATCTACATAATAGTACATATTAAATACTAATACATACATACATACATAACGTCACGCCTCTTTCCCGGAGGGGTAGGCAGAGATCACATCCTTCCATTTGCTACGATCCTTGCAAACTTCTTTCGCTTCATCTACATTCATCAATCTTTTCATGCACGCTCGTCGGTTTAGGGTACTCCTGACCTGACCTTTCCCTAGAACGTCCCCGATTTGATCGCGGTACGTTCGTCGAGGTCTTCCCCTTCCAACATTCCCACTCACACTCGCCATGTATATCTGTTTGGTTAATCTCTTTTCATCCATCCTCTCAACATGACCAAACCACTTCAGCATTCCTTTTTCTATACCTGTCACTATATCCTCTTTCACACCACAACGTTCCCTTATCACGCTATTTCTTATTCTGTCACTCAGTTTCACACCAATCATACTTCTTAATGCTCTCATTTCTACCGCATTTATTCTACTTTCATGTCTTTTCTGCCATACCCAACTTTCACTGCCATACATAAGTGTTGGGACTAACACTCCTCTATGCACAGCCAGACGAGCCTTTTTGGACACCCTCTGGCTGTTCATAAAGGCGTGCAACGCCCCATTCACCATGTTACCAGCATTCACTCTTCTTTCAATATCACTATCACACTTTCCATCTGCTGTAAACAATGAACCCAAATAAACAAACTCTTTCACTTGCTCCACCTTTTCATCTCCTATCAGAATGTTACACTCTGTCATTCTATCCTCTTTCTCAAAAACCAGTGATTTGGTTTTACTAACATTCACTTTCATTCCTTTCTTTTTTAAAGCTTCATGCATACAATTTACCATCTCCTGTAACTCCTCAGCCGTGGACGCAAGTATAACTTGGTCGTCAGCGTAGAGAAGACATTTGACGAGTAACTCGTTCATTCTTAGACCACATTCATTATCTTTCAAATCTGTCAAACAGCTATCCATGAATAAGTTAAACAGCCATGGAGACGCTACACATCCTTGTCTTACACCTTTCTCGATGTTAAACAATTCAGTGTACGCCCCGTTGATCCTGACACAAGCACTGGAATCCTTATATAAGGATTTCAGTGCTCGTATCAAAATACCGCTCACCCCATGCATGGACAGCGCCGACCACAATTCATTCCTCACAACTCTATCATAGGCCTTTTCTAAGTCCACGAACGCGCAATAAACTTTTTGGCTTTTAGCCAAATATTTTTCGGTTATGCACCGCAACGAAAAGACCTGATCCGTACATCCCATCCCCTTACGAAAACCTGCCTGAGCATCCCATATTTTCTCATCAGTTTCTTTCATCACTCTTTCAATCAATACCTTTGCATACAGTTTGCCGACGACGCTGAGAAGGCTTATACCGCGGTAATTTTTGCAGTCAAGCTGTGACCCTTTACCCTTGTATAGTGGTACGATAACAGCCTTACACCAATCTTTTGGCACTTGGCCGCTTCTCCAACACAGGTTGAAAAGGCAGTACAGCTGTCTAGCAACAACTCCTTCGCCAGCCTTCAGCATTTCGACAGACACTCTATCATACCCTGCAGCCTTACCCAACTTCATTCTTTTCAGTGCTTTCACAATCTCATCCATTTCAATTTCACTTTCATTCTCACTTTCATTTACCTCTGGAATGGTAAAACCTTGTGCTTCTTCCTCTTTTTCAAATAAACTTTCAAAATATTCCTTCCATCTATTCAGCACGTGTTCTTCACCTTTTACAATACTACCATCCTGGCTTCTAATCCTACTCAGCTCGGATGTTGCAGTTTTACCGCGAGCTGTCCTTATGGATTTCCAGAAAACTTTTAAATACTAATATACATAGATAAACAAAAATTCCGAATATAAATAAATAATTATTTATAATAAATAAATATAATTAAACATGCATATCACATATAAAAATACACATACTTACATTCATATATACCTACATATATAAATAGATAAACATATATATTAAACATATAGGATAAAATAAGATTAATTGCAACCTGATGCAGTAAGAAAATGACAGTGTAATCCAGATTTAAAAATGGCAAAAGATTCAGAGTGACGAATATCACGTGGTAGCTCATTCCACAAGTGCGTAGCCCTTACAGCGAAAGATTCTCTAGAGTAGCCAGATTTAGTAGAATGATGTATTTATTTCGCGGTAAAAGTAGCCCATATCTTACCTCAAGACCTAACCTATATGTGTTGTGTTTTTCCAGTTTTATCTAGACCCGTTCAAAAGTGATTGAGAATAAATCATTACAAACACAAAAATATTTTTTTTTCCATTTATATGCACATTTAGATAAAATTGCAGACAAAATGTGAAGGATTTTTACTATGACTAAAGATGCACGCTATCAATACTAGATAAAAATAAAATAATTAAATAAAATAAAAACGTTTATTTGCCAAAAAGGATTTACAGACACAGAGTTTCCTTAGAACTCCGCACTAGGTCAAGCTTGTATCACGGCAGTCCACACGACCTTACCATTTCAACATAGTTACAAATATAGTTACATTATATGAAACCTAGATTTAGAATACCTAGATTTTTTAGCTTGCCCCAAGCGGAATTAAAATCTGTGAATTCCTCATTCGTTTTTCGAAATTTGAAACGGTAGCTTGCGCAATCCAAAAAATGTTGAGCAACGGTAATCATGTTTACAAAATACACAGTTTTGTGGGTCACGCACGTCTAATCTATAGTTATGTATGTATGTCTTATGTACTTATGTTTTCTAACACCAAGCAAAAAGCGTAATGCAATAATTTACATACATACATACATACAATCACGCCTTTATCCCTAATGGGGTAGTCAGAGCGTAAACGACCTAAACGAAGGTCGTTCCGCCACGTCTGACTAAGTTTTGAGGGTTATTTAAGATAGTTTTGTACGTATATTGCTAACTAGCGACCCGCCCCGGCTTCGCACGGAAATTATCAGTGTTTCTCTACTATATTATGCATGTATTATACATATAAACATTCCTCTTGAATCACTCTATCCATTAAAAAAATCGCATCAAAATCCGTTGCGCAGCTTTAAATATTTATGCATACATAGGGATATAGGGACAGAAAAGGCGACTTTGCTTTATACTATGTAGTGAAGTAACAGGTTGTCAGTCCATCGCCTAAATTGCAATACAGTGAAACCCTGGGATCCCTCAGCCAGCTTTACAGCCAGTTTACAGCTTGCTCATGTTTTTCTCTTACTCCCAGTGTAGCATGGAATGATGCAATAATTTACATACTCAAAATTACAGCACTTAATTCAAACAAAACTAAGCTGAAAAATATTTCTCTTAAATTATTAAACGGATTGTCAAGGACAGCTTCCCGGAAACTGATAAGGGTTGCTCAGTCAACAAAACTAAACAACTTTTCTTTCAGGTTTTTCAGAGAAAATTGGCTTCATACAAATTGACTGATCAAGATAGCTATTTTGTATGAAAAAAACATTTTTATTTTTCATTTCCAGAAAAAATATATATTGAAAGTTGTTCAGTTTCGTTGACTGAGCAACCAGTCAGTTTCTAAAAAGCTGTCCTTTACACCCGTTATCTACATCAAAACCCTCGGATTCTTCTTGTGGCTTTGATAAGAGAATTTATTTTATTTGCTTTCAGTGCAGTTTTAAAGTTAAAGTTTACTACATTTATGAATTCATATGTCTTCCATGCTGGACTGGGAGCGAAAGATAAGCATAGAATGTGCCAGCTGCATTTCCTCCCGGGCATGTTGTAAAAATCAGCTAAGGGATCCGGGGGTTTCTGTATATTGCAATTTAGGCGATGGGCTGACAACCTGTCACTACAGTAATTTACCTACAAATCTTTTTAAATAACCCTCAAAACTTTGGCAGACGTGGCGAAACGACCTTTGTTTAGGTCGTTTACGTTCTGCCTACCCTATTAGAGATAAAGGCGTATGGATTCATTCTTTTTTAAATTTGTGTAAAGCCGAAAACCCTAGAGGTAGCTGAATCAAACACTATGTCAAACTGGCGATTTAAAAATAATAATATTGGACTTCAGCATATTTAACTACGTCACCCTAAGAACCGAAACACCCACCATTGTAAGCTAAGTACATGTCTTTCAAAAAGGTAATAAATGTCACAATTATATAAGTTAAAAGCAACAAAAAAATAAGATGGGCAGCTCACGTGTTGTACTTGGTACAGAAAAAAAAACAGACAATTATGACGTCGATACATTTTACATACCAAAACGTAAACATAAACAACTCATAGCGTAATTCCCATAAAATTAAAAACGGAAACAACTATAGTTAAAAATACTAAGAAAAATATAAAAAATACTTTGTGTTTGTGGTAAACAATTATTTCTGATTGGCAGACAAGAAGCGTATGACGTCATTGTCATTAATATTTTATGATATGATATGAATAACAACGTTATGTTATGTTATTCTTCTTCTTCTATCGTGTGGGCATCGAGTCAATCGACCCGATGAGCCCTGGTGTCACAGTTTTCAAACCGCCTAGTAGCACAGCTAATAGGCCTCTGACATGGTTTGAGTAACGACCACTATCAAAGACAGCGACCGGGACCGACGGCTTAACGTGCCCTCCGAAGCACGGAATATTTTTCTTTTCGGACAATCAGGTGATTCAGCCTGCAATGTCCTAACCAAACTAAGAAAAATCTCTCAAAGCGATAAATTGACAAATACCAACTTTGTGTTTCCCCCCTGGGAATCGAACCCAGGACCTCCGGATCGTAAGCCCATGGCTCTAATCACTAGACCACGGAGCAGATGTTATGTTATGATACTTTTTGATATTAAGTGTTTTCCTCTTCTAAAAATACGTATTTGATTAATAGAACCGTCGTCGCACTAAACCATGTATGGGCAACCTCCGGCCCGCCAACGCCTTTTTTTATTTGAAATGGGTTACACGTGACTCTACACTACGCTATGGATGACCGTGACAGAGTCGACGGTGGAGCGAGCTCACCCAGAAGATGCCTGTTATGCACTCGTTTTCATCCGGCCCGTGAAAGGATTTTGAAAATGCGTGAGAAGTCAGTAAAACCCTCTTAAATACGTATAGTCACGCCTTTATCCCTAATGGGGTAGACAGAGCGTATACGACCTAAATAAAGGTCGTTCCGCCACATCTAAAAAAATGTTGAGGGTTATTTAAGATAGATTTGTAGGTGTATTGCTGTAGTGACAGGTTGTCAGCCCATCGCCTAAATAGCATTATACTGAAACCCTCGGATCCCTTAGCAGATTTTTTACAGCATGCCCGGGAGGAAATGCAGCTAGCACATTCTATGTTTTTCTCTCGCTCCCAGACCAGCATGGAAGAAAAAAGAAAGTAAAATCCTCTTGTTGTCATAAAAATGTGATTGCGATCTGCGACAAGGAGGAGCCCGATGGTGTAGTGGATAGGGCCGCTGCCTCCTGAGCGGGAGGTCGTGGTTCGAACCCCAACAGTCACCACGTACCAATGTGTTTTTCGGTTTTCGAATTTCATATGTACGTTTATTCGGTGCTTTTTCCGTGCTTCGGAAGGCACGTTAAGCCGTTTATATCATTTAATACCGTAGATATTAGTCGTTAAGCCATATCAGAGGCCAGTGCTAAGCATTGGCGGCTTGAAAACTCTGACCTAATCTAGGATTGGGTCTGGTTTCCCTTCTGGGTTGCGGAGGTCAGATGGCAATCGCTCTGTGTAAAAACCAGTACTCTCGTTCAATCCCCTAGATTAGGTAGCCGACCCCGTGAGATACGGGATAAAGCTAGAGAGATGACTACATTAGAATGTAATTGAAAATTTATAATACTCCGTCGAAAATCCCCGGGTGCCAACCATATTTTGTAATAGTTAATACGGCCCGCAATATTCAAAAGGTTGCCCACCCCTGAACTAAACTATGTAGGGATAAAGAAATCATAGGGCGTACGGGCGTTTGTGCATTTATCCGTATCCAATCCGAATTGGGCTTCCTATTGAATGACAGCTTGTGCGTGCACCCATCCATATACATTTCATATGGATATGTATTAGTTATAGCAAACTACTTTCACAAAAGCAATTGTTTAAAAATATATACATACATACATACATATAATCACGCCTTTATCCCTAATGGGGTAGGCAGAGCGTAAACGACCTAAACAAAGGCCGTTTTTCCGCGTCTGACAAAGTCCTGAGGGCCATTCAAGAAAGATTTCTACGTATATTGCTGTAGTGACAGGTTGTCAGCCCATCGGCTAAATTACAATATACTGAAACCCTCAGATCCCTTAGCTGGTTCTTACAGCATGCTCGGGAGGAAATGCAGCTGGCACATTCTATGTTTTTTTCTCACTCCCAGTCCAGCATGGAAGATTCTCACTCCCAGTCCAGCATGGAAGATATATATATAAAAATATTTAAATATATATATATATATATATATTGTTTCACATTCAGTCCACGCCACTTGTTTTGCAATTTGGAAACATATTTGAGAATATCATACATATTTCCGTAATTTATTAATAATTAATGTTTTTATTACAATGGATGTTTGTGTTATTAATCTTAATTATTTTTATTTTATTTTATGTATCTTTGTAATGCCATGGATTTTTATTCTGTGTTTTTTTTTTAAATGATAAACGATTGCCTCGGTAACATATCTATAGTCACAGGCCAAAAAAACATCTACGAACTTTAGGATTAAACAAAGTAACATAACGCCTGATGAAAAGTTATACACAAATTCGCAAGTTACACTAACGCCTGATGCAATAATACACGCAAATGCCTAAATCCGCGATAAGTGTTGCAGAGTATCAGGAGATCACTTAGCAAAACATACATGGGCTAAGGGCTTAGGGATGTGAAGCGGTAAAATTACCCCGGTAAAATAAGGTAAAAAACGACCGCAAATTACGGTAAGATTCGGTAAAAAAAACGTACTACAAACATGCGGTAGCAGCTGAGGGTTTTCAGATAACCGTACATACCAAGCCATACCGTGATCCCTAATAGTGCAGGCAGAGCGTAAAACGTATAGTAAAAGACGATTCTAATGAGTCTTAAAAAATATTGAGGGAAATTTTAGATTGAAATGTATATCACTATAGTGACAGATTGTCAGCTCATATCTTAAATTACAATACACTGTAACTCTCGAATCTTTTTGAGTTTTACTTCACAAAAGTTCCAGTTAAAACATCGTAAGTCAGAGGTAATTTTACCGTAATTTATATAAATAACCGTAAAATACGCGTATTTTACCGGCGTATTCGGTAAAATTACGTAATTTTGCATCCCTATTTGGGCTCCTCCAATCATGTCAAGAATTCGTCCACGAAAATGTGCCAGATGTCCAGATTTCAATGATGAAGTATTAAAGTTATCTTACACATTTTGGCATGCCTGGTGGGATCCGTAGGCATAAAATCTGTTCTACAGTAGGTACAATCAGCCAAGGAGACATCTGGGCAGGCCTGCTCAAAACGAATGACATTATTTCAGGAAATTGTATATGGATATTCATGTAATTTCGTATGTTTGCACAATTGATATATTGCAACAAATATACGAAATTTCCTAAAAATCCATAAATAATTTCCTGAAATAATCTCATTTCTTAGAAGCGACCCTGCCCAGCAATCGCCTTTGCTGACTGTGCATGTGTAAACAAACCCTTCCCCGCAATCCACAGATGGGCATTGAAGTGCTAAGGAAGAAGTGAATATAAACAATCTCAAGAAAACATACCTGTTGCACGGTCAGGGTATGGAAGCTGTCATCAGGCTGGTCATCTCCAATGCCCAACATCAGGCACTCCTGGAGCAGCTTGTCCATGATGGTCTTGCAGGCGCCCAGGGAGGCGTGTGACGTCACTTCCACCAGCATGTTCTTGCTTTCGTGCGACATCTGTTGGCCAACGAAAGAACTATTAAAGTCTGGGTATACAGATCCGCAGCGGTGGCGCGGTTTCACTACATAGTATAAAACAAAGTCGCTTTCTCTGTCCCTATATCTCTATGTATGCTTAGATCTTTAAAACTACGCAACGGATTTTGATGCGGTTTCTTTTGATGGATAGAGTGATTCAAGAGGAAGGTTTATATGTATAAAACATGCATAATATAGTAGAGACACTGATGATGTCCGTGCGAAGCCGGGGCGGGTCGCTAGTTTTGTTATAAACTATAACTCGCAAAATATGGCCTTTTTGTCAAAACTTTGTTTGTACACTTCCTCAGAATTAGTTCCAATGATTATTTAGAAATTCATCATTATCTCCCTAGCCTTATCCCGTATCTCACGGGGTCGGCTACCTAAATCCCTTAGGATTGAACGAGGGTACTGGTTTTTACACAGAGCGAAGCACGGAAAAAAAATCGAAATTCGCAATGAAATACGAAATCCAGAAAACACATTGGTACATGGTGGGATTCGAACCACGACCTCCCCGCTCAGGAAGCAGCGGTCCTATCTGCTACACCATCGGTAGATTCATAAGCATAATATATGAAAAAGGTATAGATAGTACCTTTAAAAGATTCTATCTATCTATATCAGCCTATATTTACCCACTGATTTCTTCCATTCTGGACTGGGAGCGAAATAAAAACATAGAATGTGCCAGCTGCATTTCCTCCCGGGCATGCTGTAAAAACCAGCTAAGGGATCTGAGGATTTCAGTATATTGCAATTTAGGCGATGGGCTGACAACCTGTCACTACAGCAATATACGTACATATCCATCTTGAATAACCCTCAAAACTTTGTCAGACGTAGCGGAGCGGCCTTTGTTTAGGTCGTTTACGCTCTGCCTACCCCATTAGGGATAAAGGCGTGATTATATTTATGTATGTATGTCTACCCACTGCTGAGTATAGGCCTCTTCTTTTATACACCATCTACACTAATCCTGTGCCTCCCGCATCCACTGTCTTCCCTCAATCGCTACTGTATCATCAGTCCATCTGGCCTTTGAAACATTAGATACATTTAATATTTACCTTAGTTTCTTCAGCATTGGTGATTGGTGGGAAGCTGATGACCCTGCGTGAGGAGTCTACTAGACAGGGGTATTTCGGTTTACCTTCCAGCAGGTACAGGAATCTAAAACAATATAAAGAAATTAGTTAATAAATTAATTTAATAATGCCATAATCGGGTCATTTCATCTTTTAATTCTATGTATTTATTCAGTTTTTCAGCTATAGTATTTTGTACTTTGTGAGTGTTTGGAACTGCAATGTCGATTACGTAACCTGTTTTGTTTGTTTTGTTTATTAATGTTATGTCTGGTGTATTGTAATGGATAGTTCGGTCGGTCAGTATGGCTCGGTCAAAGTAAAGTTTAGTTGTAGGGTTTTCAATCACGCTTTCAGGATTGTACTTATAATAAGGCTGGATGGAGGTGATAAATTTTTGGCGAGTTTTTGATGTATGATGTTTGCGAGTTGGTCGTGCCGGTGCTTGTAATCGGTTTGTGCTATTGTTTTGCATGCTCCTGTAATGTGCTGGATGGTTTCTGGACAACTGTTACATTTTCGACAGGTGTCAGATTTTATGGATCTAATAATGTATTTCTGGTAGTTTCTGGTCTCTATAACTTGGTCCGGGAGCTGGCCACGACTTAACCGTGCGTTCGACGCCTCTTTGTCGACATTAGTTTGGTTTAAGTCATAGCGATGTCTCCCATGTAGAGACTTTCCAGCCCACTCGGCGAGTTTGGTTTTCTCATCTATCAATTTCTCATTGTTTTGCTCTAAACTATTCTGCATATTAAGGGGTGTTAATTAAGATCGTTTTTAACTATTGCGTTATGGAGTGTTGAGGTTTCAGATTTATTGAAAAAGTATTGTCTAAGAGTTGTGATCTGTCTATTATGTAGATTTGTGACATCAATAATACCCCTTCCACCTTCTTTTCTAGGCAGTGTTAATCTTTGTTGACATTAGTTATGGATGGTGCTTGCGAAATTTATTAATTGTGGTGTTTATGGTGCGTTGGAAGGATTTCAAATCTGATTTGGTCCACTTAATTATTCCAAATTAATATGTCAGTACCGGGATTGCGAAAGTGTTAAATGCTTTTATTGTGTTGCGAGAATAGAGTTGGGTCTTAAGAATTGTATTAAGCCTGTGTCGGAATTGTTGTTTCAGTTTTTGTTTCGTTTCTTGATGCTGTATTTGGCGCGATTGATTGTATCCTAAATATTTATAAGTATTCTGTTCTTCTAAAGATTTAACCTGCTCCCCCGTTTTCAAAGTGTAGTGGTGTTGGTAGTTTTGTTCTGCTTTAACTGAATTTATCCTGTATTTATCTATTACGAATTCAATCCTAAATAAATTATTATTTGTAGGTATATTGCTGTAGTGACAAGTTATCAGCCTATCGCTTAAATTGCAATATACAGAAACCCTTGGATCCCTTAGCTGGTTTTTACAGCATGCCCGAGACGAAATGCAGCTGGCACATTCTATGTTTTTCGCTCGTTTCTAGTCCAGCATGGAAGATCAATTTAATTATCTTGATTAATCTTACTTGTGGATTCCTGAGTAGACATTCCTCTTCTTCTCCTTTCGAAGAGCCTCTGCCTCCGCTGTCAGTTGTTGAAACAGCTGTTCACCGGAGAAAGCCTTGTTCCGGGACAATGGTGTCAGTTTCAGTTTAGATGGCTCTTTGGCAGTGTACAAAAGATCACCTGCAAAAATTACATAGGTTAATTATACTACTAGTTGATTTGACTTTGACCTTGAGCTAGCATAATATTAGAAATGTTCTTCCGTGCTAGACTGGAAGTGAGAGAAAAACCAAGAATGTGCTAGTTGCATTTCCTCCAGAGCATGCTGTAAAAACCAGCTAATGGATCTGAGGGTTTCAGTATATTGTAATTTAGGTGATGGGCTGACAACCTGTCACTACAGCAATATACCTACAAATATATCTTAAATAACCCTCAAAACTTTACGTGGCGGTACAACCTTTGTTTAGGTCATTTACGCTTTGCCTAGCCCATTAGGGATAAAGGCGTGATTATATGTATGTATGTAAAACATGTAGGTCAAATCAAATCAAATAAAACATGAAGGTATTTTAAGAAAAACAATGGCATAACATATTTGTGTGAAATGAGGTTTATTTTCCCATATAACCTAAGAATTGAATTTAATTGAATTGAGGTTTATTTTGACTGTGTGCTAAAATAACACAAGGGTAGCATTTTACCACAAGAAAATACCTGATTTGCCTCAGTAAATACACTAGTTTTCTTCTTTCAACACAAGTTTCAAGTGAAACTCTTCGTTTGTTCTAAATATTTGTGTTGAAATAAAAAACAAATACAATAATACTAACCTGGAGGGATTTTATCCAAATCATGTGTTGCAATTGTCCCAACATTCCTCTTTTCGCACACTGTGTCATGAAGTTTAGTTTGCATCTGAATAAACTTCTTAAAAACAGCCTCGGTAAAAGTCAGGCCACTAACTATACAACAGAGGATGAACGGACGGACAGAACCCACTTCACTTTCTACTATTTTCACCCGTAGAACATTATCATCAACATGTAAGATCTTCATGGCATGGCATAGATCGCAAACCGTGTCGCCCTGCTCTGATTCTTCGTGTTTCTTTCCCTTCTTGCCTTTCCCCTTGCCCGGTGCGGCCTGGGCTTGATCAGATTTGGGGCAGTGTTCCCGAATGTAGTCAACCACTTGCTTTGTTCGGCACTGGTCTACGAGCTTCATCAGACGTTTGTCTGTGAGTTTGTTGCCTTTCAGGTTTAGCTCTAGAAAAAAGAAGAGGATATAATTATAATTTGGGTAATTGGGATATCTGTTAGTAGTATTGTGCTTTTTAAAATTATGATCTAACAAGATAAACTATTGTGCAACAATAAATGATTTTTTATAATATCATGAATGTTGGAACATTTCTGATTAGCCTAAATCTTATTAGAACTAGAATAACTTTGGATGAAATACCTTTTAACTTGGACATGTTTGCAATTTCACCAGGAACCGTCTTCAGATGATTGTCACCAATATCAAAGTTCTTCAGGGACGGAAGGCTGTGGGCTACATAGCCAGGTATGGACTCTATAGCATTCCCCTTCATCTTCATGTCCGTTAGGTGTGGCAGATTTGCATTCTCTACGTCGATAAACGACGTCAGCTTATTATTTGCAACGTCCACTATGATCAAGTTAGGCAGATCACCCAATTTTGGCATAGTTTCAATCTGATTCGAACTGAAATTGATACTAGTCAACTCTTTTAAGTTGTTCAAACTTTCTGGGATTTTTGTGATTTGATTTCGCGATAGATCGAGTACCTTCAGCTTTGGTAAAGAGGTTATGTTTTCATTGAAATCTTCGAGTTTGTTTCCGAATAATAAGAGTGATTGCAGATTTACTAAGCGTTTAATATCATCAGGGATGGAAGTAAGACAAGTTTCGCTGATGTTGAGGAGGTTTAAGCCGGTCAATTGGAACAGAGATCCATCCAAACCTGTCTCTGAAATGCGCTTCGAAATGAGCGGTCCAGACAGCTTGATTTCATGTCTGTTTTCTTTCTTAGCAGTTTCAACTTCTGGCCACCCCGACATTTTGAAATAACACGCAAAAAAACTTTATAAATTATCCAATTACTAAAAAATACCGCCACGAGAACAATGATAACTGCACCCAAGACGGACAAGGCAACGGAAAAATCTTATTTGACAATGACACTAGTATTTTTAATTTTAAGCCTCTTGATTATTCGATTGGAAACAAATGTTTTTAGCTGGCACTCGGTGTGCCTTCGCAAAAGTCGAAAAAAAATTTGTCCCGCGTTTTAAAAATACTTCCCGCTATTCTAGATCTGTTCGTTTTACTGTATGTTTACAATACAATATACTTTATTGCACAAAAATACAGTAAATACAAATTGCATAAACAGAAAAGTAGTACAATAATAATTGGCGGCCTTATTGTTAAAGTAGCAATATCTTCCAGTCAACTAGGTAATAGGAAATAGAGGAATAAAATAAATTGACGCGGGTCAGTGCAACAAATATGTAAATAAATTAAATATACTCTAATATGCCTATGTCCTGCAGTGGACGTCTATCGGCTGAGACGACGACTCCAATATACAACAAGTATACAAATATTATATATTTTTACTGACATAATATAAACAGAAGTATGAACAATATTTAATATAGAATACAATACTCCTATATACTATACGTACATACATATCATACATACATGCAATACTTTCATACACAAATGAATAGAAAGAAATTTAGTCCGACGAAATTACAAAGCGTACCCACATTCCTGTTCATAGTGCGACGCAGTAGGTTTTTAAACCTTTCCAGTGTTTTAGCCACTTGGATTAAGGACGGCAAACGATTCCAAGCGGACTGCATGGATGACAAACGACTGGCTCTAGAATTCCGTTTTATGAGTAGGACATTCAAGAAGCATTGCAGTACAATTTCGAGGTTGGCGCCCATGCACATCAGCACGGGTGCAAAAATGTTCTTTGAGGTAAGAAGAAGCGGTGGGACTATGAAGGATATTGTATAGATCACATTGTGTTTACCTGCACTTTATACTATAGCGTGCCTAGATTTTAATTCATTTATCACTTATAAATATTTTTTAAAAATAAATATTTTTTTATTTAAATTTATAAAACACGCACTTTATGTCATCGCTAGTTTGTATCTAAATCGATGTTGGTAAGTTTGCTATTAAATTTCTCGAAAGTCTACGACGTGAACCCGTTTTTTATTTAAGGTTTCTGCTCATCCATTCACTCTTCAAAGCGGAGTAGAGTGCACGTCACATATCTTCTTGACTATCATTTTTTTTAAAAACTAATACGAGAGCCTATAGTCTGTCAACGTCGTGCTTACCGCGCCCTAGGGGTACAGACGTTGGCGGGGACGCGGTAGCACGCGGCGATTGCGAACATGAACACATTGCGTGTGCTCGCTCACCCTCCTGCTTCACCTCCCGCACCCCCGTTACCGCGTCCCCGCGCACGTCTGTACCCCTAAGGCGCGGTAAGCACGACATTGACAGACTATAAACGTCCCGTTTTACCGTCATCGCAATTTATATTAAAAATTCGTCTAGTTTTTCTTATAGACTTATTTTTTATTTTTGACGCTACGTGATATAAGTGCACGAATTTGAATATAGCAGACAGAACTTCCGAGTCACGGTTATAAAATTTGGAGATTAATAAAAAGACGGATCTGTCATCAACATTATGTCTTGTCATCGTCATTACCATAGATTTTTTTAAAAGGCGATGGCGCTGTGGAAATGGTAATGACGAAATTGATGTTGGTTGCTGTTATATCTGCTAAAAAGTTACTTAATTACTGTTTTTATTGTAAGTATAAACTTTCTTCCATGCTGGCCTGGGAGCGAGAGAAAAACATAGAATGTGCCAGCTGCATTTCCTCCCGCATGCATGCTGTAAAAGCCAGCTAAGGGATCAGAGGGTTTCTGTATATTGTAGTTTGGGCGATGGGCTGATAACCTGTCACTACAGCAATATACTTACAAATCTATCTTAAATAACCCTCAAAACTTTGTCAGACGTGGCGGAACGACCTTTGTTTGGCTCGTTTACGCTCTGCCTACCCCATTAGAGATAAAGGCGTGATTATATGTATGTATGTATAAACTTTCTTAAGTACCATACTAAGTACCCCCAGTGGCCCTAGAGCCCTAAGGGCATGAAGTGCCTCAAGGTCCCATTGCCTCAAGGGCTCCAGTGAACAAAGTACACCCCCAATGCTTACAATGTCTCAAGAGCCTTCAGTGCCTCTAGTGATCCCAGTAACCCCAAGCCCCTTAATGGGACCCCGTTGCCCCAAAGCCCACCTCAAAGTCCCATGAAGCCATAAAGCCCTTGCTGCAACTGCCTCCAATGACACAAGTACCCCAAGTAGGTCTATTGACCCCAGAGTCCTTGCTGCAACTGTTCCCGGTGCCACTACCGCCGCACCTAACCATAATTAGAGCGATATTTTGCCAGTTTAAATACCATAAACACACAATCTTTTCAATTAAAATCACTAAAATTTTGACACAAACAATATTCTGTGACACAAATCTGAAACAAGCAGGTCGCGATGACAGCTGATCTACTTGCTTTTGACAAGTAACAATCATGGCGACCAGCCGCGTAGAGATTCCGTTATTTTAGTATGTTTTTGAATTTACGCCAAATTTTCTATTTTTCCTTAGTCATTGAACGCAGCCCAGTCCTTGCCATGCCCATCATGCCATACGTCGTGCATGCGAGATGCCTTAAAAATAGGGCTCATATATAAATATTTGAACTGCTTAATTCATGAATAAAACCTACAACAAAGAAAACTTTTCGAAAAACTTACATACATTAACTGATATTGCGGAGCAGTATGTAAAAGGCTGAAATATAATATTAATTATATAATATTTTCTTCTCCTGTCCAAATTACCTTTTTTCTACATCTATTAATATCCTCGTATCCTATGATTATTTATATATAAATTATTATAATTTATTACTTTTTATAAACTGATCCTATCGATTTTTCCAAATTCCGTTTCATTCTTTTATTTCGTTTTCGTTCCCCGTGTTTGGAAGTGACAATGCGCAAACCGCGACATGCCAATACTAGAAAAAAAAAAGGCTGAGTCTTGTAGCAATGGAAAATTAGACACTAAGAAAATCAATCTGTCAAAAAAAAGTTTGCTATTTTTGCGGGTCGGTTTGGTTTTCATCGCGGTTATTGATTGAATATTTCCTCAAATACTTAGCAAATATAATAAACAAATGCATTGCACCTGTTCAAGATGGATCTGAACATGTTGCCAGATGATGTTCTACATGCAATTTTCCGGAAATTGCTTGGACAATGCGTGATACGTTGTCGCAGTGTCTGCCGTCGCTGGCGAGAAGCGGTAGATTCACTCTCGGATATGAGCTGGAAGATAATATGCAACAATTGCAGTTTATACATGGACTATGAACAGGCGCACGACAAATATGGACTTCCGTGGAAGGATACGTACAAAGCCTTAAATTCTTGGAAAACTGTAAGCTCCGCCAAACTGATCTCTAAAAAACTTTGCAACAATACTGAATACTTCAAAGTTTTACCAGGTGGTATCGTCGCGTGCCCACAAAACAAAAGGCACAAGGATCAGGTGTTTGGCCTCAGTGACACTATAGTCTACTATAATACCGACTGCTTCAAGAAATGTGGGGAAGACTACTATGATTTGTGTTTTATATCTAAAACCTATGACGAAAATCAATATTTCAAAGTTTTTATTCGTGTTGAGGGCAAGTTGTGCATTGTTCTCAAGGACACAAAACAACTATTTGAAGCTGGGGATCTTTGCAGAAGTGAAAGCATTTTTCTTGGAGATACAAGCAACTGTGAACGATTTAATTTAATAGACAAAGAAGTGTACTTCAAAAATGCGAAAGATGAAATAATATATGTTTCCAAGTTAATAGAAGAAGATGGAGTGTGCACGGTTGAGACTAAACCTCTGGAAGCATTTATAGAGAACCATGACTCTTTTGAAGAAGATATTGTGGCCATCTGCCTTCAAAATGGGAAAGTCCATATACTGAGTGATGAAGGAAATAAGGGTAACATCTATATTCACGAAAATGCAGACTTTGGTTGGGTTTCCCAACTCTACTATAATCAGTTTGATATATACCTGGAACTAAATGACTATGGTTTTGACTGGAAGTCTCATGCTATCTACAACTGGTTGAGCACTAGAGGTAGTTATGGCAGACTCGCTTTCTACTCTCATGGGAATGTGTATCTGTATGTGACCACAAGCTCACACAGGAAGACCATCTGTATTCATTACTTCCCATACCACATGTGTGGACAAGAATATCTGTTGAAATTATACAAAGACAAACCACTCAGAGAAATATCTACACAAGAAATTTTAGATGAGGAAGAGTCCAACTGTGTAGACAAACTCGACATTATGGAGACTTCTACCAATCACAAAATTTTGGCATTGTTAGGGAAAAGACTATATGTCTTAGAGTTCTTACCGCCAAATCAAGACAAGAAAACACAAATACAAATCAAAATTGATAAAAAGGCTACTCAGAAAAAACAAGTTGCAGCAAAGAATAAAGAGGCAAAAAGAAAGCTTTCATACACAGCAAAGAAAGAGATTGGCCAAAAACAAAAGAAATCTGTTCAGGCAAAGAAAAAAACTGCAAAGAGAGAAAAAAATTGCCAAAAACGAAATAAATCTGTTCAGACTAAGAAAAAAACTGCAAAGAGAGAAAAAAATGTCCCTCACCAACATCGCTATGCCACACGATCTAAATCAAATATGATTAACTAAGTTTCTATGTGTACACCTATATGTGGACAGTTATTTATTTTTAGACCCTGGAATCTTCAAGATTTTATTTTAAGTCAAAGATAAGATAAGGCATTTATTTGCAGAATACATGTAAATAACAAAAGATCTTAAAAATAAAAAATAGCATCAATGTATTCAACCCAATAATCAGTGTGCAAAATTTTATGACAATCATGCATGAGTGTCAATATAGTTAGTCCCTTGGGTACTATTACAACAATTTAGAGTTTTATTTTTTATATAAATAATAATATTAGGTGTAACTATTACCTAACTACTAAGGAAATAAATTTGATTTACAAAATTCACTAATTGAGTTTATAAAAACATTTATACAGAAATAAGTAATTGAAAAATAAATTAACGTTAACGGTACCCATAAGTTAAATATGGTATCCCACATACATGGATCCTTCTTTGGATTCCAAGTATTGCTTTACAGAATAAAAACATTTATCCATTAACCATTTTGTAAGATGGTTTTTAAAAGGGGTTAAGGACAGTCCTTTAATATAAGGCGGCAAATGGTTGTATATTTTAACTGCCATATAAACTATATTTTTACAAAATATAGCTGTTTGGCAAGATGGTAAAAAGTAGTCATTTCGGTGACGTGTTGGCCTGTCTATTACTTGAAAATTCTTTTTAAATATTTCTGGATGTTGTCTGACAAATATACAAATATCTCTGATATAAAGACATGGCAAGGGCAAAATGTTTAGGTCTTTAAACAATGGTACACAAGTTTCATCAAATAACGCGTTGCACATCAACCTTATGCACTTTTTTTGAATCAAGAACGCTCTATCAGCATGTACAGAGTTCCCCCAAAGGATAAGTCCATACGAGAGAACTGAGGATACATATCCATGGTATGCTGTTAATGCTGCATCGACCGATACTGTTGACCTAAGGCGTTTTAAAGCATATACAAATCTTTCTAATTTACTGCACATAATACATACATAAAATCACGCCTTTATCCCTTACGGGGTAGGCAGAGCGTTAAACGCCTCGTAAAAGGCGCTTTCGCCGCATCTGACAAAAATAATAGAGATATGTTCCTTCCAATTGATATTTTTATCAATGGTTATGCCCAGAAATTTAGTTGAGTTTACCTGTAGTAGTCTATTGTTGTCAAAACTGATGTTAAGAGGGATTGGTACTACATTATATGAATGAAATTGTATTGCTTTTGTTTTATTTATATTTAATTGTAATCTATTAGTATGCATCCACTGAACAATATCCGCTAAACCCTGGTTAATCTCTCTTTCAAAATCATCTTTTTTATTACATTTAATAACAAGTGTTGTATCATCTGCAAAAAGTATGGTTTTATGAATGGTTGCATTTGAAAGATCATTTACGTACAATAAAAAAAGCAGGGGCCCCAAAATGCTGCCTTGCGGCACACCACGAGTATTGGTTCTATAATTTGATTTAAAACTTAATTTTGACAGTTGGTTCTTATTTGTAGTAATTTTTGATATCTCCGTGCACTGTTTCCTATTTTGTAAATAACTGGTAATCCACTCATGTGCTTTTCCGCGTATTCCATATTTGTCTAATTTGTTTAACAAAAGGACATGATCAACTAGGTCAAAAGCTTTACTTAAGTGTAAGAAGACTGCTAAAACTGGCTTTATGTCTCTTATGCTTTCTGTTACCGTTTTAATTAGATCAAAACAAGCTAGAGTAGTTGGTTTTCCCTTTTGAAATCCAAATTGATTTTCTGTAAGAATTTTATTATGTGAAATAAAGCTATAAAGTCTACTGTACATGGCTTTCTCAAATATTTTACAAATTATGGGTATGAGTGTAATTGGCCTATAGTTGTTGGGGTCTGATCTATTCCCATTTTTAAAAAGTGGTTTAACAATAGAACATTTTAATTGCTCAGGGAAGCAGCCTTCTTCAAAAGATAAGTTTATTAAGTGTGATAAAATATCACATATGAACGGAGAGCAAAGTTTAAAAATTTCAGTATTAATGTTATCATGTCCTGTGGATTTCCTATTATTTAGACACATTATGATTTTATTTATTTCTATTGTGTTTGTTGGACTAACAAAAATTGTATTTATATTTATATTTTTATATAATTATTGGAATTGGTATTATTTATAGTAGGCATTTGTATGTTTTGTAAATCAATAAAGTGATCATTTAACGTTTTGCAAATATCAATCGGATCAGTAAAAGTTATGTTATTATGAGTAGGTAATTTCTTCAAATTTACATGAATTAAAAATATTATTTTGGATAATTGTGCACTTATTTTTATTGCTTTTTATATATTTATTATTATTATGTTTTTGTGAATGAAACAAACAGCTTTTAAATATTTTAGAGTATACTTTGTAGTTCGCTTTATGTATGTCTTTATTTGTTTGTGTTTTTATATTGAAAGTAGAGGTTTCTTTTAGTTTTACTAGATTTTTTTAAGCCATTGGTAATCCAGCGTAGTTTATGTGTTTTTATTATTTATTTTTATCTTTATTAGTGGAAAACATAAATTATAAAATAAATTGAATAAGTCATAAAAGGTATTAAAAGATTTCTCAAAATTATTGTTGGGATTAAAAGATTCAGTAAATTTTAAAGCTGATATACAATCTATAAACTTTTTAATATTATCTTTGCAATAATCACGCCTGAATTCAAACCAGGTTTTCTTTGTAAGTCTATATTTGGTATTGAGTGAGAGTGTTTGTGCTGTTTCGTGATCTGATAATCCTAGTTTATGTAGCTGGGCGTGAACATTATGGCTGAAATTAGTGGCAAATTGGTCAATGCACGAATTTATTCTCGTTGGATCCTTTGTGTATTTTAAAATTATGATTATTTAAAACTGCTAACAAGTATTCTGATGAGTATTTTTTCTTTAATATATCAATATCCAGTCTCCACAGATAACAACTTTTTTATTTTTATTTTTTGTAAGTAATTACAATATCTAATTTATTGACTAAGCCAGCAATGTTTTGATGAAAGTCTGTTAGTTTATTTGAATATAATTTAAAAGAATTAATATTTGTTTGGTTCTTAGTTAATGAGGTTTTAACGAAAAAGCTGTTTACTAGGCGAAAAGTGAAGAACTGGTTCGGATATTTTTTGGGTAATTTCAGAAGTTACATTATTATGTTTTTGGGGGCAGTGTGCATCGTTTGTATTTATAGATGTTTTGTAAGTTTGTGTTAGGATTGGTAAAAACTGTTTCTTATAGTCAATAGTGTCAATTAGAAGGTTAATGTCCTTACACGCCCTTTTATAGTCTTGTTTGATGCATTTAGATGGCTCTAAAAAATAAGAATTAGAAAATTCGCTGCATAATTTTTTTAGCATCTGGTTCAAAGTGTGTACATTTAAAAATTTGTGTTCACGAATACCCAATACGATAACAGTTGACTTGTCTAGGTATTTAATTGCTGCTGCTAGTTCAAATAACAATTTAGTTGGGTTATTTTTATCTTCTCCAACAGATAGAATAACGTGATCAGCGGTATCTTTTTTTTAAATTATAGCAGTCTTTAAGTAGTTCACAACAACTTGCGTATGGTTTTGTGATAGAAGAAACAGAATAAGATTTATAACGCGAAATATATCTTGATTGATCCAAACGTGACGCCAATCCAGTCACTTGTTGCCCTCCAATGATGTGAATGGTACGCCGCTTTTTACTCGTTGAGGTGTTGGGTTTTGGATTCGATTTCTCAACATGATTATTGACATCATTTGAATTAGGTAGTGACTCTATTTGGATAACGTTTAGATCCAAGTAGCTTTGGTTCATAGCCAAGTAATTTTCAGAAAACTTTGGTTACCTAAGAAACAAGAAAAGTGCCATTTATTTTTGTTGATCCTTGTTGGAAAATATTCCAAGAATATTTATTGTGATATAATTATCATTTTTTTTTTCTAATGAAAAAAAGACAATGTAGGTGTTGTAATAATTACAACAATTATTGTTGTGAGTAGTAGTAGTATTAGTACAGTGGAGAATGAAATACCTAAGTTAAGTTAACTAACTATATTTAAGGTTACTGTGAAAATAAAAACTCTGATTCTCATTCATTGTTTTCATCTCCATCACTCCATGTTATAAAATAAAACACAAATCTCATTTAAAACAAATAGGTATATTTATAAAAATACATTTACACTATACATCTCAATAGAGAACATCTTATATACAGAACAATCGGATGATAAACAGATAAAAGCAGTATTTTCTTAACATTCATGCTACAAAAATACCCAAGTTTGTATATCAAGTTTATTAAGTCTTGCATAGCATATGTTATGTTGTCAGAAAATCAATGGCACTAACAAAACAACTTATTTGAATTATTTCTGGCTTGAAATTAACTATTTTTCAAATCTGCTACTTATAAAAAAATAACTTACGTAAAACATGACAGAAATCTGCAAGGGTCTATGCATCTATAACATTAGATATGTATGAGGTATCAAAGGATTCATGAGCCGGGTCCGGTGCACCCAATTTCTGTCAAATATGTGTGACGCTGAAGGACGCGGGGGTTGTTTTCCTATCATCATTCATCACATCATGCATGGCAAATAAGTATTAGGCCACGCCCTAAGTAATTTTTAAACCTAGTATTGACTCCAGGCTTTCACACACTTTGTCACAAACTGTCGCTCCAACTATAGTATTTCTAACTCAGTTTAAGAATAAAGGTAAACAAAGTTTCATGTCTTTTCTTCTGTCGAGTGGGTATCGAGTCTATCGACCCGATGAACCCTGGTGTCAGATTCATGTCTTTCAATTGATGATCTTGTTTCTAAAATAGGTTATAGCTATTGACATGATATGGCAACATAATGAAATAAAATAGTAGTTTTAGTAATTTAACTAATTTGTCAACACATATAATTTATTTTTGAAATGTGTTTTTTTTTACTTAAGTACCTTATTCTAACACCCGAGTTGGAAATACTACAATAATAAAACTGTACTCAATTAGTTTTAATCTTTGTAAGAGTGTATAAATCTTTGAACTATAAACATTGCGCGTGTGTAGTATAAACCAAAAAGGTAGGAAAGCAAATCATTCTTACAGCCCATTTATAATGTTACATTAAAATATCACATGTGTGGGTATAGGAAAAACCACTTAAAATAAATAATTGCAAAATCTGTTTAGTTTCTAATAAGAATATGATTGCATAGTAAAATTTTCTTTGGTTGTCGAAAAATAGTTGTAGTTTCAATCAATACAAAATATTTTTATCACTATTGTTTGATAACTTTAAAAACCTTATTATTAATTTGAGAATTAAACTCTTAGTTACTGTTTTTAATCGCTTTAGGCAAGTGAAATATGCTTTCTAGCTAGTGTGTTATGAAATTTACACTAACATATATGAAATATATTATTTTACTATTAGACTAGCAACGTTCATAAAGACTTAGCAATTGTTATTTTCATCTACTATAGGCACAGAAGTAAAAAACCGTGCAGAGGTAAAGCTGACCTGGGAGCGAGAGAAAAACATAGAATGTGCCTGCTGTATTTCGTCCCGGGCATACTGTAAATACCAGCTAAGGGATCCGAGGGTTTCAGTATATTGCAGTTTAGGCGATGGGATGACAACCTGTTACTACAGCAACATACCTACAAATTTATCTTAAATAACCCTCATAACTTTGTCAGACGTGGCGGAACGACCTTTGTTTAGGTCGTTAACGCTCGGCCTACCCCATTAAGGATAAAGGCGTGATTATATGTATGTATGTAGATAAAGCGTAGAGATAGCCCACTACCACAAAAATACAATATAAAATACAAAAACGTGCTTGACTAGTAGTGTACCTATAAAAACGCGGTAATCTGTCTCTCTGTACGGTTTTTTTAGCCAAATACTAAGAGGAACCACGTAACATCACTTGACAACATTTTTCGCAAAGCAAGCCTTGACCAGGAATTATAAAGGGCTTATGGATGGAAAACCCTACTCTAATAGTAGGTCTTTTGGAAAACGTGGTCAAGCTATACACAATGGTACCAATTCGTAGTAGCAATAATCACGACTTAACTAATAAAGGCTATACCTGTCATTTTCTGTCATGACAGAACAGAGAGGGACGCCAATAATTTTTGACAAGTTTTAGTTAAGTTGTGCTCTCTACGAATCGATAGCTATAGTTGACTATAGTAGTGCATAAAGTAACTTTTTCATAATTCCTCTCCTAATGTCACATCACATCATAATAAGTGTTATGAGGAGTCATAGTAGTAAGCATTATATTTGCTATTAGTAGTAACTTTACTTGACCCTTTCATGCTGGAGTGGGAGCGAGAGAAAAACATAGAATGTGCCAGCTATATTTCCTCCCGAGCATGCTGTAAAAATCAGCTAAGGGATCCGAGAGTTTCAGTATATTACAATTTAGGCGATAGGCTAACAACCTGTCACTACAGCAATATATCTACAAATCTATCTTAAATAACCCTCAAAACTTCGTCAGACGTGGTGGAACGACCTTCGTTTAGGTCGTTTACGCTCTGCCTACCCTATTAGGGATAAAGGCTTGACTATATGTATGTATGTACTTGAGCCTATTTCGCGAGGCCGGTCGTCATACGTTGCTAGGTTCGATAATATGCTTTCCGTCTTTCCATTTCTTCTTTGATCTCTCGAACGCTTCTTTTATGCAGGACCTGTAAGACAAAGATAATAAAATTACGATGCGCAGAAATATTTTACTATGCACTGAGAAAAGAACAACACATTTATTGGACATGATTGGATTGGTAAAAATAATGAGTAATTTATTGGACATTGGTAACAAGAGCAATACATTGATTGGACATTGGTAAAAAGATCAATTGATTTTATTGGGTGTGGGTAAAAAAAAAACGAAGAATTTATTGGACATTGGTAAAACAAACAATGAATTTACTGGACATTGGTAAAAGGACCAATGCTCTTATTGAATATACACAGGGCAAACTTATCTTAAAAAGTCTCCTACAACCTAAGACTGTTTGATGGACTCGAATGCACACAGGGCAAACTTATTTTAAAAAGTCTACTACAACCTAAGACTGTTTGATGGACTCGAATGCACACAGGGCAAACTTATTTTAAAAAGTCTACTACAACCTAAGACTGTTTGATGGACTCGAATGCACACAGGACAAACTTATTTTAAAAAGTCTACTACAACCTAAGACTGTTTGATGGACTCGAATGCACACAGGGCAAACTTATTTTAAAAAGTCTACTACAACCTAAGACTGATGGACTCGAATGCACACAGGACAAACTTATTTTAAAAAGTCTACTACAACCTAAGACTGTTTGATGGACTCGAATGCACACAGGGCAAACTTATTTTAAAAAGTCTACTACAACCTAAGACTGATGGACTCGAATGCACACAGGGCAAACTTATTTTAAAAAGTCTACTACAACCTAAGACTGTTTGATGGACTCGAATGCACACAGGGCAAACTTATTTTAAAAAGTCTACTACAACCTGTTTGATGGACTCGAATGCACACAGGGCAAACTTATTTTAAAAAGTCTACTACAACCTAAGACTGATGGACTCGAATGCACACAGGACAAACTTATTTTAAAAAGTCTACTACAACCTGTTTGATGGACTCGAATACTCACAGGGCAAACTTATTTTAAAAAGTCTACTACAACCTAAGACTGTTTGATGGACTCGAATGCACACAGGGCAAACTTATTTTAAAAAGTCTACTACAACCTAAGACTGTTTGATGGACTCGAATGCACACAGGGCAAACTTATTTTAAAAAGTCTACTACAACCTAAGACTGTTTGATGGACTCGAATGCACACAGGGCAAACTTATTTTAAAAAGTCTACTACAACCTGTTTGATGGACTCGAATACTCACAGGGCAAACTTATTTTAAAAAGTCTACTACAACCTAAGCCTGTTTGATGGACTCGAATGCACACAGGGCAAACTTATTTTAAAAAGTCTACTACAACCTAAGACTGTTTGATGGACTCGAATGCACACAGGACAAACTTATTTTAAAAAGTCTACTACAACCTAAGACTGATGGACTCGAATGCACACAGGGCAAACTTATTTTAAAAAGTCTACTACAACCTAAGACTGTTTGATGGACTCGAATGTACACAGGGCAAACTTATTTTAAAAAGTCTACTACAACCTAAGACTGATGGACTCGAATGCACACAGGACAAACTTATTTTAAAAAGTCTACTACAACCTAAGACTGTTTGATGGACTCGAATGCACACAGGGCAAACTTATTTTAAAAAGTCTACTACAACCTAAGACTGATGGACTCGAATGCACACAGGACAAACTTATTTTCAAAAGTCTACTACAACCTAAGACTGTTTAATGGACTCGAATGCACACAGGGCAAACTTATTTTAAAAAGTCTACTACAACCTAAGACTGTTTGATGGACTCGAATACTCACAGGGCAAACTTATTTTAAAAAGTATACTACAACCTAAGTCTGTTTGATAGACTCGAATACTCACAGGGCAAACTTATTTTAAAAAGTCTACTACAACCTAAGACTGTTTGATGGACTCGAATGCACACAGGGCAAACTTATTTTAAAACGTCTCCTACAACCTAAGACTGTTTGATGGACTCGAATGTACACAGGGCAAACTTATTTTAAAAAGTCTACTACAACCTAAGACTGTTTGATGGACTCGAATGCACACAGGGCAAACTTATTTTAAAAAGTCTACTACAACCTAAGACTGATGGACTCGAATACTCACAGGGCAAACTTATTTTAAAAAGTCTACTACAACCTAAGACAGTTTGATGGACTCGAAAGCACACAGGGCAAACTTATTTTAAAAAGTCTCCTACAACCTAAGACTGTTTGATGGACTCGAATGCACACAGGGCAAACTTATTTTAAAAAGTCTACTACAACCTAAGACTGATGGACTCGAATACTCACAGGGCAAACTTATTTTAAAAAGTCTACTACAACCTAAGACTGTTTGATGGACTCGAATGCACACAGGGCAAACTTATTTTAAAAAGTCTACTAGAACCTAAGACTGATGGACTCGAATACTCACAGGGCAAACTTATTTTAAAAAGTCTACTACAACCTAAGACTGTTTGATGGACTCGAATGCACACAGGGCAAACTTATTTCAAAAAGTTTCCTACAACCTAAAACTGTTTGATGGACTCGAATGCACACAGGGCAAACTTATTTTAAAAAGTCTACTACAACCTAAGACTGATGGACTCGAATACTCACAGGGCAAACTTATTTTAAAAAGTCTACTACAACCTAAGACTGTTTGATGGACTCGAATGCACACAGGGCAAACTTATTTTAAAAAGTCTACTACAACCTAAGACTGATGGACTCGAATGCACACAGGACAAACTTATTTTCAAAAGTCTACTACAACCTAAGACTGTTTGATGGACTCGAATGCACACAGGGCAAACTTATTTTAAAAAGTCTACTACAACCTAAGACTGATGGACTCGAATGCACACAGGACAAACTTATTTTCAAAAGTCTACTACAACCTAAGACTGTTTAATGGACTCGAATGCACACAGGGCAAACTTATTTTAAAAAGTCTACTACAACCTAAGACTGTTTGATGGACTCGAATACTCACAGGGCAAACTTATTTTAAAAAGTCTACTACAACCTAAGACTGTTTGATGGACTCGAATACTCACAGGGCAAACTTATTTTAAAAAGTCTACTACAACCTAAGACTGTTTGATTGACTCGAATGCACACAGGGCAAACTTATTTTAAAAAGTCTCCTACAACCTAAGACTGTTTGATGGACTCGAATGTACACAGGGCAAACTTATTTTAAAAAGTCTACTACAACCTAAGACTGTTTGATGGACTCGAATGCACACAGGGCAAACTTATTTTAAAAAGTCTACTACAACCTAAGACTGATGGACTCGAATACTCACAGGGCAAACTTATTTTAAAAAGTCTACTACAACCTAAGACTGTTTGATGGACTCGAAAGCACACAGGGCAAACTTATTTTAAAAAGTCTCCTACAACCTAAGACTGTTTGATGGACTCGAATGCACACAGGGCAAACTTATTTTAAAAAGTCTACTACAACCTAAGACTGATGGACTCGAATACTCACAGGGCAAACTTATTTTAAAAAGTCTACTACAACCTAAGACTGTTTGATGGACTCGAATGCACACAGGGCAAACTTATTTTAAAAAGTCTACTACAACCTAAGACTGATGGACTCGAATGCACACAGGACAAACTTATTTTAAAAAGTTTCCTACAACCTAAAACTGTTGGATGGACTCGAATGCACACAGGGCAAACTTATTTTAAAAAGTTTCCTACAACCCAAGACTGTTTGATGGACTCGAATGCACACAGGGCAAACTTATTTTAAAAAGTCTACTACAACCTAAGCCTGTTTGATGGACTCGAATGCACACAGGGCAAACTTATTTTAAAAAGTCTACTACATCCTAAGACTGTTTGATGGACTCGAATGCACACAGGACAAACTTATTTTAAAAAGTCTACTACAACCTAAGACTGATGGACTCGAATACTCACAGGGCAAACTTATTTTAAAAAGTCTACTACAACCTAAGACTGTTTGATGGACTCGAATGCACACAGGGCAAACTTATTTCAAAAAGTTTCCTACAACCTAAAACTGTTTGATGGACTCGAATGCACACAGGGCAAACTTATTTTAAAAAGTTTCCTACAACCTAAGACTGTTTGATGGACTCGAATGCACACAGGGCAAACTTATTTTAAAAAGTCTACTACAACCTAAGACTGTTTGATGGACTCGAATGCACACAGGGCAAACTTATTTTAAAAAGTCTACTACAACCTAAGCCTGTTTGATGGACTCGAATGCACACAGGGCAAACTTATTTTAAAAAGTCTACTACAACCTAAGACTGTTTGATGGACTCGAATGCACACAGGACAAACTTATTTTAAAAAGTCTACTACAACCTAAGACTGTTTGATGGACTCGAATGCACACAGGGCAAACTTATTTTAAAAAGTCTACTACAACCTAAGCCTGTTTGATGGACTCGAATGCACACAGGGCAAACTTATTTTAAAAAGTCTACTACAACCTAAGCCTGTTTGATGGACTCGAATGCACACAGGGCAAACTTATTTTAAAAAGTCTACTACAACCTAAGACTGTTTGATGGACTCGAATGCACACAGGACAAACTTATTTTAAAAAGTCTACTACAACCTAAGACTGTTTGATGGACTCGAATGCACACAGGACAAACTTATTTTAAAAAGTCTACTACAACCTGTTTGATGGACTCGAGAGGTAGATTCTCTGCTATGGTGCTTACCTGAAGAGTGACTGGTGCAAGATGTAAGCTGAGACGTGGCCGGCATCCACGTAGCGCACCTCGGCTCCCGGCCAGATTTCCTCCAGGGTCCCCACGTCTTCTCGAGGTACGTAGGCATCGTGTTTCGCGCATACCGCTGAAAAATAGAGCAATTTTATTGTTATCTTGTTCTTTTTAGCGAGTGGATTCTCGAGTCGAACGACACGATGAACCCTGGTGTCAGAGTTTTCGAACCGCTTAGTAGCACAGCTATTAGGCCTCTGGCATGGTTTGAGTAACGACCACTGTCAAAGACAGCGACCGGGACCGACGGCTTAACATGCACTTCGAAGCACGGAATCTTTTTTCTTTTCGGACAATCAGGTGGTTCAACCTGCAATGTCCTAACCAAAATGGGAAGAACCTCACAAAGTTATATCAACTTTGTCCCCCCCCCCCCCCCCTGGGAATCGAACCTAGGACCTCCGGATCGTAAGTTCATGGCTCTAACCACTAGACCACGGAGGCAGTTTATCTAGTGTACGGTATTATGAAGGAAAATCATTAGATTTTTTTGTTTATAATGAATAGAAATACAATTATTGGGCTTATTTAAACAAAGATTGCTTCCTTTGCCTGGGAGTGAGAGATAAACATAGAATGTGCGAGCGGCATTTCTTCCCGGGCATGCTGTAAAAACCAGCTAAGGGTTCCAAGGGTTTCAGTATATTCTAATTTAGACGATGGGCTGACAACCTATCTATCTTAAATAACCCTCAAAACTTTTTCAGACGTGGCGGAACAACCTTTGTTTAAGTCGCTTACGGTCTGCCTACTTCATTAGGGATAAAGGCGTGACTATATGTATGTATTTTAAAAAAGATATCAGCAGGCGTAACAGCGGACGTTTTACCGCATGAAAATCCTTTTTATTATTATACATACATATAATCACGCCTTTATCCCTAATGGGGTAGGCAGAGCGCAAACGACCCAAACAAAGGTCGTCCCGCCACGTCTGTCAAAGTTTTGAGGGTTATTTAAGATAGAATTCTAGGTATATTGCTGTAGTGACAGGTTGTCAGCCCATCGCCTAAATAACAATATACTGAAACCCTCGGATCCCTTAGCTGGATTTTACAGCATGCCCGGGAGGAAATGCACCTGGCACATTCTATGTTTTTCTCTCGCTCCCAGACCAGCATGGAAGTATTTATTATTATACCACGTGAAAACCCCTTTACATTTGAAAAACTGTAAGATGGTAGCTGTGACAGATACTATTCTAAAGGAAAACTAAAGAGAATGTATCCAACATCCACAGGAATTGCGACTGCCATAGTTCCGAGTATAAGCAGTAGATGTCACCACCGACCAGTAAGCTGGTCAAACAAATCCATCTCCCTAGCCCAATCGAAGGGAAACCAGACCCAATCTTAGGTCAGAGTTTTCAAGCCGCCGTTGCTTGGCACTGGCCTCTGACCAATATTAACCGGGGCCAACGGCTTATCGTGCCGAAACCCGACAAACACATTGGTTCGTGGTCGGATTCGAACCAAGACCTCTGTATACATACATACATCACGGCTTTATCCCAAATGGGGTAGGCAGAGCGTAAACGACCTAGACAAAGGTCGTTCCGCCACTTCTGACAAATTTTGAGGGAGGTAATTTAAGATAGATTCGTAGGTATTGCTGTAGTGACAGGTTGTCAGCCCATCGCCTAAATTGCCGTATACTAAAACCCTCAGATACCCTGGTTTTTACAGCATACCCGGGAGGAAATGCAGTTGGCTCATTCTATGTTTTTCTCTAGCTCCTAGGCCAACATGGGAGCAATGAGCATGGGAGACCTCTGTATAGTGATTTATATAAGTCTCAGGGTAATAATTTAATAATATATGGATTAGGATTAATATCAAACTGACTGTTAGAGTACTTTTAAGTTTTAGATATTCTTTTGTCAGTTATTGTACTTTTTTTTATTTTATGACATAGGTATTCTATATTTGCATGCTATTTATACTTAGTGGCTAAGCAGGCATGTTCTGTAACTTGCATATAATGAACACCAAATGAATGTACCGTGTTTAAAGCAAATATAGCAATGATTTTGATTTTCAGGAGGCAGGGCTATCCACTACACCATCAGACAAATCATCAAACACAGGGATAAAAATGAATGAATCATTCATTAAATTGAAATATAAAAATAATCACCTGAAAAAGGGGCGGGGCGAACTGCTTTCATCACCCCGCCCCCTTTTCAGTCAATGGTGATTTATACTTCTTATAGCAATATTTTCTTCGACTTACCAATAATCAGCGACGTATCAAAAGGAATGGAGAAGTTGCTCAAATGCGTGCACTCGTCCATAACGCCACGCATAAACTGCAGTGCCTCTCTGTCTCTCCAATGTATCTTGCTTATATCTATCTTCTTCCCGGGACCCCTGTTAAAAGGCCAGTTGAACCAGAGGTCTGTTCTTGTTAGATCTGATACGTTCCACGATTTCTTCGGGATGACGCTTCTTTCGGGATTTGGGGCTAGTTCTGTCGCTACTTTTTCAATTGGTTTCTCTTCTTTTTGATTTGACGTGCTATGTCCGCTCGGTGAATCTTTTCCTTCGCCGGATTGGCTGTTCTTTCTTATGTTATTTGCTAAAGGGGAAATGAAACACATATGAGTATTTTTTTAATGAGATTAATTATTTTCAATTAGTATTGTTAGAATTATACTAGATCTACGGTAGCAGATAGCGGTACAGTTCATTTAATTGTTAAATATGCATTTTTTCTATTATTTCGCTTACAGAGACAAGCGTTATTTTATGACATGGACGTAACGTAACAGACAGGTTTACCTCATTTTACCTACCTACAATTTCGCCCATTTCAACCTAATCGTAATCCTCCGGGTGTGAAAAGGTATTTTCAAAAATTAAGACCAAAAACTTACCGACTTTGCATTTCAGCAGTACTTCCCTTAATCTTACTTCGTGTAACTGATTTATATTAACTATATCGTCTGATTCCAACTCGAACTTTTGATTTGACGTCAGTTTGTTGTATAAACCTCGCGATATGATTCCTTCGTCGAGTAGTCCTTTCAGTTCTCTGTTTAATTCTTCTACTTCGCCGAATATCTCTGGTTTGATTACGTCCTTCGGCGTGTCTTGTAATTCTATAATATTTCTGCTAACATCTATTATTTCGTTACCTTTCACCTGTATAGGATGAGTTTCTTCAATTTTGGTTTCGATCATATTTACAGTGCTTTTAGAGTCTTCAGCTTTTATTTGTTTGTCTCCCGTTGTTTCCGCTATAGTAGGTTCTGGGTTCAGTTTTGGTTTTTTGGGTGCGATTTCAGTACTATCTGGCGCTGCTCTTTCTATAGGTTTATCATTCACTATAGGATTTATATCTGGTTTATTGCTAGTAACAACAGTTTCTGAATAGGTGCGAGCGAATTTCTTTCCGGCCAAGAACGCCTCGTCAATGATAGTCACCATTTTGGAAAGTTTATCTCTGTAGATGCCGTCGGATAAGTATTGGTCTTCTAACAAATCCCAGTTTATCGAGTGTGACATGACACCCTAAAACCAGAGAGCGTTTAGCAAACGGAACATTTGTATTACAAACGTAGCCGTATTTAATCTAAAAAACATATTGGAATGGAACTAAAAATAGAGAATCTAACTAAGAATCCTGGATACATTCTTCTAACTTTCTAAGTTGCAACAATCGTCGCTGGCAAAAATTACCAAATAAAATGATCGAGCTAAGTCAAATTCCTAAATTCAGGCAGAGCCAAATCGAAGTATCTTATTTGATAATGGTAAAATTACCTGCAAGAAAACCGCAGAAGCCGTGGACCAAGAGAGACACGGGACTAGCACCAGCGGCTTCGGCCAGTTAGTAGCCGCTAGTGACGCCATCTGAGAAGCAAATAACAAATACGGACCCCTAAAACGATAAGTATTATGTAGGCCATCTTTAGTAATAGGCCTAACGTAAAAAAAAAAAAAGTAAGTAAGTTGCAGTACCTCGATCATTATGAGATACATTAATGTAAGCCACCGATCTCGCACTCGCTACGCTCGTGATAATTTAATAAGTACACCTCGCTCAATATCGTGATATCTTGTGCTCGCTACGCTCGCTCGCGATATGAGTTAATTAATTATGTCTCTATTAATAACGTGACCTCGCGCGCACGATGCACTCCACGAGTAGCAGTCACACTCGTGTATGTAGTGTTAGATCTCTCGCTCGCTGCGCTTGCGATGTAAATTAGTATACCTCACCCAATGTAGTAACATCCTGTGCTCGCTACGCTTGCGTTTCAAGTAACGTGAAAGCTCGTGCTCCCTTCGCTGCACAAGTGCATCATTATTCGTACGCTTCAACAACGAAATTCTTAAGAGGACTCACCGCGAGCGGTGGCGCCCGCACTCTTTAAAAAATCAGAACTCGCATAAAATAGTAATTTTTAACGATTTTTTAGAAGTAATGAATTGAGGAGCAAATAGTACCCTGGAGTTACTATCGAAATTTCCGCCAAAAGCGGCCGTTTTTAGCAATAATTTCGATAGTAACTGCCCGGTACTATTTGCTCCTCAATTCGTTACTTCCAAAAAATCCTTAAGACTAAATCTAACGAAGTGACAGAGCAAAGTTGAAAAAAAATCTATATTATGCGAGCTATAATTTTTTAATCTTCCATGCTGGCCTGGGAGCGAGAGAAAAACTTACAATGTGCCAGCTGCATTTCCTCCCGGGCATGCTGTAAAAACCAGCTAAGGGATCTGAGGGTTACAGTGTATTGCAATTTAGGCGATGGGCTGACAACCTGTCACTACAGCAATATACCAACAAATCTATCTTGAATAACCCTCAAAACTTTGTCAGACGTGGCGGAGCGACCTTTGTTTGGGTCGTTTTCGCTCTGCCTACCCAATCAGGGATACAGGCGTGACTATATGTATGTATGTATAATTGTGAAGCCTCTTCATATATCTTACATGTCCGCCCATAGAGAGCCCGGTGACGCCGAGCGGGCCGAGGCCGTTGCGTTCGCACCAGTGGAACAGCACCAGCGCCTCTAGGATCAGGCATCCGCCCATCACGAATATATCCGACACGTTGTGCAAGGACGACCGACTGCAAGCAAAAGTCAAGTGTGTAGTTGGCAGTGTTCCGAGGTTTTATACATACATGTAATAGGTAGGCATGCTGTAGAAACGAGCTAAGGATTCGAGGGTTTCAGTATATTGTTATTTAGGCGATGAGCTGACAACCTGTCACTACAGCAATATACCTACAAATCTATCTAAAATAACCCTCAACATTTTGTCCGACGTGGCGGTACAACCTTTGTTTAGGTCGTTTACGCTCTGCCTACCCCATTAGGGATAAAGACGTGATTATATGTATGTATGTATAATAGGTAGGCAGAGCGTAAACTACCTAAACAAAAGTCGTTTCGCCACGTCTGACAAAGTTTTGAGGGTTATTTAAGATAGATTTGTAGGTATATTGCTGAAACCCTCGGATCCCTTAGCTGGTTTTTACAGCATCCCCGAGAGGAAATGCAGCTGGCACATTCTATGTTTTTCTCTCGCTCCCAGGCCAGTATGAAAGAAATGGGGTTTATATTTTGTTTCCATACCTACATAAGCTTTTCTCTTACAGGTTAGGCAGAGACTTAAAGACTTCATAGATAATCATTTTCGTCACTTCTGGTGTTTTATGATTTAAAAGTAAAACATGAAATAAATCACACGAGTGGGATTTGAACCCACGAGCTCGAACGACAATCGGTGTCGCTATACGCATTTTAAGGGGTCTGAAATTCCAGGGGTCGGGGTCATGGATTCAAATCATACATACATATAATGACGCCTTTATCCCTAATGGGGTAGGTAGAGTGTGAATGACCTAAACAAAGGTCGTTCCGCCACGTCTGACAAAGTTTTGAGGGTTATTTAAGATAGATTTGTACGTATATTGCTGTAGTGACAGGTTGTCAGCCCATCGCCTACATTGCAATATATAGAAACCCTCGGATCCCTTAGCTGGTTTTTACAGCATGCCCGGGTAGAAACGCAGCTGGCACATTCTATGTTTTCACTCGCTCCCAGTCGTTAAAGTAATTTTATTTATTATGATCTATTATTTCATCTGGACTGAGGTTGCATTGGACCGTGATGAGTGGAAGACCGCGGGGGAGGCCTTTGCCCAGCAGTGGGATCTAGTAGGCTAGCTATAATAATAAAAAAAAAAAATTCATCAATTCATCATTTAGGATCGGACGACAGTGGCGCTAGACCGTAATGAATGGAAGACCGGGGGGAGGCCTTTCCCTATCAGTGGTATCAAATAGGCTAGATATAATAATAATTTCATGTTTTACCAGTCTGGTTAGCTTAAGGAGCGCTAAGTGGCACCCTCAACATTTAAAAAAACATAATTCACTGAAAACACAACCAATCGGAAATCCGGTTGATCAGATTGAGGTTAAAGCAATGAAGGTCATTTAGAACGTTATAAAGTTGCAGCTTATAATTCGTTGTAGTTTAGTTACAGAAAGAAAGTTTGCGAATAACGGCCTCTTCTAGCACTTTTGCTATCTGTAACTGCAGTGAACACTAAATTATTAATTTATAATGCTTAAAATCAACTTCAGTACCTACACCTCAATCTGATCTACCGGATTTTTTATTAATTGCGTTTGCAGTAAGTAATGTGTTTTTTTGTGAGGGCGTCCCCTTAATGCTGACATTCATTATACCTCTCGCTCTCAAATAAACAACACTGATAAATAAATCACTACATAGTGTAAAACAAAGTCGCTTTCTCTGTCCCTATATCCCTATGTATGCATAAATCTTTAAAACGGCGCAACGGATTTTGATGCGGTTTCTTTTAATGGATAGAGTGATTCAAGAGGAAGGTTTATATGTATAATACATACATAATATAGTAGGGAAACTCTGATAATTTCCGTGCGAAGCCGGGGCGGGTCGCTAGTAAATTCTAATAAGCAGATCATGTTCAAAATAAAGCCACTGTGCTGTGTAAAGCCGGTGGTTTTAAATAAGTAAACTTTCAATATCAAGGATGTAGGTAAATGTGTCAGTAGTTTCAAAATAAATAAACCATACTAAAAGAATAACATCTTTATTGAATGAAATCAAACAAAACAATCATAAGAATTTTTACATTAAAATTATTCATAAAATTCCACAACATATTAAATCTCACAAAATCAACATATTATATTATAAAACTCACAGAGTATTAGTAACTTTTAAGCTTATTATTATTTATTATTTTAATCAGTCTCACTTTTATTATTAATTAAAAATCACATTTAAATCACTTAATAGTTACTGAAAGGGCCTTTTTATCAGTTAGCAATATTGCCTCCTTAAGGGATGGGTCTAAACTAAGGTTTTAAATAAGAAATGCAAATCCTTTTATTATAAGGATATGCTGGTATATAATCGCCCTCTAAGTACAGCTATGCTAATAATAAGAAAACTTAAGGTAATTCCCAGTGCACGACCGCGCCGTCACCAGTAATTAAAATCATTACTCACTGAAAACGCAATTAATCGGAAATCCGGTAGATCAGATTGAAGTATGGGTACTGAAGTTACTTTAAACATTATAAATTAATAATTCAGTGATCACTGCAGTTACAGATATCAAAAGTGCTAAAAAATTGACGTTATACGCAAATTTTCTATCTGTAACTACAACAAACTATAAGTTGCAACTTTATGAGGTTCTAAATAACCTTCATTGCTTTAAGCTCAATCTGATCTACCGGTTTTTTTATTGATTGTGTTTTCAGTGAATTATGATTTTTGAATGATGAGGGCGTCACTTAGCCCAGAGGTGCCCCTTAATATGAAAAGCAAATCTTCTTATTACAAGGATGCTGGTGAAAAAATCGCTCTATAAGTAAAGCTATGCTAATAATAAGAAATACTTAATTAATTCCCTTTGTATTGTCCAATTCTTTTACGGGATCTCTTATTCCTTTGAGATTTGACATAAATTGGCTTGCTGGCGCTCCTCAGAGTCATCTGTGTTGTTTGGTAACAAGGGCTGATCTCTACCAGGTACACTTTGGTGCCATATAAAATTACTATTTGATGCTTGTTGCCAATCTCAACAATATCAATTTGTTCCATCATACTCACTGATGCTGCACTTTCTATTGATTCTAAATCAACTGATTTGATGGGTTTACTGGAAGTGAGAATATCTAGCAACTTTGCTGAGCCGTATATGCAGTTTGGCAAATGAAATATTTCCAATAGGAAGTTGCCGGAATTAGCAGAAACTTTCAGGCTGACATTGCGTTCTGTGAATTTGACGCAAGGCTTGGCGAAAAATAGATTTTCGTATCTCCAATCGAATCCACGACATTTCAAGTGGTGGAAGTTATGCCATCCAGATGCAGCGTTTCTCAGTAGTTTCCAGTCTTCATAATTGTTCATGTAAATGTCAACACTATCAGACAATGCAAAAACTCTCCCATCCATACAGCTGAACCTTAGAATGTTTATTGAGATTTCTTTGTTGCAAATTATCTTCGTCTCGATAGACAATTTCCCATCATCGTCTTTTAACTTCGAAACATAGACCAAGTCATATTTGTTTTGGAAGTAAACTTCACGCCCAATCAATGTGTAGGTTGAAAATATTATATTGTATGTGCTACGTCTCATTAGAGTTCCAACACGGAACTGTTCATTATTCTCTTTTAACATAATACATAGTTCCCCTGTCATTGGTATCACATGGTTGCAGAAAACCAGAACACGAAAGTATTCATTCTCATCATACTGATGGGAAGCAAAAGAGAATCCCAGCTTGATTCTGCCACACTCTTTTAAGGTTTTCGTGTTAAAGTATACAATGGTGTTACAAAGACCATCATTCTTATAGCGGCCACTGGTAGTAAGGCAGGCCAGGACACCGTTCGGCAGCACCTTAACGCGCTGTACTTCATCACACAACTCTAGTATTCGAACCCCTGCTGATTTTATGTTCGCCCATGAGTTGACAGCGGTGAATGTTTCGCGCCAGGACAGCCCGTGTTTCTTGTGCACGTTTTCGTAGTAGGCCGGGTGGTCGTACCAGCGGCGGTCGTTGTAGCAGATCCAGCGCCAGGTGCCGTCGGGAAGAGAGTCGACGACGTCGCGCAAACGCCGGCAAACCGCCCGGCACCGGAGCACATCTCTTCCGTCCAACCGTCGAAGAATGTAGTGTAGTAATTCGTCTGGTAGCTCTATAATTGTCATTTTTCCACCATTCGGCATGGATTCAAAATAAGTCTTCAACTGCTTTACTTATTTTCAAAATAATCAAATTGGAAAATACCGAAAAAGAGCCGGTAAATTTCAACCAACATATTATGTCAATCAAACTGACATTGTTTTTTTTTATCCCTTACTTGTCGGTTACTATATCGCGGACGACCCTACGGGGTCTTTGTTCACTTAGGGGCGGAGTTTTGCGCGGGAATCGTAACGAATCGTTGTAGGACTGAATTTCTGACTTTCTAAATTCGTTTTTCGCGGTTATTATTGTGATAGTGTTGTGTTGTTAGCATAATAATGTGCCGGTAGTGAAGTGGAAGTAAGAAAAAAAGTACAGATATCCTATATGGTTTGACTCGTGTGCGTCTCATAACCCAGCCCAAACGAGATAGGTGTTTTTATCACATATCAGGATTTAGAGCCACAGACCCACATACTGAAGTCAGTAAATTGGAGCATCAATAGGAAAGACGCTGCGACCTAAAAACCGTGGGCCGGCTGGGGAGACTGAGATTCTCGTCAGCGAGCCCATGCTAGATCTCGGGTACTGCTGCGAGTAGAGCAATGTGTTATATCTCTAGATTTAGAGCAATCTGCTGCCGAAAAATCAACTTCAAAACTGTAATATGAAAGGAGTTATACGCGATTATCTATAGGCTCGCTGGGGAGACGTCTCTCCAGCGAGCCCATTTGGATCTCATAAACGGTAGGGATTTAAGTTTAGATCTAAAGTTCTACATACGTGCCCTAATTGGAGCACTAAGCTCCAAAAATTTTAGTACTGTGTGTTCAATAGTTTTCGAGATATAGGTCTTTGAAAATGGTATGTACGGCGAGACGACGTCTCTCCAGCGAGCCCATCTGATGCGCAATAACTACCGAACGTAGACTCTTCGAAAATAGCTCAAATTAAAGCTTATAATTAGAGCACTCAGCTCCAAATAGAAGAAAGTTCTAGGTCCTACAGGGTTCACGCTACAAGCGAAAAAAAAAACAAATTCTCCAACCGCGCGACTTTGCCACTCCAGCAAATGGAGGCGTCACGAAACGTTCATTCAAGCAAAAATATATCTTGTGCTGCTAAGTTTAAGAGTGTTTTTAGTCTAACCGAGCCAAGAACATTCTAGAAAGAATAGTCAGGCGCCCATATCAAATCCACTTACCGCATTTGTTAATTTTATTATTAACATTCATTGTATTATAATTATCATAATATAGATACCTGCTTATTATTGTCTTTTTCAAAATTAAGAAAGTGTCCAAATCGGGACACTTATTAAATTTGGAACCGGGATGTCAGTGGGTAAACAGGTTCTTGGATTGAAATAAAACAATTTGACAGATTCGTTAAAGTATATTACTTACTTTTTGTAACTTTATAATCAGTCTTGGTTATAATTATAAATAGACACCATAATTTTATTTCCTAATTTAAAATCACCTATATTTTGTAAAATATAGCTCGGGTCGTATGACAGCAGGCAGGATATATCATAACATCACAGGTGCAAAAGAGACTCCTTAAAACTGTATGTGTTTGAAATCTGTCATAGTACCCAAGCTACATTTTACAAACTATAACTACCTACTTACATAGAATTGACAGTGATGACTGATGAAAATAAAATAATAGCGGCAATTCTGGACGCACTGTTTCTTACAATGAGATTATTATTTTAAATGGGATTACTACCACGATTGTATTATACCTCGAGATTTCATCCTAGTTTCATGTGACATGGTCACGAGCAGACTATTTAATTTACTAATTAGCACTATTCTTTTACTAAAACAATACTAAACAATAATTCAAGTAGATTTTGGGACATCTTATTATCATCTCATCATATCATCTAATTAATTAAATCCAATTATACCTACCTAGTACCTACTTAAAATTTGTTTTTTTTTAAACTGCATCCACAGGCGGGACGTACTTTTGTCTGTCACCTACTTTTGTATACCATAACATATTTTGAGCCACCTGTTCTTTTAATTTTTTTTCTCAAGGTTTTTATAGATTTAATTTCAAACAAAATTGGTAATTTAAGGAAATCTGTAGGAACTTGTTATGAATAATATGATACAATTTATGCCCATAATATAATTAATAAATGCAGAAAGTATGTTTGATATGGGCACCTGACTATTATTTCAAGAATGTACTTGCCTCGGTTAGACTAAAAACACTCTTAAACTTAACAGCACAAGATATATTTTTGCTTGAATGAACGTTTCGTGTGAATGAAGTGTTTTTCGCTTACAGCGTGAAATCTGTAGGACCTAGAACTTTCTTCTATTTGGAGCTTAGTGCTCTAATTATAAGCTTTAATTTAAGCTATTTTCAAAGAATCTAAGTACGTTAGTTATTGCGCATCAGATGGGCTCGCTGGAGAGACGTCTCGCCGTACATACCATTTTCAAAGACCTATATCTCGAAAACTACTGAACACACAGTACTTAATTTTTTGGAGCTTAGTGCTCCAATTAATGCACGTATGAAGAACTTTAGATCAAAACTTTAATCCCTACCGTTTATGAGATCCAAATGGGCTCGCTGGAGAGACGTCTCCCCATTACAGTTTCGAAGTTGATTTTGCGGCAGTAGATTGCTTCAATTATGCTCTAAATCTAGAGATATAACACATTGCTCTACTCTCAACAGTACCTGAGATCTAGCATTTGATGCTCCAATTTACTGACTTCAGTATGTGGGTGCTCCAATTATGCTCTAAATCCTGATATATGATAAAAACACCTATCACGTTTGGGCTAGGTGGAGAGACGCACACGTTCGACTCGACACTCCCACGTAAATCTCATCGAACATTAGAATGTGGGCACCACACTTGCATTTTGATGAGTTCTAGATTAGGTTAGGTTAGGTTGAGGTTATGCGCGGGGAACATGAAAAATCAGACGGACTATGTTCCTCGCTCTTCTAAATTAGTTTATTGCAGTGTTTGTTGTATTAATGTGGTGGAATTAACCTATTGATCTTCCTCGACAATATTACTCAGCAGGAGTAAGAAGCAAAGGAAGGCGCTACCGTATGATTTGGATTGTTATTTCCGTCTGTTGAGTATTGGAATGTCAATTACCGGCGCATTCTAATGACTTTTAGGTTAGCATAGGTTAGATTAGGTTAAGATAACTGAACTGAAGAATTATACTGTGAAGACTAGGCTGCATGGGCTTACGCTCTTTGCCTTCCCATATAATGGGAGGGAGAATTAAAAAGACAACAAAAATGAATCTAAGTTTGCGTTGCATTATAAATTACATTACAATTGAATTCGATCAATACCTAAATGGTGAATACATGTTGCAAGTTATTTATCCGAAGTTTTAATCATGACGTTAACGTTGGTAGATTTACCAGTCGAAATTATAAGCTATATATTTCGGCTGATGCATGGACGCGAAATTTTGCGATGTCGCGCAGTAAGCACTCAATGGCGAGACGCAGTGGATGCATTAACCGATATGGACTGGAAGCATATATGTGCCGGCCGCTTCCAGTCTAACAATATTCGCGCCTACTACGAGAAAATACACAGGAAGAACGGAATTTCCTGGAAGGACACTTACAAAGCTGTCAACTCTTGGCCTAACGTTGGTTCTTCTGTAGAAAATGTGCAACTACTCGCTAGCAAGGTTCAGCGATGCAAGGTGCTCCCGAAAGGCATCGTAGCTTGCCTCCAAAATCATAGTCACAGGAATTTCCTAGTCTATGATGACTGTTTCAGTGACACTATAGTGTACTACAACACGAAAACCCTAAGTGAATGCAAGAGAAAGAAGTTTAACTTTGTTTTCTCTTCATTACAGTTTGATGAAAATGATGATCTCCTTGTTCTAATACGATTAGATAGACCTGATCAGGAGTATGGCAGATTGTGTGTCATAATAAAAAAGACCAAAAAGATATTTTATGTTAGACAAATTGGAAGATACAAAGGTTATAGTAATTTTTATTCAGAATTTTCATTGCTTGGTAAACAAGTGCTTTATAAAGACAAAAACTGGCATGTATGTATGTCAACAATGGTGGAGGAGGATGGTAATCTTACTGTAAATACAGTTAAGCTCAGCGAAATCCAATACCCAAATAATTTCGTTGACTATCAGTTCAACAATACCAGTGATCTAGGACGTACAAATTGTTGCAACCATCATCAGAAGCTACATTTGTTGACTGATGAGGGTACACTATTTATACAAAATGAAAATAATGATAGCTTTGAAATATTTGCACGTGCATGTAATGGTTTTGAGTATAATATTGAAACACTGCAATTTTGCGGCTTTGATTGGACACATAGAGCATTCAAACATTATCTTACTGATTTAATATTCTATGCGCAATGTGATGTTATTATTACCGGCAATAATGTGCAAAATGGTGAATGCGTGTTTAATAAACTGCACATATATTATGCTCCTACAATTTTAAAAAAACATTCAGCTGACACTTTCCATATAACTACGACTAAACAGCTGAACGGAATTGATAAGGAAACACCAACCAAAACTATTGATCTGACTGCAATACTGAAAGGAGACTCTCAATTGCATGAAGTAGACTTTATTGAAACTGGCTACAATCACAAACTGGTTATTAACTGTAACCACACACTATACATTATAGAACTGAATCCAGAGTATTTAAAACCTACAGTGAAGAAAAGAAAACGCAGACATGCAATTCTAAAGATGAAAAGACAAATTGTATGTCTCAACAGGGATCTCAAAATGAATCGAATAAAACTAAAGAGACTGTTAATCAAACAGTACAGGCAAGACTTAAGATTAAGAAACCAAAAAACAGTTTAAGTTGAGTGTGAAAATGTTAATGTATTTAAAATACCAACATATCAATTCATAATTGCAAAAATCACGACTTAACTAACATAAGTCTCTACCTGTAAAATTCTACCATAAGAGAAAGAGACGCCAATAATTTTGGTAAAGATTTAGTTAAGTTGTGCACTCTAAGAATCAATAGCATTATAGATAAGAAAAGAATTGTGATTTGGTAAGCCAAAAAAAATTTAGTATTTACTATATTTTTTAAGATGTATAATTCAATGTCATATTACTAAGTGTAAGTGTACCTTATTATTCTTATTACATACATACATACATATAATCACGCCCTTATCCCTAATGGGGTAGGCAGAGTGTAATGGACTTAAACAAAGGTTGTTCCGCCGCGACTGACAAGTTTTGAGGATTATTTTATTACATACTAGCGACCCACCCCAGCTTCGCACGGAAATTATCAATGTTTCTCTAATATATTATGTATGTGAGACATACTTACTTGAATCGACCAGCAAAAATGGAGGTGGACAGGTCACATGTTGCGCTGTAAGCTAGAAAAATGGTCTAAGCAGGTAACCCTCTGGTACCCATACGATGGAAAGCGAAGCCCAGGTAGACCCCTGAGACGTTGGGAAGACGAGATCCGTCAGACATTAGGCCCACACTGGACTAGAGTGGCAGCAGACAGGGCACAGTGGAAGGATTTGGAGGAGGCCTTTGCCGTCAGGTATTCCAAAATTAGGGATATATTATAAGTTAAGCGAAATAATAATAATTTACTGATGAATAATTAAATTTTTATTTTTTATACTTATCGATTTCTAATACTCTCATTTGATTTATATAATAATTAATGCATGTGAATTTAATATTTTTATAATTTATAGCATAAAATTTCGGAAAATAAAGGCTATTTTTATTTTATTTTATTATGCATGTATTATACATATAAACCTTCCGCTTGAATCACTTTATCCATTCAAAGAAACCGCATCAAAATACTTTGTGTAGTTTTAAAGATTTATGCATAAATAGGGATATAGGGACAGAGAAAGCGACTTTGTTTTATACTATGTAGTGATGATTATGTATATTACTATAGTGACAGGTTGTCAACCCAACCTATTATTTAATATTATTATACTAGCGTAAGCTGTCCTGCAAGTGTACCCTGTTTAAATGTATGTTTGCTTGATGTGAATGGAAATAAATTGTAGAATAAAATTTTGCGTTGTTTTTATTAACCTGTTGTTTTGTTATTGAAAAATATATACATACCTACTTTATAAAAGCCAGAAATAAAAAAGTATCCTATATACTGTCTTAAAATGATATCCTCTTTCAGTCAGATGATGCATTTTGTAATTGCATTAATATTTTTTACCATGGGAAAATGTAATTAACTTAAAAGCGACAGATTGAGTTAAAAGTTGATTTAAATTATGAAATGACTTTGAATAACACAAATATCACTTATACCGCGGGAAAATACTGCATTCCCACATTTTTCAAATAAATAAGACATGATTTTGACAGATGCAATACAATACAACACATTTGAACATATTTTTTTACTTCACAGTGCAGAAGCTTTCTTATGTACATACATATAATCACACCTTTGTCCCTAATGGGATAGGCAGAGCGTAGATGACCTAAACAAAGGTCGTTCCGCCACGTCTGACAAAGTTTTGAGGGTTAATTAAGATAGATTTGTAGGTTCATTGCTGTAGTGACAGGTTGTTAACCTATCGCCTAAATTGCAACATACAGAAACCCTCGGATCCCTTAGCTGGTTTTCACAGCTTGCCCGGGAAGAAATGCAGCTGGCACATTCTATGTATTTCTCTCGTCCAGCATGGAAGTAACTAAGTTTTTTATGTTACTCAACTAAAAATAAATAGTTTTGATGAGAGTATTTTTATGTCCGATGGTGTAGTGTAGTGGTTAGGGCCACTGCCTCATATGCAGGGGGTCGTGGTTCAAATCCCACCTCGTTCTTACGTATATTCGGTTTCTGAATTTCATTAATATGTACATTTATTCGGCGCCTTTACATACATATACCCCATTAGGGATAAAGGCGTGATTATATGTTTGTTTTACGGGAAAGGAAAACATCGTGAGGAAACCTGCACACACCCACGAAGAAATTTATAGGTTTTATGTTAAGTCGACCAATCCGTACTGGGTCCACATAATCGAATAAGGCTCGGCCGGCAGGCTAATGCCCCTCGGTGGGGACTTATACCGGGTGTAAGGGACAGCGTCCCGCAAACTGGTAGGGGTTGCTCAGTCAAAACTGTACAACGTTCTCCAGGAAATTCTTTCAGGAGATAATTTTTCACTTCCTGGAAAATAAACCTGCTGATAGTTGTTCAGTTCCGTTGACTGAGCAACCCCTATCAGTTTGCGGGACGCTGTCCCTTACATCCCGTACTAAAATATGGATGTCTAGGTACTTACACTTGATCAGTAGGTTTTCGGAGACCGTAGAAGGGGTTTTCTAATATGATGCCACCTATTCCTGCTTCTTTTAGCAGCGGTTTCACCATGAGGTTTCTTCGCCGCCAGAAAAACTGAAGAAAAAAACAATACAATTAGCAACCTACTTACGAGTAAGTACATAAAGTTCGTTCATTCGTCGTTCGTGGATCGGGTTTATGCTTACGGCACAGAATATATGTATAACTTACATACATATAATCACGCCTTTATCCCTAATGGGGTAGGCAGAGCGTAAACGACCTAAACAAAGGTCGTTCCGCCACGTCTGACAATGTTTTGAGGGTTATTTTAAGATAGATTTGTAGGTATATTGCTGTAGTGACAGGTTGTCAGCCCATCGCCTAAATTACAATATACTGAAACCCTCGGATCCCTTAGTTGGTTTTTACAGCATGCCCAGGAGGATATGCAGCTGGCCCAAATAAATAGTACTACATAACACTGTATAGTGGTGAAAACCGCCTGTACTTCTTCTTCTTAGCGAGTGGATTCTCGAGTCGAATGACCTGATAATCCCTGGTGTCAGAGTTTTTAAACCGCCTAGTAGCACAGCTAATAGGCATCTGACATGGTTTGAGTAACGACCACTATCAAAGACAGCGACCGGGACCGACGGCTTAACGTGCCCTCCGAAGCACAGAACTTTTTTTTTTCGGACTATCAGGTGATTCATATTCATATTCATTTATTTGCTTCATGTGGTTTACAAAGGTGGTACTTATAATAGATTGTGCTCACATGACCCTGTTAGGGCACTGCAAAATGTACATTCTTAATAATCATAAAATATCTTATCTTATGAAAATAAACTATCTTAAGTATCAATTATTATTTTTGTATTAATATAATACAAAACTTTTACATAGAAACATTATTACCTATATTTGACCCAGTTAGGGCACTGCAAAATGTACATTCTTAATAATCATAAAATATCTTATCTTATAAAAATAAACTATCTTAAATATCAATTATTATTTTTGTATTAATATACTACAAAACTTATACCTAGAAACATTATTACCTATATTTATTTTGCTTCAAAAAACTCCTGCAGTGTATAAAAGCATTTTTCTATTAGGTATTCTTTTAATTTCTTAGCAAATAGGTGAACTTATTCTGTTGATTTAATTTCTGCTGGCAACTTGTTGAAAATTTTCACTGACATGTGGTATGTTCCAGATCCTACTAATTCTAAGGTGGTGAATGGAGCAGTCAAACTGTCTTGATTTCGGAGGTTACGAATTTGCGTGTAATGATCTTTTGCTTTAGTGTAAAAATCTGGGTTTTGCTTAACGAAAATACTAATTTGTAAAATATATATTGAAGAAAGTGTGAGAATATTTAATTTTTTGAAATGTGGCCTACATGTCTCTCTTTGATTAATATGAACCAGTATCCTGATACACCTTTTCTGTAGAATGAAAAGACGCTCTATGTCAACACTATTGCCCCAGATGATTACACCATAAGATAACCATGCATGCGCATAAGCGTGATACGCAGTCAGCGCAGTTTTTAGATTAGTGGTCTTTTTCAATTGGTATAAAGCGTATGTGAATCGCGAAAGTTTACCCGAAACCCTCTCAGCATGATTTTTCCAATCTAAATTAGAGTCTAGGTCTACTCCCAGTAATGTACATGTAGTCACGGTATCAATTATTTTTGTATCATATGTAAATTGTATATCTAATGATGGTTTTTGGCGTGGTTTAAACTGTATTAACTTTGTTTTGGAAATATTTAACTGTAAATTATGGTCCGTCAGCCAATTTGTTATTATATCAAGTGTAGGTTTAAGTTGTTGGTTTAGCTCTTGTTTGTTGCGACATGGCATTACGATTGAGATGTCATCTGCATATAAGACACAGTTTTGGTTTATGTTTTTTGGAAGATCATTGATGTAAAGCACGAACAGTATGCATCCGAGTACGCTGCCTTGTGGAATAGAATGAGGGATATGCATTGTCTGTGATCTTATTTTCTGTACAAAATTGGTGGATATATCCAGGTGATCAATTTTCACCCTGCAATGTCCTAAGCAAACTGGGAAAAACCTCACAAACTGATAAATTCACAAATATCAACTTCGTGTTTCCCCTCTGGGAATCGAACCCCCTGTACATTAGATATTAATGAAAACGTGTCTAATCTATCTTACGCATTTATGGGATAGGATATAAATAAAAATAAATACACTTAGTATCAGATTGTAAAAACAACTTGTGTCTTGGTCTAAACTAAAATAAATGGCAGGTACTTAGGGGGTGTGATTTTTCTTATTACAGTGTTTTAGGTACTGTCAGTGGCTTTATTTATTAAGGGGAACCCCGGTGCACGCGGTAATATTATAAAGAGGAAAGATTTGTATTTTTGTGTGTATGTTTGTAACGAATAAACTCAAAAACTACAAAACAGATTTCAAAAATTCTTTCACCATTAGAAAGCTACATTCACCCTGAGTAACATAGGCTACTTTTTACCGCGGGAAAATAACTGATTCCCACGGGAAACTCATTAAGTAAGCCGCGTCGACCTATATTTTTAACAAAAGGGTGCTTAAAATTCTCATCCTAAAGAGATGGTTAAATTTTTCCATGCTGGCCTGGGCGAGAGAAAACATAGAAAGTGCCAGCTGCATTTCCCCTCGGGCATGCTGTAAAAACCAGCTAAGGGATCCGAGGGTTTCAGTATATTGTAATTTAGGCGATGGGCTGACAACCTGTCACTACAGCAATATAACTACAAATCTATCTTAAATAACCCTCAAAACTTTGTCAGACGTGGCGGAACGACCATTGTTTAGGTCGTTTACGCTCTGCCTACCTCATTAGGGATAAAGGCGTGATTATATGTACGTAAATGTTCAGAATTTCACCCTGTATGTAGACTAGTATGCGCAAGACAGTTCTATAAAGTATCATGGATCATTGCCAAGTATGCAATGAAGGTGCAAGTATTTTCTGTTTACCATTAGCCGTTTGTAAACAAACAACATTTATTTATAACAACATTGTAACAGAGTCTCTCTATCTATCACTCATTCAGATTATATAATGATTTATTTATATGATACTAGCGACCTGCCCCGGCTTCGCACGGAAATTATCAGTGTTTCTCTACTATATTATGCATGTATTACATATACATATAAACCTTCCTCTTGAATCACTCTATCCATTAAAAGAAACCGTATCAAAATCCGTTGCGTGGTTAGGGACAGAGAAAGCGACTTTGTTCTATACTATGTAGTGAAACAGATTATGTTTACGCATTTATTTGGAGAGCAGGTTGAGAGCCCGATGCTGTAGTGGATAGGGGGATAGGGCCGCTGCTTCCTAAGCGGGAGGTTGTGGTTGGAATCCTACCACGTCCCAATGTGTTTTTCGGTTTTCGAATTTCATATGTACGTTTATTCATGCTTCGGAAGGCACGTAAAGCCGTTGGTCCCGGTTAATATTGTTTAATACCGTAGATATTAGTCGTTAAGCCATGTCAGAGGCTAGTGTTAGCATATGCAATGCAAAGGCATTGGCGGCTTAACTCTGACCAAATCTCAACCTTTGGCACAGAATAAATAATGCCTTCGGATTGTGAGCCCATGGCAGATTAGGTATAACATTTATCAGTCAACCACTTGTATCAGTCCATCTATCTAGCTATCAGTCAGTCAACTCTGTATATTAAACAGGATTTCCTGTGAGTGATTGTAATTTAGGCGATGGGCTGACAACCTGTCACTACAGCAATATCCAGTTCTATCTTAAACAACCCTCAAAACTTGTCAGACGTGGCGGAACGACCTTTGTTTGGGTTGTTCACGCTCTGCCTACCCCATTAGGAATACAGGCGTGATAGTATGTATGTATGTATGTATTTCCTGTGAGCACAACAATGACAAATTTGAGATGAAGCAAATAATCTGTTATCTTTATTTGTGAAATTTGGCGCCCACGGTGCTATTTTATGTTTTATATCAGTATTCTTTAGCTGCTTACTTGTACAAGCAAGCATTATTTATTATAGTCATAAAAAATACTTCCAAAATCGTATTTTTATCAAAGTCAAATTAAATACATCTTACAGAAGAGCTACATTTAATTATCTACAACAGTTTAACTTCTAAAGAATGAATTTCTATTGTAAAAATGTATGAGTTATGCATGGCATTTAGTAAAGTTAATCAGTGTGAAATATCAAAATTCATTTTTATGAGAGCCAACACCAACAGCTTCGAATAAGAAGGATAGTTTAGTCTCGTAAAAATATAAAAAATATTTGAGGTAAATTTGTCTAGTTTTGGGGTGGGATGGGGTCTACCTCCTAGTGGTCCTGCCCCAAAGCGTGCGAAGCCAGCAGAACCCTCTTGTTGTCATAAAAATGTGATTGCGAAGTATCGGTTCTGTTCTGGGTCTGGTTGTAAGAAAAAAACTTCGCGCTGCAATACATTTGCCATAACCGTACCTACCTAATGCGGTTCGTAAAAACCACCACCTAATTCTTACACATACGACACTATAGTAATGTAATTGCAAATGATTTGAGGGTAGTCCGTCGAAAATGCCTGGGTGCCAACCAACTTTTGTAAAAGTTCTTATAATATGATCCATGTTTATATGGCCTGCTACTTCATTAATATCAGCGATTCTTGGGGCGGGATAGAATCTACCTCCTAGTAGTCCACCTCGGGCAACGGCAACACAGGCTTGCCTGTGAATAAGTCCCGCTGAACGACCCCAACAAAGCGGTGGTAGGTTCCGTAAGGGACTGCCTGGCTCGCAACCACCCTCTCACCGGAGTCCGGCGCCAAACAGCTTGCTGTGTTCCGTCGGTGCGTAAGACTGCCAGAGCCATAACAGGCATCTTCTGGGTTTGCTTGTTCCTTCTTCGACTCTGTCACGGTCATCCCTGACCTTTGTGTCTAGAGTCAAGAGCAAACCCATTTCAAGTAAAAAAAAAAACTTACCTCAAACAGTTTTTTATAATTATAACTTTTGTTATTTTATAACATCTTACAATACTTACATGATCTCCAGTCCCTGCTAAATGCAAGCACATAGGTTTGACACCTGGTTGCGGCCAGTGGATGGGTAGAATGGCCTGGAAGTGCGCCTTCTGGGCTATCTCTGGAACAATGCCTGGCAGGTGCCTCTCCAGTGGAGTGATGAAGTAGCCCTCAAAGATCTTGCAGTCTGTAAGGGTTTGCTCCTGAAATATCATGATTTTATAATATACATCGGAATGTATATATTTATCTATATACACAGGGAGGCCCAAAGAGTGACGTCCAAAGATAAAAAGGTGTATCCAAACTATACCCGGTGTGTTCAGCGATTTTTAGTAATTATTGAGAAAAATATTTATGGACCGCCTAATTTTGAACCGCTCGAAAGTAAATGCGCATACGAAAGAGTAAAGTTTTGAAGATTTACATACAATTTACCGTGCGAAGTTGCTCTTTCGTATGCGCATTGGAGTTCGAGTGATTCAAAAATACGGCTCCTGAGTGGCTTATATTTTTTTTATTATTTTTTGGGTTGATTATTTCTGCAATATTTTTTGTAAAAGGTTCTTTTAACCATAAAAGTTTCAGCATCCTTATCTTTGGTGCTTCCTAGTTACTTATTTTTTAATCGCATGTTAGAATTTTTAATTTCGAGCTAGTCAGTTCTGCATTTTAAACTTAAAATAAAAAATTTAATGAGGTGACCTAAAAAAAGGAGTACTCAAGGGGGCATTATCCGCAGTAATAAGCTTTTAAAGGTGGGTAGGGAAAAATTCATAAGATTACAAATTGATAAAAAAAGTAACTGTTTTATAATTAATAATGAACAATTAAGTTAGGTAATGTGTCAAATTACCAGAAAAATTAAATAATTATGTTGTAAAAGTGAAAATTTTATGTTTTCTTCAATTTAAGATTTTTAAGCAAAAGGTTTCTAAAAAAACTTCACTACTAAAAAATCGCTGAACATACATGGGAGTGATTTGGATACCCTTTAACTTAAAGAATCTGATTTTTATATTTGGATGTCACATGAAAGTAGATAATGGCGTCGATTCCCGCGACATAATCCTAATCCTAATTTTAATTTAAGAATTAGAATTAGGATTATGTCAAACTTAAGGAAGTGACAGCGCTAGCCTTAGCTAGCAACAACAGTAACAGGATAGCAAATAAACACATGACTTTGACATTCCTAATCTGACATAAGACTGCTTCCGCATGCTCTATGCTCAGTTCTTATTTAAAGAGTCTTACGTCAAATAAGAAATGTCAAAGTCATGTGTTTACCTGCTATCCTGTTCTTATGTCAAACTTAAGAAAGTGACAGCGCTAGCTAAGAATTAGAATTATGTCACGGGAATCGACGCCAACATAACATGATAGGTACCACTTATAACTATTCAAAAAATCTAACTACAAACATACAAAATTGAGATTATTTCTATAGATAAACCAAATTCAAGGCCAAAGAGTTGACTTCACAAGGTTCAAGGTCACTTGTAGTTTCTATTTAGGTAACACAAAGGTGACAAATTTGTGAGCATGATCATTGATCATACACCATTTATCATCATATCTTTATCCCACATCATAGTAAACAAATTATGTAATAGTTTAGAAGCTGTAAACAATAATGTATGAAACTTTTTAAAAGTTCTAAAATATATTTTTTGTCACAGCATGTTATTGGGCAACAAGTTGCTCAATATTTATCATCCAGACACGGCTCCTGAACCAGTTTTAACTCACTATTTAGGTTAAGGACACAATCACCAAAATAATATTGTTTTCTAACAAGAACATAGAGTTTATAGATTATAAAAGTTGTTGAAATACCTTTGTGATGGTGACCGGATAATCCCTTTCGACTAATTTGAAGCATTCATCGCGATTAGATACCACTTTACGGAACTCGAATAACCTAAAAAACGCAAAACAAACGATTATGTAAAAATTGCTCCCGGAAAAGTGTAACTTAGTATAGACATAATTTCAAATAATTTAGCGAGGGTGTTTTACAAAAGTTTATCAATAAATAAGAACAAAGTTTTACCGTTTCAAATTCTCAGGCTTTCCCCATCCTTTAGTAAAAAACTTCGTCAAAAGTATACTTCGATACACTGCGTCCAATTTGCTTGTGGACATTTTCGTTGTATGAGCGGATTTGGCACTTTTAACGTGGTAAAATAATTTTGCCTATCCAGCAATTTCACTCGTCAATACATTTTGGTTGAAATTCAAAGAAATATAGTTGAATGAAAGATGTCAACAAAATAACCTTTTTGCTGCGCGGTCGACAGACAGAAGTCATGTCATGTCAGTCAGCTGTGCAGATTCCAGTTGCCAAAAAACACAAACTACCACAAAGACGGGTAAAAAATCATACGATTGTAACTTTAAATTCAGTTTCTTTTCTGCCCGCGACCGCAGTTTAATACATACATACATATAATCACGCCTTTATCCCTAATGGGGTAGGCAGAGCGTAAACGCAGTTTAATTATTGTTTTCAAGTGTGTTAGATATTTTCCCATACTTAATAGTTCTTTATTTTATTCTGGACATAAGCGTACGTAGCCGAATGATTTCTGTATATTATATTTGGATTAGTGCACATTACAGTTTTTAAAATAGCAACACTAACAATGAGTCGCGTTTAGAAACTATCTATATAGGAAATTTTACGCAGTCGTTCTAAAAGAAAAATATATTTTTTCAAGAGATTGTAATTGTTATGTAATGTAATGTAGTCTGAAATAAATGCTATGTATATAACATGTTAGTATGAAACTATGTTAGTATTTAACATGTTTCTGAATAATCCATTTTTTCTTGAATTTTACAGGTTCGAAGTTTTTGAACCAACGAATGTATATTTTACCGCCAAAAAAGTTCGCTTTTTTCCTCGGACGAAACAACCGAATTAGCTTCTCACCCGGAGTAATAATGTGGCTATTCGACCGACCCGAAAACCCACACGACTCGACAAGAAGAAGGAGAATGTGGTCTAATGGTCTGATGTGAGCCCTGGACTCAGGACACATACTTTTATGAAATGAGAATATTCTCATTATAGTTACGTACGATTGCAGTAAAATCACCTTTAATGAATAAATTTAGGATTGTTCGCGCTGCTTAACATGATTCCGTAGTTCGGAGGGCACATTAAGGTGAACCTGAGAGACCAATGGTAGAGTGGATAGGGCCGCTACCTCCTGAGCGGGAGGTCGTGGTTCGAATCCCACCACGTACTAATGTGTTTTCTGTTTTCGAATTTCGTATGTACGTTTATTCGGCGCTTTTTCCGTGCTTCGGAAGGCACGTTAAGCCTTTGGTCCCGATTAATACCATTTAATACCGTAGATATTAGTCGTTAAGCCATATCAGAGGCCAGTGCTAAGCATTGGCGGCTTGAAAACTCTGACCTAATCTAGGATTGGGTTTGGTTTCCCTTATGTGTTGCGCAGGTCAGATGGCAGTCGCTCTGTGTAAAAACCAGTACCCTAGCCAGCCACCACGTATCTTACGGGGATACGGGATAAGGCTAGGGAGATGATGTTAAAGTGAACCTAAATGAGTCCAGGTCATTGTTTCTAGATAATACCTAGAAGTATTCAAACCCTGCTGTTATGATCTAGCTATGGTTTAGATCAAGCCTTAGCTTATCTAAGTAGGTACCTAAAACTACAGCTGAGATGACATCAACACACCACCCATTCTGTGCTTGTGAACTTCACCAGACCTCGACCAGTTTGCCAAAACCTAAGCCAAAATCTACCTACGATACGGAACAAAAAAAAAACGTAACTTATTCGCGACTAATATGTAGATGTGTATGTTTCTTTGCTTTGAGACGCGACAAACATCTGTTGATTAGAATTATAATATCAGTGGGCAGATAGAGCACGCATAAAATAAATATTAATAAGAGATGATCAACATGAAACTGGATCAGTTATTTTATTTTTATGGCGAAGTTAGAAAAAGTTAGTTGATGTCCTTCAAAAGTTACTTGAATCTGGCCATTGACATGTCACACCTTAGTGTACACTTAACTAGTATAAATACTAGCTATAATACGTATAAATAACTATTTATAGAACACGGGTCAGGAACAGGTTTACATATCCAATCGTCTCCCGGCTGATAATAATTTATTCACTGGGTGAAGGGAATAATTTATTCTGATCCTGTAGATATAAAAAGCTTTTAAAAATAAATAACTTTTGACATCATAATTTAATAAATTCGTGATTGCAATAATCAAACATGTCTGTGTCAATTTTCTACAGATAAAGAACACAGTAATAAATGGATATGTTATGAATGTTATGTTATGATTATGAGTATGAAGTCTAAAGATTCCTGCCAGTAGCAATTTCTTAAAAAGACAGGCAAATATTTGCCTCGTTGTTCATCTCTTAATCAACTAAACCGATGCGGTTCATTTTGGTGTAATTTCGAGTAAGTAGGTACTACTATTATATATTAAAATATAAATGTATTAGATGATAATACTTAGTAAAAGAAAATAATGAATGAATATGCAAGCATTTGTGTTCCGTAGGCAACTAGGAATAGAATCCCTCAGTATTTCACTGTATTGATTGATTTACATATATCTCAAAATTGATCAGTAGTGGCTTTTATTTGACCGCTAACAGTCAGCCTATATGGCAAAAGATGTGTTCTTTTGTTCTGTTCTGACATTCACAATTAAGAAATATTGTTTTATCAATCAGAATATTAAAAAACTCATATTAGGGCAGTTTCGCTTTTAAGGATAGGATTATGAGACTAACTCAATAAAATATCCATGATAAATCGAAATTGACGAATTTAGTACTTTTATTTGATTGCAGATTAGCAACGATCACCAAAATACTCAATTTGGCCTTTGAATTGACTACGAAATAGCACGTAGCACAGGTTTTAAAGGGTTTGATTAGGTTTGCTTAAATCTATAACTTCTAGAAACATACTCAAAGATATGATTAGCTTGCTTTATCTTATGCACAGTACCTGAGCTAACCCCAAACCTAGAAATAGTAACTTCTCTGTTTTAACTAGAACTAGAATGACGTCAGCAAGCGCTTGTAAGTTGTAAGCAAACAAGTAGATACAGTCATCGTATTCCAAATATGTTGCGTGCGAAAGTTGAAACTCTTGCGCAAGTTAAACTTACTTACATCTTTATTTTTCTACTATTCATGTAAAGGTGGGCCACTGGAATTGACATTTCGAATGATCTGTTTTAAATATGGTGGGAAAAAACGCTGAAAAGAAAAACAAGGATTCGAGCGAAAACACGCGCAGCTCATAAATAATTCGAAGCGTAGGCGCAGCTTTAGTATAAGGACCGAGAACGTAGCTTTAGTATCGTTTTCCTGATTGTACAGACAGACGGATAGAACGTAAGTGTTCAGTGCAGTGTGATATAGTTTTTAAATTAATATTTACAAAAGCTAAATAAATCCTGTTGGTTTGTGTGTCGGAAGTGTGTCTTTTTGAAAGTTAATGGTGAGATTAAACCTTTAAAACAGGCGAGAACTATAAAAAAATATTGTATTTGAAGTTTATATACATAAATAAACTCTAAATTATTATAAATTTACGTTACTTACGTTAAACTGTGCTTAATATTAATGCCCGCTAAATTTTTAAACCAGATTTTATAATTAAGCCATTACAGCTTGAGTAACATTTATTTTTTTAAAATTTATACTTCAACAACCTTAACTCAAATCAGTCAATATGTTAGCTCCCCAAAATATTCTGGTGTATAAAAAATATTAAGAAGAGAAAAAGAAAAATAAGTTCGAGCTTAACTAATGAACAGGTGTAACTAACTAATCGCCTCCCGGTTGGTAATTTATTTAAACATTATTAAAAATGAAATTCATAATAGTGTTGTTCCTGTTGTATATTTGTAAATTTAGTTAATAGTAAATAAACTTAGCAGGTACATAGTACAGTAGTATTATTTTATTGATAGGTATTACATTTTGTGCACGTTTTATCCGCGTTTCGTTAAAATTATCACTTCTGTAGGTCTGCTGTAAGATTTTTTTTTTTTGAAATAATCAGTGCCTGTTGTGTCTTTGTTTTTTTATGTCCTGTGTTTATGATGTTTTTTTGTGTACAATAAATTGTTAAATAAATAAATACATTTGTAAATATATGTAGTAGTCCAAGTAATATGAGAATATGTAGCGAAAAGGGATACCGGTTGGCATATTATTTGTAGCTGTTTGTCATATTTATCCTATTTTGGTGATACAGTAGCACTTGAATGCATAACGTGCTATGTGACTCATTGTATTTCTTACCTTGAACGAGACACACATTGTATTCATTCAACTTGCGGACATAATGAATTGTTTGCTCACCCACTGATTATGAGAGTCGGCTTCATTTAAAACTAAGTTGCCGCCACAGATATTCTGTTGTTTCAGTGAGAATTCAGGTTGAATTTTCTGTGTTAGTTGAGGAAAATTTTATATAGAATTATCTTACTTATATAAATTATACCGGGTGTAAGGGACAGCGTCCCGCAAACTGATAGGGATTGCTCAGTCAACGACACTAAACAACGATCAACTGAACGATTATCAGGAAGTGACAAAAATATATTTGGTTTTTCATACAAATTGTCAGATCGAGCTGGTCATTTTGTATGGGAAAGTCTTCTTTCATCTCCTGAAAGAATTTCCTGATGAATTTTGTTCAATTTCGTTGCTCAGGCTCAGGCCCCTCTCAGTTTACTTCTATACATTTAATTTCATAGCATAGCAGTTCCTGATCATGAATTCCTATTTCCTGAGTCTTCTGTTCAGTTTAATTTAAATACGTGACAAACATACAAACGGAATGCCCCAGAATTTTGTCGATGTCAATTTGATATCAAGCCTCATTAAAAGATGATTGTTATTTAATTACTCAACCTTGATCGAGTTATAGTTTTAGTCTAAGTTTGTTTTTAGTCAGTGCAGGTTTAGCAAGGAAATATATAAATCCTCCAAGTAAATATTTTTTGAGTGGTTTTAAAACATCTAGTGTGGGCCATGCGCCATATTTCTGATGCAAGAAACTTCGTTTTTCTAGACCATCCTTTCCTAAATCGTCGGTAGTATAGCGTTTAGGTAAGTAATAATAACTAATAAGATTTTAGTGCAAAAGTATTGCCTCTAGTCTGGACTCTACATTTTAAGCCAATCTACGAATAAGGAAAGTATAATTGTGCTCAGGAAACCTATTAACCAAGGAAATTTCTTCCAGATGATCGAGAGGTTAGTGATTCTGGCACCAGTGGTGCTCCTCGCCTTTTTACAAAGCGGGGTCGATGGTGAGTAACAATAATTTTGTTATCTAAATATATATGGTGATATTATCATACAGGTAATTTCTCTGGGCAAGTCAATGAAGTTATTGTCAAATTAATTTTCCTTGGCGAAAGTTATTTTTTACAACTAGGACACACCATACCTACCTACCCATCCATGAGTAGGTATATACTCTGTCAGAGTTACTACACGTACATAAAACTATAGAGAAAATATGAAAAGATAAGTAGTTATAGTTAAACAACACCTGTATCATTATTTGTGATGTGATCGAACGAATATAGGCAGAATTTGGCGATGATAATGAAAACACCACACATCACTCACATCATTAATCATTCATTACATTACAAACAGACACAACATAGGTCAAACCATGGTCAGAGCCCTGTCAGAGCAAATGATCTCACTAACGCGAACTTATTGATATTTCAGAAGATTCTGATGTCATCCTTCAATAATGGCACATCTTAGGTATTTATCAAAATCTACAAACAAAACAATCGATGGCCAAGGCTGTGTTGTAGGTAATATAAATAAGATTAATAGTTAGGGGCAACCATATTTGGAGTCCATTCGGTGGGCGTGCCTCCGAGCTTTACTGAGATAAATAAACCAAATAACTTTGCAAGATTGTTAGAACTGCCGTGATTATGTCATAGGAACTAATAGCGGTCATTCATCTGGTCAAGAATTTGTATATTAATTAGTGTCCTGTAAAACTTTCGCATAGAACAAGCCTACACTACGTAAAGTTACTTACTAAACAAACACAATTACAACATTTGCGTTGTTGTTGTCAATCATTGTGATCTAATCACTTCCTTTTAAAAATTATCATAAATTAAAGGGCGTGCAAATTTTTCGTTTGCGGATTTGTCGAAGGCTTTTGATTGAGTTGACCACGCGGAATCGTCTTGCAGCCCACACGTCTCCCTAGGTTAGATTACAAGAACAATTACGCATTATTATTGTCATGTAGTTCCGACCTGCTTACAAGGACAAATATCTAGTGGGTGGCTTGTTTGCATTCTTTTATAGACTGTTGCCAAGGCCTTCCATGGGTTTTTGTAGATCTTTTATTATTGTGTTGATATTTTGGGTTGCTTACCTATGTAAATGGGTTTATTGTCTCCAAATCAATTGGATGGTCTTTCTTTATTTGGAAATTTAAAGGATAATAAGATCGATGTTGATGAGCTTGCTTTAGTCCCAAATTTAGCAAATTATGGTATAAATTCAAATTACGTGATAGGATAGAACCACTTATGCAGGATGTCGTTGACTTTTATGGTCAACCAAATTCAGAACCTTTAATGAGCTTAATTTATATCTCTTATTGTAAGCTAGCTAGGGTTTTTTTTATAATTAGATATTCTTTTTCTTAACAGCTCAACGCTACATCAACTACTACCCGAGGGGCAACTATGGCCGCAACCTATACGAGCACGGGCGGTCCATCTCTGATAACACAGTGTCATGTGGACCTCACACCTGCGGCGTTGGTGCCCACTGCATCCACGGCAGTGTGAGGCCCGTGTGTGCTTGTCTACCAGGCCACTCTGGTGACCCGCTCAGCCAGTGCATCAGGATTGAGTGCGTTGGTAAGTGATCGTTCTTGTTCACCACAATCCTACTTCTTCAACTCGTTCATTTATAAAATTATAATGTAAGCATAAAAATCTATTCACGTTCCGACGCTACACTGCATGCAACCAATACCATTTATAAATCAATTTCTATCAAAAATCCATCATTATGACAATTTATTAGTTTTATCAATTTCTCCACGTCAATCATCAAGTTAAAGCTGTAATGGGGATCAAGACTCATACAGCCACCCTTTGTTGAATGTAGGTCTTTTTTCGATTCTATCCATTGTTCGCGAAAAAGTGACCGTAGATATTACATTAAGATGGACTAACCACGAATTTTCATTTATTAAACCTGCTCTGATTTGTTTTCAGACAACAGCGAATGTCGAAGCACACAGTCCTGTGTGAACCAGCACTGTGTTAACCCTTGCGAAGGCACTTGTGGAGTCAACGCCAACTGTGACGTGAGTTTCTATCTTAATGACATGACCCAGAAAGTTGCTTGTTTGTTTCTAAATGTTTCTTAAACTTTTTCAGGTTCGCAACCACGTCCCAGTCTGCTCTTGCCCAGCTGGCTACACCGGTAACCCATTCTCATCCTGCAGAATCGCCGACCCAGAGGAAGCTTGCCATCCTTCACCATGTGGCTCCAACACGAAATGCCACGTTGCTAACAACCAGGCTATTTGCACATGCCTGCCCGGATACAGAGTGAGTCTTTATATCTGACCAAAAGTAAAGAAGTTCCAACAAAGACAAGCCATTCTGACTCCTAAAGAAAATCATAGTAAAATGTCAGTAAATTAACGGATAAGATCGCCATAACTACTTGTGGACATAGATTTTTTTCAAACTCGTTAAGTGGCACCTTTCTTTCCTTTTGTATCTTGGTGAAAAAGCTTAAAGTTTGGTATTTGTTCTTCAGGGAAGTCCTTTGAGTGGATGCCGTCACGAGTGCGAATCCGATGGAGAGTGCGGCGCTTCCCAGTCCTGCCGTGACTTCAAGTGCGCCAGCCCCTGCAGCGATTGTGGTGTCAACGCCGACTGTGAAACCGTTGCTGCCCACCGTGCTGTCTGCAAATGCCCAAGGGTAAATAAAATATGTATAAGACATCTGTAAACCCGGATGAAGTGACTGACCTGATTTATGGCTTTACGTGGTTTATGGCTTACCGTTTTTTTACTCGCTCATCGATGCATAGCTGACGCGCATTCATAAAATAAACACTCTGAACTAATGTAGAAATTACTTGAAGAAATTATCAACCGGGATACGATAATCAGGTTTAGTTGTTTCTGGGTCTAGGTGTTCTTTGTGGTTGTTTATGTGTATGTCCATGGCACCCCGATACAGGGAATCCTAGTGGGGGCTATGAGTGTGTACAGTGTAAGTTGTTCTTGACTATTTAAGTGGTCACATTGCTTACATTTAAATCTTGTTTTCCAGGGTTATTTCGGCGACCCCTACAGGATCTGCACCCCTGAATGCTCATCCGACGGCGAATGCCCCAGCTACAAGCCTGCCTGCGTCTACAACGCTTGCATCAACCCCTGCACTAACGCTTGCGGTGTCAACGCTGACTGCAACCTCCGAGGACTTACCCCAGTCTGCTCTTGCCCCAGGAACATGACCGGAGATCCGTTCACGTACTGCAGACCTTTTGAAGCCCGTAAGCAAAACGCTTTAAACGTTTCTATATAATTTAGTTATTGATTTGATTTAGACTTACTCGTAGACAAGGCATTTGACACGTTAGTCACGGTAATACGGTCAAATTACTTATTTAGGAAAATGAAACTGTTACGTAACTACTGTGGAAAAATTATACTAAATCATAAATTAGTTCTTGTAAGAAGCATTTTTATCAATAAAAATAATTCGAGCTACAGCTTGTACCAGTATCTCAAGGATACATATTAGATCCCTTTAGTTTAATTTAGTACCAAAATCTGTCTATTCCCAGGTGACCTCTGCGAGCCAAACCCTTGTGGATCCAACGCCAAATGCACTCCTGGACACGACCGCACTGGTGCTGAAAGGCCTGTCTGCACTTGCCCGTCTGGATACATCGGCAACGCTTTGGTTGCTTGTGAAAGGGTAAGTTCTAAATGAAGTAAGAATAATGATAACCCTTCGATCATTTTGATAGACAAGGGTTAACCTTTGAACTGTTCCATTCTTTGATCAACCAGAGCACAACCTTCAGTCAATACAATTTCTCATTGATGACGATGCTATGCTTATCCCTTTCAAATTCCTCATGTCTTGCTCGTCTTTCAGGGAGAATGTGAGCTGGACTCCCAGTGCCCCGACCACCTGGCCTGCGTTGGGTACCAATGCACTGACCCTTGCCTCGGCAACACACAGTGTGGATCTGGAGCCGTCTGCATGGGCAGGAGGCATATTGCTGTCTGCACGTGTCCCTCAGGTAAGAGATAAGATCATCATCATAGCGTATGGCAATCCCTGCTTGGATAAAATAAGATGAGAATATACTTCTTTACACAAAAACGAAGAAAAAACAAATGGTAGTACAAATAGACAGCCTTATTGCTAAGCAGCATTTTCCTCCAGGCAACCTGAGGGCACAGGAAAATATAAGTTGAACCAGTCTGGTATACATTTCAGGCAATACATAGAGTTGTATTTCCGTTACCAATACTTCTATGCAAATTTCGCTTTAAATACTCCGTCATGCGGATCATGCCTTGATTGAAAAACCTAATTAAAATGCTGACGTCATCTGATTTGGATGCAAAGTGTGCATTCTCGACGGCATGTGGTGATTGACATGCGCACTACTTAACGCCCACACGCATGTTCTTATTTCCGGGGTATTTTGATAAACCAGCTAAGGGATCCGTGGGTTTCTGTATATTGCAATTTAGGCGATGGGCTAACAACCAGTCGCTACATTAATATAAGTACGCATCTACCTTAAATAACCCTCAAAACTTTGTCAGACGTGGCGGGACGACCTTTCTTTAGGTCGTTTACGCTCTGCCTTCTCCATTAGGGATAAAGGCGTGATTACATGTATGTATGTATTTTTATAAAATGTAGGTATATGGTAGGAAATTATTTTTAAAATAACATAATCTTTACTTTATTTTTCTACTACTCTATTACTCTGGTTCTATCTATATCTGAATGTTTTTTTTTACCTAGGTCGCAACGGAGACGCCCTGGTGAACTGCTACGAGTCCCGCTCGGTAGCTGCTTCCACCAGATACTACCGATACAAGAGGAACGGTGATGGAACCCCCGAAACCAAAGAACAAGTCAAGGCCCCAAACGCCGCCGCCGCCGCTGAACCTGAAAAGACCGACTCCACAGAGCAAATCCACGTCCAGACCCCAGTCATTGACGGTGTACCAGAAAACACCGCGTCTTCTACTGAAGCCGTTGTAGAAGAAAAGAAAGAAACCGTTGTTTCCGACAAGAAAATACCCGTCGTTGAAGAAGACAAGAGAGAATAAAAAGCTGCATAAAATAAAATCAATAATATTGCCTATTAATAAAAAAAAAGTAAGAAAATATAAAAGATTCATCATTATAAATCGTTTATTGATTATTATGACGTGATGTTTACGCTTGATCTGATTGGTAGAAAAATCATTGAATCTGTCTGTATAAATATGGAAAAAACGACAAATAAATATTTCGACTAGACGACAAAGACGTAGAATGCGTACTTATTATATAAGATTAAAAGTATTCAAATTAGCTTTCGTTTGAAAGTTGTATAATATAATAATTATATATACTTACTCAATTAAATCTGCTGCCATATTTTGTAAGAGAAATGTGTGCCATGCCATGCCATAACTTTTTAAGAAATAAAATATTACTTAAATATTAGTTTCCTTTTTTTCATCACAAGATCCTACATCCTTATGTTAAAATTATCAGCCGGGAAGCGATTGGACAGATAAAATTGTGCCTGGCCTACGGACTATTAGATGAAATGAGGAAGAGCAAAGAGCAAACACCCTGCCTGCACTGGTATATATGGCAGGATACAAGCTAAAATGGTGATGTTTAGACATTAGTATGCATTAGGTTAGATTAGCTGCAGTA